>OY288248.1:29746200-31015867 GCA_958450325.1 Agrostemma githago
TGATATTTTATGACTATCTTTGGCCTTCTGCTTTCTTTGGGATAGTTTTCAGTTATACCTGGATTATTTCTCTCTATGGGATAGTTTTCAACTAACCCTGGTCTTTTGCTTTCTACAAGATAGTTTCCGACTATCGCTGGTCTATTGCTTTATTCGTGATAATTTCCGACTATCCCTGGACTGTTGCTTTCTTCGAGATAGTTTCCGACTATCTCTAGCCTATTGCTTTCTTTAGGATTGTTTCCGACTATCCCTAGTCTTTTGCTTTCTTCGAAATAGTTTCCCACTATCCCTGGACTATTGCTCTCTTCGAGATAGTTTCCTACTATCTCTTGGCCTTTTGCTTTCTTTCGGATAGTTTCCAACTATACCTGGACTATTTCTTTCTTTTGGATAGTTTCCGGCTATCCCTGGACTACTGCTGTCTTCTAGATAGTTTCTGACTATCTCTAGCCTATTGCTTTCTTTGGGATAATTTCGACTATCTCCGGTCTTTCGCTCTCTTCAAGATAGTTTCCGACTATCGATGGTCTATTGCTTTCATTGGGATAGTTTCGGAATAGTTTCCGACTATCCCTGCACTTTTGATTTCTTCGAGATACTTTCCGACTATCTCTGCTCTATTGATTTCTTTGGGATAGTTTCCGATTATCCGTAGAGTTTTACTTTCTTCGAGATAGTTTCCGACTATCTCTGGCCTTTTGCTTTCTTTGGGATAGTTTCCAACTATACCTGGACTATTGCTTTCTTTTGGATAGTTTCCGGCTATCTCTGGACTACCGCTTTCTTCTAAATAGTTTCTGACTATCTTTGCCTATTGCTTTCTTTGGGATAGTTTCGACTATCCCCGGACAATTGCCCTCTTCGAGATAGTTTCCAACTATCGCTGCTCTATTGATTTCTTTGGGATAGTTTCCGACTATCTGTGGACTTCTGCTTTGTTCGAGATATTTTCCGACTAATCTGGCCTTTTGTTTCTTTGGGATAGTTTTCAACTATACCTGGACTATTGCTTTCTTTGGGATATTTTCCGGCTATCCCTGGACTAGTTCTTTTTTCTAGATAGTTTCTGACTATCTCTGACCCATTGATTTCTTTGGGATAGTTTCGACTATCCCTGGTCTTTTGCTTTCTTTGAGATGGTTTCCGACTATCGCTGGTCTAATGCTTTCTTCGGGATAGTTTCCGAATACTTTTCGACTATGTAGACACCCGTATTTTGACCGCCAGGTGTCTATGGCAGTTTCTAAAAAACACCCGATGATGATCGAACGCTAACGTGTTTCTATGCGCTCGGATATAGGCTCAAATCCATTAATCATTGGCTAACACACTTACGGAGTACAAATCTCACCAAACGGACCCCAAATCCAGGCCCAGTGGATCATTCCGAGTCAAACAAGACTAATTTGGGCCGAAACCGACTTCGAAAATAAAACCGACTTTTTGCGATTGGGTCAACCCCGGTCAAAGTCGTTTCCGAGACACACAAAAACATCCATACAACCATCAAAAGTCCAAGTCAAACACAAAACCCATCAAACACCCAAAGTCAAGGTCTAAAACAATAGACCCGTGCAACCCGACTGGGCCACTCGATCGAGTGACCCACCCACTCGATCGAGTGGGCTTGTTTTGAGCCCGACTGCAGGCTTCACGGGCCACTCGACCGAGTTAGCCCTTTACTCGGTCGAGTAACCCTAATTCGGGTGCCCTAGCCTTGCCTATATAAGCAACCCTCATGCAACAACTTTTTTTCACAACCTCAAGAACCCTACTACACCCTAGAGCAACCATACACACACACATACGTCATTTGCAAACCCTAATCAAACCCTAGCAAGTCTACACTATCAAATACCCTAAACTTAGTTTTAGGAATCAATCCCGAGCCACCATAACTTAATCTACATAAAACCTCGAAGACTCTTGTGTTAAAGCCACGGTTACGAGTCCGTTCCGAGACAAGAACATGTAGGTTGAGGATGTCAAAACCCCGTTTCTTCTCTTCTCTTCCTCCTTCTCGCGTCATGTCGTCATTATACGGGTCGCGTTTTTTTATTTATTTCATTCTATCGTTATTATCGCATCATTAATATTGATAGTACTAATATCAAAGCATTAAAATACTTATCGATTTGTGTCGAATAAGAAGGATATCGGAATAAGGAAACACGAATATACAGGTGTACTGCACACAGCTTTGCCGGTCGCTTATTCCGATACCTCGACTATTTAATTATTGAGATAAGTTAACTTAAACAATAATTCGTTATTTTTGTCGTCATCATCATTAATCTTACATTCATCAATTTTTAACATCAATTTTCAATAAGGGTCGAAGCCCGTTGACGCGGATCCGACATCACAATCCCTCGAGATTTATTTCGATGTCGGAAAAGCCGAGGGAATCAAGTTTTCTATTTCAGCAAAGAGTCGATTCCCTAGATTCGATACCTATTTCATAATTGGATGTCGAATCTAGCGATCTAGTCGCATAGATTAATTAACGCGATTTATTCATATCACGATAGTTAATTTAGGACGACTTAAATCAATTTAATATTTTCACTCTAGTATTCCATATCGATTCAATAATCGAATATGGGATACTATGAGTATTCAAAATTGGGATTGAATATAAATCTCGCAATATTTATATTCGATTCAACCAAATCAACGATTTATAAAATACGGGTTGAGCATAAATCGTGCAATATTTATGTTTGACTTGGTAGAATCGTCGAATTATCAAAAATCAAAGAAGCAATTTCAAAATCAATAAAATTTCACAAACGAATTGTAAATCATACAGAGGTCACTCGACCGAGTGCCTTGCCCACTCGGTCGAGTGGCACCTCAAAAAAGGATCAGAATGTCTATTACGACACAAACTCTATCGAGTCTCACAGTGACTCGGTCGAGTGGCCATGTACTCGACCGAGTTGGTCAATAATTCGACGGAGTACGGTCTAAGACGCAAAGCAGAAACTTCTTTTACAGGTCCACTCGATCGAGTCCATCGACCACTCGATCGAGTGACCTCATAACGACTAAAACAACGAGTCGTACACTCTTCTACTTTCTAAATTTGACAGTATTTCACGACTTAGGTCAACACGTGCTCAATTAATCACATGTATTACTATCTTTTCAAACCATGCATCATCTCGTTACATCATTCAATTCAATTCCTTATTTGCACAAACCGTTATTATTCGTTATGTCATTACATCGTTACTAACGCGTTTGTTGTTTCTTTTGTCAATTTAATTTTTGTTCTTTTATTGTACTAAATGAACCCGCATGCGAAAATTCAACTTCGACGTTAGAATTAATTGCATTAAATTGACTTAGAAACCCTTTTCAATTCCATTCACATGTTTAGGGAAAATACTCTTTGCATATCATTTTCCCGTTTAACTAGCGCGCGTATTGTAAGTCATTCGAATTCTTAGTAGCGGCCGCTAATGTGCGGGCGGGGTTGGGTGTCCTTTGTGGGCTTCCCAACACGTACCCTCACTCCTTACTCAGAACCTCGGTTTTCCGATGCCCGAAACCGTTGGCGCACGAGAGTCATTCAGTACAATCCGATAACGTCGGTATTGGTATCAAATGCAAAGGGACGAGCCCAATAAACTCTGACATCGGAATGGGCCGTATTTTGTATACGGACCACTACGACATAGAGTGGGCTCGAATAGTTCCGAATAACCACAAAATTCGGTGGCGACTCCACTTCGACCTAAATTTCAATTCGATCCATTCTCATATGGAGATTCATTTGCCTACCCAAACCCGCGCGTGGCCGCGTCGGGGTGGACCTATGTCATGTCCACAATTTGGCGACTCCGCTGGGGATTAACTGATGCGTGACTTACCATCGGCGTCCTCAGGGTGAGACTCAAATAGAAATCGTTTGACAAATACAATACGCATTTTAGTTCTACGGTTCATGCATAACCCATATTTTCCCGGGCCGGTACTCGCGACCGATGTCCCACTATACCGTTGATGTACTCCAATATGGATATGTCAAAAGGTGTCCATAGTCGATTCGAGTGGGTTTCGCGGGATGTTCTAAGATCAACTCGACTTAGGAAGTCCGTCCCGATCAACGTCTAGACTATGTACGTTAGTATAGACCCCCTATAGACCGAGCGAGACTTAGTATAGAACATATAGGCCACCCGAAACCCGACATCAACGCGAAATGGAAGAGTTGAAAGATGCCCTAACCAAAATCGAGACTCAACTAACCTCCATCCTTGCTAACCATGCAATTTTGGACACTCGCCTGAGCACTGTTGAGAAGACGGTCCCTGTTGCAGGAGCTGAGCCCACTGGGCCCATAGCCGAATTGGTCAGTGTTGTTTGCAGGCTCGAGGAACAAGTTCACTTATCGACGAGCAACTCAATCCACTCCGAAAATGCTCGCATTTATTCACCTTTGAATAACGAGCTACCTTCCAACCTCAACTTAACGGGAATTCCTATGTTCGAGGGTACCGAAGACCCGGTCCATCATATCCGGGCCTTCAAAGACTTCATGGCAGTCAAAGGGGTAAGGTCCACCATGTTTAAGCACTTATTCCCTTCCTCCCTCCAGAAGCACCCCAAAGCCTGGTACTAAAGGCTCGATTCCAAGAAATACCCGACTTGGGATGATGTGGCAACAGAGTTCGCTCGGAACTACGCCGATAATATCGAGATCCAAACTACAATGCGTACTCTGGAAGTCATGGCCCAAGAGCCCAAAGAAGGGTTCACTAAATATCTTCAAAGATGGAGGGCCGAGAGTGTAAAGTTGGTAAACAAGCCCAACGAGAAGACACTGGTGGAGGCCTTCATCAACAACCTCCTACCTTCTTACCGCGTCCATCTTAGGTATGCCGGCATTTCAAACTTTGCCGTACTTACCGAAATGGGCATTAGGATTGAAGACGATCTTCGACATAATGAAGATCTGGGTGAAGTTGATACTAAAGGCTATACTGGACATCAACTCGAGTCCTTAGGAGCCGACGACTAATGACAACATTATCCGAGAGTCCGGATCCGATTTGAGTCTGAGTCTGAGTCCGAGTCTAGGATGTACTATTCCCTTCAAAGTCGAAGTCAAAGTCAAAGTCAGAGTCAGAGTCAAATGTATTCTGTTCTCCCTTTCAAAATCCAATAAAATCAGCTTTCAATATTCTTTCTCATATACACTTTCCTTATGTGTCTCCGAGAACATGATGAACACCATCATACACTGTGAGCACACGCACGTGACTATTATAGGCACATCTATAATGACTGCAGGAAACCGAGCCCGTGTCTTCCTTTTACCTATTTCATGTCTGGTATAGAAAAGCCGCATAACTACCCTTAGCAGGAGCATATCAAATCCTACGACAAATCTGGGTAGTCTTCTAGTTTGGGTCTAAGACGGGAGGCAAGCCCATTTCCCACAATAAAACACCCCTCCAATAAGATTGACCAATCCCTACCTTAGGTGTTAGTCTGACCGACAAAAAAAAAAGGAGAGAAGAAAGAAAAAAATAAAGGGCCAAAACAAAGGCCATCAAAAAAGAAAACTAGACCAAAAAAAAAATCAAAAGTCCATGAGAGAAAATCAAAAGGCCAAAAAAAAAGCAAGCCATCATCAAAAAAAAAATTCAGAATACCCATGGCCGTGGTCAACGGTCAACTCAAGTGAAAATCCTTTGACCGTGGTACGGTCAAATTCATAATTATCCATGCCATCAAAAAGGGGAGTAACAATCAAGCTGGTCAACTAACACCACACTCAGCCTTCCCACATTACAACCCTCAAGACCTTCCCGAGACACAGGCCAGAGACTGCCCGGAATTCTGAGGATTCAAGCTCCATAGGATACCCCTACAATTAGGGCCAGACATGGAAACCAAATCCCGCATTGTAACACCCCGTGCTTTTGACCATTTTAGTTATTTATAATAACGATTAATATTAATAAATCGAGTCTCGACAAACTATTTTATATAGTAATATTCAATTCTTGTGCCTTTGGAACCCTTCTATTTTACTTCAGTGTTTGCAAAACTGAAATTTCTATCGTTATCGCAATTCTGCGCGATTTCGTAAAACGGTTCCTATTTTCTCATACGAACTCCGATTGAGGCGTTTCAAAAGCCTAACTTTATTAATTTTCCAAGATCTACATAATGGTGAAATTCAAAATTTCATTTTATGAGTTCATCATAAAAATATTGTACTGGACAGCTCCTTTGCAACGAAAATCGTCACCCGATGAATCGTTTCTCGACATTCGATTTCCGTACTTCTTTCCTAACCTTTGTGGAACCAAATTAACTCAAAAATATCATTCTTATACACCCCATACCGTCACCTTTAGGTCCAAGAGTCAAAAAATGCTTTTCTAATCCAAAACACCAAAAAGGGTAATGTACTTCCAAAAGCATGATTAGCCATTTTGAGCAATTGTCAATTATTTGTCTATCCTTTGTTCCCTTCATCAAATGGACGACTATTACTCCATATAAACAGCCTTAGGACTCCATTTAGCTTACTTATTCATCCATCTCTTACCCTCCTTCAACTCCCTTCAAAAAAACCAAAGAAAACAACACAAGTTTTCACAAGTTCTTAAGGTGTATTCAACCACCATTTCTTGAAGAGCTCTAATTCCTTTTTCTCTTATCTTATACTACTTATTTTCAAGTTTATTTAATAGTATAACTACTAACTTAGTTTATTTTTTTTGTGTCATTCTAACTAATTTATGAAGAGGAGCGAGAGAAAAGGAGCATCGATCTTCGTTTTCTTATATGTTGTAGAATCGATTATTTATGCTTAAGGTAACCTAACTTTTCTTCGCCCTAAAATCTCGTAGTATAGTGTTTAGACTCTAACTAACATGTAACATCATGTTTAGGAGTAAATCATTAGATCACCAAGTTTAAAGCTAACTATTTGTTGATTTATCACTTAACAATACATGCTGTAAAATGGATTCTGTGATGTATGATGTATGTTCACGATTTTTCTGTGTAAATTATATTTCGAATTAGCCTTAGATTCCTTCACGAAAGTTGTAGATCTGAATGTCTAGAATATGATAAAAATATGAAAATTAAGTGTTTATGAAAATATATATTTAGTAATGATTTATTTTGTAAACTGGTACTGTATGATTTTATGTACTGTCTGAGAAAATGATATGTTTCGTGATGTTAAACGTTTTATTTGGACTTGTAAAAATTATGTTACGTTCCTGATGATGTCTAAGATGTGTATGTCAAATTTCATATAAATCCATCATATATATTTTCATTTATAAAACTTGTACTAAAATGGGTCAGATCTGGAAAGAATATTTTATTTAAGAATATTTATAAAGTATTTTAATCTAAATTTCTGGGTATACATTATGTAAAGTTATATGTATCCAAAATAAAATTTTGGTTTACTTTAATGACGTTTAAGTATTTTAAACGATTTAAAAGAAAGTATTGAAAATCGTACTGTTTTAGTTTTTAATTTGTTAAAAATAATAAATCTTATTATTTTTGAAAAATGACTTTATATCTGGAAACTTAACTTATAAAAGTATGTTGAGTATGAAAATCGAAACTTAAAAATAACATTTGAAAAATGACTCATTTAGTATCCTTAATAATATTATCGATTTCGTTATTACTTAAACTTACTTTTGTAAAACTCTATGTTTTGAGAAATATGATACCTAATAAGGTTAAAAATGATTTTTATAATTATCATCGATTTATTTGGTATTTGAAAATATTTTACTAAGTATAAATAGGCTTTAAGAGATAAGTATACTTGTACAAATACGAAACCGTATAAAAATACTAAATACGTACACTTGAACAATAAATGTACTAAATACTTGTGCCCAAAAAGTATAGAGTACTAAAAGACGAATAACCCAAAAATACTAAGTTAAACAATGCTTAAATATGCAAAACAACACTTAAACTTTATAATGAGCACTTAAGGACTAATTAGTGATTAAGTCAAAACTAAGGGTTGACTAGTCCATTTTGGTCAAACTATGGCTTTTTAAGTCAACATAGACCAAGTCAAGATAAAGGAACCTATCTTAAATAATGTACTTAGAAATAAGTGAATCTTTAATCAAATCTCAACTAATGAACACTTCAAATAATATATCTCAAATAAAATGTTCCAAATCTCTTACATCAGTATACTAAAACTATCAGTTAAGATAAATTTTACGACGATTGATAATGTTTGTTAATCTTAAAATCGACATACTTAAATTCCATAGGAACAACCGTACTTCTAGTCGGTGTGTTACCTAAGCCGGTGATCAGACACGTTTTCACGAACGATGTTATCGACACCAATCATGGTGAAAATGAACATGTGCCCTGGCAGTACCCTCTGAGTCTTCTTCACCATTCCATGTTGTAATGACTTGTTCCGAGTCAATACACAGCCCACAGACCTGTCATCCTTATGGAACCCGGTATTGTTTCATCCCTCTGGTTATCAGACATGTGCCCCACGATGACCGCTGAGCTCGATATTCCAGAGACTCTGTCTTTATAAGACACCCAAATTCAGCCTACGTTTCATGTTGGGCGCTATCTTGGTAAAGTTTAGAAGGCGATGCGATAGAAGACAGCTTCGAAAGTAGACTACGACACTCGGAGTCACTGCTCATGGGAGGCCATGATGCATCCTGCCGGTGCGAGAAAATGCTAAGAAGTAAATGGGCAGCCAGCTCTTTATGAGTTTGTCGGTAGAGTAGTAGTCGTCCAGTTGCCATTGAGGTGCTCGGTTGTGTAAAGGTTCTCTTTCCCGAGACCAAGAGTATGGATTGGGTGTGTGCGCATACATAGACAAGGGCATTGATCAGCTCTCACTCTCTATATCGGATATCTTTGGGGGCGGAATACCTTCCGACCTTTGCCTTAGCAGTGTATGGGACATGTTCGGTTTAGCGGGGCCTCTGAGTCCATGCACTTGCAGTCCTTCTTCTCCGTATGTCAGTCGACTAAACCGAGTCAATTTAGGTGTTCGATCCTATTGAGCACTAGGGGTGAGATGTAAACCTCCTAGTATCGATATGATTGGCGGGATTGATGTTCCCATCCGCACTTATGGTGAGATGCAAGCCTTAAGTGTGCATGAGACATTAGTAGTCACGTCCCGTGCATTATGTGAAAGGAAACCATTGTTTTTAAAAGTAAATGACTACAGTTTTCTAAATCACATTATGCTTCATTACTGTTCTATACTCTTATGACTAATGATGTGATTGAAATGCTTGATAATGGGAAGTGATGTTTTGTTATATGTCTTGCCTGAACATTGATTATGATTGATATTATGTTTCATATGATTTGTATTATGTATGTCTTACTCTATTTTGACATGACACTTCTATGAATCCATGATCCATGCTTTACTGTATTCTATTCACATGATACTCAAATGATGTATGTATTACTTTATTCTATATAACCTACGTGTCTTATATATGTAAGTTGATTCGCATGTTAACTGAAATCACTTCATGTGTATCTCACATTGTATACATGTCTATTTGTAATGTGACATGCCTGCTTATCTGTTAATTAGATAACCTAAACGTTATACTACATTGATTATTCGGGGCCGTGTTAGAAGGATGGTTAGGTTACTCCCACTAAGTGGGACATGTATATTTAAATATGCATTCAGGTTGACGAACCCTCGAGACTGGACATGGGTGCATGCTTGAGTGCAAGAGATACAACTTAGCAGATGAGAGTGTCAATCTATAAATCTTGTAACACAAATTTTGTCAGACTATTGTATTTAGAAATTTGTAATTCGGGTTTCAGTTGTTGTATTTTAACAAACGGTTCATTTATCGGTAAAAGACTCACTTGAGTCAACGTTTTTTTTTTATTTTTACCCCTTTTTACGACTTAATTATTTTCCGCCATGTTAATTAATGTCATTGGAAGAACCGGGTTGTTACAGTTGGTATCAGAGCGACCTTGAGACCGTGTGTAATTATGTGCGATGCATAATTACATTACCTATCGAGGGAACGCGCCTGGAGCTCATGACACGTGTCTAGAGTGTCTAAAGTTTCTAAAACATGTAGAAAATTTAAGATCACTAAATGAGAGATTCACTAGCATAACCCTAGGAGCAAATAATATACTTGGGTAGAATGTCTAGATGGGTAGAACTACTAAGGATTACCGTACCGTCCGATTTAGGTTTTGGCCCCTCGCTTGTTTTCATATTCTATCTGCATAGTTGAATGTAGAGTGATTGCCCTAACTTTTAGCCTTCTGGCTAATTTTAATTTAATTGTGATCGACGCGACAACTAAGATAAAGGACTTGAAGCCATCAACATCTCAAGTCTGGTAGAACACCATTGCAAGCACAAATGGACGCATCTTCCCAATCAACTATAGTAGCCAAATCAAGTTGGACCATGTTCATGTACCAAGTGAAGTTATGCAGACGAGATGTAACATACAAGGAGATCAAGTACAGACGTACGTAAGATAGTAGTCCTCGAGTCCTATTTAGGTGTCGACTTAGACTTGACCGAGACTCTACTTACCTATATAACTTGTACATCGGAGATCATTTGTTAGCCTGAATTGTAGTCATGGAAATGAACCCTTGTTGCCCATATTCGTTTCACAGTAACACCTTACATCCCATCTAATTCATTTTCTAGCTTATCCTTATTTTCTACCTTTGCCCCACTTTCTTCATCTAACCAAGCAACGATTTGAGTTCAATTCTGAACTATCTTCTATCCTTCCGTCCAAATTCTTAAACATCACATACAAAGCTTTCCTTCATGTCTAACATCAATACCATCATAAATCGAGGAACACCTTTTACTCTTTCATTATTACTATTTTTTTTGTTAAATTGTTCACCAATCAGATCCAACATTTGAACCTATATCAGGATGCATAGACAAAAGTCATTTAAGGCGTAACCCTTGATCTATCCTTGAACAAACTTCTAATCTCTTCTAAAGAAATTTTAACCTCTACTGATTCCTTCTCCTTTATTTCTAAACTCTTTTCAATCCCTTCGTGAACTAGCTCTTCGGTCTGACTACTCATCCTAAGTCAGACAAGAAGTCTTTCGCTTATTTCACCTTCGTATATTATTGCTCAGTTAAACTTAGTCTGAAATATTCCTATCTGATGGAACCTTTCATATTTACCATTCTATCTTATTTCCTTCTCATTTCTTCAGCTTGCTTCTTATTCTTTTAGATTGCTATACAAACTGCATGTATGCTGACATCATACATATTCATCGTCTTTTATCCCTACCTTGCTACCATTTCCTATTTCCAAATTTGTCATAATCGTTGACTATGGAGATAAACTTCAATACTCTCAGTTACTATTCTTATCAACCCAATTCAAAATTCTTAAATATTTATTCTGTCAACCCATTTTCTAAGTATATTTCTACGTCTTGAATGAACCATGGTTACAAGTTATCAGAGTGCAGTGGAAGCGCGATTAACCCATAAACCACTCAGAATGGACATAGTTATACCAAGGATTCTCACCAGTATAATGTACTTGAAGTATCCAATATCCTTCCAAACCAACCACACTAGGATCACCCAATGTGTACCCTTTTAGTCAACCTATAATTGTTGGACATAGGAACCTATTAATTTTTGGAATGACAAGAGGTTGGAAAAAGATGAGAACCAACTAATGTGTTTGAGTGTTGATCTTGGATTCAATGATTTTGAGAATTCTTAATTTTAACCAACGATTGAGAGGTTTAGAGATCGTAACTTGAGGATACTAAAGAATAACAGAAGATTGGAAGATTTAAGGTTGTAGGCTAAGGAAAGACAAAAAAAAAGAATGACATTTATGGAAATCTAATTCACATACATAGTGACTACTTGATGAGAAATTATGTCATACAAATTTTTGTGGAATTTAGAACCTTCGTATTTTCAATATTTTTGCGGATTATGTTAGCCAACAGACGAGTTTTGTAGATGAGTAACTATTACTAATAACTACAGAGTTTTGACCTTTATGAAAAGATATCTGGGAAAAGAATCAGTGAAGAGTACTAAGGGATAGAATTTAACAATGCATGTAGTAGTTATTTTGAGGACTAAGATAATTTTATGAAAATTTTGAAGAATGAAACTTGTAATCCAATGATAAGATGCATAGTTCCGACTGAACGGATTTATGGAACTCTTTGGTACATCATGAATAGCTTTAGAATTGGTAAATCGAGGTCAATAGCCAATGATTGTATAGAGAACCTGATTATCTGAGGACTTGTAACTTGAGTCGGGTAGACTTCCAATGAATTTGTTAATTTATATTTTTCTTAATTCGAGGATATAGATGAAACCTGATAAAACTTATTGAGATTGTTTAAAACCAAGTTGGATATAAGGTTGTGTAACCTCTAATGAAAATCCACGATGAATGGAAACACCGATGGATAACCCTACCTTATTGGTTATTAGGGAGCTGACTGACAAAATTTGGTTGATCAGTTTACTTGAGCAAATAAAGGGCATTCATACAATATTGGAGATGTAGCCTTACGCGAGAGATACTCTTATGAAATATTTGGGGAATAATATGATGAAAGTTTAAGGAACCAAACTTCTGAATATAGAGGTCAGAGAAACAACTAGAGGAACAAAAAAAAACATTTTGAACACCAACTTGAAAGGAATGTAGAATGATGAAATTACTAAGAATAGAGACATGAGTGACCCAATCTAACATGGTTCTTGATTGATGATGTGTTGTTTCCATTATCAGTTAAATCACTCCATATCAATTTTCGTATGGAATATTTTCCGGCTGCTCCTTATACGAAGCCTTTCATGGATCAGTGATGTTCCCATTATGATCCTATATGTTCCTATTTTGATTATTATCTAGAGTCGTAGTAACACTTCTTAGCCCGACTTCGTACCACAACAGAACCTATACAAATCTTCAACCCTGACGTTTTGGTCTTCAATTCTGCTTTGCCTATTATCTGAAACCTCATATGTTATTTGAAAACTCACTAACACTTCTATTCTTCTCATTGAGGAGTACATCAATAACGTACCTATCTCGATCCTTACCTTGCTCATCTCTTTGAAAAACAAACTTTGCTCGAGGTTGTCTTATATAAACTCAAATTATCTTCTCGTTCCTTCTATCAGACGAGGAACTCTTTGGTTAGTTGGAACAATGTTCTACTAACTAATCATCGCGATAATTCCTCCTCGTAGTTGTTACTTCCCTTACCTCTTTTATGGAACGAACCAAATGATAATTTTTGGTTTAACTTACCACTTCTTTTCATATACGTTCTTTTGTGAAACCTAATCCACTTCTTTGATCAACTGTACCTACATACTTTCATTGAACTTTTCTATGCATCTCCGATCGAGTTAACCCAAACAACTAGAATATTGTTATTAACCTTTGACCTGACGATTTATTACTTAGACGAGTAGATGTAACGTTGGAACTGATGGGAGCAAGAGAACGACTTCACCAGGATCATATAGAAGAAAGACTCTTAATATGATGAACCTATTCAAAGTGGATCTAGAAGGAAATCACCAAGAAGCATAGAGTTCAGAAACCTGATCAAGGACCATATCATCAAAGAAGACCTGCGAGATCACGTGCGAACCCTGGACTGAAGCGTTGCTAACCTAATTTATGTTTTTGTTTTGCCTGACCATTTGCCGACCTTATAACACTTTTAGGAATTGAAACCTTATTAAGTCAAGTTATCAGCGTGTGTCTTACGTATAACCCTCTTTGAGCATTAACCTATCGTGAGACATAGCCTATAATTTTCCAGTCAAAATCTTAACTATCTTGTTATAACAAAGTTAGAACACCATTGAGGTCGAGAGATATTCGAGATGTCATTACCTTATATTTGTGGAATTAGGTGTTCGAAAGAAGTATGAAAACGATCAATGATCAAATTATTTGAGGATTTCCTTTATTGACTTCAAAAGCTTTTTCGGAGAATAGATTGTGAACAACCCTTAACAGATCTCTAGATTGTGAACAACCCTGAGCTGATTTATAACCTATAATTTTGGGGATCGCTAGGAAAACTATATACATTTTGGTGACTTATTTCTATTTTGGAGGATGGACGATAATATTACAACCCCAAAATATTGTAATGATGACGGACACTTCAAAACCCACAGACTGTCAATTTGAAGTTTTGGAATAACATACCAATCGAGGAATCAAGAAACAAGGAAACAATTTAAAAAATTTAGAAACTTTATAGAAATCAATACAAGAATTTTGGACTAACCTAAGAGCTTATCACTGAAAGAACTAAGCAACCCTAGGAGATCAACTATTTAGATGATAAATATTGAGAGTGCCATGAGAACCATGAATTTTGATATGATTGATAGTGGAGGATTTACGAGTGAAAGTCCAGATAAACCTAAAGAGATCAAAACTACTAAACGTTTTTAAATTTTATGGAAATTAGGACAACCTTTATTTTAATGGATTTATACCTTAAGCCAAACCAGCATTTCTCAAAAAAATAAAAATGTTATATCGTTTTTAAGGCATTTAGATATTATCTGGTTTTGGAGTTAGAGCCGATAGTGAACCAAATCTCGAAATGACCCGAGATTGTTCTACTTTTGAGAACTTGAGAATACCCTATGGATATATAAGAACCACCAAAAAAAAAATTAAAGGAAAACCTTAGTCTAACCTTAGGAAATATATACCGTATCAACCTAGTAGTTGTGAATTTCGAGGACGAAATTTTCTTAAGGGGGGTAGTCTGTAACACCCCGTGCTTTTGACCATTTTAGTTATTTATAATAACGATTAATATTAATAAATCGAGTCTCGACAAACTATTTTATATAGTAATATTCAATTCTTGTGTCTTTGGAACCCTTCTATTTTACTTCAGTGTTTGCAAAACTGAAATTTCTATCGTTATCGCAATTCTGCGCGATTTCGTAAAACAGTTCCTATTTTCTCATACGAACTCCGATTGAGGCGTTTCAAAAGCCTAACTTTATTAATTTTCCAAGATCTACATAATGGTGAAATTCAAAATTTCATTTTATGAGTTCATCATAAAAATATTGTACTGGACAGCTCCTTTGCAACGAAAATCGTCACCCGATGAATCGTTTCTCGACATTCGATTTCCGTACTTCTTTCCTAACCTTTGTGGAACCAAATTAACTCAAAAATATCATTCTTATACACCCCATACCGTCACCTTGAGGTCCAAGAGTCAAAAAATGCTTTTCTAATCCAAAACACCAAAAAGGGTAATGTACTTCCAAAAGCATGATTAGCCATTTTGAGCAATTGTCAATTATTTGTCTATCCTTTGTTCCCTTCATCAAATGGACGACTATTACTCCATATAAACAGCCTTAGGACTCCATTTAGCTTACTTATTCATCCATCTCTTACCCTCCTTCAACTCCCTTCAAAAAAACCAAAGAAAACAACACAAGTTTTCACAAGTTCTTAAGGTGTATTCAACCACCATTTCTTGAAGAGCTCTAATTCCTTTTTCTCTTATCTTATACTACTTATTTTCAAGTTTATTTAATAGTATAACTACTAACTTAGTTTATTTTTTTTGTGTCATTCTAACTAATTTATGAAGAGGAGCGAGAGAAAAGGAGCATCGATCTTCGTTTTCTTATATGTTGTAGAATCGATTATTTATGCTTAAGGTAACCTAACTTTTCTTCGCCCTAAAATCTCGTAGTATAGTGTTTAGACTCTAACTAACATGTAACATCATGTTTAGGAGTAAATCATTAGATCACCAAGTTTAAAGCTAACTATTTGTTGATTTATCACTTAACAATACATGCTGTAAAATGGATTCTGTGATGTATGATGTATGTTCACGATTTTTCTGTGTAAATTATATTTCGAATTAGCCTTAGATTCCTTCACGAAAGTTGTAGATCTGAATGTCTAGAATATGATAAAAATATGAAAATTAAGTTTTTATGAAAATATATATTTAGTAATGATTTATTTTGTAAACTGGTACTGTATGATTTTATGTACTGTCTGAGAAAATGATATGTTTCGTGATGTTAAACGTTTTATTTGGACTTGTAAAAATTATGTTACGTTCCTGATGATGTCTAAGATGTGTATGTCAAATTTCATATAAATCCATCATATATATTTTCATTTATAAAACTTGTACTAAAATGGGTCAGATCTGGAAAGAATATTTTATTTAAGAATATTTATAAAGTATTTTAATCTAAATTTCTGGGTATACATTATGTAAAGTTATATGTATCCAAAATAAAATTTTGGTTTACTTTAATGACGTTTAAGTATTTTAAACGATTTAAAAGAAAGTATTGAAAATCGTACTGTTTTAGTTTTTAATTTGTTAAAAATAATAAATCTTATTATTTTTGAAAAATGACTTTATATCTGGAAACTTAACTTATAAAAGTATGTTGAGTATGAAAATCGAAACTTAAAAATAACATTTGAAAAATGACTCATTTAGTATCCTTAATAATATTATCGATTTCGTTATTACTTAAACTTACTTTTGTAAAACTCTATGTTTTGAGAAATATGATACCTAATAAGGTTAAAAATGATTTTTATAATTATCATCGATTTATTTGGTGTTTGAAAATATTTTACTAAGTATAAATAGGCTTTAAGAGATAAGTATACTTGTACAAATACGAAACCGTATAAAAATACTAAATACGTACACTTGAACAATAAATGTACTAAATACTTGTGCCCAAAAAGTATAGAGTACTAAAAGACGAATAACCCAAAAATACTAAGTTAAACAATGCTTAAATATGCAAAACAACACTTAAACTTTATAATGAGCACTTAAGGACTAATTAGTGATTAAGTCAAAACTAAGGGTTGACTAGTCCATTTTGGTCAAACTATGGCTTTTTAAGTCAACATAGACCAAGTCAAGATAAAGGAACCCATCTTAAATAATGTACTTAGAAATAAGTGAATCTTTAATCAAATCTCAACTAATGAACACTTCAAATAATATATCTCAAATAAAATGTTCCAAATCTCTTACATCAGTATACTAAAACTATCAGTTAAGATAAATTTTACGACGATTGATAATGTTTGTTAATCTTAAAATCGACATACTTAAATTCCATAGGAACAACCGTACTTCTAGTCGGTGTGTTACCTAAGCCGGTGATCAGACACGTTTTCACGAACGATGTTATCGACACCAATCATGGTGAAAATGAACATGTGCCCTGGCAGTACCCTCTGATTCTTCTTCACCATTCCATGTTGTAATGACTTGTTCCGAGTCAATACACAGCCCACAGACCTGTCATCCTTATGGAACCCGGTATTGTTTCATCCCTCTGGTTATCAGACATGTGCCCCACGATGACCGCTGAGCTCGATATTCCAGAGACTCTGTCTTTATAAGACACCCAAATTCAGCCTACGTTTCATGTTGGGCGCTATCTTGGTAAAGTTTAGAAGGCGATGCGATAGAAGACAGCTTCGAAAGTAGACTACGACACTCGGAGTCACTGCTCATGGGAGGCCATGATGCATCCTGCCGGTGCGAGAAAATGCTAAGAAGTAAATGGGCAGCCAGCTCTTTATGAGTTTGTCGGTAGAGTAGTAGTCGTCCAGTTGCCATTGAGGTGCTCGGTTGTGTAAAGGTTCTCTTTCCCGAGACCAAGAGTATGGATTGGGTGTGTGCGCATACATAGACAAGGGCATTGATCAGCTCTCACTCTCTATATCGGATATCTTTGGGGGCGGAATACCTTCCGACCTTTGCCTTAGCAGTGTATGGGACATGTTCGGTTTAGCGGGGCCTCTGAGTCCATGCACTTGCAGTCCTTCTTCTCCGTATGTCAGTCGACTAAACCGAGTCAATTTAGGTGTTCGATCCTATTGAGCACTAGGGGTGAGATGTAAACCTCCTAGTATCGATATGATTGGCGGGATTGATGTTCCCATCCGCACTTATGGTGAGATGCAAGCCTTAAGTGTGCATGAGACATTAGTAGTCACGTCCCGTGCATTATGTGAAAGGAAACCATTGTTTTTAAAAGTAAATGACTACAGTTTTCTAAATCACATTATGCTTCATTACTGTTCTATACTCTTATGACTAATGATGTGATTGAAATGCTTGATAATGGGAAGTGATGTTTTGTTATATGTCTTGCCTGAACATTGATTATGATTGATATTATGTTTCATATGATTTGTATTATGTATGTCTTACTCTATTTTGACATGACACTTCTATGAATCCATGATCCATGCTTTACTGTATTCTATTCACATGATACTCAAATGATGTATGTATTACTTTATTCTATATAACCTACGTGTCTTATATATGTAAGTTGATTCGCATGTTAACTGAAATCACTTCATGTGTATCTCACATTGTATACATGTCGATTTGTAATGTGACATGCCTGCTTATCTGTTAATTAGATAACCTAAACGTTATACTACATTGATTATTCGGGGCCGTGTTAGAAGGATGGTTAGGTTACTCCCACTAAGTGGGACATGTATATTTAAATATGCATTCAGGTTGACGAACCCTCGAGACTGGACATGGGTGCATGCTTGAGTGCAAGAGATACAACTTAGCAGATGAGAGTGTCAATCTATAAATCTTGTAACACAAATTTTGTCAGACTATTGTATTTAGAAATTTGTAATTCGGGTTTCAGTTGTTGTATTTTAACAAACGGTTCATTTATCGGTAAAAGACTCACTTGAGTCAACGGTTTTTTTTTATTTTTACCCCTTTTTACGACTTAATTATTTTCCGCCTTGTTAATTAATGTCATTGGAAGAACCGGGTTGTTACACGCATTATCAAACCAGCCCTCGAAGCCTTAGCTCCACAGAACCGAGCTCCAGATTTCGAGTCATCAAAACCAGATCCCACATTATCAAACCAGCCCTCGAAGCCTTAGCTCCACAAAACCGAGCTCTAGATTTCGAGTCATCAAAGACATTTACTTCCTAGCACCACATTTCCAAAAACATCAAATTCCCCGAGAGCAGAACTCGTTAAAAATCCCGAGAACAAAACTCGTTAAAATTCCCCGAGAGCAGAACTCGTTAAAAATCCTGAGAGCAGAACTCGTTAAAAATCCCGAGAACAAAACTCGTTAAAATCCCATCCAAACCAGTTACCAGCCCCGAACACGGGAACTCAACTTGCAGTCGGCATAGAACATGCCCAAATAGTTCACACCATCTCTGGGGGTGATAAGTGTAGTTTGTAGTGCCTATTTCTTAGTGTTTTGGTCCCATTTTCCTTGTGGAATCGCTCCTTGGGAGCGATTTATGGGCTACTTATGCTTCCTCTAGTTCGTTTCAGGTTCCCGAGACCATTCATGAAGAGTTGGAGCGATTCCGACTGAATACATACACTTTTCGGAGCCAACGAAGTGAGGAAACGATCACTCGATGCCTTGGATTCGACTCCGAGACCTTGGGACCCAATCCCAAGCCTTCGAGACCCGATCCCGAGTCCCGAGAATCGATGAGAAGTCCATGTGAAGCAAGGAGGGACCAAAAGGATCATATTGGAGGCCTACAAGACTCATCCCCGACGGGTATGACCTCAACCCGTCCGGGATGAAGTGCACAAAAGAGGAGATGCTGTTTTGGGTCCATCCCGACCGGGACCACCTCATCCCGACTGGGACCAACTCATCCCGGACGGGATGGCCCAGTTACAGCCCGTGAAGCATTGTTTCATCTCCCTTTGCATTGTAACCCTATAAATACCCTTCCTCTTGTATTCCTATGTTATGTTCATCACTTCCCACTAAACCCTAGACTACTTTAGGTTAGATTAGATTAGATTAGTGTAGATTAGTCTTTAGATTATCGTTAATCATAGTTTAATGCTTGTAATTTAGAAATTCTTCAAGATCTCCATTCAAGCTTGACAACCTTGGATGTTTGTTTTGGGTTCTTCCATTTATGCAAGTTTCCTTCTTCTTTTCATCTTCTAGTATGGTATAATCTTCTTTTCCTTTCTCTTAATCCTTGTTCTTTCATTAAAGTTTGATTCTTTGTTGAATGTATTGTTCATAGTTCATAGTTCTTGTTAGTTTCTTCATGTTTGTTTTGATTGCTAAGTTGATGCATCTTGTTAGTATTAGTTTTCCTTTAATCATGTTAGAATAGTATCTTGCTAGAGTTAGTAAGGTGATTAGGGTGTTAATTGGATGATTAAGGGTTTGTTGGAGATGTTGGTGGAAGATTTGGGTTTCCTCTTGGTTTGATGCATATCACATGTTTGTTGAAATGCTTGAATGACTAGTATGTGCATATGCTTGTTTTTCTTGCTTTTCTCTTGTGGGTAATAGTTTGCTTGTGGGTTCGGTTCCCTCACTAAGTAGCGAGAGCCCGGTGAGGACGACCCCCAGGTCGGTCTAAGTTGCGAGAGCCCGGATGCGATCTAGGCCACAATAACACGCTAGTAACCCCGTTTGTCATGTGTGTCGCCAAAATGGGTTTTAGGTGGAACCTCTAGGTGAGTGTAAGTTGCGAGAGCCCGGACTATACCTAGATTACCCTACTACCTCCTTCACTCTAGCTCTTCCTTGACCATTCCGTTACCCCTTTGACCCCGACCTAATCCTAGCCCGTTTCCTTAGTTGTTCTCTCCGTTACCGTAGTCTTGTATTTGGGTGACCTTAGTCTAGACGCCTCTTACCGTCCCCGTGGATTCGACCCGACTTGCCCTAGCTACCCACTAGGATCGGTTGGTTATTAATTTGACGGTGGGATAGACGACAAATCCTTTCGAGTCATCAAAGCCATTTACTTCCTAGCACCACATTTCCAAAAACATCAAATTCCCCGAGAGCAGAACTCGTTAAAAATCCCGAGAACAAAACTCGTTAAAATTCCCCGAGAGCAGAACTCGTTAAAAATCCCTAGAGCAGAACTCGTTAAAAATCCCGAGAACAAAACTCGTTAAAATCCCATCCAAACCAGTTACCAGCCCCGAACACGGGAACTCAACTTGTAGTCGGCATAGAACATGCCCAAATAGTTCACACCATCTCTGGGGGCTACCCCGGAGAACGCTCACAGTCAGAGGATTAACATCCTAACCATTCTAGCCCTTTGATCAAGACATCATTGGGAATGAACCTAGACTACACCATCGCTATGGCTGGTTACACACAAAGCCCTAACAAACTAGGCGCTATAATACATCTTCCAGTCCACTGAACTACGGCTTGGTTTGATTTCACTACACGTGAATACGTAGGCAGCCTTTCAACAGAGGCACAACCACTCACATTGACACACATTAAAAAGGCACTATCATTCCGGTCACGACACTGTCATGTTCTCAGTAGCTAGCTTTGTCGTCCTGGGGTCTTTTCTTAGACAGAAGACCTCCATCCACTCACAAAATCCAGATAAATCCAAAAAAAATCTAGCCTCCTTTCCATAGTGTGTCCTAGTACTCGGCTCGGTCGAAGACAAGAATCTGTCAGGACTCGAGGCAATACCCATTTTGGAAATGTATCCTAAAATAGGAAATCCAGAAGGGCACCAGACTAAAACAGTCTCATTACAGGCTACCGTAATCCCCCTCATAGCATATCTATCCCATTTCGATGTGCGACCATGTTGCCATTCGCCTAGGCTACGGGATAGCGCAACCTAAGAGTCTTGTTAGGCGGCCCACACCCCTATCAGGTCACGGTCCAACCATTAGAGAGTCCAGTCCGTGTCAGTCAACTCGTCCTGCTGTGTCCAGAGTCGAGTCTGTCGGTAGCTCCCTCTCTTCAAATTCCATTTTGAAATTTGCAAAAATTTAGCCATTTGAAAAAAAGATCTTTTTCGACAAGGTCAGATTTCAGTCTATTTAAACTGCGAATTTCTTTTCTACCCCTTTCCATTCTGAAAACCTAACTCGTGATTGCTTTCAGGATTTCAAATTCAAAATTTCAAAAACTTCAAAAATCATCTTCCCCAGCACGAGTCATTTTACTACCTACGTGTTGCACACATTTTTATGTGACTTATACAGGTACGACTCAGGCGAAGACATGCAAGTCATCAAATCTCCCCAGCAGCATTTTCCGGGATAGCACGGGATGGGCCAACACACAGGCACACCCAGGGCTTACACGACCAGCCCAAATTCCCCACGGAGTACAATCATCAAGCTCAGGTATGATTTCTGTCTTGCGGCTGGCGAGCCCTCCACGCGAGTCTAACGGACTATAAAAGACCCGACCGGAAGTCGACCAGGTCTTAATGGGCTTGGTAGCTACTCTGACTTTCGCTTTGTCCAAGCCTCAGTCAGAGTGGGGGCTCTGTAGACACCCGCATTTTGACCGCCAGGTGTCTATGGCAGTTTCCAAAAAACACCCGATGATGATCGGACGCTAACGTGTTTCTATGTGCTCGGATACGGGCTCAAATCCATTAATCGTTGGCTAACACACTTACGGAATACAAATCTCACCAAACGGACCTCAAATCCAGGCCCAGTAGATCATTCTGATTCAAACAAGACTAATTTGGGCCGAAACCGACACCGGAAATAAAACCGACTTTTTGCGATTGGGTCAACCCCGGTCAAAGTCGTTTCCGAGACACACAAAAACATCCATACAACCATCAAAAGTCCAAGTCAAACACAAAACTCATCAAACACCCAAAGTCAAGGTCCAAAATAATGGACCCGTGCAACCCGACTGGGCCACTCGATCGAGTGACCCACCCACTCGATCGAGTGGGCTTGTTTTGAGCCCGGCTGCAGGCTTCACGGGCCACTCGACCGAGTTAGCCCTTTACTCGGTCGAGTAACCCTAATTCGTGTGCCCTAGCCTTGCCTATATAAGCAACCCTCATGCAACAACTTTTTTTCACAACCTCAAGAACCCTACTACACCCTAGAGCAACCATACACACACACATACAACGTCATTTGCAAACCCTAATCAAACCCTAGCAATTCTACACTATCAAAAACCCTAAACTTAGTTTTAGGAATCAATCCCGAGCCACCATAACTTAATCTTCATAAAACCTCGAAGACTCTTGTGTTAAAGCCACGGTTACGAGTCCGGTCCGAGACAAGAACATGTAGGTTGAGGGTGTCAAAACCCCGTTTCTTCTCTTCTCTTCCTCCTTCTCGCGTCATGTCGTCATTATATGTAACACCCCTGATTTTATAAATTAAATTAATTTAAAATTATGTTCGTACTTTTATATTTACGATTGAACTCGTAATTCTCAAAATTATTATAAAACGCGTTTATCGTTCAATCGTTTCAAACTCCTAAAATTCTATTTATCTCGGAAACATATTTTAATTCTTTTTCGATTTATTTTACACATTTAATTTAATTCTTATCGAAAATCTATTTCGACGATTAAAATTCTAAATTCTTTTATTTTTAAGCCCGATTTTCTATATTTATTTTCAAACTCCTTAAATTCTTTTATTAAGCTCGAAGCTCATTTATTTTAAGTTTCGTCAAAATAATTATTTTCTTTCCTCGAGAAACCAATTTAATTTACTTCATCGAAAATTTATTATTTATCGGGAAATACTATTTCATCGTTTAATTATTTATTTCTATCAACTTTGTTTTCGTCTAGAATAATTTATTCACTCATTTTATTTGTCGGCCGATTATTCATTAATTTTATTAACCCATTCTTAATTCGATTCGTGGTCAGTCAACTTATCTTTACGGATTATGTCTCCTACCCAATTCATTTAATTAATCCGTATTCCCGACCCACTTTATTTTTGAGCGGATTCATTCCCCTTTCCCTTGTTTTCCCACCTAGTACATTCAGCCCCTTTCCCATTTCTCTTGATTCAGCGTGTTCCCTTCATACACCTCCTTTACTCCTTTCTTTTTTTGTCTTCACCGCTTCAGCATCCCCCTTGTTATCTATCTCATTTATTTCATTCAACTCCCTCTATTCTTCTTTCACTTCATGTTTCTCCCATCAGCAATCATACTCCTAGTTTCCTTTTTATTGTTCCCGACTCCCTTCTCTCCCCTGTTCGTGTTCTTGTTTGTGTGTCTTATTGGTGACTCCGTCTTGATCGTGTTTGTTGTATGTTGATACTGGTGCTACGCTGATGCTGCTGCTGTTACGTTAATACCGCTGCCACAAACTGTTGCTGCTGCTTCTGCCGTTTTCGTTCCTTCTCCCTCGTTTTTCCCTTCTTTTCTACTGAATCTGCGACTCTCCTCCTGCACCTGCTGCGTGCTGCTACTACTGCTGTGCTTCGCTGCTACTGCCGCCACTATTAGTCATGGTAGTCTCCTTCTCCTCTTCTTCTTCTTCTTCTTCTTCTTCTTCTTCTTCTTCTTCTTCGCTGTTTTACTGCTGCTACTGCGTTCTAATGCTGCCGTTGCTGCGCTGATGCTTTTCGATTTCGGCTTCGTTACCTGATATTCTTCTGTCCTTCTTCGTTTTCTTCTTTTATTTGCTACTGCTGCGTTGTGCTGCGTGCTGCTGCTTCTTTTCCTTCCTTTCTTCGACTCTTCTTCTTTCTTCTTCGTTCTGTTTTGATGCTGCTGTTCAACTCGTTGGCTGCTGTACGTTACTGTTACTGCTGTTATTTTCCGTCCTTGTCTTCTGCCCTGCTTCGTCCTTCTTCGTCTTCTTTTGTTGTGGGTGCATCGCTGCTATTGTCTTGTGTTTGCATCTGTCGTTGTTCTGTTAGTTTCGTTCTGCTGTCATTTGCGTCTACGGTTGTCGCCATTGTTCTTCCTGTTTTCTATCGATTTTCTGCTGTATCTATTTCCTGCCGTCTTTGGTCATCTAATTCCGTCAATCAGTGACCCTCTTTCTTCGTGGTTCTGATGCTTATTCATCCAATTTTCACGGTTGTCGATGTCAGTTCTAGTGCCGCCTCGCCGTTTTTCTTTTCGATTGCTTGTCTGATCCTTCTGTAGAGGTTGCCTGATGTGCTCTTTATTCACCCTCTAACCTCAGTTTCTCGTCTTTTATCTAAATCTTTTTCGCTGTCGATGTTTTGTCGTTAACCACTCGTTTTGCTGCTGCTGGTCACTGCTGACTATGCTGCTGTTAGTGCGTTGTTCTAACCACTGTTATTCGTCATTGCTACCAGTTTTGGCACGTTCCGTTTGTTGATCCATCTTTCTTTGTTGCTACTGTCGACGTGTGGTTCCCATTCTGACTGTTGCTCGGTGTCCTATTCTATTGTGATATTCGTGAGTACCCAACAAGGATAAACACGTGATCGTTTCGCCGTCATCTTAAGGTAACTTTAGGACGTTACTCGATTTTATATCGTATGTTTGAGTAGTAGTATGTAGTAAATATTTTAACTTCCATTTTCTAATTTTAGCTATTTATTATTTGCTAAAAATATTATTTTATAAATTGTGTGCTTTATAAATATTTTACGATTTTCGATATCGTTTTATAAATCGTTAGTAATTTAATTATTTACGATCGTTATAATATTTTGTTAGTTATCGTGACACTAGTAACTAAATAATATCGATTTCATATTTTCGTCATATTTCGTTAATTTCTAATTTTTAACTCAAAATCGTATTTTCATATTATAATCGAGATTTGTATATTTGTTTAATAAATTAATTTTCGGTTTACGATTTATACCACTAAATGAGAAGATAGTTGATTTAGTTTTAAATACATTTTAGTCGAGATTATTTTCACTAATAATTTCCTATTTGTTTCCGATTGGCTATTTTTATTGAAAATTGTATTATTCATAAATCAAAGCGATTTCTTAAAAATAATTTGAAACCTTTATAAAATTCATTTCAATTATATAACTCGTTGACTCAATTAATTTTGATATCGTTTTTCTTAAAATATCTCGTCTCCGAAAATTTATAGTTTTAACTCGAATTTCCTAATTATTTATAAAATACTATATATTGAGATATCATATTTTATTTATATTTTGAGTAACGAATTTAGGAATATATTAAAGTTACGATAACGACGATAATAATTAAATGTTAATCTCGTTAGAAATGCTATTTTTATACATTTCACTTATTTTAATAACTTACGTATTTTCTATAAGACTTTCTATTTTAGTAAGTTTCTAAAAATAGTAAGTTTCTATCTATAGAAAGTTTCCCTTTTAATATAACATGGGTATTCCTTTTATCCATATCATTTATATTGATTATAATTACTTTTGACTATCGATAATGGCTGTTTTGGGTTATGGAATAAAGAGAAGTGTGGGGTTTAGAGTAATATAGTCTGGGATGTACGTTTTTGCCATCAACTATAAAGCTGGTGTGTCTATGTTGAGACACATTGGTCGTTGAACTGAGCATGGTTTGTGCTCAGGAGTGTGTATATTTTGACCTTAAACTTAGATATCGCATCGTGTAAGTCGCCGTCGGGTTGAACTGGATTACGGTTGGTGTCCAGGAGGGGTGTACATTACTTAAGCCAGGACTCGCTGCACGCAGTCCTGTTATAGTTGAGTTGCCTAGTTAGAGACTGGATTCTGTTATGAGTTAAGTCTACAGTTCTCGAAGCTAGTTTCCAGTATTATCCTAGTGAAAGTCTAGCCTTGTGCACACCGATCAAATTTCCATAACGCCATTTTTGAATATTTATATTATCGATTGATTTTGACTTGCAGGTTGGCAAGTGCTTTAAGTTATCTTCGAAAGCTTATTTTTATTATATCGTTTTAATGTTTTCTCTTTTAAAGTATTTTGATATAATAATACTATTATTTTTCCATATGATATAATATGGCTGGGTGAACGTCCGAGTTACTCCCCACTGACGTGGCTGTTATGTTTATAACATGACAGGTATTTGCTGCTAGGTTTTGGGTGTGAGCTAGCGAGTAGCGTGGATCCTACTCTTTCTTTATTCATGTAATTTATGGATTTGTATAACCCATTTGGAGAATTTTCTATTTAGCCCTTTTGTAAAAAGTGGCCTTTGTATCGACTTACCATTTCTTTTAATAAGATATAGTTTGTCAGCGTGTTTTAATCCCAACTCTACAGTGTTTCCGCCACTGTATTGCGTTAGATTTTCTAGGGGATTACAGTTGGTATCAGAGCATTGTTGCTCCCGACGCTTACACCTGATTTTAGGAAAAATACTAGTAAATGATTTGAACATTAAAGAAATATTAGTGAGAGATGGGTAGAAACCTAAATAAGGACTTAACTGTTAGGTTTATATGTTCTTGTAACTCAATGACTAGCATTGAATATTTGTTTCTTTTATCGAGAAGAAGATGAATGTAGAAGATGATGATAGGACGCTGCCCAGATCGGGACAAGACCTGCTCAAAACTCTCAACGCCTGTTAATTCGAGTAGACAATTTTGTGCTACAAGGAAGATACAATGGCGACCCTTCAGCCTAGATTTGGTTTGCTCAAGCTACAGGTTAGATGATCAAGAGTAGATTCATGTTCCATGATGTTGCAGTAGATCCAGATTGAGTGACCCAGGACTTTCATTCTCGTGCCTCTGCAAGAAGATGAAGTAATCTATTTACTTTCCTCGTGAACCTTAGAGGTCCATACTTTCCCTTCTCGGTTTAGGTCTTTATCTTCTAGAATCATTGATTCTTTTCTTCCTGCTTCTGCCTTCTTCCAATTCTTCTCTTATTTCATCTCTTATTTTCTAATCTTCATTTTGCTTGATGAATCCCTGTTCTATTCCTCTATTGTACCATCTTTCTCTTGAGATTCTTTGGTTAGATTGAATCCTGTCTTAGTGAACCCGTGTTATAGATGTTCGAAGTTTAGTTAACCCTTGTTACCTGGTTTGAGGAGTGTGAGTCTACCCTATCTTCTAAGCAAGTAATAAATTCTTGAGGATTGTTTTGAATGGCAAATTGTTGATTATGGGAATTAGGATGATACCTTAGACACTGAACATTGGGTTATAGGTTACTTGATTATTTGGTGGACTTAGAGTTGAATAATCTTTTGAAGTAGTAAGTGTATATTATATTTGGTAGATACCTAGTACCTAGCCAAGAACCGAACTAAGTGTAACTGATACTATTACTTTGGGTTTCTTGCCTAATGCTTATTTGATGGACGCATCGCGAATATTTGGGATCATAGAGCATTGTTTAAAGTGTTAACCTGAGTGTTGTGGTACCATCGAAGGTTTTGATTAATATCATTAGAAATTTTGGTTGACATAGATTACCTGTATTTATTAAGGATTAAATCGTTGAAGAAGAGAGACATATTGCACAATTAGAGGTTGGATTTATCGCGTTGTTTTGAGGAATACTTAATGCGAATCATCCTGATGAATTTATAGTTCAAAACCCTTAGACCAACGAGTTTGTGGCTTCGTTGAGTTAATAAATATTTGGTGGTTTCGTTGTTACGATATGAACTTTGGTGGAATTCCCAGAAACCTGAGTCGAAAGTCGTGTTTTGAAGATGTTAGTGTTCGCGCCATTACCTATAGGTTTGAGCGTGTTTGAGGATTCGTTGTACTTTCCCAAGTTCTGTACTTGTGGCATATTAAATGTGTTGGTCATCTTTTTGAGAATTTTGTACCCGATCATTGTTAAATTGGTGGATCTTGTTTAGTGTTCCTTACTCGAGAAATTTTGGGGTGTACCTCGAGTTCAAACCTTATGAACTTTGGATTTAGGAACCTAATCGATTACGAGTTTGGGTGTGTTTTGTTGACCATTGGATTTTTAATTGATGAGATTAGATTGTTAGGCAATTGTGGATTGGTAACGTGTCGTTTGATCGATTGGATAATCACGTAAGACATTTTTGGAGTTGTGACTGAGCAATACCACCTAGTGCCTAATATTGGACTTAACGTATTTGGTAGAAATTAGGAATCCGTGTTGTGGGAGTCGTACCGGGAATCTCGAGATGGTTAACTTCTTCTATATTTCCTTGAGAGCTTTGTTTGACTCTCAATTTCGTTCCTCCCTTTAGCTTTTCCCTTAATTCCGCTTCTTCTTCTTCAGCCAATTCCTTTCGGCTTCTTAATCGGGTTTGAAAACTTTTATTTCGATTTGTCGTTGACTTTGACTCTATTTATCCATTTAATATTTTCCTCAAACTTGTATTGTGAAAAGATTGACTAATTTAAAAACATTGAATTTTCATGAGATTTTAACATTTTGAGTTATAAATTTCAAAACTTTGTATTTCGTCTTTGTTTTATTTTTGGTTCCGTTTCAAAGGGTGTAAATAATTTATTTTAAAGTATTTCGAAATTATTTAAAATTTTGATTTTATGAAAACTTTCATAATTGCAAATATTTTGGATTTTTATAAGATTATTATGTAAAACGATTTAAAATTTCTGAAAAACTTTGTACGTCTATATTTTTGTTTTATTGTCGTTAGACTTTAAATCTGTCATTGAAAATGTTTGACGACTTGGTCGATTATTATTTACTAACTACAAAACTTGATTTCTCAAATTTTTGCTTGGTCTTAAAATAAGGTATGGTCGAATTTCTTAATTAAAACGTTTCACTGTTGTTTGAAAATATTTGGGTACTCTTTCCCCCTCGAGTTCGTTTACAAATATGATCTATCGTCATTACCTTACCAAATAATTTTTAACTTGCGATTTTATTAATTTAAATGATTTTAAACCTTGGGAACTGAGCCCAACTCATCTTGAAATAAAATTTTGTCTTCGATTTTGATTTCATATCACGTTTGAAGTTGTAAAATTTTTAAAAAAATCGAGATTGTGATGCGAGTTAAGCATTCTCATTTTGTCCAAGTGATATAACCTTGTTTTCCCACTCTATTATTATGTTTTTGTTAGTTTCGAGGACGAAACTTCTTTTAGTGGGGAAGATTGTAACACCCCTGATTTTATAAATTAAATTAATTTAAAATCATGTTCGTACTTTTATATTTACGATTGAACTCGTAATTCTCAAAATTATTATAAAACGCGTTTATCGTTCAATCGTTTCAAACTCCTAAAATTCTATTTATCTCGGAAACATATTTTAATTCTTTTTCGATTTATTTTACACATTTAATTTAATTCTTATCGAAAATCTATTTCCACGATTAAAATTCTAAATTCTTTTATTTTTAAGCCCGATTTTCTATATTTATTTTCGAACTCCTTAAATTCTTTTATTAAGCTCGAAGCTCATTTATTTTAAGTTTCGTCAAAATAATTATTTTCTTTCCTCGAGAAACCAATTTAATTTACTTCATCGAAAATTTATTATTTATCGGGAAATACTATTTCATCGTTTAATTATTTATTTCTATCAACTTTGTTTTCGTCTCGAATAATTTATTTACTCATTTTATTTGTCGGCCGATTATTCATTAATTTTATTAACCCGTTCTTAATTCGATTCGTGGTCAGTCAACTTATCTTTACGGATTATGTCTCCTACCCAATTCATTTAATCAATCCGTATTCCCGACCCACTTTATTTTTGAGCGGATTCATTCCCCTTTCCCTTGTTTTCCCACCTAGTACATTCAGCCCCTTTCCCATTTCTCTTGATTCAGCGTGTTCCCTTCATACACCTCCTTTACTCCTTTCTTTTTTTGTCTTCACCGCTTCAGCATCCCCCTTGTTATCTATCTCATTTATTTCATTCAACTGCCTCTATTCTTCTTTCACTTCATGTTTCTCCCATCAGCAATCATACTCCTAGTTTCCTTTTTATTGTTCCCGACTCCCTTCTCTCCCCTGTTCGTGTTCTTGTTTGTGTGTCTTATTGGTGACTCCGTCTTGATCGTGTTTGTTGTATGTTGATACTGGTGCTACGCTGATGCTGCTGCTGTTACGTTAATACCGCTGCCACAAACTGTTGCTGCTGCTTCTGCCGTTTTCGTTCCTTCTCCCTCGTTTTTCCCTTCTTTTCTACTGAATCTGCGACTCTCCTCCTGCACCTGCTGCGTGCTGCTACTACTGCTGTGCTTCGCTGCTACTGCCGCCACTATTAGTCATGGTAGTCTCCTTCTCCTCCTCTTCTTCTTCTTCTTCTTCTTCTTCTTCTTCGCTGTTTTACTGCTGCTACTGCGTTCTAATGCTGCCGTTGCTGCGCTGATGCTTTTCGATTTCGGCTTCGTTACCTGATATTCTTCTGTCCTTCTTCGTTTTCTTCTTTTATTTGCTACTGCTGCGTTGTGCTGCGTGCTGCTGCTTCTTTTCCTTCCTTTCTTCGACTCTTCTTCTTTCTTCTTCGTTCTGTTTTGATGCTGCTGTTCAACTCGTTGGCTGCTGTACGTTACTGTTACTGCTGTTATTTTCCGTCCTTGTCTTCTGCCCTGCTTCGTCCTTCTTCGTCTTCTTTTGTTGTGGGTGCATCGCTGCTATTGTCTTGTGTTTGCATCTGTCGTTGTTCTGTTAGTTTCGTTCTGCTGTCATTTGCGTCTACGGTTGTCGCCATTGTTCTTCCTGTTTTCTATCGATTTTCTGCTGTATCTATTTCCTGCCGTCTTTGGTCATCTAATTCCGTCAATCAGTGACCCTCTTTCTTCGTGGTTCTGATGCTTATTCATCCAATTTTCACGGTTGTCGATGTCAGTTCTAGTGCCGCCTCGCCGTTTTTCTTTTCGATTGCTTGTCTGATCCTTCTGTAGAGGTTGCCTGATGTGCTCTTTATTCACCCTCTAACCTCAGTTTCTCGTCTTTTATCTAAATCTTTTTCGCTGTCGATGTTTTGTCGTTAACCACTCGTTTTGCTGCTGCTGGTCACTGCTGACTATGCTGCTGTTAGTGCGTTGTTCTAACCACTGTTATTCGTCATTGCTACCAGTTTTGGCACGTTCCGTTTGTTGATCCATCTTTCTTTGTTGCTACTGTCGACGTGTGGTTCCCATTCTGACTGTTGCTCGGTGTCCTATTCTATTGTGATATTCGTGAGTACCCAACAAGGATAAACACGTGATCGTTTCGCCGTCATCTTAAGGTAACTTTAGGACGTTACTCGATTTTATATCGTATGTTTGAGTAGTAGTATGTAGTAAATATTTTAACTTCCATTTTCTAATTTTAGCTATTTATTATTTGCTAAAAATATTATTTTATAAATTGTGTGCTTTATAAATATTTTACGATTTTCGATATCGTTTTATAAATCGTTAGTAATTTAATTATTTACGATCGTTATAATATTTTGTTAGTTATCGTGACACTAGTAACTAAATAATATCGATTTCATATTTTCGTCATATTTCGTTAATTTCTAATTTTTAACTCAAAATCGTATTTTCATATTATAATCGAGATTTGTATATTTGTTTAATAAATTAATTTTCGGTTTACGATTTATACCACTAAATGAGAAGATAGTTGATTTAGTTTTAAATACATTTTAGTCGAGATTATTTTCACTAATTATTTCCTATTTGTTTCCGATTGGCTATTTTTATTGAAAATTGTATTATTCATAAATCAAAGCGATTTCTTAAAAATAATTTGAAACCTTTATAAAATTCATTTCAATTATATAACTCGTTGACTCAATTAATTTTGATATCGTTTTTCTTAAAATATCTCGTCTCCGAAAATTTATAGTTTTAACTCGATTTCCTAATTATTTATAAAATACTATATATTGAGATATCATATTTTATTTATATTTTGAGTAACGAATTTAGGAATATATTAAAGTTACGATAACGACGATAATAATTAAATGTTAATCTCGTTAGAAATGCTATTTTTATACATTTCACTTATTTTAATAACTTACGTATTTTCTATAAGACTTTCTATTTTAGTAAGTTTCTAAAAATAGTAAGTTTCTATCTATAGAAAGTTTCCCTTTTAATATAACATGGTTATTCCTTTTATCCATATCATTTATATTGATTATAATTACTTTTGACTATCGATAATGGCTGTTTTGGGTTATGGAATAAAGAGAAGTGTGGGGTTTAGAGTAATATAGTCTGGGATGTACGTTTTTGCCATCAACTATAAAGCTGGTGTGTCTATGTTGAGACACATTGGTCGTTGAACTGAGCATGGTTTGTGCTCAGGAGTGTGTATATTTTGACCTTAAACTTAGATATCGCATCGTGTAAGTCGCCGTCGGGTTGAACTGGATTACGGTTGGTGTCCAGGAGGGGTGTACATTACTTAAGCCAGGACCTCGCTGCACGCAGTCCTGTTATAGTTGAGTTGCCTAGTTAGAGACTGGATTCTGTTATGAGTTAAGTCTACAGTTCTCGAAGCTAGTTTCCAGTATTATCCTAGTGAAAGTCTAGCCTTGTGCACACCGATCAAATTTCCATAACGCCATTTTTGAATATTTATATTATCGATTGATTTTGACTTGCAGGTTGGCAAGTGCTTTAAGTTATCTTCGAAAGCTTATTTTTATTATATCGTTTTAATGTTTTCTCTTTTAAAGTATTTTGATATAATAATACTATTATTTTTCCATATGATATAATATGGCTGGGTGAACGTCCGAGTTACTCCCCACTGACGTGGCTGTTATGTTTATAACATGACAGGTATTTGCTGCTAGGTTTTGGGTGTGAGCTAGCGAGTAGCGTGGATCCTACTCTTTCTTTATTCATGTAATTTATGGATTTGTATAACCCATTTGGAGAATTTTCTATTTAGCCCTTTTGTAAAAAGTGGCCTTTGTATCGACTTACCATTTCTTTTAATAAGATATAGTTTGTCAGCGTGTTTTAATCCCAACTCTACAGTGTTTCCGCCACTGTATTGCGTTAGATTTTCTAGGGGATTACATTATACGGGTCGCTTTTTTTTATTTATTTCATTCTATCGTTATTATCGCATCATAAATATTGATAGTACTAATATCAAAGCATTAAAATACTTATCGATTTGTGTCGAATAAGAAGGATATCGGAATAAGAAAACCCGAATATACAAGTGTACTGCACACAGCGTTGCCGGTCGCTTATTCCGATACCCCGACTATTTGATTATTGAGATAAGTTAACTTAAACAATAATTCGTTATTTTTGTCGTCATCTTCATTAATCTTACATTCATCAATTTTTAACATCAATTTTCAATAAGGGTCGAAGCCCGTTGACGCGGATCCGACATCACAATCCCTCGAGATTTATTTCGATGTAGGAAAAGCCGAGGGAATCAAGTTTTCTATTTCAACAAAGAGTCGATTCCCTAGATTCGATTCCTATTTCATAATTGGATGTCGAATCTAGCGATCTAGTCGCATAAATTAATTAACGCGATTTGTTCATATCACGATAGTTAATTTAGGACGACTAAAATCAATTTAATATTTTCACTCTAGTATTCCATATCGATTCAATAATCGAATATGGGATACTATGAGTATTCAAAATTGGGATTGAATATAAATCTCGCAATATTTATATTCGATTCAACAAAATCAACGATTTATAAAATCCGGGTTGAGCATAAATCGTGCAATATTTATGTTTGACTTGGTAGAATCGTCGAATTATCAAAAATCAAAGAAGCAATTTCAAAATCAATACGATTTCACAAACGAATTGTAAATCGTACAGAGGTCACTTGACCGACTGCCTAGCCCACTCGGTCGAGTGGCACCTCAAAACCGGATCAGAATGTCTATTACGACACCAACTCTATCGAGTCTCGCAGTGACTCGGTCGAGTGGCCATGTACTCGACCGAGTTGGTCAATAATTCGGCCGAGTACGGTCTAAGACGCAAAGCAGAAACTTCTTTTACAGGTCCACTCGATCGAGTCCATCGACCACTCGATCGAGTGACCTCATAACGATTAAAACAACGAGTCATACACTCTTCTACTTTCTAAATTCGACAGTATTTCACGACTTAGGTCAACACGTGCTCAATTAATCACGTGTATTACTATCTTTTCAAACCATGCATCATCTCGTTACATCATTCAATTCAATTCCTTATTTGCCCAAACCGTTATTATTCGTTATGTCATTACATCGTTACTAACGCGTTTGTTGTTTCTTTTGTCAATTTAATTTTTGTTCGTTTATTGTACTAAATGAACCCGCATGCTAAAATTCAACTTCGACGTTAGAATTAATTGCATTAAATTGACTTAGAAACCCTTTTCAATTCCATTCACATGTTTAGGGAAAATACTCTTTGCATATCATTTTCCCGTTTAACTAGCGCGCGTATTGTAAGTCATTCGAATTCTTAGTAGAGGCCGCTAATGTGCGGGCGGGGTTGGGTGTCCTTTGTGGGCTTCCCAACACGTACCCTCACCCCTTACTCAGAACCTCGGTTTCCGGATGCCCAAAACTGTTGGCGCACGAGAGTCATTCAATACACAATATCCGATAACGTCGGTATTGATATCAAATGCAAAGGGACGAGCCCAATAAACTCTGACATCGGAAATGGGCCGTATTTTGTATACGGACCACTACGACGTAAAGTGGGCTCGAATGGTTCCGAATAACCACAAAATTCGGTGGCGACTCCACTTTGACCTAAATTTCAATTCGATCCATCCTCATATGGAGATTCATTCTCCTACCCAAACCCGCGCGTGGCCGCGTCGGGGTGGACCTATGTCATGTCCACAGACTATCCCTGTCTATTTATTTCTTCGAGATAGTTTTCGACTATCTCTGGCCAATTGCTTTCTTTGGGATCATTTTGGACTATCCCTTAACTATTGCTCTCTTCGAGATAGCTTCTGACTATCTCTGCTCTATTCTTTCTTAGGAATAGTTTTCGACTATCGCCGGACAATTGCCCTCTTCGAGATAATTTCCAACTATCTCTGCTCTATTGATTTCTTTGGGATAGTTTCTGACTATCCCTAGACTTTTGCTTTCTTCGAGATAGTTTACGACTATCCCTGGCCTATTGCTTTCTTTGGGAACGTTTCGGACTATCCCTTGACTATTGCTCTCCTCGAGATAGTTTCCGACCATCTCTACTCTATTGCTTTCTTTGGGATTGTTTCGGAATAGTTTCCGACTATCCCTACACTTTTGCTTTCTTCGAGATACTTTCCGACTATCTCTGGCCTATCGCTTTGTTTAGGATATTTTCCGACTATCCACAGTCTTTTTCTTTCTTCGAGATAGTTTTCCACTATCCCTAGACTATTGCTCTCTTCGAGATAGTTTTCGACTATCTCTGCTCTACTGCTTTCTTTGGGATAGTTTCCGACTATCGCTGGACTTTGACTTTCTTCGTGATATTTTCTGACTATCTTTGGCCTTTTGCTTTCTTTGGGATAGTTTTCAGCTATACCTGGACTATTTCTCTCTTTGGGATAGTTTTCGACTATCCCTGGTCTTTTGCATTCTACGAGTTAGTTTCCGACTATCGCTGGTCTATTGCTTTCTTCGGGATAATTTCCGACTATCCTTGGACTATTGCTCTCTTCGAGATAGTTTCCGACTATCTCTTGGCCTTTTGATTTCTTTCGTATAGTTTCCAACTATACCTGGACTATTTCTTTCTTTTGGATAGTTTCCGGCTATCCCTGGACTACTGCTTTCTTCTAGATAGTTTCTGACTATCTCAGGCATATTGCTTTCTTTGGGATAGTTTCGACTATCTCTGGTCTTTCGCTTTCTTCGGGATAGTTTCCGACTATCGATGGTCTATTGCTTTCTTTGGGATAGTTTCAGAATAGTTTCCGACTATCCCTGCACTTTTGATTTCTTCGAGATACTTTCCGACTATCTCTGGCCTTTTGCTTTCTTTGGGATTATTATCAACTATACCTGGACTATTGCTTTCTTTGGGATAGTTTCCGGCTACCCCTGGACTAGTGCTTTCTTCTAGATAGTTTCTAACTATCTCTGACCCATTGCTTTCTTTGGGATAGTTTCGACTATCCCTGGTCTTTCGCTTTCTTTGAGATGGTTTCCGACTATCGCTGATCTAATGCTTTCTTTGGGATAGTTTCCGAATACTTTTCGACTATCCCTGTCTATTTCTTTCTTCGAGATAGTTTTTGACTATCTCTGGCCAATTGCTTTCTTTGGGATCGTTTTGGACTATCCCTTGACTATTGCTCTCTTCGAGATAGTTTCCGACTATCTCTGCTTTATTGCTTTCTTTGGGATAGTTTCCCACTATCCCTGGACAATTGCCCTCTTCGAGATAGTTTCCAACTATCTCTGCTCTATTGATTTCTTTGGGATTGTTTCTGACTATCACTAGACTTTTGCTTTCTTCGAGATATTTTCAGACTATATCTGGCCTTTTGCTTTCTTTGGGATTGTTATCAACTATACCTGGACTATTGCTTTCTTTGGGATAGTTTCCGGCTACCCCTGGACTAGTGCTTTCTTCTAGATAGTTTCTAACTATCTCTGACCCAATGCTTTCTTTGGGATAGTTTCCGAATACTTTTCGACTATCCCTGTCAATTCCTTTCTTAGAGATAGTTTCCGACTATCTCTGGCCTATTGCTTTCTTTGGGAACGTTTCGAACTATCCCTTGACTATTGCTCTCCTCGAGATAGTTTCCGACTATCTCTGCTCTATTGCTTTCGTTGGGATAGTTTCGGAATAGTTTTCGACTATCCCTGCACTTTTGCTTTCTTCGAGATACTTTCCGACTATCTCTGGCCTATCGCTTTCTTTAGGATAGTTTCCGACTATCCACAGTCTTTTGCTTTCTTCGAGATCTTTTTCCACTATCCCTGGACTATTGCTCTCTTCGAGATAGTTTCCGACTATCTCTGCTCTACTGGTTTCTTTGGGATAGTTTCCGACTATCCCTGGACTTTTACTTTCTTCGTGATATTTTCTGACTATCTTTGGCCTTTTGCTTTCTTAGGGATAGTTTTCGACTATCCCTGGTCTTTTGCTTTCTACGAGATAGTTTCCGACTATCACTGGTTTATTGCTTAATTCGAGATAGTTTCCAACTATCCCTGGACTGTTGCTTTCTTCGAGATAGTTTCCGACTATCTCTAGCCTATTGCTTTCTTTAGGATTGTTTCCGACTATCCCTAGTCTTTTGCTTTCTTCGAAATAGTTTCCCACTATCCCTGGACTATTGCTCTCTTCGAGATAGTTTACGACTATCTCTTGGCCTTTTGATTTCTTTCGTATAGTTTCCAACTATACCTTGACTATTTCTTTCTTACGGATAGTTCCGGCTATCCCTGGACTACTGCTTTCTTCTAGATAGTTTCTGACTATCTCCGGCCTATTGCTTTCTTTGGGATAGTTTCGACTATCTCCGGTCTTTCGCTTTCTTCGAGATAGTTTCCGACTATGGATGGTCTATTGCTTTCTTTGGGATAGTTTCATAATAGTTTCTGACTATCCCTGCACTTTTGATTTCATCGAGATACTTTCCGACTATCTCTGGCCTATCGCTTTCTTTAGGATAGTTTCCGACTATCCATAGTCTTTTGCTTTCTTCGAAATAGTTTCCCACTATCCCCGGACTATTGCCCTCTTCGAGATAGTTTCCAACTATCTCTGTTCTATTGATTTCTTTGGGATAGTTTCCGATTATCCGTAGACTTTTACTTTCTTTGAGATAGTTTCCGACTATCTCTGGCCTTTTGCTTTCTTTGGGATAGTTTCCAACTATACCTGGACTATTGCTTTGTTTTGGATAGTTTCCGGCTATCCCTGGACTACTGTTTTCTTCTAAATAGTTTCTGACTATCTTTGGCCTATTGCTTTCTTTGGGATAGTTTCGACTATCCCCGGACAATTGCCCTCTTCGAGATAGTTTCCAACTATCTCTGCTCTCTAAAGTTACCTTGAGTTGATTTCCGAATGCTCATGTACTTGCCATTTTTGATGAGTCCAAACTCCAACCGTTCTTAAACTTATCTTACAAAAAGGGAATTCGAGGCTCCAACGAGAATCGAGACAAAAGAAATAGTAACAAAGAAATCGGGATAAGGAATGTAGGAAAAAAACAGCGAGAATCACGTAGCAACAAAAGGAGGAGAAGAAAAGGAAGAAGACGGTCAAGGAAAGACCGACAAGCAAGGCACGAAACAGCGAACTGCAACAGTAGACAATGGCAGACAGCGTGGCAGCAGTAGTGTGTAAGAAGGAGAAGAAGCAAAGAAGAGATCACGAAGGGCAGCAATAACACGACCGAAACAGCAGCACAACAAACGAAATTATCAAGCGACAAAACAACAATAGCTAGGCACGATTGACAAACGATGATAGTACAACAGGTACCAAAACCGAAATAGAAAAGCATCAGCGTAGCAACAGTAAGAACACCAACGGACGTGACAGCAGCAGCCATACGAGAACAACAAGACAGCTGAAGAAGCATCAGGACGAAAAGAATAGGGAACGGGAAAGAAAAAGACGAGCAGATCAACAGCAAGTCGTGAATAGTAGATAGCAAAAACAGCAACATGAAACGACATCATCAGCAGCGTAGAACAGCAGACACACAAGGACGAAAAGGAAGAAGAACAAAAGATGAAGAAGAAAGGAAAAAACCAGGGAGCAGCAGCAACACAAACTCAAGGAGGGAAGACAGGGGAACGAAGGAAAAAGGAATAGTAGACGACGAAAATCGAAGTCTTACGAATTCAGGCGTCGGTCAGATCGTCGGAGTCAAAACCGAGGAGAAGGAGACGAACATGGCAAATAAAAACGAGCAGTAAAGGGTCATAGCAGCAGCAGTGCAGTAACGCAGCAGAGACAAACAGCAGCAGCGGCTAAAAACAACAATAGTAACAACACCGATCCAGATTAATGAAGATGAAAAGAACGAAGGGGATGCAACAGCAGAAAAAAGGCAGCGAGCATCAAAATAGAGGAAAATAGACGGGGGGAGGGGGGGGGGGGGGGGTTCGGTGGATGAAGATAGATGATGAAAATATCAGATGAAGGGGGAAGAATGAATGGGAAACGAAAGAAGGTGGAGAGGAAAAAGTGAAGCGGTGGAAAAATGAAACAAAATCAGGAAGAGGGGAAGAACTTAAGTGGGATGAACGTTAATAGTGGGAAATGAATGGTCCTATAAAAAAGAAATTAGGAAAACGGAGTTAGAAATACGGTTTAGTCAAATGAATCTGGTAGGAACCGAATTCCGAAATGATAAGTTGACTGACCCACGGAATAGAACTAAAAACGAATGAATCAAATTATTAAATAATCGGGTCGTGAAATAAAATGAGTAAATAAAGTATTCGAGACGAAAACGAAGCTTATGGAGTTAAATAATTTAGACGATGAAATAGTATTTTCCGATAAATAATAAATCTTCGATAAAGTGAATTATATTGATTTCTCGAGGAAAGGTAGTAAATATTTTGACGAAACTTAAAATATATAAGCTTCGAGCCGAAAAATAGAAAATTGGAGCTCAAATATAAATAAATAAATAAAAAAGAATTTAGAATATAAATCGTCGAAATAGACTTTCGATAAGAATTAAATTAAATGTATAAAATAAATCGAAACAGGAATAAAAATATGTTTTAAATATAAGAAGAGTCTCCGAGACAAATAGAATTTTAGGAGTTTAACACGATTAAACGATAAATTCATTTTAATATAATTTTAGGAATTACGAGTTAAATCGTAAATAAAATAAAAATACAAATATAACTTTAAATTAATTTAAATTTACAAAATCACGGGTGTTACAATCTTCCCCACTAAAAAGAAGTTTCGTCCTCCAAATGAACAAAGAGAAAATAATAGAATGGAAAACAAGATTATGTCATTTGAACAAAAAGGAGAATGTTTAACTCACATCACAATCTCGTTTTTTTTTAAAAAAAATTTACAATTTTAAACGTGATATGAAATCGAAATCGAAGACAAACTTTATTTCAAGAAGAGTTGAGCTCAATTCCCAAAGTTTGAAAGCATTTAAATTAATAAAATCGCAAAATAAAGATTATTTTATAAAATAATGACGATAAATCATATTTGTAAACGAACTCGAGAGGGAAGAGTACCCAAATATTTTCAAGACTACAGTAAACGTTTTAATTAAGAAATTCGACAATAAAATAAAAACTTAAGACATACGATGTTTTTTCCGAAAATGTTAAACCGTTTTATATAATCATCTTATAGAAATCAAAATATTAACAATTATGAAAGTTTTCGTAAAATTTAAACACGCTTGAAAATTGAAAATTGAAACAATTTCCAAATACTTTAAAAGAAATTATTAAGGCATTTTGAAACATGACTAAATATATGTTATCAACCAAAAACGAAAATGAAAACGAAAATTTGAAATTTATAACTCAAATGTTAAAATTTCACGATAGCCCAATTTTTTTTAAAATAGTCAAACTTTTCATAACATAGGTTCGGGAAAAAGGTAAACGTATTAATAGAGTCAAAGTAAACGAGAAACCGAAACAAAACTTTTCAAACCCGACAAAGAAGTCAAAGGGATTGGCCGAAGAAGAAGTAGCAGAATTTAAGAAAAGCTAAGGGAAGGAACGAAATTGAGAGTCGACTAGAGCTCTCAAGGATTGGAGAATAAATTAATCATCTTGAGATTCCTAGAATGACTCTCACAAACTCGGGTTCCTAATTACAATCAAATATTACTAAGTCCAATATTAGGCATTAGGTTGTCCAACTCGATCAGTCTACAGTCCCCAAAATTATCAGCTACTGTGACCTCCAATATAAAATCATATTTCTAATTCTTTAATTAACATGATAAGGATCCACAAATGATTTAGAATCAAATCCATAATCAAGATATCGGTTAACAAAACATACACAAACTCGTAATCGACAAGGTTCCTAAATCCAAAGCTCCTAAGGCTTGAACTCGAAGTATATTCCAAAATTCTCCAGTAAGGAACACTAAATAAGGTCCACCAATTTAACAATATTCGGGCACGAAATCCTCAAAAATGATCACCAACAAATTTATAATGCCACAAGTATAGAAGTTGGGGAAGAACAATGAATCCTCAAACACGCTCAAACCTATAAGTAATGACGCAAACACTAACATCTTCAAACACGTCATTCGACTAAGGTTTCTGAGAATTCCACCAAATTTCATATCGTATCAGCGAAACCACCAAAATATTAACTCAACGAAGCCACAATCTCGTTGGTCTAAGGGTTTTAAACTATAAATCCATCAAGATGATTCGCATTAAGTATTCCTCAAAAGAACACGATAAATCCAACCTCTAATTGCAATATGTTTCTCCTTTTCAAGGTTAACAACAATTTATCCAAGCTAGATCACTCTGTAGACACCCGCGTTTTGACCGTCGGGTGTCTATGGCAGTTTCCAAAAAACACCCGATGATGATCGGACGCAAACGTGTTTCTACGCACTCGGGTATGGGATCGAAACCATTGATTGCTGGCTTAGGCCCTTTACGAAGTACAAATCTCACAAAACAGACCCAAATTCATGCCTAGTGGGTCGTTTCCAGTCATATAAGACTAATTTGGGTCAAATACAACACCGGAATTAAAACCGACTTTTAGCGATTGGGTCAAACCCCGGTCAAAGCCGTTCCAAGACATAAAAAACAGCCATTCAATTGTCATAAGTCCAATCCAAATACAAAACCCACAAAATATCCAAACCACAGTCCAAAAAACCGGACCCTTGCGCTGCGGCTGAGTCACTCGATCGAGTGTCAGCCCACTAGATCGAGTGGGCCCTGCAACGAGCCCGACTGCGTTTGATTGGGCTCGGTCGAGTAACCCTAGACGAAGGGGATGGCAACATCTATATAAACACCCCCTTGCATGCAACTTAAACATCTTTTTTTTCTTTCACCTTTTACAACCCTAATCAACCCTAATCTTATACACTCAAACCCTAACCCTAGTACTTAGGAGGCAAACCCTAAACCACCACTACTTAACCTACGTAAACCTTGAACTCCTGTGCCTAAGCCACAATCAAGCGAGTCCTATCCGAGACGAGAACATGTAGGTTGAGGGTGCAAAACCCCGTTCTCTTTTCTTCTCCTCTCTCTCTCTCGTCATCTTCATCTTTTTTTCGTTTTTTTTTTCTTATTTTATAATCGCATCTATAATATCAATAATAACCTCTAGTATAAGACATTAAAATACTCGTCAATTCGTGTCAATCGTGAGTGATGACGGGATAAGAAAATCCGAATATACAAGGGCATTGCACCCAACGTTGCCGGTCGCTTATCCCGACACCCCGATCGCTTGATTGTTGAGGCGAGTTAACATCAACTATAATTTTCTTATTTCATTAGTATCGTCGCATATTCATCGTTTTTTTTTAACTATTTTCAATAATTTTTTTTTTAATTAAGGTCGAAACCCGTTGATGCGGATCCGACGTCATACAATCCGCAAGGATTTATTGCCATGTCGGGATGCGGAGGGAATCAAATTAGAGTCTTTAATTTAAGCGTCAATCTATTAGATTCGATACCAACTCAATAGTTGGATGTCGAATTTAAATGATTAGTCAATAAATCAAACTAATACGATTCTCGTTGATGCTAAAATAGTTGTCACCTAATTCGATAGAATTAATATGACACTATAAATGCGGAGAAAATCTATATCGTTTTAGTTTAATTTAAACGACTTATAGCATCTTTTTTCAAGTTTCGCTCTAATATTTGATATCAATTCAATAATCGAATATCGGATACGATGAGTATCAAAGTCCGAGCCGGGCATAAATCATACAATATCTATGTCGGATTCAATAAAGTCATCAATTTTTCAAAATCGAAAAGCAATCTTGCAATCAACAATAAATTGCGAAGCGAACCCTAGTTTGTACAGGGGGCACTCGATCGAGTGCCTAGCCCACTCGATCGAGTGGCACCCCAAAAACCGAGGCAGAGAGTTTTTGTTTAACACCACTCGGTCGAGTCTCGCAATGACTCGATCGAGTGGGAGCTCACTCGGTCGAGTTCTCCAATAAATCGATCGAGTGGCGTCTAAAATACGAGACAGAAACTTTTTCCGAGGACCACTCGGTCGAGTCCGTCAAAGACACGATCGAGTGGCCTTATCGCGTCAAAACCGTGAGTCCTATAACACATCTTTAATTTCGATAACGTCTTTTATGACTTCGGTCAACGCGTGTTAAATCAATCACGTGTCATACAATTTTTCAAAAACATTCATCATATTTCCTTACATCTCTACATCATTCTATATCTTTGTAAACCGTTATTATCGTTATCATTGTTACAAACCGTTTGTTCTATTTTTGTTGATTTATTCTCGTTGTTTATTTTATTGTACTAAAATGAACCCGCATGCTAAATACAACTTTGACGTTAAATTTAGATGCATTATATCGACTTAGCAACCCATTCAAATTCTCGCATGTTTAGTCAAAACACTGTTTGCATATCATTTTACCGTTCTACTAACGCGCGTATTAGAGAGTCAAACGATATCTTAGTAGAGGCCGCTAATGTGCGGGTGATAAGTGTGGTTTGTAGTGCTTATTTGTTGTGTTTGGTCCCGGTTTCTTTTGTGGAATCGCTCTTTGGAGCGGTTTTCGAGGCTACTTACGCTTCTTCTAGTTTGTTTCAGGTTCCTTGGACCATTATTGGAGAGATGAAATGATTCCGACTCGTTTCCGACACATTTGGAGCCAACGAAGAGAAGCGACGATCACCCGGTGGCTTGGACTCGATCCCGAGCCCTTGGGACCCGATCCAGATCTCCGAGAATCGATGAGAAGCCTAACAAGAGCAAGAAGGGACCTTTGGGACCATATTGAAGGCCTACAAGACCCTTCCCGGGCGGGAAGAGTAGCCTTCCCGGTCGGGAAGAAGTGCGGGAGAGAAGCGTCTTCTAATGGGTCATCCCGACCGGGAAGGATGTATCATCCCGACCGGGACCATTCATCCCGACCGGGAAGGGCCCAATACAGCACCGCGTGACTTCCTTTCAATTTCTTTGCTTTTTAACCATATAAATACTCTCCCTTTGTATTGTTTAAGGACCTTAGACTCCTCTACATTATTCTAAACCCTAATTAGACTCTCTTCATCCTTAGTTTAGTTTACATTAATCTTTTCATAATCCTTGTCAATCCTAGATTAATTTAGTTACTTAATCTTGTATTAAGGATCTCTTGAAGAATCCATTCAATCTTGACAACATTGGGTGGAGATTTTGGGTGTTCTTATAATACAGGTTTTCATCTTTTCATGCTCTTATTAGTTGGTATAATCTTCTTACTCTCTTTACTCTTAATCCTTGTTTAGTTACTCAAGTTCTAATCTTTACATATTGTTCTTTATTCTTGTTAGTTCATAATGAATGTTTGGATTATTATGTTGATTTCTCTTGTTAGTGTTAGTATTAGTTTGATAATGTGTGAGTAGACTTATTGTGGGGTTAGTAGGGGGATTAAGTGTTGATTATGGATGATTAGGGTTTGATTGTGGGTAAAGGTGAATTCTTTGTTGCTAGTCACTTATTGAGCACACTATGTGTTTGTTGAATTGCTTATTTGAGTAGTAGTGGCCATGCTCCTCATGCTTGTCTTCCTCTCCTCATTGTGTGATTGATTTGTGGTTGAATCCTTGTGTATTGGGTAACATCTTGCATGAGTATTCGGGTTTAGTCTTTGACACGAGAGTGCGGACTTTGGCTTTGACGCGAGAGCGCGGACCGACCTTAGTAACTAGGTGACAACTGCACCCTCGATCTCCCAATTATCCTACTACACTTATGAAGCCAAGCTAACCCTACCTTTTCCCTATTTGATTTACCCATCTTGTTAGTAATCATTCTTGTAGTTTATTGTTTCAATTTAGCTTTAGTTAATTCATTAGTTCATGTTATATCTAGTCTATTGATAGTCATAGTTCCTTTCTCTTGTCATCAATCTAGTTTGTTCTTCCATGTCAATTCTCTTTCTCTTTGTGTTGTTTTGGTAGCCTAGCCTTGTTTTTAGGTAGACCATAGTCTAGACCCCTCATAACCGTCCCCGTGGACTCGACCCGACTTACCCTAGCTACCCGTTAGGATTAGTTGAACTCTATTTGTTGGTGGAGAACCACGGCAAATCCCTACTATCAATTTGGCGCCGTTGCCGGGGACGGTGCATGTTTAGACTTTGTTTGCTTAATAGCTTGACTTAGTTACCCCTCTTGTGCTCTTTTTCCATACATTTTGCATATTTTGTAGGCTTTTTCTTAGTTTCTTTTGCTTTCTTCTCTCTTTGTCTTGGGTTGTGTTCGTTTATTGTCTTTGCCTAGTGCCCACAAAGCACTAGGTGTTCTCACGTTTGTTCCAAGTGTGTAGTGGATGCCTAGGAGGAGAGACGACTCGTTCTCTTCAATTCAGAGCCGGAGAGACTCTTTAGAGCCTTTCGCCAACGGACGATTGACCGGGTTAGAAATTCTCAACCGGGTACTAGCAATATCATTGAAGAACAAGCCCAAGGATCCGACTTTAACGAACAACCTCAAGGCAATACCGAAGGGACCTTCATCAATCCCTTTGGTACTTCTTCTAACCACTCTTCTCAACCTAGTTCTCCATCAACATCTACATCAACACCATCTACACCATCATCTCCCGCACATACAATAATGCCGAAGTTCTCTTCTCATTCAACCTTCACAGAAGACGTTTTGCCCGGTCCCACCGCTTTACCAGAGACATACACCGGAAATTTTGTGGCTGAAATGGCTTTTATCCTATTGGTTGAAAGAAGTCAATTTAGTGGGTTGCCTGCCGAAGACCCGCACCAACACATGGAGACCTTCTCCGATTATTGTGATGTTATTTCCCAAACCGGGATTACTCAAGACCAAATTCGTTGGGTTCTTTTCCCGTTTTCTCTTATTGGTAAAGCTAAGCAATGGATCAAGAGTCTCGATAAGGCAACCATGGGGATTGACACTTGGAAGAAACTTGCATTGGCGTTCTACCAAAAGTTTTACCCTCCAGAAAAGACGAATTTGCTAAGGTCCTCCATTACCGGTTTCCAACAACGGGATGAAGAGAGCCTTTATGAAGCATGGGAGCGGTTCAAGGCTTTGGTTAGATCGTGCCCCCATCATGGTTTATCACAATGGTTCCTTGTACAACAATTTTGGAATGAGTTATATGAAGACTCAAGGGCCATACTCAATATGGGGTCTAAGGGAAGGTTTACCGAGGTCGATGATGATCAAACATGGTCAAGGATCGAAGAAATGGCGGTCCATAACTCTCAATACTCAAGGCCAAGAAAAGAAAGTAGATGGGGAAGGCATGCGATTGATGCCATTACACAATTAAGTGCCGACCTTGGAGCACAATTGAAGACACACATGGATACTATTGACAAGAAGCTCCAACACCACTTTAATCAAGGTCAAAGCACTAGTTCCTCCAATCAACAATCAATCCATTAAATTAATGCTTTGGGAACGGTTACACCATCATCTTATTATGGAATATGTGAGATTTGTGGAATATATGGACATGAGCCTTTACATTGTTGAAGTAGCATTGAGCAAGTAAATGCTTTTCAAGCATACAAGCAAGGTGCCACATACTCTAACTTCAAGGCTCAAAATGTGCCAAATTCTAACATGTTCCAAGTTTCCCAACAACAAGCTCAACAACAATACTGTGTACCCTATGTTCCTCCTCCCTTAAGGGACAACAACCAAGGCTACCAAGGTTATCAAGGCAATCCAAGGCCTTTTAATAACTTCCAACAAAATAACCAAGGTGCCTTCAACAACAATCAAGGATTCCATCAAGGGAACTTCAATCATCAAGGTGGTTTCCAAGGAAACCAACATTTTCAAGGATATCAAAGCAACAACCAAGGTTACCACAATCATAATCAAGGCAACTTTCAAGGGTTCCAAGGGAACTTTCAACAACAACAAGGGTCCCAAAATACTCAACAAGAAAACAAGCAAAGAAGCCGGTCTCCAATTAATGATTATGGCATTCCTCTAGCCATTACCAATACCCCACATAATCAACAATCCCCACCTCGAGATCCGGAGACGCAAAAGGTAATTTTGGACATTCAAAGAAGCCAATTGGAGATGCAAAAAGCTCAACATGAATTCTATACTAACCTTCAAATGGAAAACAAGGCAAGAGATACGCATGTGAAAATGCTTGAAACCCAACTAGCTCAAGTAGCTTCGGGTAGTTCTTCAAGACAAAAGGGTCAACTACCTCCTCAAGGTGTACCAACAAAGTTTGAACATGTGAATGCCATCACCTTGAGGAGCGGTGCATCCTATGATTCTCCCTTGTATCCTAATGAGCATGAAGCAATGAAGGAAGTGCAATCTCCATCTCAAGGCAATGCAAATTGGGGAAATCTCATGGAGGAGCAAGTATTATGGGAGGTTGAAAAACCTAATGAAGACAAGCTCCCCACACCCCAAGAGAAAGACAAGGGAAAGAAGAAAGTGTCAATTGAAAAGTCCCAACCTAATGAGCAAAACAAGATACACATCAAGTTGCCTTTCCCAACAAGGCAAATGAAGACAAAGGTCGATGTGCAATATGACAAGTTCCTTGATATTGTGAAGAAGTTCGATGTGAGCATCCCTTTCACCGAGTTAATTTCCCAAGTCCCGGCCTATGGAAAGTTTATGAGAGAAATCTTGGCTAGGAAGAGATCCGTGGACAAGGAAGAGATTTCTAGGCAAAGTTGTGAGGAACCTTGGAGTGTGGATTGGTACTCCACAAGCTTGAGTAAAGATTTCTCTCGAGCCTTTGATTTGTTACTCCGTGCTCTTGATGGCGACGGAGTTATTTGTGAGGTTGTTGAAAATTGAATGAAGAACCCACCACCCTTGGTTTGACGGAGTTCCAAAAGAACCATCCCTTTGTATATATCACTTTCTTATTCTTTTGTGTTTTGTGGAATTCTTGTAATTTGGTATTGTGATGAGCGATGTGAGGGAGGGAATTTGATTATGTTTATTGAGCCTATTTGATAGGTTGTTAGTGAAGATAAAGTTTCGAGGAGAGTAGTTGATGATAGAAGCTTGGATTTGGGCATGGGAGTCGGTTTTTGAAGCTTTTGACAAGCTTTTGGGGACGAGATTTTAGATCTCGATGTATTGGTGGCCTTGTGGGTGAAGCTATCAAGGGAATGAATGGTTAGAAGACTCATCCCGACCGGGAAGGATGTCATCCCGATCGGGATGAGTGTGCTGAAAAATGGGTTTTCTGGAGTGTGATCCCGACCGGAACCAAGTTCGTCCCGACCGGGAAGGAGCCTTCCCGACCGGGAAGAAGTCCATCCCATCAGGGATGGTGCCCAGCTCCTCCTTTTGCCTCTTCTTCGACATTTGAGCCCACCCAACCACTTTATACCCCCTCCCAACCTCCCTACCTACCCTTGCAACTATCTATGACCCATATACTTCATATATACATCCCCACCTCATCTTCTCTTCACTACATACCGAGTTTCACATCAAATCCCACCTCATTATACCGTTGAAAGCCCAGTACTTCAACCATGCGACCATATTGAGAACGAAGAGGAATAACAATGAAGAAGACAAGTAATGTGCCGATATCGAACATTGAGACGATGGAGACTTTTGAGTTTCTAACCGGTTGGTAAGGCGACTCTCCTTTCTTTTCCGTCTTTTATGGCTTGTCTCCCTTTGTGTGCTCCCCTTCCCCCTTATCATCTTTGTATCATGGTGGCCCTCGGGGCCTTTGGTAGTATTGCTCTCGACTCTCGATGACGTGACTACAACGAGAGTCATTTCAAAAATCCAAATTTACAAGCCCTTTCACTTTTTCTTTATTTTATTTTCTTCTTGGTAGGATTTAGTCGGATTCGGGCGAAATCCGGGCTAGGTGACTTGATTACACCTAGTCCTCCCCTCCCATTTCCTTTTGTTTTCTTTTTATTTCTTCCCCCTTCCATATCTTTTCTTGTCTCGGCCCTTTGTAATCCCCTAGAAATTCTAACGCGATACAGTGGCGGAAACACTGTAGAGTCGGGATTAAAACACACTGTAACTATGTCTTATTAAATTAAATTGGTAAAGTCAAACGTATGCCATACATAAAAATGGCTAAAATTTAAAACAATCCACAAAGAGGTTAAACAATCCTTAAGACATAATTATTAAAAAGATCAAGTAGGATCCAAGACTGCTCGTTAGCCCACACCCACCTGAAAACAAACACGTATACCTGCCATGTTAAAACATACCAGCCACAATCAGTGGGGAGCAACGTCAACGTTCTCCTAGCCGTATAACAGGATTTTAAAACAGTAATTACTAATATAGGAAAAATATTAAAAATGGAAAACTGTAACAACCCGGTTCTTCCAATGACAATAACTAACAAGGCGGAAAAATAGTTTTGTCGTCAAAAGTGGTAAAAATTTAAAACCGTCGACTCAAGTGAGTCTTTTACCGGAAAATGAACCGTTTGTTAAATTACAACAACTAAAACCGAATTACAAATTTCTAAATAAAATAGTCTCACAAAATTTTTGTTACAAGATTTATAGTATGACACTCTCATCTGCTAAGCTGTATCTCTTGTACTCATGCATGCCCCCATGTCCAGTCTTTAGGGTTCGTCAACCTGAATGCATATTTAAATATACATGTCCCACTTAGTGGGAGTAACCTAACCGTCCTTCTAACACGGCCCCGAATAATCAATGTAGTATAACGTTTAGGTCATCTAATTAACAGATAAGCAGGCATGTCACATTACAAATCGACATGTATACAATGTGAGATACACATGAAGTGATTTCATTTAACATGCGAATCAATTTACATATATAAGACACGTAGGTTATATAAAATAAAGTAATACATACATCATATGAGTATCATGTGAATAGAATACAGTAAAGCATGGATCATGGATTCATAGAAGTGTCATGTGAAAATAGAGTAAGACATACATAATACAAATCATATGAAATATAATATCAATCATAGTCAATGTTCAGGCAAGACATATAACAAAACGTCACTTCCCATTATCAAGCATTTCAATCACATCATTAGTCATAAGAGTATAGAACAGTAATGAAACATAATGTGATTTAGAAAACTGTAGTCATTTACTTTTAAAAACAATGGTTTCCTTTCACATAATGCACGGGACGTGACTACTAATGTCTCATGCACACTTAAGGCTTGCATCTCACCATAAGTGCGGATGGGCACATCAATCCCGCCAATCATATCGATACTAGGAGGTTTACATCTCACCCCTAGTGCTCAATAGGATCGAACACCTAAATTGACTCAGTTTAGTCGACTGACATACGGAGAAGAAGGACTGCAAGTGTATGGACTCAGAGGCCCCGCTAAACCGAACATGTCCCATACACTGCTAAGGCAAAGGTCGGAGGGTATTCCGCCCCCAAAGATATCCGATATAGAGAGTAAGAGCTGATCAATGCCCTTGTCTATGTATGCGCACACACCCAATCCATACTCTTGGTCTCGGGAAAGAGAACCTTTACACAACCGAGCACCTCAATGGCAACTGGACGACTACTACTCTACCGACAAACTCATAAAGAGCTGGCTGCCCATTTACTTCTTAGCATTTTCTCGCACCGGCAGGATGCATCATGGCCTCCCATGAGCAGTGACTCCGAGTGTCGTAGTCTACTTTCGAAGCTGTCTTCTATCGCATCGTCCTCTAAACATTACCAATATAGCGCCCAACACGAAACGTAGGCTGAATTTGGGTGTCTTATAAAGACAGAGTCTCTGGAATATCGAGCTCAGCGGTCATTGTGGGGCACATGTCTGATAACCAGAGGGATGAAACAATACCGGGTTCCATAAGGATGACCGGTCTGTGGGCTGTGTATTGACTCGGAACAAGTCATTACAACATGGAATGGTGAAGAAGACTCAGAGGGTACTGCCAGGGCACATGTTCATTTTCACCATGATTGGTGTCGATAACATCGTTCGTGAAAACGTGTCTGATCACCGGCTTAGGTAACACACCGACTAGAAGTACGGTTGTTCCTATGGAATTTAAGTATGTCGATTTTAAGATTAACAAACATTATCAATCGTCGTAAAATTTATCTTAACTGATAGTTTTAGTATACTGATGTAAGAGATTTGGAACATTTTATTTGAGATATATTATTTGAAGCGTTCATTAGTTGAGATTTGATTAAAGATTCAATTATTTCTAAGTACATTATTTAAGATGGGTTCCTTTATCTTGACTTGGTCTATGTTGACTTAAAAAGCCAAATTTTGACCAAGATAGACTAGTCAACCTTTAGTTTTGACTTAGTCACTAATTAGTCCTTAAGTGCTTATTACAAAGTTTAAGTGTTGTTTTGCACATTTAAGCATTGTTTAACTTAGTACTTTTGGGTTATTCGTCTTTTAGTACTCTATACTTTTTGGGCACAAATATTTAGTACATTTATTGTTCAAATGTACGTATTTAGTATTTTTATACGGTTTCGTATTTGTACAAGTATACTCATCTCTTAAAGCCTATTTATACTTAGTAAAATATTTTCAAACACCAAATAAATCAATAATAATTATAAAAATCATTTTTAACCTTATTAGGTATCATATTTCTCAAAACATAGAGTTTTACAAAAGTAAGTTTAAGTAATAACGAAATCGATAATATTATTAAGGATACTAAATGAGTCATTTTTCAAATGTTATTTTTATGTTTCGATTTTCATACTCAACATACTTTTACAAGTTAAGTTTCCAGATATAAAGTCATTTTTCAAAAATAATAAGATTTATTATTTTTAATAAATTAAAAACTAAAACAGTACTATTTTCAATACTTTCTTTTAAATCGTTTAAAATACTTAAACGTCATTAAAGTAAACCAAAATTTTATTTTGGATACCTATAACTTTACATAACGTATACCCAGAAATTTAGATTAAAATACTTTATAAATATTCTTAAATAAAATATTCTTTCCAGATCTGACCCATTTTAGTACAAGTTTTATAAATGAAAATATATATGATGGATTTATATGAAATTTGACATACACATCTTAGACATCATCAGGAACGTAATATAATTTTTACAAGTCCAAATAAAACGTTTAACATCACGAAACATATCATTTTCTCAGACAGTACATAAAATCATACAGTACCAGTTTACAAAATAAATCATTACTAAATATATATTTTCATAAAAACTTAATTTTCATATTTTTATCATATTCTAGACATTCAGATCTACAACTTTCGTGAAGGAATCTAAGGCTAATTCGAAATATAATTTACAGAGAAAAATCGTGAACATACATCATACATCACAGAATCCATTTTACAGCATGTATTGTTAAGTGATAAATCAACAAATAGTTAGCTTTAAACTTGGTGATCTAATGATTTACTCCTAAACATGATGTTACATGTTATTTAGAGTCTAAACACTATACTACGAGATTTGAGGGCGAAGAAAAGTTAGGTTACCTTAAGCATAAATAATCGATTCTACAACATATAAGAAAACGAAGATCGATGCTCCTTTTCTCTCGCTCCTCTTCATAAATTAGTTAGAATGACACAAAAAAATAAACTAAGTTAGTAGTTATACTATTAAATAAACTTGAAAATAAGTAGTATAAGATAAGAGAAAAAGGAATTAGAGCTCTTCAAAAAATGGTGGTTGAAACACCTTAAGAACTTGTGAAAACTTGTGTTGTTTTCTTTGGTTTTTTGAAGGGAGTTGAAGGAGGGTAAGAGATGGATGAATAAGTAAGCTAAATGGAGTCCTAAGGCTGTTTATATGGAGTAATAGTCGTCCATTTGATGAAGGGAACAAAGGATAGACAAACAATTGACAATTGCTCAAAATGGCTAATCATGCTTTTGGAAGTACATTACCCTTTTTGGTGTTTTTGATTAGAAAAGCATTTTTTGACTCTTGGACCTCAAGGTGACGGTATGGGGTGTATAAGAATGATATTTTTGAGTTAATTTGGTTCCACAAAGGTTAGGAAAGAAGTACGGAAATCGAATGTCGAGAAACGATTCATCGGGTGACGATTTTCGTTGCAAAGGAGCTGTCCAGTACAATATTTTTATGATGAACTCATAAATTGAAATATTGAATATCACCATTATGTAGATCTTGGAAAATTAATAAAGTTAGGCTTTTGAAACGCCTCAATCGGAGTCCGTATGAGAAAATAGGAACCGTTTTACGAAATCGCGCAGAATTGCGATAACGATAGAAATTTCAGTTTTGCAAACACTGAAGTGAAATAGAAGGGTTCCAAAGGCACAATAATTGAATATTACTATATAAAATAGTTTGTCGAGACTTGATTTATTAATATTAATCGTTATTATAAATAACTAAAATGGTCAAAGCACGGGGTGTTACAGACTACCCCCCTTAAGAAAATTTCGTCCTCGAAATTCATAACTACTAGGTTGGTACGATATATATTTCCTAAGGTTAGGCTAAGGTTTTCCTTTAAATAATTTTTTTTTTGGTGGTTCTTATATATCCATAGGGTATTCTTAAGTTCTCAAAAGTAGAACAATCTCGGGTCATTTCGAGATTTGGTTCACAATCGGCTCTAACTCCAAAACCAGAAAATATCTAAATGCCTTAAAAACGATATAACATTTTTATTTTATTTTTGAGAAATGCTGGTTTGGCTTAAGGTATAAATCCATTAAAATAAAGGTTGTCCTAATTTCCATAAAATTCAAAACGTTTAATAGTTTTGATCTTTAGGTTTAACTAGACTTTCACTCGTATATCCTCCATTATCAATCGTATCAACATTCATGGTTCTCATGGCACTCTCAATATTTATAATCGAAAGGTTGATCTCCTAGGGTTGTGTGGTTCTTTCGGTGATAAGCTCTTGGGGTTTATCCAAAACTCTTGTATTGATTTCTCTTACGTTTCTAAAATTTTCAATTGTTCCCTTGTTTCTTGATTCGTCGATTAGAAGGTTATTCCAAAATTTCAAATTGAGAGTCTGTGGGTTTTGAAGTGTCCGTCATCATTACAATATTTTGGGGTTGTAATATTATCATCCATCATCCAAAATATAAATAAGTCACCAAAATATATATAGTTTTCCTAGGGATTCCCAAAATTATAGGTTATAAATCAGCTCAGCCAATCCTGAAACTTCTAGAGATCTGCTAAGGCTTGTTCACAATCTATTCTCCGAAAAAGCTTTTGAAGTCAATAAAGAAAATCCTCAAATAATTTGATCATTGATCGTTTTCATACTTCTTTCAAACACCTAATTCCACAAATATAAGGTAATGACATCTCGAATATCTCTCGACCTCAAAGGTGTTCTAACTTTGTTATAACAAGATAGTTAAGATTTTGGCATGAAAACTATATACGAGCTATGTCTCACGACAGGTTAATGCTCAAAGAGGGTTATACGTAAGACACACGCTGATAACTCGACTTAATGAGGTTTCAATTCCTAAAAGTGTTATAAGGTCGGCAAATGGTCAGGCAAAACAAAAACATAAATTAGGTTAGCAACGCTTCAGTCCAGGGTTCGCACGTGATCTCGCAGGTCTTCTTTGATGATATGGTCCTTGATCAGGTTTCTGAACTCTATGCTTCTTGGTGATTTCCTTCTAGATCCACTTTGAATAGGTTCATCATATTAAGAGTCTTTCTTCTATATGATCCTGGTGAAGTAGTTCTCTTGCTCCCATCAGTTCCAACGTTACATCTACTCGTCTAAGTACTAAATCGTCAGGTCAAAGGTTAATAACAATATTCTAGTTGTTTGGGTTAACTCGATCGGAGATGCATAGAAAAGTTCAATGAAAGTATGTTGGTAAGTTGATCAAAGAAGTGGGATTAGGTTTCACAAAGAACGTATATGAAAAGAAGTGGTAAGTTAAACCAAAAATTATCATTTGGTTCGTTTCATAAAAGAGGTAAGGGAGGTGACTCTCAATAGAACATTGTTCCAACTAACCAAGGGTTTCTCGTCCGATAGAAGGAACGAGAAGATAATTTGAGTTTATATCAGACAATTTCTAGCAAAGTTAAGGGATGAGCAAGATAAGGATCGAGATAGATACGTTATTGATGTACTCTTCAATGAGAAGAATAGAAGTATCAGTGAGTTTTCAATTAACATATGAGGTTTCAAATAATAGGCAAAGTAGAATTCAAGACCAAAAGGTCAGGGTTGAAGATTTGCATAGGTTCTGTTGTGCTACGAAGTCGGGCTAAGAAGTGTTACCATGACTCTAGATAACAAATAGAATAGGAACATATAGGATCATAATGGGAACATCACTGATCCATGAAAGGCATTGTATGTTTAAGGAGTAGCTGGAAAGTATTCCTTACGAAAATTGATATGGAGTGATTTAACTGATAATGGAAACAACACACCATCAATCAAGAACCAGCTTAGATTGGGTCACTCATGTGTCTATTCTTCATAATTTCATCATTCTACATTCCTTCCTAGTTAATCCTCAAAAACATTTTTTTTTGTTCCTCCAGTTGTTCTCTAACCTTTATATTTAGAAGTTTGGTTCCTTAAACTCTCGGCATATTATTCCTCAAGTATTTCATTTGAGTATATCTCGCATAGGTATACATCTCCAATAGTATATAATAATGTCCTTTATTTGCTCAATTATACTGATTAACTTAATTCTTCCAGTTAACTCCCTGATAACCAGTAAGGTAGGATCCATAGGTGTTTCCATTCATCAAGGATTTTTCTCTAAATGTAACACAACCTTACATCTAATTTTGATTTAAACAATCCTAATAATTTTTATGAGGTTTCATCTATATCCTCGAATTTAAAAATTATAATTAACAAACCTACCCCACTCAAGTTACAAGTCCTCAGATAATCAGGTTCTCTATACAATCATTGGCTATTGACCTCGATTTACCAATTCTAAAGTTATTCATGATTTACCTAAGAGTCCATAAATCCGTTCAGCCGGAACTATGCATTTTATCATTGGATTACAAGTTTCATTATTCAAAATTTTCATAAAATTCTCTTAGTCCTCAAAATAACTAGTACATGCATTGTTAAATTCTATCCCTTAGTACTCTTCACTGATTCTTTTCCCAGATATCTTTTCATAAAGGTCAAAACTCTGTAGTTATTAGTAATAGTTACTCATCTACAAAACTCGTCTGTTGGCTAACATAATCCGCAAAAATATTGAAAATACGAAGGTTCTAAATTCCACAAAAATTTGTATGACATAATTTCTCATCAAGTAGTCACTAGGTATGTGAATTAGATTTCCATAAATGTCATTCTTTTTTTTATCTTTCCTTAGCCTACAACCTTAAATCTTCCAATCTTCTGTTATTCTTTAGTATCCTCAAGTTACGATCTCTAAACCTCTCAATCGTTGGTTAAAATTAAGAATTCTCAAAATCATTGAATCCAACATCAACACTCAAACACATTAGTTGGTTCTCATCTTTTTCCAACCTCTTGTCATTTCAAAAATTAATAGGTTCCTATGTCCAACAATTATAGGTTGACTAAAAGGGTACACATTGGGTGATCCTAGTGTGGTTGGTTTGGAAGGATATTGGATACTTCAAGTACATTATACTGGTGAGAATCCTTGGTATAACTATGTCCATTCTGAGTGGTTTATGGGTTAATCGCGCTTCCACTGCACTCTGATAAGTTGTAACCATGGTTCATTCAAGACGTAGAAATATACTTAGAAAATGGGTTGACAGAATAAATATTTAAGAATTTTGAATTGGGTTGATAAGAATAGTAACTGAGAGTATTGAAGTTTATCTCCATAGTCAACGGTTATGACAAATTTGGAAATAGGAAATGGTAGCAAGGTAGGGATAAAAGACGATGAATATGTATGATGTCAGCATACATGCAGTTTGTATAGCAATCTAAAAGAAAAAGAAGCAAGCTGAAGAAATGAGAAGGAAATAAGATAGAATGGTAAATATGAAAGGTTCCATCAGATAGGAATATTTCAGACTAAGTTTAACTGAGCAATAATATACGAAGGTGAAATAAGCGAAAGACTTCTTATCTAACTCAGGATGAGTATTCGGACCTAAGAACTGGTTCACGAAGGGATCGAAATGAATTTAGAAACAAAGGAGAAGGAATCAGTTGAGGTTAAAACTCCTTTAGAAAAGATTAGAAGTTTGTTCAAGAATAGTTCAAGGGTTAGGGTTTAAATGACTTTTGTCTATGCATCCTGATATAGGTTCAAATGTTGGATCTGATTGGTGAAAAAGTTAACCAAATAATAATAATAATGATGATGAAAGAGTAAAAGGTGTTCCTCGATTTATGATGGTATTGATGTTAGACATGAAGGAAAGCTTTGTATGTGATGTTTAAGAATTTGGACGGAAGGATTGAAGATAGTTCAGAATTGAACTCAAATCGTTGCTTGGTTAGATGAAGAAAGTGGGGGCAAAGGTAGAGAATAAGGATAAGCTAGAAAAATGAATTAGATGTGGTGTAAGATGTTACTGTGAAATGAATATGGGCAAGAAGGGTTCATTTCCATGACTACAATTTAGGCTAATAAACGATCTCCGATGTACGAGTTATATAGGTAAGTAGAGTCTCGGTCAAGTCTAAGTCGACACCTAAATAGGACTTGAGGACTACTATCTTACGTACGTCTGCACTTTATCTTTTTGTATGTTACATCTCGACTGCATAACTTCACTTGATACATCAACATGGTCCAACTTGATTTTGCTACTATAGTTGATTTGGATGATGCGTCTATTTGTACTTGCAATGGTGTTCTACCAGTCTTGAACTGTCAATGGTTGCAAGTGCTTTATCTTGGTCATCGCGTTAATCACAAGTAAATTAAAACTAACCAATTGGCTAAGGTTAGACAATCACTGTACATACAACTATTCAGATAGCATATGAAAACAAGCGAGGGGCCAAAACCTAAATCGGACGGTACGGTAATCCTTAGTAGTTCTACCCATCTAGACATTCTACCCAAGTATATTATTTGCTCCTAGGGTTATGCTAGTGAATCTCTCATTTAGTGATCTTAAACTTTCTACATGTTTTAGACACTTTAGACACTCTAGACCCTTGTCATGAGCTCCAGGCGCGTTTCCTCGATAGGTAATGTAATTATGCATCGCACATAGTTACACACGGTCTCAAGGTCGCTCTGATACCAACTGTAACAACCCGGTTCTTCCAATGACAATAACTAACAAGGCGGAAAAATAGTTTTGTCGTAAAAAGTGGTAAAAATTTAAAACCGTCGACTCAAGTGAGTCTTTTACCGGAAAATGAACCGTTTGTTAAATTACAACAACTAAAACCGAATTACAAATTTCTAAATAAAATAGTCTCACAAAATTTTTGTTACAAGATTTATAGTATGACACTCTCATCTGCTAAGCTGTATCTCTTGTACTCATGCATGCCCCCATGTCCAGTCTTTAGGGTTCGTCAACCTGAATGCATATTTAAATATACATGTCCCACTTAGTGGGAGTAACCTAACCGTCCTTCTAACACGGCCCCGAATAATCAATGTAGTATAACGTTTAGGTCATCTAATTAACAGATAAGCAGGCATGTCACATTACAAATCGACATGTATACAATGTGAGATACACATGAAGTGATTTCATTTAACATGCGAATCAATTTACATATATAAGACACGTAGGTTATATAAAATAAAGTAATACATACATCATATGAGTATCATGTGAATAGAATACAGTAAAGCATGGATCATGGATTCATAGAAGTGTCATGTGAAAATAGAGTAAGACATACATAATACAAATCATATGAAATATAATATCAATCATAGTCAATGTTCAGGCAAGACATATAACAAAACATCACTTCCCATTATCAAGCATTTCAATCACATCATTAGTCATAAGAGTATAGAACAGTAATGAAACATAATGTGATTTAGAAAACTGTAGTCATTTACTTTTAAAAACAATGGTTTCCTTTCACATAATGCACGGGACGTGACTACTAATGTCTCATGCACACTTAAGGCTTGCATCTCACCATAAGTGCGGATGGGCACATCAATCCCGCCAATCATATCGATAATAGGAGGTTTACATCTCACCCCTAGTGCTCAATAGGATCGAACACCTAAATTGACTCAGTTTAGTCGACTGACATACGGAGAAGAAGGACTGCAAGTGTATGGACTCAGAGGCCCCGCTAAACCGAACATGTCCCATACACTGCTAAGGCAAAGGTCGGAAGGTATTCCGCCCCCAAAGATATCCGATATAGAGAGTAAGAGCTGATCAATGCCCTTGTCTATGTATGCGCACACACCCAATCCATACTCTTGGTCTCGGGAAAGAGATCCTTTACACAACCGAGCACCTCAATGGCAACTGGACGACTACTACTCTACCGACAAACTCATAAAGAGCTGGCTGCCCATTTACTTCTTAGCATTTTCTCGCACCGGCAGGATGCATCATGGCCTCCCATGAGCAGTGACTCCGAGTGTCGTAGTCTACTTTCGAAGCTGTCTTCTATCGCATCGTCCTCTAAACATTACCAATATAGCGCCCAACACGAAACGTAGGCTGAATTTGGGTGTCTTATAAAGACAGAGTCTCTGGAATATCGAGCTCAGCGGTCATCGTGGGGCACATGTCTGATAACCAGAGGGATGAAACAATACCGGGTTCCATAAGGATGACCGGTCTGTGGGCTGTGTATTGACTCGGAACAAGTCATTACAACATGGAATGGTGAAGAAGACTCAGAGGGTACTGCCAGGGCACATGTTCATTTTCACCATGATTGGTGTCGATAACATCGTTCGTGAAAACGTGTCTGATCACCGGCTTAGGTAACACACCGACTAGAAGTACGGTTGTTCCTATGGAATTTAAGTATGTCGATTTTAAGATTAACAAACATTATCAATCGTCGTAAAATTTATCTTAACTGATAGTTTTAGTATACTGATGTAAGAGATTTGGAACATTTTATTTGAGATATATTATTTGAAGCGTTCATTAGTTGAGATTTGATTAAAGATTCAATTATTTCTAAGTACATTATTTAAGATGGGTTCCTTTATCTTGACTTGGTCTATGTTGACTTAAAAAGCCAAATTTTGACCAAGATAGACTAGTCAACCTTTAGTTTTGACTTAGTCACTAATTAGTCCTTAAGTGCTTATTACAAAGTTTAAGTGTTGTTTTGCACATTTAAGCATTGTTTAACTTAGTACTTTTGGGTTATTCGTCTTTTAGTACTCTATACTTTTTGGGCACAAATATTTAGTACATTTATTGTTCAAATGTACGTATTTAGTATTTTTATACGGTTTCGTATTTGTACAAGTATACTCATCTCTTAAAGCCTATTTATACTTAGTAAAATATTTTCAAACACCAAATAAATCAATAATAATTATAAAAATCATTTTTAACCTTATTAGGTATCATATTTCTCAAAACATAGAGTTTTACAAAAGTAAGTTTAAGTAATAACGAAATCGATAATATTATTAAGGATACTAAATGAGTCATTTTTCAAATGTTATTTTTATGTTTCGATTTTCATACTCAACATACTTTTACAAGTTAAGTTTCCAGATATAAAGTCATTTTTCAAAAATAATAAGATTTATTATTTTTAATAAATTAAAAACTAAAACAGTACTATTTTCAATACTTTCTTTTAAATCGTTTAAAATACTTAAACGTCATTAAAGTAAACTAAAATTTTATTTTGGATACCTATAACTTTACATAACGTATACCCAGAAATTTAGATTAAAATACTTTATAAATATTCTTAAATAAAATATTCTTTCCAGATCTGACCCATTTTAGTACAAGTTTTATAAATGAAAATATATCTGATGGATTTATATGAAATTTGACATACACATCTTAGACATCATCAGGAACGTAATATAATTTTTACAAGTCCAAATAAAACGTTTAACATCACGAAACATATCATTTTCTCAGACAGTACATAAAATCATACAGTACCAGTTTACAAAATAAATCATTACTAAATATATATTTTCATAAAAACTTAATTTTCATATTTTTATCATATTCTAGACATTCAGATCTACAACTTTCGTGAAGGAATCTAAGGCTAATTCGAAATATAATTTACAGAGAAAAATCGTGAACATACATCATACATCACAGAATCCATTTTACAGCATGTATTGTTAAGTGATAAATCAACAAATAGTTAGCTTTAAACTTGGTGATCTAATGATTTACTCCTAAACATGATGTTACATGTTATTTAGAGTCTAAACACTATACTACGAGATTTGAGGGCGAAGAAAAGTTAGGTTACCTTAAGCATAAATAATCGATTCTACAACATATAAGAAAACGAAGATCGATGCTCCTTTTCTCTCGCTCCTCTTCATAAATTAGTTAGAATGACACAAAAAAATAAACTAAGTTAGTAGTTATACTATTAAATAAACTTGAAAATAAGTAGTATAAGATAAGAGAAAAAGGAATTAGAGCTCTTCAAAAAATGGTGGTTGAAACACCTTAAGAACTTGTGAAAACTTGTGTTGTTTTCTTTGGTTTTTTGAAGGGAGTTGAAGGAGGGTAAGAGATGGATGAATAAGTAAGCTAAATGGAGTCCTAAGGCTGTTTATATGGAGTAATAGTCGTCCATTTGATGAAGGGAACAAAGGATAGACAAACAATTGACAATTGCTCAAAATGGCTAATCATGCTTTTGGAAGTACATTACCCTTTTTGGTGTTTTTGATTAGAAAAGCATTTTTTGACTCTTGGACCTCAAGGTGACGGTATGGGGTGTATAAGAATGATATTTTTGAGTTAATTTGGTTCCACAAAGGTTAGGAAAGAAGTACGGAAATCGAATGTCGAGAAACGATTCATCGGGTGACGATTTTCGTTGCAAAGGAGCTGTCCAGTACAATATTTTTATGATGAACTCATAAATTGAAATATTGAATATCACCATTATGTAGATCTTGGAAAATTAATAAAGTTAGGCTTTTGAAACGCCTCAATCGGAGTCCGTATGAGAAAATAGGAACCGTTTTACGAAATCGCGCAGAATTGCGATAACGATAGAAATTTCAGTTTTGCAAACACTGAAGTGAAATAGAAGGGTTCCAAAGGCACAATAATTGAATATTACTATATAAAATAGTTTGTCGAGACTTGATTTATTAATATTAATCGTTATTATAAATAACTAAAATGGTCAAAGCACGGGGTGTTACAGACTACCCCCCTTAAGAAAATTTCGTCCTCGAAATTCATAACTACTAGGTTGGTACGATATATATTTCCTAAGGTTAGGCTAAGGTTTTCCATTAAATATTTTTTTTTGGTGGTTCTTATATATCCATAGGGTATTCTTAAGTTCTCAAAAGTAGAACAATCTCGGGTCATTTCGAGATTTGGTTCACAATCGGCTCTAACTCCAAAACCAGAAAATATCTAAATGCCTTAAAAACGATATAACATTTTTGAGAAATGCCTTAAAAACGATATAACATTTTTCTAGAATATAAAAATATATTACATGTTTAGGCCGGTTATTACGATTTTACAAATTAATATAACAATTTAATCGTTAATCTCGTAAAAGCGATAAAAATACCGAATCATACAAATTTTCAACTTTTAAATTTTTTCCAGAATTCGTGACATACATATATTGCCAAAATAAAACATAAAAATATATACTTCATCCAGTTAACAATTCCGAAAAATTATGAAAAACTTCAGAAAATTCTATTTCACCAGAAAGTTTCACCACGTCAAAAATCAGATTAAAATAAAATGTTTAAGTACTAGAACTAAAAATCGGCTTTTAATCGTTTTTGTCCGAAAACGGTAATAATTCAATAATCGATATTAAAAATATCAGAAAAATACTAAATTATTAAAAATCATCAAAAACAACATTTTTCCAGAATATAAACATATATTACACGTTTAGGCCGATTATTACGATTTTACAAATTAATATAACAATTTAATCGTTAATCTCGTAAAAGCGATAAAAATATCGAAACATGCAAATTTTCAACTTTAAAAATTTTCCAGAATCCGTGACATACATATATTGCCAAAATAAAATATAAAAATATATACATGCAAATACTCAATTAAAATCGTGAAATACCGAGTAACATCGACGTTACCTCTACTCCAAGTCTGAGTCGATAATATATTCGTCGGCATCGGGATCGTCCAAAAATCCTACCAAACACGGAATTCATGGCAGAAAAATACCATGAGAAAACTAATAAAAATCATGGTAAACATTGATCGAAAATGACGTCGATTAATACCTTAATGAAGAGAACGGAGAGAGGATTATTATGACGATAAAAATGATGCGATTGGGACTCGAAATGGAGCAAAAATTTGCCTAAGATGGAGGAGGGACACACGGCCAAAAGAGTGTGAAGAAGGGTTGAATATTTTTTTTTATGACAAGAATGAATAAGGAGGATGGAAGGTCTTTTGTGTATAAATGAGAGTGAATGAGTTGATGAAAACAATGTGAACATATAACCAAACGGCCGGCCAAAAGGATGAGGATGGAGCATGAAAAGTTTTGATAATAATGCAACAATTGAATGAAATAAAAATTATCTTATGTTTACGTTTTAACGTGATAAAATGAAACGTTTAAATAAACGTAATAAAACTTGTGACCAAGAGCTTAGTCGGTCCAAAATGTGAGAAAATGGTCTCAAATAATTTATAAGTTGATAAAAAGTATAATCGTAAAATAGTTAAAGGCATTTCAAAGTAATTCGAGTAAACCTCGCGTAAGAAAATAATTATTCGCGAAGCTTCGTAATAAAAATCATTTACAACTAATTTTTTGTAAATAAAAATATTTACTAGTTGAAAATATTATAGAAACGTATTCAAACATTTTTAGGAAAAGGAATAACTTAAATCCAAACTTAAAAATGTCAATTCGAAGAGAAATAGAATTCCTTGCGGAAAAATTAATTAGTTTACGAAGAAACCACATAAATGGATTTAAAAGGATTTAAATCTTTGAAATTAAAAATAAAAATTATTAAACTCAAAAATTAAAATAGAGCTTAGTAATGATAAAATATGAGGCCAAAAGTGACAGAGTTAAGACGGAGTCCTAACGGAAAGAAATAAAAATGATTAGGAAAAATAGCGGGTGTTACAAAAGCAGGTAATAGGGGAGCCATCACAGTTCTTGCCGGGGTGTATGGGTTGTCTGCACCTAAAGCATGCTGAATCCTTCTTGTTGTTGGGCTTCGAGTTGAAATTGTTTTTCTTGAAACCACTACCTGTAATAGCATACAGTAGAGTCAGAAACTTTAGAAGAAAAGAAGGTAAAAGAAGAAGAGAAAGGAAAAATAATCCAAACCTCCAGTGTTGAACTTCTTAGAAGAAGATGAAGAGTTATTCCCAGAATGGGTGAAAGGTCTTTTATAACCAGATGATGTGTTCATAGATTTCACCCGCTTAATCAAAGACTCCGCGTATAGCGCGGCATTATAGAGCTCATTAACAGTTGCGAGACTCCGGGGCATGTTGAGAGTGATATCGGCTCGAAGTACTCCTCAATAAAAGAAAGCTCAGGAATTCTCATTGGGTAACAGATCTCCAGCATAATTCGCCAGGAAGTGGAACCGAGTGGTGTAAGCTTCAACCGACATGGTATTCTGGCGTAGAGCGTTGAATTCAGTCATCCTCTGATGCCTCAGCTCCTCGGGATAAAATCTCTGCTCTAAGAGAGTCTTGAACTGAGTCCAGTTGAATCCTGGAGTCTGAAGTGCAGTCGGGCCAACCTGGGTCCACCATCGGTCTGCATCGTCTGACAGGTACAGCACAGTGTAGCCACCCGCATTTTGCCTGCTAGTGTCTATGGCAGTTCCCGACAAACACCCGATGATGATCGGACGCAAACGTGACTTAGTATACTCGGATTTGGACCCGAAATCAATAATATCTGACATGGACTTTTAGCGGAGTAATAATCTCACAAAACAGACATCAAATTCAGGCCCAGTGGGTCGTTCCGAGCAAAATAAGACAAATTTGGGCCAAAACCGACACCAAAAATAAATCCCGTCTTTTGGCGACCGGGTCAAAACCCGGTCAAAGACGAACCCGTCACAAAAACACCCCAAGTACACCTTCTAGAAGCTGGCGCCCATTTCTAAATTCAAAAAAGATCACACAATCAACCAAGTCAACACCTTCCTCTTTTACCTCGATTTACCTTATCCACTCGATCGAGTGGATTGACCCACTCGGTCGAGTGGAGCGTCAAAAATCGGATCAGGCCCATTTTCTAGGGCACTCGACCGAGTGCACTAGGGCCACTCGATTGAGTGACCCTAGGTCGTGGGGTAAACTCTATAAATACCCCCCCAACCCTTTTGCATTTAAGTTTTTACCTAATGCAAAATTACACTAAACTATTACCCTAATCCTTCTACACTCTACACACTACAACCCTAAGCAAGCACACATAAAAACCGAGTCCCTTGTCCCTCGAAAAACCGACATTTTCATCCACACACACACATACACCATAACTTACATACATCCTCGATACTCCATAGTCCCGTCACTATTCGCGAGTCCATTTCCGAGGTCCCTACTAAGCATGTATGTTGAGGGTGTCCTAAACCCCATCTCGATCTTTGTCCTCTTTATTTTACGTTTTTTTTTGTATTGTTAATATTATACTTATACTAGTATTATAATTCTAACACTCTAACTCTAACATCCTAACTTTTACATTTTCGCATACTAACTTTTCTATTTCGCGTTACTAACACATTACTATCATACCGCGTATATATATATATTAATACCGAAAATTCGGTTTCGGATACGTTTGACTATAATGGTCGCCTAAAGTCCGTCTAATCCCTTTACGAGTAACGACGGAGGTGGAGCCCTTTCGAGGAGCCCCGCCCCAATGTGCTCAAGGGCGTGACGTGATCGCGACTAATCGTAGTTGAACATATTCGATCTCATTTTAATTAGTGCGGAACCCGTTGACACGAAAACCGACATCACATAACCCGAAAGGGTTAGTTTCGATGTCGTGACGTAGAGGGAGGCATTTCGTCGCTAATTCAAATTTTCTAACGTAAACGTTTCATAAAATCCCGACAACGGTATTATAATCGTACATGTACACGATTATAGTACCGGAGGTCGAGTTAAATTCAAATCGTGCGATATTTGTATTTAACTCGACCGACCGTCGTTTTCAACCTCAAAAACGAGACGAGTTGACGCTCGTACAGGGGCTACTCGACCGAGTGCATAGGCCGCTCGATCGAGTAGCGTCCATCAGACTGGACAGAACCCTTTTCGAGGGGATACTCGACCGAGTGCATAGGCCACTCGATCGAGTAGCGTCCATAACACTGGGCAGAAAATTTTTTGAGGACGCACTCGACCGAGTGGGTCCTGTAACCCAGAAAACCGAGGGCCTTGACACACACTTTCAAGCCTCGTCCTTTTATCGACATTAGTCATCACGTGTAAAGACTATCACGTGACTATCCTATTTTCAAAACCATGCACATCACGACACGTAGAACGACTTTGATCGATTTTTCGACGTGATAAGTCGGGACAAGGCATCGAGACATAGGATCGGGCTAGCATCACGCTTAGGCCCTATGTCTCCGTCCTTCGTTTAATGTGCAACATAATGTGCATTTAAACGGAGTTAGTCCACATACACATTTCGTGGTCAAGTTTATATATGGGTCCGTCCGTAACCTTTATTTATTTATTATACCATTTCCATATCGTTTATGTAACTTTTGTATTGGCCGGGTTGTATTTCCGCCCGTGTAACTTGTACGTTATTTACGTTTGAGTTTCATTTATTTACTTGCTTATCGCTTTATAAATGAACCTCGCATGCTAAACCATTTCGATCATAATTAAGATGCATTAAATGACGTAGTTCACATACTATTCACATGCTTAGCCCGAAAACGCTGTTTGCATATCATTTAATCGTTTTACTAGCGCGCTCACACGAACACGAACGATGTCTTAGTAGAGGCCGCCATGTGCGGGCGGGGTTGGGTGTCCTTAGTGGGCTTCCCAACACGTACCCTCACCCCTTACTCAGAACCTTTGGTTTCCGGATGTCCGAAACCCTTGGCGCACGAGAGTCATTCTATATACGAAAGCCGGTTTAGACGGTATCGATATTGCAATGCAAAGGGACGAGCCCAATGAACTCTGAAATCGAAGTGGGCTTACTTTGTGTATAGCCCGTGACGACATAGAGTGGGCTCGTATGGTTCCGAATAACCACAAAATTCGGTGGCGACTCCATTTTGACTTAAATTTCGAACCCGAGAGCAATCTCACCACGAGATTCATTCGCCTACCCAAACCCGCGCGTGGCCGCGTCGGGGTGGACCTACGTCATGTCCACAATTTGGCGACTCCGGTGGGGATACCTGATGTACCACATGTCATCGGGGTTCCTAGGGTGAGACTCGAAGAGAAATCGTTCGTATATTAGTGTGCGCGCATTAGTTTAATGGTTCATGCATAACCCAAATTTTGCCCGGGCCGGTTACTTGTGACCGACGTCCCACTATACCACGGTGCATTCCTACATGGGTGCACTAAAGACTTCGATGGCGGAACTCACCGGGGTTTTACGGCAGGTCCTAGTTCCAAATCGGCTAGGAAGTCCGTCCCGTTTCGTGAGAATGCGATCGTTGTTGGTATAGACCCTACTTTGACCGACCGAGACTTAGTGTAAAGCATACATAAGCATCGTTATAATGCTTGCGTGACTACGTGCTACTTGGTTTCCGTGTCATTTTTCGAAAAACCGTCATTTCAAAAAATGGATTTTTCCAAAGCACCCAAATTTTGAAAAACCCAAAATGCTGTCCGTTTCGGGACCCGTCTTTTCAAAATATCCAACTTTCAAAACTCGGAATGCCGCCGAAATTTAGGATCAAATGATTTGACTCAAAATATCCTTTTTTCCCTAGTCGGCATGCTGCCCGTTTTAATTCGTGAATTTCCAACACCATCTCGATTTTCTGAATTTTCAAAATTCTAATCTTGGTTTTCGAAATTCCATTTTTTTAATTTCCAAACTCTCGGAAATTCATCCACTTAATATTCAAATTTCAAACATCCAACTATCCTAGTAAACCTTCCTTATTATAGGACCTACCGTCTAGCTGTGTGTCGGGTCTTTGCATAGTATGTCGAAGGTCTATAGCGTCGAAACTCCGCTGATCCTATCTCACGAGTTTCCCCCCTTTCCCGAGTCCGCCTTATCCGTCAAGGCATGACCGACCCGCGTAGGGCATACCCCTACAAAGGAAAGTCCGTCCATACACTCGAGTCAAGAGTCTGGGGAAAAAGTCTCACGTGGACCCTCCTTCGAACGGGATTAGGCCCACAAAGCCAAAATCCTAAGGAAGTTATACCACCCATCGAGTCATCCGTCTAGATGTCTTTCTCGAGTCTCTAGTCTTCTTTCCTAGTGTCGCTCGGGATATACTTTTCCTTTTTTACCAAGATCTGGGTTCAGTTTCTGATTACGCGGTGTTCTTACAGACAGGCCGCCAGCAACTAGACACGCTCGAAGGATGGCTACTTTGAACAGCCTACAAACCTCTTTGGACGCCATGGTCGCGAAGCAGACCGACATCGAAGCCCAACTGACCGAAATGAGGGCTCGCCAGGTAGCCATTGTTGCTCGCCTAGCTACGGTGGAGCAAAGGGCTCCTAATGTCGAGGCCAATGAGGCTCTTGCTGAACTAGTCAGCGCGGTGCGCCGGCTAGAGGAACAAGTCCATTTGGCTGGAAGCAACAACATTCATCGGGAGAATAGTCGAGAGTACAACCCGCTGAGTGACAAGCTGCCCGCAAACCTGAACCTCACAGGTTTGCCCATGTTCGAGGGAACTGAGGACCCGTTACTACATGTGCGGGCCTTCAAGGAATTCATGGCCATCAAGGGAGTGGATTCTACCATGTTCAAGAATCTCTTTGCTGCATCCCTTGAGAAGCACCCACGGGCCTGGTACTACAGGCTAGACCCGAAAAAATACCCTACATGGGATGATGTGGCTACCGAGTTCGCTCGGAACTATGCTGACAACACCGAGATCCAAACCACAATGAGATCTCTGGAGGTTATGGCCCAAGAGCCAAAAGAAGGTTTCACCAAGTACCTTCAACGCTGGAGGGCCGAGAGCGTGAAGTTGGTCGATAAGCCCAATGAGAAGACTCTAGTGGAGGCTTTTGTCAAGAACCTCCTCCCCTCCTACCGGGTTCACCTCCGATATGCTGTCATACCCAATTTCACCACCCTTACTGAAATGGGTATGAGGATCGAAGACGACCTGAGACTGGAAAGCCTCACTAAGGCTGCTAGCAAAGGATACCAAGGGGCCTCTTCCTCCACCACTAAGCCCCAGGCTGCAACCCGCATCATTTTTGACGCGGTTAATCTACTAGATGCCCCGTCCAAGAAGAACACCCCACCTCGGGTCTTCACTGATATAGGTACCACTTATACCTATGCCTTACAAAGGCTGTCCTCCAAGGGCCTAATCCAACCGATAGGCCCAACTCCTGAAGTTCCGGTCGAGCGACGCTCCAAGAACTACAATGCTCAGGCCTATTGGCAATACCACCAGGGCAATGGGCATGATACCGAAAAGTGTTGGAAGCTGAAACACTTGATCCAAGACCTGATCGAGAGCGGTAAAATCCCGCTACCCCGAGATAAGCCCAGCAACAAGGAGAACCCTTTCAGCTCCCATGCCATCTTTGCCGGGGAGGTGATTGATTGCTCTCACCTTATCTCTCCCTTCATCCCGCAAGTGAACAGGATCTGGTTCGACGACGAGGATGATATCTACCTCGCTAAGGGGGAAACCGTTCCCATTACCCCTGAACAGATTCGAGAGGCCAAAACTCGAGTCCTAGCCAACAACAACCTTGGTCGTCCCTATTTAGCCACAAGCACTAGGGACACCCCTATCCCGGCAACCATCACCGATCCACTCGGGATGGAAGTCGCCCCTGAAGAGACGACCGCCGAAACGGCCATCGCGAAGCAATTGAAGAGAACCCGAGTTGACCTCACTATATGGCAACTTCTTGTTAGCTCTCAAGAACATCGATAAGCACTTACAAAGGCTCTCGATCAAGTCAAGATCGACTCTTTGGCTACCCCCGCTGAAATGGTAACCACGGTCCTACCCCACCTAAAGGGTAAGGCCAAAGAAGGAGGCCCAATGATCACATTTTCCGAAGCCGATCTGCCGCCATTCGGGACCTCCCACAACCTGGCCCTTTACATCACGGTGATTTGCCGAAGAAAATACCTCCCGATGACCCTAGTCGACGACGGGTCAGCCGTGAATGTCCTTCCTCTAAGGACCGCCAAAGCCCTCGGCATTACCGAGGCTGACTATATCCCGACTGCTCAAACCATCCAAGCCTTTGATGGGAGTCCAAAGTCGATAGCTGGGGCCATAAAACTGACCATCATCACGGGTCCGATAGAAAAGGAGCTTGAATTTCAGGTGATTGATGTCACCTCATCATTCAACTTGCTCCTAGGAAGGCCGTGGATTCATGCGGTGAAAGCTGTGTCCTCCACCCTCCACCCTCCACCGTAAGATCAAGATGCCTCTACTCGACAGTGTTGTTACTTTAGAGGCAACCCCAATGACCGTGGCTAGCTGTAACGCCACGGGCCGCACAGACCTCTGGGGGTTCGACTTTGTGGGGATGATCGAGGAAGAGTACCTTTTTAGGCCTTACTTCACCACGAGCATTGACACAATGCTACAGAACCTAGGGTGCCTTCCGGGGGCTACCTCTCGACCCGACCTTCCAGCTGGGAAGATCATCGAGGTTCTCAAGGACGAAGACTCTCACTTCGGCCTTGGCTATGCCCTCACTCCGGACAACGTTGTCCGAGCAGGAATCGAAAAGGCCTGCAACATCATGAAGGGTATCTACTTGAGCCCTTATAGCCCACGGTTGTCTGACTACTTTGTCACACCCGTATTCGAAGCCATCCAGGTTGGACTCTACCAACCCAATGCCACGCACCTCGGGACCCACTTGGCCCGGGATTGCAACTACATCCCGGATGAGGTGTTCGCCCTCATCCAGTCCGACGGAGCGGATGATGCCGAGCCCGCGCTAGGGCTGCTCTTCGGGGAAGACACCATAGCCCCGACTCCAAAGGAATACCTGGTCAACCTGATCCTCCGCAGCAACAGGTTTGACCCGACCAAGCTGATCTCGGATGTTGGTTCCGAGACGGGAAAAAGGGCCTGGAGGAAGACTGTCAAGTGGACTGACAGTCAAGGAAAGATCTATAAGCTGGTCACTGGAGAGGGAGACATGCCTGAGTCTGAGTCCGAGTCTGAGTCGGAGTCTGAGTCTGAGTCTGAGGTCGAGTCTAGAGACGTCGGTGCTAGAGTCACTCCTGTAACCCCCCTCCCTTCTATCATTCCTGCTGCTGGCACTTCGGGGTCTGTCCCGAGTGCCTTACCAATTCCGCCACTGACCAATGATCAGATGGCTGCTCTCTTTGAGCTGTTTTCCAAGTTTTCAATCAATAATAACAACTGTTCTGCTTACGACTTGTCTCTTTTAAATTCCGCTTTCAAAAATGATTTATGCTATGACATTGAGAAATATGACGAACAGGTACCCTTACCTCCACATCTGATCGAGCAACTAGAGCAAAGGGAATCCCAGAATCCGGTAATTGAAGAGACCGAGTCCATAAACGTGGGAACAACCTTAGAGCCTCAGATACTTAAGATAGGGTTATCCTTAGATCCCGAGGAGAAACAACAGTTTATAAACCTTCTCCAAGAGTTCAAAGACGTCTTCGCATGGTCCTACAAGGACATGCCGGGGATAGACCGAGAAATAGCCGAGCACCGCATACCTATCAAAGACGGGTGCAAACCGGTCAAACAGAAGCTTCGTCGAATGAGGCCCGAGTGGTCTCTCAAAGTAAAGGAAGAAGTCGACAAACAGTTCAAAGCCGGCTTCATACAAGTGTCCGAATATCCGGACTGGGTCGCAAACATTGTGTCGGTTCCTAAAAAGGACGGTAAGGTGCGGGTGTGCGTAGATTTTCGGGACCTTAACAAAGCAAGCCCGAAGGATGATTTTCCGTTACCACACATCGATATACTGGTGGATAACACGGCCGATCATGCCCTTCTGTCATTCATGGACGGGTATGCCGGATATAATCAAATCAAGATGGCGGAAGAAGACATGAGTAAGACTACCTTCACTACACCTTGGGGGACTTACTGTTACACCGTCATGCCATTTGGTCTCATTAATGCCGGGGCCACATACCAAAGAACCGCTAGCACTTTACTACACGACATGATGCATAAAGAGGTAGAGGTCTATGTAGACGACATGATCGTTAAATCCAAAGAACGGGACGGTCACATCACCGCCCTAAGAAAATTCTTCACCCGATTGCGCAAATACAACATGAGGCTAAACCCTCAAAAGTGCAGTTTCGGGGTAACGTTAGGCAAATTACTGGGTCATATCGTTAGCCAACGAGGTATCGAGGTCGACCCAGCTAAAATCAAAGCCATTACCGAGATGCAAGCTCCTAAAACCGAAAAAGAAATAAGGGGATTTCTCGGGAAAGTCCAGTATATTAGTCGATTCATTTCCAAGCTAACCATGGTGTGTGAACCAATTTTCAAGAAACTGAAAATAGGGGAACGGGTACTATGGGATGACAAGTGCCAAGCTGCCTTCGACAAAATCAAAGAAATTCTGTCTGCTCCGCCAGTTTTGATGCCACCTCAACCCGGTTTGCCTCTATCGTTATACCTAACAACGACCGAGACAGCCATGGGGGCTATGCTGGCTCAGACAGTTGACTCTGAAGAACGAGCCATTTATTACATCAGCAAGAAGTTTTTAGAGTATGAGTGCAAATATACCATGCTCGAAAAGACGTGCTTGGCTCTAGTCTGGGCCACTAAGAAGCTTCGACACTATATGCTCAGCTATGAGGTTCATGTCCTATCCAAGATGGACCCGATCAAGTACCTCTTCGAAAAACCCATCCTCAATGGCCGAATTTCAAGATGGACTCTAATGTTGGCAGAGTTCGACCTGAAATTTGTACCTTTAAAAGCTATTAAGGGGCGAATAGTAGCTGAATTCCTCGCTGACAGCCCGGTAACCGAGGAAGGACACACCGACACCAGGTCCTTCCCAGACGAAGATATTTTCCATACCGATGCCGAGACATGGGATTTATACTTCGACGGAGCATCTAATTTTCGAGGATTCGGAGTCGGGATCCTCCTAATTTCACCAAGAGGGGAGCATACTCCCGTCTCCATCAAGCTGGACTTTGACGTTACCAATAATGCAGCAGAGTACGAAGCATGCATTTATGGGCTACAAGCCGCCGCCAACCTAGGGATCACAAATCTCCGGGTACATGGCGACTCATCCTTGGTCATTAACCAAGCACTTCAAAAATGGAAGACTCAGAATGCTAATCTCGTGGCCTACCAGGCACGAGTAAGGGATCTCGAGAAACAATTCCAAAAGGTAGAGTACATATACCTGCCTCGGGAAGAAAATCAGTTTGCAGATGCACTCTCAAAATTGGCGTCTCTACTGAACATTCCCGACCACGTGACCAGTATGCCAATTTGTGTCGAAAGACGATCTGAGCCGGCGTACATCCATGACATTGAAGACATCGAGATAACCGATCCCGAACCTTGGTACCAGGCTGAGTTAACATACCTGACCAGCGGAGAGTATCCTCCCGGGACCGAGGGTCGAGCCAAGAAAGCCTTACGGAGGCTAGCCACCTAGTTCATCCGTACTGATGACGGGTAGCTGTACAAAAAGACGGCACAGGGGGCTCTTCTCCTTTGTGTTGACAAATATAAGGCCGAGAAAGTAATGGCCGAAGTGCATGATGGTGAAAACGGCCCACATATGAATGCTCACATGTTGGTCCGAAAAATCATGAGGCTCGGGTATTACTGGAACACTATGGAAGCTGATTGCCAGTTATACGTCAAACATTGTCATAACTGTCAAATCTTCGGCAATGTGCAACATATGCCGTCATCCCTACTCTATACCATGACGTCGCCTTGGCCGTTCTCGACATGGGGTATCGACATAATCGGGAAAGTAAACCCCTCCGGTAATGGCGGGCACTGCTTCATTTCAGTAGCTATCGACTATTTCACCAAGTGGGTCGAAGCTGAATCATATCGCATCCTCAATGCTAAACATGTCGCCAAATTTATCCAAAACAAGATAATATGTCGGTATGGAATCCCGCATGAATTTATCAGTGATCATGGAACTCATTTCCAAGCTGAGACCGCGGCCTTACTGGCTAAATACAAAATTCAAAGGCACACGTCCTCGCCATACCGTCCCCAAACGAACGGGGCAGTAGAGGCAGCTAATAAAACGATTGTCACCATACTCAAAAAGATGGCTGATAATTATCGGGACTGGCCCGAGAAAATACCTTTCGCCCTATGGGGGTACCGAACATCAATTCGCACCGCAACCGGGGCGACACCATACTACCTAACCTATGGGATGGAGGCAGTCCAACCAGTTGAGCTAGAGGTACCATCCCTCAGAATTCTACTAGAAAGTCAAGTACTCGAAGCTGACTGGGTTCGAGCACGGTACGATTCGTTGGTTCTACTAGACGAACGACGGTCCCGCGCTCTCAACAACATCCAGATCTACCAGAAACGGATCCAACGGGCCTTCAACAAGCGGGTGAGGCCCAGAAACATTAAAGAAGGGGATTTGGTCCTTAAGTCTGTTCGAGCTTTACTACCAGTTGACCCAAGGGGAAAATTCAAACCCAACTGGGCTGGGCCATATCTGGTGAAGAAAATCCTATCAGGGGGAGCAGTAATGCTGACGGACCTGGACGGGAATGAGTTCGTTAACCCAACTAACCTGGACCAGCTGAAGCGTTACTACCCTTAGCCATTTCTCAATGTCATTAGCAATTTTTATCAAAATCATTTATTTTACAAAAAGCAAGTCAATGAGCTAGAATTATTTATTCTACTGTCGCAAAGCATCTTGAACCATTAGTCTTGGTGTAATTCGAGATTGCAAATTTCTTAAGCCTGAACTACGTTGGTTTGATTCTGCTAATTGCGGATACGTAGGCAGCCCCTCAAAAGGGCACAACCAATACAATCGAGAAAAGATAGGAACGGTTTAAATAATAAACTTCCTTTTATTAATTATCACAAAAAAGAGCCCCAATAAACTTGGTTAAATTACAAATGCAGGAATTCCAAAAAAAAAACTACAAAAAAAAACACACGACAAAATAATAATAATATTTAAATAATAAAACTAAGGACTCGGTGTTTAGGGCATCTTGCCCTTTCCCTTGTCCTTGGCCACCTTGGCCGTCCACTGACGACGACGCGGAGGAGAGCGTTCCCGAATCACCACAGGGACCTCTTTAACCCGGACTCGCTTCTTCGAACTCGAGTCCTCATCCACCTCGATAGGCCCAAGTCGGGCCCTCACAGGCTCAGGGAGCCGGTCACGCAGACCTAATCGGTCCCGGGCCGCCAGCCTTGGCCCAAGTCGTCGCTCCAAGTCAGTCTGGGGGCTTTGCCGCCCCCGCGTGCCACTAGCACCGGCATCTTTAGCTCGAGTCTTAGTATGTGACTTAAGACCCGACTCTAATCGGACTAAGGTAGCAGGGGTCTCTCCCTCATCGTAGAATCCCCTATTGTCCTTTGCCGTCTCCCGACGGACCAGTTCGAAGGCCTCATCGACCTTCAGAGCTTTGCGAGCCTCCTCGGACTCCTCAGAAGTCCATTTCTCATAGGCTCGAGAAACCCAAGCAGATTGGCAAGGGTTGGGAATAGTCCATGTAGGACGAGTAAACCATCTCTGCAACCAGGTGTCGCACATAGCGTCCGTCAGTTGGAGCGAAACGCTAATAATGGCTTCAGTCTCAGGGATGCGCTGAGACGAACCGAACTGCCTCAGAATGCGGTCCGGGTAGATGTGAATTGTCCAGTCAAGGGACAGGATCACAAGGTAACGAGCTTGGTCCCTCTTGGCCAACCCCGTCAGCTTAGAAAGGAACCACCAAGCAACCGTCCACCTAATCAAGGGGCCACCGTGGAACACCAATTCCTCATCCCAGTAAGCTCGATTTATATGGTGATTCGAGCTTATCCGGCGCCCCCTAGAACTAATTTGGCTGCTACGGTAGTTGGGAACGCTCGGAGGAGGCTCTATGATCGATAAGCGCTCCGACAGCCAAACCTGCAAAAAGTATACACAGAATTTATGAGCAACGGAATGGTTCGCTACAGCCCACTCGATCGAGTACACCATCTGACTCGATCGAGTAAGGCTCCCTAAGACAACCAGAAGCTCGTCAGGTGTGACACTCGATCGAGTACACCATCTGACTCGATCGAGTAAGCCCTTCACAGACCGGCAGAAACACTTGACAGACATCACTCGATCGAGTGATAGGTCCACTCGATCGAGTGATAGGTCCACTCGATCGAGTGACTTACGGACCTCAAGAAACCGCGAAACAAAAAAAAGAGAGAAAAGAAAAAATTGAAAAATCGCGAGACGTATACCTGCAGAATGAGGGTGCTACCCATCAGTTGCCGGGTTGGGTCAAGTCGCCTAGCATCCAGACCCATGATGAGCTCCCCAGTGGCTAGCCAAGCAGGGCTATGACCAGTCTCCATCTGGTCAACCACTCCAATCAGCCTAATTTGACCCACGCATGAGTCAGCATCCATCAACCCCTCGAACACGTAGCGGTGCAGCATGTAGAACGCGAAAGCCCAACGCCTGTGAGAAGGTGTAGCCCTTACATCCTGGCTGTTCATGAACTTGTCAGCCAAGTCAAAGAGGGAGACAGTATCTCCCCGTACCATTCGATATGTCTCAGCATGAGACAGACCTAGGAAGTCCCTCAGTCTTCTCCTCGGGTCCGGGTAGAACGGAGGGATGGCGGGACGAGCAACAGGGCTCCAACCCCCGATAGCTGCGATCTCCTCTGGAAGAGGGAATATTTCTCCCCGCGGGAACGCAAAGACGTGGTGGGTAGTATCCCAAAGCGCCAAACAAGCATCCAAAAAGTGTGAATCAGGCACCAGACGCCGGAGAGGAAACAGGCTGACAATCCCCATTTGGGTCAGCTGAATTTTGTCCTCGTCCCGAAAGTGTTGGGACCAGGCAAAAAGCATTGAAGTGAGATGCTCAATACCCATGGCAGGAACTTGATTTCTCTTGAAAGACTGAGAGGTTTTTTTGTTAAGAGAAGAAGAGTTTTGATTTGAGGTGCAGTAAACTGAAGCAGGGAGACCTGTATTTATAATAGGGAAGCCTGGCAGTAACCCTGACTAACCCTGCCTCCTCAGTAAACTGGGCCCCAACATGTGCAGGCCTGACTTCAACCCAGAATAGGAATCTAGTTATCCTGAGCTTTCCTAAATCCTTTCTAAAAATTCCTAAAGCACAAAAAAAAAAAACTTTTTTGAAAATTTCAACTTTTCAAAATCCAATACTTTTTCCCCAGCACAAGTCGGTGTTTTGCCTATGTGTTACATGCAATTTATCATGTGTCAGCATACAGGTACACCCCAAGACTTCAGAAGCAAGTCTCCGCGCAACTACCTCATTCCCCAGCGTGAGTCAACACTTATCCCAGAATGCTACAGTCAAAGCCATGATGTATCAGCATACGGGTACTCCTACACCTCCAAAAGCAAGTTTTACTCCCCAACGGAGCTACCACCGGCAGGCCAGGTATGACCCTCTACTTATGGCTGGCGAGCCCTTCACGCTAGTCTACTGGACTATAAACGACCCGACCGGAAGGCTGCCAGGTCGTAATCTGCGATTGGCCTGGTAGCTACTCTGACTTTCGCCTTGTCCAAGCCTCAGTCAGAGTGGGGGCTCTGTAGACACCCACATTTTGCCTGCTAGTGTCTATGGCAGTTCCCGACAAACACCCGATGATGATCGGACGCAAACGTGACTTAGTATACTCGGATTTGGACCCGAAATCAATAATATCTGACATGGACTTTTAGTTGAGTAATAATCTCACAAAACAGACATCAAATTCAGGCCCAGTGGGTCGTTCCGAGCAAAATAAGACTAATTTAGGCCAAAACCGACACCAAAAATAAATCCCGTCTTTTGGCGACCGGGTCAAAACCCGGTCAAAGACGAACCCGTCACAAAAACAGCCCAAGTACACCTTCTAGAAGCTGGCGCCCATTTCTAAATTCAAAAAAGATCACACAATTAACCAAGTCAACACCTTCCTCTTTTACCTCGATTTACCTTATCCACTCGATCGAGTGGATTGACCCACTCGGTCGAGTGGAGCGTCAAAAATCGGATCAGGCCCATTTTCTAGGGCACTCGACCGAGTGCACTAGGGCCACTCGATCGAGTGACCCTAGGTCGTCGGGTAAACTCTATAAATACCCCCTCCAACCCTTTTGCATTTAAGTTTTTACCTAATGCAAAATTACACTAAACTATTACCCTAATCCTTCTACACTCTACACACTACAAACCTAAGCAAGCACACATAAAAACCGAGTCCCTTGTCCCTCGAAAAACCGACATTTTCATCCACACACACACATACACCATAACTTACATACATCCTCGATACTCCATAGTCCCGTCACTATTCGCGAGTCCATTTCCGAGGTCCCTACTAAGCATGTATGTTGAGGGTGTCCTAAACCCCATCTCGATCTTTGTCCTCTTTATTTTACGTTTTTTTTTTGTATTGTTAATATTATACTTATACTAGTATTATAATTCTAACACTCTAACTCTAACATCCTAACTTTTACATTTTCGCATACTAACTTTTCTATTTCGCGTTACTAACACATTACTATCATACCGCGTATATATATATATATATTAATACCGAAAATTCAGTTTCGGATACGTTTGACTATAATGGTCGCCTAAAGTCCGTCTAATCCCTTTACGAGTAACGACGGAGGTGGAGCCCTTTCGAGGAGCCCCGCCCCAATGTGCTCAAGGGCGTGACGTGATCGCGACTAATCGTAGTTGAACATATTCGATCCCATTTTAATTAGTGCGGAACCCGTTGACACGAAAACCGACATCACATAACCCGAAAGGGTTAGTTTCGATGTCGTGACGTAGAGGGAGGCATTTCGTCGCTAATTCAAATTTTCTAATGTAAACGTTTCATAAAATCCCGACAACGGTATTATAATCGTACATGTACACGATTATAGTACCGGAGGTCGAGTTAAATTCAAATCGTGCGATATTTGTATTTAACTCGACCGATCTTCGTTTTCAACCTCAAAAGCGAGACGATTTGACGCTCGTACGGGGGCTACTCGACCGAGTGCATAGGCCGCTCGATCGAGTAGCGTCCATCAGACTGGACAGAACCCTTTTCGAGGGGATACTCGACCGAGTGCATAGGCCACTCGATCGAGTAGCGTCCATAACACTGGGCAGAAACTTTTTTGAGGACGCACTCGACCGAGTCAGACCATGACTCGACCGAGTGGGTCCTGTAACCCAGAAAACCGAGGGCCTTGACACACACTTTCAAGCCTCGTCCTTTTATCGACATTAGTCATCACGTGTAAAGACTATCACGTGACTATCCTATTTTCAAAACCATGCACATCACGACACGTAGAACGACTTTGATCGATTTTTCGACGTGATAAGTCGGGACAAGGCATCGAGACATAGGATCGGGCTAGCATCACGCTTAGGCCCTATGTCTCCGTCCTTCGTTTAATGTGCAACATAATGTGCATTTAAACGGAGTTAGTCCACATACACATTTCGTGGTCAAGTTTATATATGGGTCCGTCCGTAACCTTTATTTATTTATTATACCATTTCCATATCGTTTATGTAACTTTTGTATTGGCCGGGTTGTATTTCCGCCCGTGTAACTTGTACGTTATTTACGTTTGAGTTTCATTTATTTACTTGCTTATCGCTTTATAAATGAACCTCGCATGCTAAACCATTTCGATCATAATTAAGATGCATTAAATGACGTAGTTCACATACTATTCACATGCTTAGCCCGAAAACGCTGTTTGCATATCATTTAATCGTTTTACTAGCGCGCTCACACGAACACGAACGATGTCTTAGTAGAGGCCGCCATGTGCGGGCGGGGTTGGGTGTCCTTAGTGGGCTTCCCAACACGTACCCTCACCCCTTACTCAGAACCTTTGGTTTCCGGATGTCCGAAACCCTTGGCGCACGAGAGTCATTCTATATACGAAAGCCGGTTTAGACGGTATCGATATTGCAATGCAAAGGGACGAGCCCAATGAACTCTGAAATCGAAGTGGGCTTACTTTGTGTATAGCCCGTGACGACATAGAGTGGGCTCGTATGGTTCCGAATAACCACAAAATTCGGTGGCGACTCCATTTTGACTTAAATTTCGAACCCGAGAGCAATCTCACCACGAGATTCATTCGCCTACCCAAACCCGCGCGTGGCCGCGTCGGGGTGGACCTACGTCATGTCCACAATTTGGCGACTCCGGTGGGGATACCTGATGTACCACATGTCATCGGGGTTCCTAGGGTGAGACTCGAAGAGAAATCGTTCGTATATTAGTGCGCGCGCATTAGTTTAATGGTTCATGCATAACCCAAATTTTGCCCGGGCCGGTTACTTGTGACCGACGTCCCACTATACCACGGTGCATTCCTACATGGGTGCACTAAAGACTTCGATGGCGGAACTCACCGGGGTTTTACGGCAGGTCCTAGTTCCAAATCGGCTAGGAAGTCCGTCCCGTTTCGTGAGAATGCGATCGTTGTTGGTATAGACCCTACTTTGACCGACCGAGACTTAGTGTAAAGCATACATAAGCGTCGTTATAATGCTTGCGTGACTACGTGCTACTTGGTTTCCGTGTCATTTTTCGAAAAACCGTCATTTCAAAAAATGGATTTTTCCAAAGCACCCAAATTTTGAAAAACCCAAAATGCTGTCCGTTTCGGGACCCGTCTTTTCAAAATATCCAACTTTCAAAACTCGGAATGCCGCCGAAATTTAGGATCAAATGATTTGACTCAAAATATCCTTTTTTCCCTAGTCGGCATGCTGCCCGTTTTAATTCGTGAATTTCCAACACCATCTCGATTTTCTGAATTTTCAAAATTCTAATCTTGGTTTTCGAAATTCCATTTTTTTAATTTCCAAACTCTCGGAAATTCATCCACTTAATATTCAAATTTCAAACATCCAACTATCCTAGTAAACCTTCCTTATTATAGGACCTACCGTCTAGCTGTGTGTCGGGTCTTTGCATAGTATGTCGAAGGTCTATAGCGTCGAAACTCCGCTGATCCTATCTCACGAGTTTCCCCCCTTTCCCGAGTCCGCCTTATCCGTCAAGGCATGACCGACCCGCGTAGGGCATACCCCTACAAAGGAAAGTCCGTCCATACACTCGAGTCAAGAGTCTGGGGAAAAAGTCTCACGTGGACCCTCCTTCGAACGGGATTAGGCCCACAAAGCCAAAATCCTAAGGAAGTTATACCACCCATCGAGTCATCCGTCTAGATGTCTTTCTCGAGTCTCTAGTCTTCTTTCCTAGTGTCGCTCGGGATATACTTTTCCTTTTTTACCAAGATCTGGGTTCAGTTTCTGATTACGCGGTGTTCTTACAGACAGGCCGCCAGCAACTAGACACGCTCGAAGGATGGCTACTTTGAACAGCCTACAAACCTCTTTGGACGCCATGGTCGCGAAGCAGACCGACATCGAAGCCCAACTGACCGAAATGAGGGCTCGCCAGGTAGCCATTGTTGCTCGCCTAGCTACGGTGGAGCAAAGGGCTCCTAATGTCGAGGCCAATGAGGCTCTTGCTGAACTAGTCAGCGCGGTGCGCCGGCTAGAGGAACAAGTCCATTTGGCTGGAAGCAACAACATTCATCGGGAGAATAGTCGAGAGTACAACCCGCTGAGTGACAAGCTGCCCGCAAACCTGAACCTCACAGGTTTGCCCATGTTCGAGGGAACTGAGGACCCGTTACTACATGTGCGGGCCTTCAAGGAATTCATGGCCATCAAGGGAGTGGATTCTACCATGTTCAAGAATCTCTTTGCTGCATCCCTTGAGAAGCACCCACGGGCCTGGTACTACAGGCTAGACCCGAAAAAATACCCTACATGGGATGATGTGGCTACCGAGTTCGCTCGGAACTATGCTGACAACACCGAGATCCAAACCACAATGAGATCTCTGGAGGTTATGGCCCAAGAGCCAAAAGAAGGTTTCACCAAGTACCTTCAACGCTGGAGGGCCGAGAGCGTGAAGTTGGTCGATAAGCCCAATGAGAAGACTCTAGTGGAGGCTTTTGTCAAGAACCTCCTCCCCTCCTACCGGGTTCACCTCCGATATGCTGTCATACCCAATTTCACCACCCTTACTGAAATGGGTATGAGGATCGAAGACGACCTGAGACTAGAAAGCCTCACTAAGGCTGCTAGCAAAGGATACCAAGGGGCCTCTTCCTCCACCACTAAGCCCCAGGCTGCAACCCGCATCATTTTTGACGCGGTTAATCTACTAGATGCCCCGTCCAAGAAGAACACCCCACCTCGGGTCTTCACTGATATAGGTACCACTTATACCTATGCCTTACAAAGGCTGTCCTCCAAGGGCCTAATCCAACCGATAGGCCCAACTCCTGAAGTTCCGGTCGAGCGACGCTCCAAGAACTACAATGCTCAGGCCTATTGGCAATACCACCAGGGCAATGGGCATGATACCGAAAAGTGTTGGAAGCTGAAACACTTGATCCAAGACCTGATCGAGAGCGGTAAAATCCCGCTACCCCGAGATAAGCCCAGCAACAAGGAGAACCCTTTCAGCTCCCATGCCATCTTTGCCGGGGAGGTGATTGATTGCTCTCACCTTATCTCTCCCTTCATCCCGCAAGTGAACAGGATCTGGTTCGACGACGAGGATGATATCTACCTCGCTAAGGGGGAAACCGTTCCCATTACCCCTGAACAGATTCGAGAGGCCAAAACTCGAGTCCTAGCCAACAACAACCTTGGTCGTCCCTATTTAGCCACAAGCACTAGGGACACCCCTATCCCGGCAACCATCACCGATCCACTCGGGATGGAAGTCGCCCCTGAAGAGACGACCGCCGAAACGGCCATCGCGAAGCAATTGAAGAGAACCCGAGTTGACCTCACTATATGGCAACTTCTTGTTAGCTCTCAAGAACATCGATAAGCACTTACAAAGGCTCTCGATCAAGTCAAGATCGACTCTTTGGCTACCCCCGCTGAAATGGTAACCACGGTCCTACCCCACCTAAAGGGTAAGGCCAAAGAAGGAGGCCCAATGATCACATTTTCCGAAGCCGATCTGCCGCCATTCGGGACCTCCCACAACCTGGCCCTTTACATCACGGTGATTTGCCGAAGAAAATACCTCCCGATGACCCTAGTCGACGACGGGTCAGCCGTGAATGTCCTTCCTCTAAGGACCGCCAAAGCCCTCGGCATTACCGAGGCTGACTATATCCCGACTGCTCAAACCATCCAAGCCTTTGATGGGAGTCCAAAGTCGATAGCTGGGGCCATAAAACTGACCATCATCACGGGTCCGATAGAAAAGGAGCTTGAATTTCAGGTGATTGATGTCACCTCATCATTCAACTTGCTCCTAGGAAGGCCGTGGATTCATGCGGTGAAAGCTGTGTCCTCCACCCTCCACCCTCCACCGTAAGATCAAGATGCCTCTACTCGACAGTGTTGTTACTTTAGAGGCAACCCCAATGACCGTGGCTAGCTGTAACGCCACGGGCCGCACAGACCTCTGGGGGTTCGACTTTGTGGGGATGATCGAGGAAGAGTACCTTTTTAGGCCTTACTTCACCACGAGCATTGACACAATGCTACAGAACCTAGGGTGCCTTCCGGGGGCTACCTCTCGACCCGACCTTCCAGCTGGGAAGATCATCGAGGTTCTCAAGGACGAAGACTCTCACTTCGGCCTTGGCTATGCCCTCACTCCGGACAACGTTGTCCGAGCAGGAATCGAAAAGGCCTGCAACATCATGAAGGGTATCTACTTGAGCCCTTATAGCCCACGGTTGTCTGACTACTTTGTCACACCCGTATTCGAAGCCATCCAGGTTGGACTCTACCAACCCAATGCCACGCACCTCGGGACCCACTTGGCCCGGGATTGCAACTACATCCCGGATGAGGTGTTCGCCCTCATCCAGTCCGACGGAGCGGATGATGCCGAGCCCGCGCTAGGGCTGCTCTTCGGGGAAGACACCATAGCCCCGACTCCAAAGGAATACCTGGTCAACCTGATCCTCCGCAGCAACAGGTTTGACCCGACCAAGCTGATCTCGGATGTTGGTTCCGAGACGGGAAAAAGGGCCTGGAGGAAGACTGTCAAGTGGACTGACAGTCAAGGAAAGATCTATAAGCTGGTCACTGGAGAGGGAGACATGCCTGAGTCTGAGTCCGAGTCTGAGTCGGAGTCTGAGTCTGAGTCTGAGGTCGAGTCTAGAGACGTCGGTGCTAGAGTCACTCCTGTAACCCCCCTCCCTTCTATCATTCCTGCTGCTGGCACTTCGGGGTCTGTCCCGAGTGCCTTACCAATTCCGCCACTGACCAATGATCAGATGGCTGCTCTCTTTGAGCTGTTTTCCAAGTTTTCAATCAATAATAACAACTGTTCTGCTTACGACTTGTCTCTTTTAAATTCCGCTTTCAAAAATGATTTATGCTATGACATTGAGAAATATGACGAACAGGTACCCTTACCTCCACATCTGATCGAGCAACTAGAGCAAAGGGAATCCCAGAATCCGGTAATTGAAGAGACCGAGTCCATAAACGTGGGAACAACCTTAGAGCCTCAGATACTTAAGATAGGGTTATCCTTAGATCCCGAGGAGAAACAACAGTTTATAAACCTTCTCCAAGAGTTCAAAGACGTCTTCGCATGGTCCTACAAGGACATGCCGGGGATAGACCGAGAAATAGCCGAGCACCGCATACCTATCAAAGACGGGTGCAAACCGGTCAAACAGAAGCTTCGTCGAATGAGGCCCGAGTGGTCTCTCAAAGTAAAGGAAGAAGTCGACAAACAGTTCAAAGCCGGCTTCATACAAGTGTCCGAATATCCGGACTGGGTCGCAAACATTGTGTCGGTTCCTAAAAAGGACGGTAAGGTGCGGGTGTGCGTAGATTTTCGGGACCTTAACAAAGCAAGCCCGAAGGATGATTTTCCGTTACCACACATCGATATACTGGTGGATAACACGGCCGATCATGCCCTTCTGTCATTCATGGACGGGTATGCCGGATATAATCAAATCAAGATGGCGGAAGAAGACATGAGTAAGACTACCTTCACTACACCTTGGGGGACTTACTGTTACACCGTCATGCCATTTGGTCTCATTAATGCCGGGGCCACATACCAAAGAACCGCTAGCACTTTACTACACGACATGATGCATAAAGAGGTAGAGGTCTATGTAGACGACATGATCGTTAAATCCAAAGAACGGGACGGTCACATCACCGCCCTAAGAAAATTCTTCACCCGATTGCGCAAATACAACATGAGGCTAAACCCTCAAAAGTGCAGTTTCGGGGTAACGTTAGGCAAATTACTGGGTCATATCGTTAGCCAACGAGGTATCGAGGTCGACCCAGCTAAAATCAAAGCCATTACCGAGATGCAAGCTCCTAAAACCGAAAAAGAAATAAGGGGATTTCTCGGGAAAGTCCAGTATATTAGTCGATTCATTTCCAAGCTAACCATGGTGTGTGAACCAATTTTCAAGAAACTGAAAATAGGGGAACGGGTACTATGGGATGACAAGTGCCAAGCTGCCTTCGACAAAATCAAAGAAATTCTGTCTGCTCCGCCAGTTTTGATGCCACCTCAACCCGGTTTGCCTCTATCGTTATACCTAACAACGACCGAGACAGCCATGGGGGCTATGCTGGCTCAGACAGTTGACTCTGAAGAACGAGCCATTTATTACATCAGCAAGAAGTTTTTAGAGTATGAGTGCAAATATACCATGCTCGAAAAGACGTGCTTGGCTCTAGTCTGGGCCACTAAGAAGCTTCGACACTATATGCTCAGCTATGAGGTTCATGTCCTATCCAAGATGGACCCGATCAAGTACCTCTTCGAAAAACCCATCCTCAATGGCCGAATTTCAAGATGGACTCTAATGTTGGCAGAGTTCGACCTGAAATTTGTACCTTTAAAAGCTATTAAGGGGCGAATAGTAGCTGAATTCCTCGCTGACAGCCCGGTAACCGAGGAAGGACACACCGACACCAGGTCCTTCCCAGACGAAGATATTTTCCATACCGATGCCGAGACATGGGATTTATACTTCGACGGAGCATCTAATTTTCGAGGATTCGGAGTCGGGATCCTCCTAATTTCACCAAGAGGGGAGCATACTCCCGTCTCCATCAAGCTGGACTTTGACGTTACCAATAATGCAGCAGAGTACGAAGCATGCATTTATGGGCTACAAGCCGCCGCCAACCTAGGGATCACAAATCTCCGGGTACATGGCGACTCATCCTTGGTCATTAACCAAGCACTTCAAAAATGGAAGACTCAGAATGCTAATCTCGTGGCCTACCAGGCACGAGTAAGGGATCTCGAGAAACAATTCCAAAAGGTAGAGTACATATACCTGCCTCGGGAAGAAAATCAGTTTGCAGATGCACTCTCAAAATTGGCGTCTCTACTGAACATTCCCGACCACGTGACCAGTATGCCAATTTGTGTCGAAAGACGATCTGAGCCGGCGTACATCCATGACATTGAAGACATCGAGATAACCGATCCCGAACCTTGGTACCAGGCTGAGTTAACATACCTGACCAGCGGAGAGTATCCTCCCGGGACCGAGGGTCGAGCCAAGAAAGCCTTACGGAGGCTAGCCACCTAGTTCATCCGTACTGATGACGGGTAGCTGTACAAAAAGACGGCACAGGGGGCTCTTCTCCTTTGTGTTGACAAATATAAGGCCGAGAAAGTAATGGCCGAAGTGCATGATGGTGAAAACGGCCCACATATGAATGCTCACATGTTGGTCCGAAAAATCATGAGGCTCGGGTATTACTGGAACACTATGGAAGCTGATTGCCAGTTATACGTCAAACATTGTCATAACTGTCAAATCTTCGGCAATGTGCAACATATGCCGTCATCCCTACTCTATACCATGACGTCGCCTTGGCCGTTCTCGACATGGGGTATCGACATAATCGGGAAAGTAAACCCCTCCGGTAATGGCGGGCACTGCTTCATTTCAGTAGCTATCGACTATTTCACCAAGTGGGTCGAAGCTGAATCATATCGCATCCTCAATGCTAAACATGTCGCCAAATTTATCCAAAACAAGATAATATGTCGGTATGGAATCCCGCATGAATTTATCAGTGATCATGGAACTCATTTCCAAGCTGAGACCGCGGCCTTACTGGCTAAATACAAAATTCAAAGGCACACGTCCTCGCCATACCGTCCCCAAACGAACGGGGCAGTAGAGGCAGCTAATAAAACGATTGTCACCATACTCAAAAAGATGGCTGATAATTATCGGGACTGGCCCGAGAAAATACCTTTCGCCCTATGGGGGTACCGAACATCAATTCGCACCGCAACCGGGGCGACACCATACTACCTAACCTATGGGATGGAGGCAGTCCAACCAGTTGAGCTAGAGGTACCATCCCTCAGAATTCTACTAGAAAGTCAAGTACTCGAAGCTGACTGGGTTCGAGCACGGTACGATTCGTTGGTTCTACTAGACGAACGACGGTCCCGCGCTCTCAACAACATCCAGATCTACCAGAAACGGATCCAACGGGCCTTCAACAAGCGGGTGAGGCCCAGAAACATTAAAGAAGGGGATTTGGTCCTTAAGTCTGTTCGAGCTTTACTACCAGTTGACCCAAGGGGAAAATTCAAACCCAACTGGGCTGGGCCATATCTGGTGAAGAAAATCCTATCAGGGGGAGCAGTAATGCTGACGGACCTGGACGGGAATGAGTTCGTTAACCCAACTAACCTGGACCAGCTGAAGCGTTACTACCCTTAGCCATTTCTCAATGTCATTAGCAATTTTTATCAAAATCATTTATTTTACAAAAAGCAAGTCAATGAGCTAGAATTATTTATTCTACTGTCGCAAAGCATCTTGAACCATTAGTCTTGGTGTAATTCGAGATTGCAAATTTCTTAAGCCTGAACTACGTTGGTTTGATTCTGCTAATTGCGGATACGTAGGCAGCCCCTCAAAAGGGCACAACCAATACAATCGAGAAAAGATAGGAACGGTTTAAATAATAAACTTCCTTTTATTAATTATCACAAAAAAGAGCCCCAATAAACTTGGTTAAATTACAAATGCAGGAATTCCAAAAAAAAAACTACAAAAAAAAACACACGACAAAATAATAATAATATTTAAATAATAAAACTAAGGACTCGGTGTTTAGGGCATCTTGCCCTTTCCCTTGTCCTTGGCCACCTTGGCCGTCCACTGACGACGACGCGGAGGAGAGCGTTCCCGAATCACCACAGGGACCTCTTTAACCCGGACTCGCTTCTTCGAACTCGAGTCCTCATCCACCTCGATAGGCCCAAGTCGGGCCCTCACAGGCTCAGGGAGCCGGTCACGCAGACCTAATCGGTCCCGGGCCGCCAGCCTTGGCCCAAGTCGTCGCTCCAAGTCAGTCTGGGGGCTTTGCCGCCCCCGCGTGCCACTAGCACCGGCATCTTTAGCTCGAGTCTTAGTATGTGACTTAAGACCCGACTCTAATCGGACTAAGGTAGCAGGGGTCTCTCCCTCATCGTAGAATCCCCTATTGTCCTTTGCCGTCTCCCGACGGACCAGTTCGAAGGCCTCATCGACCTTCAGAGCTTTGCGAGCCTCCTCGGACTCCTCAGAAGTCCATTTCTCATAGGCTCGAGAAACCCAAGCAGATTGGCAAGGGTTGGGAATAGTCCATGTAGGACGAGTAAACCATCTCTGCAACCAGGTGTCGCACATAGCGTCCGTCAGTTGGAGCGAAACGCTAATAATGGCTTCAGTCTCAGGGATGCGCTGAGACGAACCGAACTGCCTCAGAATGCGGTCCGGGTAGATGTGAATTGTCCAGTCAAGGGACAGGATCACAAGGTAACGAGCTTGGTCCCTCTTGGCCAACCCCGTCAGCTTAGAAAGGAACCACCAAGCAACCGTCCACCTAATCAAGGGGCCACCGTGGAACACCAATTCCTCATCCCAGTAAGCTCGATTTATATGGTGATTCGAGCTTATCCGGCGCCCCCTAGAACTAATTTGGCTGCTACGGTAGTTGGGAACGCTCGGAGGAGGCTCTATGATCGATAAGCGCTCCGACAGCCAAACCTGCAAAAAGTATACACAGAATTTATGAGCAACGGAATGGTTCGCTACAGCCCACTCGATCGAGTACACCATCTGACTCGATCGAGTAAGGCTCCCTAAGACAACCAGAAGCTCGTCAGGTGTGACACTCGATCGAGTACACCATCTGACTCGATCGAGTAAGCCCTTCACAGACCGGCAGAAACACTTGACAGACATCACTCGATCGAGTGATAGGTCCACTCGATCGAGTGATAGGTCCACTCGATCGAGTGACTTACGGACCTCAAGAAACCGCGAAACAAAAAAAAGAGAGAAAAGAAAAAATTGAAAAATCGCGAGACGTATACCTGCAGAATGAGGGTGCTACCCGTCAGTTGCCGGGTTGGGTCAAGTCGCCTAGCATCCAGACCCATGATGAGCTCCCCAGTGGCTAGCCAAGCAGGGCTATGACCAGTCTCCATCTGGTCAACCACTCCAATCAGCCTAATTTGACCCACGCATGAGTCAGCATCCATCAACCCCTCGAACACGTAGCGGTGCAGCATGTAGAACGCGAAAGCCCAACGCCTGTGAGAAGGTGTAGCCCTTACATCCTGGCTGTTCATGAACTTGTCAGCCAAGTCAAAGAGGGAGACAGTATCTCCCCGTACCATTCGATATGTCTCAGCATGAGACAGACCTAGGAAGTCCCTCAGTCTTCTCCTCGGGTCCGGGTAGAACGGAGGGATGGCGGGACGAGCAACAGGGCTCCAACCCCCGATAGCTGCGATCTCCTCTGGAAGAGGGCATATTTCTCCCCGCGGGAACGCAAAGACGTGGTGGGTAGTATCCCAAAGCGCCAAACAAGCATCCAAAAAGTGTGAATCAGGCACCAGACGCCGGAGAGGAAACAGGCTGACAATCCCCATTTGGGTCAGCTGAATTTTGTCCTCGTCCCGAAAGTGTTGGGACCAGGCAAAAAGCATTGAAGTGAGATGCTCAATACCCATGGCAGGAACTTGATTTCTCTTGAAAGACTGAGAGGTTTTTTTGTTAAGAGAAGAAGAGTTTTGATTTGAGGTGCAGTAAACTGAAGCAGGGAGACCTGTATTTATAATAGGGAAGCCTGGCAGTAACCCTGACTAACCCTGCCTCCTCAGTAAACTGGGCCCCAACATGTGCAGGCCTGACTTCAACCCAGAATAGGAATCTAGTTATCCTGAGCTTTCCTAAATCCTTTCTAAAAATTCCTAAAGCACAAAAAAAAAAACTTTTTTGAAAATTTCAACTTTTCAAAATCCAATACTTTTTCCCCAGCACAAGTCGGTGTTTTGCCTATGTGTTACATGCAATTTATCATGTGTCAGCATACAGGTACACCCCAAGACTTCAGAAGCAAGTCTCCGCGCAACTACCTCATTCCCCAGCGTGAGTCAACACTTATCCCAGAATGCTACAGTCAAAGCCATGATGTATCAGCATACGGGTACTCCTACACCTCCAAAAGCAAGTTTTACTCCCCAACGGAGCTACCACCGGCAGGCCAGGTATGACCCTCTACTTATGGCTGGCGAGCCCTTCACGCTAGTCTACTGGACTATAAACGACCCGACCGGAAGGCTGCCAGGTCGTAATCTGCGATTGGCCTGGTAGCTACTCTGACTTTCGCCTTGTCCAAGCCTCAGTCAGAGTGGGGGCTCTGTAGACACCCACATTTTGCCTGCTAGTGTCTATGGCAGTTCCCGACAAACACCCGATGATGATCGGACGCAAACGTGACTTAGTATACTCGGATTTGGACCCGAAATCAATAATATCTGACATGGACTTTTAGTTGAGTAATAATCTCACAAAACAGACATCAAATTCAGGCCCAGTGGGTCGTTCCGAGCAAAATAAGACTAATTTAGGCCAAAACCGACACCAAAAATAAATCCCGTCTTTTGGCGACCGGGTCAAAACCCGGTCAAAGACGAACCCGTCACAAAAACAGCCCAAGTACACCTTCTAGAAGCTGGCGCCCATTTCTAAATTCAAAAAAGATCACACAATTAACCAAGTCAACACCTTCCTCTTTTACCTCGATTTACCTTATCCACTCGATCGAGTGGATTGACCCACTCGGTCGAGTGGAGCGTCAAAAATCGGATCAGGCCCATTTTCTAGGGCACTCGACCGAGTGCACTAGGGCCACTCGATCGAGTGACCCTAGGTCGTCGGGTAAACTCTATAAATACCCCCTCCAACCCTTTTGCATTTAAGTTTTTACCTAATGCAAAATTACACTAAACTATTACCCTAATCCTTCTACACTCTACACACTACAAACCTAAGCAAGCACACATAAAAACCGAGTCCCTTGTCCCTCGAAAAACCGACATTTTCATCCACACACACACATACACCATAACTTACATACATCCTCGATACTCCATAGTCCCGTCACTATTCGCGAGTCCATTTCCGAGGTCCCTACTAAGCATGTATGTTGAGGGTGTCCTAAACCCCATCTCGATCTTTGTCCTCTTTATTTTACGTTTTTTTTTTGTATTGTTAATATTATACTTATACTAGTATTATAATTCTAACACTCTAACTCTAACATCCTAACTTTTACATTTTCGCATACTAACTTTTCTATTTCGCGTTACTAACACATTACTATCATACCGCGTATATATATATATATATTAATACCGAAAATTCAGTTTCGGATACGTTTGACTATAATGGTCGCCTAAAGTCCGTCTAATCCCTTTACGAGTAACGACGGAGGTGGAGCCCTTTCGAGGAGCCCCGCCCCAATGTGCTCAAGGGCGTGACGTGATCGCGACTAATCGTAGTTGAACATATTCGATCCCATTTTAATTAGTGCGGAACCCGTTGACACGAAAACCGACATCACATAACCCGAAAGGGTTAGTTTCGATGTCGTGACGTAGAGGGAGGCATTTCGTCGCTAATTCAAATTTTCTAATGTAAACGTTTCATAAAATCCCGACAACGGTATTATAATCGTACATGTACACGATTATAGTACCGGAGGTCGAGTTAAATTCAAATCGTGCGATATTTGTATTTAACTCGACCGATCTTCGTTTTCAACCTCAAAAGCGAGACGATTTGACGCTCGTACGGGGGCTACTCGACCGAGTGCATAGGCCGCTCGATCGAGTAGCGTCCATCAGACTGGACAGAACCCTTTTCGAGGGGATACTCGACCGAGTGCATAGGCCACTCGATCGAGTAGCGTCCATAACACTGGGCAGAAACTTTTTTGAGGACGCACTCGACCGAGTCAGACCATGACTCGACCGAGTGGGTCCTGTAACCCAGAAAACCGAGGGCCTTGACACACACTTTCAAGCCTCGTCCTTTTATCGACATTAGTCATCACGTGTAAAGACTATCACGTGACTATCCTATTTTCAAAACCATGCACATCACGACACGTAGAACGACTTTGATCGATTTTTCGACGTGATAAGTCGGGACAAGGCATCGAGACATAGGATCGGGCTAGCATCACGCTTAGGCCCTATGTCTCCGTCCTTCGTTTAATGTGCAACATAATGTGCATTTAAACGGAGTTAGTCCACATACACATTTCGTGGTCAAGTTTATATATGGGTCCGTCCGTAACCTTTATTTATTTATTATACCATTTCCATATCGTTTATGTAACTTTTGTATTGGCCGGGTTGTATTTCCGCCCGTGTAACTTGTACGTTATTTACGTTTGAGTTTCATTTATTTACTTGCTTATCGCTTTATAAATGAACCTCGCATGCTAAACCATTTCGATCATAATTAAGATGCATTAAATGACGTAGTTCACATACTATTCACATGCTTAGCCCGAAAACGCTGTTTGCATATCATTTAATCGTTTTACTAGCGCGCTCACACGAACACGAACGATGTCTTAGTAGAGGCCGCCATGTGCGGCCGGGGTTGGGTGTCCTTAGTGGGCTTCCCAACACGTACCCTCACCCCTTACTCAGAACCTTTGGTTTCCGGATGTCCGAAACCCTTGGCGCACGAGAGTCATTCTATATACGAAAGCCGGTTTAGACGGTATCGATATTGCAATGCAAAGGGACGAGCCCAATAAACTCTGAAATCGAAGTGGGCTTACTTTGTGTATAGCCCGTGACGACATAGAGTGGGCTCGTATGGTTCCGAATAACCACAAAATTCGGTGGCGACTCCATTTTGACTTAAATTTCGAACCCGAGAGCAATCTCACCACGAGATTCATTCGCCTACCCAAACCCGCGCGTGGCCGCGTCGGGGTGGACCTACGTCATGTCCACACACAGCTAGGCCCACCTTCTGATTCTCGGGGGGGAGTAAATTCCAAACTGCCATTCCATCAGTCGAAACCAACGGTTCATGACTTCGGGGTCCACGGAGCCATCATTAAAACCCAATCTGCTTTTGGACATCCCTTCAGCTGCGTGAGAGAAGCTAAAGGGTCTCTGTTGGTTCCGGTTGTTCATCTCGTTCATGGCTTGCGCTATGTTGCGTAGCGTCTCAGCCAGAGCTTCGATACCTCCCTGATCATTGTTGTTGTTGTTGTTGTTTCGGTTTCCTCTTCCGGCCATCTTGAAGTTCACAAATAACAACATAAAATCAATGCTAATCATCGAGTTCAGGAACAGATAATCTTAACAGTTAAGTCCTTATCTGTTTCTACCCATTTCTAATAATATCTTTATTTACTGTTTAAATAATTTACTGGTATTTTTCCCTAATTTCAGGTGTGTAAGCGTCGGGAGCAGTGATGCTCTGATACCAACTGTAATCCCCTAGAAATTCTAACGCGATACAGTGGCGGAAACACTGTGGAGTCGGGATTAAAACACACTGTATCTATGTCTTATTAAATTAAATTGGTAAAGTCAAACGTATGCCAAACATAAAAATGGCTAAAATTTAAAACAATCCACAAAGAGGTTAAACAATCCTTAAGACATAATTATTAAAAAGATCAAGCAGGATCCAAGACTGCTCGTTAGCCCACACCCACAGGAAAACAAACACGTATACCTTCCATGTTAAAACATAACAGCCACAATCAGTGGGAAGCAACGTCAACGTTCTCCCAGTCGTATAACAGGATTTTAAAACAGTAATTACTAATATAGAAAAAATAGTAAAAATGGAAAACAGTAAAACAGCATATTAAAATAAGCTTTAGCGTAAAACGAATTAATCAAAAGGGTTTCCGAAAAACATAAAAATATTTGCCAACCTGCAAACCAATTTATATCGATAATAAATAAAATAATCAAAATGGCGTTATGGATAGGAGTAGTGATGAATGCTAGACTTTTACTTGGAGAATACTAAAAACTAGCTTCGAGAACTTAGTTCAAACAAATCAAACATCGGTCTCTAACTAGGCTACTTAACCATAATAGAGCGACGACTTATAAATGCGTGGCCCTGGTTTTAGATAATGCACACCTCCTGGAATTACTTGTCACCCAGTTCAACTTATGACAGCGACTTACTGCACGGCCTAAGCTTAAGGTCAAAATGTACACAACTCCCGGGATACCTGTCACCCGGTTCAATAACCAATGTACTGATTCCTGATACACTAACCTTATAATTGATGGCAAAACCGTAAACCCTAGAATGTATTACTCTATCCTCACACTTGTCCTTATTCCATAACTCCAAAACAAAGCCATTATCGATATTCCAAAGATATAAACAATATAAATAATGTGAGGATAAAAGAAGTAAACATTTATATTCTAAAAGAGGAAACTTTCTATTTTAGGAAACTTCTATTTTTAGAAACTTTACTAAAAATAGCATTATATCAAAATAGTGAAAATATTAGTTCGTACTAATACCACATTTTTAGTAAACGATATAGATTTATAAAACTGATACTTTCGGCCTTAACGATATTAATTATTTAAGTAAGAACATTCGATTTTTGAAATTATTAAAATATCGTATAAGCGTTATAAAATGATTAAAAATGTCTTAAACATTTTAATATTACTAATTAGGGTGTTTTCAAAAGCTAAAAAGCTAAAATTCCCTAATTATTATTATTTTCGACAATAAAATTATAAATAGGATTTTACGGCAAACATCAAATTAAATATTTGAACGTCTTTATTTAATTAAACCAACAAATATATTTAGAGTATCTTAAGCGATGATTTAACTCTTAAAGTTTCAGATTTAAATACTTTCAAAATTGCTGGAAAAATAATTCTTTTAGGTAAGACGAAGCATTTTAACGATACATCATAATTTGTCCAAAAATCAATACTTATTAATTAAACACTTTTAATAAATAGTAAAAAAATTACGTAAAATAGCTAAAAGATATTTATGGGCATTCTGTCCAGAAAAGAAAATTTTCCAGAATTCTAAAACTCGGTTTTGAAAGCGTTTCCTCGTTAATCGTCCAATCTCGACAATAACGATTAATAAAAATAGTAATTACAAAACGATTTAAGTATTAATATCCAAAAATTATTATTAAACCTAAAAATCATGATTTTACAGAATTTACCGTTTTTCCAGATTTCCAAAAATTCCAGATTTAATAAATCCCGTCAAAACCGTCTTTAAAACCCGTTTTCACAATTAACGATTCCATTAATAAAACTTATCGTTCCTAACATTTTATTAAGGCACTAAAAATCATAAAATTACATTTTAATATGAAATAATCAGAATCATAATTTCTTTCAGATTTAAACCAAAGACCAGAAATCGAGAATTTAAACAACAAACACGGTTTTAACGATAAACGATGATTTAAAGTGATTAATTAATTCATCCACTTAACAATTCCGAAAAATTATGAAACAATTCATAAAATTCTATTTCACCAGAAAGTTTCACCACGTCAAAAATCAGATTAAAATAAAATGTTTAAGTACTAGAACTAAAAATAGGTTTTTAATCGTTTTTGTCCGTAAACGGTAATAATTCAATAATTGATATCAAAAATATCAGAAAAATACTAAATTATTAAAAATCATGAAAAACAACATTTTTCCAGAATATAAACATATATTACATGTTTAGGCCAATTATTACGATTTTACAAATTAATATAACAATTTAATCGTTAATCTCGTAAAAACGATAAAAATACCGAATCATACAAATTTTCAACTTTTAAAATTTTTCCAGAATTCGTGACATACATATATTGCCAAAATAAAACATAAAAATATATACATGCAAATTCTCAATTAAAATCATGAAATACCGAGTAACATCGACGTTACCTCTACTCCAAGTCTGAATCGACAATATATTCGTTGGCTTCGGGATCGTTCAAAAATCCTACCAAACACGAAAATCATGGCAGAAAAATACCATGAGAAAACTAATAAAAATAAAGGTAAAAATTGATCGAAAACGATGTTGATTAATACCTTAACGAAGAGAACGGAAAGATGATTATTTGACGATGAATTTGAGTCGATTAAGACTAGAATTGAAACAAAAATAATCCTGGAATAGGGGGAAGGTGTCACGGCCAATAGTAGATGAAAGTAGATTTTTTTTTTAACTTTGATGAACGAATAAAGTGAAGTGTGGAAATGGATGGTTTCCACAATATAAATGAGATTAAAGTGTTGATGAAAACTATGTGCAACTATGATGAAGTGGCCGGCCAAAAGAGATGAGGAAGGTGTTTGAAGAGTTTTGATAATAATGCAACAATGAATGAAAAGAAATAATCTTACGTTTACGTTTTAACGTGATAAAATGAAACGTTTAAATAAAACATAATAAAACTTGTGACCAAGAGCTTTGTCGGTCCAAAATGTGAGGAAATAGTCTCAAATAATTTATAAGTTGATAAAAAGTATAATCGTAAAATAGTTAAAGGCATTTCAAAGTAATTCGAGTAAACCTCGCGTAAGAAAATAATTATTCGCGAAGCTTCGTAATAAAAATCATTAACAACTAATTTTTTGTAAATAAAATTACTTACTAGTTGAAAATATTATAGAAACATATTCAAACATTTTTAGGAAAATAAATAACTTAAATCCAAGTTTAAAAATGTCAATTCGAAGAGAGATAGAATTCCTTGCGGAAAAATTAATTAATTTACGAAGAAACCAAATAAATGGATGTAAAAAGAATTTAAATCTTTAAAATTAAAAATAAAAATTATTAAACTCAAAAATTAAAATAGAGCTTAGTAAAATGATGAAATATGAGGCCGAAAAGTGACAGAGTTAAGACGGAGTCCTAACGGAAAGAATAAAAATGCTTAGGAAAAATAGCGGGTGTTACACCCTTGGTGACTTGACTACACCCCGGCCGGACGCATTCTATCTTTTCTTCGCTTTTCTTTTTGATTTTTAGTTTTATTTACGTAGTTCCTTTTCTTTTTAGTGTCTCCGCACACTACCGATCGAGCATGAGGACATTGCTCGGTTTAAGTGTGGGGGAGCGATATCCTAGCCTAGTTAGTTTTTTTTTTTTTTTTGGTAAAAGGTAAGTAGATTAAAAGGAAACAACAAAACCAACAAAACAATGACTACATCAAATTATGTAGCCATTTAGCATCCTTAGCCGTTACAGGGTATTTAATCTTACACAAAATCCTATTCTTAACATCCGACACGATCAATTTGACTATCTCCTGTGGATGTCTCACCACTCCATCAATTCTGCAAGAATTCCTTTGTCTCCAAATATGGTAAATGGTCGTTGATCATCGCTCGAAGTACATTGCATTGCAACTTCGAACCCCTCAATTTCGTTGCCCAAACCATCCCCGTGATACACGGGATTGGTTTCCTCACCCAATTACTCAACAGACCCATCACCCGAGTACTCCAACTGCAACCAAAGAAAAGATGTTCTAGACTCTCTTCTTCCAGTTCACAGATAAAGCAACGATCCGAATCAGCAACCCCGATCCTAAAAAGCTTTTTCCTCGTATTAAGGGCTCCTCGAAACACTAGCCATGAGATGAAGCTATGTCTCGGCAGACTCCACGCGCTCCACACCAGTCTCGCCCACGGAACCAGCGAGTCGCAAGGTCTCAAATCCTGATATGCCTTCGCAATCGAGAAGCCCGAATCCGCTCCATGCCAAGTACCATTGTCGAACATATTCTTTATTTTCTCCTTAGCCTGACAAATTTTCCTCCACGCCCACGTAACATCCGAGTGAGGCTGATAAGCATACCACTCCCCCCCTTTCAGATAAATGCTATTGACCCATCGAACCCACAACCGGTTCGGCTGATCAAACACCCACGAGGCAAGTTTCGCCACAGCAGTTTCATTCCAGATATACAGATCCCTAATTCCCAGACCTCCTTCATCTTTAGGCCGACAAATTTTTTCCCAACTAACCAAAGCTCGATTATTCCCTTCTACCCCTCCTTCCCATAAGAAATTACGACATAGTGAAATAATTCGAGCCATGACAAACTTAGGAATGATAAAAATCATAGCCCAATAATTATGCAGTTGCGACAGAACAGAATGGACCAGAGTCAATCTCCCAGCATAAGACAGCTTACGGGCTCCAATACCAGAGATTCTCGAGATAATACGGGCTATCAATTTTCACAATCAAGCTTACCTAAACGAGTACTTTGGATAGGTAACCCAAGATACCGAAAAGGAAACGTACCTTCGACGCACCCCGAGAGCTGAAGGATCGCAGTCTTCCTGTCTTCATCCACTCCAGCGAAATAAGCATGAGACTTACCCACACTTATGCAAAGACCCGAGGCCCTGCTAAAGGTTGCAAAAGCACTCCACAAGAATTCCATCGATTCCCGGTCCCCTTTACAAAAAAGGAGGAGATCATCCGCAAAGAGCAAGTGAGTCAGCTTTAAAGGACCACATTTCGGATGAAATTTAAAATTCCTATCCACTCTTCCAAAATCCATAATTCGAGAGAAGTATTCCATGCATATCGTGAATAACAAAGGCGACATGGGATCCCCTTGTCTCAAACCCTTTTTCCCTCGAAAAAACCCAAAATTATCTCCATTAGCACAAAGAGAAAAGAAGACGGTCTCGACGCATTCCATAACCAACCGACAAAAATGGTCAGGAAAGTCCAAAGCTCTCAACATCTGGTCCACAAATCTCCACTCAACACTGTCATACGCCTTATGGATATCCACTTTAAACAGGCATCTTGGCGAAATTCTCCCCCACTTATACAAACGCACCAATTTTCATAGTTTTTTCCGAAAAATCTTAATAACCCCTAAAAATTTGAAAATTTTCATAAAATTCAAAAAGATTTTCTTTTGTGTCGTTGTGTCGTATATTTGTTGTGTTGTGTGTACTTTGCTTCCCTTTTCCTTGTAGGTAGCTTGATCACCGCTAACTTTGGAGGGCTTTCAAGACATCCGGTAACATCTTTTTATCCCTTTTTCCTCTTTGTCTCTTGTGGAGCTTGGAGGAGATTTTGTGATGACGTGTGCTCGGGTGGAGCTTTGTAGAGTCTGTGGTTGATTTGGTTGCTCATGTGGATGTTTCAGGATGGTGTTTGTTTTCCTTGTGTGTTTTCTTTCCTTTCTTTCATTTTGTTATGTTTTGTCTCGTTTCGTTTCATTTTCTTTTGTCTTTGTTTTGTGTTGTGTGGTTTGTGTCTAGTGTAGGAAAAAGGTTTCCGAAAACCCGGTTTTGAGGCTAGTGAGCAAGTGTTTACTTTCCCTTTCTAGTGGTATGAATCGAGTCTTGGATTTTAGTCTAGTAGAATGACTTTAAATCAATAGTTTTGTTGGTTCTTTACCATGTGTCCACCTAGTCTACTAGAGATTTACCATGGGATTTGCATTTTGACCATTTTGACCACCCACGGAGTGAAAAGGCCTTGGTTGCCGAGTCCCGTCTTTTAGGTGACCATGTTCGGAATTGTGTTATTAGTCCAAGTTTTCCACTTTTTTATGGGTTTGAAGGGAAAGCGCGCTCCCGACTCACCCATTTTCCCTACCTCCTACACGTTTTCCACAAATAAGTTGCAATTTGTTGAGTCCTCGTACTTGGTTGCAAGAAATGCTTACCATACATGCTTCATCAAAAACGCAATCCAAGAGAAAGAAAGAAAAAAAGAAAGAAAGAAAAGAAAGAAGAAAAAGAAAAGGCACAACAAATGAAAAACAAAATACAAAAGAAGAAAAAAAAAAAGGGCATAGAAACTCAAAAGCCAAGTGCAAAAGCAAAATGCCAAAGAAAATCCCCTCACAAAAAGAATACTCACCCCTCAAAAATAAGCCTTTTTCCGGCTATTACCGTGAAGAGCCTACCAAAGGACCGAGTCCCTAGGAAGGATGATAGCGGTAAATAGTCGGACTTCCCTCATTTTGCAACCTTAACCACATTTTCACTTGGACTAGTTGGGCGATTTTGGACATGGGACGAACCTCTTGGCTTCTCGCTAAAGGGGGCGGGGCTTCACTTACCTACAGTGTCGACTAACTCCGTGGTTCATCCTTTTTCCATCCCGCCTATTGTCCTGGGTTACGTTCTTAGAAGGTTAGGAGGAACCTAGGTAAGTCACAAACGTTTTTGTTGCTTTGTCGTCATACTATTAGGGTTTTGTCCATTTCGGTTTATGTTATTAGTTTGGGAACGTTGTCACTTGCCTTGAGTCCTTAACCGGTGTCTATTTCACCGCTTTGTTGAGGGAAGCGGTATTTGTTTTGTCTTGGATGCAACCGTTTGGTGTTTGTTTGTTTCTATATTTGTTTATTTGTGTGTTTTTGTGTCCGGTGGCATCCACAGTTTTGTCGCAAGACCTCACTTGCCTTGCGGAGTGCACTTTTCCTCTAAGTGTTCTCGCGTAAGTGGAAAGGGCGTAGGGTGGGCTAATACCCGCTCGGCTTGTATTTTAGTTTTTTATTAGCTTAGTAGTTAGTTGGTGCTTACTCGAGGGCGAGTAAGGGTTAAGTGTGGGGGAGTTGATAAGTGTGGTTTGTAGTGCTTATTTGTTGAGTTTGGTCTCGGTTTCTTTTGTGGAATCGCTCTTTGGAGCGGTTTTCGAGGCTACCTACGCTTCTTCTAGTTTGTTTTAGGTTCCTAGGACCATTATTGGAGAGATGAAATCATTCCGACTCGTTTCCGACACATTAGGAGCCAACGAAGAGAAGCGACGATCACGCGGTGGCTTAAACTCGATCCCGAGCTCTGAGAATCGATGAGAAGCCTAACAAGAGCAAGGAGGGACCTTTGGGACCATATTGGAGGCCTAAAAGACCCTTCCCGGGCGGGAAGAGTGGCCTTCCCGGTCGGGAAGGAGTGCAAGAAAGAAGCGTCTTCTGATGGGTCATCCCGACCGGGAAGGATGTATCATCCCGACCGGGAAGGGGCCAATACAGCACCGCGTGACTTCCTTTCAATTCATTTGCTTTTTAACCATATAAATACTCTCCCTTTGTATTGTTTAAGGACCTTAGACTCCTCTACATTATTCTAAACCCTAATTAGACTCTCTTCATCCTTAGTTTAGTTTACAATAATCTTTTCATAGTCCTTGTTAATCCTAGATTAATTTAGTTAGTTAAACTTGTATTAAGGATCTCTTGAAGAATCCATTCAATCTTGACAACATTGGGTGGAGATTTTGGGTGTTCTTATAATACAAGTTTTCATCTTTTCATGCTCTTATTAGTTGGTATAATCTTCTTACTCTCTTTACTCTTAATCCTTGTTTAGTTACTCAAGTTCTAATCTTTACATATTGTTCTTTATTCTTGTTTGTTCATAATGAATGTTTGGATTATTATGTTGATTTCTCTTGTTAGTGTTAGTATTAGTTTGATAATGTGTGAGTAGACTTATTGTGGGGTTAGTAGGGGGATTAAGTGTTGATTATGGATGATTAGGGTTTGATTGTGGGTAAAGTTGAATTCTTTGTTGCTAGTCACTTATTGAGCACACTATGTGTTTGTTGAATTGCTTGTTTGAGTAGTAGTGGCCATGCTCCTCATGCTTGTCTTCCTCTTCTCATTGTGTGATTGATTTGTGGTTTAATCCTTGTGTATTGGGTAACATCTTGCATGAGTATTCGGGTTTAGTCTTTGACACGAGAGTGCTGACTTTGGCTTTGACGCGAGAGCGCGGACCGACCTTAGTAACTAGGTGACACCTGCACCCTCGATCTCCCAATTATCCTACTACACTTATGAACCCAAGCTAACCCTACCTTTTCCCTATTTGATTTACCCATCTTGTTAGTAATCATTCTTGTAGTTTATTGTTTCAATTTAGCTTTAGTTAATTCGTTAGTTCATGTTATATCTAGTCTATTGATAGTCATAGTTCCTTTCTCTTGTCATCATTCTAGTTTGTTCTTCCATGTCAATTCTCTTCCTCTTTGTGTTGTTTTGCTAGCCTAGCCTTGTTTTTAGGTAGACCATAGTCTAGACCCCTCATAACCGTCCCCGTGGACTCGACCCGACTTACCCTAGCTACCCGTTAGGATTAGTTGGACTCTATTTGTTGGTGGGGAACCACGGCAAATCCCTACCATCTGCGGGCGGGGTTGGGTGTTCTTTGTGAACTTCCCAACACGTACCCTCACCCCTTATTTAGAACCTCGGTTTCCGGATGCCCGAAACCGTTGGCGCACGAGAGTCATTCAATACACGGTATCCGATAATGTCGGTATAGGTATCAAATGCAAAGGGACGAGCCCAATAAACTCTGACATCCGAATGGGCCATAGTTTCTGCATGGCCCACTAAGATATAGAGTGGGTTCGAACGGATCCGAACTCCCACAAAGTTCGGTGGCAACTCCACTTCGATTTAAATTTCAATTCGACCCATCTCATATGGAGATTCATTCGCCTCCCCAAACCCGCGCGTGGCCGCGTCGGGGTGGACCTATGTCATGTCCACAATTTGGCGACTCCTCTGGGGATTAACTGATGCGTGACTTACCATCGGCATCCTCAGGGTGAGACTCAAATAGAAATCGTTTGACTAGTACAATACGCGTTTTAGTTTTACGGTTTATGCATAACCCATATTTGCCGGGGACGGTACTGGTGACCGACGTCCCACTATACCGTGATGTACTCCAATATGGATATGTCAAAGGTGTCCATAGTCGATTCGTATGGGTTTCGCGGCATGTTCTAAGCTCAACTCGACTTAGATAGTCTGTCCCGATTAACGGATAGGCTATGTGCACTGGTATAGACCCTTTATAGACCGACCGAGACTTAGTGTAAGGCATACATGGCGTCGTTATAATGCTTGCGTGACTATGTGCTACTTGGTTTCTAAGATTGTTTTTTCGAAAACCACCAACTTTTCAAAAAAATACATCTTTTTCAAGATATCCAATTTCAAAACCGGGAAGCATACCGAATTTAGGACTTATGATTTTACTCAAAATAACCTATTTTTAGCCGGTATGCTATCCACTTCAAAAATTCAAAAAAATTTCAACTTTTCAAAAAATTCGGGCCCGATGACATTTTCGCCAATTTTAAAAGTCGGGATCCTGTTTTCGATTTTCAAATTTTCGGAAATTCATCTTCGATATTCAAAATTCCAAAATTCAAAAAAATGCATCAAAATATCCAATTTTCAAAAAACTCGGAAAGCTGCCGAAAATTAGACTTAAGATTTGACTCAAAACAAGCCTATTTTCTAGCCGGCATGCTGTCCATTTCAATATTCAAATTCTCGATCACTATTCGATTTTTTGAATTTTCAAAATTCTATTTCAATTTTCAAATCTTCGAGATGCCATTCTCGATTTTCAAATCTCCGAGATGCCGTTTTCGATTTTCAAATCTTCGGGATCTTATTTTCGATTTTCAAATTTTCGAAAATTTATTTTCGATATTCAAAATTTCAAATATTCAACTTTTCAAAACCCGGAAAGCTACCGAATTTAGGACTTATGATTCTACTCAAAATAGCCTATTTCTAGCCGGTATGCTGCCCATTTAAAAATTTAAAAATATTTTCAAACCTTCAAAATTGCGGCCCGATGACTTTTTCAATTTTCGAAAATTGGGCCGTCCGCCGGTTTTTCCAGGATTTTCTAAAAAAATTCCTTTTCAAAACTTTCCTCTTCTTAGGACTTCCCGTATTTAGCAGTGTCGGGTCGTGTCATAAGCCATCGAAGTCTTTAGCGTCGAAACTCTGTCCATCTTACATCACGGGTTTCCTCCCTATCTCAGTCCGCCTTTCTTGACTAAGGCATGGCCCACCTACGTAAGACATACTCTTACAAAGGAGGGCCCGTCTACACGTTCAAGTCCAAAGTCTGGTGAATATCTCACGTGGACCTTTCTTCGAACAGGACTCGGCCCACCTACTGAATCCTAAGGGAGACCTACCTTTCACGAGTCACCCGTCTAGGTGTCCTTTCCTAGTCATTTCCTTTTCAGGCTTTTCCTCACACGGGGGCTACCCTTCAGCAGAGCGATCAATCACGGTTGCTCTAAGGGTCATGTCTTACACGTGTTGTCTTACACACCCCACTTTTGAGTCACTCAGGTGCCACACCATCTGAGTCCAATCAGAGTCTTTAGTCTCGCTTGGGGGCTATCCTCCACCCTAACCGTCATCCACGGTCACCTTAAGGGAGTACCCTACGTTCATCATACACCGACATCCTTATGATGCCTTCTTCGATTCGTACCTATGCTGCCAGTGCTCGAGTCACCTAGGGTTAGGTCACCACGGTTGGTACGAACACGCGATGCAGTCAAACACGGTCGCTTCATTTTCGGACTCACCCTTCTGCAGCTCAAGTCTAATCCACGGTCGTTACTTTGTCGAGATCAACGTTCGGGTATCCCGATCCAAGAATTATAGTCATTCCCACCCCCGGGCCGTTCCTAGTTTGACTCTCTCTCTTGCATTTGCGCAAAAACGAGCTTAGGCGAGTTCTAACACCTGTCGTTTCTTCCGATCAGAGACCCTATGAATGAGATGTTACCGAACCACAACAAATCTCGCGCCGTCGAGAAAGGGGATATCCATGGGAGTATGCTTATGCTATCTTGCTCCATTAACAATATCTTCTCGAAAATCAATACTGCCCTGGATAACCTAACTTCCAGGGTAACCATCATCGAAGAGGATCTTGTAAGAACCCGATCCCGTCTAACACAACTAGAGCGGGTAAGACAGCCAATTACCCAACTGAGCCATTTGAAAGGTGAACACTCTTACGAAACTGTCCGATACCCTCAAGATGGCAAGACCGAGAGAGGTAACTCTCAAGTCACCTCTCCGAAAGTCAAGAATCAGTCAAAAGTAAGGACATTTACCCACTTGAATATGTCCTACACCGTCGCTTTCCAAAGGTTGGTTTCGAAAGGGCTAATACTACCCATAGGCCCAACAGCCGACGTACATTTGGAAAAACGCTCCAAAGCATGGAACGCCGAGCATTACTGCAAATTCCACAGGGGGAGGGGGCACGATACAGAGCAGTGCTGGAAACTGAAACACCTCATCCAAGATTCCCTCAATGCCGGGAGGACTCCCGTTTTGGAAACATTATCACTTGCAAAGCCCCTCATGGACTATACAGGGCCCGATGACCAAAGCATCCAATCCACCTCTCATGCATCCAAGAGTCCGGATTTGATTTAAGTCCAAGTCTGAGTCCGACTATAAGATATACTATTTATTTCAATTTCAAAGTCAGAGTCAGAGTCAGTTGTATTCTGTCCTCTTTTTTCAAAATTCAATAAAATCAGCTTTTCTATTTCTCATATATACTTCCCTTATGTGTTTCCGAAAACATGATGAACACCACCGTACACTGTGAGCACACGCACGTGACTATTATAGGCACATCTATAATGACTGCAGGAAATTGAGACCCGTGTTTTCCTCTACCTGTTCCACGTCTGGTATAGAAAAGCCACATAACTACCCTTAGCAGGAGCAATATCGAATCCTATGACAAGTCTAGGTAGTCTCCTAGTTTGGGTTCAAGATGGGAGGCAAGCCCATTTCCCACAGTAAACACCCATCCAATAAGACTGAGCAATCCCCACCTCAGGTGTTAGTTTGACCAACGAAAAAAACTGGACGAAAAAAAATCAAAAGCCCAAGAAAAAAAAAAGTTGGACAAAAAAAAACAAAAAAAAGTCTAAGGAAAAAAGCAAAATGCCAAAACAAAAAACAGGCCATTATCAAAAAAAAAGAGGCACCCATGACCGAGGTTAAGCGGTCAATCCAAATGAAGAATCCCATGACCGGGGCTAAGAAGTCAACCAACTAAAAAATATTCAAAAACCCATGACCGTAGTTAACGGTCAACTCAAGTGAAACGGTCAATTCAAAATTATCAAAACCCATACCATCCAATAGGGGAGTGACAATCAAGCTGGTCAGATAACACCACACTCAGCCTTCCCACATTATAACCCTCAAGACCTTCCTGAGACCTAGGCTAGAGACAGCCCGGAATTTTGAGGATTCAAGCTCCATAGGATACCCCTAACCATTGGGGCCAGACATGGAAATCAGATCCCGCATTATCAAACCTATCCCGATCAAAGTTCGAGCCAGTTTTACTCGACTTCCCCCTTGCACAACAACTACAACACAACACAACACGACATAACAAAATTCACAATCACCATACAAAGACCCGAGATCAAAACTCGTCAAAGACCCGAGATTAAAACTCGTCAAAGACCCGAGATCAAAACTCGTCAAAGACCCGAGAGCAAAACTCGTCAAATCCCATCCCAATTCTTCTCATCCAAACCAGTTACCAGCCCCGTACACGGGAACACAACTTGAAGTCGGCATAGAACATGCCCAAATAGTTCACACCACCTTTGGGGGCTACCCCGGAGAACGCTTACAGTCACAGGATCAACATCCTAACCATTCTAGCCCTCTGATCAAGACATTATTGGGAATGCACCTAGCCTACATTGTCAATATGGCTAGTTACACACAAAGTCCTATTAGACTAGGCACCATAATATATCTTTCAATCCACTGAACTACGACATGGTTTGATTTCGCTACACGTGAATACGTAGGCAGCCTTTCAACAGAGGCACAACCACCCACATTGACACACGTTCAAAAAGCACCGTCATTCCAATCACGACACTGTCATGTTCTCAATAGCTAGCTTTGTCGTCCTGGGGGCTTTAATTAGACAAAAGTTCTCCATCCACTCACATAATCCAAATACCTTCAAAAATTAGCCTCCTTTCTATAGTATATCCTAGTACTCGGCTCAGTCGGAGACGAGAATCTGTGAGGACTCGAAGCAATACCTACTTTGGGAATGTACCCTTGAACCAAAATTTCAAAAGAGCAGTTGACCACAGCATTGCCACTACCAAGTCCTGCAGAAGTAGCCTCATTACCGACTACTACAAACCCCTTTATATTACATCTATCCCATTTCGATGTTCGACTGTGTTGCCCCTCGCCCAGGCTACAGAATAGCGCAACTTAAGAGTCTTGTCATCTTAGGTGGCCCACCCTCCTACCGAGTCACTGTCCAACCCTTAGAGAGTCCAGTTTATGTCTGTCAACTCGTCCGGTCACGTCCAGAGTCGAGTCTGTCAGTAGGTCTCTCTCTTCAAATTCCCGCTTTGAAGTTTGCAAAATTTAGCCATTTGAAAAAACCTTTTTCGACAAGGTCAAATTTTGGTCTATTTAAAATGCAAATTTCTTTTGTACCCCTTTCCATTTTGAAAACCTAGCACGTGAGTTGCTCTCAGGATTTCGATTTTAAAAACTAAGCAAAAGTCACTATTCCCCAGCGTGAGTCATATTTTTACTTACGTGTTGCATGCAAAAAATTATGTAACTGATACAGGTACGACTCAAGGCTTTGGAGGCAAGCCCGCACAACTCATATATCTCCCCAGAGGAAAGCCCTAGGCGACATTTTCCCCGGAATAGCACGGGATGGGCCCATATATAGGCGCACCCAGGACATATGCGACAAGTTCGATTCCCCACGGAGTTATCATCAGCAGCTCAGGTATGACTTCTATCCTATGGCTGGCGAGCCCTTCACCCAAGTCTAGTGGACTATAAACGACCCCATTGGAAGTCTGCCAGGTCTTAATCCTCGATTGGTCTGGTAGCTACTCTGACTTTTGCCTTATCCAAGCCTCAGTCAGAGTGGGGGCTCTGTAGACACCCGCGTTTTGACCGCCATATGTCTATGGCAGTTTCCAAAAAATACCCGATGATGATCGAACGCAAACGTGTTTCTACGCGCTCGGGTATGGGATCGAAACCATTGATTGCTGGCTTAGGCCCTTTACGAAGTACAAATCTCACAAAACTGACCTCAAATTCAGGCCCAGTGGGTCGTTTCCAGTCAAATAAGACTAATTTGGGTCAAAACCGACACCGGAAATAAAACCGACTTTTAGCGATTGGGTCAAACCCCGGTCAAAGCCGTTCTGAGACATAAAAAACAGCCATTTAAATGTCATAAGTCCAATCCAAATACAAAACCCCCAAAATATCCAAACCACAGTCCAAAAAACCGGATCCTTGCGCTGCGGCTGACCCACTCGATCGAGTGTCAGCCCACTTGATCCAGTGGGCCCTGCAACGAGCCCGACTGCGTTTGATTGGGCCACTCGACCGAGTCGGGGGGCTACTCGGTCGAGTAACCCTAGACGAAGGGGATGGCAACATCTATATAAACACCCCCTTGCATGCAACTAAACCATTTTTTTCTTTCACCTTTTACAACCCTAATCAACCCTAATCCTATACACTCAAACCCTAACCCTAGTACTTAGGAAACAAACCCTAAACCACCACAACTTAACCTACGTCAACCTCGAACTCCCGTGCCTAAGCCACAATCAAGCGAGTCCTATCCGAGACAAGAACATGTAGGTTGAGGGTGCAAAACCCTGTTCTCTTTTCTTCTCTTCTCTCTCTCTCGTCATCTTCATCTTTTTTTCGTTTTTTTATTTTTCTTATTCTATCATCGCATCTATAATATCAATAATAACCTCTAGTATAAGGCATTAAAATTCTCGTCAATTCGTGTCGAGCGTGAGTGATGACGGGATAAGAAAATCCGAATATACAAGGGCATTCCACCCAACGTTGTCAGTCGCTTATCCTGACACCCCGATCGCTTGATTGTTGAGGCAAGTTAACATCAACTATAATTTTCTTATTTCATTAGTATCGTCGCATATTCATCGTTTTTTTTAACTATTTTCAATAAAAAAAAAATTTAATTAAGGTCGAAACCCGTTGATGCGGATCCGATATCATACAATCCGCAAAGATTTTTTACGATGTCGGGATGCGGAGGGAATCAAATTAAGTCTTTAATTTAAGCGTCAATCTATTAGATTCGATACTAACTCAATAGTTGGATGTCGAATTTAAACTATTAGTCAATAAATCAAACTAATACGATTCTCGTTGATGCTAAAATAGTTGTCACCTAATTCGATAGAATTAATACGACACTATAAACGCGGAGAAAATCTATATCGTTTTAGTTTAATTTAAACGACTTATAGCATCGTTTTTCAAGTTTCGCTCTAATATTCGATATCGAATCAACAATCGAATATCGAATACGATGAGTATCAAAGTCCGAGTCGGGCATAAATCATACAATATTTATGTCCGATTCAATAAAGTCATCAATTTTTCAAAATCGAAAAGCAATCTTGCAATCAACAATAAATTGCGAAGCGAACCCCAGTTAGTATAGGGGGCACTCGATCGAGTGCCTAGCCCACTCGATCGAGTGGCACCCCAAAAACCGAGGCAGAGGGTTTTTGTTTAACACTCGGTCGAGTTTTGCAATGACTCGATCGAGTGGGAGCTCACTCGGTCGAGTTCTCCAATTACTCGATCGAGTGGCGTCTAAAATACGAGACAGAAACTTTTTCCGAGGACCACTCGGTCGAGTCTATCAATGACTCGATCGAATGGCCTTATCGCGTCAAAACCGTGAGTCCTATAACACTTCTTTAATTTCGATAACGTCTTTTATGACTTCGGTCAACGCATGTTAAATCAATCACGTGTCAAACAATTTTTCAAAATCATGCATCATATTTCCTTACATCGTTCTACATCATTCTATATCTTTGCAAACCGTTATTATCGTTATCATTGTTACTAACCGTTTGTTCTATTTTTGTTGACTTATTCTCGTTGTTTATTTTATTGTACTAAAATGAACCCGCATGCTAAATACAACTTTGACTATAAATTTAGATGCATTAAATCTACTTAGCAACCCATTCAAATTCTCGCATGTTTAGTCAAAGCATTGTATGCATATCATTTTACCGTTCTACTAACGCGCGTAATAGAGAGTCAAACGCTATCTTAGTAGAGGCCGCTAATGGGCGGGCGGGGTTTGGTGTTCTTTGTGAACTTCCCAACACGTACCCTCACCCCTTACTCAGAACCTCGGTTTCCGGATGCCCGAAACCGTTGGCGCATGAGAGTCATTCAATAGACGGTATCCGATAAGGTCGGTATCGGTATCAAATGCAAAGGGACGAGCCCAATAAACTCTGACATCCGAATGGGCCATACTTTGTGCATGGCCCACTAAGATATAGAGTGGGTTTGAACGGGCCCGAACTCCCACAAAGTTCGGTGGCGACTCCACTTCGATTTAAATTTCAATTCGACCCATCTCATATGGAGGTTCATTCGCCTCCCCAAACCCGCGCGTGGCCGCGTCGGGGTGGACTTATGTCATGTCCACACACTCAACTCCAAATTTCATTGGTTACAACCTTAAACAACGATCGACGATCTAATCATTAAGAAACACGGGTAATCTATGTCAACCAAAATTTCTAACGATATTAATGAAAACCTTTGATGGTATCAAACCACTCAGGTTAACACTTTAAATAGTACTCTATGCTCCCAAATATTCATGATGCATCCATCAAATAAGTATTAGGTAAAAATCCCAAAGTAATATTATCAGTTACACTAGTTCAGTTCTTGGTTAGGTACTAGGTATCCATCAAATATGACATACTCTTACTACTCCAAAATATATTCAACTCTAAGTACTCCAAAATAATCAAAGTAACCTATAACCGAAGGTTCAGTGTCTAAAGTATCGTCCTAATTCCATCGATCAATAATTTGTCATTCAAATCAACCCTCAAGAATTTCTTACTTGCTTATGGGATAGGGTAGACTCACAATCCTCAAACCAGGTAACTAGGGTTTACTAAACCTCAAACATCTATAACTTTTCACGGGATTCACTGAAACGGAAATTGGTCAAACTATGAATCTCAAGAGGAAAGATGGTAAAGTAGGAGAAATAAATCGAAGATTTATCACAAGAATGAAGACGAGAAATAATAAGAGAAGAATTGGAAAAGGCAGAAACAGGAAGAAAAGAATCAATGATTCTAGATGATAAAGACCTAAAACGAGAAGGGAAAGTTCGGACCCCTAAGGTTCACGAGGGAACCTAAATGGATTACTTCATCTTCTTGTAGAGGAACGAGCACGCACTACAACATCATGGAACAGGAATCTACTCTTGATCAACTAACCTGTAGCTTGAACAAACTAAATATGAGCTGAAAGGTCACCATTGTATCTTCCTTGTAGCACAAAGTTGTCCACTTGAATCAGCAGGCATTGAGAATTCTAAGCAGGTCTTGTCCCTATCTGGAGAGGCATCACGTCAGCATCTTGTTTATTCATCTTCCTCCAGACAAAAGCAACAAATATTCAACGCTAATCATTGAGTAACAAGAATATATAAACCTAACAGTTAAGTCCTTATTTTGGTTTCTACCCATCTCTCACTAATATTTCTTTAATGTTCAAATCATTTACTGGTATTTTTCCTAGAATCAGGTAGGGGTGTTCGTCGGTCCAGGATCGGACCGGACCGGACCGTTTAGCCTGGACCGAAGACCATAATTGTTTAAAAAGTTGGACCATGGACCGGACCATATTTATGTCGGTCCGGTCCAGGTTGGACCGTAATAAAATGTGGACCGGACCGTAATGGACCAAAGAACCCGAAATAACTTACTACCAAATTTTTTTATATAATAATAACTTTAAAAAACAACGATAAGTGCATAATCAAACTCTATAAGAATTTTATTTCGTTTTCCATTTATTGTAGATTAGGATTTAAGAACTTTTATTCGATTTTTCACTTATGCGGCTGTGTGGACATGACATAGGTCCACCCGACGCGGCCACGCGCGGATTTGGAGAGGCAACTGAATCTCCATATGAGAATGGATCGAATTGAAATTTAAATCGAAGTGGAGTCGCCACCGAACTTTGTGGGAGTTCGGGCCCGTTCGAACCCACTCTATGTCGTAGTGGGCCATATACAAAATACGGCCCATTTCTGATTTCAGAGTTTATTGGGCTCGTCCCTTTGCATTTGATACTGATACCGACATTATCGGATATCGTGTACTGAATGACTCTCGTGCGCCAACGATTTCGGGCATCCGGAAACCAAGGTTCTGAGTAAGGGGTGAGGGTACGTGTTGGGAAGCCCACTAAGGACAACCAACCCCGCCCGTACATTAGCGACCTCTACTAGGATATCGAAAGACTTTCTAATACGCGCGTTAGTAGTTCGGTGAAAATGAATATGCAAACATTATTTTCCCTAAACATGCGAAAAATTGAAAGGGTTTCTATGTCGATTTAATGCAACTAATTCTAACGTCGAAGTTAAATTTAGCATGCGAAGGTTCATTTTGGTACAATAAAATAAACAAATAAATCAACAAGAAAAGCAACAAACTTGTTAGTAACGGTATAACGATAATAACAATTTGTAGAATGATGCAATATTGAATGACGTAAATAGGATGATGCAAAGTTTTGAAAAGTGATGTTTCACGTGATTGATTAGACACGTGTTGACCTAAGTCATAAAAAGTAATAACGAGACTCGAATGACACTATAGGACTCACGGTATTTTTCGCGATAAGGCCACTCGATCGAGTCATTGACGGACTCGACCAAGTGGTCCTCGAAAGAAGCTTTTGTCCCGTATTTTAGACCTTAGTCGATTGAGTTATTGACAACTCGGCCGAGTACGTTGCCACTCGATCGAGTCATTGCGAGACTCGACCGAGTGGAGGTCGAAAAAGCATTCTGTCTTGGTTTTCGGGGTGCCACTCGACTGAGTGGGCTAGCGATCGAGTGCCCCCTGTATGAACCAGGGTTCGCTTTGCAACTCGCTATTGATTTTGAAATTGCTCTTTGATTTCTATAACTTGATGAGTTTTTTGAATCGGGCATAAATATTGTGGAATTTATACTCGAAACTTAACTTCGATACTCGTCATATCCCATATTCGATTATTAAATCGATATGGAATAATAGAGTGGAAACTTAAAAAAATGCTTTAAGTCGTTTTAAGTTAACTAGCACGATATGAATAGATTTCCTCCGCGTTTAATAGTGTTGCAATTCTAACGAATTGTATGACAATTATTTTAGCATCAACGAAAATCGCGTTAGTTAATTTATTTGACTAGATTGTTAGATTCAACATCCAATTACGGAGTTCGTATCGAATCTAACGGATCGACACGTTACTTGAATTGAAAGACTTGATTCCCTCGGCTTCTCCGACATCGTAATGAATCCCTAGGGATTATGTGATGTCAGATCCGCGTCAACGGGTTTCGACCCATAAAAAATGCTTGTCTTGAAAGTAGTTTGTAATTGATGAAATATGCGATTAAATAATGATGCGAACGAAATAAATATTATTGTTTAGGTTGACTTGTTACAATAATCAAGCGATCGGGGTGATGGGATAAGCGACCGGCAACGCTGAGTGCAATACTCTTGTATATTCCGGTTTCCTTATCCCCCCATCACTCACACTCGACACAAATTCACATGTATTTTAATGTTTTATACTAGTGATAATAACGATATTATAGACGCGATAATGACGATAAAAAAAAGAACGACCACTACGATGACGAATGACGCGAGAAAGAAGGAGAAGAGAGAAAAAAAAGATGGGATTTGGCACCCTCAACCGACATGTTTCTTATGCTCGAACGGGACTCGTAGTTGTGGCTAGCACGGGAGTATCGAGATGTAGATTAAGTTGTGGTGGTTAGGGTTCGGATTCCTAAGTACTAGGGTTAGGGTTTTGATGTATGTAGATTAGTGTAGAATAGGGTTGAATTAGGGTTGCAAAAAGTTGTTCCAAAGGTTCCCCAAAAGGTGTGTGCATGGGGGTGTTTATATAGGCTAGGCTATGCACCCCCGGCTAGGGTTACTCGACCGAGTATCCCCTTGACTTGGTCGAGTGGCCCAAGCGCCTGCAGCAAGGCTTGAATGAGGGCCCACTCGATCGAGTGGGCTGAGCACTCGATCGAGTGGGTCAACTGGGTCGCACAGGTCCAATGTTTTGGACCTCGAGATGGGTTTTGTATTTGAGTTGGACTTTTTGATGTTTGTGTGGCTGTTTTTTTGTGTGTCTCGGAAACGACTTTGACCGGGGTTGACCCAATTGCTAAAAGTCGGTTTTATTTTCGGTGTCGGTTTTGACCCAATTTAATCTTGTTTTATTAGAAACGACCCACTGGGCCTGAATTTGAGGTTGGTTTTGTGAGATTTGTACTCCGTAAGTGCTTGAACCAAAAACTAATGGTTTTGAGCCCATGTTCGAGCGTGTAGAGACACGTTAGCGTCCGATCATCATCGGGTATTTTTTGGAAACTGCTATAGACACCTGGCAGTCAAAATGCGGGTGTCTACAGAGCCCCCACTCTGACTGAGGCTTGGACAAGGCGAAAGCCAGAGTAGCTACCAGGCCAATCGAGGATTGAAACCTGGCAGACTTCCGATCGGGTCATTTATAGTCCATTAGACTCGCGTGAAGGGCCCGCCAGCGATAAGATAGAAATCATACCTGAGCTGATGATGATAACTCCGTGGGGAATCGGACTTGTCGCCTAAGTTCTGAGTGTGCCTATATGTAGGCCCATCACGTCCTATTCCGGGGAAAATGCCGCCTCGGGATTACCGCTGGGGAGATACAGTGGGTTGCATGTCCCTGCTTGAGTCGTACCTGTATAAGTTACATAAAATTTTGCATGTAACACGTAGGTAGAAAATATCACTCGAGCTGGGGAAAATGATTTTTTGAAATTTTTGAAAATTTTGAGATTTGGAATTTTTGAAAATTTTGACTCCAAAGAAATTTAGGAAAGTTCGGGATGACTAATTCCCGGGCTAAGATTAGGGAATCTCGAGACGAGACCTGTATGTTTAAGCCGGTTGGGATTAGGAAACTTTTCATGGAAAAGTGATATGGAAAGAGGATTGTAAGGTTGATGCTATATATAGCCCTCCCTTGTCTTTGATTTTCCTCACAACCTTCTCATAATTCATCCCTCCTCATAAAGAAAGTCTCTTTATTCCTTTCAAGAATTTTAGCCATGGGAATCGATCGATTGATCGTGATGTTGCAAGAATGGTCTCGTTGCTTTAGGGACACAGATAGGGTGGCTCTCAATCAGACGGGTATTACTCAGTTGTACCCATTCCGTCAGATGCAGGTCGATCGTTATTTCCTTGATGCCTGCTTGTCTTACTGGGACGACATATATCATGTCTTTGTCTTTCCCCGGGGAGAAGTTTGTCCCTTACCCGAGGAGATTGCCGCTGTGGGAGGATGAAATCCTATACTCCGACCTGCAATACCCTATTCGGTCTATGACCCAAGGAGAAAGCTACGGGAATTTTTAGGACTTTCCCACAATGAAGTATCCCGCATGATGGAGGATGGCAATATTTCTCTGATCAACTTGGCGGAGAAATTTATGAATCCTCTCGATGTCCGGGTCAGACCGGTTCACAGCCGTAGGGCCTTTTCCTTCTGTATGGTCCATGTTTATGCTTCTGAAGGTCACATGGATTTATTGTCTTACATGGGTAATGCCCGCCTCTTGACCGTGGTTGATCTGATGGAGACAGAGCACAGTCCGGTTTGGCTTATCATGGGCGAAATTATCCAAGGCCTAGAAAACCGCAGGAGGGATTCGTCAGCTCGCTTGACCGGAAGTACCCGTTTATTGCAAGTATGTCGGATTTTTTTCAGCTTCTCAAATTTTTTTTTCTTGATTTTTGATTGATTTTTTTTCGCGGTTTTTCCTGCTGCAGGGGGCACTCGATCGAGTCACCCTGGCACTCGATCGAGTGTCCTCGTAAAAAGCCCCCTGTTCGCTTTCGGGGATGCCACTCGATCGAGTGACCCCTAGGCACTCGATCGATTGCCCTTAGGCAGACGCCTATTTTGTCTCGGGAACTCATATTTTTGCTTCTTTTTCAGATTTGGCTATACGAGAGGCTATCAGTGATAGATCCTCCTCTTGACGCGAGCAATTACCGTCATAATCAGGTGATGACGAGGAGACGGGCCATTGATTTTTCTCGCCAGATTACCCAGAAGTATTGGGACGAGGTGTTATCATCCCATGGTGGCCCATTGATTCGATGGGTAGTGCCGTGGTGGCCCATCTATGTTTGGACTGGCATGGACCAGAGGGACAGAGCTCGTTATCAAGTAATTTTGTCTTTCAAGCAGACGATCCATATTTATCCCAACCGCATACTAAGCTAGTATGGTTGAACCCCAGAGAATCCCGGAGATTGAAGCGGTTGTGAGTGACCCTACCCAACTGACTGATGTGATGTGCAATACCTGGATGCAAAGATGGCATACCCGACATACTTGGCCTATTCCCACATCTCGTCACTCCATCTGGGTTTCAGACTCTTATGTGAAGTGGGCTAAAGCAGGCGTTGCGAAAGCCCGAGCTGCTCTGAAGGTCGATGAAGCTTTTGATCTGCTGCGAAGGGAGCAAGTTAAAGACAATAGGGGCTTCTTCGACGAAGGTGACACTCCAGCTACTCTGGTCCGTCTAATGTCAGGTCAGAGAAAGAAGACTAAGAGTCAAGCTGATGGGTCTAGTGCTAGAGGTGCACGGGGGAAAGTGAGCCCCCAGACTGACTTGGAAAGGAGACTGGGCCCAAGACTAGCAGTGCAGGACCGACTTGGCCCACGAGATAGACTACCCGAGCACGTGCGGGCTCAACTTGGACCGAAGACTGTGGCAGAAGACCCACTATCAAAGAAACGGGTTCGAGCTAAGGAGGTTCCCCTCGTGATTCGGGAACGCTCGTCCCCGCCCCGGCGACCTCGGGCCCCACGTGACCCAAAGGACAAAGGAAAGGGCAATATGCACGAATACTAGTCTCCTTTGTTTTATTATTTGAGTATTATTATTATTTGTGGTGTGATTTTTTTGTGGATGCCGTTTTTTTTTAATTTGAATTTCCCGAGTTTATCGGTTTTTAATAAAGACGTATTAGTGAATACCGTTCCCTTCTTTTCGTTTATTGCAGGGGTTGTACCCTTTTGAGGGGTTGCCTACGTATCCAAAATTAGCGGAATCAAACCAAACGTAGTTCAAACATGGAGTTTTTTTTTGCAATTTTCGAAATACATCAAGACTATTAGTTCAAGATGTGCGACAGTAGAATAATTAATTCTAACTTATTGACTTGTCCATAATTTTGAAAATTTATAAAAAGACAAATTTTATAAATTTATATTTTGCAAATGACATTGAGATAGGGTTTAAGGGTAGTAGCGCTTCAACTGGTCTAAGTTGGTCGGGTTGACGAACTCGTTCCCGTCCAGGTCGGTCAGCATCACTGCTCCTCCTGATAGGACCTTCTTGACTAAATATGGCCCAGCCCAATTGGGTTTGAATTTTCCTCTTGGGTCAACCGGTAGTAGGGCACGAACCGATTTTAGGACCAGATCCCCTTCTTTGATGTTTTTGGGCCTAACTCTTTTGTTGAAAGCCCGTTGGATCCTCTTTTGATATATTTGGATATTGTTGAGGGCCCGAGATCGCCGTTCGTCCAAAAGAACTAGCGAATCGTATCGGGCTTGGACCCAATCTGCTTCCGGTACTTGGATCTCCAGTAAAATCCTTAGGGATGGTACTTCTAGCTTGACCGGTTGGACCGCCTCCATTCCATATGTCAAATAATATGGAGTTGCTACAGTTGCGGTACGAATTGAAGTTCGGTATCCCCATAGGGCAAAAGGTATTTTGTCGGGCCAGTCCCGGTAATTCTCAGCCACCTTTTTAAGTATGGTGACAATTGTCTTATTGGCCGCTTCTACCGCTCCGTTTGTTTGGTGTCGGTAGGGTGAAGAGGTATGCCTTTGAATTTTATATTTTGCTAGCAACGCAACGGTTTCAGCTTGAAAGTGGGTCCCGTGTTCACTGATAAACTCGTGCGGCATATGATCTTGTTCTGGATAAATTTGACCACGTGCTTGGAGTTCAAGACACGGTATGACTCGGCTTCGACCCATTTGGTGAAGTAGTCGGTGGCCACCAAAATGAAGCAATGACCTTCCGTCCCGGAAGGGTGCACCTTTCCAATTATATGAATACCCCATGTCGAAAATGGCCATGGTGATGTCATGGTATATAATAGGGAAGATGGCATATGTTGTACATTAGCGAAGATCTGACAGTTATGGCAGTGTTTGACATATAGCTGACAGTCTGTTTCCATGGTGTTCCAATAATACCCGAGTCTCATGATTTTTCGGGCTAGCATATGGGCGTTCATATGCGGGCCATTTTCACCATCGTGTACCTCCGCCATAACCTTTTCGTCCTGTATTTTTTCGATACAGGAGGAGAGCTTCCTGTGCCTTCTTTTTGTATAGCTGCCCGTCGTCCGTGCGAACAAGTTGGGTTGCCAATCTTCGCAAGGCCTTCTTGGCCCGGCTTTCAGTTCACGGAGGATATTCTCCCGTTGCCAAGTAGGTTAGGACGGCCTGATACCAAGGTTCTGGATCAGTTATCTCGATATCCTGGATGGCGTGGATATAGGCCAGCTCGGACCGTGTTTCAACGCAGATTGGCATGCTAGTTAAATGCTCCGGTATGTTTAGCAGGGATGCTAATTTGGAAAGTGCATCTGGAAATTGATTTTCTTCTCGGGCTAGGTAGATATATTCCACCTTTTGGAATTGTTTCTCTAGAACCCTTACTCGTGCTTGGTAAGCCACGAGATTGGCGTTCCGAGTTTTCAATTTATGGAGCGCTTGATTGATGACCAGTGATGAATCACCGTGGACCCGGAGGTTTGTTACCCCTAAATCAGCGGCGACTTGCAACCCATGAATGCATGCTTCATATTCGGCTGCGTTGTTGGTCACGTCAAAGTCAAATTTGATGGATAACGGGGTGTGCTCCCCTTGTGGTGAGATTAACAGAATTCCGACGCCAAAGCCTCGGAAGTTGGATGCCCCGTCAAAATACAAATCCCATGTTTCGGTATCGGTATGGAATAAGTCTTCATCAGGAAAGGCCCAAGTATCGGTGTGTCCCTCTTCAGATATCGGACTGTCGGCAAGGAATTCTGCCACTACCCGGCCTTTGATGGCTTTTAATGGTACAAACTTGAGGTCGAACTCTGCGAGCATCAAAGTCCATCTGAACATCCTGTCGTTAAGGATGGGCTTCTCGAACAGGTACTTGATAGGATCCATTTTGAATAACAGATGTACCCCGTGGCTAAGCATGTAGTGTCGGAGCTTTTTAGTGGCCCAAACCAAAGCTAGGCACGTCTTCTCGAGCATTGTATACTTGCATTCGTATTCCAAGAACTTTTTACTGATGTAGTAAATAGCCCGTTCTTCTGAATTGACTGTCTGGGCCAGCATAGCCCCCATGGCTGTCTCGGTCGTTGTTAGGTATAACGACAATGGCAGACCGGGTTGAGGTGGCATTATTACCGGCGGAGCAGAAAGAATCTCCTTGATTTTATGGAAAGCTATTTGACATTTATCGTCCCATAGTACCCGTTCTCCGATCTTCAGTTTCTTGAAAATGGGCTCACATGGTTAGTTTTGAAATGAACCGGCTGATGTATTGGACTTTCCCGAGAAACCCCCTTATTTCTTTTTCGGTCTTAGGTGGCTGCATCTCGGTAATGGCCTTGATTTTAGCTAGGTCGACCTCGATGCGGTGTTGGCTAACGATATGGCCCAGTAATTTGCCCGACGTTACCCCGAAACTGCATTTTTGAGGGTTCAGTCTCGTATTGTATTTACGCAACCTGGTAAAGAACTTTCTTAGAGCCGTGATGTGCCCGTTTCAATCTTTGGTCTTAACGATCATGTCGTCCACGTAGACCTCCACTTCTTTGTGTATCATATCATGTAATAAAGTGGTGGCGGTCCGCTGATAAGTGGCCCCGACATTGATAAGCCTAAATGGCATAACGGTGTAATAGTAAGTACCCCAAGGTGTAATGAAGGTGGTCTTACTCATATCCTCTTCTGCCATTTTAATTTGATTGTAAACGGCATACCCGTCCATGAATGATAGAAGGGCATGATCGGCCGTGTTATCCACCAGTATGTCGATGTGTGGTAACGGAAAATCGTCTTTTGGGTTGGCCTTGTTAAGGTCCCGGAAATCCACACATACCCGCACCTTTCCGTCCTTCTTGGGTACCGGCACAATGCTTGCGACCCAGTCTGGATATTCAGGCACTTGTATAAAGCCCGCTTTGAATTGCTTGTCGATTTCTTCTTTGACTTTGAGAGACCATTCGGGCCTCATTCTTCGGAGTTTCTGTTTTAACGATTTGCACCTATCTCTGATGGGTATATGGTGTTCGGCTATTTCCCGATCTATCCCCTGCATGTCCTTGTAGGACCATGCGAAGACGTCCTTGAATTCCTGTAGGAGGTCCGCGAATCGTTTCTTCTCCTCAGGATCAAAGGATAGGCCCAACTTAAGCATCTGGGGCTCTAAAGTGGTTCCCACATTGATGGACTCGGTTTCTTCGATTACCGGATCTCGGGACTCTCTTTGTTCGAGCTGCTCGATCAGATGCGGAGGTAGAGGTACCTGTTCGTCGGGTTTCTCAATATCATTGCATATAAAACTTTTGAAAGAATTGTGGAAATAAGACAAGTCGTAAGCAGAACGGTTTTCGTTATTATTATTAATGGTAAATTTTGAGAAAAGCTCGAATAGAGCGACCATCTGCTCGTTGGTCAGTGGCGGGATAGGGAGAGGTCTTGGGACAGGCCACATGACCTCAATGGAAATGGCTAAGGGAAGAGGGGTTACAGACTCGACTCTAGCACCAGACCCTCTAGACTTGGACTCAGACCACGACTCTGACTCAGACTCAGGCTCGGACTCGGACTCAGTGTCCGGCATGTCTCCCTCGCCGGTGGTCAGCTTCTAGGTCCGTCCTTGGCTGTCGGTCCACTTGATGGTCTTCCTCCAGGCCCTTTTCCCAGTATCTGTACCAACTTCAAAGATTAGCTTTGTTGGGTCAAACCGATCGCTGATGAGGATCAGGTTGACCAAATCTTTTTTTGGAGCAGGGACAACCTTGTCTTCTCCAAATAGGAGCCCCAGCACGGGCTCGGAGTTGTTTTCACCTTCTTTGGACTCGGCTTGAACAAGGGTGAATATATCATCGGGGATGAAATTGCATTCCCGAGTCATTTTGGTCTCGGGATATGTGATGGTGAGTTGGTAGAGGCCCACTTGAGTAGCTCCGAAAACTGGAGTAACGAAGTAGTCAGTTAACTTCGGGCTATAAGGGCCTAAGTAAGTGCCCTTGAGGATGTTGGTGGCCTTGTGGATACCAGCCCGGACCACATTTTACGGGGTTATAGCATACCCCAATCCGAACTGTGATTCGCCATCGTTCAGGACCTCGATAATCTTCCCAGCTGGAAGATATGGCCTCGAGGTAGCCCCCGGTAAGTAACCCAAGTTTTGTAGCATTGTGTCGATGCTAGTGGTAAAGTAAGGCCTGAAGAGATATTCCTCTTCGATCATGCCCACGAAATCAAATCCTCATGGGTCGGCCCGGCCCGTAGCATTGCAGCTTGCCACGGTAATGGGGGTCGCCTCCAGTGTGATGACACCGTCCTGAAGCGGCATCTTGACTTTTCTGTGGAGGGTAGAGGACACGGCCTTGACCGCGTGGATCCAAGGCCTTCCGAGTAGCAAGTTGAAGGATGAGGTGACATCGATCACCTGAAACTTCAATTCTTTTTCGATTGGGCCCGTTATTATTTTTAGCTTAACGGCCCCGGCGACTGGTTTTGGGCTTCCGTCGAAAGCCTGGATAGTCTGTGCCGTCGGGAGATAGTCGGCATCTGTGATGCCGAGGGCCCTTGCGGTCCTTAGGGGTAGGACATTCACGGCAGATCCGTCGTCGATTAGGGTCATCGGGAGGTACTTCCCTCGACAAATGACCGTGATGTATAGGGCCAGATTATGATTGGGCCCGAACGGTGGCAGATCAGATTCAGAGAAGGTTATGAGCGGGCCTTCATTCGACTTGCCCTTGAGATAGGGCATGATAGTGGCTACCATTTCAGCGGGGGTAGCCTGAGAGTCGACCTTGATTTCATCTAGAGCCTTAGTCAGTGCCTCTCGATGTGCTTGCGAGCTAACCAGTAGTTGCCATATGGTTAGATCAGCTCGAACCCTCTTCAATTGTTGGACCAAGGCCGTGTCGTTGCTTGGTTCCTCGAGAGTGGATTCCGTCCTGGCAAGTTCAGTGACGGTTGTGGGAGTAGAGCGCCCGGCTGTGGCGAGGTGGTTAGTGGCTAAGGCTTTGGACTTAGCTTTCCGGACCTCTTGATGGGGACAGTTTCCCCTTTGGCCAGGTAAACGTCGTCCTCATCATCAAACCATATCCCGTTAATTTGTGGGATATAAGGGGAAATGAGGTGAGAACAGTCGATTACCTCTCTCGTGAATACAGCATGGGTAATGAATGGGTTTTCTTTGTTCCTCGGCTTTTCTCCGGGCAACGGTATTTTCCCATTTTCAATCTGATCTTGGATCAGATGCTTCAGCTTCCAGCATTTTTCCGTGTCATGCCCATTACCTCGGTGATACTGGCAATAGGCTTGGACATTGTAGCTCTTGGGCCTTTTCTCCACTGGAAGTTCGGGAGTCGGGCCTATTGGTTGGATAAGGCCTTTGAAAGATAGCCTTTGTAAGGCGTAGGTATAGGTAGTCCCTATATCCGTGAATACCTGAGTTGGTGTATTCTTTTTGGACGAGGTGTCAAGTAGGTTTACCTCATCAAAGACGCTGCGGGTTGCAGCTGCAGATGTGGGCTTGCTCACAGATGAACTGGCCCCTTTATATCCCTTGGTAGAGGCCTTAGTCAGGCTCTCTAACCTTAAATCATCCTCGATCCTTGTGCCCATTTCAGTAAGGGCGGCAAAATTGGGGATGATTGCATACCGGAGATGGACGCGGTAGGATGGGAGGAGGTTCTTGACAAAAGCCTCCACTAGCACATTCTCGCTGGGCTTATCAACCTGCTTCACACTTTCGGCCCGCCATCTCTGCAGATATTTGGTGAACCCTTCTTTGGGATCTTGGGCCATCACTTCCAGAGTACGCATTGTAGTCTGGATCTCGGTATTATCAGCGTAATTCGGAGCAAATTCAGTCGCCACATCGTCCAAAGTTTTATATTTCTTGGAATCGAGCCTGTAGTACCAGGCCTTGGGATGCTTTTCAAGGGAGGAAGGGAATAAGTGCTTAAACATGGTGGACTTCACCCCTTTGACCGCCATAAAATCTTTGAAAGCCCGGATGTGGTGGACCGGGTCTTCAGTAACCTCAAACATTGGAATTCCCGTGAGGTTGAGGTTAGCAGGTAGTTCGTCGTTTAAAGGCGAATAGGAATGAGCATTCTCAGTGTGGATCTAGTTGTTCGTTGACAGGTGAACCTGTTCTTCGAGCCTGCGAACAACGCTGATTAGTTCAGCTATGGGCCTAGTGGGCTCAGACCCTTCAATAGGGGCTACCTTCTCTACGGCACTCACCCGGGTGGCCAGGGTGGTTTGGTAGGTCCGGATAGCCGTCAACTGGGTTTCCATCTTGACCAGAGCGGCCTTCAGTTCGTCCAAGGTTTCTTGCATCTTGCGTTGACGTTTGGTCTTGGGTGGCCTGTCTGTAGGAACACCGCGTAATCAGAAACTAGCCCGAATCCCGGAATAGAAAGTATATCCCGAACAAGACTGAAAAGGGGAATGACTCGGAAAAGTCACCTAGACGGGTGACTTGTGAAAGGTGGGCCTTCTTTAGGATTCGGCGGGTGGGCCGAGTCCTGTCCGAAAGAGGGTCCACGTGAGACATCCCCAGACTTTGGACTCGATTGTGTAAACGGCCCTCCTTTGTAGGAGTATGTCCTACGTAGGTGGGCCTTGCCTTAGTCTAATAAGGCGGCCTGGGATAGGGAAGAAACCCGCGATGTAAGATCGACAGAGTTTCGACGCTAAAGACTTTGACGACTTATGACATGACCCGACACTGCTAAATACGGGAAGTCCTAAGAAGAGGAAGGTTTTGAAAATGGATTGTTTTTTAGAGGATCCGAAAAAATTCGGTGGAGGGGCCCAATTTTTCGAAAATCGAAAAAAGTATCCGGCCTCGGTTTTGAAAGTTCGAAAATATTTTCGAGTTTTGAAATGGGCAGAATACCGGCTAGAAATAGGCTGTTTTGAGTAAAATCATAAGTCCTAAATTCGGTATACGTCTCGGGTTTTGAAATTGAATATCTTGAAAAAGATGTATTTGAAAAGTTGACGGTTTTTGAAAACGACACGGAAACCAAGTAGCATGTAGTCAGGCAAGCATTATAACGACGCCTTGTATGCTTTACACTAAGTCTCGGTCGGTCTAAAAAGGGTCTATACCAGTGAACATAGTTTAGACGTTGATCGGGACGGACTTTCTAAGTCGAGTTGAGCTTAGAACATGCCGTGAAACCCACTCGAATCGACTATGGAGACCTTTGACATATCCATATTGGAGTACATCACGGTATAGTGAGACGTCGGTCACGAGTACCGGCCCGGAAAAATATGGGGTTATGCATGAACCGTAAAACTAAAACGCGTATTGTACTAGTCAAACGATTTCTATTCGAGTCTCACCCTGAGGATGCCAATGGTAAGTCACGCATCAGTTAATCCCCAGCGGAGTCGCCAAATTTTGGACATGACATAGGTCCACCCCGACGCGGCCACGCGCGGGTTTGGGGAGGCGAATGAATCTCCATATGAGAATGGATCGAATTGAAATTTAAATTGAAGTGGAGTCGCCACTGAACTTTTTGGGAGTTCGGGCCCGTTCGAACCCACTCTATGTCGTAGTGGGTCATATACAAAATACGGCCCATTTCCGATGTCAGAGTTTATTGGGCTCGTCCCTTTGCATTTGATACCGATACCGACATTATCGGATATCGTGTACTGAATGACTCTCGTGCGCCAATGGTTTAGGGTATCCGGAAACCGAGGTTCTGAGTAAGGGGTGAGGGTACGTGTTGGGATGCCCACTGAGGACACCCAACCCCGCCCGCACATTAGCGGCCTCTACTAGGATATCGAATGACTTTCGAATACGCGCGTTAGTAGTTCGGTGAAAATGAATATGCAAACATTATTTTCCCTAAACATGCGAAAAATTGAAAGGGTTTCTATGTCGATTTCATGCAACTAATTCTAACGTCGAAGTTAAATTTAGCATGCGAAGGTTCATTTTAGTACAATAAAATAAACAAATAAATCAACAAGAAAAGCAACAAACTTGTTAGTAACGGTATAACGATAATAACGGTTTGTAGAATGATGCTATATGGAATGACGTAAATAGGATGATGCAAAGTTTTGAAAAGTGATGTTTCACGTGATTGATTAGACACGTGTTGACCTAAGTCATAAAAAGTAATAACGAGACTCGAATGACACTATAGGACTCACGGTATTTTTCGCGATAAGGCCACTCGATCGAGTCATTGACGGACTCGACCGAGTGGTCCTCGAAAGAAGCTTCTGTCCCGGATTTTAGACCTTACTCGATCGAGTTATTGACCAACTCGGCCTAGTACGTTGCCACTCGATCGAGTCATTGTGAGACTCGACTAAGTGGAGGTTGAAAAAACATTTTGTCTTGGTTTTCGGGGTGCCACTCGACCGAGTGGGCTAGGCACTCGATGGAGTGCCCCCTGTACGAACCAGGGTTCGCTTTGCAACTCGATATTGATTTTGAAATTGCTCTTTGGTTTCTATAACTCGATGAGTTTGTTGAATCGGGCATAAATATTGTGGAATTTATACTCGAAACTTAACTTCGATACTCGTCATAGCCCATATTCAATTATTGAATCGATATGGAATACTAGAGTGGAAACTTAAAAAAATGCTTTAAGTCGTTTAAAGTTAACTAGCACGATATGATTTGATTTCCTCCGCGTTTAATAGTGTTGCAATTCTAACGAATTGTATGACAATTATTTTAGCATCAACGAAAATCATCGCGTTAGTTAATTTATTTGACTAGATCGTTAGATTCAACATCCAGTTACGGAGGTTGTATCGAATCTAACGGATCTACACGTTACTTGAATTGAAAGACTTGATTCCCTCGGCTTCTCCGACATTGTAATGAATCCCTAGGGATTATGTGATGTCAGATCCGCGTCAACGGGTTTCGACCCTTAAAAAATGCTTGTTTTGAAAGTAGTTTGTAATTGATGAAATATGCGATTGAATAATGATGTGAACGAAATAAATATTATTGTATAGGTTGACTTGTTTCAGTAATCAAGCGATCGGGGTGATGGGATAAGCGACCGGCAACGCTAAGTGCAATACTCTTGTATATTCGGGTTTCCTTATCCCACCATCACTCACACTCGACACAAATTCACAAGTATTTTAATGTTTTATACTAGTGATATTAACGATATTATAGACGCGATAATGACGATAAAAAAAAGAACGACGAATGACGCGAGAAAGAAGGAGAAGAGAGAAAAAAGATGGGATTTGGCACCCTTAACCTACATGTTTCTTATGCTCGGACGGGACTCGTAGTTGTGGCTAGCACGGGAGTATCGAGATGTAGATTAAGTTGTGGTGGTTAGGGTTCGGATTCCTAAGTACTAGGGTGAGGGTTTTGATGTATGTAGATTAGTATAGAATAGAGTTGAATTAGGGTTGCAAAAAGTTGTTCCAAAGGTTCCCCAAAAGGTTTGTGCATGGGGGTGTTTATATAGGCTAGGCTATGCACCCCCGGATAGGGTTACTCGACCGAGTAGCCCCTTGACTCGGTCGAGTGGCCCAAGCGCCTGCAGCCGGGCTTGAATGAGGGCCCACTCGATCGAGTGGGCTGAGCACTCGATCGAGTGGGTCAACTGGGTCGCACGGGTCCAATGTTTTGGACCTCGAGATGGGTTTTGTATTTGAGTTGGACTCTTTGATGTTTGTGTGGCTGTTTTTTTGTGTGTCTCGGAAACGACTTTGACCGGGGTTGACCCAATTGCTAAAAGTCGGTTTTATTTCCGGTGTTGGTTTTGACCCAAATTAGTCTTATTTGATTGGAAACGATCCACTGGGCCTGAATTTGAGGTTGGTTTTGTGAGATTTGTACTCCGCAAGTGTTTAAGCCAACAACAAATGGTTTTGAGCCCATGTCCGAGCGCTTAGAGACACGTTAGCGTCCGATCATCATCGGGTGTTTTTTGGAAACTGCTATAGACACCTGGCAGTCAAAATGCGGGTGTCTACAGGCTGATTTTGTGCAAATTATTTATACCGTATTGTTTTATAATACGGTCCATTCGGTCCTTTATTCGGTCCGCGGTCCAATCGGTTTGGTCCAGGACCGGACCAAAGACCAAATAATCAATATCATGTGAACCATGGACCGGACCATATAATATTCGGTTCGGTCTGGTCCGGACCAAAGTGCAACGGTCCGGTCCGTTTTTCGGTCTGGACCACGAAGTAAACACCCCTAGAATCAGGTGTAAGCGTCGGGAGCAATGATGCTCTGATACCAACTGTAATCCCCTAGAAATTCTAACGCAATACAGTGGCGGAAACACTGTAGAGTTGAGATTAAAACACACTGACAAACTATATCTTATTAAAAGAAATGGTAAGTCAATACAAAGGACTCTTTTTACAAATGGGCTAAAAAGCAAAAAATTCTCCAAACGGGTTTATACAAATCCATAAATTCCAAGAATGAAGAAAGAGTAGGATCCACGCTACTCGCTAGCTCACACCGGAAATCCAGCAGCAAATATTTGTCAAGTTATAAACATAACAGCCACATAAGTGGGGAGTAACGCGGACGTTCTCCCTGCCATATTATATCATATGGAAAAAAAATAGTATTATTATATCAAATATTTAAATAAAGAGAACATTAAAACGATATAATAAAAATAAATTTTCAACGAAACTTAAAGCACTTGTCAACCTACAAGTCAAAAATCAATCGATAATAATAATATTCAAAAATGGCGTTATGGAAATTCGATCAGTGTGCACAAGGCTAGACTTTCACTAGGATAATACTGAAAACTAGTTTGGAGAACTGTAACTAGGCAACTCAACAATAACAGGATTGCGTGCAGCGAGGTCTTGGTTTAAGTAGTATCCATCCCTCCTGAATACAAACTATATCCAGTTCAACCCGACGCGACTTACACGATGCGATATCTAAGTTTAAGGTCACAATGCACACTCTCCTGAACACAAACCACGGTCAGTTCAACAACCAATGTGCCCCATAAAGACACACCAGCCTTACAGTTGATGGCAAAAACGTACATCCCAGACTATTACTCTAACCCCCACACTTACCTCTATTCCATAACTCCAAAACAAGCCATTATCGATATACAGAAGATATAATCAATATAAATGATATGGAGATGAAAGAAGTAATCGCCATATTTTAAAAGATGAAACTTTCTATAAATAGAAAGTTACTAATTTTAGAAACTTACTTAAAATAGAAACATTGTTATAGGAAATTCGTAAGTTACTAAAATAAGTGAAACGATATTTTAGAAAAACGATATCAAAATTAATTGAGTCGACGAACTTGATAAATTAAACGAGATTTTATAAAGCTTTCAAATTAGTTTTAGCAAATACATTTTATCAATAAACAATACTGATTTTACTAAAAATAATCAATCGTAGACAAGTGAGAAATTATTAGGGAAAATAATCTCGACTAAAAATGTATTTAAAACAAAATCGACTATTTTCTCATTTATTAGTATAAGTCGTAAAACGAAATTAATTTATTGAACAAGTACACAAATCTCGTTTATAATATAAAAATACAATTTTGAGTTAAAATTATAAATTAACGAAATATGAGGAAAATATGAAATCGATATTATTTAGTTACTGGTGTCACGATAACCAACAAAATATTATAACGATTATAATTAATAAAATTAATGACGATTTATAAAACGATATCGAAAGTCGTAAAAATATTGGAAAGGCATACGATTTAAAAATTAATATAATTAGCAATATGATATAGCTAAAATTAGAAAACCGAAGTTAAAATATTTACTACATAACACTACTCAAACATACGATATAAATCGAGTAACGTCCTAAAGTTACCTTGAGTCGATTTCCGAATGCTCATGTACTTGCCCTTCTGGATGAGTCCAAATTCAAACCGTTCTTATACTTGTCTTAAAAAAAAGGACTTCGAGGCTCCAACGAGAATCGAGACAAAAGAAATAGAAACAAAGAAATCGAGATAAGGAATGTAGGAAAAAAAATAGCGAGAATCACGTAGTAACAAAAGGAGGAGAAGAAAAGGAAGAAGACGGTCAAGGAAAGACCAACAAGCAAGGCACGAAACAGCGAACTGCAACAGTAGACAATGGCAGACAGCGTGGCGGGAGTAGTGTGTAAGAAGGAGAAGAAGCAAAGAAGAGATCACGAAAGGCAGCAATAACACGACCGAAACAGCAGCACAACAAACAAAAGTATCAAGCGACAAAACAACAGCAGCTAGGCACGATTGACAAACGATGATAGTAAAGCAGGTACCAAAACCGAAATAGAAAAGCATCAGCGTAGCAACAGTAAGAACACCAACGGACGTGACAGCAGCAACCATACGAGAACAACTAGACAGCTGAAGAAGCATCAAGACGAAAATAATAGGGAACGGGAATGAAAAAGACGAGCAGATCAACAACAAGTCGTGAACAGCAGAGAGCGGAAACAACAACATGAAACGACATCATTAGCAGTGTAGAACAGCAGACACACAAGGACGAAAAGGAAGCAGAACAATAGATGAAGAAGAAAGGAAAAAAACAGGGAGCAGCAGCAACACAAACTCAAGGAGGGAAGACAGGGGAACGAAGGAAAAAGGAAGAGTAGATGACGACAATTAAAGTCTTACGAATTTAGGTGTCTGTCAGATCGTCGGAGTCAAAACCGAGGAGAAGGGGACGAACATGGCAAAGAAAAACGAGCAGTAAAGGGGCATATCAGCAGCAGCGCAGTAACGCAGCAGAGACAAAGCGCAGCAGCGGCTAAAAACAACAATAGTAACAGCACTGATCCAGATTAATGAAGATGAAAAGAACGAAGGGGATGCAACAGCAGAAAAAAGGTAGCGAGCATCAAAATAGAGGAAAATGGGGGGAGGGGGTCGGTGGATGAAGATAGATGATGAAAATATCAGATGAAGGGGCAAGAATGAATGGGAAACGAAAGAAGGTGGAGAGGAAAAAGTGAAGCGGTGGGAAAATGAAACAAAATCAGGAAAAGGGGAAGAACTTAAGTGGGATGAACATTTGTAATCACTAGAAAACTAACGCAATACAGTGGCGGAAACACTGTAGAATTGGGATTAAAACACACTGATGTTCTATATTTTAATAAAGAACGGTCAGTCAATATAGAGGTCACTTTTTACAAAAGGGCTAAATTAAATATTCTCCAAACGGGGTTACAAAAATCCATAAATAACATGAATGAAGACAGAGTAGGATCCACGCTACTCGCTAGCTCACACCCAAAACCCAGCAGCAAATACCTGTCTTGTAATAAACATAACAGCCACGTCAGTGGGGAGTAACTCGGACGTTCTCCCAGCCAAATTATATCATCTGAAAAATAATAGTATTAATATATCAAAATATATTAAAACGGAAATGTTAAACGATATAATAAGAATAAGCTTTCAAAGAAAACTTAAAACATTTGCCAACCTGCAAATCAAAAATCAATCGATAATAATAAATATATTCAAAATTACGTTATGGATAGGATTAGTGTAGATGGCTAGACTTTCACTAGAAGAATACTAAAACTAGCTTCGAGAACTTAGTTCGAACAAATCAAACTTCGGTCTCTAACTAGACTACTCAACCATAATAGAGCCGTGACTTATAAATGCGTGGCCCTAGTTTAAGACAATGCACACCCCTCCTAGGATTACCTGTCACCCAGTTCAACTTATGACGGCGACTTACTGCGAGGCTTAAGCTTAAGGTCAAAATGTACACAACTCCCGAGATACCTGTCACCCGGTTCAAAAACCAATGTACCAATTCCTGATACACTAGCCTTATAGTTGATGGCAAAAACGTATACCTTAGAATATATATTACTCTAACCTCACACTTGTCCTTATTCCATAACTCCAAAACAAGCCATTATCGATATAAACAAAAGATATAATCATTATAAATAAAATGAAGATAAAAGGGAATCAACATTTAATATTAAAAGGGAAAACTTTCTATAAATAGAAACTTACTAATTTTAGAAACTTACTTAAAATATAAATACTGTAATAGAAAATATGTAAGTGATTAAAATAAGTTAAATGTATAAAAATAGCATTTCTAACGAAATTAACATTTTATTATTATCGTCGTTATCGTAACTTTAGTATATTTTTAAATTCGTTACTCAAAATATAAAAAAATATAATAAGTCAATGTATAGTATTTTATAAATAATTAGGAAATCGGATTAATATTATAAATTTTAGAAAATAGATGTTTTAAGAAAAACGACATCAAAATTAATTGAGTCGATGAGTTTTATAAATTAAATGAGATTTTATAAAGCTTTCAAATTAGTTTTAGCAAATAGATTTTATCAATAAACAATCGTAGACAAACGAGAATTTATTAGGGAAAATAGTCTCGACTAAAAATGTATTTAAAACAAAATCGACTACTTTCTCATTTATTAGTATAAGTCGTAAAACGAAATTAATTTATTGAACAAGTATACAAATCTCGATTATAATATAAAAATACGATTTTGAGTTAAAATTATAAGTTATCGATATATGACGAGAATATGAAATCAACACTATTTAGTTACTAGTGTCACGATAACCAACAAAATATTATAACGATTTTAAATAATTAAATTACTAACGATTTGTAAAACGATATAGATGTCGTAAAATATTTATATTTATAAAATAATACTTAGCAAAAAATAAATAGCAAAAATTAGAAAACCGAAGTCAAATGTTTACTACATACTACTCCTCAAACGTTCGATATAAAATCGAGTAACGCCCTAAAGTTACCTTGAGCCGGTAACCGCATCAATCACGTACTCAACCTTGATTAGTCCAAGCTCCGTATCGATAGTAAAGTCTTTTTAAGCACCAAGTTGTAGAATCTTTAGCCTTAAAAGCGTGCTCCACCAAAAACTGATTTGATTAGAAGCAAAAGAAAGAAAATAAGGGTTGGATTCAAGTCCAACAAATAGACCCTAGACAAGGAAAAACAAAGAGACACGAGAATTTGACATAATATGGAAAGGAACATATCGAAATAGAAATGTGAAGACTCGAAGGAACCGAGTCGATAAACACGTTAACAGATCGATATGGATAGGCCTGGTAACGACTTACTGCTACAGTACGAAACAAAACCCATAATAATGGCAACGGAAAACGAATCGGCGGCAGAAGAATAGATTCAGCACCGATTGAACAACAAGGACATCAGTAGCATCGTCATAACAACGACAGAAGAAGCGACGCACAAAAGGGGATGAACGAACAAAAGATGACCAGCATGACAACAACAAAGATGAAGAAGAAGGAGAGGAGATTACCATCGTTGAACAGGGACACACGAAGGGAAGACAGGGGGGTCGAAATAGAGGATGCGCAAGGTGATGATTGACGGTAAGCAGCAGGTTCAAGGAACGGCAAGAAAAAGAGGAGATAAACGATGGTGATTGCTGATGAAGGGCGACAAGGCAAAGGCTAAGTACACGTTAACTACAAGTGGGAAAACCAAGAGGATGAGGGAAGCGGTGGAAGTATACGTTGAATGTGCATTAAACAAATGGGAAAACAAAAGGTGGTCAAATGAAAAGAATTAGCCAAATAAAAAGTACGGATTAATTAAGTGAATCGGGTTAGAAATACGGATTAAACAAATTTCGTATCGATAAGTTGGCTGACCCACGAAACGAATTAAACGAGTTAATAAAATTAATAAATAATCGGACCGACTAATAAAATGAGTACATAAAGTACTCGAGACGAAAAGGAAGTTTATAGAAATAAATAATTAGACGATGAAATAATATTTTCCGATAAATAATAAATTTTCGATAAAATGAATTAAATTGATTCCTCGAGGAAAGGAAATAAGTATTTTGACGAAACATAAAATAAATTAACTTCGAGCCAAAAATAGAAATTCGAGCGTAAACTAAAATAAATAAAAAGAATTTAGAACTTACATCGCCGAAATAGACTCTTGATAAGACTTAAATTAAATTTATAAAATGAATCAAAACAGAAATAAAAATATGTTGTAAATATAAGAAGAGTTTCCGAGTCAAATAGAATTTTAGGAGTTACACGATAAATTCGTTTTATAATAATTTTAAGAAGTACGAGTTAAATGGTAAATAAAATAAAAATACGAATATAACTTTAATTTAATTTACTTTATAAAATCAGGGGTGTTACAACATTAATAGTGGGAAATGAATGGTCCCACCAAAAAAGAAATTAGGAAAACGGAGTTATAAATACGGTTTAGTCAAATGAATCGGGAAAGGAACCGAATTCCGAAATGATAAGTTGACTGACCCACGGAATAGAACTAAAAACGAATCAATCATATTATTAAATAGTCGGGCCGTGAAATAAAATGAGTAAATAAAGTATTCGAGACGAAAACGAAGTTTATAGAGTTAAATAATTTATACGATGAAATAGTATTTCCCGATAAATAATAAATCTTCGATAAAGTGAATTAAATTGATTTCTCGAGGAAAGGTAATAAATATTTTGACAAAACTTAAAATAAATGAGCTTCGACCCGAATAATAGAAAATTCGAGCATAAATATAAATAAATAAAAAGAATTTAGAATATAAATCGTCGAAATAGAGTTTCGATAAGAATTAAATTAAATGTATAAAATAAATCGAAACAGGAATAAAAATATGTTTTAAATATAAGAAGAGTCTCTGAGACAAATAGAATTTTAGGAGTTTGAAACGATTAAACGATAAATTCGTTTTAATATAATTTTAGGAATTACGAGTTAAATCTTAAATAAAATAAAAATACGAATATAACTTTAAATTAATTTGATATACAATATCAGGGGTGTTACAGCCACAATGTTCACATTAAAGTTCCCATGTAGGCTCTTGTTTAGATGGGGATGGTTGCCTTGTTGAAACACTACCTTGAATTTGGTGCATGCCTCTAGGAGTTGGTTTAGAGTGCATGAACTAATATTTTCGATTTTTTATATGATGCTATTTTTAGTAAAGTTTCTAAAAATAGAAATTTCCTAAAATAGAAAGTTTTCTCTTTTAGAATATAATGATTACTCTTTTGTTCTCTTATTATTACAATGATTATATCTTTTGAATATCGATGATGGTTTTATTTCGGAGTTATGGAATAAGGATAAGTGTGGGGTTAGAGTAATACAGTCTAGGATGTACTGTTTTGCCATCAACTATAAGGCTGGTGTATCCATTTGGGATGCATTGGTTGTTGAACTGGATACATTTGGTGTCCAGGAGTATATGTGCATTGTGCCCTTAAGCTAGATATCGCATCGTGTTAGTCGCCGTCAGTTGAACTGGATACATTTGGTATCCAGGAGGGGTGTATATTACCTAAGCTAGGACCTCGCATGATAAGACGACGTCCTATTATGGTTGAGTTTCCTAGTTAGAGACCTTGGATCTTCGCTGCGTGTGAAGTTGGTGTCTGAGTTCTCGAAGCTCGTTTTAGTATATCCCTAGTGAAATTCTAGCCTTGTGCACACTAATCGAATATCCATGACGCCATTTTGACTATTTTATTATTATCGATATAATTTGGTTGCAGGTTGGCAAATGTTTTATGTTTTCTTTGGAAAACTCGTTTTTATTATATTGTTTAGATACGTGAAGTTGTAGACACCCGCATTTTGACTGCCAGGTGTCTATGGCAGTTTCCAAAAAACACCCAATGATGATCGGACGCTAACATGCTTCTATGCGCTCGGATACGGGCTCAAATCCATTAATCACTGGCTAACACACTTACAGAGTACAAATCTCACAAAATCATCCTCGAATCCAGGCCCAGTGGATCATTCCGAGTCAAATAAGACTAATTTGGGCCAAAACCGACACCGGAATTAAAACTGACTTTTTGCGATTGCGTCAACCCCGGTCAAAGTCGTTTCCGAGACATACAAAACAACCATTCACAACATCAAAAGTCCAACTCAAGAAGCAAAACCAACAGTCCATCTTCAGACGGGCCATCAGGTCAAGTCCGTCAAGGCAAAACCCTAGACACCAAAGTGCATGGCCATGCGTATATAAACACCCTCATGCAACACACTTTCAGACATTGAAAAAAAAACCCTAGAGCAACCCTACACACACATACAACATCTATTACAAACCCTAATCAAACCCTAGCAATTCTACACTAGCAAAAAAACCCTAAACCTAGTTTTAGGAATCAATCCCGAGCCACCATAACTTAACCTCCATAAAACCTCGAAGACTCTTGTGTTAAAGCCACGGTTACGAGTTCGATCCGAGACAAGAACATGTAGGTTGAGGGTGTCAAAACCCCGTTATCTCCTTCTTCTCTTCCTCTCGTCATCTCCTTCGCTTTTTCTTACTTTTTATTTTTTATTTTTTTTTCCTTTATTGCATCATAATATCGATAATACTAATACAAAACATTAAAATACTTATCGATTTGTGTCGAATAAGAGGGGTATCGGAATAAGGAAACACGAATATACAAGTGTACTGCACACAGCGTTGACGGTCGCTTGTTCCAATACCCCGATTATTTGATTATTGAGATAAGTTAACTTAAACAATTTTTTTTTTTATTTCGTTTGCATCATTATCATTAGTCGTATATTTACATTATTTTTCAAAAACAAGCATTATATTTAATAAGGGTCGAAACCCGTTGATGTGGATCCGACATCAAACAATTCGCAAGAATTAATTATGATGTCGGGATGCGGAGGGAATCAAGTCGAGTTTTTTTAATTAAAGTATCGATCTATTATATTCGATACCAATTCCATAATTGGATGTCGAATCTAATGATTTAGTCAAATAAATTAATTAACACGATTTTCGTTGATGCTAATATAGATGTCCTCTAATTCAATTGGATTAATTACGACATTAATAAACGCGGAGAAAATTTATATCGTGCTAGTTAATTTAAAACGACTTATATTATTTTCTTTATTTTTTCACTCTAGTATTCCATATCGATTCCATAATCGGATATGGGATATAACGAGCATCAAAATCAAAATCGAGTATAAATTATTCCAAGTATTTAATATCAATTTCATAATCGAATATTGAATACGACGAATATCGAAAATATTAAGTCGAGTGCAAATTACGCAATATTTGTACGCGATTTAATAAAATCATCAATTTTCCGAAGAAAACAATTTCGCTCTTTTTTTATTATTATTCTTCGAACATCATTTTTTTAGACAAAACATTTTTTTTTAGATCTCGATATATTTTTTTCCTTGACCTCGGTCAACACGTGTTAATCCATCACGTGACCTACTATTCTTTCCAAAATCATGCATTCATCACATCTATATCTTTACTCAATCTATTACTCGTTACATCGTTACTAACGGTTTGATTGTTTCCTTTGTCGATTTTTGTCGTTTATTTTATTTTACTAAAATGAACCCACATGCTAAAATTCCACTTTGACGTAGAATTAATTGCATTAAATCGACATAGAAACCCTTTTCAATTCCATTCACATGTTTAGGGAAAATAATCTTTGCATATCTTTTTCCCGTTCAATTAATGCGCGTATTGGAAAGTCATTCGAATTCTTAGTAGAGGCCGCTAATGTGCAGGCGGGGTTGGGTGTCCTTTGTGGGCTTCCCAACACGTACCCTCACCCCTTACTCAGAACCTCGGTTTCCGGATGCCCGAAACCGTTGGCGCACGAGAGTCATTCAATACACAATATCCGATAATGTCGGTATTGGTATCAAATGAAAGGGACGAGCCCAATAAACTCTGACATCGGAAATGGGCCGTATTTTGTATACGGACCACTACGACATAGAGTGGGCTCGAATGGTTCCGAATAACCACAAAATTCGGTGGCGACTCCACTTCGACCTAAATTTCAATTCGATCCATTCTCATATGGAGATTCATTCGCCTACCCAAACCCGCGCGTGGCCGCGTCGGGGTGGACCTATGTCATGTCCACAATTTGGCGACTCCGCTGGGGATTAACTGATGCGTGACTTACCATCGGCATCCTCAGGGTGAGACTCGAATAGAAATCGTTTGACAAATACTATACGCGTGTTAGTTCTACGGTTCATGCATAACCCATATTTTCCCGGGCCGGTACTGGAGACCGACGTCCCACTATACCATTGATGTACTCCAACATGGATATGTCAAAAGGTGTCCATAGTCGATTCGAGTGGGTTTCGCGGCATGTTCTAAGCTCAACTCGACTTAGAGAGTCCGTCCCGATCAACGTCTAGACTATGTACACTGGTATAGACCCTTTCAGACCGACCGAGACTTAGTGTAGAGCATACATGGCGTCGTTATAATGCTTGTGTGACTACGTGCTACATGGTTTCCGAGTCATTTTCAAAAATATCAACTTTTCAAAAATTACATCCTCCTTTTCAAGATATTCAATTTTCAAAACCCGGGACATACCGAATTTAGGACTTATGATTTTACTCAAAATAGCCTATTTTCTAGCCGGTATGCTGCCCAAATCGAAACTCGAACTTTCAAAACTCGTGGCCCAATGACTTTTCGTCCTCTTTTTCGGAAATTTGGGCCATTCACCGAGTCCACTCGGTCCTTTTTCAAAAATCAATCAATTTTCAAACCTTCCACTTTTAGGACTTCCCATTTTTAGCAGTGTCGGGTCATGTCTTACGTTGTCAAAATCTTCTAGCGTCGAAACTCTGTCGATCTTACATCACGAGTTTCTTCCCTATCCCAGTCCGCCTTATTAGACTAAGGCAAGGCCCACCTAAGTAGGACATACTCTTACGAAGGAGGGCCCGTCAACACGATCGAGTCAAAAGTCTGGGGGATGTCCCGCGTGAACCTTCCTTCGAACAGGACTAGGCCCACTTGCCGAATCCTAAGGAAATCCCACACTTCACGAGTCACCCGTCTAGGTGTCTTTCTCGAGTCATTTCCTTTTTTAGTCTCGTTTGGGATGTACTTTCTATTCCGGGATTTCTGGGCTAGTTTCTGATTACGCGGTGTTCTTACAGACAGGCCAGCCACAACCCGACATCAACGCAAGATGGACGAATTGAAAAATGCCCTAACCAAAATCGAGACTCAACTGACCTCCATCCTCGCTAACCAAGCAACTTTGGACACTCGCCTAAGCACTGTAGAGAAGACGGTCCCAGTTGAAGGAGCTGATTCCACTGGGCCCATAGCCGAATTGGTCAGTGTTGTTCGCAGGCTCGAGGAGCAAGTCCACCTGTCAACAAGCAACTCAATCCACTCTGAAAATGCTCGCATTTATTCACCTTTGAATGACGAGCTACCGGCCAACCTCAACTTAACGGGAATTCCTATGTTTGAGGGTACCGAAGATCCGGTCCATCATATCCGGGCTTTCAAGGACTTCATGGCAGTCAAAGGAGTAAAGTCCACCATGTTCAAGCACCTATTCCCTTCCTCTTTGGAGAAGCATCCCAGGGCCTGGTTTTACAGGCTCGACCCCAAGAAATACAAGACTTGGGATGATGTGGCGACCGAATTTGCTCGGAACTACGCCGATAACACTGAAATCCAGACTACAATGCGTACTCTGGAGGTAATGGCCCAAGAGCCCAAAGAAGGGTTCACAAAATATCTGCAAAGGTGGAGGGCTGAGAGTGTGAAGCTGGTCGACAAGCCCGGCGAGAAGGCCCTAGTGGAAGCCTTCGTCAAAAATCTACTCCCATCCTACCGGGTCCACCTCCGGTATGCCATCATCCCAAACTTTGCTGTCCTTACTGAAATGGGCACGAGAATCGAGGATGACTTGAGGCTAGAGAGCCTGACTAAGGCCTCTACCAAAGGCTATCAAGGGGCAAGTTCATCCACAATCAAGCCCACACCCGCAGCTGCAACTCGCAGCATCTTCGACGAGGTAAACCTGCTCGACACCTCATCTAAAAAGAATACACCAAATCGGGTATTCACAGATATAGGGACTACCTATACTTATGCCCTACAGAGGCTATCCTCAAAGGGCCTAATCCAACCGATAGGCCCAACTGCAGAACCTCCAGTGGAAAAGAGGCCCAAAACTTACAATGCCCAGGCCTATTGTCAGTATCACCGGGGTAACGGGCATGATACTGAAAAATGTTGGAGGTTAAAACACCTGATCCAGGACCTTATCGAGAGCGGGAAAAACCCGTTGCCCGGGGACAAGCCGAGCAACAAAGAAAACCCATTCAGCGCTCATGCTGTCTTCACCGGTGAGGTAATTGACCAATCTCACCTCATCTCTCCCTATATCCCACAAGTCAACGGGATATGGTTCGACGACGAGGATGATGTGTACTTTACCAAAGGGGAAGCTGTCCCCATCACCCTCGAAGAGGTCCGACAGGCTAAGTCCAAGGCCTTAGCCACCAATCATCTCGCCGCAGCTGGGCGTTCCATTCCTATATCCGTCACTGAACCTGCCAGGACGGAGCCTACCCTCGAAGAACCGAGCCCAGACACGGCTCTGGTCCAACAAATGAAGAGGGTCCGAGCCGATCTAACCATATGGCAACTATTGGTTAGCTCGCAAGCTCACCGGGAAGCACTGACTAAGGCTCTCGATGAAATCAAGGTTGATTCAGAGGCTACCCCTGCTGAAATGGTAGCCACCATCATGCCCTACCTTAAGGGCAAATCCAAAGAAGAAGGCCCACTCATAACCTTCTCTGAAACTGATCTGCCACCATTTGGGCCCAATCACAATCTGGCCCTATACATCACGGTCATCTGCAAAGGTAAATATCTCCCGATGACCCTTATCGACGATGGATCAGCCGTGAATGTCCTTCCCCTAAGGACCGCAAGAGCACTCGGCATCACCGATGCCGATTACCTTCCAACGGCGCAGACTATCCAGGCCTTCGACGGAAGCCCAAAACCTGTCGCCGGGGCCGTGAAATTGAAGATCATAGCGGGCCCAATCGAAAAGGAATTGGAATTTAAGGTGATAGATGTCACCTCATCATTCAATCTCTTGCTGGGAAGGCCTTGGATCCACGCAGTCAAGGCCGTGTCATCTACCCTCCATCGAAAAGTCAAGATGCCCCTCAAAGACAGTATCATCACGCTGGAGGCGACCCCAATTACCGTAGCAAGCTGCAACGCTACGGGCCGGGCCGACCCGCGAGGATTTGATTTCGTGGGCATGATCGAAGAAGAATATCTCTTTAGGCCCTACTTCACAACTAGCATCGACACGATGCTACAAAATCTGGGTTACCTACCCGGAATAACCTCAAGGCCATATCTTCCAGCTGGGAAGATTATCGAGGTCCTAAATGATGGCGAGTCACATTTCGGATTGGGGTATGCTATAACCCCGGAAAACGTGGTTCGGGCCGGTATTCACAAGGCCGTCGACATTATCAAGGGTACTTACATAAGCCCTTATAGCCTGAAGTTATCGGATTACTTCGTTACTCCAGTCTTCGGAACCGTCCAAGTGGGCCTTTACCAACCCACCATCACATATCCCGAGACCAAAAAGGCTCGGGAATGCAATTTCATCCCTGATGATATATTCACCATCGTCCAGGCCGAATCAAAGGAATGCGAAAGCAACTCCGAGCCCGTGCTGGGGCTCTTATTCGGAGAAGACAAAGCCGTCCCCGCTCCAAAGAACGAGTTGGTCAACCTGATCCTTCGCAGCGATCGGTTCGACCCAACCAAGCTAATCACCGAGGTCGGCGCCAACACCGAAACGAGGGCTTGGAGGAAGACCATAAAATGAACCGACGGTCAAGGACGGGTCTACAAGCTGACCACGGCGAGGGAGACATGCCGGATACCGAGTCTGAGTCTGAGTCAGAGTCGGAGTCTGAGTCCGAGTCTAGAGGGTCTGGTGCTAAAGTCGAGTCTGTAACCCCTCTTCCCTTATCCACTGAGGTCTCGGGGCCTGTCCCAAGACCTCTCCCTATCCCACCTCTGACCAATGATCAGATGGCAGCTCTATTCGAGCTATTTTCAAAATTTACCATCAATAATAATAACGAACACCGTTCTGCTTACGACTTGTCTTATTTCCAAAATTTTCTCAATTTCAAAAATTTTATATGCAATGGCATTGAGAAACCCGACGAACAGGTACCCCTACCTCAACATCTGGTCGAGCAGCTCGAGCAAAGGGAATCCCGAGATCCGGTAATCGAAGAAACCGAGTCCATCAATGTGGGAACCACTTTAGAGCCCAAGATGCTTAAGTTGGGCCTATCTTTAGACCCAAAGGAGAGGAAACAATTCGCAGACCTCCTCCAGGAATTCAAAGATGTCTTTGCATGGTCCTACAAAGACATGCCGGGTATAGACCGGGAGATAGCCGAGCACCGAATACCCATCAAAGATGGGTGCAAGCCGGTAAAGCAAAAACTCAGAAGAATGAAGCCCGAGTGGTCTCTTAAAGTCAAAGAAGAGGTCGATAAACAATTTAAAGCAGGCTTTATACAAGTGTCTGAATATCCAGACTGGGTTGCAAACATCGTGCCGGTACCCAAGAAGGGCGGCAAGGTGCGGGTTTGCGTGGACTTCCGGGATCTTAACAAGGCAAGCCCAAAAGACGATTTTCCGTTACCACACATCGACATACTGGTGGATAACACGGCCGATCATGCCCTTCTATCGTTCATGGACGGGTATGCCGGGTACAATCAGATTAAAATGGCAGAAGAGGACATGGGTAAGACCACCTTCATTACACCTTGGGGTACTTACTGTTACACCGTCATGCCATTTGGGCTTATCAACGCCGGAGCCACTTATCAACGGACCGCCACTACCTTGATCCACGACATGATGCATAAGGAAGTGGAGGTCTATGTGGACGACATGATCGTCAAATCCAAGGACCGAAGCGGGCACATTTCAGCCCTAAGAAAGTTCTTCACCCGGCTACGTAAATACAACATGAGACTGAACCCACAAAAATGCAGTTTTGGGGTAACGTCGGGCAAATTACTGGGCCATATCGTTAGCCAACGCGGCATCGAGGTCGACCCAGCTAAAATCAAAGCCATCACCGAGATGCAACCACCCAAGACCGAAAAGGAAATAAGGGGGTTTCTCGGAAAAGTCCAATACATCAGCCGGTTCATTTCGAAACTAACCATGGTATGCGAACCCATCTTCAAAAAGCTAAAAATCGGAGAACGGGTGCTATGGGACGGCAAATGTCAAGCGGCTTTCGACAAAATCAAGGAGATGTTGTCTGCTCCGCCGGTACTAATGCCAGCTCAACACGGTCTGCCTTTGTCGTTATACCTAACGACGACGGAGACGGCCATGGGGGCTATGCTGGCCCAGACAGTCGATTTAGAAGAACGGGCTATTTACTACATCAGTAAAAAGTTCCTCGAATATGAGTGCAAATATACAATGCTCGAAAAGACGTGCCTAGCATTGGTTTGGGCCACTAAAAAGCTCCGACATTACATGCTCAGTCACGAGGTACATGTGTTATCCAAAATGGATCCTATCAAGTACTTATTTGAGAAGCCCATCCTCAACGGCAGGATGTCAAGATGGACTTTAATGTTATCCGAGTTCGACCTCAAATTTGTACCATTAAAAGCCATCAAAGGCCGGGTAGTTGCCGAGTTCCTCGCTGACGGCCCAATATCCGAAGAAGGCCACACCGATACATGGGCCTTTCCTGATGAAGACATATTCCATACCGATACGGAAGTGTGGGATTTATACTTCGATGGGGCATCCAACTTCCGAGGATTTGGGGTCGGAATCCTGTTAATTTCACCCCGAGGGGAACACACTCCCTTGTCCATCAAGTTGGACTTCGACGTGACCAACAACGCAGTCGAATACGAAGCATGCATTCACGGGTTGCAAGCCGCCGCTGATTTAGGGGTAACAAACCTCCGGGTCCACGGTGATTCATCATTAGTCATCAATCAAGCACTCCAAAAATGGAAAACTCGGAACGCCAATCTCGTGGCTTACCAAGCACGGGTAAGGGTTCTAGAGAAACAATTTCAAAAGGTAGAATACATTTATCTGCCCTGGGAAGAGAATCAGTTCGCAGATGCACTTTCCAAATTAGCATCTTTGCTGAACATCCCGGATCACCTGACCAGCATGCCAATCTGTGTCGAAAGACGGTCCGAGCCAGCCTACATCCACGCCATTCAGGATATCGAGATAACTGACCCGGAGCCTTGGTATCAAGCTGTCCTAACCTACCTGACAACGGGAGAGTACCCCCCGGAAGCTGAAAATCGGGCCAAAAAGGCCCTACGAAGATTAGCAACCCAATTTGTTCGAACTGATGACGGGCAATTGTACAAAAAGACGGAACAGGGGGCTCTACTCCTATGCATCGACAAAATACAGGCCGAAAAGGTCATGGCCGAGGTCCATGATGGTGAAAGCGGCCCGCATATGAACGCCCATATGCTAGCCCGAAAAAACATGAGGCTCAGGTACTATTGGAACACCATGGAAACAGACTGTCAGTTGTATGTCAAACACTGCCATAACTGTCAGATCTTCGCCAATGTACAGCATATGCCATCTTCCCTATTATATACCATGACATCACCATGGCCATTTTCGACATGGGGTATTGACATAATTGGAAAGGTGCATCCTTCCGGGACGGGAGGTCATTGCTTCATCTTGGTGGCCATCGACTACTTCACCAAATGGGTCGAAGCCGAGTCATACCGTGTCTTGAACGCCCAGCACGTGGCCAAATTTATCCAAAATAAAATAATATGCCGGTATGGGATCCCTCACGAGTTCATCAGCGATCACGGGACCCACTTTCAAGCTGAAACTGCCGCATTGCTGGCAAAATACAAAATTCAAAGGCATACATCTTCGCCTTACCGACCTCAAACAAATGGAGCGGTAGAAGCGGCCAATAAAACAATTGTCACCATACTTAAAAAGATGGCTGAAAATTACCGGGACTGGCCCGACAAAATACCTTTTGCCCTATGGGGATATCGAACCTCAATCCGCACCGCGACCGGGGCAACCCCGTATTACTTGACATACGGAATGGAAGCGGTCCAACCAGTCGAGCTAGAGGTGCCATCCCTTAGGATCCTACTTGAAAGCCAAGTACCTGAGGCAGATTGGGTCCAAGCCCGATACGATTCGCTAGTCCTTTTAGACGAACGGCGATCCCGGGCTCTCAACAACATTCAAATATATCAAAAAAGGATCCAACGGGCTTTCAACAAACGGGTTAGGCCCAGGAACATCAAGGAAGGGGATCTGGTCCTAAAATCGGTTCGTGCCTTACTACCGGTTGACCCAAGGGGTAAATTCAAACCCAACTGGGCTGGGCCATACTTAGTCAAGAAGGTCCTATCAGGAGGAGCGGTGATGCTGACAGACTTGGACGGGAACGAATTCGTCAACCCAACCAACTTGGACCAGCTGAAGCGCTACTACCCATAAACCCCCATCTCAATGTCATTTGCAAAAATTTATAAAAATTTGTCCTTTTTATAAATTTTCAAAATTTTAGACAAGTCAATAAGCTAGAACTAATATATTCTACTGTCGCACATCTTGAATTAATAATCCTGATGTATTTCGAAAATTGCAAAAAAAAAATCAATCAAATCAAATTTTGAACTACGTTTGGTTTGATTCCGCTATTTGCGGATACGTAGGCAACCCTTCAAAAGGGTACAACCGCTGCAACAAACGAAAGACGGGATCGGTGTTCAATAATATGTCCTTTATTAATATCTTGATAAACTCGGGATTACAAAAAAAAAAAAAAAAAAAATTAAACGCGCCAAAACGGCATACACAAAAAAATCACACCACAAAAAATAATAATACTATTCAAATAATAAAATAAGGAGACTAGTATCCGGGCATCTTCCCTTTCCCCTTGTCCTTCGGGTCGCGTGGAGCCTGGGGTCTTCGGGGTGGTGGCGAGCGTTCCCGAATCACAAGTAAAACCTCCTTAGCCCGAGCCCGTTTCTTTGACGACGGGTCTTCAATCACGGTCTTCGGCCCAAGTCGGGCCCGCACATGCTCAGGCAGTCTATCCCGTGGGCCAAGTCGGTCCTGCACGGGTAGTCTTGGGCCCAGTCTCCTTTCCAAGTCCATCTGGGGGCTCACTTTCCCCCAAGCACCTTTAGCACTAGACCCTTCAGCTTGAGTCTTAGTCTTCTTCTTGTGACCAGACATTAGACGAACTAGGGTAGCTGGAGTGTCACCATCATCGAAGAATCCCCTATTGTCTTTAGCTTGCTCCCTCCTCAACAGGTCAAAAGCTTCGTCAACCTTCAGCGCAGCTCGGGCTTTAGCATCAACGGCTTTGGTCCACTTCATGTAAGAATCTGAAACCCAGATTGAGTGGCGAGATTTGACAACGGGCCAAGTATGCCGTGTGTACCATCTTTGCATCCAGGTATCACACATTACATCAGTCAGTTGGGTAGGGTCACTCACAACTGCTTCAACTTCAGGGATTCGCTGGGTCCATCCATACTGCCTTAGTATGCGATCTGGGTAGAGATGAACCGTCTGCCTGAAAGATAGGATCACCTGATAGCGGACTCTGTCCCTCGGGTCCAAGCCACTCCAAAGGTAGATGGGCCACCACGGAACGACCCATCGAATTAGCGGACCACCATGGAAAGACAAAACCTCGTCCCAATACTTTTGCGTAATCTGACGAGAGAAATCAATGGCCCGCCTCCTCGTCATCACCTGGTTATGACGATAGTTGCCCGCATCAAGGGGAGGGTCTATCACTGATAGCCTCTCATAAAGCCAAATCTGCAAAAAGGAAACAAAACATGAGTAACAAAAAATCAAAAAAATCGAAAATCAAAAAAAATTGCAAAGTAACATACTTGCAGCAATCGGGTGCTCCCAGTAAGACGAATTGACGAGTCTCTCTTACGGCTGTCCAATCCTTGGATAATCTCGCCCGTGATCAGCCAAGCCGGGTTGTGTTCAGTCTCCATCAAGTCTACTACGGTCAAAAGATGGGTGTTTCCCATGCAGGATAACAAATCCATGTGACCCTCGAAAGCATATACGTGGAGCATACAGAAAGAAAAGGCCCTGCGGCTGTAAGCCGGTCTGACCCGAACATCAAGAGAATTCATAAATTTCTCAGCCAAGTCGATCAGAGAAATCTTATCGCCTTCCATCATGCGGGATACCTCATTGTGAGAAAGCCCTAGAAATTCTCGAAGCTTCCTCCTCGGGTCATAGATCGAGTACGGGACGGCTGGACGAAGCACCGGGTTCCATCCTCCTATAGCGGCAATCTCCTCAGGCAAAGGGCAAACCTCGCCCCGGGGAAAAGCAAAGACATGATATATGTCATCCCAGTAAGCCAAGCATGCATCCAGGAAATAGCGATCAACCACCATCTGACGGAACGGATACAGCTGAGTTATACCCGTCTGGTTGAGCGCCACCCTATCCGTGTCCCTAAAGCGACGGGACCACTCCTGCAGCATAACGGTCAATCTATCGATTCCCATGGCTAATTCCTTAAGAAAATAAGATCTTCTTTTTGCCTTAAGGGAAATAAAGAGACTTTCTTTAAAGAAGGGATTGATTTGTAATGAGAATTGTGGAGAAATCAAGGGCAAGAGAGGACTATATATAGCATTAGCCTTGCAAACTGTTTTGGAAAATTTCCTAATCCTAATTGGAATCAAGCCGCAAGCCTAGTCTCGATACTAGCACGGAAATCTCCATCCCGAACTTTCCTAATCCTTGTTAGGAGTCAAAAATCTCAAAGTTTCCAAAATTCAAAAATCTCAATATTTCAAATTTCAAAATTTCAAAAAAATCATTTTCCCCAGCGCGAGTCACTTTACTATCTACGTGTTGCATGCATTTTATGTGACTTATACAGGTACGACTCAAACAGGGACGTGCAACCCACAATATCTCCCCAGCGGAAGCCAACGGCGGCATTTCACGGGATGAGCCTACATACAGGCACACCCAGGACTTATGCGACAAGTCCAATTCCCCACGGAGTTATCGGCTCAGGTATGACTTCTAGCTTACGGCTGGCGAGCGCTTCACGCGAGTCTAATGGACTATAAACGACCCGACCGGAAGTCCGCCAGGTTTCAATCCTCGATTGTCCTGGTGGCTACTCTGAATTTTGCCTTGTCCAAGCCTCAGTCAGAGTGGGGGCTCTGTAGACACCCGCATTTTGACTACCAGGTGTCTATGGCAGTTTCCAAAAAACACCCAATGATGATCGGACGCTAACATGCTTCTATGCGCTCGGATACGGGCTCAAATCCATTAATCACTGGCTAACACACTTACAGAGTACAAATCTCACAAAATCAACCTCGAATCCAAGCCCAGTGGATCATTCCGAGTCAAATAAGACTAATTTGGGCCAAAACCGACACCGGAATTAAAACCGACTTTTTGCGATTGGGTCAACCCTGGTCAAAGTCGTTTCCGAGACATACAAAACAACCATTCACAACATCAAAAGTCCAACTCAAGAAGCAAAACCAACAGTCCATCTTCAGACGGGCCATCAGGTCAAGTCCGTCAAGGCAAAACCCTAGACACCAAAGTGCATGGCCATGCCTATATAAACACCCTCATGCAACACACTTTCAGACATTGAAAAAAAAACCCTAGAGCAACCCTACACACACATACAACATCTATTACAAACCCTAATCAAACCCTAGCAATTCTACACTAGCAAAAAAACCCTAAACCAAGTTTTAGGAATCAATCCCGAGCCACCATAACTTAACCTCCATAAAACCTCGAAGACTCTTGTGTTAAAGCCACGGTTACGAGTTCGATCCGAGACAAGAACATGTAGGTTGAGGGTGTCAAAACCCCGTTCTCTCCTTCTTCTCTTCCTCTCGTCATCTTCTTTGCTTTTTCTTACTTTTTATTTTTTATTTTTTTTTCCTTTATTGCATCATAATATCGATAATACTAATACAAAACATTAAAATACTTATCGATTTGTGTCGAATAAGAGGGGTATCGGAATAAGGAAACACGAATATACAAGTGTACTGCACACAGCGTTGACGGTCGCTTGTTCCAATACCCCGATTATTTGATTATTGAGATAAGTTAACTTAAACAATAATTTTTTTTTTTTTTCGTTTGCATCATTATCATTAGTCGTATGTTTACATTATTTTTCAAAAACAAGCATTATATTTAATAAGGGTCGAAACCCGTTGATGTGGATCCGATATCAAACAATTCGCAAGAATTAATTATGATGTCGGGATGCGGAGGGAATCAAGTCGAGTTTTTTTAATTAAAGTATCGATCTATTATATTCGATACCAATTCCATAATTGGATGTCGAATCTAATGATTTAGTCAAATAATTTAATTAACACGATTTTCGTTGATGCTAATATAGATGTCCTCTAATTCAATTGGATTAATTACGACATTAATAAACGCGGAGAAAATTTATATCGTGCTAGTTAATTTAAAATGACTTATATTATTTTCTTTATTTTTTCACTCTAGTATTCCATATCGATTCCATAATCGGATATGGGATATAACGAGCATCAAAATCAAAATCGAGTATAAATTATTCCAAGTATTTAATATCGATTTCATAATCGAATATTGAATACGACGAATATCGAAAATATTAAGTCGAGTGCAAATTACGCAATATTTGTACGCGATTCAATAAAATCATCAATTTTCCGAAGAAAACAATTTCGCTCTTTTTTATTATTATTCTTCGAACATCATTTTTTTAGACAAAACATTTTTTTTTAGATCTCGATATATTTTTTTCCTTGACCTCGGTCAACACGTGTTAATCCATCACGTGACCTACTATTCTTTCCAAAATCATGCATTCATCACATCTATATCTTTACTCAATCTATTACTCGTTACATCGTTACTAACGGTTTGATTGTTTCCTTTGTCGATTTTTGTCGTTTATTTTATTTTACTAAAATGAACCCACATGCTAAAATTCCACTTTGACGTAGAATTAATTGCATTAAATCGACATAGAAACCCTTTTCAATTCCATTCACATGTTTAGGGAAAATAATCTTTGCATATCTTTTTCCCGTTCAATTAACGCGCGTATTGGAAAGTCATTCGAATTCTTAGTAGAGGCCGCTAATGTGTGGGCGGGGTTGGGTGTCCTTTGTGGGCTTCCCAACACGTACCCTCACCCCTTACTCAGAACCTCGGTTTCCGGATGCCCGAAACCGTTGGCGCACGAGAGTCATTCAATACACAATATCCGATAATGTCGGTATTGGTATCAAATGCAAAGGGACGAGCCCAATAAACTCTGACATCGAAAATGGGCCGTATTTTGTATACGGACCACTACGACATAGAGTGGGCTCGAATGGTTCCGAATAACCACAAAATTCGGTGGCGACTCCACTTCGACCTAAATTTCAATTCGATCCATTCTCATATGGAGATTCATTCGCCTATCCAAACCCGCGCGTGGCCGCGTCGGGGTGGACCTATGTCATGTCCACAGAAGTTTTTCACTGAAAAATTATTTTCATTATAATGTTTTGGTGTTTTCTGTTTTCTTACTATTTTTCTATAATAGTAATTACAGTTTTAAAATCCTGTTATACGCCTGGGAGAACGTTGGCGTTTCTCCCCACTGATTGTGGCTGTTATGTTTTAACATGGCAGGTATACGTGTTCCGAGTGTGGGCTAGCGAGCAGTGTGGATCCTGGTTGTTTATTTTGATAATTATGTCTTATGGATTGTTCAAACCCCTTTTGTGGATTGTTTTAAATTTTGACCATTTTATTTAAGGCCTATTGTTTGACTTTACCATTTTAATTTTACTAAGACATAGTTACAGTGTGTTTTAATCCCGACTCTACAGTGTATCCGCCACTTTATCGCGTTAGATTTTCTAGGGGATTACAAAAACGGTCAATCGCTTCAGTAGCGACCGAAAAAAAATCGGGCGACCGATATCAGTCGCTAAGCGAAGAGACTGAGTAAGAAGAGGTGTGGAATAAAATGAACACATAGCGACCGATATCGGTCGCAAAAAAAACACGCGCGACCGATATCGGTCGCTAAGTGGTATTATTAATTTAATACAGCGACCGATATCCGTCGCTAAGTATACAAAAAAATGAACCTTAGCGACCGACAGGAAAAGACGGGTGACCGCTGTCGGTCGCTAAGTCTTCGGATTTTTTTTAAATTAAGCAGACCCCCCTTCCCCCTCCGTCATTCTCATTTCCGCTCTACCTCTCTAAAAACTCGTCTCTCCTCTCTCTAAATCTACCGAGCTCCCTTTCCTCTTCATTCCTTTTTTTCTCTCATTTTCCTTGATTAAGGTATGTTTTTTATCTGTACTTAGTGTAACACCTGCTATTTTCCTAGCGTTTTTACCCTTTCCGTTATGACTTTGTCATAACTCAGTCACATTTCGGCCTTGTGTTTCATCATTTTTTTTCCAAAGCTTTAGTTTTATTTTGAGTTTAATGATATTTATTTATATTTTAAAAGATTTTTATTATTTTAAATCTATTTATTTGGTTTTCTTCGTAAACTATTTATTTTCCGCGAGCAATTCTACTTCTTTACGAATTAACGTTTTAAGCTCGGATTTAAGTTATTCTTTTTCCTACAAATGTCTAAGCATATTTATATAATCTTTTCAACTTAGAAATATTTTTACTTACGAAAATTTTGTCATTAATGATGAAATTAGATAATTCTCTACATCCATTTAATGGGATGATTAATTCACAAACTTTTCATATTCCTTCCCTCTTAATTTGGCCGGAACATTTAGCCCATTTCTCACCTTGTTTTCATCACTTTTAATATCTGTAGACACCCACATTTGGCTGCCAGGTGTCTATTGCAGTTTTCGACAAAACACCCGATGATGATCGGCGTAAACATGACTTAATACACTCGATTTTGGACTCGGAATCAATAGTATGGGCGCGAGATTTTAGAGAAGTAAAAAATCTCACCAAACTGACCTGAAATCCAGGCCCAGTGAGTCATTTCCAGTCAAATAAGACTAATTTGGGTCAAAACCGTCACCAAGGGCAAAACCGTCTTTTAGCGACCGAGTCAAACCCCGGTCAAAGATATTTCCGAGACATGAAAATCTGTCATGCAGCTTCAAAAGTCTAACTCAAAGTCAAATACCACAAAAATCAGCCAAAAAGAGAGTAAACTACTTCGTTAAAGATAAAACTTTATCTCTAAAAGAGACTCCCACCCGACCAGACCCACTCGATCGAGTGAACCGGCCCACTCGGTCGAGTAGGCTAGTAAAACCCACAAGAACCGGTGTCAGACCGGGCACTCGATCGAGTGCCATACACCACTCGATCGAATGGCCTCTTTTCTATCCAATACAAGGTGTTTTTCTTCATCCAAAACCGGGTGTTTCTTCATCCAAAACCGAGTATTTTCTATCCGAAATCCGGGTATTTTCTATCCATAAGTCGGATACCTTTTTCTATAAATACACCCCTTTGCAAACCTTCAAAGGACACAATTCACAACCCAAAATTTCAGCAACCTTAAAGCAAACTATACACAAGTGCAATCCCGTCTTTTTCCTCTAGAAAACCTATAGGAAACCCGAGCCAAACCGATCCAAAAATACAACACCTTAACTCTCCCTATATCCTCGTTACTCCCACGCAAACACCGTTACTACGAGTTCCTAATCGAGGCCGAAATTAGCATGTAGGTTGAGGGTGTTACAAATCCCGATTTCTCCTTTTCTCTCTCCCTTTTTTCGTCTTTCTCGTTTTGTGTCACCATTATCACTTTTTTTCCTTTTCTCGTTTCTAATATCGATATTATCTTACTATCATCTAATCAAATAAATAAAACGTTATCCCTAGGATGCGATATCGACTCTGTAGTCGAATATTGGATCTAAAGTAATCAATCAATAAACTATATTAAGCACGATCCCGTTGACGCCGAAATAATAGTCACATGATCCGAAAGGACTAATTACGACATTCACGAACCATTGTTCGTACGGGGGGCACTCGATCGAGTGCCATATCCATAGGCCACTCGGTCGAGTGACACCCCAAAAAGTGGGCAAAAGGTTTTATTCGAGGACCACTCGATCGAGTCCCTCTATGACTCGATCGAGTGGCCTTTGTCACACCAAAATCGTGAGCCTTCAACGTATTTCAAGCCTCGATAAATCTCTTTTAACGAATTTGGTCATCACGTGCTAACTCTATCACGTGATTTACTTTTTTTCAAAACCATGAGTTATACCATTCTAATCTATTTTTTTCCATTATTATCCATACTAACTCGTTTGTCGCTATTTTGATGCTTTATTTTCATTGCTTGTTTTATTGTACTTATACGAACCTCGCATGCTAAATACAACTTCGACATATTTCAAAAATGCATTAAACGACGTAGATCAAACATATCTCACATGTTTAGTCAAAAACATTGTTTGCATATCATTTAATTGTCAAACTAATGCGTGTACGCGAAAAACGAACGATATCTAAGTAGAGGCCGCTAAGTGCGGGCGGGGTTGGGTGTTCTTTGTGAACTTCCCAACATGTACCCTCACCCCTTACTCAGAACCATGGTTTCCGGATGTCCGAAACTGTTGGCATACGAGAGTCATTCAATACACGATAATCGATAATGTCGGTAGCGGTATCGCAATGTAAAGGGACGAACCCCATAAACTCTGAAATCGGAATGGGCCGTACTCTGTGAACGGCCCACCATGATATAGAGTGGGTTCGAATGGGCCCGAACTCCCACAAAGTTCGGTGGCGACTCCATTTAGATTTAAATTTCAATCCGAGATCCATCTCACATGAGATTCATTCGCCTCTCCAAACCCGCGCGTGGCCGCATCGGGGTGGACCTATGTCATGTCCACAATTTGGCGAGTCCGCTGGGGATACCTGATGTACCATTTGTCATTGAGGTTCATAGGATGAGACTCGAAAAGAAATCGTTCGATTATTAGTTTACGCATTTTAGTTCGATGATTCATGCATAACCCAAATTTTTCCCAGGCCGGTTACTTGTGACCGACGTCCCACTATACCGCGGTGCATTCCTAAATGGGTGTACTAAAAACTTCTATGGCCGAACTCGTATGGGTTTTGCGCATGTTCTAAGACCAATTCGGCTTAGGAAGTCCGTCCTGATTTACGAGAAAGTCGTCGTTGTTTGTATAGACCCGATTTCGACCGACCGAGACTTAGTCTAGAGCATACATGGTGTCGATATATTGCTTCCATGACTACATGCTACTTGATTTACATGTCATCTTTTTCAGAAAACCGTTATTTCGAGAAAAAAATGCATCTTTTCAAATTATTCAATTTTCAAAACCCGGGATGCTACCGAAATTAGGACTTACGATTTGACTCAAAATAGCCTAATTCTAGCCGGTATGCCGCCCATTTCAAAATTCAAAAACATTTTCGTACCTTCAAAAATTCCGGCCCCGACCGCGCTTTTGCCACTTTCAAAAGTCGGGACTGTCCTCTGATTTTTTTCTCGGAATTCAAACGTTTTTTTAAAAAAAGACCTTCCTTATCTTAGGAATTACCACATTTAGTAGTGTTGGGTCTTTTCCTAAATTGTCGAAGTCTCTAGTGTCGAAACTCCGTCGATTTTACATCACGGGTTTCCCCCCTATCCCGGTCCGCATTATTTGTCAAGGCACGGCCCACCTACGTAGGACATACCCCTACAAAGGGGGCCCGTTTACACATTCGAGTCCAAAGCCTAGGGAAATCTCACATGGACCTTCCTTCAAACGGGACTAGGCCCACTCAGCCTAATCCTAAGGAAGTTACACCACCCACGAGTCATCCGTCTAGGTGTCGGTCTCGGGTCGTTTCCTCGTCTAGTCTTTTCCTTGCTCAGGATGTGTTGTTTTGATTCCAGGATCTAGGTCAGTTTCTGATTACGCGGTATTCTTACAGACAGGCCACCGGTAACCAAACACCGGCACAAGATGCAAGAATCTTTGGACAAGTTAACAACCTCGTTGGCTCAGATTGAGACCCAACTGACAACTATCAAGTCCGACCAGATAGCTATTGTTACCCGTTTGAGCGCCATGGAACAACGGACTCCCAATGGTGGGGTTGAGCGCAGTTCGCAAACTGGAGGAACAGGTCCATTTGTCGACGAACAACACTATTCACACAGAAAATGCCCGTGCCTACTCGCCTCTGAATGATGAACTACCCCCCAATTTCAACCTTACGGGCCTACCAATGTTTGACGGGACCGAGGATCCGGTGCTTCATATCCGGGCCTTCAAAGAGTTCATGGCCGTTAAGGGAGTAAAATCGACCATGTTCAAGCACCTTTTTGCCTCCTCCCTCGAGAAGCATTCGAAAGCCTGGTACTATAGGCTTGATTCCAAGAAGTACAAAACTTGGGATGATGTGGCAACAGAGTTTGATCGGAATTATGCCGACAACACTGAAATCCAAGCCACGATGCGTACCCTAGAGGTTATGGCCCAGGAACCTAAGGAAGGTTTTACGAAATACCTTCAACCCTGGAGGCCGAGAGTGTGAAGTTGGTCGACAAGCCCAATGAAAAAGTTTTAGTGGAGGCCTTTGTCAAGAACGTCCTCCCCTCCTACCGGGTCCATCTCCGGTACGCTGTCATACCCAACTTCGCCACCTTAACTGAAATGGGGACGAGGATTGAAGATGACTTGAGACTAGAGGGCCTTACTAAGGACTCTAGAAAAGGGTATCAAGGGGCCAGCTCAGCCACCAGCAAGCCCACATCTGCAGCTACAACCCGCACCATTTTCGACGAGGTTAATCTACTTGATACCTTGTCTAAAAAGAATACCACACCTCGGGTGTTTACTGATATAGGTACTACCTATACATATGCCTTACAAAGGTTATCATCAAAGGGCCTGATCCAACCGATAGGCCCAACTACCGAAGTCCGGGTCGAGCGATGCTCCAACTCCTACAACGTCCAAGGTTATTGCCAATACCACCGAGGCAATGGGCATGACACCTAAAAATGCTGGAAGCTGAAGCACTTGATCCAGGATCTCATCGAGAACGGTAAGATCCCCTTACCCGGAGACAAGCCAAGTAATAAGGACAATCCCTTAGGTGCTCACGCCATTTTTTCCGGAGAAGTAATTGACTGCTCACACCTCATTTCTCCATTTATCCCGCAAGTGAATGGGATTTGGTTCGAAGACGAGGACGATGTGTACCTCACCAAAGGGGAAGATGTCCCCATTACCCCGGAGGAGATCCGAAAGGCTAAGTCCAAGGCCTTGGCCAGTAACCACCTTAGTCGTCCCTATCAAGCCACTAGCTTTTGGGACGCCCCTACTTCGATAACTGTCACTGAGCCAATCAGGGCGGAAGTCGCCCCTGAAGAGCCGAACACCGAAAAGGCTCTCGTGAAGCAGCTAAAGAAGACCCGAGTTGACATCTCTATATGGCAGCTCCTAGTCAGCTCACAAGAATATTGAGAGGTACTCACTAAGGCCCTCGATCAAGTCAAGATCTACTCCTCGGCTACTCCTGCTGAAATGGTAGCCACGGTCTTGCCCCACTTAAAGGGCAAAGCTGGAAAAGAAGGCCCACTAATCACCTTCTCCGAAGATGATCTACCACCATTAGGGTCTACCCACAACGTGGCCTTCTATATCACAATAATCTCCCGTGGAAAGTATCAACCGCTGACCCTAATCGATGATGGATCCGCGGTCAACGTCCTCCCCTTGAGGACCGCCAAAGCCCCCAACATTACCGAGGCCGACTATGTTCCGACTACTTAAACCATTCAGGCATTCGATGGGAGCCCAAAGTCGGTAGCTAGGGTCGTGAAACTAACCATCATAACGGGCCCGATAGAGAAGGAGCTGGAGTTTCAAGTAATCGATGTCACCTCTTGCTTTAACATGCTTCTAGGGAGGCCATGGATCCACACCGTCAAGGCAGTATCCTCCACCCTTCACTGGAAGATCAAGTTGCCCTTACACGATAGTGTCATCACCTTGGAGGCAACCCTTATGACTGTGGCTAATTGTAACGCCACGGGCCCCTCAGACCTCTGGAGATTCGATTTCATAGGAATGGTCGAAGAGGAGTATCTTTTCCAACCCTATTTCACAACCAGCATCGACACGATGCTACAAAATCTAGGGTATCTGCCGGGGGCTACCTCCCAACCCTATCTTCCAGCTGGGAAGATTATCGAGGTCCTTAAAAATGAAGACTCACATCTAGGCCTCGGTTATGCTGCAACTCCGGGCAACATTGTCCGAGCAGGTATTGAAAGAACCTGCAACCTCATTAAGGGTATCTACTTGAGCCCTTATAGCCCACGATTAACCGACTACTTCGTCACACCGGTATTCGGGGCTGTCCAGGTTGGTCTATACCAACCCAATTATGTACACCCTGTGACCCACTTGGCCCAGGATTGTAACTACATCCCGGATGATGTCTTCGCCCTCGTTCAGACAGAAGATGTCAACGATGCTGAGTCCGTACTAGGGCTACTTTTTAGGGAAGACACAGTGGCCCTGACTTCAAAAGAAGATCTGGTCAATCTTATTCTTCGCAGCAATAGGTTTGACCCAACTATGCTGATGATCTCCGATGTGGGCTCCGGAATGGGAAACAGAGCCTGGAGGAAGACTGTCAAATGGACTGACGGTCAAGGAAGGACTTACAAGCTGATCGCCAGAGAAGGAGACATGCCTGAGTCTGAGTCTGAGTCTGAGTCTGAGTCCGAGTCGGAGTCCGAGTCAGAGTTTGAGGTCAGGTCTAGGAGGTCCGGTGCTAGAGTCACTCCTGTAACCACCCCCCTCCCTTTAGTTACTCCTACTGCTGGTGCTTTGGGGTCTGTCCCGAGCGCCTTACCTATCCCGCCACTAACCAATGATCAGATGGCAGCTCTTTTCGAGCTATTTTCAAAATTTATAATCAATAATAACAACCGTTCTGCTTACGACTTGTCTCATTTTCTAAATACTTTCAATTTCAAAAATGTTTTGTGCAGTGACATTAAGAAACCCGACAAATAGGTACCCCTACCTCCACATTTGATCGAGCCACTAAAGCAAAGGGAATCCCGAAACCCGGTAATCGAGGAAACCGAGTCCATTAGTATGGGAACAACCTTAGAACCTCAGATGCTTAAGATAGGGTTATCCTTAGATCCCTAGGAGAGACAACAGTTCACCAGTCTCCTTCAAGAATTCAAAGACGTCTTCGCATGGTCCTACAAGGACATGTCGGGGATAGATCAGGAAATAGCCGAGCACCACATACCGATCAAAGACGGGTTCAAGCCGGTTACACAGAAGCTCCGCCGAATGAGGCCTAAATGGTTCCTTAAGGTCAAGGAAGAAGTCGATAAACAATTCAAAGCCGACTTCATACAAGTGTCCGAATATCCTGATTTGGTTGCAAACATCGTGCCGGTTCCTAAAAAGGACGGTAAGGTACGTGTCTGTGTAGATTTTTGGGATCTTAACAAGGCGAGCCCGAAAGACGATTTCCCGTTACCACACATCGACATACTGGTGGATAACACAGCTGATCATGCCCTTCTATCATATATGGACGGGTATGTCGAGTACAACCAGATAAAAATGGCAGAAGAAGATATGAGTAAGACCACCTTCATTACACCTTGGGGTACTTACTGTTACACCATCATGCCATTTGGCCTCATCAATGTCGGGGCCACTTATCAACGAACCACCACAACTTTATTACACGACATGATGCATAAAGAAGTGGAAGTTTATATAGACGACATGATCGTCAAGTCAAAAAACAGGGACGGTCACATCACCACTCTGAGAAAATTCTTCACCCGACTACGCAAATACAACATGAGGTTAAACCCTCAGAAGTGTAGTTTCGGGGTAAGATCAGGTAAATTATTGGGTCATATCGTTAGAAAACGTGGCATTGAAGTAGATCCAGCTAACATCAAAGCCATTATCGAGATGCAACCTCCTAAAACCGAAAAAGAAATAAGAGGGTTTCTCGGGAAAGTCCAGTACATCAGCCGGTTTATTTTAAAATTAACCATGGTATGTGAACCAATTTTCAAGAAGCTGAAGATAGGGGAACGAATATTATGGGACAACAAATGGCAAGCGGCCTTTGATAAAATCAAAGAAATCTTGTCTGCTCCACCGGTTTTGATGCCGCCTCAACCCGGTTTTCCCTTGTCGTTATACCTAACAACGACCGAGACAACAATGGGGCCTATGCTAGCTCAGACGGTCAACTACGAAGAACGAGCTATCTACTACATCAGCAAAAAAATTTTAGAGTATGGATGCAAATACACCATGCTCGAGAAGACGTGTTTAGCCCTGGTCTGGGCCACCAAGAAGCTTCGACATTATATGCTCAGCTACGAGGTGCAGGTGCTATCTAAGATGGATCCAATCAAGTACCTTTTCGAAAAGCCCATCCTCAATGGCAGAATGTCAAGATGGACCCAAATGTTGGCAGAATTTGACCTAAATTGCGTGCCGTTAAAAGCCATTAAAGGCCGAGTAGTAGCCGAGTTCCTCGCCGATAGTCCCGTAACCGAATAAGGACACACCGACACTTGGTCCTTCCCTGATGAGGATAGTTTCCATACCGATACCGAAACGTGGGACTTATACTTCGACAGGGCATCCAATTTCCAAGGATTCGGAGTCGGGTTTCTTTTAATCTCGCCAAAAGGGAAACGTACTCCCGCATCCATCAAATTGGACTTCGATGTTACCAATGATTCCGCTGAATACGAACCATGTATCCATGGGCTACAAGCCGCCGCCGACTTGGGGGTCACAAATCTACGGGTACACGGCAACTCATCCTTGGTCATTAACCAAATACTTCAAAAATGAAAAACTCGAAACGCCAATCTCGTGGCCTACCAGGCACGAGTAAGGGATCTCGAGAAGCAATTCCAAAAGGTAGAGTACATATACTTGCCTCGAGAAGAAAATCAATTTGCAGATGCACTCTCAAAATTTGCATCTTTACTGAATATTCCCGATCACGTGACCAGTATGCTAATTTGTGTCGAAAGACGGTCCGAGCCGGCATACATCCACGACACTGAAGATATTGACATACTTGATCCCGAGCTGTGGTATCAAGTTGTGCTAACATACCTGACGACCGGGGAATATTCTCCCGGGACCGATAGTCGAGCCAAGAAAACCTTACGAAGGCTAGCAACACAGTTTGTCCGCACCGACGACGGGCAAATATACATGAAGACGGCACAGGGGGTTCTTCTCCTTTGTGTTGATAAATCAAAGGCCGAGAAAGTCATGGCCGTGGTGCATGATGGTGAAAATGGCCCGCATATGAATGCCCAGATGTTAGTCTGAAAAATTATGAGGCTCGGATACTACTGGAATAATATGGAAACCAATTGCCAGTTATACGTCAAGCATTGCCATAACTGTCAATTTTTCGCCAATGTGCAACATATGCCGTCATCCCTGTTGTATACCATGACGCCGCCTTGGCCATTTTCAACATAGGGTATCGACATAATCGAAAATATAAATCCTTCGGGTACTGGCAGACACTGTTTTATTCTGGTAGCTATCGACTATTTCACAAAATGGGTCGAATCTGAATCTTACCGTATTCTTAATGCCAAGCATGTTGCCAAGTTTATCTAAAACAAGATAGTATGCCGGTATAGAATCCCGCATGAATTTATCAGTGACCACGGGACCCATTTTCAAGACAAAACAGCGGCCTTGCTGACTAAATATAAAATTTAGAGGCATACATCTTCGCCCTACCGACCCCAAACAAATGGAGCGGTAGAAGAGGCTAATAAGACGATTATCACCATAAGAGGCTGATAATTACCGGGATTGGTCTGATAAAATATCTTTTGCACTGTGGGGGTACCGAACATCAATCCGCACCGCAACCGGTGCAACGCCGTATTACCTAACATACGAGATGGAAGCGGTCCAGCCTGTCGAGTTGGAGGTGTCGTCCCTCAGGATCCTGTTAGAAAGTCAAGTACCTGAAGCTGATTGGGTTCGAGCACGGTATGACTCGCTAGTCCTATTGGATGAACGACGATCTCGTGCCCTCAATAACATCCAGATATATCAAAAAAGGATCCAACGGGCCTTCAATAAAAGGGTGAGGCCCAGGAATATTAAAGAAGGGGATTTGGTTCTCAAGTATGTTCGAGCCTTATTACCAGTAGACCCAAGGGGAAAATTCAAACCCAATGGGGTCGGGCCATATTTGGTGAAGAAGATTCTATCAGGCGGAGCTGTAATGCTGACGGACCTGGACGAGAATGAGTTTGTCAACCCAACCAACCTGGACCAGCTGAAGCGTTACTACCCTTAAGCCCTTTCTCAATATCATTAGCAAAGTTTATTAAAGTCATTTTTTTATATAAACTTTCAAAAGCAAGTCGAAAGGTAGAATTATTTATTCTACTGTTGTAAACATCTTGAACCAATAGTCTTGGTGTGTTTCGAGATTCCAAATTTATAAAAAAAATCTGAACTACGTTTGGTTTGATTACACTAATTTTGGATACGTATGCAGCCCCTCAAAAGGGCACAACCACTAGAATCGAAAAAACAGGAGCAGTTTAAATAATACATTTCCATTGTTTATTACTTAAAAAAGAATCCGATAAACTCGAAAAATTACAAATTGCAAAAAATCCAAAAAAAAAAGTGCACGACACTAAATAAATAATAATAATACTTAAATAATAAAAAACTAAGGGCTCGGTATTTAGGGCAACTTGCCATTTCCTTTGTCCTTGGTTTCTTTTGCCGTCCACTGGCGACGACGCGGAGGTGAGCGTTCCCGAATCCCCAAAGGAACCTCCTCGGCCCGGACTCGTTTCTTTGAACTCGAGTCCTCAATCACTTCGGTCGGCCCAAGTCTGTGCCTTACCCGTTCCGGCAATCGGTCACGTGGGCTCAGTCGATCTCGGACCGCCACTCTCGGCCCAAGTCTTTTCTCCAAGTTAGTCTGGGGGCTTAGACGCCCCCGTGAGCCGCTAGCATCGGCCTCTTTAGCTCGAGTCTTAGTTTTTGACTTAAGACCCGACTCCAATCGGACGAGGGTAGGAGGAGTCTCCCCTTCGTCAAAGAAACCCCTATTATCTTTCACCGTTTCTCGACGAACCAAGTCGAAAGCCTCGTCAGTCTTCAAAGCTTTACGGGCCTCCTCTGACTCCTCGGAAGTCCATTTCCGATATGATTCCGAAACCCAAACGGATTGGCAAGGGCGGGGTATGGTCCATATGGCACGGGTAAACCTGCGTTGTAGCCACGTGTCACACATAGCGTCCGTCAGTTGGAGCGAAACGCTAATGATTGCTTCAGTCTCGGGGATTCGCTGAGACGAACCGAACTGCCTCAGAATGCGGTCCGGGTAGATATGGATGGTCCAATCCAGGGATAGGATCACCAGATAGCGAGCTTTGTCTCTCTTGGCTAGCCCCTTCAATTTCGAAATAAACCACCAATCAATGGTCCATCTAATCAAGGGTCCACCATGGAAATTTAGCTCTTCGTCCCAATAAGCTCAGTTTATGTAATGACTCGAGCTTATCCGCCGTCGTCATAAGCAAATCTGGCTGCTGCGATAGTTGGATACATTCACCGGGGGCTCTATGATCGACAAGCGCTTGGATAACCAAATCTGAAGAAAAAAAATGCAAATTTCCGTAAGCAAATTTTGATTCCGCTGGTAGGCACTCGATCAAGTGTCACGCCTGACTCGATCGAGTGGCAGATCCACTCGATTGAGTGGCCCCTATACGTAAAAATTTCGCGTTAAAAAGAAAAAAGGAAAAAAGCGCGAGAGGTATACCTACGAAAGACGGATACTTCCCGTCAATTGACGGTTTGGGTCAAGTCTTCTAGCATCAAGGCCCATAATGATCTCTCTGGTTTCCAACCAAGCCGGGCTGTGACCCGTCTCCATCTGCTCAACTGTGCCGATCAGCCTGATCTGACCCAAGCACAAGTCAACATCCATTTTTCCCTCAAAGATGTATCGATGCAGCATGCAAAAGGCAAAAGCCCTACGCCTATGGGTAGGAGTAACTCTTACGGCGCCAGAATTAATGAATTTATCGGCTAAGTCAAACAAAGAAACAGAATCTCCCCGCACCATGTGATCCGTCTCAGGATGGGACAAGCCAAGAAAATCCCTTAATCTTCTCCTTGGGTCAGGATAAAACGGAGGAATAGCAGGATGAGCATTAGGACACCAACCACCAATAGCTGCAATTTCTTCAGGGAGAGGGGAGGGGACATAATTCTCCTCGAGGGAACGCGAAAACATGGTGGGTAGTAATCCAAAAGGTTAGGCATGCATCCAGAAAGTGCGAATCAACCCGGAGGTGTTGAAGCGGGAATAAAGCCGTAATTCCCATCTGGGTCAGCTGAACTTTTTCTTCGTCCCGAAAGTAATGAGACCACACCTGAAGCATTACCGTCAAATTCTCGATACCCATAGCAGATGTTTTTCTTAAAACTCTAAAAAAATTTGAGAAAAGAGAAGAAGATTTGGATTGAGATGTAAAGATTGAAATAGGGAGCCCTCTATTTATAATAGAAAACTCTTTTAGCATCCCTAATTGCCTTAGGAAAAGGAATTCTTGTCGTATTTCATAATCCACATAGGCGTGGGCTTAACCCGACGCTTCAGATGTCCCTTTCAGAATCTGAAACAGGAATCGAGTCATCCCGAGCATTCCTTCTTTTTTTTTTCAACATTTCAAAATTTTCAAAATTTTCAAAAAAATTAATTTTTACTTCCCCAGCGTGAGTCGGTGTTTCGCCTAAATGTTACATACGAATTGCTATGTGTCAGCATACAGATACACCCAGATTTTAGAAAAAAAATCTCCACACAGCTCATTTACATCCCACGGAGCTATTATCATCAGGACAGGTATGACCCTCTACTTATGGCTTGCAAGCCCTTTTACGCAAGTCTAATGGACTATGAACGACCCGACCGGAAGTCTGCCAGGTCTTAATCTCTGATTGGCCTGGTAGGTACTCTGAATTTTGCCTTGTCCAGGCCTCAGTTAGAGTGGGGGCTTTGTAGACACCCACATTTGGCTGCCAGGTGTCTATTGCAGTTTCCGACAAAACACCCGATGATGATCAGACGTAAACATGAATTAATACGCTTGATTTTGTACTTAGAATCAATAGTATTGGGTGCGAGCTTTTAGCGGAGTTAAAATCTCACCAAACTAACCTCAAATCCATGCCCAGTGAGTCATTTCCAATCAAATAAAACTAAGGGAAATTCCCATCTGTACCCTCTAAGTTTTCACTTTTCTCAGTTGTACCCCTGCGTATTAGAAATTACCAATTGTACCCCTAAACTCAATTAATTAGTCCCAAGCGTGACTAAACTAGCATTAGTCGTCAATTATGCCGTTAAGTGCCAACTTGGATGAAATGATATGGAATTTTTCCTTCTCATTTGTACCCTCTAAGTTTTCACTTTTCCTAGTTGTACCCTCTAAGTTTTCACTTTTCCCAGATTTACCCCAACCTATTAGCAATCCCTGCTGTTAGTTGATGATGTCAAAGAGATTGGTGTTGCTACAATTTATTACTGCTGCCAGTGCTGCTGTTTAATTGTTGCCCCTACTGTTTACGGAGTAACTGCTGCAACAAATTTGCTCCTGTTACTATAGATTTATTGCGCTGAATGCTATGTAATCATTAACCCTAATGTAATTATCGTAAGTGCTATGGTCAGTTTCCTGAGACTAATTACCGTGAGGGAACAATAATTTAATTTTGTATGAATTTTAAGTACGATATATGAAACATTTTTTTGGTTATGCAACCAAAATTCATTACTTCTTCAAGCATGTTTTTCCCATTACATTTCAATCATGTTTTTCCTATTATAATTTTAACAAAACAAGTACTACAACAAATATGAGCACTGCAACATTAAAGTACTTCAAACCCTTCATAATTGACACCAATTCTTTCATTTTCATCTTCAATCCCGGAAATTCATCACTAATAGCTTGAAGACATGATGCAAAATAAGAGAGAAAATTAAGAGAGTGAGAGATAGAGAGGAAGAAAGAGAAGTGTTTGTGGAGGTAAATAAGTGAAAATAAGAAGATAATAAATAGGAAAAAAAATTGGGAGGGAAAAGATTGAGAATCGGAGGGAGAATTTAGAGGGAGAAGGAAAGTAACACTTTGGAGGGAAAAGAATTTTTTTTTTAAAAAAATACATGTCATTTCATCCAAGTTGGCACTTAACGGCATAATTGACGGCTAATCCTAGTTTTGTCACACTTGGGACTAATTAATTAAGTTTAGGGGTACAGTTGATAATTTCTAATACGCAAAGGTACAACTGGGAAAAGTGAAAACTTAGAGGGTACAGATGGGAATTTCCCTAAAACTAATTTAGGTCAAAATCGACACCAAGGGCTAAATCGTCTTTTAGCGACCGAGTCAAACCCCGGTCAAAGACATTTCCAAGACATAAAAATCTATCACGCAGCTTCGAAAGTCTGATTCAAAGTCAAATACCACAAAAATCAGCCAAAAAGAGATTAAACTACTTCGTTAGAGATAAAACTTTATCTCTAAAAGAGACTCCCACCCGACCAGACCCACTCTATCGAGTGGACCGGCGCACTCGGTCGAGTAGGCTCGTAAAACCCACAAGAACCGGTGTCAGATCGGGCACTCGATTGAGTGCCATGCACCACTTGATCGAGTGGCCTCTTTTCTATCCAATACTGGGTGTTTTTCTTCATCCAAAACCGGTTTTTTCTTCATCCAAAATCGAGTATTTTCTATCCGAAACCTGGTATTTTATATCCAAAAGTCGGGTACATTTTCCTATAAATACACCCCTTTGCAAACCTTCAAAGGACACAATTCACAACCCAAAATTTCAACAACCTTAAAGCAAACTATACACAAGTGCAATCCCATCTTTTTCCTCTAGAAATCCTATAGGAAATCCGAGCCAAACCGATCCAAAAATACAACACCTAAACTCTCCCTATATCCTCGTTACTCCCACGCAAACACCGTTACTACGAGTTCCTAATCGAGGCCGAAATTAGAATGTATGTTGAGGGTGTTACAAATCCTGATTTCTCCTTTTCTCTCTCCATTTTTTCGTCTTTCTCGTTTTGTGACGCCATTATCATATTTTTTTTCCTTTTCTCGTTTCTAAAATCAATATTATCTTACTATCATCTAATCAAATAAATAAAATGTTGTCCCTAGAATGCGATATCGACTCTGTAGTCGAATATCGGATTTAAAGGAATCAATCAATAAACCATATTAAGCACGATCCCGTTGACACCGAAATAATAGTCACATGAGCCGAAAGGACTAATTACGATATTACAACGTAGAGGGAATTATTTCGTCTTAATTCAGTTTAAAACGATTTTATAAACATCTTTTACAAAATTCACTCTAAATATTAGATATTGATTTTATATTCAAGTATCGAATATGACGAGTATCGAAAACTGAATCGGGTGTAAATCATATTATATTTTCACGCGATTTAGCAAAATTATTGATTTTAAAATTAAAAGCAAATTCACAAACCATTGTTCGTATAGGGGGCTGCAGACACCCAGATTTGGACCTGGTGGCTGCAGAAGTGCTCAACAAACACCCAATGACGATAGGACTGCAACGTGACACGGGTTCGCTATCTTATAGGTAGTTTTCCTATAGAACGGATCAAATAATTACTCGAAAAAAATTAAAAACTAACATGATGGCAGCCTTAGTCGTGTCGTTACGGTCACATAGACACTAATTAGAGTTAATTCCGACACCGGGGCCTCGAGTCGGCCCCGAAACTCGAACCGAGTCAGCACCGTGTTAAGCGAACCTCGGGATGAACACCCGAGGCCCACTAAACCCACGGCGCTAGGTCAATCCGTGGGAAGCCTTAACACTCAAGAAACGTATTATACATCCGTCTCACGGTTTTGGAAAGTATCAAAACCGTATCCTCAAAATCCCAACCGCCCCACCCTACGCGCCTCGCTCCCACCACGCCTTAGCACAGACACCTGAGTCCTGGTGCGCCCCAGCTCAGGCGTCCATATGGGTGTCGAGGGCCGAAAACACCTATAAATACCCCCCTCTGCCTCGTTCATTCGACACAATTCATTCTTCTCTTCCCCCACTAAACTATCGCTAAGGCCTCGGACTCCGACACTCGAGGCAAACAATCCACTCGATCGTAGTTCCGAAAAAAAGCGACATCGACGCTACTCCTCACCTTCGAGCACCCCACTCGATACCGAGGTGCCTGTGATCGACTAGCTCAAAACTAGTAACGAAGTTCTGCCGGATTAGCCGCAGAACTAGTCTTTAGCAACGAAGCTCTGCCGGAGTAGCCGGGGGAAGGTCAAATGGTAGTGGAGTTCTGCCGGAGTCACTGGTCAAGCTAGGAGGATCCGCCTGTTGATCGAGTCGTCACTAGGTTGCCATCTAAACAAAACTTTCCATATTTGTACTTTCTATTATTATGCACTACGACAACATTAGATGTGGGCGCTAAGCCCACAAGCGTCTACTAAAATACATAACGTCCCAACTTCAACCACAAATTCTAAAACGCGCTAAATAGACCCGAGTAATTTCGAGATCCTGTCTCAAGATTATCTATGCATCGAGTCCCGTTTAGTGTATACTCCGAGGGTGCAATTCCTCACACTGTGATTTACTTATATTCGCATTTACAGTGTTTCGTATGATTTATTGCTTTTATGACCTTATAATCGCATGCTAAATCACCTAACACGGAATTCAAAACGAAAAATAACTAAAACTGAACAATGTGATGGTCGGGTTCCGTATTAGTCCGGGTGCTCACCTTATTGGGTTCGACGCATCTCTATTAATGCCGAACCAACGCATCTTAAGCAGAATACCAGGTAAGGTATATCACAAGAATGACTAATATCCGGATTATCGCGTTAAACCCGATTTGCTAATACGTTTAACACATAGTACTCTCTATTCTCCAACGTGCATCTTTTCATGGCTTGCTTGTCATGTGAAATCTCATGCAAAGAATGTAAACACAACTACTTCGACGATAAAACTTACCTGTCCTTAAAACAACCGACGTAGCAAGAAACATAGGGTTAAGATAACGGATGTTACAGTACTTCCACCACAACAAAAGAACTAGGATATCAGCCCACCGATTGATTAGTAGAGGCCGCTATAGTGCGGGCGGGATTGGGTGTCGACATCTATCGGATGTGGCTTCCCAACACGTACCCTCACCCCTTACTCAGAATCAACGGTTTCTGGATGTCCTAAACCATTGGCAATGAGCGTCATTCCAGGCATGGAGTGCTTAAGGGTACAAGCCTTTATCTTTAGGTCCCGTGCCACTCAACTTTGAGCCGGCAAGGGATCAAAGTTGACTTGAACGGTTTCCGAGTCCCCATAATTGACTCGGTGGCGACTTCACAAATCGACAACGTATTCAGTTCACTAAAAAGGTCGCCTTACCAAATGAATCGGCCTTTAAACATTTACAACCGCGACTCGATCGATTCCCAAACGGAAACACGGGTGCTCGCACCCGTCTAGTAAAAGTCCGGATCGTCATCCAAATGGAGGTCCGATACTTCACCCCGTATGCGAGATCGGACCGGCCCCCAGCAGGGAGGGGGCCGCGTGGGTGGCCGCCGCCACACGTTGAAAACCGGGTCGGTCCCGCGCGGGCACGGGCGGGGTGCCGGGCGGTGCGGACGGACGTCCTCAATTTGGCGACTCCGCTAGGGATTTGGAAACAAGTTTCCATTGGTGGTGTAACTTGAACGAGGTCGGTTAAGCTCATTTCTTAGTTCCTAGTTCTGGTCACTACAGGTTCTGGCCCTAAAAAGTCCACCCTAACCGATATCAGGAGCAATCGACCTCTTCGCGGTAAGATTTCTAGGGACACGCGGAGAGATCCTCGGTTGATGCTCCGGCCGCCTAACGCGTAACCCGCGGGATTAATAAGCGGATAGTTCCGAACGGACGGTATGACACTCGTCTCCCCAGATCATTGTCAATACCTAAGTAAAGACTATTCATGGGCGGTAGCCTACCCTAACCTACCCATGTCTGCATCCTGCATGAGTGTACGCATTCCTAGTTATGTGTAGCGTGTTTGAACAGTATAACCCAAATAAAACACTAAAGATCTGGTTTCAATCACGCCAACATATTCAACCGCACCCAATTCCGTTTTCGAATACCTCATCTTTTCAAAACGACCATTTAAACATCAATACTCCGATCAAACCGTGATTTCTAAAAAGGGAAAACATTTTTGGATGCCGTTATCATGGCAAAATTTACACTCACTGCTTTAAAAAAAAACGTTTTTAGTACCATCACCTTGGCCAAATTAAAACCCCTTAACAACAATTACCGTTAATGCAACCGAAACTCCCAATTAATGAGGTTAAGGCCACCACGCGGTTACATTTTATTTCAAAAAAAAATTACACACATACCGTTAGCACAACCGAAGCTTTAATTAATGAAGTCAAGAAACTCAAAAAGCGGTTACACTTTCAAAACATTTTTTTTACAGTGCACACCCCGCACCGTCTAATGTTAGTTAGTACAACCGACGTACGTGGGTCACTAATTTTAAAAGTTTTTTCCAACGAGCGAAAGTTTTCTAACAAAACACTATTAACCACCTAAATCCCTCACTAAGGATTTAGTTACACCTTTAAGGAGACTGTCATCAAACTTCGCGCTCTACCACGAGCATCACGCACCCCGCGAGTATCGAACTAGCTAATTAATAGTAGTTTTGATAGAAGCATCACGTAATTATTTTCAAAAAAACCGGTTCCCCTAAAAGAAATGCGCTCCTTTCAAAAAAAACAATTGCACTTTCGCTATCGTCGGATTCCCGACGCACACGTATAACAACACGTTTTCACATCACGAACGATGTCACCACACCATCGTCACCCTGATTATACAAAATCATTCTTTTTCAAAAACTTTCCTCTGCAAATATTGGTCGTTTTCGAAAAAAAACTAAAAGTCCTTTGATCCTGAGTCGGGATCGCGATCAACTTCTTATGTTGTACAACCGTGTGATTAACTGTCTGTGTTAGTTACTAGGTTCATCTATACTCAAGTTCTTACATTTTGGGTCGTCTCATTCCAAGAAGTCCTCTTTAAACCTCGCCTCCGATGTTTATGTCAAATCATCTCGTTACAGAGACCTAAGATCAATAAGGCGTTCCGCCGAATACACCAATAGTCTAAAGCACCCGGGTCCCTAGCCCAGTGACCGCGCACACACGCGAGTCAAGGGTCTCATTTTCGCGTCGCTCAGGCACGAGCATTCCTCGAGTCCATAAGTCGTCCGGTGGATCCGTTCTGACCTTTTAATCATTCCCATTAGAATCACTCCCCGACATGTCGGTTGATTCAAGCACCATCAAAAGCATCCGCAATGATGTCAGTGCCCTAGCCAAATTGGTTCGCAACATTCATACTTCAGTAACCCGTTTGACTTTATCCATCTGTTACATCGATAGCCGCCTCAATTTCCTTGAGAGTAGAGACACTGAAAGTGATATAAATGCTAACCTGAGTGATTACCATGCCCAAAAGCCTACCCAGGATAGATTATCCCAATGCTCCGCCCGATCGGAGATTCTTAAAGTCGATACGGAAGGAATACCAAGACCTTACAAGGCCACACCCAACAAAGTAGGAAGGTGTGGACATGACGTAGGTCCACCCCGACGCAGCCACGCGCGAGTTTGGGTAGGCGAATGAATCTCGTGGTGGGATTGTTCTCGGGTTCGAAATTTAAGTCAAAATGGAGTCGCCACCGAATTTTGTGGTTATTCGGAACCATACGAGCCCACTCTATGTCGTCATGGGCTTTACACAAATTAATCTCACTTCGATTTCAGAGTTTATTGGGCTCGTCCCTTTGCATTGCAATATCGATACCGTTTAAACCGGCTTTCGTATATAGAATGACTCTCGTGCGGCAAGGGTTTCGGACATCCGGAAACCAAAGGTTCTGAGTAAGGGGTGAGGGTACGTGTTGGGAAGCCCACTAAGGACACCCAACCCCGCCCGCACATGGCGGCCTCTACTAAGACATCGTTCGTGTTCGTGTGCGCGCGCTAGTAAAACGATTAAATGATATGCAAATAGAGTTTTCGGGCTGAGCATATGAATAGTATGTGAACTACGTCATTTAATGCATCTTAATTATGGTCGAAGTGGTTTAGCATGCGAGGTTCATTTATAAAGCGGTAAGCAAGTAAATAAATAAAACTCGAAAGTAAATAATATACAAGTTACACGGGCGGAAATACAACCCGGCCAATACAAAAATTACGTAACAATAGATAATAAAAAGATAGGAACGGACCCGTATGTAAACTGGACCGTGAACCGTGTGAATGGACGAACCCCGATTAAATACACATTGCGTTGTGTATTAAATGGAGGACGGAGACATAGGACCTAAGCGTGATGCTAGCCCGATCCTATGCCACGATGCCTTGTCCCGACTTATCACGTCGAAAAATCGATCAAAGTCGTTAAGGTGTCGTGATGAGCGTGAGTTTTGGAAAATGGATTCACGTGATTGGCTTTACACGTGTCGACTAAAAGTCGTAAAAAAGACGAGGCTTAAATGTTGCATTTAAGCTCTCGGTTTTCTGGGTTACAGGACCCACTCGGTCGAGTCATGGTCTGACTCGGTCGAGTGTGTCCTCGAAAAGGGGTCTGCCCAGTTTTATAGACGCTACTCGATCGAGTTGCCTACGTACTCGGTCGAGTAGCCCCTGTACGAGTGTCAACTCGTTTCGTTTTTGGGTTCAAAAATCGACGGTCGGTCAAATTAAATACAAATATCGCATGATTTGAATTTAACTTGACCTCCGGTACTATAATCGTGTACACGTACGATTATAATACCGTTGTCGGGATTTTATGAAAAAATTTACGTAGAAACTTTCAATTAGCAATGGAATGCATCCCTCTACGTCACGACATCGAAACTAACCCTTTCGGGTTATGTGATGTCGGTTTTCGTGTCAATTGGTTCCGTGCTAATTATAGAAATGGAATTAAATACGTTCAACTACGACCGATTGCGATCACGTCACGCCCTTGAGTACATTGGGGCGGGGCTCCTCGAAAGGGCTTCACCTCCGTCGTTGCTCGTAAAGGGATTAGACGGACTTTAGGCATACATCGTAGTCAAACGGATTTAGAACCGGATTTTTGATACTAGTTTATATATATACGCGGTATAGTAATGTTAGTAACGCGAATGTAAAAGTTAGTATATAAAAAAAAAGTAAAATGCTAGAATTATGTTAGAGTTAATGTTAGGATACTAGCATAATTAGTGTATAAAAAATATAAAAAAAGTAAATGGAAACGAAGTAACAAAGATTGAAATGGGGTTTAGGACACCCTCAACATACATGCTTAGTAAGGACCTCGGAAATGGACTCGCGAATAGTGACGGGACGTCGGAGTATCGAGGATGTATGCAAGTTATGGTGTATGTGTGTGTGTGGATGAATTGTTGGTTTTTCGAGGGACAAGGGTCTCGGTTTTTGTGTGTAGTGCTTAGGGTTAGTAAGGCTTGTAGTGTAGGTGAATTAGAGTAAAAGTTTAGGGTAATTTTGCATTAGTAAATCTCTAAATGCAAAGGGTTTGAAGGGGTATTTATAGATTTTACCCCACGACCTAGGGTCACTCGATCGAGTGGATCAGGTAAATCGAGGTAAATTAGGAAGGTGTTGACTTGGTTGATTTGGTTATCTTTTTTGAAATGGATTTGGGCGCCAGCTTCTAGAAGGTCCCCCTTAGGCTGATTTTTGTGACGGGTTCGTCTTTGACCGGGTTTTGACCCGGTCGCCAAAAGACGGGATTTATTTTTGGTGTCGGTTTTGGCCCAAATTAGTCTTATTTTGCTCGGAACGGCCCACTGGGCCTGGATTTGAGGTCTGTTTTGTGAGATTATTACTCCGCTAAAAGTCCATATCAGATATTATTGATTTCGGGTCCAAATCCGAGTATACCAAGTCACGTTTGCGTCTGATCATCATCGGGTGTTTGTCGGGAACTGCTATAGACACTAGCAGGCAAAATGCGGGTGTCTACAGAGCCCCCACTCTGACTGAGGCTTGGACAAGGCGAAAGTCAGAGTAGCTACCAGGCCAATCGCAGATTACGACCTGGCAGGCTTCCGGTCGGGTCGTTTATAGTCCAGTAGACTAGCGTGAAGGGCTCGCCAGCCATAAGCAGAGGATCATACCTGTCCTGCTGATGATAGCTCCGTGGGGAGTGAAACTTGCTTCTGAGGATGTAGGAGTACCCGTATGCTGATACATCATGGCTCTGATTGTAGCATTCTGGGATAAATATTGGCTCACGTTGGGGAGTGAAGTAGTTGCGCGGAGACTTGCTTCTGAAGTCTGGGGTGTACCTGTATGCTGACACATGACAAATCGCACGTAACACATAGGCAAAACACCGACTCGTGCTGGGGAAAATGTACTGAATTTTAAAAAAAAAAGTCGAAATTTTGAAAAAAAGATATTTTTTATCCCAGGATTTTTAGAAAAATTTAGGAAAGCTCGGGGCAACTTGATTCCTATTCTAGGATGAAGTCACGCCTGCACATGCTGGGGCCCAGTTTGCTGAGGAGGCAGGGTAGTTAGGTTACAGTCAGGCTTCCCTATTATAAATATAGGTCTCCCTGCTTCAGTTTACTGCATCCCAAACCCTTCTTCTCTTCAAAAAAAATCTCTTAGTCTCTCAAGAGAATTCAAACTCCTGCCATGGGTGTCGAGCATCTCACTTCAATGCTTTTTGCCTGGTCCCAGCACTTTCGGGACGAGGACAGAATTCAGCTAACCCAAATGGGGATTATCAGCCTGTTTCCCCTTCGACGCCTAGTACCTGATTTGCATTTTTTGGACGCTTGTTTGTCGTTTTGGGATACCACCCATCACGTCTTCGCGTTCCCGCGGGGAGAGATATGCCCTCTTCCTGAGGAGATTGTAGCCATTGGGGGTTGGAGCCCTGTTGCCCGTCCTGCCATCCCTCCGTTCTACCCGGACCCGAGGAGAAGGCTGAGGGATTTCTTGGGTCTGTCTCTTGCTGAGGCAGATCGAATACTGCGGGGAGACACAGTTTCCCTCTTTGACTTGGCTGACAAGTTTATGTACAGCCAAGATGTAAGGGATACGCCTTCTCACCGGCGTAGGGCTTTCGCATTCTGCATGCTGCACCGCTACGTTTTCGAGGGGATGATGGATGCTGACTCATGCGTGGGTCAAATTAGGCTGATCGGAGTGGTCGACCAGATGGAGACTGGCCATTGCCCTGCTTGGCTAGCCACTGGGGAAATCATCATGGGTCTGGATGCTAGGCGACTTGACCCAACCCGGCAATTGACGGGGAGCACCCTTATTCTGCAGGTATATGTCTCGCGATTTTCAATTTTGTTTTTGCCTTTCTTTTTTTGTTTCGTGCGATTTCTTGAAGTCCGTAAGTCACTCGATCGAGTGGACCTGTCACTCGACCGAGTGATGTCTGCAAAGCGCTTCTGCCCATCTGTGGAGGGCTTACTCGATCGAGTGGGATGCTTTACTCGATCGAGTGTCACACCTGGCGAGATTCTGGTTATCCTCAGAGAGCCCTACTCGATCGAGTGAGATGGCGTACTCGATCGAGTGGCACACTTAACGAGATTCTGTTTGTCTTCAGAGAGCCTTACTCGATCGAGTCAGATGGTGTACTCGATCGAGTGGGCTGTAGCGGACCATTCTGTTGCTTATGAATTTTATACATACTTTTTGCAGGTTTGGTTGTCGGAACGCTTATCAATCATAGAGCCTCCTCCGAGCGTTCCTAACTACCGTAGCAGCCAAATCAGTTCAAGAGGGCGTCGGATAAGCTCAAATCACCATATAAATCGAGCTTACTGGGATGAGGAATTGGTGTTCCATGGTGGCCCTTTAATTAGGTGGACGGTTGCTTGGTGGTTCCTTTCTAAATTGACGGGGCTGGCCAAGAGAGACCAAGCTCGCTACTTGGTGATCCTGTCCCTTGATTGGACAGTTCACATTTACCCGGACCGCATTCTGAGGCAGTTCGGTTTGTCTCAGCGCATTCCTGAGACTGAAGCCATTATTAGCGTCTCGCTCCAACTGACGGACGCTATGTGCGACACCTGGTTGCAGAGATGGTTTACTCGTCCTACATGGACTATTCCCAACCCTTGCCAATCTGCTTGGGTTTCCCGGGCATACGAGAAATGGACTTCTGAGGAATGTGAGGAAGTTCGTAAAGCTCTGAAGGTCGATGAGGCCTTCGAACTGGTCCGTCGGGAGACGGCAATGGACAATAGGGGATTCTTCGATGAGGGAGAGACCCCTGCTACCTTAGTCCGATTAGAATCGGGTCTTAAGTCACATACTAAGACTCGAGCCAAAGATGTCGGTGCTAGTGGCACGCGGGGGCGGCTAAGCCCCCGGACTGATTTGGAGCGACGACTTGGGCCGAGGTTGGCGGCCCGGGACCGATTAGGTCCGCGTGATCGGCTCCCTGAGCCCGTGAGGGCCCGACTTAGGCCTATCGAGGTGGATGAGGACTCGAGTTCCAAGAAACGTGACCGGGCTAAAGAGGTTCCTGTGGTGATTCGGGAACGCTCTCCTCCGCGTCGTCGTCAGTGGACGGCCAAGGAGGCCAAGGACAAGGGGAAAGGCAAGATGCCCTAAATACCGAGTCCTTAGTTTTTATTATTTCAATATTATCATTATTTTTGTCGTGTTTTTTTTTTTTGGTAATTTTTTGAATTCCTGCACTTTGTAATTTTCCCAAGTTTATTGGGGCTTTTTTTTTGTGATAATTAATAAAATAATGTTTATTATTTAACCGTTCCTGTCTTTTCTCAATTGCATTGGTTGTGCCCTTTTGAGGGGCTGCCTACGTATCCGCAATTAGCAGAATCAAACCAAACGTAGTTCAGGCTTAGTAAATTTGCAATCTCGAATTACACCAAGACTAATGGTTCAAGATGGTTTGTGACAGTAGAATAAATAATTCTAGCTCATTGACTTGCTTTTTTTTTGTAGAATAAATGATTTTGATAAAATTTGCTGATGACATTGAGAAATGGCTAAGGGTAGTAACGCTTCAGCTGATCCAGGTTGGTTGGGTTGACGAACTCATTCTCGTCCAGGTCCGTTAGCATCACTGCTCCCCCCTGATAAGATCTTTTTCACCAGATATGGCCCAGCCCAGTTGGGTTTGAACTTTCCCCTTGGGTCAACTGGTAGTAAAGCTCGAACAGACTTAAGGACTAGATCTCCTTCCTTAATGTTTCTGGGCCTTACCCGCTTGTTGAAGGCCCGTTGGATCCGTTTCTGGTAGATTTTGATGTTGTTGAGAGCGCGGGACCGTCGTTCGTCTAGTAGAACCAACGAATCGTACCGTGCTCGAACCCAGTCAGCTTCGGGTACTTGACTTTCTAGCAGAATTCTGAGGGACGGTACTTCTAGCTCAACTAGTTGGACTGCCTCCATCCCATAGGTTAGGTAATATGGTGTCGCTCCGGTTGCGGTGCGAATTGATGTCCGATACCCCCATAGGGCAAAAGGTATTTTGTCGGGCCAGTCCCGATAATTATCAGCCATCTTTTTGAGTATGGTGACAATTGTTTTATTGGCCGCTTCCACCGCTCCATTCGTTTGGGGACGGTAGGGCGAGGACGTGTGCCTTTGAATTTTATATTTAGCCAGTAGGGTTGCGGTCTCAGCTTGGAAATGAGTCCCATGATCACTGATAAATTCATGTGGGATTTCATACCGACATATTATCTTGTTTTGGATAAATTTGGCGACATGTTTAGCATTGAGGATGCGATATGATTCAGCTTCAACCCACTTGGTGAAGTAGTCGATAGCTACTAAAATGAAGCAGTGTCCGCTAGTACCGGAGGGATTCACCTTCCCGATTATGTCGATACCCCATGTCGAGAACGGCCAAGGCGACGTCATGGTATAGAGCAGAGATGACGGCATATGTTGCACATTGCCAATGATTTGACAGTTATGGCAATGTTTGACATATAACTGGCAGTCGGCTTCCATGGTATTCCAGTAATATCCGAGCCTCATGATTTTTCGGACCAACATGTGAGCATTCATATGTGGGCCGTTTTCACCATCATGTACTTCAGCCATTACTTTCTCGGCCTTATATTTGTCGACACAAAGGAGAAGAGCCCCCTGTGCCGTCTTTTTGTACAGTTGCTCGTCATCAGTACGGATGAACTGGGTGGCTAGCCTCCGTAAGGCTTTCTTGGCTCGACCCTCGGTCCTGGGAGGATATTCTCCATTTGTCAGGTATTTTAATATAGCCTGGTACCAAGGTTCGGGATCAGTGATCTCGATGTCTTCAATGTCATGGATGTATGCCGGCTCGGACCGTCTTTCGACACAAATTGGCATACTGGTCACGTGGTCGGGAATATTCAGTAAAGATGCCAATTTTGAGAGTGCATCTACAAACTGATTTTCTTCCCGAGGCAGATATATATACTCTACCTTTTGGAATTGTTTCTCGAGATCCCTTACTCGTGCCTGCCTGGTAGGCCACGAGATTAGCATTCCAAGTCTTCCATTTTTGGAGTGCTTGGTTAATGACCAAGGAAGAGTCGCCATGTACCCAGAGATTCGTGATTCCCAAGTTGGCGGCGGCGGCTTGTAGCCCATAAATGCATGCTTCGTACTCTGTTGCATTATTGGTAACATCAAAGTCCAGTTTGATGGAGACGGGAGTATGTTCCCCTCTTGGTGAAATTAGGAGGATCCCGACTCCGAACCCTCGAAAATTAGATGCTCCATCGAAGTATAAATCCCATGTTTCGGCATCGGTATGGAAAATATCTTCGTCTGGGAAGGACCAAGAGTCGGTGTGTCCTTCTTCGGTTACCGGGCTGTCGGCGAGGAATTCAGCTACTACCCGTCCCTTAATTGCCTTTAGCGGTACAAATTTCAGGTCGAACTCTGCCAGCATTAGAGTCCATCTTGAAATTCGACCATTGAGAATGGGCTTTTCGAAGAGGTATTTGATCGGATCCATCTTTGATAGAACATGGACCTCGTAGCCGAGCATATAGTGCCGGAGCTTCTTGGTGGCCCAGACTAGAGCCAAACACGTCTTTTCGAGCATGGTATATTTGCACTCATACTCTAAAAACTTCTTGCTGATGTAATAAATGGCTCATTCTTCGGAGTCGACCGTCTGAGCCAGCATAGCCCCCATGGCTGTCTCGGTCGTTGTTAGGTATAACGACAGAGGCAAACCGGGTTGAGGTGGCATCAAAACTGGCGGAGCAGACAGAATTTCTTTGAATTTGTCGAAAGCAGCTTGGCACTTGTCATCCCATAGTATCCGTTCCCCTATTTTCAGTTTCTTGAAAATTGGTTCGCACACCATGGTTAGTTTGGAAATGAATCGACTAATATACTGGACTTTTCCGAGAAATCCCCTTATTTCTTTTTCGGTTTTAGGAGCTTGCATCTCGGTAATGGCTTTGATTTTAGCTGGGTCGACCTCGATACCTCGTTGGCTAACGATATGACCCAGTAATTTGCCTGACGTTACCCCAAAACTGCACTTTTGAGGGTTTAGCCTCATGTTGTATTTGCGCAATCGGGTGAAAAATTTCCTTAGGGCGGTGATGTGACCGTCACGTTCTTTGGATTTGACGATCATGTCGTCTACATAGGCCTCTACCTCTTTATGCATCATGTCATGTAGTAGAGTGGTAGCGGTCCTTTGGTATGTGGCCCCGGCATTAATAAGACCAAACGGCATGACGGTATAGCAGTAAGTACCCCAAGGTGTAGTGAAGGTAGTCTTACTCATATCTTCTTCCGCCATCTTGATTTGATTATATCCGGCATACCCGTCCATGAATGACAGAAGGGCATGATCGGCCGTGTTATCCACCAGTATATCGATGTGTGGTAACGGAAAATCATCCTTTGGGCTTGCTTTGTTAAGATCCCAAAAATCTACGCATACCCGCACCTTACCGTCCTTTTTAGGAACCGGCACGATGTTTGCAACCCAGTCCGGATACTCGGACACTTGTATGAAGCCGGCTTTGAACTGTTTGTCGACTTCTTCTTTTACTTTGAGAGACCACTCGGGCCTCATTCGGCGAAGCTTCTGCTTGACCGGTTTGCACCCGTCTTTGATAGGTATGCGGTGCTCGGCTATTTCCCGGTCTATCCCCGACATGTCCTTGTAGGACCATGCGAAGACATCTTTGAATTCTTGGAGGAGGTTTATGAACTGTTGTTTCTCCTCGGGATCTAAAGATAACCCTATCTAAAGTATCTGAGGCTCTAAGGTTGTTCCCACGTTTATGGACTCGGTCTCTTCGATTACCGGATTCCGGGATTCCCTTTGCTCTAGTTGCTCGATCAGATGTGGAGGTAGGGGTACCTGTTCGTCGGATTTCTCAATGTCATAGCATAAAACATTTTTGAAAGCAGAATTTAAAAGAGACAAGTCGTAAGCAGAACGGTTGTTATTATTGATTGAAAACTTGGAAAACAGCTCAAAGAGAGCAGCCATCTGATCATTGGTCAGTGGCGGGATTGGTAAAGCACTCGGGACAGACCCCGAAGTGCTAGCAGTAGGAATGATAGAAGGGAGAGGGGTTACAGGAGTGACTCTAGCACCGACTTTCCTAGACTCGACCTCAGACTCTGACTCAGACTCCGACTCAGACTCGGACTCAGACTCAGGCATGTCTCCCTCTCCGGTGACCAGCTTGTAGATCTTTCCTTGACTGTCAGTCCACTTGACAGTCTTCCTCCAGGCCCTGTTTCCCGTCTCGGAGCTAACATCCGAGATCAGCTTGGTCGGGTCAAGCCTGTTGCTGCGGAGGATCAGGTTGACCAAGTCTTCTTTTGGAGTCGGGGCTATGGTGTCTTCCCCGAAGAGTAGCCCCAGCGCGGGCTCGGCATCATCAGCTCCCTTGGACTGGATGAGGGCGAACACCTCATCCGGGATATAGTTTCAGTCCCGGGCCGAGTGGGTCCCGAGGTGCGTAGCATTGGGTTGGTATAGTCCAACCTGGATAGGCCCGAATACGGGTGTGACAAAGTAGTCAGACAACCGTGGGCTGTAAGGGCTCATGTGGATACCCTTCATGATGTTGTAGGCCTTTTCGATTCCTGCTCGGACAACGATGCCCGTAGTGGTGGCATAGCCAAGGCCGAAGTGAGAGTCTTCGTCCTTAAGAACCTCGATGATCTTCCCAGCTGGAAGGTCGGGTCGAGAGGTAGCCCCCGGAAGGTACCCTAAGTTCTGGAGCATTGTGTCAATGCTCGTGGTGAAGTAAGGCCTAAAGAGGTACTCTTCCTCGATCATCCCCACAAAGTCGAACCCCCAGAGGTCCGTGCGGCCCGTGGCGTTACAGCTAGCCACGGTCATTGGGGTTGCCTCTAAAGTAATAACATCGTTAAGCAAAGGCATCTTGATCTTACGGTGGAGGGTGGAGGACACGGCTTTCACCGCGTGAATCCACGGCCTTCCTAGGAGAAAGTTGAATGATGAGGTGACATCAATCACCTGGAATTCAAGCTCTTTTTCTATTGGGCCCGTGATGATGGTCAGTTTTATGGCCCCAGCTACCGACTTTGGACTCCCATCAAAGGCTTGGATGGTTTGAGCAGTCGGGATATAGTCAGCCTCGGTAATGCCGAGGGCTTTGGCGGTCCTTAGAGGAAGGACATTCACGGCTGACCCGTCATTGACTAGGGTCATCGGGAGGTATTTTCCCCGGCAAATCACCGTGATGTAAAGGGCCAAGTTGTGGGAGGCCCCGAATGGCGGCAGATCGGCTTCGGAAAAGCTGATCATTGGGCCTCCTTCTTTGGCCTTACCCTTTAGGTGGGGCAGGACCGTGGCTACCTTTTCAGCAGGGGTAGCCAAAGAGTCGATCTTGACTTGATCGAGAGCCTTTGTAAGTGCTTCTCGATGTTCTTGTGAGCTGACTAAGAGTTGCCATATAGTGAGGTCAACTCGGGTTCTCTTCAGTTGTTTCACAATAGCCGTTTCAGCGGTAGGCTCTTCAGGGACGACTTCCATCCCGAGTGGATCGGTGATGGTTGCCGGGATAGGGGTGTCCCTAGTGCTTGTGGCTAAATAGGGACGACCAAGGTTGTTGCTGGCTAGGACTCGAGTTTTGGCCTCGCGAATCTGTTCAGGGATGATGGGAACGGTTTCTCCTTTAGCGAGGTAGACATCATCCTCGTCGTCAAACCAGATCCCATTCACTTGCGGGATGAATGGAGAGATAAGGTGAGAGCAGTCAATCACCTCCCCGCCAAAGATGGCATGGGAGCTGAAAGGGTTCTCCTTGTTGCTTGGTTTATCTCCGGGTAGCGGGATTTTACCGCTTTCAATCAGGTCCTGGATCAAGTGTTTCAGCTTCCAACACTTTTCGGTATCATGCCCATTGCCCCGGTGGTATTGGCAATAGGCCTGAGCATTGTAGTTCTTGGAGCGTCGCTCGACTGGAACTTCAGGAGTTGGGCCTATCGGTTGGATTAGGCCTTTGGAGGACAGCCTTTGTAAGGCATAGCCATAGGTGGTACCTATATCAGTGAAGACCCGAGGTGGGATGTTCTTCTTGGACGGGGCATCTAGTAGATTAACCGCGTTAAAAATGCTGCGAGTTGCAGCCTGGGGCTTAGCGGTGGAGGAAGAGGCCCCTTGGTATCCTTTGCTAGCGGCCTTAGTGAGGCCTTCTAGTCTCAGGTCGTCTTCGATCCTCATACCCATTTCAGTAAGGGTGGTGAAATTGGGTATGACAGCGTACCGGAGGTGAACCCGGTAGGAAGGGAGGAGGTTCTTGACAAAAGCCTCCACCAAAGTCTTCTCATTGGGCTTATCAACCAGTTTCACGCTCTCGGCCCTCCAACGTTGAAGGTATTTAGTAAAACCTTCCTTCGGCTCTTGGGCCATAACCTCCAGAGATCGCATTGTGGTTTGGATCTCGGTGTTGTCAGCATAGTTCCGAGCGAACTCGGTGGCCACATCATCCCATGTAGGGTATTTTTTCGGGTCTAGCATATAGTACCAGGCCCGTGGGTGCTTCTCAAGAGATGCAGCAAAGAGGTTCTTGAACATGGTCGAATCCACTCCTTTGATGGCCATGAATTCCTTGAAGGCCCGCACATGTAGTAACGCGTCTTCAGTTCCCTCAAACATGGGCAAACTCGTGAGGTTCAGGTTCGCGGGCAGCTTGTCACTCAGCGGGTTGTACTCTCGACTATTCTCCCGATGGATGTTGTTACTCCCAGCCAAATGGACTTGTTCCTCTAGTCGGCGCACCGCGCTGACTAGTTCAGCTAGAGGCTCATTAGCCTCGACATTAGGAGCCCTTTGCTCCACCGTGGCTAGGCGAGCAACAATGGCCACTTGGCCAGCCCTCATTTCAGTCAGTTGGGCTTCGATATCGGTCTGCTTCGCGACCATGGCGTCCAAAGAGGTTTGTAGGCTGTTCAAAGTAGCCATCCTTCGAGCGTGTCTAGTTCCTGGCGGCCTGTCTGTAAGAACACCGCGTAATCAGAAACTGAACCCAGATCTTGGAAAAAAGGAAGGAAAAGTACATCCCGAGCGACACTAGAAAGGAAGACCAAAGACTCGAGAAAGACACCTAAACGGATGACTCGATGGGTGGTATAGCTTCCTTAGGATTTTGGCTTTGTGGGCCCAATCCCGTTCGAAGGAAGGTCCACGTGAGACTTTTCCCCAGACTTTTAACTCGAGTGTATGGACGAACTTTCCTTTGTAGGGGTATGCCCTACGCGGGTTGGTCGTGCCTTGACAGATAAGGCGGACTCGGGAAAGGGGGGAAACTCGCGATATAGGATCGGCAGAGTTTCGACGCTATAGACCTTCGACATACTATGCAAAGACCCGACACACGGCTAGACGGTAGGTCCTATAATAAGGAAGGTTTACTAGGAAAGTTGGATGTTTGAATTTTGGATATTAAGTGGATGAATTTCCGAGAGATCAAAAATTAAAAACGGAATTTCGAAAACCAAGATTAGAATTTTGAAAATTCAGAAAATCGAGATGGTGTTGGAAATTCGAGAATTAAAACGGGCAGCATGCCGACTAGAGAAAAAGGATATTTTGAGTCAAATCATTGATCCTAAATTTCGGCGGCATTCCGAGTTTTGAAAATTGGATATTTTGAAAAGACGGGTCCCGAAACGGACAGCATTTCGGGTTTTTCAAAATTTGGGTGTTTTGGAAAGATGCATTTTTTGTAATGACGGTTTTTTGAAAAATGACACGGAAACCAAGTAGCACGTAGTCAAACAAGCATTATAACGACGCTTAAGTATGCTTTACACTAGGTCTCGGTCGGTCAAAGTAGGGTCTATACCAACAACGATAGCATTCTCACGAAACGGGACGGACTTCCTAGCCGATTTGGAACTAGGACCTGCCGTAAAACCCCGGTGAGTTCCGCCATCGAAGTTTTTAGTGCACCCATGTAGGAATGCACCGTGGTATAGTGGGACGTTGGTCACAAGTAACTGGCCCGGGCAAAATTTGGGTTATGCATGAATCATTAAACTAATGCGCGCACACTAATATTCGAAAGATTTCTCTTCGAGTCTCACCCTAGGAACCCCGATGACATGTGGTACATCAGGTATCCCCAGTGGAGTCGCCAAATTGTGGACATGACGTAGGTCCACCCCGACGCGGCCACGCACGGGTTTGGGTAGGCGAATGAATCTCGTGGTGAGATTGTTCTCGGGTTCGAAATTTAAGTCAAAATGGAGTCGCCACCGAATTTTGTGATTATTCGGAACCATACGAGCCCACTCTATGTCGTCATGGGCTTTACACAAAGTAAGCCCACTTCGATTTCAGAGTTTATTGGGCTCGTCCCTTTGCATTGCAATATCGATACCGTTTAAACCGGCTTTCGTATATAGAATGACTCTCGTGCGCCAAGGGTTTCGGACATCCGGAAACCAAAGGTTCTGAGTAAGGGGTGAGGGTACGTGTTGGGAAGCCCACTAAGGACACCCAACCCCGCCCGCACATGGCGGCCTCTACTAAGACATCGTTCGTGTTCGTGTGCGCGCGCTAGTAAAACGATTAAATGATATGCAAACAGCGTTTTCGGGCTAAGCATATGAATAGTATGTGAACTACGTCATTTAATGCATCTTAATTATTGTCGAAGTGGTTTAGCATGCGAGGTTCATTTATAAAGCGGTAAGCAAGTAAATAAATAAAACTCGAAAGTAAATAATATACAAGTTACACGGGCGGAAATACAACCCGGCCAATACAAAAATTACGTAACAATAGATAATAAAAAGATAGGAACGGACCCGTATGTAAACTGGACCGTGAACCGTGTGAATGTACGAACCCCGATTAAATACACATTGCGTTGTGTATTAAACGGAGGACGGAGACATAGGACCTAAGCGTGATGCTAGCCCGATCCTATGCCACGATGCCTTGTCCCGACTTATCACGTCGAAAAATCGATCAAAGTCGTTAAGGTGTCGTGATGAGCGTGAGTTTTGGAAAATGGATTCACGTGATTGGCTTTACACGTGTCGACTAAAAGTCGTAAAAAAGACGAGGCTTAAATGTTGCATTTAAGCTCTCGGTTTTCTGGGTTACAGGACCCACTCGGTCGAGTCATGGTCTGACTCGGTCGAGTGTGTCCTCGAAAAGGGGTCTGCACAGTTTTATGGACGCTACTCGATCGAGTTGCCTACGTACTCGGTCGAGTAGCCCCTGTACGAGTGTCAACTCGTTTCGTTTTTGGGTTCAAAAATCGACGGTCGGTCAAATTAAATACAAATATCGCATGATTTGAATTTAACTTGACCTCCGGTACTATAATCGTGTACACGTACGATTATAATACCGTTGTCGGGATTTTATGAAAACATTTACGTAGAAACTTTGAATTAGCAACGGAATGCATCCCTCTACGTCACGACATCGAAACTAACCCTTTCGGGTTATGTGATGTCGGTTTTCGTGTCAATGGGTTCCGTGCTAATTATAGAAATGGAATTAAATACGTTCAACTACGACCGATTGCGATCACGTCACGCCCTTGAGTACATTGGGGCGGGGCTCCTCGAAAGGGCTCCACCTCCGTCGTTGCTCGTAAAGGGATTAGACAGACTTTAGGCATACATCGTAGTCAAACGGATTTAGAACCGGATTTTTGATACTAGTTTATATATATTCGCGGTATAGTAATGTTAGTAACGCGAATGTAAAAGTTAGTATATAAAAAAAAAAGTAAAATGCTAGAATTATTTTAGAGTTAATGTTAGGATACTAGCATAATTAGTGTATAAACAATATAAAAAAAGTAAATAGAAACGAAGTAACAAAGATTGAAATGGGGTTTAGGACACCCTCAACATACATGCTTAGTAAGGACCTCGGAAATGGACTCGCGAATAGTGACGGGACGTCGGAGTATCGAGGATGTATGCAAGTTATGGTGTATGTGTGTGTGTGGATGAATTGTCGGTTTTTCGAGGGACAAGGGTCTCGGTTTTTGTGTGTAGTGCTTAGGGTTACTAAGGCTTGTAGTGTAGGTGAATTAGAGTAAAAGTTTAGGGTAATTTTGCATTAGTAAATCTCTAAATGCAAAGGGTTTGAAGGGGTATTTATAGACTTTACCCCACTTCCTAGGGTCACTCGATCGAGTGGCCCTAGTGCACTCGATCGAGTGCCATAGAAAATGGGCCTGATCCGGTTTTTGACGCTCCACTCGACCGAGTGGGTCAATCCACTCGATCGAGTGGATCAGGTAAATCGAGGTAAATTAGGAAGGTGTTGACTTGGTTGATTTGGTTATCTTTTTTGAAATGGATTTGGGCGCCAGCTTCTAGAAGGTCCCCCTTAGGCTGATTTTTCTGACGGGTTCGTCTTTGACCGGGTTTTGCCCCGGTCGTTAAAAGACGGGATTTATTTTTGGTGTCGGTTTTGGCCCAAATTAGTCTTATTTTGCTCGGAACGGCCCACTAGGCCTGGATTTGAGGTCTGTTTTGTGAGATTATTACTCCGCTAAAAGTCCATGTCAGATATTATTGATTTCGGGTCCAAATCCGAGTATACCAAGTCACGTTTGCGTCCGATCATCATCGGGTCCAAATCCGAGTATACCAAGACACTAGCAGGCAAAATGCGGGTGTCTACTGAAGGTCACCGAGAAAGTTTACCCCAATCAACTCATCTTACACCGAAGACCTTAGATGCCTAGTCGATCAAGGGTAACTCTCACCTTTGGGTCCCACTCCGGACCCACCAGTCGGCAAACGAGGCAAAAGTTGGACCCCTAATGCTTATGGCCTGTACCACCGTGGCAATGGGCATGATACCGAATCTTGCTTTCGGCTCAAACAAGCCATACAAGATATGATCGAAAACGAGATCATTAATCTCCCTCCACCCGAGAAACCAAACAATACCACAAACCCTTTTAGCATTCACACTGTTCCTGGCGACACTATCGGTTGTTCCCACCGCGACCCTATAGAGGAGAATGCCCTGACTATCGAGGAAGATGCCGACAACTCACGGGCATCCACCGAGACGAGTAAATCTGCATTTGAATCAGAGTTAGTTCGTCTTAGGGCCTAAACCTAGTAATATAGCAAATGCCTTTTCGTTACTCGCATCGAGTCAGGAGGTGTGAGGGGATTTGTCCTCCACCTCCCCGAAAACAATATCACGGGCACGTAGCCCGCTTATTACTACCAATAAAAAGAAATAAACTTTTTTTTCCTTTATAATGCGCCTCGACAATCGCTTGATTTAACAATGCACTTTCTTTCTTAGAACTTGATATTATGCCATCTATCGATAACAATCAAACATACCTCAAAACAACGAGGAATTACAAAAACCGAGATCCCGTGTTCTCTTTTTACCTATTCCATGCCTGGTGTAGAAAGCCACAAACTATCCCTTAGAACGAGCATCCCCGGATCCTATGGCAAACCTAGATAGTCTCTTAGCTTGTGATCAAAGACGGAAGGCAAACCCATTTCCCACAATAAATATCCCTCGAATAAAGACCGACCAATTCCTACCATAGGTGCTAGTCTGACAAAAAGAAAAAGAAGTCTGAAACGGCCAAAAGGAGCCAAAGGAAAAAAAATGAAACCAATGCCAAACTAAACCGGCCCAATTCAATGATCAAGACCAAACTCGATGGTCAAAATGAAACCCCCCAATCATTCAACTCAACTTCAAATGCAAAGTCCGAACAAAAGGAAAAAAAACGAACTGACTAGTCAAATAGCACCCAAACACTAGTCTCCCTACATTACAACCCTTAAGACCTCCCCGAGACACTTGTTAGGAGAAAGTTTGGAATTTTGAGGATTCAAGCTCAATAGGATAATCCCAACCGCTAGGGCCAGACATGGAAATCAGATCCCACGTAATTTACAACCCATCCGATTGAAGTCTGAGTCATTTTTACTCAGCTTCCCCTTTCCTACCACATTACGAAACCGCAACCCCATAACATTAACTCCACAAAAATCAAGCTCCAGATCTTAGTTCATCAGAGCCACTCACTACCTAGCTCCACATTCCAAAATCGTCCAAACCAGTCACCCAAACCCAAACACGGTATCTCGGTAATTGTCACTTTCAAGGGGTCACACCCGACCATTTCACATTAATTTTTAACTAAGGTGAAAACCCATGTGAATATACTCTAAACTTCTCACATCGATAATTGACATAACGAGTCAAAAGCAAAATCACTCACATCTAAAAAGAACCACGAACATGGTTTGATTCCACCCAAACACGGATACGTAGGCAACCCATCCCCGGGTACAACCAAACGACCGAACAAACAAAATCGATTAATCGATCCATGTACAAACCGGGACTCTCCCCACGACCCGGTCAATGAGTGATTTTAAAATAACGAAGCACAAATGATGAGCCGAGGACGGGGTGAAAACCTGAAAGGGCGCCCCGGGCAAAATGAAGAATCGAGTTGCGAGCCGTCGTTAAAAAAAAACAAAAGAAAAACAAAAAAGGGACAAAACAAAAGTGAGCCGAGGACGGAGTGAAAACCCGAAAGGGCACTCCGGGCAAAATGAAGAATCGAGTTGCGAGCCACCACGAAAAAAAATAATAAATAAATAAATGTGCTTCTCATTAATGCAAAATCAATTAAATCAAGCCTTTGTCGAGGCCCTTCACATCGAACACCCAAAATCCGGCCACCCCGGAAAATGACAACACGTCAAGCAGAACCCTACGAAAAACTAGTACTAATACGCCACATAATATCAATTAATAGAACATAATACTAAATGGTTGGGGCTTTACCGGTCCGGCTTTCCCCTTGTCTCGCCATTCGGGTACGCTTGTTCGGGTCTCTCACCATCGGCCCCTCCGAACACAAGCTTCCACTGCCCCAACTAAATGCGAGCCAGTCAATCCCACTTCCCCTTCTCACTCACATTTTCAATATGAGTCTTGTCGGTCTCGGCCCATTTAGATGAACTGACGAATACTAGGATCGGTAACGCTGTCTTTGGTCGGGCACTTAGCAACATTAGCCCACATAGCTTTCTTATTCTGTAGTACAATCATCTCCACAATCTTTAACCTTTCTCTCACGTCCGACAACCCCGAACGTCGGGAACGACCTCTCGAAGTTGCGAAACTCCTTTCCAAAAGCCAAAATGCCCGCACAAGAGTAACAGGTCCACTTGGATATCACATTTCACCCGTCAGACCCACCGGACTTAGGCGTCTTTTTAATTTTTTTAGGGGAATAAGCTACCCCACCTAGGCGTGCTGTAGCCTTTTAACGATTACCGTCGAGTCAAGTCTGTAGCTTAACATGGCAATATTATGAGTATGTAAAAAGTGGTGTAACTTTTTTTTCAAAAAGTGCTCGGATTTTAAATTCCGATTTCGTACTAAAGCTCATCTCCAAAATATGCGGTCAAAACACGTTAATGTTTTACGTTAAGATTTTACATCTCGTCTGTCTCGAGTCAAAACATTTTAATCGACGTACTATCTGATCTGATTCCCGGGTTAAACTAATGCATTTAAAAAAATCCGAAAAAGCATTTTCGTACTCTCATGTAATATCAACGCATTCTAAAACATCCTTAACTGCAACGAAGTCGCAAACAGACCAAACTTGAAGTGATTACTTGTTAATCTAGGTAAACAATTTGCCAAATAAAAAACGCAAGACTAATCCAACCAATTCCAATGCTAAGAATCTAAAACAAATATACAAAATATACAAATCCTTATACAAATCGAGGCTAGGTAGGACCCCTAGAAGCCGCGCCGATGGCTATCACAATCTCACAAAGCTGGTCATCTAACCCTAGGTCCTCCAGGTCTACAAGAGGAGACTCACTACCGTCCATCCCCGATAGCATATCTAGAGTAGCTGTCTCGGGAATCCCTCCAACCTCCTCCGTAGCACTCGTAGCCTCAGCTTCAGCCTCAGCCTCCCCTTCGATCTGATGCCTAGCCTCACCCTGTGCTGAGGTCTCGCCCCGGGACCGAGCCAGCTGCTCCTTTAGGAAGGCGATCTCGTCAGCTCGAGATTGCAGGAGCCGTTGTGCCTCCACCTCTCTCGCCTCGAATTAGGTCACCCAAGTCTCCAACTGCCCCACCATATCCGGAACATCTTGCAAATACACTTAAGCATTAGGAAAGTACACCAACAGCCTAGAAAGCTACCTTAGTCACATAAACTCACCGTTTGAGGCCCCGAAGTGTCACGGGAGACCCTCGAGGCATAGGCCCGAAAGCAGTTGCCAGCCTGCCACAACCGCTGATGGCAAGCCGAGGAAACCTGAGAGTGCAACCATAGAAGTTAGGCAAACCAACCCTAATCCTTAGAACCCAAACGAAGAACGAAAACCAAAACTCACCCGGTACACCCGGTCACGCCACTCAATCCCGGCATCCATCTCCTCAGCAGAACACGGGGGGAGGGGCTCAGTAAAGGGTATCCCAGCCGCATCTGTAATACCCGGTATTTTTCAAATAAAGTTAAAATTTTAAACATTTATTTAAACCAAATTTATAGCTTGAAAAATTATTTCGTGAATAAAATATTTTATTTTCGTTAAATTAAAAATTATTCCGTGTATAATAAACATGAGTAATTATTTATCGAATTATTAAAAAATTTAACTTTCGTTAAATAAAGTTTATAACTCGAAAACATTTTTTACTATTGACCCATTGTTTTGACATTTTCCCGTATCGTAATATTTAAAAATGATTTATCAAATTCTTTAAATAATAATTACTTATAACTTTTGTCCCATAATACTATTTACCATCTATTTTACTTACCGTCTTACAAATTCTTTTTTAAAAATAAATTTTACAGTTTCAATTATTTTAATTCCGTAATCTTATATTTCAACTTTTTAAGAAAGAAAGAAAGACGTTTGTACGAGAGACGGATCGAAACTTGATGAATTTTGGGAGTCCCACGTAAATAGCATGCATGCGATACATACACTAATCTAACATTACTATACCTAGCTCTATGACTCCTCTATCCTACACTAATCCTACATACCTACTCTCCTCTCTATATATATACTTCTACGTACTCCCTCCTTTTTCTCATTATTTCTAGTACTCCTACTAACTTCCTACTTCCATACTACTCCATTACTATTATATATACACATATAAACATATTACTACATATACTAGTTATACTACTCCTCCTATATATATTCTACGTACTAATCTATATACTTACTACGTACATATTCCTATGTACTACTTCTACTACTATATTATATTTACTCCTTCGTCCTTCTATATAATTGGAGAATCGGGAATGAGGAGCTGCTCAATAATTGGCAGGATCACTTTTCTAGTATCGTATTTGGGTCAAATCATTTCAACCGAAAATTCTTTAAAAGGGGGAAGGAGACGACTTTCCTAACGTAGACCATATTATTGACCCAGACGATCTGTAATTTTTAATAACGTTAATAAAATACTTCGTAATAGCTTATTAAGGTAACCAAAATTTTCTTCTAACAACATTTCTTATATATAAGTATATTATGTTAGTAATTTAATAAATTGCTTACTTAAATATTTAGACTTATTTGTATGACTAAATTACTTTTATATATATATATATATATATATATATATATATATAAATGTTAAGTGATCTTTTATTTGTGTTATATACGACAAAATTCAACTCGACTAAATTATCACTTGTTTAACTTATTTATTTATCACCTTTACATTTCATTTATATGAAAAATGAGAAAATGAATACAAGAACTTAAAATAATAAAATTTACTTATATCATTTTCATTGTATTTTATATGTATGTTTAATTCTATTTGTTATGTGTGTTTAATTCTATTTGTTATGTATGTGTATTCTATGTACTTTATATTTTGTATAATTGTAATTTTGGTCGTATTTAATTTTCTTTAGTACTTTTACATTTGTTTCTATATTATAAAAATGGAGTAGATTAGTAACCTTTAAAAATTTCACTTAGTATTTTATATAGATACAAATTTATAAATTTCATTTTTCTAAAATAAATGGATTTGTTTTATTCCGATATTTTTACACGACATTTATAAATATTTTTAAAAATGATTTTACCTCAAATTTTGTAAATCGATCAAGTACGACTTAATTTATATTTTTCAGAAACTTCTATATTTTTCAGAAACTATAAATTTTAAAATAATATTTTATTATTATTAGTATACCTTAAATTTTATTTTTATATAAAACTTGATTTTAAAGAATTTACTATTTTAAAAATATTCCGATATTTGGGATATAATGTTTCGGGTGACACTTGAGGATTAACGTATAAAGTTGTCACACTGAAAGTAAGTATTTGAGGATTTGACTGTTTTAAATGATTCCGACCAATTATTGAAGGTCACCAAATAAAATACTACTTGTTCACTGGCGACTTTTATATAAAGTTTACGATGCGAGTCTGGGACGAATAGCTTGTGTTGGATTCTACCATGCGTGCTGTTTCGACTGCACTTGTAATGAAAAGCAGACTCGGAGGCTGCGGTCCGAGAGTTGACCTAGTGTTTAAGGTAGTCGTCCTACGGCGGTGAGAGCTGCGGTTCAACAGTCTGCGTAGGGTATGTGGCGCACATATAGACAAGTACTTGATCAGTATTACCACCTAGGTAGCGGGGGCAGAACAGGATTCTGAAAACTGCAGGTTCCCTCTTGGTGATGCAGAGAATGTAATCATCGGCTTTCATTTCAGCCCACAGCCCCGTCTGAATAAACGTATAATATAATAGAAGTTCGGGCCCAATTGAGCGTTGTGGGTGAGATGTAAACCTCATAAGATCGGTTCGGTCTACGAGTTGGTAACACGGTTACTTCTATTGGTGAGATGCAAGCCAATATGGAGTAGCGGTGATACTAGGAGCCACGACTCGTGTGTTTATTCTTTGTTTACGTGAAAAATGATTTTAAAAAAATCAAATGGCTGCCAATGTCCCATCTTTTAAACTTTACCGTCTTCATCACCTCACATGTTGGTTAATTGAATTAAAGGAAACTATCTGTTACGTGATATCCTTTAATATTTTTGTAAGCATATTATTTGTTATTCACATGATTGTCTTATGTATTCGAGGTGATGTTAGATGAACGGCTTGGTTGCTGTCCCGCTCAGCGGTTTCTATTCTATATATTTGTGCAGGTCCAAGACGTTGGGGAATCGAGCGAGAGAGATTTAATAATATGTTTAGTTTAAAAATGAAATTTATATTCTGTACTAAGTGAATCAAGACTATGTAATTAATAGTCGTTTATTATTGTAAGGATCCGTAGCGATCCGGATTTATTTACACTCTGATATAATTTTAATTAAATGACTTAGATAACTTTCCGCATTATCTATTATTTTAAGTCATCGAAAATCCGGGTAGTTACAGTTGGTATCAGAGCGACCTTGTGACCGTAAGTGAGGATTGAGCTTCATTTACCTAACGAGGAGCGCGCTTGGGTAGACTTACTAAAATACTAATACAATATTAGATCACTAAAATGAGAGATTCACTTAGAAACTATTAGTATCCTATCAAATAATTTATCGGGGTAGAATTGTCATTAAGGAAAAATACGATATCCACCTGTATAATTGTTGGCATGCTATCTGCATAATTGTTTGTAAATTAACTGCCTAACCTTAGCCTATTGGCTAGTTTAAATTTATTTTTGATCAATACGATGACTAAGACGGAAGACGTTGACACTCAGAGCCATCAACTGCTCGAGACTTGGACATCAGCATTGTGACGCACCAATAATGAAGACATTTTCTGAATAAACTGTAGGAACTAACTCAAACTGAATGTCGTTGAAGAATCGAGTCAAGTTATCTTGTCAAGATGGAGCACACATGAAGATCAAGTACGTGTTGACGCGTGTAGTGTAGTATACCTCGAGTCCTAGCTATGTGTCAACTTATAGCTAATCGAGACTCTAGTGACCTACATACGTACCTACCTCGTATATCGGAGATCACGTGTTTACTTAACCTGTATCATTTCGAGAACGAACCCTTTTATCCATATTAATTTCTCAAATAAATACCTTCGACCATATCTTCAAATTTTGTTCATCCTATTATTACTTCCTTCATTTTCAAAACCAGTTAATCTGAGTTTTACCTTCAGCTTTAACTTAGCCTTCAACCTTTCAGTTATTGACCCGTTTACTTGAACCAAACTATTTCATATTCACTTTTGGTGATTGGATATCATTCTCGTTCATTCACCAAGTTAAGACATTTCTTGAATTGATCATCATAATAATCCTTTGTTCCTATCCTATTGATTTCCTAAATTCATGGTGACATTTTTAGCCTTACTTCATATTATAAATTTTTAAAAGACTCAATTCAACCTTAAACCCTGACCAATTTGTCTTGAATTATGTTTTACTTTCAATCAACCTATTGATCTATTATATATTCTTTGAATCAACCTATCACAATTTTATTCAGATATCTGAGAAATTTGAACCTCATACAGTTGATTTTCACTTTCACATATACTCTCCAAATCCCAGCTTGATTTTAAAATTTCTTTTTGACAAAACCAACTTCATCTTCTCTTATCATCGAAAGAGAAGATCTATGAGAGAGTGCTATGTCATTCTATTAATAAAATTATCATAATCATTCACACCCTTTCTAATTCTTATGACTTTCACTTTGTTTCCTTGATTCTTGTTTTAACCAACCTTACCTTCATACTTAGTCTTGAACTTTTTGCCATGTATCTCCGGTCGAGTAAACATTAACCAGTCTTACTTACATAGACTATGATAGAAATTTTAATTAGAACCACTGACACTATGGTATAGTACTAACACGAGTACGTAGATGATGCACCAAATATGCACGAAGGAAAGAAACAACTCTACAAAATCATACAGAAGAACAAACCGCAACAAGATGAACCTGTTCGAGTTATTTGCAAAGGATGTCACCAAGAAACTTCAATACAGAAGCGTGATCATGGACTATATCAGGGAGATGACCACCGAGATCGTTATGCTAAGAACGTTACTAACCTAGTATTTGTTTTGCTTACCTAAAAATTTTCCCGACCATAAAACACTTACACAATTGGGGACTTTGAGTCACTTTTTTGGATGTGTCTTTTGTGTTAAACCTTGCAGAGCAGTAACCTACCGCGAGACTAAGACCATAGTATTTTTACCTAAGTCTTAACCACCATGTTATGAGAAGAGAGAGTATACTTTTGAAGTTGAATGATATTTGTGATGATCAATATTTTTGGGGAGCTAAGTATTTGAGAATGTTAAGAGAACGATCATAGATCAAAATTATTTTTAGGTTTACCATTATATACATCGAATGTTATTTTGAGGAATTATATGTTGAACCTACCTTGTCGGATCGGTAGAATCCAATTGATTGATTGAATGATTTGTAAACAATATTTTGGAGAATCCCTTGGAAATACCGCATATACTTTTGGAAGACATATTTTTGTTGAATAATGATTGATAGTATTGCAAACCTAAGTGTCATGGTTGTAAAGGACACTTGTGAACCAAGGAATTTTGATCTGAAGTTAAGATTAACCCGTTGTTTGAAGAATAAACAACAAAGAGAGAATTTTGAAATTTTGAGAAATTTAGAAAACCAAAAGGAGAAATTGAGAATTAACCCTGTCATAACCGACAAAAATACTTGAGGATCAACCTTAGAGATCAGCCTTGTTGACGAAAAATGTTGATGTCGTCATGTTAATCTTCTTTAATGGATTTTTATGTTACGAGAAACTTGTAATACCCATAAGACAACACTTTTCAATTTTAAGGAATATAAACATCATGATGTTTTGGAGATAAGACAAACCATAAACCAAATATCGAGAATGACCCGATATTGAATAGTGTCACTGTATGAGAATTTAGAATCTACAGTTGATCAATAATACCTACCATACTAATTTGGGATGTACGACCTTTGTAAAACTTTGAGGAGAGATCAAATATACGAGCAAGTCACTTCCGAGCTGAGTCATTTTTGCGAGAGGAACCCTAACACTTCATTTTATTCGTGTAGTGTCTTAAACTTCGTTAATTGCCTAAGTTATGCCTGAAATTTCGAGGACGAAATTTTTTTAAGGGGGTAGATTGTAATACCCAGTATTTTTCAAATAGAGTTAAAATTTTAAACATTTATTTAAACCAAATTTATCGCTTGAAAAATTATTTCGTGAATAAAATATTTTATTTTCGTTAAATTAAAAACTATTCCGTGTATTATAAACATGAGTAATTATTTATCGAATTATTAAAAAAATTATCTTTCGTTAAATAAAGTTTATAACTCGAAAACATTTTTTTACTATTGACCTATCGTTTTGACATTTTCCCGTATCGTAATATTTAAAAATGATTTATCAAATTCTTTAAAAAATAATTACTTATAACTTTTGTCCCATAATACTATTTACCATCTATTTTACTTACCGTCTTACTGTAGACACCCACATTTTGACCGCCAGGTGTCTATAGCAGTTTCCGACAAACACCCGATGATGATCGGACGCAAACATGCTTTAACGTACTCGGAAATGGGCTCGAAATCATGGATATTTAGCTTGGGCTTTTTAAGGAGTACAAATCTCACAAAACCAACCTCAAATTCAGGCCCAGTGGGTCGTTTTGAGTCAAATAACATTAATTTGGGTCGAACCCGACACCAGGGGTAAAACCGTCTTTTAGCGACCGAGTCAAAACCTGGTCAAAGATTTTCCCGAGACACGTGAGTCAGCCGTGACACCTCACACGGCTGATTCTTACCCAAACTCTACAAAAAATCAGCTTCACAAAATAATAAACAATTCCGTTTAAAGTGGAATTCGATCTCAAGTAGGAATCCTATTCGAAGACCGATTCAAACACTCGACCGAGTGCAAATACTCGGCCAAGCAGCATACAACCAGCCGAGATACCTTTCTTCTTTGCCAAGAAAGCAGAATTCTCATGCCTCTCAAACTCCTACGTTTCCTATCCTAAGCGGTATTCAAACTCTTCTAAGCCAAGGTCGGGAACTCCCTATAAATAGCTCCTTGCATACAACACTTTCAATCATCAGAAACATCCTATCATATAGACAGAATTCCTGTGAGAAGTCAGAAAATATCATAACACACACATAATTCCTTAGCATCGAGAAACCGATAGTACATCCAAACCCGAATGAAACCGGTCCCGATACCCGACACCCTTCACCCGTCACCTTCACCGAGCCACCCTAACCCGACCGACATTGCCTCGACGCTCCCATGCCTAGCCACATTCCGACGAGCCCCGATCCGAGTTAACAAAAGCATGTAGGTTGAGGGTGTACTAAACCCGATTTCTCCTTTCCTTTTCTTCTCTTTCTCGTCGTCCGTTTTCTTTTTACGGGTCAAGCGTCGTTTTTTTTTTATTTTTCTAATATCGATATTAACAAAAAAACTATTTTCATAACAAACATTCTTAAAAATATGATATCGATTTTCTATAATCGAATATTGTATCGAAGAGAATTATATTAAGATCTCGACGATGTTTAAAATCGTTACATCTTTTTTTCAAATTCCTTTTTTTTCAAACAATTTTTACAAAACCTCTTTAAATTCATTCCGAATATTCGATATCGATTTCATAATCGAATATCGGATACGACGAAAATCGAAAACATGAATCGAATACAAATTAATTCATACTTTGTACGCGATTCATCAAATTTAGCAATTTCGAACAAAAAATAAAAACCGGATAGACCCGTACGCGAGTCGCGCCACGCCCAGGCGGCTCGCGCACGGGCCTGAAACCCGAGACCTTTTTTTAACTTTTTCGTTCGTTTTATTATTTATTATACGAAGCAATTTCTAAAATTTACATCTTTTCTAAAACTATTCCAAGTATTTGATATTGATTTCGTAGTCAATTATCGAATATAACGAATATCGAGAATATTAAGTCGAGTACGAATCATGCAATATTCATACGCGATTTAATCATCGAGTTTTCAAAAAACCGCTCTCGGAACCAGCCCGACACGCGACTCGCCGGCGTCCCGGGCGAGCCGCGCGGCCGGCTGCCTTGGCGCGCCTTTCTCGATTTTTTTTATTATTTTTCGAGCTTCGTTTTTTATACAAAACAACGTCTTTTAACGATATTTTTCAGATCTCGCATATTTATTTTTTTCTATATTATTATTTACAAATCGATACTAACTCGTTTGTTCATCCTTTGTAGCAAATTCATTCTTTTTCATCGTTTGTTTTATTATACTAAAACGAATCTCACATGCTAAATTCAACTTCGACGTTAGATTTTTCATGCATTAAACAACTTAGCAACCCATTCAATTCCTCACATGCTTAGGAAAACAATGTTTGCATATCATTCACCGTTCAACTAACGCGCGTATTAAAACATCATTCGATATCCTAGTAGAGGCCGCTAATGTGCGGGCGGGGTTGGGTGTTCTTAGTGAACTTCCCAACACGTACCCTCACCCCTTACTCAGAACCGTGGTTTCCGGATGTCCGAAACCATTGGCAACGAGAGTCATTCAATATACGATTAACCGCTCAAGTCGGCATCTATATCGATATGCAAAAGTGACGAGCCCAATAAACTCTGACATCGGAAATGGGCCGTATTTTGTACACGGCCCACTACGACATAGAGTGGGCTCGAACGGTTCCGAATAACCATAAAATTCGGTGGCGACTCCAACTTCGATTTAAATTTCCAATTGACCATCTCATGGAGATTCATTCGCCTCCCCAAACCCGCGCGTGGCCGCGTCGGGGTGGACCTATGTCATGTCCACAATTTCGCGACTCCGCTGGGGATTTACTGATGCGTTAATAACCTTCGGTATCCTTCAGGGTGAGACTCGAATAGAAATCGTTTGACTAGTACAATACGCGTTTTAGTTTTACGGTTCATGCATAACCCCATTTTTCCCGGGCCGGTACTGGTGACCGACGTCCCACTATACCATTGATGTAATCCAAACTGGATATGTCAAAGGTGTCCATTAGCCGATTCGTATGGGTTTTACGGCATGTCCTAATATCAACTCGATTTAGGGAGTCCGCCCCGATTCTCGATAGGCTATGTACACTGGTATAGACCCTTATAGACTGACCGAGACTTAGTTTAAGAGCATACATGCCGTCATTATACTGTTTCCGTGACTACATGCTACTTGATCCACATCATCTTTTTCAAAAAACCGTCATTTTCAAAAGTTTGCATCTTTTTCAAAATAACCAATTTCAAAACCCGGGTCATATACCGAATTTAGGATTTACGATTTTACTCAAAATAGCCCTTTTTCTAGCCGGTATTATGCCCAATTTAAAACTCGAAACTATTTTCGAACTTGCAAAACCGTCGCCCGGTTCGATTTCCGTTTTTTTTTCTTTAAAAAAAAAAAAAACGGGCCATCCCCCGAATTTCTCTTCGGGCTTTCAAAATTTCTGACTTTTCAAAAAATTCAAGCCCGATGACATTTTCGCCGATTTTAAAAGTCGGGATCCTGTTTTCGATTTTCAAATTTTCGGAAATTCATCTTCGATATTCAAAATTCCGAAATTCCAAAAATGCATCTTTTCAAAAATATTCAAATTTTAAAAAATCGGAGAGCCGCCGAAATTTAGACTTAAGATTTGACTCAAAACAAGCTTATTTTCTAGCCGGCATGCTGCCCATTTCAAAATTCGAATTTTCGATCCACCATTCGATTTTCGAATTTTCAAAATTCAATTTCGATTTTAAAATGTTCGAGATGCCAGTTCCGATTTTCAAAATTTTCGAGATACCAGTTTCGATTTTCAAAATCTTCGAGATGCCGTTTATCGATTTTCAAATCTTCGGGATCTCATCTTCAATTTTCAAATTGTCAGAAATTCCTTTTCTCGATACTCAAGTTTCAAAATTCCAAATATGCAACTTTTCAAAACCCCGGAATGCTACCGAAATTAGGATTTACGATTTGACTCAAAGTAGCCTATTTTCCAGCCGGTATTCTGCCCATTTCAAAACTCGATTTTTTTTTTCGAACTTTCAAAATTATGGCCCGATGCACTTTTCCGTTTTTTTTGAAAAAATTGGGCCATCCACCGAGACTTCTCAGATTTTCCAAAAAAAAATCTTTATATTTCAAAACTTCCTCTTCTTAGACTTCCCGTATTTAGCAGTGTCGGGTCGTGTCATAAGTCGTTGAAGTCTCTAGCGTCGAAACTCTGTCGATCTTACATCACGAGTTTCCCCCTATCCCAGTCCGCCTTATTTTACTAAGGCAAGGCCTACCTACGTAGGACATACTCCTACAAAGGTTGGCCCAGTTACAAAATCGAGTCTAAAGTCTGGGAATGTCTCACGTGAATCTTCCTTCGAACAGGGCCCAGCCCACACAGCTAGATCCTAAGGGAGACCCACCTTTCACGAGTCACCCGTCTAGGTGTCCTATCCGAGTCATTTCCTTTTCAGGCTTTTCCCCACTCGGGGGCTACCCTTCAGCAAAGAGATCAATCACGGTTGCTCTAAGGGTCATGTCTTGCGCGTGTTGTCTCACGTACCCCACTTTAGAGTCACTTAGATGTCACACCATCTGAGTCTTTAGCCTTACTCAGGGGGCTGTCCTCCACCCGAGAAGTCAGCCACGATTACCCTAGAGAGTACCCTACGTTCATCCTACACCGGCGTCCTTATGATGCCTTCTTCGAGTCGTACCCACACTACGAATACTCGGGTCACCTAGGGTTAGGTCACCACGGTTGGTCCAACCACGCGGCACGGTCAAATACGGTCGCCCCATTTTCAGACTTATCCTTGTACAGCTCGAGTCTCGTGGTCGAGTCTAGGTCACAGTCGTTACTTTGTCTGGATTAACATTTAAGTAGCCCGGTCATAGAATCTTATTCATTCCCGCTCCCGGGCCGTACCTAGTTTGACTCTCTCTCTTGCATTTGCGCAAAACCGAGTTTAGGCGAGTTCTAACACCTGTCGTTTCTTCCGATCAGGGACCCTATGAACGAGACACTACCAAACCATAACAAATCCCGCGCCGTCGAGAAAGGGGATATCCAGGGGAGTATGCTTATGCTATCTTGCTCCATTAACAATATCTTCTCGAAAATCAATATTGCCCTAGATAACCTAAGTTCCAGGGTAACCATCATCGAAGAGGATCTTGTAAGAACCCGATCCCGTCTAGCACAACTAGAGCGGGTAAGACAGCCTATCACCCAACTGAGCCATTTAAAGGGTGAACACTCTTACGAAACTTTCCGGTACCCTCAAGATGGCAAGACCGAGAGAGGTAACCCTCAAGTCACCTCTCCAAAAATCAAGAACCAGTCAAAGGAAAGGACATTTACCCACTTGGATATGTCCTACACCGTCGCTTTCCAGAGGTTGGTTCCGAAGGGCCTAATACTACCTATAGGCCCAACAGCCGACCCACCTTTGGAAAAACGCTCCAAAGCATGGAACGACGAGCATTACTGCAAATTCCACAGAGGGAGGGGACACGATACAGAACAGTGCTGGAAACTGAAACACCTCATTCAAGACTTTCTCGATGCCGGGAAGACTCCCGTTTTGGAGACATTGTCACTTGCAAAGCCCCTCATGGACTATATAGGGCCCGATGACCAAAGCATCCAATCTACCTCTCATGCATCCAAGAGTCCGGATTTGATTTAAGTCTAAGTCTGAGTCCGAGTCTAGGATATACTATTTATTTCAACTTCAAAGTCAGAGTCAGAGTCAATTGTATTTTGTCCTCTTTTTCAAAATTCAATAAAGTCAGCTTTTCAATCTCTCATATATACTTTCCTTATGTGTTTCCGAGAACATGATGAACACCATCATACGCTGTGAGCACACGCACGTGACTATTATAGGCACATCTATAATGACTGCAGGAAACCGAGCCCGTGTTTTCCTTTTACCTATTCCATGTCTGGTATAGAAAGCCACATAACTACCCATAGCAAGAGCGGTATCGAATCCTATGACAAATCTAGGTAATCTCCTAGTTTGGGTTCAAGACGGGAGGCAAGCTCATTTCCCACAATAAACACCCATCCAATAAGATCAACCAATCCCTACCTTAGGTGTTAGTCTGACCAACAAAAAAACTGGACAAAAAAGAAAAAAGTCCAATACAAGAAAAAGCAAAAGGCCAAAACAAAAAAGCAGGCCATTATCAAAAAAAAAAAAAGAGGCACCCATGACCGGGGCTAAGAGGTCAACCAAAAAATATTCAAAAAACTATGACCGTAGTGAAAACGATCAATTCAAAATTATCAATACTCATACCATCCAATAAGGGAGAGACAATCAAGCTGGTCAGCTAACACCACATTTAGCCTTCCCACATTGACACACATTCAAAAAGCACCATCATTCCGGTCACGACACTGTCATGTTCTCGACAGTTAGCTTTGTCATTCTGGGGGCTTCTCCTAGGCAGAAGTTCTCCATCCATTCACATAATCCAAATAATTTCAAAAATCTAGCCACCTTTCTACAGTGTGTCCTAGTACTCGGCTCATTCGAGAACAAGAATCTGTCACGACTCGAAGCAATACTCACTTTGGAAATGTACCCTAAAATCAAAAAGGATTCAAAAGAGCACTAGTCTACAACATTCCACTGCTAAGTCCTGCAAAAACAGTCTCATTACAGACTACTTCAATTCCCCTATAACGCATCCTTCTCATTTCGATGTACGACCGTGTTGTCACTCGCCTAGGCTACGGAATAGCGCAAATTAAGAGTCTTGTCATCTTAGGTGGCCAACCTCCTTACCAAGTCACGGTCCAACCCTTAGAGAGTCTAAGTCGTGTCTGTCAACTCGTCCTGTCGCGTCCAGAGTCGAGTCTGCCGGTAGGCCTCTCTTTTCAAATTCTCATTTTAAAATTTGCAAAAACTTTGCCATTTGAAAAAAAATCTTTTCGACAAGGTCAAATTTCAATCTATTTAAACTGCAAATTTCTTTTCAACCCTTTCAATTTTGGAAACCTATTTCCTAGCACGTGAGTTGCTTTCAGGACTTCGATTTCAAAATGCAGCAAAAATCATTTTTATTCCCCAACGCGAGTCATATTTGTTTCGCCTACATGTTGCATGAAAAATTTTATGTAACTTATACAGGTACAAATCACGACAGCGCAATTCACATGACTCCCCAGCGGCGTTTAGCAAGATGAGCCCATATATAGGCCCATTTTAAGTCTTATACGACGAGTCCAAATGCCCACGAAGTTATCATCATTAGTTCAGGTACATTTCTAATCCATGGCCGGCGGGCCCTTTACGCAGGTCTAATGGACCTTAAACGACCCGACCGGAAGCTACCGGGTTTTAATCCTTGATTGACCTGGTAGCTACTCTGACTTTCGCCCTGTCCAAGCCTCAATCAGAGTGGGGGCTCTGTAGACACCCACATTTTGACCGCCAGGTGTCTATAGCAGTTTCCGATAAACACCCGATGATGATCGGACGCAAACATGCTTTAACGTACTCGGAGATGGGCTCGAAATCATGGATATTTAGCTTGGGCTTTTTAAGGAGTACAAATATCACAAAACCAACCTCAAATTCAGGCCCAGTGGGTCGTTTTGAGTCAAATAACACTAATTTGGGTCGAATCCGACACCAGAGGTAAAACCGTCTTTTAGCGACCGAGTCAAAACCCGGTCAAAGATTTTCCCGAGACACGTGAGTCAGCCGTGACACCTCACACGGCTGATTCTTACCCAAACTCTACAAAAAATCAGCTTCACAAAATAATAAACAATTCCGTTTAAAGTAGAATTCGATCTCAAGTAGGAATCCTATTCGAAGACCGATTCAAACACTCGACCGAGTGCAAATACTCGGCCAAGCAGCATAGAACCAGCCGAGATACCTTTCTTCTTTGCCAAGAAAGCGGAATTCTCAAGCCTCTCAAACTCCTACGTTTCCTATCCTAAGCGGTATTCAAACTCTTCTAAGCCAAGGTCGGGAACTCCCTATAAATAGCCCCTTGCATACAACACTTTCAATCATCAGAAACATCCTATCATATAGACAGAATTCCTGAGAGAAGTCAGAAAATATCATAACACACACATAATTCCTTAGCATCGAGAAACCGATAGTACATCCAAACCCGAAGGAAACCGGTCCCGATACCCGACACCCTTCACCCGTCACCTTCACCGAGCCACCCTAACCCGACCGACATTGCCTCGACGCTCCCGTGCCTAGCCACATTCCGACGAGCCCCGATCCGAGTTAACAAAAGCATGTAGGTTGAGGGTGTACTAAACCCGATTTCTCCTTTCCTTTTCTTCTCTTTCTCGTCGTCCGTTTTCTTTTTACGGGTCAAGCGTCGTTTTTTTTTATTTTTCTAATATCGATATTAACAAAAAAACTATTTTCATAACAAACATTCTTAAAAATATGATATCGATTTTCTATAATCGAATATTGTATCGAAGAGAATTATATTAAGATCTCGACGATGTTTAAAATCGTTACATCTTTTTTTCAAATTCCTTTTTTTTCAAACAATTTTTACAAAACCTTTTTAAATTCATTCCGAATATTCGATATCGATTTCATAATCGAATATCGGATACGACGAAAATCGAAAACATGAATCGAATACAAATTAATTCATATTTTGTAAGCGATTCATCAAATTTAGCAATTTCGAACAAAAAAATAAAAACCGGACAGACCCGTACGCGAGTCGCGCCACGCCCAGGCGGCTCGCGCACGAGCCTGAAACCCGAGACCTTTTTTAACTTTTTCGTTCGTTTTATTATTTATTATACGAAGCGATTTCTAAAATTTACATCTTTTCTAAAACTATTCCAAGTATTTGATATTGATTTCGTAGTCAATTATCGAATATAACGAATATCGAGAATATTAAGTCGAGTACGAATCATGCAGTATTCATACGCGATTTAATCATCGAGTTTTCAAAAAACCGCTCTCGGAACCAGCCCGACACGCGACTCGCCGGCGTCCCGGGCGAGCCGCGCGGCCGGCTGCCTTGGCGCGCCTTTCTCGAATTTTTTTATTATTTTTCGAGCTTCGTTTTTTATACAAAACAACGTCTTTTAACGATATTTTTCAGATCTCGAATATTTTTTTTTTGCTATATTATTATTTACAAATCGATACTAACTCGTTTGTTCATCCTTTGTAGCAAATTCATTCTTTTTCATCGTTTGTTTTATTATACTAAAACGAATCTCACATGCTAAATTCAACTTCGACGTTAGATTTTTCATGCATTAAACAACTTAGCAACCCATTCAATTCCTCACATGCTTAGGAAAACAATGTTTGCATATCATTCACCGTTCAACTAACGCGCGTATTAAAACATCATTCGATATCCTAGTAGAGGCCGCTAATGTGCGGGCGGGGTTGGGTGTTCTTAGTGAACTTCCCAACACGTACCCTCACCCCTTACTCAGAACCGTGGTTTCCGGATATCCGAAACCATTGGCAACGAGAGTCATTCAATATACGATTAACCGCTCAAGTCGGCATCTATATCGATATGCAAAAGGGACGAGCCCAATAAACTCTGACATCGGAAATGAGCCGTATTTTGTACACGGCCCACTACGACATAGAGTGGGCTCGAACGGTTCCGAATAACCTTAAAATTCGGTGGCGACTCCAACTTCGATTTAAATTTCCATTTGACCATCTCATGGAGATTCATTCGCCTCCCCAAACCCGCGCGTGGCCGCCTCGGGGTGGACCTATGTCATGTCCACACTTACAAATTCCTTTTTAAATATAAATTTTACAGTTTCCATTATTTTAATTCCGTAATCTTATATTTCAACTTTTTAAGAAAGAAAGAAAGACGTTTGTACGAGAGACGGACCGGAACTTGATGAATTTTGGGAGTCCCACGTAAATAGCATGCATGCGATACATACACTAATCTAACATTACTATACCTAGCTCTATGACTCCTCTATCCTACACTAATCCTACATACCTACTCTCCTCTCTATATATATATATACTTCTACGTACTCCCTCCTTTTTCTCATTATTTCTAGTACTCCTACTAACTTCCTACTTCCATACTACTCTATTACTACTCCCTCCGATTCACAAAGATGTTCCCCTTTGTTTAATATATGTGAGGTATATTTTAATCAAAGGGGAAGATCTTTGTGAATCAGAGGGAGTATTTATTTTTTTATTTTTTTAATATATTACTATTATATATACACATATATACATATTACTACATATACTAGTTATACTACTCTTCCTATATATTCTACGTACTAATCTATATACTTACTACGTACATATTCCTACGTACTACTTCTACTTACTATATTATATTTACTCCTTCGTCCATCTATATAATTGGAGCATCGGGAATGAGGAGCTGCTCAATAATTGGCGGGATCACTTTTCTAGTACCGTATTTGAGTCAAATCATTTCGACCGAAAATTGTTTAAAAGAGGGAGGGAGACGACTTTCCTAACGTAGACCATATTATTGACCCAGACGATCTGTAATTCTTAATAACGTTAATAAAATACTTCGTAATAGCTTATTATGGTAACCAAACTTTTCTTCTAACAACATTTCTTATATATAAGTATATTATGTTAATAATTTAATAAATTGCTTACTTAAATATTTAGACTTATTTGTATGACTAAATTCTTGTAATGAAAATCAGACTCGGAGGCTGCGGTCCGAGAGTCGACCTAGTGTTTAAGGTAGTCGTCCTACGGCGGTGAGAGCTGCGGTTCAATAGTCTGCGTAGGGTATGTAGCGCACATATAGACAAGTACTTGATCAGTATTACCACCTAGATAGCGGGGGCAGAACAGGATTCTGAAAACTGCGGGTTCCCTCTTGGTGATGCAGAGAATGTAATCATCAGCTTTCATTTCAGCTCAGAGCCCCGTCTGAATAAACGTATAATATAATAGAAGTTCGGGCCCAATTGAGCCATGTGGGTGAGATGTAAACCTCATAAGATCGGTTCGGTCTACGAGTTGGTAACACGGTTACTTCTATTGGTGAGATGCAAGCCAATATGGAGTAGCGGTGATACTAGGAGCCACGATTCGTGTGTAATCCCCTAAAAATTCTAGCGCGATACAGTGGCGGAAACACTGTAGAGTCGGGATTAAAACACACAGAACTATGTCTTAATAAATTAAATTGGTAAAGTCAAACATGCGCCATACATAAAAATGGCTAAAATATAAAAACAATCCATAAAAAGGTTAACAATCCTCAAGACATGATTTAAAAAAAAAATCAGCAGGATCCAAGACTGCTCGCTAGCCCACACCCACCGGAAAATAAACACGTATACCTGCCATGTTAAAACATAACAGCCACAATCAGTGGGGAGCAACGTCAACGTTCTCCCAGCCGTATAACAGGATTTTAAAACAGTAATTATTAATATAGGAAAATAATAAAAATGGAAAACATTAAAACAGCGTAATAAAATAAGCTTTGGCGTAAAACAAATTAATTAAAAGGGTTGCCGAAGAAACATAAAAATATTTGCCAACCTGCAAACCAATTTATATCGATAATAATAAAATAATCAAAATAGCGTTATGGATAGGATTAATGTAGAATCTAGACTTTCACTAGGATAATACTAAAAACTAGTTTCGAGAACTTAGTCAAAACAAATTAGACTTTGGTCTCTAACTAGGCAACTCAACTATAACAGGACTGCGTGCAGCGAGGTCCTGGCTTAAGTAATGTACACCCCTCCTGGACACCAACCGTAATCCAGTTCAACCCGGCGGCGACTTACACGATGCGATATCTAAGTTTAAGGTCAAAATATACACACTCCTGAGCACAAACCATGCTCAGTTCAACGACCAATGTCTCTCAACATAGACACACCAGCTTTATAGTTGATGGCAAAACGTACACCCCAGACTATATTACTCTAAACCCACACTTGTCCTTATTCCATAACTCCAAAACAAACCAGTATCGATATTTAAAAGATGTATTCATCATAAACAATATGAGGATAAAAGAAGTAAACATTTATATTCTAAAAGAGGAAACTTTCTATTTTAGGAAACTTCTATTTTAGGAAACTTCTATTTTTAGAAACTTTACTAAAAATAGCATCATATCAAAGTAGTGAAAATATTAGTTCATACTAATACCACATTTTAGTAAACGATATAGATTTATAAAACTAATACTTTCGGCCTTAACAATATTAATTATTAAAGTAAGAACATTTGATTTTATGAAATTATTAAAATATCTTATAAGTGTTATAAAATGATTAGAAACATCTTAAATATTTTAATATTACTAATTAGGGTGTTTTCAAAAGTTATAAAGCTAAAATTCCCTAATTATTATTAGTTTCGACGATAAAATTATAAATAGGATTTTACGGCAAATACTAAATTAAATACTTGAACGTCTTTATTTAATTAAACCAACAAATATATTTAGAGAATGTTAAGGGATGATTTAACTCTTAAAGTTTCAGACTTAAATACTTTCAAAATTGCTGAAAAAAGAATAATTCTTTTAGGTAAGACGAAGCAATTTAGCGATAAATCACAACTTGTCCGAAATCAATATTTATTAATTAAAGACTATAATAAATAGTAAAAAAATTACGTAAAATAGTTAAATTATATTTATGGACATTCTGTCCAGAAAAGAAAATTTCCAGAATTCTAAAAACTCGGTTTTTAAAGCGTTTTCTCGTTAATCGTCCAATCTCGACAATAACGATTAATAAAAATAGTAATTACAAAACGATTTAAGTATTAATATCCAAAAATTATTATTACACTTTAAAATCCTAATTTTACAGAATATAAATTTTCCAGATTTTTCCAAAACCCAGATTCAACAAATTTCAATAAAACCGTCATTTAAACCCGTTTTCGCAATTAACGATTTTATTAACAAACCTATCGTTCCAAACATTTTATTAAGGCACTAAAAATCATAATAATACATTTTAATATGAAATCATCAGAATCATAAATTTTTCCAGATTTAAACCAAAAACCAGAAATCGAGAATTTAAACAACAAACACGGTTTTAACGATAAACGATGATTTAAAGTGATTAATTAATTCATCCACTTAACAATTCCGAAAAATTATGAGAAAATTCATAAAATTCTATTTCACCATAAAGTTTTACCACGTCAAAAATCAGATTAAAATAAAATGTTTAAGTACTAGAACTAAAAATCGGTTTTTAATCATTTTTGTCCGAAAACGATAATAATTCAATAATCGATATAAAAATATCAGAAAAATACTAAATTACTAAAAATCATCAAAAACAACATTTTTCCAGAATATAAATATATATTACATGTTTAGGCCGATTATTACGATTTTACAAATTAATATAACAATTTAATCGTTAATCTCGTAAAAGCGATAAAAATATCGAAACATGCAAAATTTCAACTTTAAAAATTTTCCAGAATTCGTGACATACATATATTGTCAAAATAAAATATATAAAAATATATACATGCAAATACTCAATTAAAACCTTGAAATACCGAGTAACATCGACGTTACCTCTACTCCAAGTCTGAATCAACGATGTATTCGTCGGCTTCGGGATCGTCCAAGAATCCTACCAACACGAAAATCATGGCAGAAAATACCATGAGAAAACTAAAAAAAACAAGGTAAAAATTGATCGAAAATGATGTCGATTAATACCTTAACGAAGGAATCGGAAAGAGGATGATTGTGACGATAAGAATGATGTGATTGAGACTAGAAATGGAGCAAAAATTTGCCTAGAAAGGCTAAGGATCACACGGCCAAAGAGAGGAGAAAAGAGTGATGAATATTTTTGATGAATGTAAGAGAATGAATGTAGAGAGTAAAGGTGGAGATGGGTGATACACTACTTAAAAGAGTAAGCATGCATTAAGGCTTACAAAAAATGCAAGAGTGAACCTAGACCTTGGTTTGGCCGGCCAAAAAGGATAGAGAGGGAGTAAGATAAGCTTAGACATAAATGCTACAATGAATGAAAATGATTTATCTTATGATTACGTTTTAATGTGATAAAATGAATCGTTTAAATAAAATGTAATAAAACTTGTGACCAAGAGCTTAGTCGGTCCAAAAATGTGAGAAAACAGTCTCAAACAATTTATAAGTTGATAAAAAGTATAGTCGTAAAATAGTTAAAGGCATTTCAAAGTAATTCGAGTAAACCTCGCGTAAGAAAATAATTATTCGCGAAGCTTCGTAATAAAATCATAAATGGCTTGTTTTTAGTAACTAAAATATATCTTAGTAGAAAATATTCCATAAACGTATTCAAACATTTTTAGTAAAAAGGAATAACTTAAATCCAAGCTTAAAAATGTCAATTCGTAGAGAAATAGAATTCCTCGCGGAAAATAAATAGTTTACGAGGAAAATCAAATAAATGGATTTAAAAGAATTAAAAATATTTTTAAAATATAAATAAATATCATTAAACTCAACAATGAAAATAGAGCTTAGTAAAATGATAAAATATGAGGCCAAAAGTGACAGAGTTAAGACGAAGTCCTAACGGAAAGAATAAAAATGCTTAGGAAAAATAGCGGGTGTTACAATCCTCCCCACTAAAAGAAAGTTTCGTCCTCGAAACTAAGAATAAGTAGATAGGAAATCGAGGTTTACCTTACTCGAAGAGTTGAGGATGCTTAGCTCGCATCGAAGACAAATATCTATTCCAAGAAGAATTGGGCTAACCAACCCGAAGTTTAGAATCTTTTGATTAATGAAATCGTAAAGTAAAGTTATTTGATAAAATAATAACGTTAAATAACATTTGTAAACAAACTCGAAGGAAACAAGGTAACCAAAACATTTTCGAAATAAAAGTAAAACAATTTGATTGAGAAATTCGATAATATTCGTTTTATGAAGAAGCAAAAATTTAGTTTTGAGAAATCAAATTTTGTAGTTAGTAAAAATCGCACCAGCCGTCAAACATTTTCAATAACAGATTCAAAAGTCCACCAACAATAAAATGACAATCAATTCTCAAAACGTTAAAATTTCGAAAATGTTATCAAAGTAATTATGAAAGTTTTCAAAAATGTTATCAAACTTGAACATACAAGATAATTTCGACAATGTTAAAACGTTTTACATAACAATTCTATACAAATTGAAGTACTTGGAAATATAAAAGTCTTCATAAAATTTTGATCGCTTGAAAATCAAAAATTTAAAATAATTTCGAAATAGTTTAAAATAAATTATTAAGGCATTTTGAAATAGATCTAAATATAAATATCAACCAAAGATAAAACAAAGTGAAGTATATAGTTCTTAAATTATAAAATAAAAATGTTAAATTTCACGATAACCCAAAATGTTAAATTGCTCAAAGTTTTTACAAAATGGGGAGTTTAAAAATTTGAAATCATGCTTCAAAATGTTAAAATTTCATGAAAATCAAAATTTTTAAATTAGTCCAGCTTTTTACAAAACGGGCAAATTCACAATTAGAAATTATAACTCAAAATGTTAAAATTTTACGATAGTCCAATTTTTTTTTTTTTTAAGTACTCAAAGTTTTTATAAAATAGGGAGTTCGAAAAATAGTTAACGGGCAAATAGAACAAGGATAAATAAATTAAAAATAAGAGCTTTCAAAATCGACAAAGGTTGAAGGGATTGGCAGGAGTTACCGTAACAGAATTCAAGAGAAGCAGAAAGGAAGACGGAGTTGAGAATCAAAAAGAGCTCTCAAGGATTATGGAAGAAATTAATCATCTCGAGATTCTTAGCACGACTTCCACAAACACGGGTTCCTAATTCCCATCAAATAACGCTAAGTCCAATATCAGTACAGGGTTGTCCTACTCAATCTAAAACCTCCAAAAACATCAACTGCTATAGCCTCCAAAATTAAGCCTTACATACTTATATAATCTTTCAATTAGTATGGTAAGAATCCACAAACGATTTAGACTAATCCATTAATTAAGATTCCAACAGTCATCAAAACATACCCAAACTTGTAATCACTAAGGCTCGTAATTCAAAGTTCATAAGGTCTGAACTCGAGGTATACTTCAAATTTCTCGAGTAAGGAACACTAACTAAAACCCACCAATTAATAAAGTTCGGACACGAAATCCTCAAAAATGATCACCAACATATTTATAATACCACCAGTACAGAAGTTGGGGAAGTACAATAAATCCTCAAACACGCTCAAACCTATAGGTAATGGCGCAAACACTCACATTTTCAAACACATCATTCGATTAATGTTTCCAAGAAGTCCATCAAATTTCTAATCGTAATGGTGCAACCACAAAATATTTAATAACTCAACAAAGTCACAATCTCGTTGGTCTAAGGTTCTGAACTATAAATCCATTAAGATGATTGACATCAAAATGTTCCTCAAAACAACGCTATAAATCCAACCTCTAATGGCAATATGTTTGTCCTTTTCAAGGTTAACAACAATTTATTCAATTTAGATCACTCAACTCCAAAGTTCCTAGGTTACAACTTTAACCAACGATTAACGATCTAATCCTTAAGAAACACGGGTAATCTATGTTAACCAAAATTTCTAACGGTATTAATGAAAACCTTCTATGGTACCACAACACTCAGGTTAACAATTTAAACAGTACTCTATGATCCCAAACATTCCCGATGCATCCATCAAATAACATTTAGATAGGAATCTTAAAATTCTATTATTAGCTACACTTGGTTCGGTTCTAGGTTAAAATAGGTACTAGGTATCCATCAAATACGATATACTCTTACTACCCCAAAATATATTCAACTCTAAGTCCTCCAAATAATCAAGTAACCTATAACCCAAGGTTCAGAGTCTAAAGTACCAACCTAATTCCATTAATTGACAATTTATTATTCAAATCGATCCTCAAAAGCTTACTAAGATATATAACAAGGTATAACTCACAACCCTCAAGCCCTAGGTAACAAGGGTTTACTAAACCTCAAACATCTATATCCTTTTCACGGGGTTCACTGAGACAGAAACCGGTCTAACAAAAGAATCTCAAGAGAAAGATGGTAGAATAGAAGAATAGAACAAGGATTCACCAAGAGAATGAAGATGAGAATATATAAGAGAAGAATTGGAAGAAATAGGGAAAGGAAGAAAAGAATCGATGATCCTATATTACTAAGTTCTTGAACCAGAAGAGAATCTTCGGGCCTCCCGAGTTCACGAGGGAATCCAAAATGGATTACTTCATCTTCTTGTAGAGGAACGAGCACACAAGTCATGGGTCGCTCCATCTGGATTTACTGCGACATCATGGAACATGAATCTACTCTTGATCATCTTGCCTGTAGCTTAAGTAAACTGAACCGGAGCTAAAAGTCATTATCGAAATCTTTCTTGGAGCACCTAGTTGTCCACTCGAGTCAGCAGGTGTTGAGAGTGCTAAGTAGGTCTTGTCCCGTTCTGGAGCAGCATATCAGCAACTTGTTCTTTCATCTTCTTCGACATATAAAACAAATATTCAATGCTAATCATTGAGTTCAGGAACAGATAATCTTAACAGTTAAGTCCTTATTTGTTTCTACCCATCTCTAATAATATTTTTATTTACTGTTTAAATAATTTACTGGTATATTCCCTAATTTCAGGTGTAAGCGTTGGGAGCAGTGATGCTCTGATACCAACTGTAATCCCCTAAAAATTCTAGCGCGATACAGTGGCGGAAACACTGTAGAGTCGGGATTAAAACACACAGAACTATGTCTTAATAAATTAAATTGGTAAAGTCAAACATGCGCCATACATAAAAATGGCTAAAATATAAAAACAATCCATAAAAAGGTTAACAATCCTCAAGACATGATTTAAAAAAAAAAAATCAGCAGGATCCAAGACTGCTCGCTAGCCCACACCCACCGGAAAATAAACACGTATACCTGCCATGTTAAAACATAACAGCCACAATCAGTGGGGAGCAACGTCAACGTTCTCCCAGCCGTATAACAGGATTTTAAAACAGTAATTACTAATATAGGAAAATAATAAAAATGGAAAACATTAAAACAGCGTAATAAAATAAGCTTTGGCGTAAAACAAATTAATTAAAAGGGTTGCCGAAGAAACATAAAAATATTTGCCAACCTGCAAACCAATTTATATCGATAATAATAAAATAATCAAAATAGCGTTATGGATAGGATTAATGTAGAATCTAGACTTTCACTAGGATAATACTAAAAACTAGTTTCGAGAACTTAGTCAAAACAAATTAGACTTTGGTCTCTAACTAGGCAACTCAACTATAACAGGACTGCGTGCAGCGAGGTCCTGGCTTAAGTAATGTACACCCCTCCTGGACACCAACCGTAATCCAGTTCAACCCGACGGCGACTTACACGATGCGATATCTAAGTTTAAGGTCAAAATATACACACTCCTGAGCACAAACCATGCTCAGTTCAACGACCAATGTGTCTCAACATAGACACACCAGCTTTATAGTTGATGGCAAAACGTACACCCCAGACTATATTACTCTAAACCCACACTTGTCCTTATTCCATAACTCCAAAACAAACCAGTATCGATATTTAAAAGATGTATTCATCATAAACAATATGAGGATAAAAGAAGTAAACATTTATATTCTAAAAGAGGAAACTTTCTATTTTAGGAAACTTCTATTTTAGGAAACTTCTATTTTTAGAAACTTTACTAAAAATAGCATCATATCAAAGTAGTGAAAATATTAGTTCATACTAATACCACATTTTAGTAAACGATATAGATTTATAAAACTAATACTTTCGGCCTTAACAATATTAATTATTAAAGTAAGAACATTTGATTTTATGAAATTATTAAAATATCGTATAAGTGTTATAAAATGATTAGAAACATCTTAAATATTTTAATATTACTAATTAGGGTGTTTTCAAAAGTTATAAAGCTAAAATTCCCTAATTATTATTAGTTTCGACGATAAAATTATAAATAGGATTTTACGGCAAATACTAAATTAAATACTTGAACGTCTTTATTTAATTAAACCAACAAATATATTTAGAGAATGTTAAGGGATGATTTAACTCTTAAAGTTTCAGACTTAAATACTTTCAAAATTGCTGAAAAAAGAATAATTCTTTTAGGTAAGACGAAGCAATTTAGCGATAAATCACAACTTGTCCGAAATCAATATTTATTAATTAAAGACTATAATAAATAGTAAAAAAATTACGTAAAATAGTTAAATTATATTTATGGACATTCTGTCCAGAAAAGAAAATTTCCAGAATTCTAAAAACTCGGTTTTTAAAGCGTTTTCTCGTTAATCGTCCAATCTCGACAATAACGATTAATAAAAATAGTAATTACAAAACGATTTAAGTATTAATATCCAAAAATTATTATTACACTTTAAAATCCTAATTTTACAGAATATAAATTTTCCAGATTTTTCCAAAACCCAGATTCAACAAATTTCAATAAAACCGTCATTTAAACCCGTTTTCGCAATTAACGATTTTATTAACAAACCTATCGTTCCAAACATTTTATTAAGGCACTAAAAATCATAATAATACATTTTAATATGAAATCATCAGAATCATAAATTTTTCCAGATTTAAACCAAAAACCAGAAATCGAGAATTTAAACAACAAACACGGTTTTAACGATAAACGATGATTTAAAGTGATTAATTAATTCATCCACTTAACAATTCCGAAAAATTATGAGAAAATTCATAAAATTCTATTTCACCATAAAGTTTTACCACGTCAAAAATCAGATTAAAATAAAATGTTTAAGTACTAGAACTAAAAATCGGTTTTTAATCATTTTTGTCCGAAAACGATAATAATTCAATAATCGATATAAAAATATCAGAAAAATACTAAATTACTAAAAATCATCAAAAACAACATTTTTCCAGAATATAAATATATATTACATGTTTAGGCCGATTATTACGATTTTACAAATTAATATAACAATTTAATCGTTAATCTCGTAAAAGCGATAAAAATATCGAAACATGCAAAATTTCAACTTTAAAAATTTTCCAGAATTCGTGACATACATATATTGTCAAAATAAAATATATAAAAATATATACATGCAAATACTCAATTAAAACCTTGAAATACCGAGTAACATCGACGTTACCTCTACTCCAAGTCTGAATCAACGATGTATTCGTCGGCTTCGGGATCGTCCAAGAATCCTACCAACACGAAAATCATGGCAGAAAATACCATGAGAAAACTAAAAAAAACAAGGTAAAAATTGATCGAAAATGATGTCGATTAATACCTTAACGAAGGAATCGGAAAGAGGATGATTGTGACGATAAGAATGATGTGATTGAGACTAGAAATGGAGCAAAAATTTGCCTAGAAAGGCTAAGGATCACACGGCCAAAGAGAGGAGAAAAGAGTGATGAATATTTTTGATGAATGTAAGAGAATGAATGTAGAGAGTAAAGGTGGAGATGGGTGATACACTACTTAAAAGAGTAAGCATGCATTAAGGCTTACAAAAAATGCAAGAGTGAACCTAGACCTTGGTTTGGCCGGCCAAAAAGGATAGAGAGGGAGTAAGATAAGCTTAGACATAAATGCTACAATGAATGAAAATGATTTATCTTATGATTACGTTTTAATGTGATAAAATGAATCGTTTAAATAAAATGTAATAAAACTTGTGACCAAGAGCTTAGTCGGTCCAAAAATGTGAGAAAACAGTCTCAAACAATTTATAAGTTGATAAAAAGTATAGTCGTAAAATAGTTAAAGGCATTTCAAAGTAATTCGAGTAAACCTCGCGTAAGAAAATAATTATTCGCGAAGCTTCGTAATAAAATCATAAATGGCTTGTTTTTAGTAACTAAAATATATCTTAGTAGAAAATATTCCATAAACGTATTCAAACATTTTTAGTAAAAAGGAATAACTTAAATCCAAGCTTAAAAATGTCAATTCGTAGAGAAATAGAATTCCTCGCGGAAAATAAATAGTTTACGAGGAAAATCAAATAAATGGATTTAAAAGAATTAAAAATATTTTTAAAATATAAATAAATATCATTAAACTCAACAATGAAAATAGAGCTTAGTAAAATGATAAAATATGAGGCCAAAAGTGACAGAGTTAAGACGAAGTCCTAACGGAAAGAATAAAAATGCTTAGGAAAAATAGCGGGTGTTACATCGTGTGTTTATTCTCTGTTTACGTGAAAAATGATTTTAAAAAAATCAAATGGCTGCCAATGTCCCAACTTTTAAACTTTACCGTCTTCATCACCTCACATGTTGGTTAATTGAATTAAAGGAAACTATCTGTTACGTGATATCCTTTAATATTTTTGTAAGCATATTATTTGTTGTTCACATGATTGTCTTATGTGTTCGAGGTGATGTTAGATGAACGACTTGGTTGCTGTCCCGCTCAGCGGTTTCTATTCTATATATTTGTGCAGGTCCAAGACGTTGGGGAATAGAGAGAGAGAGAGATTTAATAATATGTTTAGTTTAAAAATGAAATTTATATTCGGTACTAAGTGAATCAAGACTATGAAATTAATAGTCGTTTATTATTGTAAGGATCCGTAGCGATCCGGATTTATTTACACTCTAATATAATTTTAATTAAATGACTTAGATAACTTTCCGCATTATCTATTATTTTAAGTCATCGAAAATCCGGGTTGTTACGGCATCCACCCTAAGTAGCGTCAGGGAAAATCTGGGGGCTGGATTTCATCAGCCGGGTCGGCCAGCTGAGAAGACAACAGTTTGGTCGGTTAGAGGGCAAATAAACAATAAACCGCAAAGCAAATCTTAGAACCAAAATTAGAAACTTAGCACGAGGCGATACCAAGCTAAGCACCGGGTGACGTGAGACAAATAAGAGGCGCCAGGCACCAGGAGTGTATCGCCTCCTTCTTCGTCCCTGTCCTCTAGAACCTCTGCGGCGGTCGGCGGTCTAAACATGGTCCTGGGAGGATCAACCGACACCCTGAAATCTTCATCTACGCACTGACGCACCAACCGCTTGCCAAGATACCATACTGGGCGAAACAACGCAGGAAGAAGCATCCTCCTATGACTCCGAGGCCTTAGCTCCGCGACCACATACTCCAGCACGCCTTCATAATCAGCCCAAGGACGGGCCACAAACTACAAAAATAAAATCGACATCCCAATAAATCCCGAACCTTGGGGGCTACTGAACAAAATAGACCATAAAAGAAAGACTTACATCTTCAACGCGTAGCTTGTTCACTAACGCATTCTCCGACGGGTAAGGGCTGATTGTGCTCTTAGGCTGAGCAAGCCTCCACTCGATCCCCGCCGGAAATCTATTTGGGTGCACCCGCACCGTCCTAGGTGCCAAACACCGGAAGTAGGAGTAGATCCAAGCCTGAAAAATCCCAAAATAACCTTAGCAAAACCAAGACGAAACTAAGTAGAACTTCAAATACAAGAGTGAGAACAATAACTAACCTCCAGTATAAGGCCCGGACCCACAATGGGCACAGCCGAGGCCGACTCTATCACCAGCGGCCTCACCATGACTTTCAGGCAGCGAGTCATCTCCGCAAAGGCCGCGGTCACCCAATCGTAACGACCCAGCTGAGCCAGGTCCTCTAGGAAAGGCAGGATCCTGGTGCTGAACCTCTCGCCCTTGTCCGAGAAGTGGGTCGACCCTAGGAAGTACCACAACCACAATCGGGCATCCTGCCCCGGCGTGTTGGGTTCCCGACCCTCCAACACCGCCACTCGCTCAAAGTGGACGGTGATATAAGAACTCACTATAGCATGAGGCGCACTATATGCCTCACGCGGTAAACAGTCCCCGACAAGGCCCCGCACCTCATCGCTATCTAAACTAGGGCCCTCGGCGGCCCACCTAATCCTATCCGGGCCCCAGAGCAGACCGCTGATCATCCCAAAATCCTCTAGGGTCATCCCGACCTCCCCAAAAACAATGTGGAAGGTCGAGGTAGTATCATGAAAGCGATCTATCATCACTCTAATCACCATAAGGTTGCACTTTGTCTTGCAACCCACCAGTGTAACCCACTGCTCAACCACGGGACCTAGAGCAGTCCTCGCAATAATCTCCTTTTCCGCGGGGGTTAACTTCTGAAAATAGATATCGAGACACGTAGTAAAGCCCGAGAAAGTCCTCATCGGACCTGGGGGCTGCAAACCAAAACGATGCAAGGATAAACATAACAAGCCTAACCTAACCTGAGCCAAAAAATAAAACCTGAGACATAACTAATAAGCACGAATAGGACACTCACCAGACCCCGCACGACGCAGTGAGAACTGTGACAGTCAAGGTGAAGCATCAGCTGACGACCATCCCAATCCCGAGCCCATTCAGGATCCTCATAGACAGTCTCCTCATCCTCTGATACAGGAATCGGAACATGAGCCCTCCTAGCAACTGTCTCCGGAAGCTTACGCTTCTTCACTCTATCGAATTCAGCCTCATTAATAGGCTTGGGATCGCGACGCGGGGACGAGATACTCATGTGTCTCCTGCGAATCCCTCGGTGAGTCTGCGAGCTAGCCCCGGTAACCTCCACACTAGCACTGGCCCTAGCATTACCACCAACCGAGGAAGTTCCCTCAGGACGCTCGATATCATCTCTAGCTGTAGAGAAAACCAAAAGACAGGAAAAACATAACCCTAGTCAGGCTAAATCAGCTTAAACAGGTCAAAATAGGCTTAAAATTTTGGAGAAGAATATCAAAATTCCAAGAAAGCCTCTAGCCCACATTTTCGATCCCGGTCACAATGGAAGTGGTTTTGGGAAAATCCGACATCATTACGGCACCTTTTGGTCTGTCTTAAGACACACAAAACCTCACGGATGGTCCTAAAGATCGTCCTAGCCCATAAGAATTAACAAGAGAGCTACCCACATCCTCATAAACACTATTCGAACAAAACTATGCAAAACAAATACGGGAATAATCGAGAAACGATCCTTAAACCGTAGCATTCCAAACACATTCCCATAAAAGGCCATTGTCGCACCTCAAACATCCTTATGAAGATTATAACTACTTCAACAAGCTCTAATCGACCCTAATTCAACAATGGAACCAAGTACAAGCATCGAAACTTAGCAAATAAAAAACACCGAAATTGATTTTCTAGGGTTTTCAACAAAACCAACTCATAATCAATCAAATCAAACAAAACCAACATTAAGCAAGCAAAGAATACTAACCCGGAGTCGACATTGTCGTAAATAGCGGAAACTGAAATGAAATTTAGCAAAGAAAAGTCGAGAAGGCGATTTGGGGCGAATGGCTTGACGCGTTCAAGTTTTGTGATTAAATGAACGAGCGCTCCAATATTTGATTACTTAAACAGACTCGGATCATAAAAACCCGACCGCACCAGCTGACGCGCTTGGGTCCTGGCACGCTGAGGGCTGGGCGCCTGAGTCTTGGGGTGCTGAGGGATGCGCGCCTAAACAGCCCGGCCCAGACTAAAATGAAGCAAAACAAACGAACTCAAAGTCGATACATATAAAACATGCACCCACTAAGACAAGCAAAACAACAATAATGGAATGATTACTAATCAACATCGATAATACACTCTCGACAATAAAACAAGCATATGAAACGCACTTAACCTAAACACTACACCCGGACGCGTAACAAAGCAAATCTAAACCAAACTAATCTAAGTAAACTCTAAACAAATCTCAAATGCATAAACAAACCAAAACAAAAGCAATAACAAACCCAAACGAACGAAGACAAACTCACAAAACAAGCATTTAACTAAAACGAATAAACAAACAGCAATTTTTCACGAGGGTCAGAGTTATCCCGGAGGCACAGCAACAGCAATTTTGCCCGAGGGTCAGAGTTATCCAGGAGGCACAGCAACAGCAATTTTGCCCGAGGGTCAGAGTTATCCCGGAGGCACAACAACAGCAATTTTGCCCGAGGGTCAGAGTTATCACGGAGGCACAGCAACAACATCTTGCCCGAGGGTCAGAGTTATCCCGGAGACACAGCAATTTTGCCCGAGGGTCAGAGTTATCCCGGAGGCACAGGAACAACATTTTTACCCGAGGGTCGGAGTTATCCCGGAGGCACAGCAACAGCATTTTGCCCGAGGGTCAGAGTTATCCCGGAGGCACAGCAATTTTGACCGAGGGTCAGAGTTATCCCGGGGGCACAACAATTTTGCCCGAGGGTCAGAGTTATCCCGGAGGCACAGCAATTTTAGTCCTAGGGGTCATAAGCATCCAAAAGACGACCGCTCGAGTGGAGACTAACGCCCTCGAATGGTTTTATATCCCTTTGTTTTTGTCCTAGGGGTCAGAAGCATCCCGAAAGACAGCTATTCGAGTGGAGACCGACGCCCTCGAATGGTTTTATATTACTTTGTTTTGTCCTTGGGGTCATAAGCATCCCAAAGACGACAGCTCGTGTGGAGACTAACGCCCTCGAACGTTCTGTTTCATCAAGGGTTCACAAGCAGCCCAAAATATACTTGTGCAAATAAAAGCCAATAAAAATGAGCATCCTTTGCGCTCACACTTAATGCGTTGCTAGCGCGCAGAAACACTTAAAATTAAACAAAGCCTCTAAACAAACCGAAGAAGAAAAAGCTTGCGCGCACAAAGAACCAAGAACAAGATGTCAAGCAACGACCCGGGCCCAAGCAAGCAACCGCAAGCGAAGACGTCAGGTATGATTTCTAAGCTATGGCAGGCGAGCCTCAACACGTAGTCCACTGGACTTAAAACGACCCGACCGGACAGCCACCAGGTCGTAATCTTCGATTGACCTAGGCGGCTATACTTTGACTTTCGCCTTGTCCAAGCCTCAGTCAAAGTGGGGGCTTCTGTAGACACACAGATTTGGACCTGGTGGCTGCAGAAGTGCCCAACAAACACCCGATGACGATTGGACTGCAACGCAACACGGGTTCGCGATGTTATAGGTAGTTTTTCTATAAAACGGATCAAATAATTAATCGAAAAAATTAAAAACTAACATGATGGCAACCTTAGTCGTGTCGTTACGGTCACATAAACACTAATTAGAGTTAATTTTGACACCAGGACCCCGAGCCGGCCCCGAAACTTGAACCGAGTCAGCACCGTGTCAAGCGAACCTCGGGATGAACACCCGAGGCCCACTAAACCCACGGCGCTAGGTCAAGCCGTGGGAAGCCTTAACACCCAAGAAACGTATTATACATCCGTCTCACGGTTTTAGAAAGTATCAAAACCGTATTCTCAAAATCCCAACCGCCCCACCCTACGCGCCTGGCTCTCACCACGCCTTAGCCCAGCCGCCTGAGTCTTGGTGCGCCCCAGCTCAGGCGTCCATATGGGCGACGAGGGCCGAAAACACCTATAAATACCCCCCCTCCGCCTCATTCATTCGACACAATTCATTCTTCTCTTCCCCCTCTAAACTCTCGCTAAGGGCTCGCACTCTGACACCCGAGGCAAACGATCCACTCGATCGTAGTTCTGATAAAAGAAACGACATCGACGCTACTCCTCACCTTCGAGCACCCCACTCGATACCGAGGTGCCTGTGATCGACTAGCTCAAAACTAGTAACGAAGTTCTGCCGTATTAGCCGCAGAACTAGTCCTTAGGCAACGAAGCTCTGTCGGAGTAGACGGGGGAAGGTCAAACGGTAGCGGAGTTCTGCCGAAGTCACTGGTCAAGCTAGGAGGATCCGCCTGTTGATCGAGTCGTCACTAGGTTGCCATCTAAACAAAACTTTCCATATTTGTACTTTCTATTATTATGCACTATGACAACATTAGATGTAGGCGCTAAGCCCACAAGCGTCTACTAAAATATGTAACGTCCCAACTTCAACCACTAATACTAAACTACACTAAATAGACCCGGATAATTCCGAGATAATCTCTGCATCGAGTCCCGTTTAGTGTATACTCCGAGGGTGCAACTCCTCACAATGTGATTCACTTACATTCGCATTTACAGTTTTTCGAATGATTTATTGCTTTTATGACCTTATAATCGGACGCTAAATCACCTAAACACGGAATTCAAAACGAAAAATAACTAAAAATGAACAAAGTGATGGTCGGGTTCCGTATTAGTCCGGGTGCTCACCTTATTGGGTTCGACGCATCTCTAATAATGTCGAACCAACGCATCTTAAGCAGAATACCAGGTAAGGTATATCACAAGAACAACTAATATCCGGATTATCGCGTTAAACCTGATTTGCTAATACGTTTAACACATAATACTCTCCATTCTCCAACGTGCATCTTTTCATGGCCTGCTTGTCACGTGAAATCTCATGCAAAGAATGTAAACACAACTACTTCGACGATAAAACTTACCTGTCCTTAAAACAACCGACGTAGCAAGAAACATCGGGTTAAGATAACCGAAGTTACATTACTTCCACCACAACAAAAGAACTAGGATATCAGCCCACCGATTGATTAGTAGAGGCCGCTATAGTGCGGGCGGGATTGAGTGTCGTCATCTATCGGATGTTGGCTTCCCAATACGTACCCTCACCCCTTACTCGAAATCGATGGTTTCCAGATGTCCGGAACCATTGGCAATGAGAGTCATTCCAGGAATGGAGTGCTTAAGGGTACAAGTCTTTATTTTTAGGTCCCGTGCCACTCAACTTTGAGCCGGCAAGGGATCAAAGTTGACTTGAGCGGTTTCCGAGTCCCAATAATTGACTCGGTGGCGACTCCACAAATCGACAACGAATTCAGTTCACTAAAAAGGCTGCCTTACCAAATGAATCGGCCTTTAAACATTTACAACCACGACTCGATCGATTCCCAAACGGAAACATGGGTGCTCGCACCCGTCTAGTACAAGTCCGGATCGTCATCCAAATTGAGGTCCGACACTTCGCTCCGTATGCGAGATCGGACCGGCCCCCGGCAGGGAGAGGGCCGCGTGGGTGGCCGCCGCCAAACGTTGAAAACCGGGTCGGTCCCGCACGGGCACGCGCGGGGTGCCGGGCGGTGCGGACGGACGTCCACAGGGGCACTCGATCGAGTACCATAGCCATACGCCACTCGGTCCAGTGACACCCTAAAAAGTGGGCAGAAGGTTTTCTTTGAGGACCACTCGATCGAGTCCCTCTATGACTCGATCGAGTGGCCTTTGTCACACCAAAATCGTGAGCCTTCAACATATTTCAAGCCTCGATAAATCTCTTTTAACGACTTTGGTCATCACGTGCTAAGTCTATCACGTGATTTACTTTTTTTCAAAACCATGCGTTATACCATTCTAATCTATTTTTTTCCATTATTATCCATACTAACCCGTTTGTCGCTATTTTGACGCTTTATTTTCATTGTTTGTTTTATTGTACTAAAATGAACCTCGCATGCTAAATACAACTTCCACATAATTCAAAAATGCAAAACGACGTAGATCAAACATATCTCACATGTTTAGTCAAAAACATTGTTTGCATATCATTTAATCATCAAACTAACGTGCATACATGAAAAACGAACGATATCTAAGTAGAGGTCGCTAAGTGCGAGCGAGGTTGGGTGTTCTTTGTGAACTTCCCAACACGTACCCTCACCCCTTACTCAGAACCATAGTTTCCAGATGTCCGAAACCGTTGGCATACGAGAGTCATTCAAACACGGTAATCGATAATGTCGGTATCGGTATCGCAATGCAAAGGGACGAACCCCATAAACTCTGAAATTAGAATGGGTCTTACTCTGTGCACGGCCCACCATGATATAGAGTGGGTTCGAATGGGCCCGAACTCCCACAAAGTTCGGTGGCGACTCCATTTAGATTCAAATTTCAATCCGAGATCCATCTCACATGAGATTCATTCGCCTCCCCAAACCCGCGCGTGGCCGCGTCGGGGTGGACCTATGTCATGTCCACAATATCATTTAAGCATAAGGGAGACCATTCATTTTTCCTTACATTCATTTTTCCTCTTAAACGAAAAAAAAAACATTTCTTTCTCCCTCTTTGGCCGTGGTACCTGCTGCCTTTTCAAGGGTGATTCTTGCTCCAATTCGAGTCATAATCGTCTCATCTTTATCGTCAAGGTAATAATCGTTAAGGTAATAGTCGTCTCATCTTATTCCGATCCTTTCGTTAAGGTAATAATCAATGTTGTATTCGATCGTTATTCACCTTGATTTTTTTAGTTTTTCTCATGGTATTTTTCTGCCATGATTTTCGTGTATTATAGGATTTGTGGACGATCCCGAGGCCGACGAGTATATTATCGATTTCGATTTGGATTAGAGGTAACGTCGATGTTACTCGGTATTACTTGATTTTAATTGTGTAATTGCATGTATGGCATATAATCTGGAATTTTTTTTAAAGTTGAAAATTTATATGTTTTGGTATTTTTATCGCTTTTACAAGATTAACGATTAAATTGTTATATTAATTTGTAAAATTGTAATAATTTTTCGGAATTGTTAGGTGGGTGAATTAATTAATCACTTTAAATCATCGTTTATCGTTAAAACCGTGCTTGTCGCTTTAATTTCCGAATTTTTCTGGTCTTTTGTTTAAATCTGGAAAAATTGGAAGATTCTGTAAAATCATGATTTTTAAGTTTAATAATAATTTTTGGATATTAATGCATAAATCATTTGGTAATTACTATTTTTATTAATCGTATTGTCGAAACTAATAATAATTAGGGAATTTTAGTTTTGTAAATTTTGAAAACACCCTAATTAGTAGTATTAAAATGCTTAAGACATTTTTAATCATTTTATAACACTTGTACGATATTTCAATAATTTCATAAATCCAAATGTTCTTACTTTAACCATTAATATAGTTAAGGCCGAAAGTGTTAGTTTTATAAATCTATATCGTTTACTAAAAATGTTGTATTAGTATGAACTAATATTTTCGCTATTTTGATATAATGCTAGTTTTAGTAAAGTTTCCTAAAATAGAAGTTTCCTAAAATATGAAGTTTCCTCTTTTAGAATATAGTGGTTACTCCTTTTGTTCTCTTATTATTATAATGATTATATCTTTTGAATATCGATAATGGCTTTGTTTCGGAGTTATGGAATAAAGATAAGTGTGAGGTTAGAGTAATACAGTCTAGGATGATGTATTGTTTTGCCATCAACTATAAGGCTGGTGTATCCATTTGGGATGCATTGGTTGTTGAACTTGATACATTTGGTGTCCAGGAGTATATGTGCATTGTGCCCTTAAGCTAGATACCGCATCGTGTTAGTCGCCGTCAGTTGAACTGGATACATTTGGTATCCAGAAGGGGTGTATATTACTTAAGTTAGGACCTCACATTGATAAGTCGTCGTTCTATTATGGTTGAGTTGCCTAGTTAGAGACCTTGGATCTTCGCTGCGTGTGAAGTTGGTGTCTGAGTTCTCGAAGCTAGTTTTTAGTATATCCCTAGTGAAAGTCTAGCCTTGTCTATACCAATCCTATCCATAATGCCATTTTTGACTATTTTTATTATTATCGATATAATTTGGTTGCAGGTTGGCAAATGATTTATGTTTTCTTCGGAAAACTCATTTTTATTATATTGTTTCGTTACGTGAAGTTTTTCACTGAAAACTTATTTTCATTATAATGTTTTAATGTTTTCATTTTTACTATTTTTTCTATAGTAGTAATTACAGTTTTAAAATCCTGTTATACGGCTGGGAGAACGTTGACGTTGCTTCCCACTGATTGTGGCTGTTATGTTTTAACATGGCAGGTACACGTGTTTCCGGGTGTGGGCTAGCGAGCAGTATAGATCCTGCTTGTTTATTTTAATAATTATCTCTTATGGATTATTCAAACCCTTTTATGGATTGTTTTAAATTTTGGTCATTTTATTCATGGTCTATTGTTTGACTTTACCATTTTAATTTACTAAGACATAGTTACAGTGTGTTTTAATCCCGACTCTACAGTGTTTCCGCCACTGTATTGCGTTGGAATTTCTAGGGCATTACAGTTGGTATCAGAGCATCACTGCTCCTAACGCTTACACCTGAAATTAGGAAAAATTCCAGTAAATTATTTAAACAACAAATAAAAAATTATTACTAGGAATGGGTAAAAACAAATAAGGACTTACTTGTTAAGTTTTTTCCTGTTCCTGAAACTCAATGGTTAGCATTGAATATTTGTTTTATTTGTCCAAGAAAAAGATAAGTGGACAAGAGGTTGACATGATGTTGCTCCAGATCGGGACAAGACCTATTTCACACTCTCAACGCCTGCTGACTAGAGTGGACAACTTGGTGCTCCAAGAAAAATGCCTATGATGACTTTTCAGCTCCGGTTCAGTTTGCTTAAGCTACAGGCCAGATCATCAAGAGTAGATTCCAGTTCCATGACGGTGCAACGGACTCAGATGTGAAATGACTTTGGATCCAGATGGAGCGACCCAATACTAGTGGTTGTTCCTCTACTTGAAGTTAAAGAAATACAGCGAGATTCCTTTGTGAACTCCGAAGGCCCAAAGATTCTCCTCTAGTTTACGATCTTAATTATCTAGGATTATTGATTCTTTTCTTTCATCTTCCACCCTCTGATCTGCTTCTTCCAATTCTTCTCTTATATTATCACCTTCATCCTTATGGTAAGTCCTTGTTCTATTCTTCTACTTTACCTGTAATCCCCTATAAATTCTAACGCAATACAGTGGCGGAAACACTGTAGATTTGGGATTAAAACACACTGATGTTCTATATATTAGAAAAAGAACGGTCAGTCAATACAAAGACCACTTTTTACAAAAGGGCTAAAAATAAGAATCTTTCAAATGGGGTTAACAATCCATAAACAAACAAAATGAAGCAGGGTAGGATCCATGCAACTCGCTAGCTCACACCAAACCCCGGAACGAAGAATATCTGTCATGTTACAAACATAACAGCCACAATTCAGTGGGGAGTAACTCCGGCAGTTCTCTCAGCCATATTACATAATATATAGGCAATAGAAGCATAATATATGAAAATAGATTAAACTCAAAGCAATATATATATATCAAAATAAATTCAAAACCAGGAAATAATTCAGCAGCCTAACGGCGTCAAAACGAATAATGGAATTTAAAACCGATGATAAGTACAGCTTTTACTACTAGAGATATGTCAAAACAACACCAAAGTGTAACTTAGTGCCCACAAAGCGACCCCTAAGCCTCACTGTTTAAGGAACTCAGTGCCCACGAAGCGACCCCTAAGCATCACTGGTTAAGGAACTCAGTGCCCACGAAGCGACTTCTAAGCCCACTCACCAGACAACTCAAACTATAATAGGACTGCGTTCAGCGAGGTCTTAGCCTAAGTACATGCGCATGACTCCTGAGCATAAACGATACCCAGTTCGACAATCAATGTATCCCTGACGCAAATACACTGACCATATAGCTGATGGTAACAACCAACATATCCTAGACTTATATACTGTAACTTCTCATTTCCAACATTATTCCACATTCAAACCATTATAAGTATTTTATCCGAAGATATCTAAAATATTCTCAAAATAGTAAATTTCCAAAGATAGAAACTTTCTTCAAATAGTAACTTTCCAAAATAGGTATTATTATAATTAGAAATCGTTAACATATGAGTTACATAAATTATTTAATATTAGGCCTTGAGACATAAACATTTAGATAAATGTATAATTAATGATTAAAATTGAAGGAAAGTAAAAATCATAATTATTTCTCAAAAGATTGGAGTTTAAGTAATTAAAAGTAATAAATTACAAATTTACAGATTTTTCAGATTTGCACTGGCTTACTATAAAATTCATAATTAAATCATTAAGAATCAAAACGATATAAGATCAGTGAGGTTGAAAACTTTAAAAGCTTAGATACAACTTTTGTTTCTGGAGAAAATCGAATTTTCTAACTTAACAGGGGTTTTTATTCGTAGTTTTATAAACTGTCAGAATCCGACAGTCGATTGTATTTCTTTAATAAAACACGTTTAAAATTTTATTTTAAAACAAATCCAATTATAACATTAACTAGACTCTTTAAAGTTAATTTACACAAATTACCAAAATTAAATTCAAAGTTTATCATAGGTTTTAAATTAGCTTTTACAACAACTGACAGATTCGCGAGATAATCCGTCACAGTTTCATAAACGATTTGTTGTGACAAAACTACTTGGAGTTAATTTACGAAGTTTAACAGACTTGTTCCGGTCACGGAAACAATTCACCCGGCCTCGGATCCGGGTTGTATGACTGAATCACTGGTGAACAATTGATCGATTGACTTCTCTGAACCTCCCTTTCGTCTCACTCCCAGGATCGGACCTTCCCGGCGGAGTTGGCCTGCTCCCTGCACAATGAACGCACAGGGCCTCGGAGGTTGTCCGAGGGAACCCTCTCCGATGCCTAAGTCAGCCCGTGAAATGCCTTGAGAGACCTAGTTCGTGAAGAGCTAGGTGGCGTTTTTTAGGAGTAAGGGTCTAGAGAGAGAAAATCCAACCCGTCTCATGTGGGAAATGGGAAAGTATTTATACCTTCCCACAAGAGAGAGGAAAAGAGAAAGAAGAAGGGGGAAATGAGTGGATGCTTGTGCGACACGTGGACTCACCTTGTCCACTCATTTCCCCTTACCTTAGGCAAAATGACGGATGGGTCCTCGGCCCTCCTCTGGTCCTGCTTAGGCGGGAGCGCCCTGGAAGCAGGCAGGAGGCCTGGTTCGCCCTGCTTGGCAGGCGGCCAGGCTGTGCCAGGCGGCTAAGGGATTAAGGTCACTCGGAGGTTTCAATGATGCTGATGGAAGGTCTGCTGGGCAGGCCTTTTCTTTTTCTGGGATTGGTCGCCCTGGGGCCCGACTGGCCGGTGGCCAGGGGTAGGCAACCGACCCCCATCAATTGGCCCTCGCCGGCTGAGGGGGAGCGGGGCTCCTGCTCGGCAGGCGACGTCTTGTTCTGGGACGGTGGGAGGTTGACTCCATGAACACTCTTGCATTAAATGTGCCGCGTATTCCCGAGGGAACATGCTTTAATTTCTCTGGGTATGCAGAGAGTTCAAACGTCCTCTTTTATGATTGTTCCTCTTTGCACAGTGGATTTTCGAGCAGTGTGCCAGCTTGATGATTGGCTCTCTTCTTTGTAGAAGTGGTTGGGGCACCATTAATGCCCTGCTTCTGTTTTTTGTATAAATTGTATCCTCCTTCGCTATTTCCACGATCCATTTCCAACCTTCCTTTCTTTGTCTTTAATCATGGTTTGGATCAAAAAATCCGTTACTCGTCGTGGGGTTCGATATGTTACTTTTGTTTATAGAGGGTTTTGGACGCTTCAGTATGCTCGAGCTGCTTATCGAGCCGTTCGCCGTAGTCACCGTTCACGGCTTCGTTCTTGCCGGAAAGGTAAGAAGGTTCCTACCAGGGCGAATAAACGTCTCAAAAGGTCCTCACCCTCTGCTGCGCCTAGATTCAGGCGTTGCCCCCAGGGAGGAGGCTGCTTTGACAGGGGATGCCACGAGTGCTTTCCGTGGCTGCACCCTGAACAATTTGATTCCAACCTCTCTGATACTGACTCCTCTTTGGCGTCAGGCCCCTCCTAGCCTGTGAAGAAGACAGGTTGTCGCACCTGCGACGAATCCCAGGCCGTTCCCTTTGGCAGGGACTGGGAGGATAGCAGCCAAGATTCTGACGACAGCGGAGGTCTTGGTTGTCTAAGTGACAGGGATGAGGATGGGATCCCTGATGACCCTTTCCAAGACTCCCCAGACTGGGATTGGGGTTCGGACTTTGGGGGCCCAGGCAGCCCTGGGGACCCTTCCCCTGATTGGGACGATGATTAGGCCTGCGTAGCAGGGCGTTTGCTTGTTGGGCCGGAATTTCTGGGCCCTTGTATATTTTCTTTCCTTGTTGAGCACTGAATGTAACTTTTTCCTTTTAAGGTTTAATGGAATGAAATTCAGGCGATGTGTTTGTGTATTGTATTTTTAATATGTGTTTATTACTTTTTCGTTTGAAGTGAAGAGGGGACGTCATAGGGGGATCAATCCCTTGACACTTTTTGGTCCTTTCGAGGTTATTCTTGGGAAACCGCACAGGCTGACTTCTTAGGAAGTGACGCATGGGCAGTGGTCTTTGGGTGGCCTCCTGAGATTTTGGCGACTCTTTGCATGCCCTTCTTCCTATAAAAGCAATCAGTTGCACATTCTTCTTCTTTTCCCTTCTTCAATCTTTCTTTTCTTGAAATATTCCTGTCCTCTCTTTCTGCAAAACCCTTGGGTGTTTGACGAATCGTTCCCCACTTTTTACCCCCCTTTCTCTGGGAGATTCGTTCTTCGGGCTTTTACCGCACTGACAGGCGATCTTAGGTCAGACCTTTGTCCTCCATTCCTTGCTTTTCCTTTTTGATTTCCTGTTTTCCACTTCCCTTAGAGTAAAATGTCTAGAACTCGTGAGCGGATTCTACCCTTTTCTGACCCATCAAAGAGGGGGGAAGGGACGAATTTTGCCTCCTCCTCTAGGGAGGCGGGTTTTGAGGAAGAACACTCGGCGGACAGCGGGGGTGGTAACTCTCGTGACCCCCTCTCGTTTGACGCCATTGACTCGGACGACGAGGCGTTGGAAGTTGACCCTTCTAGAACCTCTGGTTCTCTTGTTCGGCGGGAAAGGGGTAAGGTATACTATTTAGATAAAGTTAAATACCGCATCCCTTTGAGTACCTTCCCTGACCCGAAAAATCGGGAGCTGATCCTTGCAAAGAACGCCACTGGTGCGATTGAACGGCTTTACAACTTCGGGGAGGGGTACACAGTCGTTGTCCTCGGCGAAAAGGATACCGTGTGCAACCCTCCCGACGGGTGCATAGCGGTCTACCATAAATGCCTGGAGTTCGGCCTTCGCTTTCCCCTCCATCCTTCCTTGGAAGAGATCTTCAGGCGCATGAACGTCGCCATCGCCCAGCTGACAGCCACGGCTGTCAGGGCGTTGATTTCATATGTCTGGACTTGTCTGTTCCACCACACCGAGCCTTCCATTGACGCCCTGCGGTTTATGGTGGGCTTGCAAATGGTTTCTTCTGGGAGTGCGGGCTCCCCTAGTTATTGGTCCCTTTTGAGGCAGAAGGGACATTGTTTGGTGTGGCCTGGCATGGATAGTTTGAGGGACTGGAAGAACAACTTCCTTTATGTACATAGCATCCATGGGTGGAGGATTCCCCGTCATTTCAGGAATCATGTCCACACCAGGTTAGAGACCCCTGAGGAGTACCACCCTGGCGTGGGTGGAAGAGCCTTAGAGGTGAAGCTGGGCGATAAAGACAAGGAGTTGACGGGCTTTTTTGCTGCCCACACTGATAAGTATGGGGTGTATGGCCCTACATTATGGCTCCCCCATGCGGAGCTTGTTGCGTCTGATAAATACTTGACCCGGTTGGGCATGAACCCGGGTCTAGATAAAGGTAGTTCAGGAGTGATGATGATTCTTTCTTACTCTTTTCTTTTAAAAGTGCCCTGACAGCTTGTATGTTTGCCTTGCAGACCTTGCCACCTTTGTTTGGAGGAAAGGGGAGGTGAGACGCCTGGGCTTGGACGAGAACCTCACTGTTGTCCAAAGTCGCCCTTCTCTTCCCCCTGATTTTAAGAGAGGTGTGAAGAATCTGATGAAGCATTTGAAGGGTCTGTCGTTCAGTAGACCGAGGCTTCCCCCCCCCCCCCCTCCTAGAGCAACGCCTGCAAAGACGGCGGTTTCTGAGGCCACCCCCTCTCCAGTTGCGAAGGCGATTGCCTACGAGGCTACCCCTTCGCCTGTTGGCAGGCAAGAGGGCCTTTCAGCAGGGGTCCAGATGCCCCCGGGGCCACGGGCTGCAGGTTCCGAAGAGACTGGGGAGAGCACTCCCCGGGCGCTGCTTAGAAAGAGGAGCAGGGAGGCTCCAAGTGCTGACCAGGTGGTGGACCTGGAGACTTCCACGCCTGAACCTAAACGTTTTGCTCAGGGGATTCCTGCCACCCTCTTTTCTGAGGGGAACGCTGAATTCCACTATACCGCCGGAGACAGCCAAGATGTTTCCGCCCTACTTTCCGACTCAGGGGCAGTTCTAGCGGACCATCTCCTCAAGACTGTCAAATCTGCTACAAACCAAGTGACCCAGTACATCCAGCGCACTGCCCGAATCATGCAAGCTTCTGCAGAGCTGGCGGCTCTCAACCGCCTGAGTGATGAGGAACTGTCCAACTCTGACCGCCTTTCTGCAGTTGAGAGGGACGTTGCTCTCATTGTCAGCCTGAAGGATCAGTTGGCGAAAAGGGAGACCGAGCTGGAAGAGGCCAAAGGTCAGGCGATCCACTGGAAGTCTGAGAATGAGAAAGCTATTAGGGAGGTGTCCCGCCTGGGGGAGGAGTCAAAGAGAGCTCAGCAGGCCTTTGCGGAGTTGGAGCAGGCCAGGAAAGCTTTGGCTGAGCTGGATCACGCCAAGAAAAGCGTCATCGACCTTGGGGAGCGCCTTTCCAAAGCGAATTCTGATCTGCAGGCGGCTCTTGGCGATCTGGCGGCGAAGACCAAGGATTGGGAGAAGGAGAGGGATGAAATACTCCAGGAGGTGGACACGGCTGTGTCGGCGGGCTTCGTTAATGGTGCTAACTCTTGCCTAGGGGTTGTCATGGAAACTGTCAGGGAGATGTTCCCTGGTTTTGACGAAGATGCTTTCCGAGCCCTTTATACTACTAAGGACGAAGCTCAAATGCGCAGACTGTCTGAAGGAGCTGCTACTTCCGACCCAGATGCTCCACCTGCTTAACATGGAGGGCAGTCTTCCTTAGAGGGCTCTTGCTCGTCTCCTGCTGCGCCTGTGCCAACGTTTTAACTTCCTTACTTCTTTGCGCGCCGAGCCCTTTGGTGGCCGGCTGCCGTGTTTAATTGTAATCATTTGTTTTTAAAAACTCTTATCATGTGTTCCTTTGACACTATTCCTTTTTATGTAAACCTTCTGTTTGCTTTTGTCTGTTTCGGTTTTACATGAGTTTGATGCGCAGCCTGTCCCTGCCTGTCTGTAAGCAGGGGGGGTTCCTTATCTTTTTTTATACAAGGTTGGGGAGCCTGCCCCCAGTCCTTGTTAGTCTGGCCTATCCCTGCCTTTTATTCAAAGTCCAGGGGGCCTGCCCCCTGCCTGCCCAGGGGTAAGCAGGGTAGCTTTTGCGTTTTTTATACAAGGTTGGGGAGCCTGCCCCCAGTCCTTGTTAGTCTGGCCTGTCCCTTGCTTTTATTCAAAGTCCAGGGGGCCTGCCCCCTGCCTGCCCAGGGGTAAGCAGGGTAGCTTTTGCGTTTTTTATACAAGGTTGGGGAGCCTGCCCCCAGTCCTTGTTAGTCTGGCCTGTCCCTAGCTTTTATTCAAAGTCCAGGGGGCCTGCCCCCTGCCTGCCCAGGGGTAAGCAGGGTAGCTTTTGCGTTTTTTATACAAGGTTGGGGAGCCTGCCCCCAGTCCTTGTTAGTCTGGCCTGTCCCTGGCTTTTATTCAAAGTCCAGGGGGCCTGCCCCCTGCCTGCCCAGGGGTAAGCAGGGTGGCGCTCGGATTTTTGCTGGGGGGGTCATTTTTCCCGATTTTGGCAACAGGGGGGCCTCCCCCTATTGCCCCCTGCTCGTTTGTGTGTGAAGAACGCGAGTGTGAACAGGCAACGAGTATAAATCTGAATATTCTTTATTTCTTTATAAAACTGTGACATTTTCGGGTGGTCGGAGCCGTCGACATTCTTTTGACCGTCCTCCGCCATTTGTTTTTAATAAAAACTATCTTTGGATTTTGTTCAGACGTAGTATTTTTTCAAAGTGTCCGCATTCCAGTGAGCATGCAGCTCTTGCCCTTCAAGGTTGGCGATTTTGTATGTGCCTGGTCCCAGGACTCGAGTCACTGGGTATGGACCCTCCCAGTTGGCACTAAGCTTTCCATGCTCTCTTGACTTTCCAACCGCCTGCGTCTTTCTCAGAACTAGCTCTCCCATCTGAAAGTTTCTCTGTCGGACTTTGGTGTTAAAGGCTTTCCTCATTCGTTGCTGGTAGGCAACGATGTTGGTGCTAGCTTCCTCCCTTAACTCATTTACCAGGTCCAAGGCTTCAACCATTGCAGCTTCGTTTTCAGCTCGGTCGTACTGCAGGGAGCGCAGAGAAGGGATCCTTGCCTTGATTGGTAGTAGTGCCTCTTCTCCATATACCAGACCAAACGGGGTTTGGCCTGTAGACTCTTTTCTGGTAGTTCGGATTGACCAGAGTATACTGGGAAGTTCATCAGCCCACCTACCCTTGCAGTCATCCACCATTTTCTTCAGGCCGTTCAAGATTTGTTTGTTGGCTGCTTCCGCCTGCCCGTTGGTTTGAGGATGACAGACGGCTGAATAGGCGACTGCGATGTTGTGACTTTCCAGCCAGACTCTTAGAGGATCATTATCAAATTGTCTGCCATGGTCAAATACCAACATCTTTGGCAGACCGAACCTGGTGATAATATTTCGCCAGACCACCTTCCTGACCGCCGGCTCAGTAATGTTGGGCACTGCTTCGGCTTCCACCCATTTGGTGAAGTATTCTATGGCGACAATCAAGAATTTCCTGCCCCCTGTGGCCACCGTGAAGGGTCCTAGAATGTCCATCCCCCATTGAGCGAAAGGGATGGGGGATAGGATTGGCCTGAGCTCTTGGGCCGGGGCATGGATTGATGGGGCAAAGAGTTGGCATTTTCTGCATTTCTGGGTCAGGCTCTTGGCGTCCGCCAGCATGGTGGGCCAGTAGTAGCCTGCCCTTAGGGCTTTGTGGCCCAGGGATCTCCCCCCGATGTGATGCCCACAAATCCCCGAGTGGATATCTTCCAACACTTCAGCAGCTTGATCTGCCCGTAGGCATTTGAGCAGGGGATAAGTAAAAGACTTCTTATAAAGTTCCCCCTCGATGAGTATGAACCAGGCTGCTTTAGCCTGTACCTTTCTTTTTTGTGCTGCGTCTGATGGTAGGACACCGTGTCTCTTGAATTGGATGAAGGGAGTCATCCAGCTTTCCGGACCTTCTTCCATGGTGCTAATCGCCTGACATGGGTTGGTCGATTTTTCATGTAGAACATCAACCCATACTGACCTCCGTATGTCCTGTAGACTGGAACTTGCCAGTTTTGACAGGGCATCTGCTCGACTATTCTGGGAGCGGGGGATTTGCTTGACCTCATACGATTTTAGGCCTGATAACTCTCCTTTTACCATTTCCAGGTATGTGGCCATTGCTTGGTCCCTTGCTTCATATTCACCATTGATCTGGTTGGCGATGAGCTGGGAGTCTGTCGCCAGGACAATCCGCTCTGCCCCTGCGGCTTTAGCTAGCCTGACGCCTGCGAGTACTGCTTCGTACTCTGCTTCGTTGTTTGATGCTGGGAAGACAAACCTGAGGGCATGCTCAAAGTCAGCCCCCCTGGGCTGGTCAGCACGACGCCTGCGCCTGCGCCATTGGCAGTTGAGGATCCATCAGTATGCACGACCCATTCCTCGGCAGGGGTCTCTTCTTCCCCTGAATGGGAGCACTCTGCCAGGAAATCTGCTAGGGCTTGGGCCTTGATGGCTGTTCTCGGCTGGTAAGAAATACCTAGCCCACTCAGCTCAATCGCCCACTTCAGTAGTCTCCCTGATTTTTCAAATTTTTCCAACACCTTCTCCAGTGGTTGGTCGGTGAGGACTACGACTGGATGCGCGTCAAAGTAAGGTCTGAGCTTCCTGGCGGCAATTATGACCGCGTAGGCGGCTTTTTCGACCATCGGGTAATTTTTCTCGGCTGCCCCCAGCGCATGACTTACGAAGTATATAGGTTGCTGGGTGCCTGCCTCTTCTCGTAAGATGACCGCGCTGACAGTTATGTTGGTCACCGCAATGTAGAGGAAAAGTTTTTCCCCTGCTACTGGTCTTGCCAGGGTGGGGAGCCTCTTGAGATGGTCCTTCAATTGCTCAAAGGCCTCTTTCTGCTCGTTTTCCCACTTGAACTGTTTGTTTCCTTTCAGTATCTTGAAGAAAGGAGTGGCCTTGTCTGCTGATCGGGCGACGAACCGTGCTAAGGCGGCCATGCGGCCCGTCAGGCGCTGGATGTCTCTAATGGTCTTGGGCTCAGGAAGGTCTAGAACTGCCTGAATTTTCTCAGGGTTGGCGTCTATCCCCCGAGAGCTGACCAAGAACCCCAGGAATTTGCCGGAGCGGACTCCAAATGTACACTTCTTTGGATTGAGTTTCATTTTGTAGGCGCGCAGGGAGCAGAAGGTCTCCTGCAGGTCTATCAGGTGCTCTCTATCTTCTTTGCTTTTTACGATGGCGTCATCAACGTAAGCTTCGATGTTTCTGCCTTTTTGTTTTTCAAATACTTTATCAACTAACCGCTGGTATGTAGCCCCTGCATTTTTAAGCCCGAACGGCATCATCTTGTACATGTAGGTGCCTGAACTGGTGATGAACGCGCACTTCACCCTGTCCGGCTGCCACAAGTATACTTGATGATACCCTGAAAAGGCATCTAGGAAGCTCAACATGGAATAACCACTGGTGGCGTCTACTAGTTGGTCGATTCTGGGGAGCGGATAGCAGTCTTTTGGGCAGGCCTTGTTGAGGTTCGTAAAGTCCACGCACATCCTCCATGCGCCTGACGATTTTTTAACCATGACTACATTCGCCAGCCACTCTGGGTAGTCACAGACCTCAATAAAATCTGCTTTCAAGAGTTTGTCAATTTCTTCCTTGATTGCGGCGTCTTTTTCCGCGGACATATTTCGCTTTTTCTGTTTTACAGGGCGAGCGTCCATGCTTACGTTCAGCTTGTGAACGATGCATGATGGATCAACGCCGGGCATCTCGTCCGCCGAGTAGGCGAATACGTCTTTGTTTTCTTTCAGCAGCTTGACCAATTCAGCCTGGTAGGTCTCCTCCAGGTCAGCTCCTATTAGGACCTGCCTCCCTGGTTCCAAGTCTACTAGCATGCTTTCACCCCCTGGCTCTAGGTGGTCGGACGCCGGGTGCTCGGCTGGTATTTCGCCTTCCCTGCTGGGGGAACTGTCAGCTTTTCTTTTTCCTTTTCTTTCTTTTTCGTGTTCTTGCAGGGCCACGGAGTAGCATTGTTTGGCTGACTCTTGGTCCCCGCGCACTTTTCCCTCTAGTCCGAAATCGGTGACATACGCTATGGTGAGGGCCCTGATGGAGATGGCTGCCTCGATTTCGTCCAGGGTGGCTCTGCCAATTAGGGCGTTGTAGGCAGATCTTAACAACAAAGGTCGCCCTGACGTTTCTGGCAGTAGAGCCTTCTCCAAAGGTTACGGGCAGGTCTATGACTCCCATGGGCAGCACGCCTGCTCCACTGAATCCGTATAACGATCCGGGGGCAGGTCGTAGGTGCCTTTTTTTCAGGCCCATTTTCTCGAAGGCATCTTTGTACAGTAGATTTGTGTATGCGCCAGTGTCTACCATACACCTCCGCACAATGTGGTTGCTGATCTCTAGGGACAGCACCAAAGGGTTACTGTGCGGGTATACCACGCGCCCTGCATCATCAGGGGTGATGCTTAATGTCACTCCCCTTGGACTCCCTGCTTTCTCAGCGTAGCAGATCTGGTTCCTTAGTTCACGCATTTGTCTTTTTTGGCCTCTTCGACTGAGCTGGCCCTCAGTGCCCCCTGAAATTACATGGATCACCATGCGGTTCTGCACTGACCCTTCGGGTTTTTCAGATACTTCCTTCTGAGACTTATTCTTGGCTGCGTAGTTGGCTAACCATCCGTTCCTGATTAACTTCTCGATTTCGTCCTTCAGGTGACGGCATTCCTCGGTGGTATGGCCTATACAGTCGTGGAAAGTGCAGAATTTCTTGGGGTCTCCTTTCGGGCTGCGAGGCTTGTTCGAGCGATTCCACTTAGCAGTTTCTTTTTCCAGTTCAAAGATCTCCGCCCTGGATTTGTTCAGGGCAGTGTAACTGTCGAACCTGGGCTGGTAGACAGTGCGCTCCTTCTTGGGAGTGTCTCCTTCTTCCCTCTGCTTGCCTGGCTCACTTCTGCCGCGTCCACCCTGCGGTCCCCCTTGAGGCCTTGTTTGGCCTGCAGGGGTATCCGTCAGGCCGTGGAACTCCTCCTGCAGAATGAACCCTTCCGCAATTTTCCTGGCCATGGCCAAGGTTTCTGGCTGGGCCCTGATCATCTGGTTTTTCATTTCCCCTGGAAGCAGGGAGATTGTCAGGGCATAGGCGGCTGTGGAATCATCGATCTCCCTGACCTGCTGGTAGGATAGATCAAACCTCTCAGATATTCCCTAACACTTTCGCCCTTTTTCTGCTTCAGGGTCATAAGATCGAAACGAGTGAGGCGTCTTCTTTTATTCCCAGCATACTGTTCGAGGAAGATCTCGGCCAACTCTATGAAGAACCTGACTGATCCCTGGCGGAGATCGCGGAGATCCCTGAACCATCCTTGTGCGAGCCCTACCAGGGTGGTTGGGAAAACTTTGCACCAGATGGCATCATCTACGTCATACATGCCCATGTGGCTCTCAAATGCCGCCAGGTGATCCTCAGGATCTGTCGTCCCATCAAACTTAATGGTGGGCATTTTGATTTTTGGAATGGGGTACTCTTGTACCTCAGGGTGCAGTGGGGTTTTTGTGGGCCTGCCTACCAGTCGTGACCTGCTTTCCCCAGACTGGTTACCGTGAGAATCCCATTGTTTATGGGTCGGTTTCCTCGCACTGGGGGAGCGGTGCCTTGGTGGCGGCCTGCTTGCTGCTTCATCTTCTGTCTCCGGGGAGATTTGCCTGGGCCTCTTCCTCTGAGAGTGGCAGAGGTTCTCACCCTGATGATACCTGGACTCGAGCGGTTGTCCCCGGTTGAGCCTGGATTGCAGGCTTTGGGATAAGCCGGGAGCCGACTGTTCCTTGGCTGCAGGTGTTAGCCTGGAGAAAACTCCGCCTGGCTTTTCCCCCAAGCGTTTTGACATGGGCTCCCTGGGCCTCATTCTCTCCTGCATTTCCCGGGACAAGCCTCTTTGCTCTCCAGACGCAGATTCCGTTGTGTGAATGGAAAACGCCTGCTGGGTAGGTGGTTCCGGATTGCCAGTAGTAATGCGCCTTTGCACATGCGCATACGCTTGTGCCGTCCTTCTTGCTTTCCTCTGAGCATTCCTGGCGGCGGTCCGCCTCGTGCCTCCAGCTTCATCCCTGCTGATCGGGGATGGTTGCCTGGGAGCCGAGGCGACCCTGCCTACCAAGTCCTCAGGAGTGAACTCCTGGTTCAGCATCGCAGAGAAGAACGCGGCTGTCTGCGCCATCTGAGCTGGGGTCAGATTAAGAGCGTGTCCTGGGTGTGTCCCCAACTCAGGTGTCACAGCAGCGTTAGATCCGCCGAGGAGACTGGTTCCTCCTACCCCTAGGATCGTGGCAGGAGGAACTCTCTCCGACTGCGGCATACCATACAGGGGGGCCACGGGTGGGACCGTCGGACCCGTTCCTGCACTGGCATCAATGATTTCTGGCATGATTGTTTTAGTTTTGTGATTATGAGTGGTTGATTTTAGTGGGTAACTCGTGAGCACAACCGTAAGTTCCCCACAGACGGCGCCAAATTGTTCCGGTCACGGAAACAATTCACCCGGCCTCGGATCCGGGTTGTATGACTGAATCACTGGTGAACAATTGATCGATTGACTTCTCTGAACCTTCCTTTCGTCTCACTCCCAGGATCGGACCTTCCCGGCGGAGTTGGCCTGCTCCCTGCACAATGCACGCACAGGGCCTCGGAGGTTGTCCGAGGGAACCCTCTCCGATGCCTAAGTCAGCCCGTGAAATGCCTTGAGAGACCTAGTTCGTTAGGAGCTAGGTGGCGTTTTTTAGGAGTAAGGGTCTAGAGAGAGAAAATCCAACCCCTCTCATGTGGGAAATGGGAAAGTATTTATACCTTCCCACAAGAGAGAGGAAAAGAGAAAGAAGAAGGGGGAAATGAGTGGATGCTTGTGCGACACGTGGACTCACCTTGTCCACTCATTTCCCCTTACCTTAGGCAAAATGACGGATGGGTCCTCGGCCCTCCTCTGGTCCTGCTTAGGCGGGAGCGCCCTGGAAGCAGGCAGGAGGCTTGGTTCGCCCTGCTTGGCAGGCGGCCAGGCTGTGCCAGGCGGCTAAGGGATTAAGGTCACTCGGAGGTTTCAATGATGCTGATGGAAGGTCTGTTGGGCAGGCCTTTTCTTTTTCTGGGATTGGTCGCCCTGGGGCCCGACTGGCCGACGGCCAAGGGTAGGCAACCGACCCCCATCAAGACTTATAATAGACTTATAATAAATAGTAGTCTCGTTTATAACTTATTGAAAATAAGATCTGTAAACATGAGTAAAAATCGTACAAAAGTAGTAACAGATTCGAAAACATGCTGTAACTTTACTAAAAACAATAAAACTTTCAATTTGATAATTCATATTAAAAATTAGGAAAATTAAGAAATTAATTCTTATTTATGCGTTTTAGTCTCGGCCTTATAATAATTTTAGACGATTGAAACATATTATCATAATAATATAGTAAACATACTTATAAAATTCGATTTAAAATGATACTACAAGCAACTACAACATATATATCATGCAATACCGAGTCATGCCATCATGTGTTACCTTCATCGAGATCCAAATTAATAAAATAACCATCTTCATCGGATCTAGCACAATAGCCTACGAAAAATTAAAACATATGGTATTAGAACCACATAAGAAGGGAATAGAAATTGAGAAACGAGATGGAGAATAAGGGGCCGTTTGGTTTGAGGTATTCAGGAAAGGGAAAGGGAATCTAAGTTCATGATTCCCTTTGTTTGTGTTTGTTTATCCAATTCAATCATTCCCTTTCCCCCTCCCTTTCCCCCAAACTCCTCTAATTTCTTACCCCCAACCCCCAAAGTTAATAGGATTCCCTTTCCCCATTCACCAACCTAGTCATCACCATCACCATCACCACCACCACCAAAGCCACCCACCACCACCAAGGCCCACCTACCACCATTACGAACACCACCATACTTTCGGGTCAGGTCAGATATGAGTCGAAGTTGGGTCAAAATAATTTTTGATGCCTTAATTCATCAATTAAAAAGAAAACGCATTTTTTAAAATTTACCGTATTGTAGTAATTATTACTTCGTATATTTACCGTATTTACACTTAAAAAAGTATAAAAATAATACTCCTTATATTACATGTATTTTATTATTAAAAAATACTACAGAATTTATTTTTTATTATTTTTATAATTTAGATATTAATTTATTTATTTTATAATTTTTTATTTTACATAAGTATAAATAATATGATGGCACACCGCTAATGTTGAGGTTTGAGTGAAGATCGGGTGAAACTCATTCTCTTTCATTGAAACCAAACAACAACCTAAATTTGGGGTAATCCCATTCCTTTCCCTCTGTTTTCCTTTGTTGATTTCATTCCCTTTCCCTTTGATGAACCAAACGTCCCATATGTGTAATTAAATTACCTTCGGATTAGAATGAACGAAGGAGAAGAGATACAAAACAGGCTGAGCAGCAATAACGTAATTAAACGGAATTGGAGGGGGTGAGTTTTACGTACAATGAAGAAAGAGTAATTGAAGAGTTTGGGGGTTATAAAAAGAATGGAGTAAATAACGTAACAACAACAAGCACTAGAGAAGTAGAGAGGGAAGCAGTTGAGTAGAATTAGGATAAATAAAAACATGTGCTTATATTAATAAAATATTTAGTGACTCATCTAGTTAGTGACGAGGTAACGAACTCGATTTGGGTCGAGAAATAATTTACGGTGTGATCGAAATCATTAGTAAAAATAAATAACTGTTTACGAATTAATCGGGTTAAAAACGTGTTAGGAAAGAATTAGGCCCAAATTGTGAAATGAGTTGTAAAATATTATTTTCGGTTTGAAAATAAATATTTGGGTCAAGTCCGAAATCAAATGAGTCTATCTCAAGTTTAAATAATTGTTTGTAAAGAAATTGACGAATAAATTGTTTTCAACGAAAATGAATTAAATTGATTTCTTGAAAACAAAATGATACTTTTCAATGAAAGTTTAATAAAATGATTTATCGAGGAAATAATAAAATGTCTTAACGAGTTTTGAGTTGAAAAAAGAAATTCGAGCCAAAATAAAGATTTTAGGAATTTAAGACGAAGTCAACGTAAATCCCATAAGATTTAAAATGAAGGATTACAAGTTTAATCGCAAACAAAATAAAAATATGGATACTAATTTAATTAATAAAAATTAGGGGTGTTACATTACCATCTTTCCTTTTGAGATTCTTTGGTTAGACCGAATTCTCTCTTAGTGAACCTTTTTGGAAGCTATATGTTGGAGATTTAGTTAACTCCTTATTACTAATGGTTTGAGGATTGTGAGTTGTGCCCTGTTATCTAATCTAGTGAGCTTTTGAGGATTTGATTTGAATGGTATTAGTTGATTAATGGAATTAGGATTGTACCATAGAGATTGCTCAAGCTTGGGTCAAGAATTACTTGATCGTAGAGAGGACTAAGAGTTGAGTAAATTTTTGGGTAGTGAGAATTATATCATAATTTGATGGATACCTAATACCCAACATATAACCTAGTCAAGTGTAAATAATAATATTACTTGGGATTCCTAACTAATGTTAACTTAATAGACTAATCGTGGAATTTTGGGATCATGAATCATTGTTTAAGATGTTAGCCTGAGTGTTGTGATACCATTTAAGGTCCTCGTTAATGTTTAGTAAATTTTGGTTGACATAGATTAAACCTTGTTACATACGGATTAGATCGTGGATCGTTGATGTAAGGTTGTAACCTATGAACTTTGGAGTTGAATGACCTAAATTTTGGATTGATCATTGTTAACCTTGAAGAAGAGAAACATATTGCACAATTAGTGGTTGAATTTATCGCGTTGTTTTGAGAAATACTTAATGTCAATCATCTTGATGGATTTACAGTTCAGAATCCTTAGACCAACGAGATTGTGGCTTCGTTGAGTTAATAAATATTTTAGTAGTTTCACTGTTACGATATGAAATTTGATGGAATTCTCATAAACCTTAGTCGAATGACGTGTTTGAAAATGTGAGTATCTATCGTTACATGTCAGGCTGAGTGTGTTTAAGGTTTGGCGTACTTTCCTAACCTCTATCAATTGATGATGTTAAGAATACGTGAATGATCATTTTTGAAGTTTTCGTATCCGAACATTGTTAATCGGTGGATTTTATTTAGTGTTCCGTACTCGAGAAATTTGAAGTACACCTCGACTTCAGACCTTATGAGCTTTGAAATTATGAGCTTAGTGATTACGAGTTTGGGTATGTTTTGAAGACCGTTGGAATCTTAATAAATGGATTGTTCTAAATCATTTGTAGAATCTTACCATACTAATTGAAAGATTATATAAGTATGTTAGACTTAACTTTGGAGGCTGTGGCAGTTGATAATTTTGGAGATTGTAGATTGAGTAAGACTACCCTGTACCAATATTGGACTTAGCGTTAGTTGATGGGCCAATTAGGAACCGATGTTTGTGAAAGTCATGCTATGAATCTCGAGATGGTTAATTTCTTCTATAATCCTTGAGAGCTCTGTCTGACTCTCAACTTCGTCTTCCTTTCTGCTTCTCTTGAATTCTGTTACCGCATCTCCTGCTAATTCTTTCAACCTTTATTGATTTTGAAAACTCTTGTTTTAATTTAATGTTTATCCTTGTTCAATTTATCTGTTAACCATTTTTTTTCAAAATTCATGTTTTATTAAAAGTTTGAATAGTTTAAAATATATATATATATATATATATATATATATATATATATATGGATTATCGTAAAATTTTAACATTTTGATTTATAAATTCTAATTGTGAAACTCCCCGTTATGTAAAAAGTTTGACTAACTTAAACTTTTGGATATCGTGAAATTTAAAATTTTTGAATTCAAATTTAAGAACTTTATACTTCACTTTTGTTTTGTCTTTGATTGATATTTATATTTGGATCTGTTTCAAAATGCTTTAATAATTTATCTTAAATCATTTTGGAATTGTTTCAATTTTTTATTTTCAAGCAATCGAAATTTTATGAAGAATTTCATATTAACGACTGGTTCGTTTTTACTAACTACAAAATTTGATTTCTCCAAACTAAATTTTGTTTCATCAGAAAAAGAAATATTATCGAATTTCTTAATCAAATTGTTTTACTTTTGTTTTGAAAATGTTTTGGTTACCATATTTCCTTCAATAAGCTCGTTACATATGCTATTTACCGTCGTTATTTTATCAAATAACTTTACTTTAGGATTTCACTAATTAAAAGATTTCAAATTCCAGGTACCTTAGCCCAATTTCTCTTGAAATAAATATTTGCATTTGATTTCGTATCACTTTAAAAGTTATAAAATTTTCTTTTACAGCAAAATTTTTATGCGATATTTGAATCCTCATCTTTTCGAGTAAGATGATCTTGATTCTTTTCAACTTATTTTTAGTTTCGATGATAAAACTTCCTTTTAGTGGGGAGGATTGTAACACCCGCTATTTTCCTAGCGTTTTTATCCTTTTCGTTATGACTTCGTCATAACTCTGTCACATTTTGGCCCTGTGTTACATCATTTTTTTTCCCAAGCTTTATTTTTATTTTAAGTTTAATTATATTTATTTATTTTTTAAAAGATTATAATTCTTTTAAATTTATTTATTTGGTTTACTTCGTAAACTATTTATTTTTGGTTTTCTTTACGAAGAGTGAGGATAGACCCACCGGACGATACGAAGAGTGACTCGACAGATGACTCGAATGATGCTCTAGACGAGCGGAAGAGGAGAGGAGACTCGCGAGGTACGCGTATTTGCGATTCTCAGTTTTGGGACTCTTGTGTTTGATTTTCTAGACATTTGGTGTGTTCGACGAGGTGCCTCATGGACTCGAGTCTCTAGAGCGAGACAATTGGACGCGGATCTCGAGGTGAGGTGGCTATATAGGAGTCTCGGAACGAGATGACCCAACATGGAAAGTCTTTGACGGAGATGATAACACGGATGTAGCAAGTACAGTTAACCATACGGTTACGACATGAGAGATTGAACGCGATCCTGGCTCGGAATCAAAAAGTTAATTTTTGATGTTTGAAAATCGAGTTTTACACGATCGATGTTTTGGAAATTGAATTTTTGCAATGGGATTTATAGTTTGAAAACTGACATTATGAAACACCCCACATTGATTGAAGATGTTCATTTATGAGCTTTGCTTAAAGGGATTTGAAGTACTACTCATATCAACAAAGTGCAGTTTCTTTTCTGATCATCCATGAAAAAGAAGTCCACAGTTAAGCGTGCTTCGCTGGGAGTAGTCTAAGGATGAGTGACTCCTGGGAAGGTTTCCAGGATGCGCATTATTAAATTCAAAATGCACTGGAAAGGATTCGTGTTGGTCTGTGGGACCAATATATAGCCTGGCGAGCTACCGCGACTAACATTTTTGGTTCTAGTTTGGGCCGGGGTGTCACACATTACGACGGTTAGAACTACCGGTTCGAAGACGTCGGAAAATGTTGCCATAACGAAACCAAGGATTCATGAGTTGAAATACTGGCAATAGTAACGGCGTAAAAAGTAAGATTCAAAAATGAAACTTCCGAAAAGTGGACTTAGAGAAGGATACATATAAACCAACCCAAGCCACTAGTTGGACTTGGAGGAGGATTTGTGCTATTAAGAAGGAGTTTAACCTCCCTCTTAGGAATGACCAATGGACTAGGACTAAGCATTACACTGTTTAGGAGGGGTACTACTGGTTACAAGGCCAGAATGCGAAGGTTTCATGGTGCCCTATAGTGTGGTGCAGGATAGTAATGCTTAAGCACTCTTTCATAGGATAGTTCTATGCTAATAACAAGCTCATGACTAAAGAAAGACTAAAGCGATATGGGTTTCTGCGGGAGGATTTGTGTTTCTTCTGTAATGAGCATGCTGAAACAGGTGCTCATCTTTTCTTTGAGTGTGAGTATAGCAAGAGGTGTCTCAAGAGGTTTCAACAATGACTAGATGTTACGATTCCTGAGAGTAATATGATGACCAGTGCGTGAACTGAAGGACCAACTCAGCCTTGAAAAGTCTGATTATAGTTGTTGTTATGATGGGTTTAGTCTATCGATTGTGGGACGAAAGAAATCTGTGCAGGGTTGAATGCAGATTGTCGAATCCTTCTTACATTGTGTATGATGTGCGGAGAGTAGTCTGTAGTAGGATTGCTGCTTGGCTTCCCTTTTTTAAGTCTAGAATTGATTGCAATTGGTTGAGACAAATAGGTGTTTAGAGATAGGTTGGTTGTTATAGCGACTTAGAGAGATCTCAATGTCTTGGTTGTACTTAAATGGCTCATTGAATATCAATATAATTACATTTTACCAAAGAAAACATCCTAAAAGTGGAAAGTTGATTTTGTTGGAAAATCTCGATAAGTTGGCAAAATGATGAAAATGATGGTGTAAAAACCCATTTTCAAAATAGTTAGAAACATGCAGCCATGTTGATGTCAAAATAAGAGTAAATTAAAAATTACTCTCTTTTAAATCAATTTTAAAATTTACTTCCTTTTGAATTTTTTGTTAAAAATAACTCCCAAAATCTATCAATAGTTCAAAAATTGCTCCAAAATGTAATTTTCGTCCTAAAATTAAAGTTGGGAGAAATATTTGAACTTTTGATAGATTTTGGGAGTTATTTTTAACAAAAATTTCGAAAGAGAGTAAATTTTAAAATTGGTATTTTAAAAGGGAGTAATTTTTAATTTACTCTCAAAAAAGTCTATTGTTTAGAAATTTAATGATAATAACGGCTTTAAAATTGTTGAATAGGGTGATCGAGATCCTTGCCATGTTTAAGATTGACGTTTCGCTATTTGGACAAATCGATTATTATACCCAGTGTGAAAAATTTTCTTCGTTCTGGGAGGAGGTAGGTAGGCTAAGTTGTAACACCCGCTATTTTCCTGGCATTTTTATCCTTTCTGCTATGACTACGTCATAACTCTATTTCGGGATTATATTGCATCTTTTTTTTCATGCTTTATTTTTATTTGAGAGTCCGATATTATTATTTTTTTAAAGAGATTTGAACTCTTTTAAACCTATTTATTTGATTTTCATCATAAATTAATTATTTTTACGCAAGGAATTCTACTTCTCTACGAATTAATGTTTTTAAGCTCGAATTTAAGTTATTTCTTTTCCTACAAATGTCTAATCATATTTATATAATATTTTCAACTAAGAAATATTTTTATTTATGAAAATTTAGTCATTAATGATTTTTTTTTACGAAATTTCGTAAATAATTATTTTCCAACGTGAGGTTTACTCGAATTGCTTCGAAATACCTTTAATAATTTTATGATCATTTTTTTTAATCAACCTACAATTATTTTTGGACCCCTTCCCACCATTTTGGACCGTGACCCTATAGACACCCGCATTTTGCCTGCTAATGTCTATAGCAGTTCCCGACAAAAGACCCGATGATGATCGGACGTAAACGTGACTTAATATGCTCGGATACGAACTCAGAATCAATAGTATCCGACGTGGGCATTTAGCGGAGTGCAAATCTTTCAAAACCGACCTCAAATCCAGGCCCAGTGGGTCGTTTCCAATAAAATGAGACTAATTGGGTCAAAACCGTCACCGGAAATAAAACCGTCTTTTAGCGACCGAGTCAAAACCCGGTCAAGGTCGAATCTCGAGACGAACCAGCCTCACATTATGTCCAAGTACACAAAATGAATCAAGACTCAACAACCAAATCAACCAAATCTCATTCAAAAATGGTCAACAATTTTTCCTTATTTACACTCCCTCCATTCACACCCAATCGATCGAGTGGTTCACACCCACTCGGTCGAGTAAAGCAGTAAACCGGCCGAACCTGTCTTGAACCCGGCACTCGATCGAGTGCACTTGCACCACTCGATCGAGTGACCCTAAACCGGGGTATTTCCCTATAAATACCCCATCACCCCAACACATTACACAACTTTTTTCAACCTTTTCCAACCCTAATCACCTTACACTTACAACATTTTGGCAACCCAAAATCAGTCACATTTTACACTACATCTTCAACCTTCAAACATTCATCACCCTTGAGTTCTAGGCACTCATACACATACACATACACACACATACACATTCAAATTTTCGAGATCAAAACTCGTCAAAGACACACACCATAACTCACCCTACATATCTCGACACTCCCGCGCTCCCGTCGCTATTACGAGTTCGTTTCCGAGGCCATTAAGCATGTAGGTTGAGGGTGTAATCCAAACCCCGACATCCTTTTTCCCCTCTTCTTATTATTTTTATGTTTATATATATATATGTATATACTGTGTATTATTATTATTATTATTATTATTATTATTATTATTATTATTATTATTATTATTATTATTATTATTACTAACTACTAACTACTAACACTAACATTTTATTTCCGTTACTAACATTTTAATCTTGCTTCTAACATTTTATTTATCGCAATCTAACATTTTATTTATGTACTCTAACCACTAACATTATTTATTTATTCATTTACATTTCATCATTAACAATTAATACCGTGTATGTGTATATGTACATAATAATAATAAAATCGTGTTCGAACCCGTTTGACTATGACGACCATCTAAAGTCCGTTTAATCCCTTTACGAGTCACGACGGAGGTGGCACCCTTTCGAGGAGCGCCGCCCCAATGTACTCAAGGGCGTAATGTAATCGTGGTCGATCATAGTTGAACGTGTTTGATTCCATTTCTAAGATTAGCACGGAATCCGTTGATGCGAAAACCGACATCACATAATCCTCTAGGATTAGTTTCGATGTTGTGACGCGGAGGAACATCATTTCGTTGCTAATCAAATTTTTCAATCCCATAATAACATTTTTCACAAATTTCCGATGACGGTATTATAATCGTAATAGTACACGATTATAGCACCGAAAACTGAGTTAAATTTAAATCATGCAATATTTCTATTTAGTTCGGCCAACCATCGACTTTGAACAAATAAAAATGAAACGAGCCATGCCTCGTACAGGGGGCACTCGATCGAGTGCCATGGGCCACTCGATCGAGTTGGACCCCAAAAACTGGGCAGTAGCGGCTTCGAGTGTGCACTCGATCGAGTCCATGCCATGACTCGATCGAGTGGGTCTTGTAGCCCAGTAATCCGAGAGCTTTATTACAACATTCGAGCCTCGTCATTTTTTTACGACTTTTAGTCGACACGTGTAAAGTCAATCACGTAATTCTAATCTTCAAAACCCATGCATATCACTATCACTTAAAACGACTTTGATCGACGGTCTCGCACTATTAATCTTGTGTCGACGAATCTTTAGTCGTATCCGACACATGATTAATTTAGACTCTATTCCTCGATGTGATAAGTCGGGACAAGGCATCGGGATTCGGGATCGGGCTAGCACCACGCCTAGGTACCATATCTCCGCCCTTTGCTTAATACGCAATATAATGCGTAATTAATCGAAGTTCGTCCATTTGCACAACTTACGGTCTAGTTTATATTATACGGGTCCGTTTCTAGTTAACATTTGCCGCTTGTAATTCAATTATTCTATTTTATTGCTAGTTGTATTGTGAATTCCGGGTTGTATTCCGCCCGTATAATTTGTAATTTATTTACGAGTTTTCTATTTTCGATGTTTGCCATTTATTTATTTAAATGAACATCGCATGCTAAATCACTTCGACCATAGTTAGATGCATTAAATGACGTAGTTAACCAATAATTCGCATGCTTAGCTAAAAATGCTGTTTGCATATCATTTAGTCGTTTTACTAGCGCGCGTACACGAACACGAACGATGTCTTAGTAGAGGCCGCCATTGTGCGGGCGGGGTTGGGTGTCCTTAGTGGGCTTCCCAACACGTACCCTCACCCCTTACTCAGAACCTTGGTTTCCGGATGCCCGAAACCATTGGCGCACGAGAGTCATTCTATATACGAAAGTCGGTTTAAACGGTATCGATATTGCAATGCAAAGGGACGAGCCAGTAAACTCTGAAATCGAAGTGGGCCGTACTCGGTGTATAGCCCATGACGACATAGAGTGGGCTCGTATGGTTCCGAATAACCACAAAATTCGGTGGCGACTCCATTTTGACTTAAATTTCGAACCCGAGAACAATCTCACCATGAGATTCATTCGCCTACCCAAACCCGCGCGTGGCCGCGTCGGGGTGGACCTACGTCATGTCCACAATTTGGCGACTCTGCTGGGGATACCTGATGTACCACATGTCATCGGGGTTCCTAGGGTGAGACTCGAAGAGAAATCGTTCGTATATTTGTGTGCGCGCATTAGTTTAATGATTCATGCATAACCCAATTTTGCCCGGGCCGGTTACTTGTGACCGACGTCCCACTATACCACGGTGCATTCCAACATGGGTGCGCTAAAGACTTCGATGGTGGAACTCGTAAGGGTTTTGCGGCATGTCCTAAGACCAACTCGGCTTAGGGAGTCCATCCTGACTACGAGAATACTATCGTTGTTGGTATAGACCCTATTTTGACCGACGGAGACTTAGTGTAATGCATAAATACGCGTCGTTATAATGCTTGCTTGACTATGTGCTACTTGGTTTCCGTGTCATTTTTTCAAAAACCGTCATTTCAAAAAATGTATCTTTCCAAAAATACCAAATTTTGAAAAACCCGAAATACTGTCCGTTTCGGGACCCGTCTTTTCAAAATATCCAATTTTCAAAATTCGGAATGCAGCCGAAATTTAGATTTACGATTTGACTCAAAATAGCCTATTTTCTAGCCGGCATGCTGTCCATTTCAAAATTCGAATTTCCGATCCACCATTCGATTTTCGAATTTTCAAATTCCATTTCGATTTTCAAATTTCAAAATTCCATTTCGATTTTTTTTTTCAGATCTTCGAGATTCCATTCTCGATTTTCGAATCTCCGAGATGCCGTTTTCGATTTTCAAATCTTCGGGATCTTATTTTCAACTTTCAAATTTTCGGAAATTTATTTTCGATATTCAAATTTTCAAAATTCCAAATATTCAACTTATCAAAAAAACCTCGGCCTTGTCGGCAAGCTGCCAATTTCAAAGGACGGGATCGCCTCCTCAATTTTCAAAACGCGAAATTACTCGCAACCATTCCAATATTTCAAAATGCCCGGTCCTATTGGCCCACTGCCAATTTCAGGACTGTCCTCTCAATTTTCAAAATTCAATCATTTTTCAAAATTCAATCATTTTTCAAAAACTTTCCTTATTATAGGACCTACCGTAATTCGTGTGTCGGGTCTTTTTGTAATACGTCGAAGGTCTTTAGCGTCGAAACTCCGTCGATCCTACATCACGGGTTTCTTCCCCATCCTAGTCCGCCTTTTCCTAAAGGCATAACCGACCAACACGAGTCATACACTCGTAAATGGAAGGTTCATCCATACACTCGAGTCCTAACTAGAAAGTCACACACGATCTTTCCCTTCGACAGAACGGTCCCCACGACGTTTCCTAGGGGAATTTTGTCCGTCTTTCAATCCGTTAGTCGAGTCATCCTAATTCAAGTCCTTTAACTTAAGGGTCTACCCTAATCACAGGGTCTATCCTTTTTCAAGTCAGGTCAAGGGTCTCTAGCGTCGAAACTCTGCCGATCTTACATCGCGAGTTTCTTCCCTTACCCCGTCTGCCTTTCCTCGAGGTCGAGTCAACCTTTTACAAGGCATAGCCCTGTAGCTAAAGTTTCGTGATCCTTACACCTAAGGGTCACTCGTTCGACACTCGAGTCTTAGCAAAATCTTCGATCCCACTCGGGGGCTACCCTTTAGCAGAGCGATCAATCACAGTTGCTCTAAGGGTCAGGTCCTACACGTGTTGTCTCACGTAACCCGCTTTTGAGTCACTTAGATGCCACACCCTCTAAGTCCAATCACGGTCTTTAGTCTCAGTCGGGGGCTATCCTATAACCGAGCAGTCGACCACGGTCACCCTAAGGGGTACCTTACGTTCATCATACACCAGCGTCCTTATGATGCTTTTCTTCGAGTCGTAACTATGCTACAAACACTCGAGTCACCTAGGTTTAGATCGCCACGGTTGGTCCAAACACGTGACGCGGTCAAACACGGTCGCCCCATTTTCGGACTTACCCTCGTGCAGCTTGAGTCTCATCGTCGAGTCCAAGCCAGGGTTGTTACCTCGTCTAGGTCAACGTTCGAGTATCCCGGTCCAAGAGTCTTTGTCGACCCGTCACCCCGGGCCATGTCTAGTTTGACTCCCTCTCGTGCATTTGCGCAAAGTCGAGTTTAGGCGAGTTGTGGCACCTGTCGTTTTCTCCAATCAAAGACCTTACCAAAAAAAAAAAAAACAACCAACCGAGCATCCGGAAGTCCGGATTCGATTCGAGTCTAAGTCTGAGTCCGAGTCTAGGATATCCTACATCCTCATTTCAAAGTCAGAGTCAGAGTCAATTGTATTCTGTCCTCTTTTCAAAATTCATTAAAATAAACCTTTTCAATTTCTCATATAAGCTTCCCTTATGTGTTTCCGAGAACATGATGAACTCCATCATACACTGTGAGCACATGCACGTGACTATTATAGGCACATCTATAATGACTGCAGGAACTAAGGCCCGTGTTTTCCTTTACCTGTTCCATGTCTGGTATAGAAAGCCACATAACTACCCTTAGCAGGAGCGGTATCGAATCCTATGATAAATCTAGGTAGTCTTCTAGTTTGGGTTCAAGACGGGAGGCAAGCCCATTTCCCACAATAAACACCCCTCCAATAAAACTGACTAATCCCTACCTTAGGCGTTAGTCTGACCAGAAGCAAAAAAAAAAAGCATCGTGACTCTATAGACTTGATGCCAAAAATACCCAACTAAGGAGGATGCTCCCACTAAGCCTGCTCGGAATTATGATGACAATACCGAGATCCAAATCACCATGCTTACCGTAGAGTACTCCACCGCGAGTTGCACTCACCAACTAGGCTTACACCTTACAAAGGTTTAGCTCCACAAGCCTAATCCAACCGATGGGCCCACCCCCAAATCCACCCACAACACCATAGGAGGGGATTACCGTGAAAAAAAAAAATCAAAAGTCCAAGGAAAAAAGCAAAAGGCCGAAACAAAAGAGCTGGCCATGACCAAAAAAGAACTCTCAACATCCCTCGACCAGATACGATCAATCCCTTGACCGGGACACAGTCAACTCAAGTGAAGGATCCCACGACCGGGGCTAAGAGGTCCACCCAAAAAAAAACAAAAACAAAAATTCAAATACCCATGACCGTGGTCAACGTTCAACTCAATTGAAAATCCCTTGACCGGGGTACGGTCAATTCAAAAATTATTGATACCTATACCATCAAAAAGGGGAGAGACAATCAAGCTGGTCAGCTAACACCACATCTTAGCCTTCCCGCATTACAACCTTCAAGACCTTCCTGAGACCTAGGCTAAGAGACAGCCCGGAATTTTGAGGATTCAAGCTCCATAGGATACACCCTAACCATTAGGGCCAGACATGGAAATCAGATCCCGCATTATCAAACCTGCCCAATCGAAGTTCGAGTCATTTTTACTCGACTTCCCCCTTTCCTACCACATTACAATACCTTACCCTCGAAGCCTTAGTTCCACAAAATCGAGCTCCAGATTTCAAAACATCAAAGCCACTTTCTACCTGGCACCACATATCCAAAAACATCCAAACCAGTTACCAACCCCAAACACGGGAACTCAACCTGCGGTCGGCATAGAACATGCCCAAATAGTTCACACCACCTCTGGGGGCTACCCCGGAGAACGCTCACAGTCACGGGATCTACATCCTAACTGTTCTAGCCCTTTGATCAAGACATCATTGGGAATTCACCAAGCCTACACCATCGTTATGGCTAGTTACACACAAAGCCCTAATAAACTAGGCACCATAATATATCTTCCAATCCACTGAACTACGGCTTGGTTTGATTTCACTACACGTGAATACGTAGGCAGCCTTTCAACAAAGGCACAACCACCCACATTGACAACAAATTTAAAAATCATCATCATTCCTATCACGACACTGTCATGTTCTCAACAGTTAGCTTTGTCGTCCTGGGGGCTTCTCTTAGACAGAATTTCCCCATCCACTCACATAATCCAAATGATTTTCAAAAACTAGCCTTCTTTCTATAGAGTGTCCTAGTACTCGACTTAGTCGAAGACGAGAATCCGTCAGGGACTCGAAGCGACAACAAATTTGGGAATGTACCCCAAAACCAAACATTCAAAGAGCACTAGACTATAGCATTGCTACTGCTAAGCCTTGTCATGCAAAAACAGTCTCATTACAGACTACTGAAATCCCCATATTACACATCCTTCCCATTCCGATGTTCGACTGTGTTGCCACTCGCCTAGGCTACGGAATAGCGCATCTTAAGAGTCTTGTCATCTTAGGTGGCCCACCCCCCTACCGAGTCACAGTCCAACCCCTTCGAGAGTCCAAGTCGTGTTTCTCAACTCGTCGTCCTGTCGCGTCCAGAGTCGAGTCTGTCGGTATGTCTCTCTCTTCAAATTCTTGCTTTGAAATTTGCAAAAACTAAGCCATTTGAGAAAATCCTTTTCGACAAGGTCAAATTTCAGTCTATTTAAACTGCAAATTTCTTTTCTACCCCTTTCAATTTTGAAAACCTATCTTCTAGCACGTGAGTTGCTTTCAGGACTTCGATTTCAAAATGAAGCAAAAATTATTTTCCCCAGCGCAAGTCAGTCTATAGATGCTAATTGCATTTCCTATGTGCTATCTTGCTATCTGTTATGCCTGCTATTTCTGCCTATGTATCTAACATTTCAGGTACCAGCTAGTGCTTCCCAACGGAACATCAAAGGCGGTGTTTCTCCTGGAATGCTACATGCAAGTTGTCATGTGTCGGCATACGGGTACACCCAAGACTTCAGAAGCAAGTCTCGTGCAACTACTTTACTCCCCATCGTGAGTCGGTGTTTCTCCTGGAATGTTACATCCAAAATGTGATGTGTCGGCATGCGGGTACACCTATGACTTCAAAGGCAAGTTCGACTCCCCACGGGGCTATCATCATCAGGACAGGTATGACCCCTCTTCTTATGGCTGGCGAGCCCTTCACACAAGTCTAATGGACTATAAACGACCCGACCGGAAGGCTGCCAGGTCGTAATCCTCGATTGGCCTGGTAGCTACTCTGACTTTCGCCTTGTCCAAGCCTCAGTCAGAGTGGGGGCTCTGTAGACACCCGCATTTTGCCTGCTAGTGTCTATAGCAGTTCCCGACAAAACACCCGATGATGATCGGACGTAAACGTGACTTAATATGCTCAAATACGGACTCAGAATCAATAGTATCCGACGTGGGCATTTAGCGGAGTGCAAATCTTTCAAAACCGACCTCAAATCCAGGCCCAGTGAGTCGTTTCCAATAAAATGAGACTAATTTGGGCCAAAACCGTCACCGGAAATAAAAGCGTCTTTTAGCGACCGAGTCAAAACCCGGTCAAGGTCGAATCCCGAGACGAACCAGCCTCACATTATGTCCAAGTACACAAAATGAAACAAGACTCAACAACCAAATCAACCAAATCTCATTCAAAAATGGTCAACAATCTTTCCCTATTTACACTCCCTTCATTCACACCCACTCGATCGAGTGGTTCACACCCACTCGGTTGAGTAAAGCAGTAAACCGGCCGAACCGGTCTTGAACCCGGCACTCGATCGAGTGCACTTGCACCACTCGATCGAGTGACCCTAAACCGGGGTATTTCCCTATAAATACCCCATCACCCCAACACATTACACAACTTTTTTCAACCTTTTCCAACCCTAATCACCTTACACTTACAACATTTTGGCAACCCAAAATCAGTCACATTTTACACTCCATCTTCAACCATCAAACATTCATCACCCTTGAGTTCTAGGCACTCATACACACACACATACACATTCAAATTCTCGAGATCAAAACTTGTCAAAGACACACACCATAACTCACCCTACATATCTCGACACTCCCGCGCTCCCGTCGCTATTACGAGTTCGTTTCCGAGGCCATTAAGCATGTAGGTTGAGGGTGTAATCCAAACCCCGACATCCTTTTTCCCCTCTTCTTATTATTTTTATGTTTATATATATATATATATGTATATACTGTGTATTATTATTATTATTATTATTATTATTATTATTACTATTATTATTATTATTATTATTATTATTATTATTATTATTATTATTACTACTAACTACTAACACTAACATTTTATTTCCGTTACTAACATTTTAATCTTGCTTCTAACATTTTATTTATCGCAATCTAACATTTTATTTATGTACTCTAACCACTAACATTATTTATTTATTCATTTACATTTCATCATTAACAATTAATACCGTGTATGTGTATATGTACATAATAATAATAAAATCGGGTTCGAACCCGTTTGACTATGACGACCATCTAAAGTCCCTTTAATTCCTTTACGAGTCACGACGGAGGTGGCACCCTTTCGAGGAGCGCCGCCGCAATGTACTCAAGGGCGTAATGTGATCGTGGTCGATCATAGTTGAACGTGTTTGATTCCATTTCTAAGATTAGCACGGAATCCGTTGATGCGAAAACCGACATCACATAATCCGCTAGGATTAGTTTCGATGTTGTGACGCGGAGGAACATCATTTCGTTGCTAATCAAATTTTTCAATCCCATAATAACATTTTTCACAAATTTCCGATGACGGTATTATAATCGTAATAGTACACGATTATAGCACCGAAAACTGAGTTAAATTTAAATCATGCAATATTTCTATTTAGTTCGGCCAACCATCGACTTTGAACAAATAAAAATGAAACGAGCCATGCCTCGTACAGGGGGCACTCGATCGAGTGCCATGGGCCACTCGATCGAGTTGGACCCCAAAAACTGGGCAGTAGCGGCTTCGAGTGGGTCCTGTAGCCCAGTAATCCGAGAGCTTTAATGCAACATTCGAGCCTCGTCGTTTTTTTACGACTTTTAGTCGACACGTGTAAAGTCAATCACGTAATTCTAATCTTCAAAACCCATGCATATCACTATCACTTAAAACGACTTTGATCGACGGTCTCGCACTATTAATCTTGTGTCGACGACTCTTTAGTCGTATCCAACACATGATTAATTTAGACTCTATTCCTCGATGTGATAAGTCGGGATAAGGCATCGGGATTCGGGATCGGGCTAGCACCACGCCTAAGTTCCATATCTCCGCCCTTTGCTTAATACGCAGTATAATGCGTAATTAATCGAAGTTCGTCCATTTGCACAACTTACGGTCTAGTTTATATTATACGGGTCCGTTTCTAGTTAACATTTGCCGCTTATAATTCAATTATTCTATTTTATTGCTCGTTGTATTGTGAATTCCGGGTTGTATTCCGCCCGTGTAATTTGTAATTTATTTACGAGTTTTCTATTTTCGATGTTTGCCATTTATTTATTTAAATGAACATTGCATGCTAAATCACTTCGACCATAGTTAGATGCATTAAATGACGTAGTTAACCAATAATTCGCATGCTTAGCTAAAAACGTTGTTTGCATATCATTTAGTCGTTTTACTAGCGCGCGTACACGAACACGAACGATGTCTTAGTAGAGGCCGCCATTTTGCGGGCGGGGTTGGGTGTCCTTAGTGGGCTTCCCAACACGTACCCTCACCCCTTACTCAGAACCTTGGTTTCCGGATGCCCGAAACCATTGGCGCACGAGAGTCATTCTATATACGAAAGCCGGTTTAAACGGTATCGATATTGCAATGCAAAGGGACGAGCCCAATAAACTCTGAAATTGAAGTGGGCCGTACTCGGTGTATAGCCCATGACGACATAGAGTGGGCTCGTATGGTTCCGAATAACCACAAAATTCGGTGGCGACTCCATTTTGACTTAAATTTCGAACCCGAGAACAATCTCACCACGAGATTTATTCGCCTACCCAAACCCGCGCGTGGCCGCGTCGGGGTGGACCTACGTCATGTCCACAGACCCCCATGTCACACTACTACTACTACATATTTTTACAACTTATTATTTTTATGTTTTTAAGAGAACAATTATTTCACAAGATATTTTTACCATATTTTAATGTGATGATTCATGCAAAAACTTTTCAACCTCCACATACATCATTTTGGCCAGGTTGTGTAGTATGCATGTACCTGGTTTTCATCAATTTTAAAAGCTTCATTTATGCTTAATCCTTTCACTTTTTTTTTTCTTATTCAATTACATCAATTTTAATCAAGCCAAATACCTCCTCTTTCTCTCTCTTTTGGTTCATGAAATCTGAATTTTTTCAGCAGCCATTTCTGGCCAGAAAACCATCTTCAAGCTTCGCCTTCCGTCTCCTATTTTTCTCTTATTTCGATCCTCTTTTCGTCTCCTTCGTTAAGGTATTAATCGATTTCTTTTCCAATCATTTTTACCTTGTTTTTCCAGCGATCTTATGGTATTTTCATACCATGGATTTCATGTTTTTATAGGCTTCTTGGTCGATCCCGAAGCAGACGAATATATTATCGACTCGAATTTGGACTTGAGGTAACGTCGATGTTACTCTTTATTTCATGATTTTAATTGAGTATTTGCATGTATATATTTTTATGTTTTATTTTAGAAATATATGTATGTCATAAAATCTGGAAAAATTTTAAAAGTTGAAAATTAGTATGTTTCGGTATTTTTATCGCTTTTACGAGATTAACGATTAAATCGCCATATTAATTTGTAAAATCATAATATTCGGCCTAAACATGTAATATATGTTTATATTCTGTAAAAATGTTGTTTTTGATGATTTTTAATAATTTAATATTTTTCTGATATTTTAGTTATCAATTATTGAATTATTACCGTTTACGGACAAAAACTATAACAGATTTAAATACTTTCAAAAATGCTGGAAAAATAATTCTTTAGGTAAGACGAAGCATTTTAACGATAAATCACAATACTGAACATCCCGGATCACCTGACCAACATGCCAATCTGTGTCGAAAGGCGGTCCGAGCCAGCCTACATCCACGACATTCAGGATATCGAGATAACTGACCCGGAACCTTGGTATCAAGCTGTCCTAACCTACCTGACAACGGGAGAGTATCCCCCGGAAGCTGAAAATCGGGCCAAAAAGGCCCTACGAAGATTAGCAACCCAATTTGTTAGAACTGATGACGGGCAATTGTACAAAAAGACGGCACAGGGGGTTCTCCTCCTATGCATCGACAAAATACAGGCCGAAAAGGTCATGGCCGAGGTCCATGATGGTGAAAACGGTCCGCATATGAACGCCCATATGCTATCCCGCAAAATCATGAGGCTCGGGTATTACTGGAACACCATGGAAACAGACTACTAGTTATATGTCAAGCACTGCCATAACTGTCAGATCTTTGGTAATGTACAGCATATGCCATCTTCCCTATTATATACCATGACATCACCATGGCCATTTTCGACATGGGGTATAGACATAATTGGAAAGGTGCATCCTTCTGAGACGGGAGGACATTGCTTCATCTTGGTGGCCATCGACTACTTCACCAAATGGGTCGAAGCTGAGTCATACCGTGTCTTGAACGCCAAACACGTGGCCAAATTCATCCAAAATAAGATAATATGCCGATACGGGATCCCTCACGAATTTATCAGTGATCCCGGGACCCACTTTCAAGCTGAAACCGCTGCATTGCTGGCGAAATACAAAATTCAGAGGCATACATCTTCACCTTATCAACCTCAAACAAATGGAGCGGTAGAAGCGGCCAACAAAACAATTGTCACCATACTTAAAAAAATGGCTGAGAATTATCGAGACTGGCCCGACAAAATACCCTTCGCCCTGTGGGGATTCCGAACTTCGATTCGCAACGCAACCGGAGCAACTTCATACTACCTGACATATGGAATGGAAGCGGTCCAACCCGTCGAGCTCGTAGTGCCATCTCTCAGGATTTTACTTGAAAGCCAAGTACCTGAAGCAGACTGGGTCCAAGCCCGATACGACTCGCTAGTCCTTTTAGACGAACGGCGATCCCGGGCCCTCAAAAACATCCAAATATATCAAAAAAGAATCCAACGGGCTTTCAACAAAAGGGTTAGGCCTAGAAACATCAAAGAAGGGGATTTGGTCCTAAAATCGGTTCGTGCCTTACTACCGGTTGACCCAAGGGGAAAGTTCAAACCCAATTGGCCTGGGCCGTACTTAGTCAAGAAGATCCTATCAGGGGGAGCGGTGATGCTAACGGACCTGGATGGCAACGAGTTCGTCAACCCGACCAACTTGAACCAACTGAAGCGCTATTACCCATAAACCCAATCTCAATGTCATTTGCAAAAATTTATAAACCTTTGTCTTTTTATAAATTTTCAAAATTTTAGACAAGTCAATAAGTTAGAATTAATTATTCTACCGTCGCACATCTTGAGTTAATAATCTTGATGTATTTCGAAAATTGCAAAAAAATCAAATCAATCAAATCAAAGTTTGAACTACGTTTTGTTTGATTCCGCTATTTGTGGATACGTAGGCAACCCCTCAAAAGGGTACAACCACTGCAATAAACGAAAGACGGGAACGGTGTTCAATAATATGTATTTTTATCTCGATTAAAAAAAAAACGCCGGACACGGCATACACAAAAAAAAATCAAACCACAGAAATAATAGTAATATTCAAATAATAAAATAAGGAGACTAATATCCCGGCATCTTCCCCTTTCCCTTGTCCTTCGGGCCGCGTGGAGCCCAAGGTCGCCGAGGTGGAGGTGAGCGTTCCCTAATCACAAGGGGAACCTCCTTAGCCCGAACCCGTTTCTTTGACGACAGGTCTTTAATCACGGTCTTCGGCCCAAGTCGGGCTCGCACATGCTCGGGTAGCCTATCCCGTGGGCCAAGTCGGTCCTGCACGGCTAGTCTAGGGCCCAGTCTTCTTGCCAAGTCCGTCTGGGGGCTCACCTTCCCCCGAGCACCTTTAGCACTAGACCCTCTAGCTTGAGTCTTAGTCTTCTGACCGGACATTAGACGAACTAGGGTAGCCGGAGTGTCTCCTTCATCAAAGAATCCCCTGTTATCTTTGGCTTGTTCTCTCCTCAACAGGTCAAAGGCTTCATCAACCTTCAAAGCAGCTCAGGCTTTAGCATCACCTGCTTGGGTCCACTTTGTGTAGGAGTCTGAAACCCAGATCGAGTGACGAGATTTGGAAACATGCCAAGTGTGCCGGGTATACCATCTTTGCGCCCAAGTATCACACATCACATCAATCAGTTGGGTAGGGTCACTCATAACTGCTTCGACTTCTGTTATCCGTTGAGCCCGTCCGTACTGCCTTAGTATGCGATCCGGGTAGAGATGAACTGTTTGCCTGAAAGACAAGATCACTTGGTAACGGGCTTTATCCCTCGGGTCCAGCCCAGACCAAACATAAATGGGCCACCATGGCACGACCCATCGAGTCAACCGCCCACCATGGATCGATAGCACCTCGTCCCAATACTTCTGTGTAATCTGGCGAGAAAAGTCAATGGCCCGTCTCCTCGTCATCACCTGGTTATGACGGTAGCTGCTCGCATCGAGGGGAGGATCTATCACTGATAGTCTCTCATAAAGCCAAATCTGAAAAAAGAAAACAAAAGCATGAGATCCCGAGACAAAACAGGCAACACTCGATCGAGTGCCCGCTGCAGCATGTCAAAATCTCGAAAAAAATTCAAAAAATCGAGAAATCAAGAATAAAAAATCGACATACTTGCAGCAAACGGGTGCTTCCGGTGAGACAAACGGACGAATCCCTTTTGCGGTTGTCCAATCCTTGGATTATTTCACCCGTAACCAGCCAAGCCGGGCTATGCTCCGTCTCCATTAAATCAACCACGGTTAAAAGATGAGCATTACCCATACAAGACAACAAGTCCATGTGACCCTCAAAGCCATAAACATGGAGCATGCAAAAAGAAAAATCCCTACGGCTATGAATCGGTCTCACCCGGACATCGTGTGGGTTCATGAATTTCTCAGCCAGGTCGATCAGAGAAATATTACCGTCCTCCGTCATACGGGATACTTCATTATGAGATAGACCTAGAAATTCTCGAAGCTTCCTCTTTGGGTCGTAAACCGAATACGGGATGGTGGGTTGGAGCATTCGATTCCATCCTCCCACAGAGGCAATCTCCTCAGGTAAAGGGCAGACTTCGCCCCGAGGAAAGGCAAAGACATGATATATGTCGTCCCAGTAAGCCAAACATGCATCCAAAAAGTAGCGATCAACCACCATCTGACGGAACGGGTACAGCTGAGTTATACCCATCTGGTTGAGCGCCACCCTATCTGTGTCCCTGAAGCGACGGGACCACTCCTGCAGCATAACGGTCAACCTATCAATTCCCATGACTAATTCCTTAAGAAAATAAAGGGATTTTCTTTGCCTTGGGGGAAATAAAAATACTTTCTTTAAAGAAGGATTGATTTGTGATGATAATTATGAAGAAATCAAGAGCAAGAGAGGGCTATATATAGCATTAGCCTTGCAAACTGTTTAGGAAAATTTCCTAATCCTAATTGGAATCAAACCGCAAGCCTAGTCCCGGTACTAGCACGGAAATCTCCATCCCGAACTTTCCTAATCTTTGTTAGGAGTAAAAAATCTCAAATATTCCAAAATTCAAAAATCGCAAAATTTTCAAGATTTCAAAATTCAAATTTTCAAAAATCATTTTTCCCCAGCGCGAGTCATTTTGCTACCTACGTGTTGCGTGCATTTTATGTGACTTGTACAGGTATGACTCAAACAGGGACATGCAAACCACTACACCTCCTCAGCATTTCACGGGATGGGCCAACACACAGGCACACCCAGGACTTACGCGACAAATCCAAATGCCCCACGGAGTATTATCATCAGCCCAGGTATGGTTTCTAGCTTATGGCTGGCGAGCCCTTCACGCAAGTCTAATGGTCTATAAACGACCCGAACAGAGGTCTATCAGGTCTTAACAAGCCTGGTAGCTACTCTGACTCTCGCCTTGTCCAAGCCTCAGTCAGAGTGGGGGCTCTGTAGTCATCCGCATTTTGACTGCCAGGTGTCTATGGCAGTTTCCAAAAAAACACCCGATGATGATCGGACGCTAACGTGTTTCTATGCGCTCGGATACGGGCTCAAATCCATTAATTGCTGGCTAACACACTTACAGAGTACAAATCTCACAAAATCAACCTCGAATCCCGGTCCAGTGGGCCGTTTCTAATCAAATAAGACTAATTTGGGTCAAAACCGACACCGGAAATAAAACCGACTTTTAGCGATTGGGTCAACCCCGGTCAAAGTCGTTCCGAGAAACATACGAAACAGCCACCCAGATATCAGGAGTCCAACTCCAAAATCAAAACCCACAAAACATCCAATGTACAATCCAAAAAGACAGACCTTTACACTACAACTGACCCACCCGATCGAATGGGCCCGACCGGACGGACCGTGCTGCTCAACCAAGCCCGGGGGCTACCCGGATCACCTAACCCTAGCTAGGGGATGTATATCCTTGCCTATATAAGCAACCCCCATGCAAGACATTAAAACAACTTTTTTTCACAACCTCAAGAACCCTAATCTTACACATGCAACCCTAATCAAACCCTAGCAATTCTACACTAGCAAAAACCCTAAACCTAGCTTTAGTAATCAATCCCGAGCCACCATAACTTAACCTCCATAAAACCTCGAAGACTCTTGTGTTAAAGCCACGGTTACGAGCCCGTTCCGAGACAAGAACATGTAGGTTGAGGGCGTCAAAACCCCATTCTCTTATCTTTCTCTTCTCGTCGTCCGTCTTCTTTTTTTTCCGTCCTTTTTCCGTTTTTTTTTGTTCATCACCCCATAATATCGATAATATAATTAGTACAAGACATTAAAATACATATCGATTTGTGTCGAATAAGAAGGATATCGGAATAAGAAAACACGAATATACAAGTGTACTGCACACAGCGTTGACGGTCGCTTATTCCGGTACCCCAACTATTTGATTATTGAGATAAGTTAACTTAAACAATAATCTTTATATTGTTTGCATCATTATTATTAGTCGCATATTTACACTAATTTTCAAAAAAATAAGCATTATATTTAATAAGGGTCGAAACCCGTTGACGCAGAACTGACATCCTAATCCTTAGGGATTTATTTCGATGTCGGAAAAGCCGAGGGAATCAAGTTTTCATTCAAGCAAAGTGTCGATACGTTAGATCCGATGCCAATTCCATAATTGGATGTCGAGTCTAATAATCTAATCAAACAATTTAGCCAATTCAATTTTTTCGTTGATGCTAACGTAGATGTTATTTAATTCGTTCGAATCATGACACTACAAACGCGGAGGAATCTTTATATCGTCTTGGTTATTTTAAACGATTCAAATCAATTTTCTTTATCTTTTTCACTCTAGTATTCCATATCGATTCCGTAATCGAATATGGGATATGACAAGCATCACAACTAGAATTGAGTATAAATCATTCCAAGTATTTAATATCGATTTCATAATCGAATATCGAATATAACGAATATCGAAAACATAAATCGGGTATAAGTTAATACATTCTTGTACGTGATTTATAAAAATTGACGGTTTTCGACAAATAAAAAAAACGGACAGACCCCCACGCGAGTTGCGCGCCTGTCAGGCGACTGGCGCGGAGGCCTGGTTCGTCGGGTCTTTTTTTTCTCGTCTTTTCTATTCTTTTCCGATCTTACATAAAACAGCGACTTTCGCGACATATTTTCCAGAATTCGATAAATATTTTTCTTGACCTCGGTCAACACGTGTTAATCCATCACGTGACATATAAAGCTTTTTAAACCATGCATCATCATACTTGCATCTTTTCATCTCATATCATATTTGCATAAACCGTTAAATATCGTTACATCGTTACTAACGCGTTTGTTGTTTCTTTTGTCAATTTAATTCTTGTTCGTTTATTGTACTAAATGAACCCACATGATAAATTCCACTTCGACGTAGAATTGATTGCATTAAATTGACTTAGAAACCCTTTTCAATTTCATTCACATGTTTAGGGAAAATAATCTTTGCATATCATTTTCCCGTTCAACTAACGCACGTATTGGAAAGTCATTCGAATTCTTAGTAGAGGCCGCTAATGTGCGGGCGGGGTTGGGTGTCCTTTGTGGGCTTGCCAACACGTACCCTCACCCCTTACTCAGAACCTCGGTTTCCGGATGCCTGAAACCGTTGTCGCACGAGAGTCATTCAATACACAATATCCGATATTGTCGGTATAGGTATCAAATGCAAAGGGACGAGCCCAATAAACTCTGACATCGGAAATGGGCCGTATTTTGTATACGGACCACTACGACATAGAGTGGGCTCGAATGGTTCCGAATAACCATAAAATTCGGTGGCGACTCCACATAGACCTAAATTTCAATTTGATCCATTCTCATATGGAGATTCATTCGCCTACCCATACCCGCGCGTGGCCGCATCGGGGTGGACCTATGTCATGTCCACAACCCGATATATTAATAATATCCCGTAGACATTGTGTGTGACCCAATGGGCCCACCTAAGACTACCAGACATATAACTCATTTATATGTGAACCCGACATCGACCTCTAGCAAGGCATATCGGATACATAGACTTAAGCGGGTTAATCCGTAGGACAGTGGACATAACTCCTTCAGTCTCCCACTTGTACATGTCCTCTCAAGAACGGCGTTAAGTCTCTTTGCTACTATTGTCTCCAATTGAGAATGAGGTAAGAATAAAGTGTCATCCTCACATATCTCAATTTTTTACTCGAATCTTTGAGTTGACTTGTTGAAAGAACAGATAGATGACAATCATCCTATCTGAGCACGGCCACGCATTTGCACAAGTCACACTCTTCGAGTGGCCAAGAAACAATAAATTCCCTTCAATAAAGGAAGAGCAAATCCCTTCTTGTCTAACCACATCCTATCACATGATCCATGCACGCCGAATAACCATCCATAACCCCCTTTCACAGCTGACGTGGAATAGTATCAAAGCATACACATCACATGTACAGAATAGTCAAAGACTCAGGTCTAAAGACCGTACAAGTTCATAACTTGCAAAGAACTTTACTGATACTAAGCGAAATCTTAGTAAAATCCTTTTCGGCGGGTCTGTCTAATGCATATTCTTAACATACACCCGTGTGCTTGGTTTAGTATCTCAATACCTATGACTCAAGGAACTTAGTCATCAACCAACTCACACACCAGTCATTTAAGGGTATTCAAATGTCCCAACATAATACCCTGACTAGAGACAAAATAATTACATCATCCAAATAGAGTTCCAAGACTAAGTCACGTACTTAGTGATCTATTTCATTAATGTAAATTATTTAGGGACAAAACTCGGTTACATTAACCAAATGACAATATGTCATAAATATATCAATTATCGAAATAACTCCCACTAAACCAAACACCTCTAAAAGTACTAAGACCACTCGCCCATGCGTCTTATACCGATCATAACCAATATGATCTTTATGTAGAGAACGTTTCGGGACATACAACATTTGTATCGGTTATTTACAAGACTATGACCAATCTACCTTATCTCAATAAAGGCAAACTGTTAATTTCATAAGCAACAATTGCTTCAAAAACTTTAAAGTAGTTGAGTGTGAGCTTAATTCGTAATCAAACGTCTATTTGCTTCAAAAGCAATAGAACACTAACTTTAGTTATAATATCAGTCATAAAATTGTCCTTTGGAACCGTTCCAACACACAACTTCTTATCCAAAACAAAATTTACTGAGATTACAATCTCACGTCATCTTTGTCTATTTGGAAATATGAATCGTTGTAACTTGTTTACAATAATTCGCTTATCACATCATGCGTATCTCTTAAATAATTCCTCTTTTGCTTCTTAAGCGCAAAGGAACAATTCTTAGATAGCAATTTAGTGACACTCAATAGATTAGTATCTACTCGTCATACGAGCACACAATAAACACATTTCTTGCAAAGTCTCACAGACGAAAGCAATCAAATGTCGTTTAGTTAGAGAAGTATGTCACTTACATACCAAATCATAACGATAAATGCACTCCCACTAGCCTCTTGTACACATTGTCTTTCTTCGTCTCAAAGGAAAACAAACATCTTTGAATTACCACATTAAGAACAAAGATACTAATCCATAATACTTGCTCCAATCAAATTGGATCATTCACATTTGTCTAACAATTTTAATAATATGAAATTCATACGAAGTGTCGCACACATCATATTGCATCCCTATCAATAAATGTATTTCACATATATATATATGTCCAAAACTCATCATAATGAGTGATGACATTCAAAATGCTAAAACAATCTTAATAGACTTAAGCATAATGTTGTTAAAAGGGTTTTTCATAGTCATTACTATGAGATCAATCCTTAACTACCAACTATATGCTTCATAGATACTCTTATATCAATCTACATCGTCTTTATATTGAAGACTATTCTTCACTATAAGACCCATTTAACCAAAGTCTATACCTGGTAGTTATGGTATATAGAATCTATTAGATTTTATGTGACTTTTGGAGTCTTTGCTCATTATTGTTTCATCATAGGTCAAACCTATGTAGGGTAATATTTTACAGCTAAGATGATCATGACTTTTAATGGATGCATCAATATTCTCTACAACTGTTGAAGAGAAATCCTGTTAATCTTGAACAATTTCAAGGTCGATTCTACTCCCACTGTTTCTATTAGAAATCACATATTTTTAAAAGAAACATACCACTCCATGCAACAAAACAGTTTTGCTCTTTGGATGGTTTGTAGAATTAATATAATACCCCTAATAAAACACATGCCATAATTGAGTCTAAGTTCTAGAAAACAATTTTCTTTAAACTTGACTTGATAATTAAGAAAAGACTTTTAAGAACATTTTCAATCCATGTCTCATATGGTGTCTATTCTTTGACTTACATGGACAATCTCATCAACATTTGTACAAAGACTTTTATAGTGCATAAGCTTCTAAAGCGTCAATAAAATCTGCATAACTCATCATAGACCAAATCATATCAAATATGGTTTGATGTAGTTTGAAACACTTTTCACTACTTCTAAGATGATCACAATCTTTTAGTTCAATTCCTTCCTGTTTCAATCGTATCGAACAACTCGTACCAACTTATCAAGTTGATCTTGTACTTTGAACAATTCAAAGCATTCAGTTTCTAATTTCATCAAATGAACAAAACCATATGCGTTACCCATTTTTCACAACATCACTAGTTAAACTCACACGTATCTGTATATGTGTGATCCAACAAGTCTAAGTACCCTCCCACTACAAATAATAGGAGACACTTCTAATGTCATTTATCCATCTAAACAAGATCCATTTACCTCATTTGATCCTTATCAATAAAGTTTATAATTTCATCATTATGAAACTTATTCTTATGTTTCTTGTCTCATGGATTAAGGACAATGTCATAATAGGTAAAACTTGAGTCAAGGGACTTGAACCTTTTGGTTGTTATGTTACAAATAAAAGCATTCAATACTAGGAATGTAGAACTCAACAATCATGTTAGCCTTCTTGTACCTCATACTCTTGCAAAATATAGAGCAACAATTGTTCTACTTTTATTAAAACTTTTCATGCCCATACATGAAACAGAATCAATATTCTTGCTTATGACTAGTACAAGAATAACAATTATTCATTTCCAGTATTCAGCTTTATGGTAAATTAAGTGATTTTCCTTTTATATATTAAACAACAACGTTTGTCCATTTCATCATAAAATACTTCACTTATATATCATTATTCCACCCTCTTTGAGCCATCACATCCACAATGTAATAGTTGCATTTAGTATCTTATACCAAAACAATGGAATGAAAGTAACAATTATTCTAGTAACATTCACACCCGAAGTCATACTTTAATAATTGATTTGCAGATTTTCTAGACATTTCTAGAAACTATCTACCAATGTCATATATTTGTCATTACATTAATGACTAAAATAAAATCATACCTAATCTAAATTTGGCAACAAGTTTGGGTATGATAACAATTATCATTCCCTTACTTTAACCAACATCTTAGATTCATTAATCATTATCTCAAGCAATTTTCTTAATGAACTCCTAGAACATTAGTATTATTTGCCTTCTTAATACAATGTTCAATCGTCCTTTAACATCTCATGCTAGAAGGTGAGAAACCTTATTAAGTCACATGTTTATTCATAATAAAGTGACCTAAACTTAGGACTAATTGAAACGATTTCAATTCCTAATTCTAGAAAGAAGCATCCAAAATTTCCTGATTATCAATATAATCACGTCATCGTATGACATGGATTAATTAGACAATCTTTAACGTTTTCTCACTTAATGGAACGATTCCCTTTATTGAAACAATTGATTTTAATACTTATAGTAGTCATCTCCATGACTCTTATTATACAGTCCATACTGTACATTGACACTGGTTATAATTTGTTGAAATTATCCTTCCCAAGGACAAAATTCATATCTCTAATTTTGAAAACAATTCTCAAGATACCAATCGACAAGGTTGAACCATTCAAACTCATCTTTAATAAATGTGATAAAGGTGACTAACTTACAACTACAACTATATGCAAAGTAAAACGATAATTAATATTAATAATCTTAAACATTTTTAAGATAAAATCATGAAAACTACCCTCAAGTTCGCATAATATTCCAAGATCCTAAACCTTTTGTCGCTCAAGTGAACTTGGGCTCACTGCTCAAGCTCCAAAAGTAAAGGTAGACAATAAACTTGTCAATTACATCTCTATGTAATTCTTGGTTCGTCAGAATTAGTCATCATATGACACCAACTATTTGCCTCAAAGCCCAAATCCGACTTGATAGCAATGTTAAGCAAACCATATTGAACCTGTGGGTAACCGTTACCCACCTACTCAGTCCACACTCATCGACAAAGCACCGCTTAGGCAGTCACTTCAATCAATGGTATGAAATTGTTGTAGTGGCCAATTCTGGAAAGGCAATACTTAATATTTGTGCGAGGGATTTAATACATTATGGGTCCTAAACATGTTGCTAGGTCAACTTACAAGGCGACCTATCAGTTCTAGGCACACAAGTCACAAATCTAAACAATAAAATTGATGCATCATATGACATAATTATTCAATTGTTATATTATTGAATTGTGCATAAAACAAGTTATAAGATCCCATATTTTGATTCGAAATCATATCACAATTCGTAATTGTTATTTGGTTTGAACAATTTCACCAATATCTTTCATTTTTCCAACTACGGGGAACAATTTCCCACCCGGAGAAATTGAACGGATATACAAAACTCGATTCACAATCGATCTGCAATTTATAATTGTCATATAGATGAACAATTCATCAAAATCAAATAAGACTCGAGAAACTCACTAGTAGAAAAAGGTTGAATTGCTGCTCCTCATTTGAGGCGTTTTTGGTAATTAGCTGCAAATAATTTATCTTTTTTTAAAGAAAAAAACTTGGATGACTCATTTTGGTGAGTAAATTGCAAAAAAAATGAGAATTAATGGTGGGGCGGCGTTGGGTAGACGCCTCTTCCATCTATATTAGTTTAATAAAAAAATAGACCGAACCTCCCCCCCTCCCAGTTTCCCTGACCCGTTATCCCAAATTTTTTGAACCCTAACAAAATCAAACCTCAGAACTCTCTCCATCATCCCGACAAAACCAAATCCAGTACCAGTTGCTTCCTTCTCGCCGACCCACCATCTTCCGGCGGCCGACGACGCCTCTTCTTCTCACTGTTCGTTCGTTTTTCAGATCTTCTTTCGTTGTTTCTCTCTTTTTTCTCACTTGCTCCGTTTTTCGTATTTGATTGGTGATGAATTGTTGTTTTTGTTGTGTTGAATTTGATTAATTTACTGTGGAAATGTTGGTTTACTTGTGTTATAGTGTAGTTTGATTGTTTTTGTCTCTCAATTGTGCCATTTTTCATTTTTCATGTTTTTATCTCTCAATTGTTGAATTGTTAAGTTGAATTCGATTAATTTGGTGCGAAAGTGTTGATTAAGTTCCATCATATTGAGTTTGATGTTTCTGTCTCTCTCTGAAGTTTAATTGCTTGTTTTTTTAAGTAATATTCTGAAGATTGAAGGTGAAATCTGCTAAAAGTTCTGGAATTGTTGTTTTTGTTGCGTTTAATTCGATTAATTTAGCCTAAAATGTTGTAGTTTTTGGTACCTATCACTTTAATTTGGGTTTTCGATTGATTTATTTGCAATCCTCATTTTGAATTATGAATTGTGTACATAGTCTGAACATGGGATTGTGTTAAAAATCAGTTGAAGAAAATTTGTATTATGTATTACCAGCAGATATAGTACTTCCTTTTCAGCCTTCATCGACAATATCATCTGAAACCAAAGATGAAACAGTAGTACAGGCGTGGCGGTGGTACTTGGCAAGTGTTCGATCTCTGTCGCATTCAATCAGTCCCGAAATGCAGCAGGTACTAATATTTTTCTGTAACCATCATGATTTCTGCAAATGCATCATTTTTCAGCACAAATGTTCATAAATTAAATTCCCAAATTTTCAGGTGGTTGAAAATGATCTTGTTGCAGCAAGGCAAGCTGATCGAACCCTAGGGAGTGCTGATTTCGGCAGGTTTGTATCATTGTATGAATATTGAATATCCCTCAGCTTTCATCCCCGTTGTTGCATCCCGCTGTCAGTACTAATGAACAATGTTGAATCGTACTTTGTAGCTCAAACATGAAGATGCCGATGATTGGCTTGATTACATTGTTTATAAAGATGATTAGTAGGCCAATTTCTGATTTTAATTGAATCTGATGATCTGAATCGTTCTTTGTTATTTCTTAGGATACTCGATTTAGATCTATGTTGTTCCGAATCGTTTAGAAGTATCGTATTCAAGTGTCCCGACTCAGCTATTTTTTTTTAATTTGGAAGGGAAAAGGAAAGCTGTGTGTGCTTGAATAAGCAAATGCCGTTCTTAGAACTCACAGCCGTGCTCAACTCTGTCAAAAAGTATATCCACCTGCTTCCACTCCATCTTCTCCTTTCGTTACATTTAATCTTACTCTATTATTTTTGTTTAATTTATGTTGCTGCAATATTCTTATGGTTTTTGTATGGTGGTTTATTTGGTGTAATGCCGCAATATTTTAATGTTCTTTTATGGTTTAATGCTGTAATATTTTTAGGGTTTTGTATGGCGGTGGTGATTTAATGCTGCAGTTTAATTAGATGAAATTAATTTACTCCCTCCACGGTTTATGTTTAGACGGGTTTTGTGTTTCACTGTGGAGTATTATTTCATTTCATGATTAATGCCGTGGCAAACCAATAGTCTTTGATCTCTACTTTTCCTTTGAAAAATTCTTTGTTTATATAAACGTAGTTTATTCCCTGTATGTGTTGATGTTTATGCCTGAATTTTGTTTGTCAACCCGATTCAGTGGAATTATATCACAAATTATTGTATGAAACGGTCTCACGCCAAGTTTATTGCAAGACCGTTTTTATTTTATTATTATTATTATTATTATTTCTCTATTAATTTGTCTCACAATAAGGGAAGGTAGGTCTTGAACGGAAGGTGTACCAAATTTCCCTAAATCACTCATTCTTTCTTTCTTGTTCTTCTTCTGATCAGCATGTTTCAACTTCATCGTCCTAATTCCTCTATTTCTGCAAATGTTAAGCTTATTGCTAATCAAACGATGTGATATTATGGGGAGATGAGGTACAACCTTCGTAGTATGGAAAACAGCCGAGTTTGCTAAGGATTTGCTGCCCAAGTATTTCAAGCACAACAATTTCTCCAATTCCGTTCGCCAGCTTAACACTTATGTCAGTTTTATTATATCCATCCATTCTCTTTACATCATAATAATCTAATTATACTACTCCGTATTAGTAAATACCTCCTAGAGAGGCCGGCCAAAACTGTCTCACGGGAAATCTACTCTAAAGTCTCTAATATAAGTTAAGGTTTGTTTATGTTATAAGTAATGTTTTATGTGTAATTGAAGACTGACAAGAAAATGATGCAAGGGAGATTCTTATACAGAAGACCAAGATAATGCAGGGGATTCTTGAACGACTTGGCAGAAGAAGCACCATTTTCCTCAAGGTTGGAGCTACTTCTCTGAACTTCCTAACATTTCCTTTGTTACATTGCATTATCTGCTTGCTTACCTTGCTTGTGACGGATTTGTCCCTCGCCCTCCCTATTGCTTTAACTAGTAATGCTTCTTGCTTGCTTTTTAGCTTCTTCCACTCTTGACACCATTTTTTCTTTTTCTTTTTTTTGGAAATTTATTACGAGTATTTGATGTTTTGTATAATATTGGATGTTGGATGAGGTTATATGGCTAGATATTGGATACCTCTTTATATAGACAACCTCAAATCTCCTTTGTGACGATTAATAACCGTCATAAACTTGTGACTGATCGAGTAGTGTAGATAGGACGACGTACAAAAAGTATATATAGTGCCTAAAGAAGTAAGAAACGATCTGTCGTTGCTAATATTTACTCAGATGGGGAGTATAATATTTGATTCGTCGTAAATTTGTGATCGGATGGAGCTTACCATAGGCCATAGACTAGCAAGGATTTAGAAGGCAGAGTAAATTATTGTGGTTGGTGGGGGAATGAATGTGCATTTAATTGATTCATTTGGGTCATAAGTAAGAGCAAATGATTAACCATGTTTGATACTATCACTGTATCACATTTGAATATGATGTGAATAGAGGCATCTATAGATAAATCGCAGAAACAAGTGATGATGAGAGAAGTTAAGACGTAAAATGCAAGGAGGCAGTTTGGGTAGTGCCTCATCAAAGGCAAAGCATTCATCTTGAAATAGAACCCTCCTTGGCACCAAATAAGTCTGACAAAGAGACCTGCCCATTTACAAAAGCCATGTAAAAATCATTTACTACAGACCATGGCTTGGCATACATATACTCATAACACTCGGTACAAAAAAAGAAAAAGAAAAAAAGAAAGGGATTAATTTTGAGAGAGCAAGCAGTGTTGGGGAGTTGGGATTGGAAGTGGGAATAATAATAAAGGAATACTATAGTATGAGCTGAGCAGAACCCAATTTGTAATGTAATCTAAATCAAAAGAGGTACCTGGCAGTCCAACGGAGGAATATTATTATAAATATCTAAAATTAATAATGATGATGTGAGTGTGAATAATAATATGCAATGTTTCAACTGAAAACTGATACAGATGAAATATGAAAAGGCAAAGGGGGCATACTTGTTTATCCCAGTTTTTGGAGGCAGTAATGAAGGATAAAAGAGCGAATTGCACAGGAGAACCACAAAGGATTCCAATCCAGAAGCCCCTTCCCTTCAATTGCAACCATAAGCCTAACATAGCTGCAATTGGGATTCCGAATAGATAGTATGCTGCGAGGTTCACATACGCGCCTATATGTTGCCATCCACATCCCCTTGCGATGCTTGATTTCTCAAAATGTCAGTATATATCGACTTATTACATTATACGAGTATGAATCATCTTTCCCCGCTAACCAAGTAAGCCTTACCAGAAAGAACGCCTTGTAGACCGTCTATTAGAATATTGAGACAAATCAAAGGCGCCATGCTTGTCACGTAGTCTATGACCTGTTTCTCGTTACTCTTACTTATGACTAGTTTGTGATTTTGATTTGGCTTGGAGGAGAGGGAATGGAGGGACTATGAGAACATCGGTTGAGAGTTGAGACCTTATTATCTTATTGCCAAACAGTTTTAACATGTCTAATACTCTTCTGAATGTGAACATTTGAAAGTTTAGTCCAAAACTTGGATGGTTATGGGTCTCGGACTTGTCCTGGTGGAGTTGTAGTCAAGAAGATAGGTACGGAGTCATAAATTTGTTGTTAGAAGCTCTCTTGCCAAACTGTTTCTTGATTCATTTAACTGTTGAGGATTGTATCCCAGTTTCCAAAGATGCCATGATAGCACCTTTTCTCTTCCTAATTTTTCATGATTCACCCGACATTTTTCTATGCGCTACATTTGTTGGAGGGATGAGTGCTTGTTGTGCCTACAATTTTATCTTGAATGTAATTCTTACTCATGCATGTGTGCAAGAAGAGAAGAGGAAAATGGTGGCATTTGCATTTGGGGAGGACCATTTGTGTGCTGGTTTGAAGTTGGAACTAACAGTGTCAATGGAGACTTATCAAGTGCATGGAGTGCATTAGTATAAATATTGTGCAAGTGTAATTTCTAGTTGGTGTATTTATTTTAATATTATGAAAAGTTGAATAATGTAATTCATATTTTGAAATGTATGAAATCATTAATTTTGTATTTTTTTTTATTTAAAAATACACCTATTTGAGGCGTTTGTTTTCAGAAAACGCCTCAAATATGTGTTTTTTTTAATTTCTTAAATTAACTATTTGAGGCGTTTTTGGACAAAAACGCCGCAAATAGTCCGGTAATAGCGGCTTCTAAAGAACGCCTCACTATAATTTCCAATGTGCGGCCCCCCCGTATGAGGCATCATAAAAAACGCCTCAAATGGATGGTTTTATGGAGCCTCAAATCCATGTTTTTCTACTAGTGACTCTTTTTCCGATCTATTTATGATAATATGATAATTAAAATGCAAAACATTATTTAGCCGATTTAGAAAACTAATTTTTCATTGATTCGGAAAAATAAAAGTATAATCCATGTTTGATTCATAATCAACACACATACGCAAGAAAACAACTGTTCTTAAAAGCGTCGCTCGACCCGACATCATGTCGTCCGAGTAAATATTGTGTCGTCTTGGTCAAACCTTTGCCGCCGGGTCATCCCGTTCCGACCGGAACACACCCGTGCCTATCGAGTCATACTCGTGCCAACCGAGTCACACCCGTTCCGATCGAGTTGACCTTGTTTCGTTCTGTCTCCACCATAAATCAAACGAGTCTTGACCTAATCTTATTAGGTCTCATCATCAACGATAAATTCTAATAATTTTACGTTCTCAATTTCAATCGAATCTTGACTAATCTAATTAGTCTCATTGTCAACAAGGAAATTTGGGATTATTGTGGATCAATGTAAAGTAAATCAAATTAAAATATAATCAATTTTAAATTTTAAATTAATCTTGAGTACCGATTTCAAAATTTAACAATTTAAATTTGTAAATAATAGACCCAAAATTAAATGATACGGAGTAGTCAACACTTACTCCGCACCAACCACCCTACTGAAACGGACCGAGAACAAAATACAAAGTATGTGCAAAGTATGTCCAATGATGATAACAAGTTGCAGAAACAAACAAAAGGTCTCTGACACGCACAGTTGCACACCCTTAACCTACTATTACATGCACTTTTGATCAAGGTGAATAGATAACAATTTATCAATACTACAAATACAATCGTCTAATATGCATTGAAACATACACCGGGAACTTATTCCCGTAAGACAAAAATATAATCAAATCAATACGCGGTGGAATCCCTCATAACCAATTATGAGCCATAGATTCATGTCGATCAGATTAATACTACGTAACAGAGGCTCTGATACCACTGTAGGGTTACAACCCTTAAACCAAGGACCTGTTACGAGTATTAACCGAAAAGACAAAAGTAGAGGGATAACAATTATACCTTATTTGCAGCAGAACAGCGTATTAATAAGAAGTATAATAAACCCAGAAATATATATAATCTCCACGGACTGAATAAATAATCTTCACGGACAAGAATAAATAATCTCCACGGACAAGAATAAATAATCTCCACGGACAGAATAAAGCACCCCAAACATGATGCCTCCTTTGGTATCCACACGGGTACGGAACTGCGACGTATATGCTAGTATAAGGGTTTTGTGAGACGGTCTCACAAAATTTTCTCTCTAATAATATATGAATCAATACTCACAATTGGTATGATTTGGTTCATCATATGAACCTCCTTATATAGGAGAGATAGGTTACCTACTTCACCTAGAAGTTATTCCATAACTCAATTATAATTGGATTATTACAATAACTCTAGTTATCATAACTAGATTGTTACTATAACTCTAATTACCATAACCCGACAACACAGCTGAGTCGTATTACTACTGACCCGATATATTAATATACCGATAAATTAATAATATCCCGTACACATTGTGTGTGACCCAATGGGCCCACTTAAGACTACCAGACATATAACTCATTTATATGTCAACCCGACATCGACTTCTAGCAAGGCATATCGGATACATAGACTTAAGCGGGTTAATCCGTAGGACAGTGGACATAACCCCTTCAGTCTCCCACTTGTACATGTCCTCTCAAGAACGGCGTTAAGTCTCTTTGCTACTATTGTCTCCAATTGAGAATGAGGTAAGAAAAAAGTGTCATCCTCACATATCTCAATCTTTTACTCGAATCTTTGAATTGACTTGTTGAAAGAACAGATAGATGACAATCATCCTATCTGAGCGCGGCCATGCATTTGCACAAGTCACACTCTTCGAATGGCCAAGAAACAATAAATTCCCTTCAATAAAGGAAGAGCAAATCCCCTCTTGTCTAACCACATCCTATCACATGATCCATGCACGCCCAATAACCATCCATAGCCCTCTTTCACAGCTGACGAGGAATAGTATCAAAGCATGCACATCACATGTATAGAATAGTCAAAGACTCAGGTTCAAAGACCGTACAAGTTCATAACTTGCAAAGAACTTTACTGACACTAAGCGAAATCTTAGTAAATTCCTTTTCGGCGGGTCTGTCTAATGCATTTTCTTAACATACACCTGTGTGCCTGGTTTAGTATCTCAATACCTATGACTCAAGGAACTTAGTCATCAACCAACTCACACACTAGTCATTTAAGGGTATTCAAATGTCCCAACACAATACCCTAACTAGAGACAAAATAATTACATCATTCAAATAGAGTTCCAAGACTAAGTCACGTACTTAGTGATCTATTTCATCAATGTAAATTATTTAGGGACAAAATTCGGTTACATTAACCAAATGACAATATGTCATACATATATCAATTATCAAAATAACTCCCACTAAACCAAACACCTCTAAAAGTACTAAGACCACTCGCTCATGCGTCTTATACCAATCATAACAATATGATCTTTATGTAGAGGAGGTTTCGGGATATACAACATTTGTATCGGTTATTTACAAACATATAATCAATCTACCTTCTCTCAATTAAGGCAAAGGGTTAGTTTCATAAGCAACAAATTGCTTCATAAACTTTAAAGTTAAGTGTGTGCTTGATTCGTAATCAAACGTCTATTTGCTTCAAAAGCAATAGAACACTAACTTTAGTTATAATATTAGTCATAAAGTTGTTCTTTGGAACCATTCCAACACACAACTTCTTATCCAAAACAAAATTGACTGAGATTACAATCTCACGTCATCTTTGTCTATTTGGAAATATGAATCGTTGTAACTTGTTACAATAATTCGCTTATCACATCATGCGCATCTCTTAAATAATTCCCTTTTGCTTCTTAAGCTCATAAGAATAATCCCTAGATTGCAGTCTAGTGACACTCACCAGATTAGTATCTACTCGTCGATCACACAAGTACATAATAAACACATTTCTTGCAAAGTCTCATAGACTAAAGCAATCAAATGTCGCTTAGTTAGAGAAGTATGTCACTTACATACCAAATCATAACAATAAATGCACTCCTACTAGCCTCTTGTACACATTGTCTTTCTTCGTCTCAAAGGAAAACAAACATCTTTTAATTACCATATTAAGAACAAAGATACTACTCCAAAATACTTGCTCCAATCAAATTGGATCATTCACATTTGTCTAACAATTTTAATAATATGAAATTCATACGAAGTGTCGCACACATCATATTGCATCCCTATCAATAAATGTATTTCACATATATATGTCCAAAACTCATCATAATGAGTGATGACATTCAAAATGCTAAAACAATCTTAATAGACTTAAGCATAATGTTGTAAAAAGGGATTTTCATAGTCATTACTATGAGATCAATCCTTAACTACCAACTATATGCTTCATAGATACTCTTATATCAATCTACATCCTCTTTATATTGAATACTATTCTTCACTATAAGACCCATTTAACCAAAGTCTATACCTGGTAGTTATGGTATATAGAATCTATTAGATTTTATGTGACTTTTGGAGTCTTTGCCCATTATTGTTTCATCATAGGTCAAACCAATGTAGGGTAATATTTTACAGCTAAGATGATCATGACTTTTCATGGATGCATCAATATTCTCTACAACTGTTGAAGAGAAATCCTGTTAATCTTGAACAATTTCAAGGTCGATTCTACTCCCACTGTTTCTATTAGAAATCACATATATTTAAAAGAAACATACCACTCCATGCAACAAAACAGTTTTGCTGTTTGGATGGTTTGTAGAATTAATATAATACCCCTAATAAAATACATGTCATAATTGAGTCTAAGTTCTAGAAAACAATTTTCTTTAAACTTGACTTGATAATTAAGAAAAGACTTTTAAGAACATTTTCAATCCATATCTCATATGGTGTCTATTCTCCGACTTACATGGACAATCTCATCAACATTTATACAATGACTTTTATAGTGCATAAGCTTCTAAAGCGTCAATAAAATCTGCATAACTCATCATAGACCAAATCATATCAATTACGGTTCGATGTAGTTTGAAATACTTTTCACTACTTCTAAGATGATCACAATCTTTTAGTTCAATTCCTCCCTGTTTCAATCATATCGAACAACTCGTACCAACTTATCAAGTTGATCTTGTACTTTGAACAATTCAAAGCATTCAGTTTCAAATTTCATCAAATGAACAAAACCATATGTGTTACCCATTTTTTGCAACATCACTAGTTAAACTCACACGTATCTGTATATGTGTGATCCAACAAGTCAAAGTACCCTCCCACTACAAATAATAGGAGACACTTCAAATGTCATTTATCCATCTAAACAAGATCCATTTACCTCACTTGATCCTTATCAATAAGGTTTATAATTTCATCATTATGAAACTTATTCTTATGTTTCTTGTCTCATGGATTAAGGACTATGCCATAATAGGTAAAACTTGTGTCGTGGGACTTGAACCTTTTGATCGTTATGTTATAAATAAAAGCATTCACTACTAGGAATGTAGAGCTCAACAATCATGTTAGTCTTATTGTACCTCATATTCTTGCAAGGTATAGAGCAACACTTGTTCTACTTTTATCAAAACTTTTCATGCCCATACATGAAAACAGAATCAATATTCTTGCTTATGACTAGTACAAGAATAACAATTATCCAATTCCAGTATTCAGCTTTAAGGTAAAATTAAGTGATGTTCCTTTTGTATATGAAACAACAACGTTTGTCCATTTCATCATAAAACACTTCACTTATATACCATTATTCTACCCTCTTTGAGTCATCACATCCACAATGTAATGGTTGTATTTGATATCTTATACCAAAACAGTATAATGAAAGTAACAATTACTCTAGTAACATACACACCTGAAGTCATACTTTAAGAATTGATTTGCAGATTTTCTAGACATTTCTAGAAACTATCTACCAATGTCATATATTTGTCATTACATTAATGACTAAAATAAAATCGTACCTAATCTAAATTTGGCAACAAGTTTGGGTATGATAACAATTATCCTTCCCTTACTTTAACCAACATCTTAGATTCATTAATCATTATCTCAAGCAATTTTCTTAATGAACTCCTAGAACATTAGTATTATTTGCCTTCTTGATACAATGTTCAATCGTCTTTTAACATCTCATGCTAGAAGGTGACAAACCTTATTAAGTCACATGTTTATTCATAATAAAGTGACCTAAACTTAGGACTAATTGAAACGATTTCAATTCCTAATTCTAGAAAGAAGCATCCAAAATTTCCTGATTATCAATATAATCACGTCATCGTATGACATGAATTAATTAGACCATCTTTAACATTTTCTCACTTAATGGGAACGATTTCCTTTATTAAAACAATTAATTTTAGTAAATATAGTAGTCATCTCCATGACTCTAATTATATAGTTCATACTGTACATTGACACTGGTTAAAATTTGTCGAAATTATCCTTCCCAAGGACAAAATCCATATCTCTAATTTTGAAAACAATTCTCAAGATACCAATCGACAAGGTTGAACAATTCAAACTCATCTTTAATAAATGTGATAAGGTGACTGTGGACATGACGTAGGTCTACCCCGACGCGGCCACGCGCGGGTTTGGGTAGGCGAATGAATCTCATGGTGAGATTGTTCTCGGGTTCGAAATTTAAGTCAAAGTTGGAGTCGCCACCGAATTTACGGTAATTCGGAACCATTCGAGCTCACTCTATGTCGTCATGGGCTATACACAAAGTACGGCCCACGTCGATTTCAGAGTTTATGGGGCCCGTCCCTTTGCATTGCGATACCGATACCATCTACACTGGTATCGTGTAAAGAATGACTCTCGTGCGCCAACGGTTTCGGGCGTCCGGAAACCGAGGTTCTGAGTAAGGGGTGAGGGTACGTGTTGGGAAGCCCACTAAGGACACCCAACCCCGCCCGCACAATGGCGGCCTCTACTAAGACATCGTTCGTGTTCGTGTACGCGCGCTAGTAAAACGACTAAATGATATGCAAACAGCGTTTTCGGCTAAGCATGCGAATTATTGGTTAACTACGTCATTTTAATGCATCATGATTCACGTCAAAGTGATTTAGCATGTGATGTTCATTTAAGGCAATAAATGGCAAACATCGAAAATAGAAAACTCGTAAATAAATTACACGGGCGGAATACAACCCGGAATTCACAATACAACGAGCAATAAAATAGAATAATCAAATAGGAAGTGGTAAACGTTAACTAGAAACGGACCCGTATATAATAAATATAAACTAGACCGTAAGTTGTGCAAACGGACGAACTTCGATTAAATACACATTATATTGTGTATTAAACGGAGGACGGAGATATGGAACCTAGACGTGGTGCTAGCCCGATCCCGAATCTCGATGCCTTGTCCCGACTTATCACATCCAGGAATAAAGTCTAAATTAATCATGTGTCGGATACGACTAAAGAGTCGTCGACACAAGATTAATAGTGCGAGACCGTCGATCAAAGTCGTTTTAAGTGATATGATATGCATGAGTTTTGAAAAATAGGATCACGTGATTGACTTTACACGTGTCGACTAAAAGTCGTAAAAAAATGACGAGGCTCAAATGATGATCAAAGCGCTTCCAGGCTACAGGACCCACTCGATCGAGTCATGGCACGGACTCGGTCGAGTGTGCCTTTAAGGTGGCTACTGCCCAGTTTTTGGTGTGCTACTCGATCGAGTGGGCTTGTGCACTCGATCGAGTGCCCTCTGTACGGGTGTTTAATTTATGTTTTGAAACGACCCATTTTGTTGCTTTTATGTTTTTGAATCGAGATGTCATTACGCTAAACAGAAATATTGTCCAATTTATATTAGTTTAAATCTCGATGGCTCGTCATACTCGACATTCAGTTATAGAACCGACATCAAGTATTTAGAGCGAATTTGCAAAATCGAGTTTGATCGGGCTAGAACAAATATCGATTCCCTCCGCATCATAATGTCGTAATCAATCCTTTCGGATCTTGTGACAATTAATTCGGCGTCAATGAGTTTCGTCCTAATCCGATTTGTCGATGATTCTTTAGAATAATATTTTGAAAGAAATGTGGTCGGACATATTTAACGACGAATCTCCACGATCTATTACGCCCTTAAGTGTTTAGGGCGGCGCACCTCGAAGGGCGCCACCTCCAATACGACTTGTAAAGGGATTAAATAGACTTTAGGTGGAATTCGTAATTAAACATATTCGACCCAAAAATTCGACCGTCGTTGCAAACTTAAGTCCTCGGCATTTTAATATCGTAATTTGGCCTTAAGACCTACGATCGTTAATTTAGCCTCAACGGACGTTGCTCGGATCATTTTGAAAATAGTTTTGTTAAATAATTATACGCGGTATTAATATTATAACAAAATGTAAATGACGATAATTAAATGTTAGAGGTTAGAATACGATAAGTAAATGTTAGATGTTAGTTGACATAAAATAAAATGTTAGATTGCGATAAATAAAATGGGTTGGACTGTGACTCGGTAGGAGGGTGGGCCACCTATGATGACAAGACTCTTAAGTTGCGCTATTCCGTAGCCTAGGCGAGTGGCAACACGGTCGAACATACATCAAAATGGGAAGGATGTGCTATAGTTTGCAATGAGACTGCTTCTGCAGGACTCAGCAGTGGCAATGTTGTAGTCTAGTGTTCTTTGAATGTTTGGTTTTGGGGTACATTCCCAAATGGGTATCGCTTCGAGTCCCTGGCAAGTTCTCGTCTTCGACTGACCCGAGTACTAGGACACTCTATAGAAAGGAGGCTAGTTTTTGAAAATAATTTGGATTATGTGATTGGATGGGAGTCTTCTGCCTAAGAGAAGCCCCCAGGACGACAAAGTTAGCTGTTGAGAACATGACAGTGTCGTGATAGGAATGATGGTGCTTTTTTATATTTGTGTCGATGTGGGTGGTTGTGCCCTTGTTTGAAGGGCTGCCTACGTATTCACGTGTAGTGAAATCAAACCAAGCCGTAGTTCAGTGGACCGGAAGATATATTATGGTGCCTAGTTTATAAGGACTTTGTGTGTAACTAGCCATAGCGATGGTATAGGCTAGGTGCATTCCCAATGACGTCTTGATCAAAGGGCTAGAATGGTTAGGATGTTGATCCCGTGACTGTGAGCGTTCTCCGGGGTAGCCCCCAGAGGTGGTGTGAACTATTTGGCCATGTTCTATGCCGACCGCAGGTTGAGTTCCCGTGTTTGGGGTTGGTAACTGGTTTGGATGTTTTTGGAAATGTGGAGCTAGGTCGCAAGTGGCTTTGATGATTCGAAATCTGGAGCTCGATTTTGTGGAGCTAAGGCTTCGAGGGTAAGGTATTGCAATGTGGTAGAAAAGGGGGAAGTCGAGTAAAAATGACTCGGACTTCGATCAGGGTAGGTTTGATAATGCGGGATCTGATTTCCATGTTTGGCCCTAATGGTTAGGGTGTATCCTATGGAACTAGAATCCTCAAAATTCCGGGCTGTCTCTTAACCTAGGTCTCGAGAAGGTCTTGAGGGTTGCAATGTGGGAAGGCTAAGTGTGGTGTTAGCTGACCGGCTTGATTGTCTCTTCCCTATTGGACGGTATAGGCATTGATAATTTTTGAATTGACCGTACCCCGGTCAAGGGATTTTCACTTGAGTTGAACGTTGACCACGGTCATGGGTATTTGGATTTTTTTTTTCTTTTTTTTGGTTGACCTCTTAGCCCCGGTCGTGGAATCCTTCACTTGAGTTGCTAGTGTCCCGGTCAAGGGATTGTTCGTATCTGGTCGAGGGATGTTGAGAGTTCTTTTTTGGTCATGGCCAGCTCTTTTGTTTCGGCCTTTTGCTTTTTTTCTTTGGACTTCTGTTTTTTGTCCAGTTTTTTTTTCGACTATCCCTCCCTTTGATGTTGTGGGTGGATTTGGGGGTGGGCCCATCGGTTGGATTAGGCTTGTGGAGCTAAACCTTTGTAAGATGTAAGCCTAGTTGGTGAGTGCAACTCGCGGTGGAGTACTCTACAGTAAGCATGGTGATTTGGATCTCGGTATTGTCATCATAATTCCGAGCAGGCTTAGTGGGAGCATCGTCCCGAGTTGGGTATTTTTGGCATCAAGCCTATAGAGTCACAATGCTTCTTTTTTGCTTCTGGTCAGACTAACGCCTAAGGTAGGGATTGATCAGTCTTATTGGAGGGGTGTTTATTGTGGGAAATGGGCTTGCCTTCCGTCTTGAACCCAAATTAGGAGACTACCTAGATTTGTCATAGGATTCGATACTGCTCCTACTAGGGGTAGTTATGTGGCTGTCTATGCCGGACATGGAACAGGTAAGGGAAAACATGGGTCTCAGTTCCTGCAGTTCATTATATATGTGCCTATAATAGTCACGTGCATGTGCTCACAGTGTATGATGGTGTTCATCATGTTCTCGGAAACACATAAGGAAGCATATAGGAGAGATTGAAAAGGTTGAGTTTACTGAATTTTGGAAAGAGGACAGAATACAGTTGACTCTGACTCTGACATCGGAATTGAAAGAAATAGAACATCCTAGACTCGGACTCAGACTCGGACTTAAATAAAATCTGGACTCTGGGATGAGGTTGTCAGTAATCTTCGGCTTCTAAGGACTCAAATGGATGTCCAGTATAGCCTTCGGTAGAAACTTTACCCAGATCTTCATCATGTCGAAGATCGTCTTCAATCCTAGTGCCCATTTCGGTAAGCACTGCAAAGTTTGAAATGCCGGCATACCTAAGATGGACACGGTAAGAGGGTAGAAGGTTGTTGATGAATGCCTCCACTAGTGTCTTCTCGTTGGGATTGTCTATCAGCTTAACACTCTCAGCCCGCCAACGTTGAAGGTATTTGGTGAAACCTTCTGTTGGATCTTGGGCCATGACTTCTAAAGTCCGCATGGTAGTCTGAAGTTCAGTATTATCAGAATAGTTTTTAGCGAACTCGGTAGCCACATCTTCCCAAGTGGGGAATCTTTTTGTATTAAGCCTATAGAACCAGGCTTTTGGATATTTCCCGAGGGATGTGCCGAACAGATTGATGAACATGTCGGCTTTGACCCCCTTGATCGCCATAAACGCCTTGAAAGCTCGGAGGTGTAGTAATGGATCCTCCGTCCCTTCGAATATGGGTAACCCTTCTAGATTGAGATCTGTTGGTAGTTTCTCACTAATGGGTGTATAGTCTCGGGAGTTTTCAACTCGGATGTTGTTCTCTTGGGAGGCATGGAACTGTTGTTCGAGCTCACGCACCGTGCTAATCAGTTTGGCAAATGGCCCAGTATTTACCGACCCGTAATTGAAGTCTTCTTCTTCAACGACAGTTAGACGAGCATCCAAGGCCTCTTGGTCGGCTCTTATGAACCCTAGTTGTGTTTCAAACATGGCCTGCTTACTAGCCATGGTTTCTAGCAAAGCCTTCAGTTCATTAATGGTGTTTTCCATCTCCCTATTCCCGGTTGTGGATGCCATCCTCTGCGAGAATACCCACGTAATCAGAAATGTTGCTTCGGAACTTGAATACATCAAGGCATAGGAAATAGCACGGGAGGAAAGACAACTCTGGTTTGACTCGGGTTAGACTCTCCTAAGACAAATATGTAGGGTACGATTCTCAGAGTGATTGTGATTAATCGCCCCGTCGGAGAATAGCCCCCAAGTAAGACCAAGGACTCTTGTAGGACTCAGATGGTGTGACATCTAAGTGACTCAAAAGCGGGGTACGTGAGACAACACGTGTAAGACATGACCCTTAGAGCAACCGTGACTGATCGCTATGCTGAAGGGTAGCCCCCGAGTGAGATTGAAGGTTTTGTTAAGACTCGAGTGTCGGACGAGTGACCCTTAGATGTAAGGATCACGAACCTTTAACTACAGGGCTATGCCTTGTAAAAGGTTGACTCGGCCCCGAGAAAAGGCAGACGGGGTAAGGGAAGAAACCCGCGATGTAAGATCGGCAGAGTTTCGACGCTAGAGACCCTTGACTTGACTTGAATAAGGATAGACCCTGTGATTAGGGTAGACCCTAAAGTTAAAGGACTTGAATTGGGATGACTCGACTAACGGATTGAAAGACGGGCAAAATTCCCCTAGGAAAGGTCGTGGGGACCGTCCTGTCGGAGGGAAAGATCGCGTGTGACTTTCTAGTTAGGACTCGAGTGTTCATACGAACCTTCCATTTACGAGTGTATGACTCGTGTTGGTCGGTTATGCCTTTAGGAAAAGGCGGACTAGGATGGGGAAGAAACCCGTGATGTAGGATTGACGGAGTTTCGACGCTAAAGACCTTCGATGTATTACAAAAAGACCCGACACACGAATTACGGTAGGTCCTATAATAAGGAAGGTTTTTGAAAAATGATTGAATTTTGAAAATTGAGAGGACAGTCCTGAAATTGGCAGTGGGCTAATAGGACCGGGCATTTTGAAATATTAGAATGGTTGCGAGTAATTTCGCGTTTTGAAAATTGAGGAGGCGATCCCGTCTTTTGAAATTTGTAGCATGCCGACAAGACCGAGTTTTTTTGAAAAGTTGAATATCGAAAATAAATTTCCGAAATTTTGAAAATCGAAAATAGGATCCCGAAGATTTGAAAATCGAAAACGGCATCTCGGAGATTTGAAAATCGCAGATGGCATCTCGAGGATTTGAAACAAAAATCGAAATGGAATTTTGAAATTTGAAATCGAAATGGAATTTGAAAATTCGAAAATCGAATGGTGGATGAAATTCGAATTTTGAAATGGACAGCATGCCGGCTAGAAAATAGGCTATTTTGAGTCAAATCATCAGTCTAAATTTTGGCAGCATTCCGAGTTTTGAAATTGGATATTTTTGAAAGATGGGTCCCGAAACGGACAGTATTTTGGGTTTTTCGAAATTTGGTATTTTGGAAAGATGCATTTTTTGAAATGATGGTTTTTGAAAAAAAATGGCACAGAAACCAAGTAGCACGTAGTCAAGCAAGGATTACAACGACGCTTATTTATGCTTTACACTAAGTCTCGGTCGGTCAAAATAGGGTCTATACCAACAACGATGGCATTCTCGTGAATCGGGACGGACTCCCTAAGCCGATTTGGTCTTAGGACATGCCGCAAAACCCAGATGAGTTCCGCCATCGAAGTCTTTAGCGCACCCATGTAGGAATGCACCGTGGTATAGTGGGACGTCGGTCACAAGTAACCGGCCCGGCCAAAATTGGGTTATGCATGAATCATTAAACTAATGCGTGCACACTAATATACGAACGATTTCTTTCGAGTCTCACCCTAGGAACCCCGATGACATGTGGCACATCATGTATCCCCAGCGGATTCGCCAAATTGTGGACATGACGTAGGTCCACCCCGACGCGGCCACGCGCGGGTTTGGGTAGGCGAATGAATCTCGTGGTGAGATTGTTCTCGGGTTCGAAATTTAAGTCAAAGTTGGAGTCGCCACCGAATTTATGGAAATTCGGAACCATTCGAGCCCACTCTATGTCGTCATGGGCTATACACAAAGTACGGCCCACTTCGATTTCAGAGTTTATGGGGCCCGTCCCTTTGCATTGCGATACCGATACCATCTACACCGGTATCGTGTAAAGAATGACTCTCGTGCGCCAACGGTTTCGGGCGTCCGGAAACCGAGGTTCTGAGTAAGGGGTGAGGGTACGTGTTGGGAAGCCCACTAAGGACACCCAACCCCGCCCGCACAATGGCGGCCTCTACTAAGACATCGTTCGTGTTCGTGTACGCGCGCTAGTAAAACGACTAAATGATATGCAAACAGCGTTTTCGGCTAAGCATGCGAATTATTGGTTAACTACGTCATTTTAATGCATCATGATTCACGTCAAAGTGATTTAGCATGTGATGTTCATTTAAGGCAATAAATGGCAAACATCGAAAATAGAAAACTCGTAAATAAATTACAAATTACACGGGCGGAATACAATCCGGAATTCACAATACAACGAGCAATAAAATAGAATAATCGAATAGGAAGTGGTAAACGTTAACTAGAAACGGCCCCGTATATAATAAATATAAACTAGACCGTAAGTTGTGCAAACGGACGAACTTCGATTAAATACACATTATATCGAGCCCGATCCCGATGCCTTGTCCCGACTTATCACATCGAGGAATAGAGTCTAAATTAATCATGTGTCGGATACGACTAAAGAGTCGTCGACACAAGATTAATAGTGCGAGACCGTCGATCAAAGTCGTTTTAAGTGATATGATATACATGAGTTTTGAAAAATAGGATCACGTGATTGACTTTACACGTGTCGACTAAAAGTCGTAAAAAAATGACGAGGCTCAAATGATGATCAAAGCGCTCGGTTTTCCAAGCTACAGGACCCACTCGATCGAGTCATGGCACGGACTCAGTCGAGTGTGCCTTTAAGGTGGCTACTGCCCGGTTTTTGGTGTGCTACTCGATCGAGTGGGCTTGTGCACTCGATCGAGTGCCCTCTGTACGGGTGTTTAATTTGTGTTTTGAAACGACCCATTTTCTTGCTTTTATGTTTTTGAATCGAGATGTCATTACGCTAAATATAAATATTGTCCAATTTATATTAGTTTAAATCTCGATGGCTCGTCATACTCGACATTCGGTTATAGAACCGACATCTAGTATTTAGAGCGAATTTGCAAAATCGAGTTTGATCGGGCTAGACCAAATATCGATTCCCTCCGCATCATAATGTCGTAATCAATCCTTTCGGATCGTGTGACAATTAATTCGGCGTCAATGGATTTCGTCCTAATCCGATTTGTCGATGATTCTTTAGAATAATATTTTGAAAGAAATGTGGTCGGACATATTTAACGACGAATCTCCACGATCTATTACGCCCTTAAGTGTTTAGGGCGGCGCACCTCGAAGGGCGCCACCTCCAATACGACTTGTAAAGGGATTAAATAGACTTTAGGCGGAATAAGTAATTAAACATATTTGACCCAAAAATTCGACCGTCGTTGCAAACTTAAGTCCTCGGCATTTTAATATCGTAATTTGGCCTTAAGGCCTACGATCGCTAATTTAGCCTCAACGGACGTTGCTCGGATCATTTTGAAAATAGTTTTGTTAAATAATTATACGCGGTATTAATATTATAACAAAATGTAAATGACGATAATTAAATGTTAGAGGTTAGAATACGATAAGTAAATGTTAGATGTTAGTTGACATAAAATAAAATTTTAGATTGCGATAAATAAAATGTTAGTAGCAAAATTAAAATGTTAGTAACAAAATTAAAAATGTTAGTATTAGTGTTAGTAGTAGTAGTAGTAGTAATAATAATAATAATAATAATAATAATAATAATAATAATAATAATAATAATAATAATAATAATAATAATAATAATAATAATAATAATAATAATAATAATAATAATAATAATAATAATAATAATAATAATAATAATAATAATAATAATAATAATAATAATAATAATAATAATAATAATAATAATAATAATAATAATAATAATAATAATAATAATAATAATAATAATAATAATAATAATAATAATAATAATAATAATAATAATAATAATAATAATAATAATAATAATAATAATAATAATAATAATAATAATAATAATAATAATAATAATAATAATAATAATAATAATAATAATAATAATAATAATAATAATAATAATAATAATAATAATAATAATAATAATAATAATAATAATAATAATAATAATAATAATAATAATAATAATAATAATAATAATAATAATAATAATAATAATAATAATAATAATAATAATAATAATAATAATAATAATAATAATAATAATAATAATAATAATAATAATAATAATAATAATAATAATAATAATAATAATAATAATAATAATAATAATAATAATAATAATAATAATAATAATAATAATAATAATAATAATAATAATAATAATAATAATAATAATAATAATAATAATAATAATAATAATAATAATAATAATAATAATAATAATAATAATAATAATAATAATAATAATAATAATAATAATAATAATAATAATAATAATAATAATAATAATAATAATAATAATAATAATAATAATAATAATAATAATAATAATAATAATAATAATAATAATAATAATAATAATAATAATAATAATAATAATAATAATAATAATAATAATAATAATAATAATAATAATAATAATAATAATAATAATAATAATAATAATAATAATAATAATAATAATAATAATAATAATAATAATAATAATAATAATAATAATAATAATAATAATAATAATAATAATAATAATAATAATAATAATAATAATAATAATAATAATAATAATAATAATAATAATAATAATAATAATAATAATAATAATAATAATAATAATAATAATAATAATAATAATAATAATAATAATAATAATAATAATAATAATAATAATAATAATAATAATAATAATAATAATAATAATAATAATAATAATAATAATAATAATAATAATAATAATAATAATAATAATAATAATAATAATAATAATAATAATAATAATAATAATAATAATAATAATAATAATAATAATAATAATAATAATAATAATAATAATAATAATAATAATAATAATAATAATAATAATAATAATAATAATAATAATAATAATAATAATAATAATAATAATAATAATAATAATAATAATAATAATAATAATAATAATAATAATAATAATAATAATAATAATAATAATAATAATAATAATAATAATAATAATAATAATAATAATAATAATAATAATAATAATAATAATAATAATAATAATAATAATAATAATAATAATAATAATAATAATAATAATAATAATAATAATAATAATAATAATAATAATAATAATAATAATAATAATAATAATAATAATAATAATAATAATAATAATAATAATAATAATAATAATAATAATAATAATAATAATAATAATAATAATAATAATAATAATAATAATAATAATAATAATAATAATAATAATAATAATAATAATAATAATAATAATAATAATAATAATAATAATAATAATAATAATAATAATAATAATAATAATAATAATAATAATAATAATAATAATAATAATAATAATAATAATAATAATAATAATAATAATAATAATAATAATAATAATAATAATAATAATAATAATAATAATAATAATAATAATAATAATAATAATAATAATAATAATAATAATAATAATAATAATAATAATAATAATAATAATAATAATAATAATAATAATAATAATAATAATAATAATAATAATAATAATAATAATAATAATAATAATAATAATAATCTAGCCACTACGACAAAGGCAAAACTATCTTTCGCTAGGATCTTGATTGAGGTAGATGTATCTAAGGAGCTTTTAGATCATGTGGTTATCTCTACGCCTTACTGTGAATATTCTGTACAGAAGATACAGTATGAATGGGTGCCGTATTATTGTAAGGGATGTGGTAAGCTTGGGCATACAATTAATGCTTGTAAGTGGGAGAAGAAGAAGGTGCAGGAAGCAAGGAAGAAGAAGGAGGATGTAGTAGTGGCAAAAAGTAATACTGATGTTCCTGAGACAGTACAACAGGAACCAGTAAAGAAAATTCCAGAGGTTAACCAGGAGGATGGTTTCCTTCTTGTTTCAAAAAGGAACTCATCTTCAAATCGATATACAAAAGAGGTCATTAAAGAGCCTATGCCACTTATAAATCCTTTCAATATCATATCAGCTTCAAATGATGAGGAAGGATTTGTTGAAAAGGAAGAGGGAGATGGGCATGATCCTATCTTAGCTGACTTGAAAATTCCCCCCGATATCCAATGAAAATTTCGGCCTGGAATGTTCGAGGATTCAATGATTCAGTAAAAATTAGTGAAGTTAGGGATTTTTTGCTTTCTAATAAGCTAGATGTACTGGCAATTTTGGAGACTAGGGTTAAGAGGAATAAGGCTTTGAAGATTCTCAACAGAAATTTTCAAGGCTGGAATAATGTGACTAACTATGAGGATCATCACAATGGTAGAATCTGGGTTCTGATTAATCCTGGAACTACTTCTTTTACTTGTACTTTGAAATCTGCTCAACTCATAACTGGGAAACTAAGACATTTCCCTTCAAACACTGAAATGTTACTTAGTTTTGTTTATGGCTTGAACGAAGGAACTGCTAGAGTTCCTCTCTGGAGGGATCTAGGGCAAATTAATACGCCTCTTCCTTGGTTGGTGATGGGCGACTTTAATGTAGTGAGACATCCTGATGAGAAATGGGGAAACAACCCTCCTTCTCTATCTGACATGTGGGATCTAAACCAGTGTATCTTGGCATGTAGACTTGAAGATATGCCTGGTACTGGGGATATGACCTGGACAAATAAAAGAGAGACTTCCACTAGGGTTTGGTCCAAATTGGACAGGGCTTTGGTAAATCCCCAATGGAATGCGTCTTTTCCTTCTTCTTTTGCTGTTGTAAAAGAGGCGGGGATATCAGATCATAATCCAATTATGGTGCAAGTTTCTAAAGATCTGCAAATTAGAAGGAGGTTCAGTTTTCTGAACAGTTGGGTAGAACATCCTGATTTCTTCTCAGTTGTGGAGGGGGCCTGGAATAGCTCTATTAAAGGCTCTCCAATGTATTGTTTATTCCAAAAACTCAAGGTAGTTAAGAGGGCTCTCATAAAGCTTCACAAACAGTCTTTTGTGAATATCTCTCAGAAGGCTAAAGACACTAAGAAGGCCCTTTTGCACTGTCAGAAGCAGTTACGAAATTCTCCCTTTTCTGAATCTCTTATGCTAGAGGAGAAGGTACTTACACAAAATTTTTGTTCTCAAAAGAAAGCAGAACTGAGTATGTTGCATCAGAGAGCAAAAATTGAGCACTTGCAGCTTAATGATTGCTCCTCTAAATATTTTTTTGCCAAAATTTCTGAAAGAAGAATTCAGCAAACGATTGGTGCCATTAAAGACATCAATGGTGGCTTACATCAGGGGAATAAGGCGGTTACTGAAGCGTTTCAGGAGTACTATGTGAGTTTACTTGGGACTAGTAAGCCTATTAATGGCCACATTCCTCAGAATTCTCTCACGGATGCTCAGAAAATTTCACTTACTAAACCAATTACGAATGAAGAGATAAAGAATGCAGTGTTTAGTATGAACAACAACAGCAGTCCAGGGGTTGATGGTTTCTCTTCAGGTTTTTTTAAAGCTACTTGGCAGATTGTTGGTCCTTTATTTTGTAAAGCAGCTCATTGTTTCTTCAAGACGGGACTGATGTCTAAGCAGGCTAGTTCCACTCTGGTTACACTAATACCTAAGAAGAGAGAGGCAGGATCAGTACTGGACTATCGACCTATTTCGTGCTGCACAGTCTTCTACAAGGCTATCTCTAAAGTTCTTGCAAATCGTCTTAAGGTAATTTTGCCTGGGTTAGTGGGAGAAGAGCAAGCAGCATTTATATCAGGCAGGAACATTTTTGACAATACTATGCTCTCTCAAGCATTGGTGAAAGGGTACTCTAGAAAATTCTTAACTCCTCGATGCTTAGTAAAGGTCGATATTAGAAAGGCGTTTGATTCCTTGCAATGGGAATTTCTGGAGCAAATGCTTTCTAATATGGGGTTTCCCATTCAGTTTTCTAAGTGGATTATGGGGTGTGTTCGGAATCCTTGGTATTCCTTTAAAATAAATGGAGGAATATCTGGTTTTTTCCAAGGAAAAAGTGGGGTTCGGCAAGGTGATCCCCTTTCACCCTATCTCTTTGTGATGAGCATGGAGATTTTATCTAGATTTCTCCGGAAAATATGTGAGCAAGATCAAGTTTCCTATCATCCTAAATGCTGCAGACTAAGATTATCGCATCTTATTTTTGCTGATGATCTCATGATATTTTCTAGAGGAGATGTACCTTCTGTCATGGCTATTAAGCAATGTCTACACAACTTTGCTCAACTATCGGGTCTGCATGCTAACTTAGACAAAACCAACATCTATTTTGGAGGCGTACATCCTGAGGTTCAGAAGGAAATATTAGACTTGACTGGCTTTGTGCAGGGCTCCTTCCCATTTAGATATCTTGGAATCCCCCTTTCTGATTCCAGAATCAGTTTACATATGTTTGACAATGTGATTCTTAAAATTCAGAGGACAGTTCAGCATTGGTCTACTCATATGCTATCTTATGCTGGCAAATGTCAACTAATCAATTCTATTATCTTTGGCATTGAGAATTACTGGTGTTCCAGTATTTTGTTACCAAAAACAGTAGTTAAAAGGCTTAACAAGATATGTAAGGATTTCTTTTGGGGAATTAAGGATGGCTCAAAGAGACATGTGTTTAAAAATTGGAGGGAAGTATGCTTTCCATGGGATGCAGGAGGCCTCAACATTAAAAATCTCGAGACTTGGAACCTTGCACTTCTTTCAAAATGGTTGTGGGTTCTTGATAAGGAACCGGATAACATTTGGAGTAAATGGTGTCATTCTTATGTTTTGGGGAGTAATACTATTTGGAATGTGGAATCTAAGGAATTTTTTCCAGCTGGAATGAAAAATATCATCACGGCTCGTCTTAAAATTACTGCTCAATTGGGCTCTATTGAACTGGTACAACAGCTTGTGAATAGCTGTGTTGTTGGTAATAAATTCCTGGTTAAGAAAATGTATTCTCAACTGCAGACTCGCAGGCTTTGGAAATGGTGCAAACTGTTGCATTCCCCTGCTGTTTTGCCTAGTCATAAGATAATTGCTTCATTGGCGATGCAGCAGCAGTTGGCTACTGTGGATCAGTATTGCAGGAGAGGCTATCAACTGGCGAATAGATGCTCCCTTTGTAAAATCCAAGCAGAGTCGCACTCACATCTGTTCTTTAACTGCTCTTTCTCAAAGGATGTTTGGAGGATGACGCAAAATTGGTTAGCAATTCAGACCCATCATCTGAAGTTGCAGGATATAGCAGCCTGGATAATAAACAGGCATCATAGAAAGCATTGGAAAAACACGTGGATCAAGGCTTGTTTGGCTGCAGCTATTGCGTTGGTATGGAAAGAGAGATGTAAGCGGATTTTCATCGATAAGGAGAGTACTGCAGAAGGAGTTTTTGAGCAATTGAAGTTTATTGTTCTCACAGAAGGAGTTTTTGAGCAATTGAAGTTTATTGTTCTCAATAGATTATCTTTTTGTACACAGTCAACTCAAGTTAGAAGTGTATTGGTAAGTTTGGGACTCCTTGTATGAGAGTATAGAGTGATAGCTTTTTGCAATATTGTAATTTTGTTCATATGAATGAAATGATGATCTTTCTTGCAAAAAAAAAAAAAAAAAAAAAAAAAAAAAAAAAAAAAAAAAAAAAAAAAAAAAAAAAAATAATAATAATAATAATAATAATAATAATAATAATAATAATAATAATAATAATAATAATAATAATAATAATAATAATAATAATAATAATAATAATAATAATAATAATAATAATAATAATAATAATAATAATAATAATAATAATAATAATAATAATAATAATAATAATAATAATAATAATAATAATAATAATAATAATAATAATAATAATAATAATAATAATAATAATAATAATAATAATAATAATAATAATAATAATAATAATAATAATAATAATAATAATAATAATAATAATAATAATAATAATAATAATAATAATAATAATAATAATAATAATAATAATAATAATAATAATAATAATAATAATAATAATAATAATAATAATAATAATAATAATAATAATAATAATAATAATAATAATAATAATAATAATAATAATAATAATAATAATAATAATAATAATAATAATAATAATAATAATAATAATAATAATAATAATAATAATAATAATAATAATAATAATAATAATAATCATAATAATAATAATAATAATCATAATAATAATAATAATCATAATAATAATAATACAAGTAAATGCTCAGCAGGATAAGAATCCTGCACCTAATCAAAGATATACTCCAAGGAAGAATGGCCCTCAGGGGGGAGGTGGTACCTCAGAAGTAGGAAAGACCAAGGTTCTTTCTGAAACTGTAATGCATTGTGGATCCTCTGAGGAAGGGCGTGCTGGAGGCCTGATTATCACTGGCTCAGGACCCCGGAGCTAGGTGTTGATGGCACAGGAGACCCATTGCTCACACAGGTTGTTGCACACGCTGACTCAGGATGCAGGGAGCTAGGTCAGGCTGCAACTCCTGAGGATGACAATGGGTTTTCTCTTGTCTCACGACGCTCAGGATGCTCTGGGTTAGGCTCAAAGGTGAAAGGCTCCGGCATTAGCCAGGATGAGAAAGATCTGTACAACGAAATAGAAGTAACACCAAACAGATATGAGGTTTTGCATGATGATTTAGGGTTGCAGGAGGAAGAGGCTAATCCTGTGCCCGCTCAGGAGCAAGTGCCTCCAGACATCTTATGTTAATCTCCTCTTGGAACATTAGAGGTGGGAACGAGCCTTTCAAGCAAAATGAAGTTCTTCGATTCATGAAAGGTAGGGGGATTGATGTCTTGGGTCTTTTGGAAACAAGAATAAAGGAACAAAAAGCTAAGGACATAATAAGGAATAAGTTTCGGCAGTTTAGTGTAATCACTAATTATTGTTCACACTATAATGGGAGAATTTGGCTATAGTGGAATCCTGTTACTGTGGGGGTCAATTTGATTAGTAAAGGGGATCAGTTTATACAGTGTGAGGTCCAGCATTACGCTTCTAGTAGGACTTGTATGTTGACAGTTGTTTATGGGCGGAATGACGCTATTGGAAGGGAAATTCTATGGGATAAGATTGAGGAATTTAAATCCTTAACTAGTTGGTTGGTAATTGGTGACTTTAATATCATTAGAAATAGAGATGAGAAGATTGGTGGGTCGGATCCTCTGGATGAGGATATGGATGCTTTCAATAACTGTTTGATGAGAAGTGACCTGAAGGAATTGCGAGGACAAGGGTGTGAATTTACCTGGACTAATAAGCAAGATCCTTCTTCGAGGGTGCAGTATCTGCCTGCTGGGGTGTCTGATCACTCTCCGGTTTTGGTCTCTTTACTTGCTAAGCAGAAATACACTAAGAGGTTCAGTTTCCTTAACTGTTAGATTGAGCATCCTGAGTTTCATTCGGTTGTTGCTAAGGCATGGAAGGTTGTGGTTTATGGTACTGCTGGTTACAGGTTTTTCCAAAAACTAAAACATGTTAAGAAAGCATTGATTGAATTGCATAAAAACAATTTCTCTCTTGTTTCTGTTAGGATTGCACAGTTATGTAAGGAGTTGGACTGTTGTCAGGTTGGAATTCAATCTGCCCCTTTCTCTGAAGACTTAATCCAGCAAGAGGCTGATCTGATTAATAAAATTGTGAAGTTACGAAGGGCAGAAATGAGTATACTGCGGCAACGTGCTAAGATGGCTAACATAAAGGATGATGATAATGCTACGTCCTACTTTCATAGTAGAGTTAAGGAAAGAAGAAATCAACAAATTATTGGCACAATTCAAGATCATGAAGGTGTGACAAGGGAAGGAAGAGAAGAGGTAGCTAGGGGTTTTGTTCATTATTATGAACAACTGCTAGAACAATCTAGTAAGGTACAGAAAATTGATAACCATATTCTGAATGAAGGGGAGACTGTTCGTCAGAGGGATTGGCGTATGCTGCTGACAATTCCGGATGAAGGTGAGATTAAGAGTGCTGTGTTCTCTATTGGAGCTGAGAGAAGCCCTGGTCCTGATGGATTCTCAGCAGGTTTCTTTCATGCTTCTTGGGGGATAATCAAGGAGGATTTTTGTCGAGCCATCTGGGAATTCTTTGAGAAAGGGAAATTAGTTAAGCAAGCAAACACCACTTTGATTTCGTTGATTCCTAAAAAGAAGATTTGTCAATCGGTTTTGGACTTTAGACCCATTTCATGTTGTTCTGTTCTATACAAGACAATTAGTAAGCTGCTAACTAACAGGTTAAAATTGGTAATTAGCGATCTGGTTGGTTTGGAGCAAGGGGCTTTCATTAGTGGTAGGAGTATGCAAGATAATATAGCATTATCTCAAGCGTTAGTGAAGGGATACAATAGGAAGTACTTAACACCTCGTTGCCTCATGAAGGTGGATTTGAGGAAGGCTTTTGACACTATTCAATGGGGGTTTATTGAGGAGATGCTTGTAGGTTTGTAATTCCCCTCAAAATTCATTTCTTGGGTTTTAGAATGCATTCGAGGGTCGTGGTTTTCTTTGAAGATTAATGGAGAGGTCCATGGGTTCTTCAAAGGGAAGAGTGGGGTGAGGCAAGGTGATCCTTTATCTCCCTATCTCTTTGTTCTTAGTATGGAAATGCTATCTAGGAAGCTTAGACATATAGAAAGTGAAGCTCAAGTCTCTTATCACCCAAAGTGTAGGAAATTGCAACTTAACCATCTAATTTTTGCTGATGATTTGATGATTTTCTTAAGAGGAGATGTACCAACTGTTTCTGCTGCTTTACGGGCATTGGAGAGTTTTTCACAAGAGGCTGGACTGAAGGCTAACAAGGATAAAACAGACATTTATTTTGGTGGCCTGAATTCGGATGTAAAGCAGCAAATCTTGCAGGTAACCGGGTTTAGTGAGGGGGATTTTCCTTGCAGGTATTTAGGTATGCCTCTAAATGATGTTACAAATAAGAAGGTGCATTATAACAGCATGATACAGAAGCTAAAGGATCTGGTAAGTTCTTGGTCTGCTCATACTTTAACATTTGCTGGGCGGGTGCAATTAATCAACTCGGTGGTGTTTGGTATCATGAACTTCTGGTCTGCTAACTGTCTGCTTCCACAAAATGTGTTAAGTTGCATTACAAAGATTTGCCGAAATTATTTTTGGACAGGAACACATAATAGGAAGGAGATGATTTTTAAAAATTGGAAGAGCATTTGTTCTCCTTGGGAGGAAGGAGGTTTTAAGATCATTGATTTCAAGGCTTGGAACAAGGCTACAATTAGTGCCAAATTGTGGGAGCTTATTGCTGAGAAGGATGGTTTATGGGGTCGATGGGTGAAGGCTTATGTTCTAGGACCTAGGAGAATTTGGGAAGTACATAAGACTAGTGGAATTACTGTAACAATCTCTGGTATTTTGACTGTCAGGGACGAAATATTAGAGGCTGAGGGAGGTGTGGAGAAGGCTAAGAATCTTCTCCAGAGTTGGGTAAGTGGTGATAGGTTTCAGATCCATTCAGCATATGAGTGGTTCCGAAATAAGTATAGAAGGATGAAATGGATTAATGGTCTAAAAGGCAATAATGTTATTCCTAAGCATAGCATTATCGCTTCCTTAGCTTGTCAAGAACAGTTGGCTACTCAGGATCAATTGCAGAAGAAGGGCTTTTGCGTGGTGAACAGATGTTATTTATGCAAAGAGGGGTTGGAAACTCACTCTCATCTATTCTTTAACTGTACCTATTCAAAGGATGTGTGGTTAGGACTACTCCACTGGATGCAAATGACAGAGAGGGGGAGTGATTTGAGGAATGAGCTGAAGTGGGTTTCATTAAGAAGGCATAGAAAGCACAGGAAGCACGACTGGTTTTGCTCTTGCATTGCTGCGGCAGTCTATTACATTTGGTTGGAGAGAAATAGAAGAATTTTTGAAGATTCAACTAGACCATATACTGTTTTACTAAAGCAAATTAAGTTTGATGTCTTTACTAAGTTGAGATATACTGGAAAGGATTTGCAAAGAGTTTTGAGAGTATTGGAGTTACTTGTATAGGGGAGTTCTAAATGATTTAGGGGTTTTCTCTTTTGTAAGACTAGTCTCCTTGTCTACCCTATATGGAAGAATAAAGGAGTCATACTTTTTCTTGCAAAAAAAAAAAAAATAATAATAATAATAATAATAAAGTTTTGAAATGTTTAGAGAGGGTGAGGGTGAAGATGTGCGATCAGGTCCTCCCTCCTAGGGCTTCTGCCGCCCGCCTGCCACCGGCCGCAACAGCCGTCCGGCTCGCCGACGAACCGCCGTCGATCGCCCTCTTCCGCCGTCTGAGCTGTTTGAGCGGCCGACAAACCGTCGGCGTTTGCTTTGGTTCTGTTCGGGGTTTTACTGCTGGTGTGCTGCCGTCTGCCGCCCTTTGCCGCCACCTGTTGCCGGAGCGTCGCCGGCGCCTCGCCTGCAATTCTGTCTTCCGAACCTCTGCCGTCGGATTCTCTTTGCCGTCTGTTCTGTTCTGTAACTTCGGTTTCCCGCCTGGTTCAGGTCTGCCGTCTGTTGCCTGCGCTTCGCCGGAGCCCGCCTGCTTTTCTGTCTTCAGGTTCTTGTCGCCGACTGCTCCCGCCTGAAGGCTCCTTCTTCTTCGGTAAGCTGGTACCCGACTGTCGGTTTTCTCCTTTTTCGTGGTTTTCCCCTGTTTCGTTTTGTTTGCTGCTCTTGTTGGGGCTGTTTTGGCATCGATTTTTCTGTTTCTCTGCTGCTTTGGTTTGGTGTGTTGTCGGGTATTGGTAGCTGCTGCTGTTTTGCTCCTTGGGTCGGTTTTTGGATTTTGGTTTGCTGTTGTTTGCTTGTAGGCTGCTGTTTCGTTCTTTCTTTTGTGGGTTCGGGTTTCGGTTCTCGGTTTTTTTGGTTGGTTTGCTGCTCTTTTGCTGCTGTCTCCTTCTTTTGGGGTTTTGGGTTTCGGTTTTCTTTCTCCTTCGCCCTCCGCTTTGCTCCTGTGGTTCGATCCCTGTGCTCTACTTTTTCCTTCTGCCATGCCTCCTTCAGTTCGCTTCCATTGTCCCTTCGTTGGTCTTTCTAACTGTCAGGATGGTTGTGGAAAGGGTCTAACCAAACAATCCCTGCTCGTTCACTTGCAAAACCGCCATTTTTGTGCCGGTGCTCAGGTATTAACGCGGCAAACCCTCTCCAGTAGCTTGTCTGTCTACTCTTCGGCTGAGGTCACCTTTAAGCGTATGAGTATTTGGTTGTGTGGTGTTTGTCTTTCGACTCATACGCTCACTTCTCGTTGTCGGCATGGGGCGGGAGATTTTGTTGAGGCGCCTGATTGTGGGGATGGGTTCGTTCGGTTTATTCTGTATGACCTTTCTCGCCCCATTCCGTCCCCTGTGCCATCAGTGGGAGGTATTGACCAGGACTTGCTCTCTTGCCTTTCTTTGACTTCTCTTGATCGTTTGCTCTCTAAGGGGTTGCGCACGGTTAAATCTATCCCCCCTAGGTGTCGACTTGGATTCGCGCGGGTTTTGAAGGGTGCCCTTGATGAGGTCGTTGGCTCTCCTTTTGATATTCCTCGTTGGGTTTCCTTGCTTGTCTTACCTCTTTGTGTTTTGAAGACCTTTGCCCCGAGGAGTAGTTTGGAGAGTAGAACTACTATTAGACGTAAACGTCAGGAAGAGGCTATTGCCGGAGCTATTCGCACTTGGGGAGTGTCGGGGGGGAAGTTGTTGCTCTTGCGTGAAGCCCTATCGGAGGTCTCCCCTTCTTTTTGTGTGGAGGAGGAGCTTGACTTAGGTGAGCTCAACATCCGTCAGTGTCGTAAGAAGATTTCTGATGGCCATTACACTGCCGCTGTTCGTGTTCCTTCTTCATCTGGAGTAGCTCCGTACTCTGATGCTACCCTTCGAGCCCTCCAGGATAAGCACCCGGCTGCTCTTCCTCCTTCCCTTCCGTCTGAGCCTCCTGGCCACTGTCTTGATGCGCCGGTGTCTGTTGTTTTGGACATGATTCAGAGTTTCCCCCGGGGCACGTCTTGTGGGAGGGATGGTTTTCGGGCCCAACATCTGCTGGATTGTTTGAGTGGTGCTGCTATTGCCATTTCTGATGATCTGATTGCCTCTATCACTCGGGTGGTCAACCTTTTTCTCGAGGGGAAGTGTCCGCAGGTGTTAGGTGAGTACATTGCCAGTGCTCCGCTCACCCCGCTCGTTAAGCCAGGGGGAGGGGTTCGTCCTATTGCTGTGGGCACCATCTGGAGGCGCCTTGTCTCCAAGGTTGGAGCTTACTTGGTTGGCCCATCTTTAAGTGGCTATTTTGAGGGCCTTCAATTCGGGGTAGGTGTTTCAAGCGGGGGTGAGGCTATTCTGCATTCCTTGAACCGCCTTGTAGAGGATCGTGGCGCTGATGTGGGTCTCTCCATGTTACTTGTTGATTTCCAGAATGCCTTTAACTTGGCGGACAGGGAGACTATGCTGGGAGAGGTCCGTCGTCAGTGTCCTGCCCTCTCCCGCTGGGTTGAGTTTTGCTATTCCAGCCCCGCTAGGCTCTACTACGAGGAGCATTGCCTCCGCTCTTGCCAGGGGGTCCAGCAGGGTGACCCCTTAGGCCCTCTCCCTTTCTCCCTGGTTCTGCAGCCCTTGGTTTGTAGGATCAGGGACTCCTTTGATCTTTGCTTCCAGGCTTGGTACCTTGATGATGGTACTATTGTCGGGGATACGCTTGTTGTGGGAAAGGTTCTCCAGATGATTATGGATGAGGGCCCCCGTTCTGGCCTCCATCTCAACGTATCTAAAACAGAGGTTTTCTGGCCTATCGAAGACCCGAGGAGTAGGGTTGCTGGTGTTTTCCCCACCGCTATTGCCAGGCCCTTGGATGGTGTTAAGGTTCTGGGGGGGCCGGTCAGCGTGTGTCCTGCTTTCAGCGGTGCTCTTGTCTCGAAGAGGGTTGCCCGTACTATAGAGCTCATGGACTTGGTTGCTACGATTGAGGATCCCCAGTGTGAGTTACTTCTTCTCCGGGCGTGCACAGGTATTTCTAAGTTATACTTTGCTCTGCGCACTTGCTCTCCCCGTTCTATTGGGTCGGCCCACCTTTCTTTCGACACTGCACTCCGCTCTAGTCTTGAGCGTATTGTCACGGCGTCCGGACCCGGTTTCGGGGAGTGGCAGTGGCGGCTGGCCACCCTTCCCTTTTCCCTAGGGGGGCTCGGTGTCTTTGCCGCCGCTGATGCCATGCACTTTGCCTTCCTTGCTTCTCGCCTCCAGTCTGCCGATTTGCAAGCTAAGCTGCTTCGTCCCTCCGAGATCGCCTCCCCTGGATTTGCCTTTGAGTCTGCCTTGAGTGAGTTTGTTGAGGCTACCAGTTCTGACTTCTTGAGCAACCCCTCTGAGATCGCTGCCCCAAAACTTATGAAGAAATTGGCAGATATATATTTCACGAGGGTTGTTTCAGTGGCGGAATCTGTTTTCTCCTTGACTCCTCGACAGGTTGCTCTGTGGAAGTCGCAGCAGGGGAACCATTCTTCTGACTGGTTGAGGGCTGTCCCTATTACTGGGCTTGGGCAAACCATGAACGGTCGGACATATCGCAGTGTGCTTAGTTACCGCTTGGGAGTCCCTTTGTTTCCGCTTTCCGGGACTTGTTCTTCCTGCTCCAGGGTCCTCAGAGAGGATATTTTTGGTGATCACGCGGTTTCGTGTGCTGGTACGGTGGGGATTAAACATCGCCATAACCTTGTCCGTGACACATTGTTGGATATTTGTTTTCGGACGGGGATCTCTGCAGGCAAGGAGGTGGAGATTGGCCTCTGCGACGATAGCGACAAGCCCTTGCGGCCTGCCGACCTTCTGCTCTACTCATGGGACAAGGGGCGGGATGTTTGTGTTGATCTGACTGGGTCCTCTCCTTTGACCCAGTCCGGCTTGACTTCTTTTGAGCCCGGACGGGTCGTTGCTGATGCTGCTCGTCGTAAGTGTGCCAAGTATCAGGCACGCTGCACGGCCATTGGGTATGGATTCCTTCCTTTCTCCTTCTCCTCTCTCGGCGAGCTCGACACGGAGGCTATTTCTCTGCTCCAGCGAATTCGTAAATTCGCTATGTCACAGGATGCTGGAGCGCGTGCCGCAGTTCATATTTTCACTAGAATTAGTTTTTCAATTGCTAAGGGAGTGGGAGCCCAGATAGTATCTAGGCTCCCCTCTAACTTCTTGTAATTTGTTTCGTTTTTTAATGCAAGTTCTTATAATAAAAAAAAAAATAATAATAATAATAATAATAATAATAGTAATAATAATGATAATAATAATGATAATAATAATGATAATAATGATAATAATAATAATAATAACCATGAACGGTCGGACATATCGTAGTGTGCTTAGTTACCGCCTTGGAGTCCCTTTGTTTCCGCTTTCCGGGACCTGCTCTTCTTGCTCCAGGGGCCTCAGAGATGATATTTTTGGGGATCACGCGGTTTCGTGTGCTGGTACTGTGGGGATTAAACATCGTCATAACCTTGTCCGCGACACACTGTTGGATATTTGCTTCCGGACGGGGATCTCTGCAGGTAAGGAGGTGGAGATTGGCCTCTACGACGATAACGACAAGCCCTTGCGACCAGCCGACCTCCTGCTCTACTCGTGGGACAAGGGGCGTGATGTTTGTGTTGATCTGACTGGGTCTTCACCCTTGACTCAGTCTGGCCTTACCGCTTTTGAGCCTGGACGGGTCGTTGCTGATGCTGCCCGTCGTAAGTGTGCCAAGTATCAGGCACGCTGCACGGCGATCGGGTATGGTTTCTTACCTTTCTCCTTCTCCTCTCTCGGCGAGCTCGACACGGATGCTGTTTCTCTACTCCAGCGGATTCAGAAATTCGCTTTATCACAAGATGCTGGAGCGCGTGCCGCAGTTCATATTTTCACTAGAATTAGTTTTGCAATCGCTAAGGGAGTGGGGGCCCAGATAGTATCTCGGCTTCCCTATAACTTCTTGTAATTTGTTCTGGTGTTTAATGCAAGTTCCATTTTTATAAATAAATAAATTAATTAATTAATTAATTAAAATAATAATAATAATAATAATAATAATAATAATATAGTAATAATAATAATAATAGTAATAATAATAGTGTGTATATATATATAATCAAAAAAGAGAAAGGAGAAAGGATGTCGAGATTTGAATTACACTCTCAACCTACATGCTTAATTGGTCTCGGAAACGGACTCGTATTAGCGACCGGAGCGCGGGAGTGTCGAAATATGTAGGGTGAGTTATGGTGTATGTCTTTGACGAGTTTTGATCTCGAGAATTTGAATGTGTATGTGTGTATGTAGATGATGGATGATTGAATGTTTGAAGGTGTGTTTGATGGTTGATGTATGTAAAGTTGTAGTGTGATTAGGGTAAAAAGTTGTGTGAAGGTGGTAAAAAGGTAGAAAAAGTGTTGTGTAATGTGTTTGGGTGATGGGGTATTTATAGGGAAATACCCCGGTTTAGGGTCACTCGATCGAGTGGTGCGGGTGCACTCGATCGAGTGCCCGGCTTGGGTTTGGTTTGGCGGGTTCATGGCCTTACTCGACCGAGTGGGTGTGAATGGAGGGAGTGTAAATAGGGAAAGATTTGTTGACTTTTTTTGAAAGGATTTGGTTGTTGTGACTTGATTCATTTTGTGTATTTGGACATAATGTGAGGCTGGTTCGTCTCGGAATTCGACTTTGACCGGGTTTTGACTCGGTCTCTAAAAGACGGTTTTATTTCCGGTGACGGTTTTGACCCAAATTAGTCTCATTTTATTGGAAACGGCCCACTGGGCCTGAATTTGAGGTCGGTTTTGAGAGATTTGCACTCTGCTAAATGCCCACGTCGGATACTATTGATTCTGAGTCCGTATTCGAGCGTATTAAGTCACGTTTACGTCCGATCATCATCGGGTGTTTTGTCGGGAACTGCTATAGACACTAGCAGGCAAAATGCGGGTGTCTACAGTGACTAACTTACAACTACAACTATATGCAAAGTAAAACGATAATTAATATTAATAATCTTAAACAATTTTAAGATAAAATCATGGAAACTACCCTCAAGTTCGCATAATATTCCAAGATCCTAAACCTTTTGTCGCTCAAGTGAACTTGGGCTCACTGCTCAAGCTCCAAAAATAAAGGTAGACAACAAACTTGTCAATTACATCTCTATGTAATTCTTGGTTCGTCGGAATTAGTCATCATATGACACCAACTATTTGCCTCAAAGCCCAAGTCCGACTTGATAGCGATGTTAAGCAAACCAGATTGAACCTGTGGGTAACCGTTACCCACCTACTTAGTCCACACACATCGGCAAAGCACCGCTTAGGCAGTCACTTCAACCAATGGTATGAAATTGTTGTAATGGTCAATTCTGGAAAGGCAATACTTAATATTTGTGCGAGGGATTAAATGCATTATGGGTCCTAAACATGCTCCTAGGTCAACTGACAAGACAATCTTTCAGTTCTAGGCACACAAGTCAGAAGTCTCAAACAATAAAACTCATGCATCATATGACATAATAATTCAATTGTTACTAGTGATTTGTGCATAAAACAAGTTAAAAGATCCCATATTTTGACTTATAATCATATTACAATTCATAATTACTATTTGGTTTGAACAATTTCACCAATATCTTTCATTTTTCCAACTACGAGGAACAATTTCCCACCCGAAAAAATTGAACGGATATACAAAACACGATTCACAATCGATCTGCAACTTATAATTGTCATATAGATGAACAATTCATCAAAATCAATTAGGACTCAAAAAACTCTTTTCCCGATCTATTTATGAAAATATGATAATTTGATGGTGGGATTTGCCGTGGGTCCCGCCGATCAATATTTAACCGACTATTCCTAGTGGGTAGCTAGGGCAAGTAGGGTCGATATCCACGGGGACGGTATGATAAAGTCTAGACTAGGTCGGCCTAAAAACGAGACTAAATCACAAAACAAACACAAAGGAAGCAATAATTGGTAAACTATGGTGGTGGAAGAGGTAAGACTAGGCTAACAATGAACTAGCCTAAAACAATGCTAGAATGGAATAATTAATGATCAAACAAACTAGTAAACTAAAAGAAACGATGACTAACTAAGAAGTTGAAATCAAATATGAAAGGAAGTGGGGTAGGCCGGGTTCATAAGTGTAGTAGGTTAATTGGGGTGGTCAAGGGTGTAGGCGTCCTCTAGTTGCTAGAGTCGGTCCGGGCTCTCGCTACGTGGACCACGTCGAGGTAAGTTCGCGCTCTCGCGTCTAAGACTAACCTCAACACAACCACAAAATAGACAAACAATGAGAAGATGAGCACAAGTATGAGGAGCATTGGCCACTACTACTCACACAAGCAAATCAACAAACACATAGAGTGCCCATTATGTGACTAAAAACAAAAGAGTCACCTTTTCCCCTAATCAAACCCTGATCATCCATAATCTACCCTTAATCCCCCTACTAACCCCACAAGGAGACTACTCACTCATTATCAAGAAGGAACCAACAATAATAAGAGGAAACAACATGAAAAACCAAACATCCATTATGAACAATAAGAACAATAACAAGAACAATATAAAAAGATTGAAACTAGATTAAATAAACAAGAACAAGAGTAGAGAAGATTATACCAACAACCAAATGAAGATAAAGATGTAAACTTGAATAAACAAGAACCCAAATCAACTCCAAGGATGTCAAGCTTGGAGAAATCTTCAAGAACTCACTTAATACAAGATTATCTAAACTAGATTAAACTAAGATTAACTAGAGATTAACTAGAGATGAAAAGAGGCTAATTAGGGTTTTGAATGCTTAAGAGAGGCCTAAAATAATCTAGGGTAAAGTATTGTGCTTAAACATTACAAAGGAGGAGTATTTATAGGGTTACAAGAATGGAGGAGAAAAGAAACAATGCGGGCTACAGCTGTCCCATCCCGTCCGGGACGAAATGGTCCCGTCCGGGACGGAGTGGTCCCGCCCGGGACGGAGCCAAAACAGAAGCAGTGCTAAATGCGCACCTCATCCTAGACGGGATGAGTTCCTTCCCGTCGGGGATGAGTCTAGTAGGTCTCCAATATGATCTTTAAGGTTCCTCCTTACTTCACATGGGCTTCTCATCGACTCTCGGGTCTCGGGATCGGGTCCCAAGGTCTCGGGGTCGAATCCAAGGCATCGAGTGATCGTTCCTCCGCTTCGTTGGCTCCGAAAATTGTATGTATTGAGTCGGAATCGCTCCAACTCTTCATGAATGGTCTCGGGAACCTGAAACGAGCTAGAGGAAGCATAAGTAGCCCATGAACCGCTCCCAAGGAGCGATTCCGCAAGGAAAATGGGACCAAAACACAGCTAATTAGGCACTACAAACTACACTTATCAACTCCACCACACTTAACTAGGGGTGAGCAGAAAAATCCGATACGGTTTTATTATCCGTATACGATACGGTATACGGATGCAATTATTCGGAAATCCGTATATCCGATACGAAAATCCGGATATCCGATACGGTTTTTCATAAAACCGTATCGGATACGGATCGGCAAAATTGAAAACCGGATATCCGGTATCCGAACCGGTTTTTAAAAATTACAAAAAAAAACCGGTAAAATAAAAAAAAAAAAAAAAAAAACATTCTGTCTTTCCTCATTCTGCCCCCATTCTGAAAACCCTAGATCTCTCTTTCAGACTTGCATCTCTAAGGACTCTAACACTTTCATCACAAGAATCACAACCTCACACAGTGACACTTCATCTGTAACAATCAACAGGTAAATCTTCATTTTTGCTCTCATTTTTGCTCATTTTTTTTGTTGTTTTTTGCAACTTCATTTCAGATTTTTGTTGTTTTTGCTCCTTTTCTTTCTCTTTGTCGTATCACACCGTCACTTTTCGGCATATTATACGGTTTCTCTTATGTGCTCGACTACTCGTAACTTCATTTCAGATTTTTGTTGTTTTTGATTATTTTTGCAATTATGTTGTACTTCATTTCAGCCAATTGGATTGATTGACTCATACTTTTATCTGTGTTCATTTATCTTGTTCAAACATTTGTATTTTAACTAATCGGATTCATAATATGATCTGCGTTGATCGAGTTATTTTCTCGAAAGATTGAGTTTTTTTTATGTGTATTTTACCTAATTTGATTTACGTTGAGTTATCTTGTTCAAAGATTGGGGTTTCAGGTTTATTTTACCTAATAATTGGGTTGACTTATCTTGTTGAAAATTAATACTCCTACTCCAGGCAGTACAAATGAGACTCAACTCAGAACTCAGAACTCAGAAAGTCAGAAGTCAGAACCCACTAAAAGTATGAGTCAATCAATCCAATTCACATAAAATTATGAATCGGCTGTATTTTATTGTTTACATATGCATTATTAAACTGTTTGATTGTACTATAGTTTACTTTTAAAGAGGTTCGATCAGGCTGTCTTTTGTTTATTAAATCAGGCTGTCTTAATTGTTGTCATTTCTTTTCTTTTCCATGTAGATGTCTTCAAGTTTCAATGAAAACGTCTACAATGTCGTTGACGAAAGAGTTGCAGATCTAGATTATGGTACAAGTGAAGGAGAGCCTATAGACGTTGATGAGGAAGTTTCAACTAAGAGAGCAAAGACAAACCATCCAGATTCCTCGAGTCAAAAGAGATCTAGACCACCAAAAATCCCGAAGGAAAGCAATGTAAGCAAACTTTGGTGTCCTGGTCAACCTTTTGTTAGAAATAGAAAAAATGCATCTCCACATTGGTCTCATTTTGTGCAAGGTGATGAAGTAGATTTTGCAAAATGCTTATATTGTGGTGATGTTCTTAGTTGCAAATCTAGTCAAGGGACAGCCCCAATTGCGAATCATGTTGCACGTTGTAAAAAACACCCTTCAAATGTGGATAAGAAGCAAAAATTGATAGGTTTAGAAACCACTACTATTGTTAATGAAGATGGAACGACGGGGACTATTACGGTTCCTTCACTATGGAAGTTTGATCAAGAGAAAACTAGAAAATCACTTGCTAAAATGATAGTTGTTGATGAATTGCCTTTCTCATTTGTGGAAGGTGAGGGATTTCAAGGCTTTTGTGTAAACATGAACCCACAATTTTCCATTCCTTCACGATTTACCGTTGCTAGAGATGTTTATAAGCTTTTCATTGAGGAAAGAGGACATTTGAAAGATTTTTTTGGAAGCATGACATCTAGAGTGTGCCTCACCACTGATTGTTGGACTTCGGGTCAAAATTTAGGATACATGTGCTTAACTGCTCATTTTATAGATGCTGATTGGAATTTACATAAGAGAATCATTAATTTTTGTCAAATTGTCGGTCACTCGGGGGCGATAATTGGTAAAACGGTTGAGAAATGTTTGAGTGAATGGAATTTGAAGAATGTCTTGACAGTGACGGTAGACAATGCAAGTTCTAATGATCTTGTCGTTGACTACTTGAGAAGGAAGCTTAATAATTCTGAATGTGATGTTTTTGAGGGCAAATTTTTGCATATGAGATGTGCCGCATATATCTTGAATTTGGTGGTTAGAGATGGTTTAACCGATCTTGCTAAGTCAGTTGTCAAAATCCGAGCCCTTGTAAAATTTGTAAGGGCTTCACCGGGTAGGTTCCAAAAGTTTAAAGCTTGTGCTTTAGAAGAAAAAATTGAATCTAAGAGTCATTTAAGTTTGGATGTTGAAACAAGATGGAACTGCACTTACTTGATGCTTGAATCTGCCTTGAAGTATAAAAAGGCCTTTGGTTGCATGCTTGTTAATGATTTGGCGCTTCAAAAAGAAATGAGGAAGTTTGGTAATGAACCTACAAATGAGGAATGGAGGCAAGTGTCGTACTTTTTGCCTTTTTTGAAAATTTTCTATGATGCCACTTTGAAAATGTCTGCATCCCTTTATGTCACTAGTAACATTTATGTGGAAGTGATATTTGGTGTTGGTGAGGTACTTGCACAACATATGGATGATGAGGATGAAGGTGTTAGAAAGATGGCAACTCAAATGAAGGTGAAGTATGACAAGTATTGGGGTAAAATTGATAATCTCAACTTATTTTTATTTGTGTCTTTAATCCTTGATCCAAGATGGAAGATGGTTCGTGTGGAGTGGATGGTGAAATCCGCTTATGGCATTGTGAATGGTACTCATTTGGCGGGGAATATTAGATTCTTTTCCCGTGAGGTCTTTGAGTTTTATGCTTCTTCAACCCAATGTAACCAATGCCCATCTTCTTCTAGTTCTACGTCCACCAATTCTTCGACTACACCCTCCAAAGACAAAAGTCAAGATAAGTTGTTTAATTTTAGTGCCGTTTTGAGTAAGTAATTTGACCAGGAGAATGGTGGTAAGGAACTTAAGAAGAAATCTGAATTGGATAAGTACTTAGAGGATGCTCGAGAAAGTACGGAATCATCCTTTAAGCTCTTACAATGGTGGAAGGATAACCAAAAGAGATATCCCATACTTTCTAAGATGGCTAGAGATGTACTCGCGATCCCGGTTTCAACAGTGGCTTCGGAGTCGGCATTTAGTACGGGAGGTCGTATTCTTGACTCTTTCCGTACATCTTTGGCTCCTTATATGGTGGAAGCTCTTATATGTGGGCAAGATTGGCTTCGGACAAGTCACACTCCACTAATCATAGAGGATCATTTATTTGAAATGGCGAAAATACAAGAAGGCAAGTTTAATTAATCATAATCTTTAATCTCTTTTTATATTGAAAATTAGTTATTGTATTTTTATTTGAAGTTATATTTTTTGGTAATTGTGAAATGGTAGGTATGGAACACTTGATGTTGCAACAACCGACTATTGTGATCGATGACTCTCACGACACGGATGATTGAAGGTTTGTTATATTCCTTTACTTTTGATTACTTCTTGCGTAAACAACCGTTTGATGACATTGTTTGACTTGATGTTCATGTTGAAGGATGGATCCTTGAAGAGTTGAAGCTTGGTTTTTGAAGAAAAAATAGACAAGAGAAGAAAACATGCTTGTTTCTTATTTGAAGAAAGTAGACGGATTGCTATGACTAATTGACTATTATCGGAGAATATTTGTCGTATTAGACTATTCAGGATGATTGTAATAATTAAATTATTTTTAGATTTTTTTTATTTACGTATAATTTTTGTATAACAATTAACGCAACGTTCGTTAAGGCTTTAAAATCAAAAATCGGACTATGTACACTTACAGGAAAATGAAAAAATAAAAAAAACATCAAAACCGGATACCGGATATCCGGAAACCGGATATCCAGTTTTTTTCGGATCGGATCAGGATAGTGAAATTTTAGGATTTTAAAACCGGATATCCGATCCGGTTTGCAAAACCGGATCGGATATCCGGTTTTGCACAGCCCTACACTTAACCCTTACTCGCCCTCGAGTAAGCACAAACTAACTACTAAACTAGCCGAGCGGGTATTAGCGCACCCTACGCCCTTTCAACTCACGCGAGAACACCTAGAGGATAAGTGCTCTCCGCAAGGCAAGTGAGGTCTTGCGACAAAACCGTGGATGCAACCGGACACAAAAACACATAAATAAACAAACACACAAAATGTTGCACCTAAAAAGAAACAAATACCGCTTCCCTCTAAAAAGCGGTGAAAGAAGCACCGGTTTAGGACTCAAGGCAAGTGACAACGTTCCCAAGCTAGCAATACAAACCAAAATGGACCAAACCCTAATAGTATGACAACAAAGCAATAAAAACGTTGGTAACTTACCTAGGTTCCTCCTAACCTTCTAAGAACGTACTACGGGGCGATCGGCGGGATGGAAAAAGGATAAACCATGGTGTTAGTCGACACTGTAGGTAAGTGAGACCCCGCCCCCTTTAGCAATGAGCCAAGAGGGTCGTCTCATGCCCAAAACCGCCCAACTAGTCCAAGTAAAAAGGTGGATATGATTGCAAAATGAGGGAAGACCGACCACTACCGCTATCATCCTTCCTAGGGACTCGGTCCTTTGGTAGGCTCTTCACGGTAATAGTCGGAAAAAGGCTTATTTTAGAGATGTGGGGATTATTTTTGTGAGACGGTTTTCTTTTGGCATTTTTCTTTCTTTTGCACTTTCGCTTTGTGTGTTGCTATGCCATTTCGTTTTCATCTTTTGTATTTTCTTTTTGGCTCTTTGTGCCTCTTCTTTTTCTTCAATCTTTTCTTTCTTTCATTTTCTTTCTTTTTCTTTTCTTTGCCCTTTTTTGTTGCACTACAAGGTGAAGTCTCCTTAGAGACTGAAATTTTAGTAGCAACTCTTCAATTTTCCGTAGCTAATCGGCTTAGAGATGAAATTTGCGACTAAATTTCATTGGTAGCTAAAGGCCTTGTCGCTAATTTAGCTACAGAATTAGCGACCAAAATTAGCTACCACCTAACGACTGAAAGCATTGTGGCTAATTTTGTGACAATAATAGGGACGAACTTTTAAGTAGCTACATTAGCGACCACAAATTGTTGGTAGCTAATGTAGTGACAGACTTAGAGACCAATTTTGGTGTCACAAAATTAGCGACTAATGTTTTGGTATCTAAAATGGTTACCAAGCATGAAGGTACATTACCGGTTATTGCTACGTCACCGTACTTGGCCCCACACTCAAGCGGGTGACAAGGCAAATAGAATCGCCCCGCCCCAACCGCCCCACTCCTCCCCACCCCCATGCGCTAAACAGGCACCCACGTACCCATCCGCCTTCTTGTAAAGATATTGGTATTTTATGTTGGATAGAGGAATCGAACTCATGACCTCCAACTACATAGTAGACACTCTAACCATTAGGCCACATGAAGATTAATGCTTACATTCGACATAATTGGACATAAATGTCAACTTAAAAATAAAAGCAATTGTTAGACACGTGGATTATAAGGTACATAATTTTTAATAATAACTACTCCTACAAAAAAAATCTTATTAAATTTAAAAGTATATTTCACAATCACATACATTTATATGAAATATACAAAAAAACTAAACATATTCTAGTAACTAAAAAAGTAAATTAGATTTTATCTCCACAATAACTACGTAGTTATCCACTAACTTACTTTGGTCTTCTAGATATTCACTAATTCATTGTTCGTAATATTTTATCGTTATATATAGGGACAATTTTCGCTACTAACATTTTTTTCTGTATCTAAAAACTTCAATTAGATACTACTCTTGCTATCCACCTTATTTAGTCTCTATAATAGAGACATAATTAGCTACTAACATTGTTCTATATCTAAAAGCATAAATTAGATACTAATTTTGCTATCGACTTTATTTAGTCCCTAAAATAGAGACATAATTAGCCACCGCTTCAGTTTGGTCTCTAAAATAGAGATTAAATATATTTATGTCTCAACATTAGTAGCTAAATAATATATTTAGCGACCGAATTTTGATCAATTGCTAAACTAGTAGCTAAATCATAATTCTCTTATAGTGTTGTAGGCATTTCTTCTTGCAACAAAGAAAGAGTTTTCAACAATTTGCAACTTATTTTGTGGATATGTGTAGGAGGTAGGGGAATGGGTAAGTCGGGGGTCGCGATTTCCCTTCAAACCCACAAAAAGGTGGAGAACTTGGACTAATCAAACAACCTCAAACACGGTCACCTAAGGGACGGGACTCGGCAACCAAGGCCTTTTCACACCATGGGTGGTCATAATGGTCAAAATGCAAATCCCGTAGTAAATCCCTAGTAAGCTAGGTGGACTCAAGGTAAGAAACCAACGAAATCATTGATTTAGGGTCATTCTACTAGACTAAAGTCCAAGACTCGATTCATATTACTAGAAAGGGAAAGTAGACACTTGCACACTAGCCTCTAAACCGGGTTTTCGAAAACCGTTTACACACTAGACACAAGTACACACCACAAAACAAAGACTCAACAAAGAACGAAAGAAAAAGAAGCAAAAGCAATAAAACAAAAAACAAAACAAAACGAACACATAAACAACACAAACACCACCCCGAGCTTCCAAACAAGCCACCGAATCAACCAAAAGTATGCACAAAGCTCCACCCGAGCACACCACATCAAAATCTCCTCCAAACTCCTCAAGAGAAAAAGGGGAAAAAGGGATAAAGGATGTTACCGGATGTCTTGAAAGCTCTCCAAAGCTATCGGTGATTCAAGCAACCTATAAGGAAAAAAGGAGGCAAAACACGCACAACAAAACAAATATACGAAACAACGACACAAAAGGAAAACACACCAAAGAAAATCTTTTTGATTTTTGTGAAAAAATTTCAAATTTTTAGGATTTTTAAAGATTTTTCGGAAAAACTACGAAAACAAAACTAACTATGATAGAATATCGCTCCCCCACACTTAAGTCGAGCAATGTCCTCATGCTCGACCGTAGGGTATGGAGTCGAAGAAAAGAAAAGAAAAGAAACTACGAAAATAAAGCTAAAAATCAAAAAGAAAAGTGGAGAAAAGGGTAGGGTGTGTCCGGCCGGGGTGTAGTCAAATCACCATGGGCCGAGACGAGAAAAGATATGGATGGGGAAAGAAATAAAAAGAAAGAAAGAAAAAGGAAATGGGAGGGGAGGACTAGGTGTAATCAAGTCACCTAGCCCGGATTCCACCCAAATCCGACTAAATCCTACAAAAAGGATGAAAATCTTGTAAAATTTGGATTTTGAAATGACTCTCGATGTAGTCACGTCATCGAGAGTCGGGAGCAACAATTACCAAGGCCCCGAGGGCCACCATAATACAAAATTGTATAAGGGGAAGGGAACAAAGAAAGGAAAACAAGCTATAAAAGACGGAAAAGAAAGGATAGTTGTCGTACCATACGGTTAGCAACTCACTCGCCCCATCGTCTCATAAGTCAATATCGGCACGTAGCTAGTCATCGTCTTTGCTATTCCCCTCCAATCTCGAAACGGTTCCATGGTTGGAGCACAAAGGTGTAAGGAGGTGGGTTTTGATGTGAAAGTCGGTGTAAAGTGAAGATAAAATGAGGTGAACATGTGTATATGAGGTGTAGGGGTTATATGATGAGGGCAAGGATAAGTAGGGAGGTTGGGAGGGGGTATAAAGTGGTAGGGTGGGCTCGAACGACGAAGAAAAGGCCAAAGGAAGAATAGGGGTCCATCCCGGTCGGGATGGATGGTCCCGGTCGGGATGACCTGCCCATCCCGGTCGGGAAGACCTCGTCCTGGTCGGGATGGCACTCCAGTAGACCCAATTTTTTGCACACCCATCCCGAACGGGATGACATCCTTCCCGGACGGGATGCACTCTTCTCGGCCGGGAAGAGTCCTCTAACCCTCTGTAACTCCCAAAGCTCGTTCCAAGCTTCAAAAACCGACTCCTCTTCACCCAATCCAAGCTCTAACAATGACCACTCCTCTCTAGAATTTATCTTCACTTCGCACCTATCAAATAAGCTCAAAACACAATCATCAAAGTCCCTCCCTCACATCGCTCATCAACAATCCAAATAATCAAGAATTTCACAAAACTAAAAGAAATTACAAGAGAAAGAGATATATACAAAGAGACGGTTCTTGTGGAACTCCGTCAAACCAAGGGTGGTGCATTTTTCAATCTTTTTCAACAACACTATAACCTATTCCATCTCCATCGAGGGCACGAAGAAACAAGTCGAAGGCCCTAGCAAAGTCTTCAATCAAGCTAGTAATATAAGCATCCAAATACCAAGGTTTTCCATGACCTTGTCTCGACGTTCCTGGGGCGTCCCAATCTTTTAAGTTCAATGGCTTGAACTTATAATTTTGATCCTCCGGGATATACCCAAACGTCCACTTGTCCTCATGCGGCCCCAAGGGAGGCTCATCTTGCTTCTTGCCTTTCAGCTTGTCATCAAACCCATGATATGGGCACTCATCTACCTCAATCTCGGAGTCGTCATCCTCAAGCTCATATGAATTGCTCTTCAAGCTTTGTCCCAACTCAACCCCTAGATCGATGTCTTCCGTGACACGGATCATATTGCATGACTCATCGTTAGTAGGCGAAGTGTTTCCTTGGAGGTCAAACACTAGCCTTTCTTCGCCTAACTCGAAGGTGATCCTACCGTTCTTCACATCGATCATAGCACCGGCGGTGTGTAGAAATGGGCGCCCAAGGATAATGGGAGTGATAGCATCTTCCCGCATGTCAAGTACAAGGAAGTCGACCGGAATGAAAAACTTCCCGATTCTTACCGACACATCCTCCAACATCCCCAATGGTCGATTAAGTAGCTATCGGCCATTTGGAGTGTAATGGAAGTACTCTTGAGCTCCTTCATCCCGAGTCGCTCACAAATGGAATAGGGAATGATGCTTACACTCGCACCAAAATCACATAATGCTCTCTCAATCTTGAAGTTGCCTATGGTGCAAGGATCGAGAAACTACCTGGATCCTTCAACTTGGGAAGTGTAGAACCTTGTATAAGCTCGCTCACCACTCTTGTGAACGCTATAGTCTCTTCCTTGTCGACGGATCTCTTCCTAGCCAATATTTCTTTCATGAATCTTCCATATGCCGGGATTTGGGTAAGTAGCTCGGTAAATGGGACACTCACATCCAACTTCTTCACAATATTAAGGAACTTGTCATATTGGCTATCCACCTTGGTCTTCATTTGCCTTGTTGGGAAAGGCAAATTGATTTGAATCTTGTTTTGCTCAATAGGGGTGGACTCTTCAAATGACACTTTCCTTTTACCCTTGTCTTTTCCTTGAAGTGGGGGAAGCTTGTCTTCTTGGGGTTTCTCAATCTCCCATAAGACTTGCTCCTCTATTGGATTTCCCAAGCTTTGATCTTCTTGAATTGGAGACACAAATTCTTTCATTGGTACATGATCATTAGGGGGTAGGGGAGAGTTATATGATGAACCACTCCTCAAGGTAATAGCATTCACACGCTCAAATTTTGCTATTTCACCTTGAGGAGGTAATTGTCCCTTTTGCCTTGAAGAGCTACCCGAAGCAAGTTGAGCTATTTGGGTCTCGAGCATCTTCACATGAGCATCTCTTGCCAAGTTATCCCTTTGAAGTTGAGTAATGATTTCTTGTTGGGTTCTTTGTGTCTCCAATTGACTTCTTCGCATGTCCAACATTGACTTTTGCATGTGAAAATCCCGAGGAGGAGATTGTTGGTTATGAGGAGTGTTTGTGATGGCTAGAGGTATGCCATAATCATGAGTAGGAGACCGACTCCTTGGCTTGCTTTCTTGTCAATTACCTTGAGTTGCTTGTTGTTGTTGATGGTTCCCTTGGAACCCATGAGAGTTGCCTTGATTAAGGCCTTGATTGTTGCCTTGGTTGTAGTTTTGATGTCCTTGATTGAAATTCCCTTGTTGGAACCCTTGATTGTTGTTGAATGTACCTTGGTTATTTTGCTTGAAGTTGTTGAATGGCCTTGGGTTGCCTTGATAACCTTGGTACCCTTGATTGTTGTCCCTTAAGGGAGGTGGAACATAAGGACGGTGTTGAAGAGCTTGTTGTTGAGAGGCTTGATGTGAAGCTTGGTACATATTAGGATAAGGGGCACCTTGTTTGAACGCTTGAAAGGCGTTCACTTGCTCAATACTTCCCCTACAATGCATAGGCTCATGTCCAACTATCCCACAAGTGTCACACATCCCATAATAAGGTGTATGAGGCAGAATTCCCAAAGCATTTACTTCACAAATCGAGTGTTGGTTGGAGGAACTAGCGCTTTGAACTTGATTGAGGTGGCTTTGGAGCTTCTTGTCAATGGTCTCCATGTGAGTTTTTAGTTGAGCCCCAAGATCAATACTTAGTTGTGTGATAGCATCAACCTCGTGTCTACCTCCTCGATTCGCTTTCCTAGGTCTTGAGTATTGGGAATTGTGGACCGCCATCTCTTCAATTCGTGACCAAGTTTGGTCATCATCCACCTCGGTAAACCTTCCATTCGATCCCATGTTAAGAATGGCCCTTGAGTCTTCATATAACCCTTTCCAAAATTGTTGAACAAGGAACCATTGTGATAGACCATGGTGAGGGCAAGAGCGGATCAAGGCTTAGAATCTTTCCTCAGCTTCATAGAGGCTTTCTTCATCACGTTGTTGGAATCCCGTGATAGAAGCTCTCAATAGATTTGTCTTCTCCGGGGGATAGAATTGTTGGTAAAAAGCCAATGCTAGCTTCTTCCAAGTATTAATACCAAGAGTCGCCTTGTCCAACCCCTTGAACCATTGCTTTGCTTTACCGATCAATGAGAAAGGAAATAGTACCCACCGGATTTGGTCTTGGGTTATTTCCGGTTGTGAAATAGCATCGCAATAATCCGAAAAGGTTTACATGTGTTGATGGGGATCTTCGGTTGGTAAGCCATTAAATTGACTTCGCTCGACCAATTGAATAAATTGTGTCTTTGCCACAAAATTGCCGGTATATGCCTCCGGTAAAGCGGTTGGACCGGGCAAGACATCCTCCGTAAACGTCGAGTGTGAAGAAAACTTGGGCATTATTGGATATGCGGGAGAGGATGGTGTAGACGGTGTTGATGTAGAAGTAGAAGGGGAACTAGGTTGAGAAGTACCAAAAGGATTTATGAAGATTCCTTCGGTATTGCCTTGAGGTTGCTCAATAAAGTCGGATCCATGAGCTTGTTCTTCGGTGGTATTGCTAGCACTTGGTTGACAGATTCTAACCCGGCCAATCGTTGATAAGTGTAGTTTGTAGTGCCTAATTTGCTGTGTTTTGGTCCCATTTTCCTTGCGGAATCGCTCCTTGGGAGCGGTTCATGGGCTACTTATGCTTCCTCTAGCTCGTTTCAGGTTCCCGAGATCATTCATGAAGAGTTGGAGTGATTCCGACTCAATACATACACTTTTCGGAGCCAACGAAGCGGATGAACGATCACTCGATGCCTTGGATTCGACCCCGATACCTTAAGACCCGATCCCGAGGCCCTTAGACTCGATCCCGAGACCCGAGAGTCGATGAGAAGCCCATGTGAAGCAAGGAGAAACCTTAAAGATCATATTGGATGCCTACAAGACTCATCCCCGACGGAAAGGAACTCATCCCGTCCGGGATGAGGTGCGCATTTAGCATAGGTTCTGTTCTGAGCCCTTCCCGGTCGAGACCATCCCTTCCCGGTCGGGACCGGTCCTTCCCGGTCGGGACCATGGAACTGTAGCCGCATTGTTTCTTTCCTTCCTCCTTCATTCTTGTAACCCTATAAATACTCCTTCTTTGTAATGTTTAAGCACCATACTTTACCCTAGATTATTTTAGGCCTCTCTTAAGCATTCAAAACCCTAATTAGCTTCATTTAATCTCTAGTTAATCTTTAGTTAATCTTAGTTTAATCTAATTTAGATAATCTTGTATTAAGTGGGTTCTTGAAGATTTCTCCAAGCTTGACATCCTTGGAGTGGATTTGGGTTCTTATTTATACTAGATTGCATCTTTTTCTTCCTCTTGTTGTTGGTATAATTTCTTATTCCTTGTTCTTTGTTTATTTACTCAAGTTTGAATCTTTACTTAGTGTTTATAGTTATTGTTCTTGTTCTTGATAATGGATGTTTGGTTTTTCATGTTGTCTTCTCTTATTATTGTTGGTTTGTTCTTGATAATGAGTGAGTAGTCTCCTTGTTGGGTTAGTAGGGGGATTAAGGGTAGATTATGGATGATTAGGGTTGATTAGGGGTAAAGGTAACTCTTTTGTTGTTAGTCACATAATGGCACTCTATGTGTTTGTTGATTTTCTTGTGTGAGTAGTAGTGGCCAATGCTCCCCATACTTGTGCTCATCTTCTCATTGTTTGTCTATTTTGTGGTTGTGTTGAGGTTAGTCTTAGACGCGAGAGCGCGAACTTACCTCGGCGTTGGTCTACGTAGCGAGAGCCCGAACCGACTCTAGCAATTAGGAGACACCTACACCCTTGACCACCCCAATTACCCTACTACGCTTATGAAACCCGACCTAACTCTACTCTATTCCATATTTGAATTCTCTATCTCTTTAGTCGATCATCTTCTCTAGTTATTTGCTTAGTTAATCTTTAGTTGTTCATTAGTTGTTGTTATAGCTAGGTCCTTGTTAGTCCATTTCCATACCTCTTCTCCCATCATAATCCATCGATTATCATTTCTTGTGTTTGTTTGTGTAACTTAGCCTTGTTTGTGAGTGGACCTAGTCTAGACTTTATAATACCGTCTCCGTGGACACGACCCTACTTGCTCTAGATACCCACTAGGAATAGTCGGTTATTTATTGATCGGTAGGACCCACGACAAATCCCACCATCAATTTGGCGCTGTTGCCGGGGACGGTGCATTGTTTAGACTAGTTTGCTTATAGCTAGACTTAGTTACCCTTCTTCGTGCTCTTCTATCATCTCTTGTGCATATTCTCTAGATTCTTCTTGTTTCCTTAGTTTTATTTCTTCATTTTCTCTTTGTCTTTTGATTGTGCTTGTTTATTGTCGTTGCCTAGTGCCCATAAAGCACTAGGTGGTCTTACGTTTGCTCAAGTGTGTAGTGTATGCCTAGGGGGAGAGGCGAATTCTTTCTTTTCAATCTAGAGCCGGAAAGACTCTTTAGAGCCTTTCGCCAACGGACGATTGGCCGGGTTAGAATCTCTCAACCAAGTACTAGCAATACCATTGAAGAGCAAGCTCAAGGATCCGACTTTAACGAGTCACCTCGAGAGACGGCCGAAGGGATCTTCATAAACCCCTTTGGTTCATCTATCCATTCTTCTTCGCCTAGTTCCCCGTCTAGTTCTACATCAACACCGTCTACACCATCTTCTCCCGCATATCCAATCATGCCGAAGTTTTCATCTCACTCTACATTTACGGAAGATGTCTTGCCGGGACCGAATACTCTACCGGCCGCTTATGCCGGAAATTTTGTGGCCAAGACTCAATTCATCCAACTTGTGGAGAGAAATCAATTTAGTGGTTTGCCCACCGAAGACCCGCACCAACACATGGAGACTTTCTCTGATTATTGTGACGCTATTTCTCAACTCGGGGTTACTCAAGATCAAATCCGTTGGGTATTATTTCCATTCTCATTACTTGGAAAAGCGAAGCAATGGATCAAGAGTCTCGATAGGGCAACCATGGGCATCGATACTTGGAAGAAACTTGCATTGGCGTTCTACCAAAAGTTCTACCCTCCGGAGAAGACTAATTTGCTAAGGGCCTCCATCATCGGTTTCCAACAACGGGATGAGGAAACCCTTTATGAAGCTTGGGAGAGGTTTAAATCTTTGGTTAGATCGTGCCCCCACCATGGACTTGCACAATGGTTCTTAGTCCAACAATTTTGGAACAGTCTTTATGAGGACTCAAGAGCTATTCTTAATATGGGCTCCAATGGTAGGTTCACCGAGGTCGATGATGACCAAACATGGGCAAGGATCGAGGAGATGGCGGTTCATAATTCTCAATACTCGAGGCCTAGGAAGGCAAATCGAGGAGGTAGGCACGAGGTTGACGCTATTACTCAATTAAGCATTGACCTTGGAGCTCAATTGAAGACCCACATGGAGAATATTGACAAGAAGCTCCAAGGCCACCTCAATCAAGTTCAAAGCGTTAGTTCCTCCAACCAACACTCGATTCAAGAAGTGAATGCTTTGGGATTTGCACCTCCTTTGCCTTATTATGGGATGTGTGATACTTGTGGAATCGTTGGTCATGATCCTATGCATTGTCAAGGAAGCGTTGAGCAAGTGAACGTCTTTCAAGCTTTCAAGCAAGGTGCCTCCTATTCTAATCAATACCAAGCTTCCAATCAAGTCCCTCAACAACAAGCTCTACAACTTCGTCCCTATGTTCCACCTCCCTTAAGGGACAACAACCAAGGTTACCAAGGTTATCAAAGCAACCCAAGGCCTTTCAACAACTTCAATCAAAATAACCAAGGTACATTCAACAACAATCAAGGGTTTCAACAAGGGAACTTCAATCAAGGCCTTAATCAAGGCAATTCTCATGGGTTCCAAGGGAACCGTCAACAACAAGCAACTCAAAGTCAACAACAACAAAGCAAGCCTAGGAGCCGATCTCCTACTCATGACTATGGCATTCCTCTAGCCATCACCGATACTCCGCATAATCCACAATCTCCACCTCGAGATTTCAACATTCAAAAATCTATGGTGGATATTCATAAAAACCAAATGTAGATGGCAAGAAACCAACAAGAGTTCTATGCTTTTATTCAAAGGGATAACATGGCGAGAGATGCTCATACGAAGATGCTTGAGACCCAAATATCTCAACTTGCTTCGGGAAGCTTCTCAAGACAAAAGGGGCAACTACCTCCTCAAGGTGAAACACCAAAAGTTGAGCATGTAAATGCTATTACCACGAGGAGAGGTACATCTTATGACTCCCCTTCATTCCCTAGTGAGCAAGAACCAATGCAAGAACCAACAAAGAAAGTTGTATCTCCAATTCAAGGAAGCTCAAGCAAGGAAGATCCAATGGAGGAGCAAGTCTTATGGGAGATTGAAAAACCCATTGAAGACAAGCTTCCCCCACTTCAAGCAAAAGAAAAGGGTAAAGGAAAAGTGTCATGTGAGAAGTCCACCCCTATTGAGCAAAGCAAGGTTCAAATCAAGTTGCCTTTCCCAACAAGGCAAATGAAGACCAAGGTAGATGTCCAATTTGACAAATTCCTAGACATTATGAAGAAATTGGATGTTAATGTCCCATTCACCGAGTTACTTACCCAAATCCCGGCATATGGAAGATTCATGCGAGAAATCCTAGCTAGGAAGATATCCATCGACAAGGAAGAGACTATTACGTTCACTAGGGTGGTGAGCGAGCTTATTCAAGGTTCTACGCTTCCAAAGTTGAAGGATCCTGGTAGTTTCTCGATCCCATGCACCATAGGCAATTACAAGATCGAGAGAGCATTATGTGACTTGGGTGCGAGTGTGAGCATCATTCCTTATTCCATTTGTTGCCGAATCGGGATGAAGGAGCTAAAGCGCACTTTCGTTACACTCCAAATGGCCGATAGTTCATTCAACCGACCATTGGGGATGCTAGAGGGCGTGCCGGTGAGAATCGGGAAGTTCTTCATTCCGGTCGACTTCATTGTGCTTGACATGCCGGAGAATGCTATCACTCCCATTATCCTTGGGCGCCCATTTTTACACACCGCCGGTGCTATGATTGATGTGAAGAACAGTAGGATCACATTCGAGTTAGGCGAAGAAAAGATCGTATTTGACCTCCAAGGAAACACTTCGCCCACTAACGATGAGTCATGCAATATGATCCACGACACGGAAGACATCGATCTAGGGGTTGAGTTGGGACAAAGCTTGAAGAGCAATTCATATGAGCTTGAGGATGATGACTCCGAGATTGGGGAAGATGAGTGCCCATATCATGGGTTTGACGACAAGTTGAAAGGCAAGAAGCAAGATGAGCCTCCCTTGGGGCCGCATGAGGACAAGTGGACGTTTGGGTATATCCCGAAGGATCAAAAGTATAAGTTCAAGCCATTGAACTTACAAGATCGGGATGCCCCGGGAACGTCGAGACAAGGTCATGGAGAACCTTGGTACGTGGATGCTTATATTACTGGCTTGATTGAAGATTTTGCTAGGGCCTTCGACTTGTTTCTTCGTGCCCTTGATGGAGATGGAATGGGTTGTAGTATTGTTGAAAAAGATTGAGGAATGCACCATCCTTGGTTTGACGGAGTTCCAAAAGAACCGTCTCATTGTATATATCTCTTTCTCTTGTGGTTCCTTTTAGTTTTTGTGAAATTCTTGATTATTTGGATTGTTGATGAGCGATGTGAGGGAGGGAATTAGATGTTGTATTTGAGTTTATTGTGATAGGTGTGAAGTGAAAGTGCCTCCTAGGAAGGAAGGGTTAATGTCGGAGCTTGGATCGTGTGAAGGAGAGTCGGTTTTTGAAGCTTGGAACAAGCTTTTGGAGTTATAGAGGGTGAGAGGACTCTTCCCGGCCGAGTAGAGTGCATCCCGATCGGGAAGGATGACCCATCCCGACCGGGAAGGATGTCATCCCGTCCGGGATGGGTGTGCAAGAAATTGGGTCTACTGGAGTGCCATCCCGACCAGGACGAGGTCTTCCCGACCAGGACGAGGTCTTCCCGACCAGGACGAGGTCTTCCCGACCGGGACCATCCATCCCGACCGGGAAGGACCCCCTGTTCCTCCTTTGGCCTTTTCTTCGTCGTTTGAGCCCACCCTACCACTTTATACCCCCTCCCAACCTCCCTACATGTCCTTACTCTCATTATATGACCCCTACACCTCATATACACATTTTCACCTCACTTTCTCTTCACTTTACACCGACTTTCACATCAAAACCCACCTCATTATACCTTTGTGCTCCAACCGTGGAACCATATAGCGATGGAAGAGGAATAACAATGACGACGACTAGCTACGTGCCGATATTGACTTATGAGACGATGGAGAGAGTGAGTTGCTAACCGCATGGTACGGCAACTATCCTTTCTTTTCCGTCTTTTACAGCTTGTCTTCTTTTGTTAGTTCCCCTTCCCCTTATACACTTTTGTGTCATGGTGGCCCTCGGGGCCTTGGTATTTGTTGCTCCCGACTCTCGATGACGTGACTACATCGAGAGTCATTTCAAAATCCAAATTTTACAAGGTTTTCACCCTTTTTTGTAGAAGTTAGTCGAATTTGGGCGGAATCCGGGCTAGGTGACTTGATTACACCTAGTCCTCCCCTCCCATTTCCTTTTATTCTTTCTTTTTATTTCTTCCCCCATCCATACCTTTTCTTGTCTCGGCCCATGGTGACTTGACTACACCCCGGCCGGACACTTTCTACCCTTTTCTCCACTTTTTGATTTTTAGCTTTATTTTGGTAGTTTCTTTTCTTTTGTGTCTCCATACACTACGGTCGAGCATGAGGACATTGCTCGGCTTAAGTGTGGGGGAGCGATATTCTATCATAGTTAGTTTTATTTTCGTAGTTTTTCGAAAAATCTTTAAAAATCCTAAAAATTTGAAAAAATTTCACAAAAATCAAAAAGATTTTCCTTTTGTGTGTTTTCCTTTTTATGCCGTTGTATCGTGTAGGTGTTTTGTTGTGCGTGTTTGACGCGAGTTCATTTTGCAGCATTGTTTTGATCGGTCCATATCTCGAGTTATACTTGGAATTTCGTAGTCATTCAAAATGGACGAGATAGATTTCAAGCTTATCTTTCCAATGACTACTCATGAAGGTTCATTGAACAAGTATTGACAAAGTTATGCCCCAAACAAGTCAGCTGTGCATTGAAAAACGCTGCTGTTAAATTCTTTGACGGAATTGTTTCTCTTGCCTCGACTTTCTTTAAAGCTTTCAATAAATTCCCGAGGAGAAGAGATGTTATTTTCAAGTTCGTTTATTCAAGACTACTCGTGCAAACATGGAGCATTGTACCCAAAATGTACAATGAATGTGACGTGTTGGTCCTTGGTAGTTGGCTGATTTTAGTCATCCTAGTTCTTTGTAGTTTCTTTTTCTAATTATTTGTATTTCGATTTCCTAGTTCTTTGTTCTAGCATTTAAGGAGGTTTGACTTGGGTGGCTGATTTGCCTTGCCCTTCTTGTGCTTAATGGCTATTTATAGCCTTTAGTTTGTTTGTGAACAGGCAGATTGAAAAGAAAGAAAATTGTAAGCTTTTGCTTGTTTAATTTTAATTGTCGAGTTACAATTAAGAGTCTTAGAGTTTGACGCGTTTTCGAGTTCTAATTCCCGCTTATTCAATCGAGTGTTTGAATAGCGATCCGCTTAGTTGAGATATAGGTCTATCTCACTTAGCATACTATTCCTTTTGTTTTACTTTTATCTATTTTTGTTTGTTTCTTGTCGTGACCAGCAACTTTGTTTCGTCTCCTTGTGATACGAGATCAAGGTCCGTGCTAAATCACATCAGTGTTTTGCCTCCCTTTTTCCTCTTAGGTCGCCTAATCGCCGCTAACTTTGCAAGGCTTTCAAGACATCCGGTAACGCCTTTTATCCCTTTTTCCTCTTTACCTCTTGTGATGTTCGGAGGAGATTTGTGATGATGTGTGCTCGGGAGGAGCTTTGTAAAGTTTGGTGTTGGCTGGTTGCTTATTTGGAAGTTAGGGGTGGTGTTTGTTCCTTTTGTTTGTTTGTATTGTTTTGTTTTTGTTTTGTGGCCTTGTGTCTCTTTTTCTTTCATTTTCGGCATGTCTTCGTTTTGTGTTGTGTTAGTTGTGTCTTGTGTGTTTAAAAAGGTTTTCGAAAACCCGATTTAGAGGCTAGTGTGCGAGTGTTTACTTTCTCTTCCTAGTGGTATAAATCGAGTCTTGGACTTTAGTCTAGTAGAATGACCCTAAATCAATGATTTCGTTGGTTTCTTACCTCGAGTCCACTTAGCTTACTAGGGATTTACTACGGGATTTGCATTTTGACCATTTTGACCACCTACGGTGTGAAAAGACCTTGGTTGCCGAGTCCCGTCCCTTAGGTGACCTTGTTTGACATTGCTCGACTAGTCCAAGTTCTCCCCTTTTTGTGGGTTTGAAAGGAAGGCCCATCCCGACTTACCCATTCACCTACCTCCTACACATATCCACCAAATAAATTTGCAATTTGTTGAAATCTCCCTTTCTTGTTGCAAAGAAATGCCTACAACAAAAAGGGCAAAGAAAAAGAAAGAAAAAGAAAGAAAGAAAAGATTGAAGAAAAAGAAAAGGCACAAAAAGCCACAAAGAAAATAGAAAAAAAGAAATGGCATGGCGACATACAAAGCAAGAATGCAAAAGAAAGAAAAATGCCAAAAAGAAAATCGTCTCACAAAAAGATCTTAACTCCACAAAAATAAGCCTTTTTCCGAATTTTGCCGTGAAGAGCCTACTAAAGGACCGAGTCCCTAGGAAGGATGATAGCGGTAATGGTCGGTCTTCCCTCACTTTGCAATTATTTCCACCTTTTTACTTGGACTAGTTGGGCGGTTTTGAGCATGGGACGACCCTCTTGGCTCATAGCTAAAGGGGGCGGGGTCTCACTTACCTGCAGTGTCGACTAACACCGTGGTTCATCCCTTTCCCATCCCGCCGATCGTCCCGTAGTACGTTCTTAGAAAGTTAGGAGGACCTAGGTAAGTTATCAATGTTTTGTTGCTTTGTCGTCATACTATTAGGGCTTAGTTCATCTTGGTTTGTATTGCTAGCTTGGGAACGTTGTCACTTGCCTCTAGTCCTAAATCGGCGCTTCTTTCACCGCTTTTTAGAGGGAAGCGGTATTTGTTTCTTTTGGGTGCAACCGATTTTTGTTTGTTTGTTTGTGTGTTTGTTGTTTATGTGTTTTGTGTCCGGTTGCATCCACAGTTTTGTCGCAAGACCCCACTTGCCTTGCGGAGTGCACTTTTCCCTCTAAGTGTACTCGCGTGAGTTGAAAGGGCGTAGGGTGCGCTAATACCCTCTCGGCTAGTTTAGTAGTTAGTTTGTGCTCACTCGAGGGCGAGTAAGGGTTAAGTGTGGGGGAGTTGATAAATGTAGTTTGTAGTGCCTAATTTGCTGTGTTTTGGTCCCATTTTCCTTGCGGAATCGCTCCTTGGGAGCGGTTCATGGGCTACTTATGCTTCCTCTAGCTCGTTCAAGTTCCTGAGACCATTCATGAAGAGTTGGAGTGATTCCGACTCAATACATACACTTTTTGGAGCCAACGAAACGGATGAACGATCACTCGATGCCTTGGATTCGACCCCGAGACCTTGGGACCCGATCCCGAGGCCCTTAGTCTCGATCCTGAGACCCGAGAGTCGATGAGAAGCCCATGTGAAGCAAGGAGGAACCTTAAAGATCATATTGGAGGCCTACAAGACTCATCCCCGACGGGAAGGAACTCATCCCGTCCGGGATGAGGTGCGCATTTAGCATAGGTTCTGTTCTGAGCCCTTCCCGGTCGGGACCATCCCTTCCCGGTCGGGATGAGCCCTTCCCGGTCGGGACCGGTCCTTCCCGTTCGGGACCATGGAACTGTAGCCGCATTGTTTCTTTCCTTCCTCCTTCATTCTTGTAACCCTATAAATACTCCTCCTTTGTAATGTTTAAGCACCATACTTTACCCTAGATTATTTTAGGCCTCTCTTAAGCATTCAAAACCCTAATTAGCTTCTTTTAATCTCAAGTTAATCTTTAGTTAATCTTAGTTTAATCTAGTTTAGATAATCTTGTATTAAGTGGGTTCTTGAAGATTTCTCCAAGCTTGACATCCTTGGAGTGGATTTGGGTTCTTATTTATACAAGATTGCATCTTTTTCTTCCTCTTGTTGTTGGTATAATTTCTTATTCCTTGTTCTTTGTTTATTTACTCAAGTTTGAATCTTTACTTAGTGTTTATAGTTATTGTTCTTGTTCTTGATAATGGATGTTTGGTTTTTCATGTTGTCTTCTCTTATTATTGTTGGTTTGTTCTTGATAATGAGTGAGTAGTCTCCTTGTGGGGTTAGTAGGGGGATTAAGGGTAGATTATGGATGATTAGGGTTGATTAGGGGTAAAGGTAACTCTTTTGTTGTTAGTCACATAATGGGCACTCTATGTGTTTGTTGATTTGCTTGTGTGAGTAGTAGTGGCTAATGCTCCCCATACTTGTGCTCATCTTCTCATTGTTTGTCTATTTTGTGGTTGTGTTGAGGTTAGTCTTAGACGCGAGAGCGCGAACTTACCTTGGCGTTGGTCTACGTAGCGAGAGCCCGGACCGACTCTAGCAATTAGGAGACACCTACACCCTTGACCACCCCAATTACCCTACTACGCTTATGAAACCCGACCTAACCCTACTCTATTCCATATTTGAATTCTCTATCTCTTTAGTCGATCATCTTCTCTAGTTATTTGCTTAGTTAATCTTTAGTTGTTCATTAGTTGTTGTTATAGATAGGTCCTTGTTAGTCCATTTCCATACCTCTTCTCCCATCATAATCCATCGATTATCATTTCTTGTGTTTGTTTGTGTAACTTAGCCTTGTTTGTGAGTGGACCTAGTCTAGACTTTATAATACCGTCTCCGTGGACACGACCCTACTTGCCCTAGCTACCCACTAGGAATAGTCGGTTATTTATTGATCGGTAGGACCCACGACAAATCCCACCATCAATCGTCCGTTGGCGAAAAGATCTAAAGAGTCTTTCCGGTTCTGGATTGAAGAGAAAGAATTCACCTCCCCCCTAGGCATACACTACACACTAGAGCAAACATGAGAACACCTAGTGCTTTATGGGCACTAGGCAAAGACAATAAGCAAGCACTCCACAAGACAAAGAGAAAAAGAAGCTAAAGAAACTAAGAAAAACTACACAATATGCACAAGAGATGGAAGAAGAGCACAAGAAGGGTAACTAAGTCTAGCTAATAAGCAAACAAAGTCTAAACATGCACCGTCCCCGGCAACGGCGCCAAATTGATGGTGGGATTTGCCGTGGGTCCCGCCGATCAATATTTAACCAACTATTCCTAGTGGGTAGCTAGGGCAAGTAGGGTCGATATCCACGGGGACGGTATGATAAAGTCTAGACTAGGTCGGCCTAAAAACGAGACTAAATCACCAAACAAACACAAAGGAAGCAATAATTGGTAAACTATGGTGGTGGAAGAGGTAAGACTAGGCTAACAATGAACTAGCCTAAAACAATGCTAGAATGGAATAATTAATGATCAAACAAACTAGTAAACTAAAAGAAACGATGACTAACTAAGAAGTTGAAATCAAATATGAAAGGAAGTGGGGTAGGTTGGGTTCATAAGTGTAGTAGGGTAATTGGGGTAGTCAAGGGTGTCGGCGTCCCCTAGTTGCTAGAGTCGGTCTGGGCTCTCGCTACGTGGACCAACGTCGAGGTAAGTTCGCGCTCTCGTGTCTAAGACTAACCTCAACACAACCACAAAATAGACAAACAATGAGAAGATGAGCACAAGTATGGGGAGCATTGACCACTACTACTCACACAAGCAAATCAACAAACACATAGAGTGCCCATTATGTGACTAACAACAAAAGAGTCACCTTTACCCCTAATCAAACCCTAATCATCCATAATCTACCCTTAATCCCCCTACTAACCTCACAAGGAGACTACTCATTCATTATCAAGAAGGAACCAACAATAATAAGAGAAAACAACATGAAAAACCAAACATCCATTATGAACAATAAGAACAATAACAAGAACAATATAAAAAGATTGAAACTAGATTAAATAAACAAGAACAAGTGTAGAGAAGATTATACCAACAACCAAATGAAGATGAAGATGTAAACTTGCATAAACAAGAACCCAAATCAACTCCAAGGATGTCAAGCTTGGAGAAATCTTCAAGAACCCACTTAATACAAGATTATCTAAACTAGATTAAACTAAGATTAACTAAAGATTAACTAGAGATGAAAAGAGGCTAATTAGGGTTTTGAATGCTTAAGAGAGGTCTAAAATAATCTAGGGTAAAGTATGGTGCTTAAACATTACAAAGGAGGAGTATTTATAGGGTTACAAGAATGAAGAAGGAGAAAAGAAACAATGCGGGCTACAGCTGTCCTATCCCGTCCGGGACGAAATGGTCCCGTCCGGGACGGAGTGGTCCCGCCCGGGACGGATTGGTCCCACCCGGGACGGAGCCAAAACAGAAGCAGTGCTAAATGCGCACCTCATCCCGGACGGGATGAGTTCCTTCCCGTCGGGGATGAGTCTTGTAGGCCTCCAATATGATCTTTAAGGTTCCTCCTTGCTTCACATGGACTTCTCATCGACTCTCGGGTCTTGGGATCGAGTCTAAGGGGCTCGGGATTGGGTCCCAAGGTCTCGGGGTCAAATCCAAGGCATCGAGTGATCGTTCCTCCGCTTCGTTGGCTCCGAAAAGTGTATGTATTGAGTCGGAATCGCTCCAACTCTTCATGAATGGTCTCGGGAACCTGAAACGATCGAGCTAGAGGAGGCATAAGTAGCCCATGAACCGCTCCCAAGGAGCGATTCCGCAAGAAAAATGTGACCAAAACACAACAAATTAGGCACTACAAACTACACTTATCATAATTAAAATGCAAAACATTATTTAGCCAATTTAGAAAAGTAATTTTTCATTGAAAAGGAAAAATAAAGTGTAATCCATGTTTGATTCATAATCAACACACAAACGCAAGAAAACAATTTTTCTTAAAAACGTCGCTCGACCCGACACCATGTCGTCCGCGTAAATATTGTGTCGTCTTGGTCAAATCTTTGCCACCCGGGTCATCCCGTTCCAACCGGGACACACCCGTGCCTACCGAGTCATACTCGTGCCAATCGAGTCACACCCGTTCCGATCGAGTCACACTCATGTCGACCGGGTTGACCTTGTTTCGTTCCGTCTCCACCATAATTAAAACGGGTCTTGTCTTAATCTTATTAGGACTCATCGTCAACATTAAATTCTAGTAATTTTATGTTCCAGATTTCAATCGAATCTTGACTAATCCAATTAGTCTCATCGTCAGCAAAGTAATTTGGGATTATAGTGGGTCAATTTAGGGCAAAATTAAATTAAAAATAATCAATATTAGATCTTAAATTAATTTTACGAGTCAATATTAGAATTTAACAATTTAAATTCACAAGATAAACCCTAAACATGAACGAAAAATTGATTGACTAGCCGCAAATCCGCAATTCCTCGTACGAACAAGAATCAATCCAAAACTCAAAAATTAACATCCGTATGTTAAAATCTTAGAGTAATCATTGCTAATTATTATTCAATTATGACATAAGTGATATTTACCTTAGCAAATAATAAAATCAGTATTTTTAGTTTGCAGCATATCAACACGTCACAACATCAATGCTAATCACAATTATCATACAAGAACAATTGACGGGACGAAAAATATAATCAAATTAATACGCGGGTGGAATCTCTCATAACCAATTATGAGTCATAGATTCACGTCAATCTGATTAATACTACGTAACAGAGGCTCTGATACCACTGTAGGGTTACAACCCTTAAACTCAAGGACCTGTTACGAGTATTAACCGAAAAGACAAAAGAAGAGGGATAACAATTATACCTTATTTACAGCGGAACAACGTATTAATAAGAAGTATAATAAACCCAGAAATATATATAATCTCCACGGACAGAATAAATAATCTTCACGAACAAGAATAAATAATCTCCACGGGCAGAATAAATAATCTCCGTGGACAGAATAAAGCATCCCAAACGTGATGCCTCCTTTGGTATCCACACGGGTACGGAATTGCAACGTATATGCTAGTATAAGGGTTTTGTGAGACGGTCTCACAAAATTCTCTCTCTAATAATATATGAATCAATACTCACAATTTGTATATTTTGGTTCATTATATGAATCTTCTTATATAGAGGAGATAGGTTACCTACTTAACCTATAAGTTATTCCATAACTCCAATTGGTATAATTAGATTATTACAATAACTCTAGTTACCATAACTAGATTATTACTATAACTCTAATTACCATAACCCGACAGCACAGCTGAATCGTATTACTACTGACCCGATATATTAATATACTGATATATTAATAATATCTCGTACACATTGTGTGTGACCCAATAGGTCCACTTAAGACTACCAGACATATAACTCATTTATATGTCAACCCGACATCGACCTCTATCAAGACATATCGGATACATAGACTTAAACGAGTTAATCCGTAGGACAGTGAACATAACTTCTTCACCCAGTTAACATGTTTGTGAGAATGTGGTTCGTATGGCTGGAAAAAAAAGGAAGAAAAGACATTAGGGTCAAAATCGTAACGTAGACATAGTCAGATAGCAATGAAAAAAGGAGTGGTGAAAGAAAGAGCGATGAAAATACGACAAGTAGGAAAACATGCATGATTAGTGAAGGGAGCTGGACATAACGTCGTATAGCCACATTCTTGATATTTGATACTCGAAACTGACCTTTGGACCTCTCAAAGAGTTCATACCCCAATTTTTACCCCTTTCTCTCTTCTTTTTAATTCGTCAACAGTCTTTCCATTCAAACCTCTCGTTCTTTTCATTTATAAATGTGCACAACTCCACAATAACTAGCTAGATTTTGCAGAGACATTTAACATTTTTCCATACTTAGTTTATACTAAAGTATATAATAACATCATTATTATTATCGTCATTATCATGGGTCTGCAATTTACTAGTGTTGTCTCCTCCAACAAAACCCTCTTGTTTCCTCCCCCATTGTTGTCTTCTTTCACCTCATTACATTACAACAAGATCAAGAGGAATAACAATAAGCAGCAAGTGATTTATGGGTTAAATCCATTGCATAAGAAGAGCAATGTTAATAATAATAGTAATAATGATAATGATAATGATAATGAAGTTAGTTTTGGGGTCAGATATGATCCTTTGGTTAGACGAAGTAGTAAAAAGAATAAGTTGGTGGTTGTTTCTTCTTCATCAATTGGGAACGTGGGTGCACCTCTTTGGGACACTTGGTCTCCTGACAAAGCATCTCCTTCCCCTTCTTTTAGTGACATTCTTTGGCCTTCTTTAGGTATGTGATTATGTATGCATGTTTACGTCAGTCTCTCCCTTCATTTTTCTTTCATCTTGTTTGTTTGATCAGATTTGAACTCGATAGCTACTTGGTGAATCATTCGTAATTCTCTGAGACGGTACTTTATCATGTTAGTAATAATCTCACAAGTTATAAATCGTAATTTTAACTAGAAGTGTTGCAATAGGTATTTCTCGCTGCAAGACGATCCAATTCTTTAAAAAGATCTTGTCACTTAGTAATACCTAGCTAATGAATGAAGTTTACCCGTGCGATCGTCTTACTAATTTTTTTTCTGTTTTCCGTTGCTCGGCCGGGTGGATCACCTTGCTGGCAGCTAGCTATAAACAGAAGTTATAATCCGCAACGTGGTGGGAGGGCCCAATTTGATGCCTTTTTGTCAGTAGTCTTTAATGGTTTCTATGACAAGTTATTGTATAAGAAGTGATATACTCCTTCCTAAAGAATTGTATTCATTTATTTTTTGACTTAATTTTTTATATAACTTCTATCATGGGTATAAGGTAAAATATATTTATGTGAGATCTGGTTTAAATTGTCTAATTGAATACATTATGAATATCAAATTTTTATAACTTTTAATACTCCCTCCGTTTCAACCATTTGTATACGTTTGTTTTATGCACGTACGTCGATACTCGTTTTCTTTTATCTTTATCTTTAGCTACGTGTTACTAAAAATTACTCCCTCCGTTCCAACCATTTGTATACATTTGGTTTTTTACACTATTTATATGTGATGGAAATCTTCGATATAACTTCTAATATATAAGATAAAAGATAGTCACGTGGGATCTTCTTAAATCGTCTAATAAAATACATTATGAATATCAAATTTTTATAATTTTTAGTAACACGTAACTAAAGATATAGACAAAAGAAAACGAGTATATCGACGTATGTGCATAAAGCAGACGTATATAAATGGTTGGAACGGAGAGAGTATAAAAATTTGATATTCATAATGTATTTTATTAGATAATTTAAACAAAATCTCACATAACTATCTTTTATCTTATATACTAGAAGTAATATTGAAGATTCTCATCACTTATAAATAGTGATAAAAAGCCAAATGTATACAATTCGTTGGAATGGAGGGAGTAATATATAACTAAAGATATAAACAAAAGAAAATAAGTATCAACACATGTACATAAAACAAATGCATACAAATATTTGGAATGGAAAGGTAAGAAATAAAAAATAAATCTACTACGTATATAGTGCGCTAAATTGCTAAGCCCAGAAATAGTAAACTTAGAGCATGTCCATCCATTATTCTTCATCCATTCTTGCAGAAGAATGGAGAGATGGATTTCCTCTACCATGAATAAGGCATTCTTCAAGGAGGAGAATTCATTTTTATTCACCCAAACGAATAGAGAGAGGAGATGAGTGTTGGGACCCATACACAACATTATGTCATCATGCTTATTTTTTTCAACCTTTTTTTTATCAAAACGACACTGTTTCGGTACTGAAAAATATCAAAATGCGTCATGTTCGGGCCCACTCGAAAATAGAAAACTCATTCTTGGATGGAGAAATTTTTTTAGGGTAGAGAAATTTTGATAGATGTGATGAGGTGGAAGGAGTGGGTCCTACCCAAGAATGAAAAAACCATTCATGGATAGGCATGCTCTTAGCGTATGGATGTGTTGCCATATTCGTGTTGACTTTTTGGTAATCATATCTGAATAGTCAGTGCATATACGGAGTATAAGAAGGGTTTTTTTAATTTGTTGACTCCTACAAATTTGCGTAATTCAAGGGCAAATGTATCGGGTACCCTACTACCCTAATGGTCTTAATTCATCTATTTGCATAGTCAAATGTAGCTCTAATAATTCTTTTAAATTTTTATGTTTTCGCTTCATTATAATAATTCTTTTTAATTTTTATATTTTCGTTTTATTTTAATACTCTCTCCGTCTCATTGAATTGTTTGCCTACTTTATATTTTTGGAGCGTCTCAATGAATTATTTGCCTTTCTATTTTAGGATTGTTTTTTTATATGCAATTTGATCATTCTCATGAGTTTTGCTCTACATGTCACTCTCTCATTGGTTCTCTTCAAACAATTCATTGAAACGGAGGGAGTAATCTTCACATAAGTATATAACAGCGGTGTGGAAAGATAAAAAAGAATTGATGGGGCTACTACTTAATATTTTACTCTATATCATTTCTTTTTTCGGGGATTACTTTTTACCGTCGGCGCATTACTTCTTACCGTCGGCGTTAATTACGTGAAATGACGACTTTGCCCTAAATATTTATTCTCAAAATAATATTACTTTTACATTTTATAGATTATCGATTTATTAAAACTTGATAACAAAACCGTCTTTTTCGATCATCGTAATAAACCAAAACCGACTTCATATATAGTTAATTACGCAAAATGACGAGTTTTCCTTTGCAATTAATTCTCGAAATATTATCACATTTACATTTTATAGAGTATCGGTTTATTAGAACTCGATAATAAAACCGTTTTTTCGATTATTGTTACGCCTCCGATTTTAAACAGTTAATTAGATTAATTAACGACTTAATACAATTTAATAAACATAATTAACAAATACGAGTAATATGCATAATTAATCTACGACAAGTCGACAATCAAGATTTATTATACAGATCGATGCAAATTAAAATAAAAAAAATCCGGAAATGGGTCAGGTCAAGTGGGCTTTTCGACCCACCTAAGGGTCGTATTATTTTCTATATAATAGTTGAAAGTTTTGAGAAATAGTTTAAGTATAATGTAAATCTTTCAATGGTATGAGATATGAAGTATAAGCTGGTGAAATTGGTTACATTGATAACATTTCATACAAATGAGTTAAAATTTACAAAATTATGCAATTATCAAGGATCGAACCGCAGACCTATCGATTAGGAGGCAAACGACCAAACCCCTGCACCACCATCAACAAACTAATATTTCAAATGGTTGAAAACTATCTTAAAAGAGAAAAAAAACCCTGGAAAAATGGCTTAAATCGAAAAAAACCGTCGCGGATGGTGGTGCAGTTGTTTGGTCGTTTGCCTCCTAATCGATAGGTCTGGGATTCTATCCTTGTTTATTGCGTGTAAATTTTAATTATTTTTCCAAAAGGCAAACCTGTGAACAAGAGGATTCAAACCCGGGTCATTTGTATCAAATGTTATCAATGTAACCAATTTCACCACCTTATACTTCATGTCTCATACCATTGGAAGATTTACATTATACTTAAACTATTTCTCAAAACTTTCAAGTATTATATAGAAAATAATATTACCCTTAGGTGGGTCGAAAAGCCCACTTGACCTGACCCATTTCCGGATTTTTTTTATTTTAATTTGTATCGATCTGTATAATAAATCTTGATTGTCAACTTGTCGTAGATTAATTATGCATATTACTCGTATTTGTTAATTACGTTTATTAAATTGTATTAAGTCGTTAATTAATCTAATTAACTATTTAAAATCGGAGGCGTAACAATAATAAAAAAAACGGTTTTATTATCGAGTTCTAATAAACCGATACTCTATAAAATGTAAATGTGATAATGTTTCGAGAATTAATTGCAAAGGAGAACTCGTCATTTTGCGTAATTAACTATATAGGAAGTCGGTTTTGGTTTATTACGATAATCGAAAAAGACGGTTTTGTTATCGAGTTTTAATAAATCGATAATCTATAAAATTTAAAAGTGATATTATTTTGAGAATAAATAATAAGGACAAAGTCGTCATTTCAGGTAATTAACCCCGACGATAAAAAGTAGTTGCGCTTTTTTCTCAAGAAAATTAACTATCTCCTTTGTATCCTTCCATTTGGGAAAAGGTTCAAAAAAGTAATCCATGCATTCAAGTCAAAATTTGTCTTTTTACTTTTGTCACAAGTTGTAAGAAACTGAATGTATATTACTAAAGTTACAAATACTTAAAAGTTTAAGTATTTGTTTGATATTAAATAATGACATTTATATAATAAATAAGATTTAAATTATTTGTTTAATATTAAAAGAATGTGGAGATTAGAAGGTTGTAATTGAATGTACCAAAAAATAATAAGAGAAACCAAAAAATAATAAGAGAATGTTCGACTTGAACCCTTAAAAAAACATGAACCCCTAAACATATAGCATTTCTTATGCAAATTTGATAAGTGGAGTTATGGACTGACTACAACGCAATAAATTTTGTACACAGATGATTTCAAGTTTTCTTTGTATTTCCAAAATGCTACGAGTACTCCTTATTCAGACCTCATATATATGATCCTCAGTTTTAGATATTATGTATGTAAAAAAAATCCCCCGATAATGTTTTCGATTGATGACTAAATACAAACTACTCGGTATAAATTTATATCATAACTTTATGAGAAAATGTCGATTTCAGATAGAGCATTCAAAAACTTTTGTTCAAAATATTAATAATAGGTTTAGGAAGGGTTTGTTTGTCATGTTCACAACAAATTTATTCCTTAGGAAAACAAGGTCTTACCTAGGTGGTAAGACATTTATTTCAATCATTTTTAACTTTGATTCCCATATAAAACTTAATTTTTACTCTCTACATGGTACGTTATTTCAATCATTTTTAACTTTGATTCCCATATAAAACTTAATTTGTACTTTCTACGTGGTACGTTTCTATTTTGCTTAAAAATTAAGAAATTATTAAAGTAATACTCCGTATTAAAAGTAAAATAATTAGGAATAAATTAATATTTAATAATCAAAAATGTATTTTCACAATGACATATGGTGTAATAGGTTAATAAGGCTATTTTGGTCCATAAAATAGACTAAAAAAGAAATGGGTCAATTGAATTTGAACCATCCAAAAGGTAATACTCCCTCCCTTTATAACCAAATACACCATTTGCTTTTTCACATTTGCTGAGACGTGTTTTACACCATGGATATCTTTTATTTCGCTTTAGTAAAAATTATAAAAATTTGATATTCTTAATGAACTCGTAGAGACGAATCAAACAAGATCCCACATGACTATATTTGCTCTTCTAGATTGTCGAGAATATCGAAGATTCTCTTAACACGTGAATAGTGTCAAAATGAGATAGGGTGTGTTTGGATATGAAGGGAGGGAGTACATACTCTTTTGATATAACACAAATCCTTGTTTGTGACGGAGATACCCGTCACAAACGTATGACGGGGCAAGTAGATACCATTTGATGGGAAAAGACAAAAGTGAGGTTGGTGGGGCCTTTGTTCTTTTCCCCTCAAATGGTATCTACTTGACCCGTCTTAAGTCGCAAGAGAGACCAACTGTTGATATAAACGGAGGGAGTACTAAGCACTCTTTCAAACCTAAAAGAACAATTTTATTCCATAAATTTGAAGATATATATTTTGTGTTTCATTCCACATATATATAGATAAGTGTGTATTGATGTTTGTATGAAAGTAGTAGAATAATTAAGATGAAAAATGATGGATAGGTGCATTTGCGGCAATGGCAATGTTGGGGAAGGTGGATCAAGTGTTAGCAAGGAAAGGAGTGTCGATAACGATAGCACCATTAGGGGCAGTGTGTGCTGTGCTGTTTATCACTCCAAAATCTCCTGCTGCAAGGGTACATAACTACATAAAATATATACTCAGTAACTCTTTTTCTATAATCCCTCAGTTGAAATCTACTTGTTATTATTCATTTTTGTACATTTGTTGAGACGCGTTTTACATTAGCAATATCTTTTATTTTACATTAACAACAATTATAAAATTTTGATATTTTTAATGTATTCATAGAGATGAATCAAACAAAATCTCACATGACTATATTTTCATTTATAAATTGTCAAGAATATCAAAAAATTCTCTCAAGGTTTAATAGTGTTAAAAAAAGAAATGTGAAAAGTGGAGTTGAATGAAGGGAGTAATACTCTAAATCTGTGGTCCATTTGCTTAAGCCTACTATATCAATATACGGACGGACTATTGCGAGATACATCGAATGTAGAGTTATGCTAATAATGGGAAGATGGAAAGTTATACACTAATGATATTTTCCTACTCCCTCCGTCCCATAGAATTTTTTGCCCTTTCTATTTTAAAAATGTTTTTTATATATAATTTGACCTTCTCATAAATTTGACTCCACATGTCATTTCATTGTTGGATATCTCTCTCTTTGTGTCAAAAGCAAAGGTAAAGAATTCATCGGGACAGGAGTAGTAATGACATGCTAATGAAGAGACAAAATGTCCTTATCAACACGCTCTCAGTCAAAATGATAGTTTACAAACACTTTGACTGGAAAAGATAAGTTGTAGATGCTGGTGATGATGAACCCATTTGACCTTAACACTAGATAGAATGTCTTTACTAACACTTTGGTCCCCAACCCCTTCTCTTTTGTACCCAATTTGCACGTACTTTATCAACTCTACTATGGCAATCGCAATGGTTAAAATTCCATATTAAATTTTTTTATCGACACATCAACCCACGTTATTACTTATGAAACTTCTCAATTCTCCTTAATGTTAAAAGTTCCTTATTTTTTATGTGGTTCCTCTTTTCCTCTCTTTTTCCTACAAAAATTGGTTTCTTATCTTAGAAATCGGTTTTACATGAGGAGTTCTTTATTGTGAGGAATAATGGGTAAGGAACTCACGGTTATGAAACTTCTTATTTAAGATCATTACTATTGGCTTTAGGAGTATTATTGCCCCCACACTGTGACACTTGTGAGTACTGGCTCTACTCGTTCTTTGTCATATGACGTGAATGTGAAAGAACTAACCATGGACCACGCATTCTTTCCGTCATTATTGACCGATTAATCTTATTTACTCAGTACATTTTATTTTTATTTCACCTTTTTTTATACATTTTACCCCTTCAATTATGGGCCATGCTATAGTTGTTATTACAAAGAGAGGGGGATTTTAGATTCATATGGTAAAAGTTCTAATCCAGAGAACCTCCTTTTATTATTCTTTTACTCCATTCTTGTTTTTTTGATAGAACAAAATGCTAGCCTGTGTATACGTAGTTATTGCCTTATAGGAGCACACTGTAAGTTGCCTCCAAATTTGTCTGCTGTTTTGACAGTACAGGCTTACATTTTCATACAAAATTTGAGCTGACTATAGGATCTAATTTGAGCCAAAGTAGACCTTAGTCATACATTCGTACATGCCAGGGCCGGGGGAACCCGATCCTTACTAAACTTTTAAGCGTATATATCACTCGGTAAAGGACTACTGGCCCTAGCTCAAAAACAGCATCAATAACGCATATATAGTACTTCCTCCCATCCTATTCGAAACATACAATTACTATAAACTGATCATCCACTCCAAGCCTTAAATTTCTTTTTTGATTAAACACTTTACCATATATTCCTTGTATCTTTGCTCAACATACTTACGCAAAATGTCATTAAGTTTTAGCTTAGCCACTTTCTTTTTTTTGGTGGAATGTGAGTAGTATTATTAATCACGGAAAGGATTTATAAGTGGAAACCAAAACTATACAAGCACAAGATAATCAAAGCTAGCAATAGAAACTAGAAAAGACCTAGTTACTAATGAGCATAGTGATCTAATTCAACCCAGTAGGAGTCCACTTCTTAGCTTCATACGACTTCAGCCTGATGATCAGCACAGACCCACTTGACAACGCTTTTAGCCACTTTCTTAAACTTTGTGAAAAATTTAATGTAACTTAGCTTTGGATTCAGTGGGAGGAAGTAATAAATTTATGAAGAATCAAGCATGCTATGCCTTTAGCATATCTTTGATGTTACTCTGATAAATTGTACAGAAATACAACATGTTCATGGCTCAGATAGGATGCGCAGCAATAGGAGTGTTAGCATTCTCAATCTTTGGCCCAGGTTGGCTTGCTAGAAGCACTGCTTTAGCCGCCTCCCTCGCCTTTATGATCTTCACTAAGTCCACTCACCCTCCTGGTATTTTTCTTTCATTGACTTCAAGTTGGTTTCGTTACATCATCAGTATTTGGTCTCACACCTCATGAGACAATCTCTTGTATAAAAATATAATTCATTTCTCAATATAGAAATTGGCCGTCTTGCATGTAGAAAAGTTATTGAAAGTGAATTGAGAATTTCATTAACATGAGCACAATATTTATACAGGCTAGAAACCTGAGTAAACCTAGTATCTAACTAGAATCCTAGGAATAGGAAAGTTACAATATTTGACAATAATACAAAGATTACAAAATATAACAGATTATAGAATCCTAAATAATATCTTTAACTAATATCTTCAATACGCTCCCGCAAGTCGGACGTTCCAAAGGAAAGGCCGAGCTTGAGTAATAACGAGTAAAACCGTGCCTTAGGAAGAGGTTTGGTTAGCGCATCTGCAAGTTCGTCGGAAGTGGATATGTGTTGAACACGTAGTGTCCCATTTTGAACATGTTCTCGAACAAAATAGAACGCAAGGGCTACATGTTTCATTCGTGAGTGAAAAACTGGATTTGCTGCATAATGAGTAGCACCAAGATTATCACAGTAGATCACTGGAGGAGACTTAATGGTGAAGCAAAGTTCGGAGAGAAGAGAGCGGAGCCAAATCAGTTCGGTTGTGGTTGAAGCCACTGCCCGAAATTCAGCTTCCGTAGTAGAGAGCGCTAGTGCTCGTTGTTTCCGAGAAGACCAAACAATTGGGTTCCGGCCAAGGTAGATAATAAATCCGGTAGTAGAAATATATTTGTTGCCATCACTTGCCCAATCTACATCACAAAAAGCATGAAGAGAAAGAGGAGTATTGCTAAATAAATTAATACCAAACGTTAGAGTTCCTTTTAGGTAACGAAGCATCCGCTTCAAGGCTAACCAATGAGACTCTTGAGGATCCTGCAAAAACTGTGCAAGCTTGTTGACACCAAAAGCGATATCGGGACGGGTGAGGGAAAGATATAAGAGGCTAACAACAATAGCGCGGTAGTCGGTGGGATTGGGGATGGATTTGCCCGTAGTAGCCTTGAGTGGCGGGTAGGCGGCGATGGGGGTGGGGGTAGGTTTACAGTCAAGCATGTTGTAACAAGAGAGAATATCATAGGTATATTTAGTTTATGTGAGGGCTAGGCCTGTTTTAGTAGGAGTAACCTCAACACCAAGAAAATATGACGGAAAACCAAGATCTTTAAGAGAAAAGCGACGAGAAAAGGAAACGAAGAAGGATTGAAGTTCCTTCGTCGGTGGACCGGTGACAATAATGTCATCAATATAAACAAGAAGAAAAATAGGATTAGTCATAACTTTGTGAATAAAAAGGGAGGGATCAGAAATTGATTGTTTAAAACCGTAAGAGAGTAAATAGGATTTAAGTTCATTGTACCAAGCCCTAGGAGCTTGTTTGAGACCATAAATAGCTTTAGATAATTTGCAAACAAAAGAGGGAGAATTTGCATTAATAAAACCAAGAGGTTGAGACATAAAAGCAGTTTCAGTAAGAGTACCTTGAAGAAAAGCGTTGTTGATATCAAGTTGTCGCAGAGACCAACCACGGGAGAGAGCAAGTGCTAAGACGAGACGAACTGTTACGGGCTTAACAACAGGACTAAAAGTTTCAGAGTAATCTACTCCGGGACGTTGAAGAAAACCTTTAGCAACTAATCGTGCTTTATATTTTTGAATTGAGTTGTCGGGATTATATTTAATACGAAAAACCCACTTGCAACCAATTACATTGTAGGATGGATTAGGAGGAACACGTTCCCATGTGTTATTTTTAACTAAGGCTTGGTATTCATCTACCATGGCTGAGTACCAATTTGGGTCAGCTAGGGCAGATTTGACCGTAGTAGGAGGGAGGGAAGGAGATACAACGGAGGCTAGAGAGGCATACTTAGGGTTAGAGACTCTAATATTGTGCATAGCACGAGTCACAGGTCGGTTCGAGGGAGGAGGAGGGGAAGGGGGGACGGTTCGGTAAGTGGAACCGAGGAAGAGGAAGACTCGGGCGAGGAGGAGGGGGACGGCGAGGGGGAGGCAGCGGAGGAGGGTGAGGAGGCAGCGGAAGACGAGGGGGAGGGTGGGACTACGCGAGGGGCCGTGGGGGGCGGGTCCTGCGTGTGTAGACACGCAGGGGGGTGGCCGGGTCGAGACTCGGTTGAACCGGGGAGGGAGGGACCGGGTCGGGCTGATTTGGGACCGGGTCGGGATTTGGAGTAGGGACTATCGTAAAAAGTGGGTCCGATAGCCATTGGGACGGGGTGACCGGGGAGGGGGCGACGGGTAAGAGGGAGGGAAAAGGGAAGACCGACTCACAAAATTTGACGTGTCGTGAAGTATAAATTTTATTTGACACGGGTTCTAAACAGTAATAAGCACTTTGAGTGGAGGAATAACCAACAAAGATACACGGTTTAGAACGTGGATCAAGTTTGTGAGACGTATAAGGACGTAACCAAGGATAACAAAGACAACCAAAGCTACGAAGTTTATTATAATTTGGAATAGAACCAAATAACCTAAGAAAAGGAGAGTCATTGTGGAGGACGGGTGTGGGCATGCGATTTATTAAGTAAACAACAGTGACAAAGGCATACGACCAATACGTGGTAGGTATGTGAGCATGGGTGAGGAGGGAGAGCCCGGTTTCGGCAATATGACGATGACGTCTCTCAGAGATACCATTGTGTTCAGGGGTGTGGGGAGGAGAGGTGAGATGGGTTATACCATCGGAGGTGACGGAGGGGGTGAGTTTTAAATATTCACCCCCGTTGTCGGAAAAAATTCGAATTATGGGTCGATTAAAAAAAATTTCGACTAAGACACGAAAACGATTAAAGACCGAGGACGTATCAGATTTACGTTTTAAGGGATATAACCAAGTGTATCTAGTAAAGTGATCGACAAACACGACATAATATTTAAAATTATCTACGGAGTAAAGAGGAGATGTCCATACATCCGAGAAAACTAATTCTAGGGGGTGAGAAGAAGAGAAAGAAGAAGTAGAAAAAGGAAGTTTATGACTTTTATTAATATTGCATGCATTACACGGGTTGGACGAGACCGATGTAGTTTTTATTTTAGCTAAACTAGTAATAGAGCTAAGTATAGATAAGGATGGATGACCAAGTTTGTGATGCCATGAGTCCGGAGAGATGGATGTGGTGTAGGCCGAGATGGGTAAGGCGGCGGGCGGAGGAGTCCATATGTATAATCCGGATTTAAGTTGTCCTGTTAGTAGCACCTGTCCCGTTAGTCGGTCCTGCAACACACAAGATTTAGAAGAAAATTTAGCAATAGCATTGTTGTCATGACAAAATTGTGAGACAGAAATAATATTTTTGGAAATTTTAGGAGCATGTAAAACATGAGTAAATTTAATTAGATGAGAGGAAGGAGATTTTATAGAAAAGGAACCAATATTATTTATGGTAAGAGGAGAGCCATCGCCAATTAGGAGATCGTCGTTTCCGTCATATGGTGCATGGAGTGCAAGGTTATTGAGATCATGAGTGATGTGATGAGATGCACCACTATCGATGATCCAATTTGGGGAGTAGGTATCGGGAAGGTTAACGGTGTTGGCTTGAGGGTTGTTGGTGCGGCGGTTTTGGTTGGTGGGAGGAGGTCTTGGAGGGACGGTGATGTTAGGGTAGAGGTTACGGAATATGGCACAAGTGCCAAGGTAATGAGCGGGAACATGGCACCATTGACATTTACCCTTAAAGGGAATGGTGTTGGTACCGGTTTGGTTGGTGTGAGGAGTGGGGAGAAGACCGGGTTGATTGGAGCGAGGGTTGGGGCGGGTGTTGGGTCGATTGAAGGCGGCAAGGGCGGTGGCGGGGAGAGGTGAGGTGGTGGAGTTTTGGGTGTGTTTGAGAGAGAGGTCATATTGGATGAGACGTTCATGTAGGGCGTCGAAAGAGATGAGGGTGTCCCGATGTTTGACAGCATCAACAAGAAAGCGATAGTTTTCATAGTCGAGTCCATTGATAACCTTGGCGATAATATCTTCGTCATCCATGGGTTTTTCTAGGTTGGCTAATTCATCTACACACGAGCGAATCAGCTGCATATATTCTGCGGCAGAGTGTCCACCCTTTGAGATGGAGTTGAAACGATCCTTGATTTGAAGGATTTGGCCACGAGAAGGATTGGCATAAGTGGACTTTAGATTAGTCCAGATTTCGCTAGAGGTCTTGGAATTATGCAAGAACGGAGCGATACTATCAGATACAGTTCCACGAAGGGCAGCACTGAGAAGACGGTCTTGACGGTTCCATGTTAGGTGAGCCGGATTTGTGGATGTGGCTTTAGTGACAGCATCCGTGATTGTAGCTTCAGGACATGGATGAGTTCCATCAAGATATTTGAACAAATCAAAGCAAAAAAGTAGGTCTTCAATTTGACGTGCCCAATTCCGATAAGTTGCCGGGGTGAGTGTCGTAACGTTGGCTAGATTCACCGCGATAGGAGGGACATTGGGTTCGTGAGGATTGGCGAGAATTGATGCAGAACCGGCCATCTCGCAATTTTTTTTTTGTTTGATGTGAGTCGCCGTGAAGAAGGGAGAAAGGAAGCGATTTTCTAGATGGAATCGTTTTGCTCTGATACCATGTAGAGAAGTTATTGAAAGTGAATTGAGAATTTCATTAACATGAGCACAATATTTATACAGGCTAGAAACCTAATACAGTTAAGGAAAGAGTAAACCTAATATCTAACTAGAATCCTAGGAATAGGAAAGTCACAGTATTTGACAATAATACAGAGATTACAAAATATAGCAGATTACAAAGACTAGAAGATATTCCCAAATAATATCTTTAACTAATATCTTCTATATTGCACCGTGATTTATGTTGTTCCATATAGCCTGTATTCCCTTCTTGAATGACATCGTTTTTTGTCTGAATATATATGTAGCTGCAAGCTTACCATTGTTGTTCATCGATGGAGCCAAACTTCACGGTTTAAATTTCTGGTACGCGCTGTTTCCTGGAGCAGCAGGGTGCATCCTCATCTCTCTCATTGTACGTCCTCCCTTGACATTTGATATTACAAATAGAAAAACTGAGATGAAGGGGGTAGTTCTTAACAAAAAGAATTGCGGCCAGTAGCTAACTTGAGCTTATTTTTTTAAGTTATAGTTTTTCGACACACGGTCGTTTTGTTTAGGCTTTTGATGAGTTAACCTAGCTACCTAATTCATTCGATTAGTTTAATTATTTCCACTCATGTTCATCGGGGTAGATTACTTTTAGCTTTAGACTTTGGACTTTTTTTTACTTAGATAACCATAGGACTCATTTTACATAAAACTTGAAAAATTACATATCTTTATTTAGCAATAGTGGAGCTGAAGACGTACTAGATATTCCTAGGATTCAGAACAAGAGATAACTAGATAACAATGAGAAGTGGCTACTTTTTATGTATTGTGACATGCCAATTATTTTATCTCGTTGCAGCAAGAGATCGTATTCTACTTGCAGCAGAATTTCAAGTTCTAATGAACCTTCAAGGCGATCATCATTAAATCCTTCCGACAAGAGCAAGCCAGCACGACACAATATTTTTTTGACGACAAATGTAGTTAATATTCATTTTTGTGACACTTTGCAAAGTCTTCAGAAAATCAGGAAGATAAGGGATGCAAATGTGAAGCTTCTGGATGGACGCACAATATGTGTACAGGAAACAATCATTCTAAGCATTAGATAGTAAACCCCTTTAATTTGTTTATACTAATATTATACTCCGTATTTTGTATAGAAGAAGATCAATGAAAGTTGAACTCTACACTTTTTTATGTAGATAATCGCATACTCAATTTCAGTTTTGAGCTTCAGGGAAAGATCTGCTCTTTCATTAATTAATTTGTTTCTATGTATAGTTCTTGTTTAAGGCTAAGTTTAAAGGGAGTCTGAGCCTCTGAGACTCGATCATACCTGGATGTGGTTAGTACCAGTGGTGGACCCAGAAAATTTGGAAAGGGGTGCACTATATCGGTAAAGAAAGACCAGACGTGAAAAAAAAAGCTCCGCAGTTCGCAAATAACCGCCCAAAAATAATTCGAACTGAAAAGCGACCCATCCGATAATTACCTACATGTTTATTCTTATTGATTTCATACTAGTATAGGGCCCCGTGCATTAGGGCAGAGCACGGATCGGATATCCGATCCGAATCAGATTTTCGGATCGGATATCCGATCCGAAAATCCGAAAATTTTAATATCCGATATCCGATCCGAATCACTTCGGATATCCGATTTTTGATATCCGAAAATTTCGGACCGGATATCCGAAATATCCGATATCCGATTTGGTTGAGATTTTTGGTCAAATAAAATTCTAAATGAAGTTCAATTCAACTCGAAAAATCCTAATCTTAATTAATGCTTAATGTAAAATGAATTAAATTATAACCTACTCACATTAGAATACACTAACCCAATATAAAAATTACAAAAAAAATTCATTGTTCGGATCGGATCGGATATCCGAAAAAATTATTTTGGATATCCGAATCCGATCCGATATCCGAAATTTTCGGATCGGATATCCGATCCGAAATCATTTTTCGGATCGAATATCCGGTTTTTCGGATCGAATACGAATCGGATAGCGGATCGGATTCGGATAGTCGGATAATTTGCTCAGCCCTACCGTGCATAAATGCACGGTATATATAAAATTTACTTTGTATCATACATACTAATTAAAGATTTTATATTGGAGGTATATTAATGTTTACCTTCCTCAATTTTGAGAAAATAATTTCAAATTGATAAGCAGTAATGGAGTAAAATTAATAAATGTATGTTTAGATGGAAATATTATATCTACAAAGTATATTTTTATTTATGTTATTCTCATATTTCGAAACGCTTAATTCCATATATATCTTAATTAATACTAAGAATTGAACATTCATATGATACATTTGTTTTTAAATGGTTTAATAGTTTTTTTTGTTTTATGAAATAGAAATTGGACTATTTCCACAATTTTATAAAAAAATTATGTTTAGAGATTCAACTCGAAAAAAAAACGTTATTGAGAAAAAAGAACCGAATATATGTAACACCCCTGATTTTATAAATTAAATTAAATTAAAATTTTGTTCGTATTGTTATCATTACGATATAACTCGTAATTCTTAAAATTATTATAAAACGAATTTATCCTTTAATCATTTCAAACTCCTAAAATTCTATTTGTCTCGAAAACTCTTCTATTATTTAAAACTTATTTTTATCTCCTTTTCGATTCATTTTATACATTTAATTTAATTCTTATCGAAAGTCTATTTTGACGATTTAAATTCTAAATTCTTTTCATTTATTTATATTTAAGCTCGAATTTCTATTTTCTGCTCGAAGCTCATTTATTTTAAGTTTCGTCAAAACATTTATTACATTTCCTCGAGAAATCAATTTAATTCACTTTATCGAAGATTTATTATTTATCGGGAAATGCTATTTGATCGTCTAATTATTTATTTCTGTCAGCTTCGTTTTCGTCTCGACTACTTTATTTACTCATTTTATTTGACGGACTGATTATTTATTAATTTTATTAACTCGTTTTAACCCGATTCATGGGTCAGTCAACTTATCGTTACGGAATTCGTTTAATTCGTATTTCCGAACCGATTCATTTAACTAATCCGTATTTCTAACTCCGTGTTCCTTACATATTTATTGGTGGACCCAGGGTGATTCATTCCCCTCATTATTTACGTTCATCCCCTTATTGATATACATTTCCCTTTCCTTTTATTTTGGTTCCACCGCTTCAACCTCCTTTTCCCATTTCAATCCTGGTTCAATGCTTTCCCTCACTGCTCTCTTTGTTTTTCACGACATATCCCCTTCCTTTTGTTCCCTTTTTTTTTCTTGGTCCGCTTCACCATCTTTCTGCCTTCATCCTTCACCCTTTTTCCTTCGTTTTTCCCCTTATTTTTTTTTTCACTTTTTCTCCGGTTTTCCGTTGCTGCACTGCTGTCTATGTTGCGCTGCTGCTGATGCTGCTACTGTCCGTTTCTTCCTCTCCGTTTCCGTCTTCTTCTTATGCTTCGTTGTTTCTGTCTTCGTTGTCGGAACTCGGTTAGTAATTATCGTTCTTATTCTTCTCCTCTTTGCTGCATTTTTTCTGCTGTTGCTCCGTTCTAATGTTGTTGTTCCTGCGCTGATGCTTTTCGGTTTCAGTTTTGTTACCTGTAGTTCTTCTTATCCCTCTTTCTTCTTCGTTTTCTTCTTTTATTTGCTGCTGCTGTCTTGTTTGCTATTGTTGTTTTATGTCGATCGGTTGCTGTTTCCGTCTCCCTGTTTTGCTTCTTTTCTTCTTTTTCCTCCTTTCTTCTCCTTTGTGCGCTGCTGCTACTGTCTTTGTCGATTCGGGTCTGATTCCTGATGTCGGTTGTTGTTGCTGTTCATTGTTCTGATCGCTCCATTCTACTGTCGTCTACTGCAGCGTTTTGTTGCTGTCTGATTACTGCTGCTTTCCTTTCCTCTTCTTCTTCCTTTTCTCCTCATTCTTCTTTTGTTGTTGCTGCTGCTGTGCATTAGTGTTGTTGCTGTCTGTTCTGTCCGCTGATGCTGTCTTGTTTTGTTGTTATTGTTGATGTCGCTGTTGTTGTTGCTGATGCTCGTCTTTCTTCTTCCCAATCTTCATCTTCTCTTCTTCATTTCGTGTTTGATGCTGTTGTCTGCTGTTCCGATTTCCCTCCTTCTTCTCCGTCTCATTTCATAGTCCTTCCTCGCTCCTCCCTTTTTTTTCCCTTGTCACGTTTCAGGTCATCTCTAGTCATTTCCGACCTTCTTTAATCATGATTCCTTCGTTTCTGTTTCTGTGTGTATCGGATTCCGTGGAGCCTCGAAATAGTTTGCAGACGAATATCTGAAGGATCGAAGCTTTGGGAAATAGATGGAACGACAAGTGCTTTGATAATTTTTGCACCAAAGGTAATTTTGGGACGTTACTCGATTTTATATCGTATGTTTGAGTAGTAGTATGTAGTAAATAGTTTAACTTCGTTTTTTCTAATTTTAGCTATTTGTTAATGCTAATAATATTGTTTTTAAATCATATGCCTTATATATTTCTACAACTTTCGATGAACTTTTTATTAAAATAATGTTCAAAAATAAAGTAATTATTGTTTCGGGTCGGACTAAAAACTAATTGTCAAAATGGTGTCCACCTAGGCTTGGACAAATACATACCTACCCATTCCCACTTAACAATACCCAAACCCAACTCATCATCTTCAACCTATACCAAACAACCACCGTAACTCCATTAACACCACCTACCACCATGACCACACAACCACCACGCAACCACCTTTCCTCTTCGTTCACTCCGGCGAGCTCCGCCCCGGCGACTACCGTCGCCCTCGTCTTCACGGTCAAATTTCTGCCACCATTTTTCTTTATCGACCCTAATTCGATATCCTTATTCAAGCCATTGTGAAATTCTCATTCTTAGCTCGCCACCACGTCAATTCAATCCTAATTCAATTGGCTTGTCATTTGTTCTATCAATCTTCACCACTTCAACTATTAATTCACTATTCATCAAATTAATTGTCCTATTAAATTCAGTTAATTGTACCCCTACAATCGAACAATGCGACATACAAACAAGCTATCCAAAGAACCCTCAAAAAACCGGCGGCGAACTGGAGTCTTCATCAGATGCCAAACCCGGTTCGCCATTGTCGGTGCCGGCGCCGAAAAGGTCGGGATACTGCTTGGATTGTTTATCACCGTGAAATTTGACCGTGAAGACGAGGGCGACGGTGGTCGCCGGGGCGGAGCTCGCCGGAGTGAACGAAGAGGAAAGGTGGCTGCGTGGTGGTTGTGTGGTCATGGTGGTAGGTGGTGTTAATGGGGTTATGGTGGTTGTTTGGTATAGGTTGAAGATGATGAATTGGGTTTGGGTATTGTTAAGTGGGAATGGGTAGGTATGTATCTGTCCAAGCCTAGGTGGACACCATTTTGACAATTAGTTTTTAGTCCGACCCGAAACAATAATTACTTTATTTTTGAACATTATTTTAATAAAAAGTTCACTTTCGATATCGTTTTGTAATTGTTTGGTAATTTAATTATTTACGCTCGTTATAATATTTTGTTGATTATCGTGACACTAGTAAATAAATAATATCGATTTCATATTTTCTTCATATTTTGTTAATTTATAATTTTAACTCAAAATCGTATTTTTATATTATAATCAAGGTTCGTATACTTGTTTAATAAATTAATTTTCGTTTTACGATTTATTCTAATAAATGAGAAAATGGTCGATTTTGTTTTAAATATAATTTTTAGTCGAAACTATTTTCACTAATAATTTTCGAATTTTTTATCGTTTTAATGTTTTTTATTAAATTATTTAATGTTTTAGTGTCCTTTTCAAACTATTTATCATCAATGGGTCCACGTCATCGTTTTCTTTTCTTTTTTCATCTCGGAAACAAAGCCGCTAATTGAACTAGCGGCTGCCTACTTTACTGAAGCAAAAAAACAGAGAAAAAAACAGAGCAGCAGCATCATCCTCAATCCCACCCTCCTCATCCACCGTTTCAGTCATCCACTGTCACCTCGTCTCTGCCACCGCCGTCTCCCTCCGCCGTCTGACCTTCTTCTGGAAGCACGCCATTTCAGATCGAGTAATTTTGTTTAATTTCGTTATCCATCAGATCATTGCGTTTGTGTAGACACCCGCATTTTGCCTGCTAGTGTCTATGGCAGTTCCCGACAAACACCCGATGATGATCGGACGCAAACGTGACTTAGTATACTCGGATTTGGACCCGAAATCAATAATATCTGACATGGACTTTTAGCGGAGTAATAATCTCACAAAACAGACATCAAATTCAGGCCCAGTGGGTCGTTCCGAGCAAAATAAGACTAATTTGGGCCAAAACCGACACCAAAAATAAATCCCGTCTTTTGGCGACCGGGTCAAAACCCGGTCAAAGACGAACCCGTCACAAAAACAGCCCAAGTACACCTTCTAGAAGCTAGCGCCTATTTCTAAATTCAAAAAAGATCACACAATCAACCAAGTCAACACCTTCCTCTTTTACCTCGATTTACCTTATCCACTCGATCGAGTGGATTGACCCACTCGGTCGAGTGGAGCGTCAAAGATCGGATCAGGCCCATTTTCTAGGGCACTCGACCGAGTGCACTAGGGCCACTCGATCGAGTGACCCTAGGTCGTGGGGTAAACTCTATAAATACCCCCTCCAACCCTTTTGCATTTATGTTTTTACCTAATGCAAACTTACACTAAACTATTACCCTAATCCTTCTACACTCTACACATTACAACCCTAAGCAAGCACACATAAAAACCGAGTCCCTTGTCCCTCGAAAAACCGACATTTTCATCCACACACACACATACACCATAACTTACATACATCCTCGATACTCCATAGTCCCGTCACTATTCGCGAGTCCATTTCCGAGGTCCCTACTAAGCATGTATGTTGAGGGTGTCCTAAACCCCATCTCGATCTTTGTCCTCTTTATTTTACGTTTTTTTTGTATTGTTAATATTATACTTATACTAGTATTATAATTCTAACACTCTAACTCTAACATCCTAACTTTTACATTTTCGCATACTAACTTTTCTATTTCGCGTTACTAACACATTACTATCATACCGCGTATATATATATATTAATACCGAAAATTCGGTTTCGGATACGTTTGACTATAATGGTCGCCTAAAGTCCGTCTAATCCCTTTACGAGTAACGACGGAGGTGGAGCCCTTTCGAGGAGCCCCGCCCCAATGTGCTCAAGGGCGTGACGTGATCGCGACAAATCGTAGTTGAACATATTCGATCCCATTTTAATTAGTGCGGAACCCGTTGACACGAAAACCGACATCACATAACCCAAAAGGGTTAGTTTCGATGTCGTGACGTAGAGGGAGGCATTTCGTCGCTAATTCAAATTTTCTAACGTAAACGTTTCATAAAATCCCGACAACGGTATTATAATCGTACATGTACACGATTATAGTACCGGAGGTCGAGTTAAATTCAAATAGTGCGATATTTGTATTTAACTCGACCGACCGTCGTTTTCAACCTCAAAAACGAGACGAGTTGACGCTCGTACAGGGGCTACTCGACCGAGTGCATAGGCCGCTCGATCGAGTAGCGTCCATCAGACTGGACAGAACCCTTTTCGAGGGGATACTCGACCGAGTGCATAGGCCACTCGATCGAGTAGCGTCCATAACACTGGGCAGAAACTTTTTTGAGGACGCACTCGACCGAGTCAGACCATGACTCGACCGAGTGGGTCCTGTAACCCAGAAAACCGAGGGCCTTGACACACACTTTCAAGCCTCGTCCTTTTATCGACATTAGTCATCACGTGTAAAGACTATCACGTGACTATCCTATTTTCAAAACCATGCACATCACGACACGTAGAACGACTTTGATCGATTTTTCGACGTGATAAGTCGGGACAAGGCATCGAGACATAGGATCGGGCTAGCATCACGCTTAGGCCCTATGTCTCCGTCCTTCGTTTAATGTGCAACATAATGTGCATTTAAACGGAGTTAGTCCACTTACACATTTCTTGGTCAAGTTTATATATGGGTCCGTCCGTAACCTTTATTTATTTATTATACCATTTCCATATCGTTTATGTAACTTTTGTATTGGCCGGGTTGTATTTCCGCCCGTTTAACTTGTACGTTATTTACGTTTGAGTTTCATTTATTTACTTGCTTATCGCTTTATAAATGAACCTCGCATGCTAAACCATTTCGATCATAATTAAGATGCATTAAATGACGTAGTTCACATACTATTCACATGCTTAGCCCGAAAACGCTGTTTGCATATCATTTAATCGTTTTACTAGCGCGCTCACACGAACACGAACGATGTCTTAGTAGAGGCCGCCATGTGCGGGCGGGGTTGGGTGTCCTTAGTGGGCTTCCCAACACGTACCCTCACCCCTTACTCAGAACCTTTGGTTTCCGGATGTCCGAAACCCTTGGCGCACGAGAGTCATTCTATATACGAAAGCCAGTTTAGACGGTATTGATATTGCAATGCAAAGGGACGAGCCCAATGAACTCTGAAATCGAAGTGGGCTTACTTTGTGTATAGCCCGTGACGACATAGAGTGGGCTCGTATGGTTCCGAATAACCATAAAATTCGGTGGCGACTCCATTTTGACTTAAATTTCGAACCCGAGAGCAATCTCACCACGAGATTCATTCGCCTACCCAAACCCGCGCGTGGCCGCGTCGGGGTGGACCTACGTCATGTCCACAATTTGGCGACTCCGCTGGGGATACCTGATGTACCACATGTCATCGGGGTTCCTAGGGTGAGACTCGAAGAGAAATCGTTCGTATATTAGTGTGCGCGCATTAGTTTAATGGTTCATGCATAACCCAAATTTTGCCCGGGCCGGTTACTTGTGACCGACGTCCCACTATACCACGGTGCATTCCAACATGGGTGCACTAAAGACTTCGATGGCGGAACTCACCGGGGTTTTACGGCAGGTCCTAGTTCCAAATCGGCTAGGAAGTCCGTCTCGTTTCGTGAGAATGCGATCGTTGTTGGTATAGACCCTACTTTGACCGACCGAGACTTAGTGTAAAGCATACATAAGCGTCGTTATAATGCTTGCGTGACTACGTGCTACTTGGTTTCCGTGTCATTTTTCGAAAAACCGTCATTTCAAAAAATGCATTTTTGCAAAGCACCCAAATTTTGAAAAACCCGAAATGCTGTCCGTTTCGGGACCCGTCTTTTCAAAATATCCAACTTTCAAAACTCGGAATGCCGCCAAAATTTAGGATCAAATGATTTGACTCAAAATATCCTTTTTTCTCTAGTCGGCATGCTGCCCGTTTTAATTCGTGAATTTCCAACACCATCTCGATTTTCTGAATTTTCAAAATTCTAATCTTGGTTTTCGAAATTCCGTTTTTTTTAATTTCCAAACTCTCGGAAATTCATCCACTTAATATTCAAATTTCAAACATCCAACTATCCTAGTAAACCTTCCTTATTATAGGACCTACCGTCTAGCCGTGTGTCGGGTCTTTGCATAGTATGTCGAAGGTCTATAGCGTCGAAACTCCGCTGATCCTATATCACGAGTTTCCCCCCTTTCCCGAGTCCGCCTTATCCGTCAAGGCATGACCGACCCGCGTAGGGAAAACCCCTACAAAGGAAAGTCCGTCCATACACTCGAGTCAAAAGTCTGGGGAAAAAGTCTCACGTGGACCCTCCTTCGAACGGGATTAGGCCCACAAAGCCAAAATCCTAAGGAAGTTATACCACCCATCGAGTCATCCGTCTAGATGTCTTTCTCGAGTCTCTAGTCTTCTTTCCTAGTGTCGCTCGGGATATACTTTTCCTTTTTTACCAAGATCTGGGTTCAGTTTCTGATTACGCGGTGTTCTTACAGACAGGCCGCCAGCAACTAGACACGCTCGAAGGATGGCTACTTTGAACAGCCTACAAACCTCTTTGGACGCCATGGTCGCGAAGCAGACCGACATCGAAGCCCAACTGACCGAAATGAGGGCTGGCCAGGTAGCCATTGTTGCTCGCCTAGCTACGGTGGAGCAAAGGGCTCCTAATGTCGAGGCCAATGAGCCTCTTGCTGAACTAGTCAGCGCGGTGCGCCGGCTAGAGGAACAAGTCCATTTGGCTGGAAGCAACAACATTCATCGGGAGAATAGTCGAGAGTACAACCCGCTGAGTGACAAGCTGCCCGCAAACCTGAACCTCACAGGTTTGCCCATGTTCGAGGGAACTGAGGACCCGTTACTACATGTGCGGGCCTTCAAGGAATTCATGGCCATCAAGGGAGTGGATTCTACCATGTTCAAGAATCTATTTGCTGCATCCCTTGAGAAGCACCCACGGGCCTGGTACTACAGGCTAGACCCGAAAAAATACCCTACATGGGATGATGTGGCTACCGAGTTCGCTCGGAACTATGCTGACAACACCGAGATCCAAACCACAATGAGATCTCTGGAGGTTATGGCCCAAGAGCCAAAAGAAGGTTTCACCAAGTACCTTCAACGCTGGAGGGCCGAGAGCGTGAAGTTGGTCGATAAGCCCAATGAGAAGACTCTAGTGGAGGCTTTTGTCAAGAACCTCCTCCCCTCCTACCGGGTTCACCTCCGATATGCTGTCATACCCAATTTCACCACCCTTACTGAAATGGGTATGAGGATCGAAGACGACCTGAGACTAGAAAGCCTCACTAAGGCTGCTAGCAAAGGATACCAAGGGGCCTCTTCCTCCACCACTAAGCCCCAGGCTGCAACCCGCAGCATTTTTGACGCGGTTAATCTACTAGATGCCCCGTCCAAGAAGAACACCCCACCTCGGGTCTTCACTGATATAGGTACCACTTATACCTATGCCTTACAAAGGCTGTCCTCCAAGGGCCTAATCCAACCGATAGGCCCAACTCCTGAAGTTCCGGTCGAGCGACGCTCCAAGAACTACAATGCTCAGGCCTATTGCCAATACCACCGGGGCAATGGGCATGATACCGAAAAGTGTTGGAAGCTGAAATACTTGATCCAAGACCTGATCGAGAGCGGTAAAATCCCGCTACCCGGAGATAAGCCCAGCAACAAGGAGAACCCTTTCAGCTCCCATGCCATCTTTGCCGGGGAGGTGATTGACTGCTCTCACCTTATCTCTCCCTTCATCCCGCAAGTGAACGGGATTTGGTTCGACGACGAGGATGATATCTACCTCGCTAAGGGGGAAACCGTTCCCATTACCCCTGAACAGATTCGAGAGGCCAAAACTCGAGTCCTAGCCAGCAACAACCTTGGTCGTCCCTATTTAGCCACAAGCATTAGGGACACCCCTATCTCGGCAACCATCACCGATCCACTCGGGATGGAAGTCGCCCCTGAAGAGCCGACCGCCGAAACGGCCATCGCGAAGCAATTGAAGAGAACCCGAGTTGACCTCACTATATGGCAACTTCTTGTTAGCTCTCAAGAACATCGAGAAGCACTTACAAAGGCTCTCGATCAAGTCAAGATCGACTCTTTGGCTACCCCCGCTGAAATGGTAGCCACAGTCCTACCCCACCTAAAGGGTAAGGCCAAAGAAGGAGGCCCAATGATCACATTTTCCGAAGCCGATCTGCCGCCATTCGGGACCTCCCACAACCTGGCCCTTTACATCATGGTGATTTGCCGAGGAAAATACCTCCCGATGACCCTAGTCGACGACGGGTCAGCCGTGAATGTCCTTCCTCTAAGGACCGCCAAAGCCCTCGGCATTACCGAGGCTGACTATATCCCGACTGCTCAAACCATCCAAGCCTTTGATGGGAGTCCAAAGTCGGTAGCTGGGGCCATAAAACTGACCATCATCACGGGCCCGATAGAAAAGGAGCTTGAATTTCAGGTGATTGATGTCACCTCATCATTCAACTTGCTCCTAGGAAGGCCGTGGATTCATGCGGTGAAAGCTGTGTCCTCCACCCTCCACCGTAAGATCAAGATGCCTCTACTCGACAGTGTTGTTACTTTAGAGGCAACCCCAATGACCGTGGCTAGCTGTAACGCCACGGGCCGCACAGACCTCTGGGAGTTCGACTTTGTGGGGATGATCGAGGAAGAGTACCTTTTTAGGCCTTACTTCACCACGAGCATTGACACAATGCTACAGAACCTAGGGTACCTTCCGGGGGCTACCTCTCGACCCGACCTTCCAGCTGGGAAGATCATCGAGGTTCTCAAGGACGAAGACTCTCACTTCGGCCTTGGCTATGCCCTCACTCCGGACAACGTTGTCCGAGCAGGAATCGAAAAGGCCTGCAACATCATGAAGGGTATCTACTTGAGCCCTTATAGCCCACGGTTGTCTGACTACTTTGTCACACCCGTATTCGAGGCCATCCAGGTTGGACTCTACCAACCCAATGCCACGCACCTCGGGACCCACTTGGCCCGGGATTGCAACTACATCCCGGATGAGGTGTTCGCCCTCATCCAGTCCGACGGAGCGGATGATGCCGAGCCCGCGCTAGGGCTGCTCTTCGGGGAAGACACCATAGCCCCGACTCCAAAGGAAGACCTGGTCAACCTGATCCTCCGCAGCAACAGGTTTGACCCGACCAAGCTGATCTCGGATGTTGGTTCCGAGACGGGAAAAAGGGCCTGGAGGAAGACTGTCAAGTGGACTGACAGTCAAGGAAAGATCTATAAGCTGGTCACCGGAGAGGGAGACATGCCTGAGTCTGAGTCCGAGTCTGAGTCGGAGTCTGAGTCTGAGTCTGAGGTCGAGTCTAGAGACGTCGGTGCTAGAGTCACTCCTGTAACCCCCCTCCCTTCTATCATTCCTGCTGCTGGCACTTCGGGGTCTGTCCCGAGTGCCTTACCAATTCCGCCACTGACCAATGATCAGATGGCTGCTCTCTTTTAGCTGTTTTCCAAGTTTTCAATCAATAATAACAGATGTTCTGCTTACGACTTGTCTCTTTTAAATTCCGCTTTCAAAAATGATTTATGCTATGACATTGAGAAATCCGACGAACAGGTACCCTTACCTCCACATCTGATCGAGCAACTAGAGCAAAGGGAATCCCGGAATCCGGTAATTGAAGAGACCGAGTCCATAAACGTGGGAACAACCTTAGAGCCTCAGATACTTAAGATAGGGTTATCCTTAGATCCCGAGGAGAAACAACAGTTTATAAACCTTCTCCAAGAGTTCAAAGACGTCTTCGCATGGTCCTACAAGGACATGCCGGGGATAGACCGGGAAATAGCCGAGCACCGCATACCTATCAAAGACGGGTGCAAACCGGTCAAACAGAAGCTTCGTCGAATGAGGCCCGAGTGGTCTCTCAAAGTAAAGGAAGAAGTCGACAAACAGTTCAAAGCCGGCTTCATACAAGTGTCCGAATATCCGGACTGGGTCGCAAACATCGTGTCGGTTCCTAAAAAGGACGGTAAGGTGCGGGTGTGCGTAGATTTTCGGGACCTTAACAAAGCAAGCCCGAAGGATGATTTTCCGTTACCACACATCGATATACTGGTGGATAACACGGCCGATCATGCCCTTCTGTCATTCATGGACGGGTATGCCGGATATAATCAAATCAAGATGGCGGAAGAAGACATGAGTAAGACTACCTTCACTACACCTTGGGGGACTTACTGTTACACCGTCATGCCATTTGGTCTCATTAATGCCGGGGCCACATACCAAAGAACCGCTACCACTTTACTACACGACATGATGCATAAAGAGGTAGAGGTTTATGTTGACGACATGATCGTCAAATCCAAAGAACGGGACGGTCACATCACCGCCCTAAGAAAATTCTTCACCCGATTGCGCAAATACAACATGAGGCTAAACTCTCAAAAGTGCAGTTTCGGGGTAACGTCAGGCAAATTACTGGGTCATATCGTTAGCCAACGAGGTATCGAAGTCGACCTAGCTAAACTCAAAGCCATTACCGAGATGCAAGCTCCTAAAACCGAAAAAGAAATAAGGGGATTTCTCGGGAAAGTCCAGTATATTAGTCGATTCATTTCCAAGCTAACCATGGTGTGTGAACCAATTTTCAAGAAACTGAAAATAGGGGAACGGGTACTATGGGATGACAAGTGCCAAGCTGCCTTCGACAAAATCAAAGAAATTCTGTCTGCTCCGCCAGTTTTGGTGCCACCTCAACCCGGTTTGCCTCTATCGTTATACCTAACAACGACCGAGACAGCCATGGGGGCTATGCTGGCTCAGACAGTTGACTCTGAAGAACGAGCCATTTATTACATCAGCAAGAAGTTTTTAGAGTATGAGTGCAAATATACCATGCTCGAAAAGACGTGCTTGGCTCTAGTCTGGGCCACTAAGAAGCTTCGACACTATATGCTCAGCTATGAGGTTCATGTCCTATCCAAGATGGACCCGATCAAGTACCTCTTCGAAAAACCCATCCTCAATGGCCGAATTTCAAGATGGACTCTAATGTTGGCAGAGTTCGACCTGAAATTTGTACCTTTAAAAGCTATTAAGGGGCGAATAGTAGCTGAATTCCTCGCTGACAGCCCGGTAACCGAGGAAGGACATACCGACACCTGGTCCTTCCCAGATGAAGATATTTTCCATACTGATGCCGAGACATGGGATTTATACTTCGACGGAGCATCTAATTTTCGAGGATTCGGAGTCGGGATCCTCCTAATTTCACCAAGAGGGGAGCATACTCCCGTCTCCATCAAGCTGGACTTTGACGTTACCAATAATGCAGCAGAGTACGAAGCATGCATTTATGGGCTACAAGCCGCCGCCAACCTAGGGATCACAAATCTCCGGGTACATGGCGACTCATCCTTGGTCATTAACCAAGCACTTCAAAAATGGAAGACTCGGAATGCTAATCTCGTGGCCTACCAGGCACGAGTAAGGGATCTCGAGAAACAATTCCAAAAGGTAGAGTACATATACCTGCCTCGGGAAGAAAATCAGTTTGCAGATGCACTCTCAAAATTTGCGTCTCTACTGAACATTCCCGACCACGTGACCAGTATGCCAATTTGTGTCGAAAGACGATCTGAGCCGGCGTACATCCATGACATTGAAGACATCGAGATAACCGATCCCGAACCTTGGTACCAGGCTGTGTTAACATACCTGACCAGCGGAGAGTATCCTCCCGGGACCGAGGGTCGAGCCAAGAAAGCCTTACGGAGGCTAGCCACCCAGTTCATCCGTACTGATGACGGGCAGCTGTACAAAAAGACGGCACAGGGGGCTCTTCTCCTTTGTGTTGACAAATATAAGGCCGAGAAAGTAATGGCCGAAGTGCATGATGGTGAAAACGGCCCACATATGAATGCTCACATGTTGGTCCGAAAAATCATGAGGCTCGGGTATTACTGGAACGCTATGGAAGCTGATTGCCAGTTATACGTCAAACATTGTCATAACTGTCAAATCTTCGGCAATGTGCAACATATACCGTCATCCCTACTCTATACCATGACGTCGCCTTGGCCGTTCTCGACATGGGGTATCGACATAATCGGGAAAGTAAACCCTTCCGGTAATGGCGGGCACTGCTTCATTTTAGTAGCTATCGACTATTTCACCAAGTGGGTCGAAGCTGAATCATATAGCATCCTCAATGCTAAACATGTCGCCAAATTTATCTAAAACAAGATAATATGTCGGTATGGAATCCCGCATGAATTTATCAGTGATCATGGAACTCATTTCCAAGCTGAGACCGCGGCCTTACTGGCTAAATACAAAATTCAAAGGCACACGTCCTCGCCATACCGTCCCCAAACGAACGGAGCAGTAGAGGCAGCTAATAAAACGATTGTCACCATACTAAAAAAGATGGCTGATAATTATCGGGACTGGCCCGACAAAATACTTTCGCCCTATGGGGGTACCGAACATCAATTCGCACCGCAACCGGGGCGTCACCATACTACCTAACCTATGGGATGGAGGCAGTCCAACCAGTTGAGATAGAGGTACCGTCCCTCAGAATTCTGCTAGAAAGTCAAGTACCCGAAGCTGACTGGGTTCGAGCACGGTACGATTCGTTGGTTCTACTAGACGAACGACGATCCCGCGCTCTCAACAACATCCAAATTTACCAGAAACGGATCCAACGGGCTTTCAACAAGCGGGTAAGGCCCAGAAACATTAAAGAAGGGGATCTAGTCCTTAAGTCTGTTCGAGCTTTACTACCAGTGGACCCAAGGGGAAAATTCAAACCCAACTGGGCTGGGCCATATCTGGTGAAGAAAATCCTATCAGGGGGAGCAGTAATGCTGACGGACCTGGACGGGAATGAGTTCGTTAACCCAACCAACCTGGACCAGCTGAAGCGTTACTACCCTTAGCCATTTCTCAATGTCATTAGCAATTTTTATCAAAATCATTTATTTTACAAAAAGCAAGTCAATGAGCTAGAATTATTTATTCTACTGTCGCAAAGCATCTTGAACCATTAGTCTTGGTGTAATTCGAGATTGCAAATTTCTTAAGTTTGAACTACGTTTGGTTTGATTCTGCTAATCGCGGATACGTAGGCAGCCCCTCAAAAGGGCACAACCAATGCAATCGAGAAAAGACAGGAACGGTTTAAATAATAAACTTCCTTTTATTAATTATCACAAAAAAGAGCCCCAATAAACTTGGGAAAATTACAAATGCAGGAATTCCAAAAAAAAAAACTACAAAAAAAAACACACGACAAAATAATAATAATATTTAAATAATAAAACTAAGGACTCGGTGTTTAGGGCATCTTGCCCTTTCCCTTGTCCTTGGCCACCTTGGCCGTCCACTGACGACGACGCGGAGGAGAGCGTTCCCGAATCACCACAGGGACCTCTTTAACCCGGACTCGCTTCTTGGAACTCGAGTCCTCATCCACCTCGATAGGCCCAAGTCGGGCCCTCACAGGCTCAGGGAGCCGGTCACGCGGACCTAATCGGTCCCGGGCCGCCAGCCTTGGCCCAAGTCGTCGCTCCAAGTCAGTCTGGGGGCTTTGCCGCCCCCGCGTGCCACTAGCACCGGCATCTTTAGCTCGAGTCTTAGTATGTGACTTAAGACCCGACTCTAATCGGACTAAGGTAGCAGGGGTCTCTCCCTCATCGTAGAATCCCCTATTGTCCTTTGCCGTCTCCCGACGGACCAGTTCGAAGGCCTCATCGACCTTCAGAGCTTTGCGAGCCTCCTCGGACTCCTCAGAAGTCCATTTCTCATACGCTCGAGAAACCCAAGCAGATTGGCAAGGGTTGGGAATAGTCCATGTAGGACGAGTAAACCATCTCTGCAACCAGGTGTCGCACATAGCGTCCGTCAGTTGGAGCGAAACGCTAATAATGGCTTCAGTCTCAGGGATGCGCTGAGACGAACCGAACTGCCTCAGAATGCGGTCCGGGTAGATGTGAACTGTCCAGTCAAGGGACAGGATCACAAGGTAACGAGCTTGGTCCCTCTTGGCCAACCCCGTCAGCTTAGAAAGGAACCACCAAGCAACCGTCCACCTAATCAAGGGGCCACCGTGGAACACCAATTCCTCGTCCCAGTAAGCTCGATTTATATGGTGATTCGAGCTTATCCGGCGCCCCCTAGAACTAATTTGGCTGCTACAGTAGTTGGGAACGCTCGGAGGAGGCTCTATGATCGATAAGCGCTCCGACAGCCAAACCTGCAAAAAGTATACACAGAATTTATGAGCAACGGAATGGTTCGCTACAGCCCACTCGATCGAGTACACCATCTGACTCGATCGAGTAAGGCTCCCTAAGACAACCAGAAGCTCGTCAGGTGTGACACTCGATCGAGTACACCATCTGACTCGATCGAGTAAGCCCTTCACAGACCGGCAGAAACACTTTACAGACATCACTCGATCGAGTGATAGGTCCACTCGATCGAGTGACTTACGGACCTTAAGAAACCGCGAAACAAAAAAAAGAGAGAAAAGAAAAAATTGAAAAATCGCGAGACGTATACCTGCAGAATGAGGGTGCTACCCGTCAGTTGCCGGGTTGGGTCAAGTCGCCTAGCATCCAGACCCATGATGAGCTCCCCAGTGGCTAGCCAAGCAGGGCTATGACCAGTCTCCATCTGGTCAACCACTCTAATCAGCCTAATTTGACCCACGCATGAGTCAGCATCCATCAACCCCTCGAACACGTAGCGGTGCAGCATGCAGAACGCGAAAGCCCTACGCTTGTGAGAAGGCGTAGCCCTTACATCCTGGCTGTTCATGAACTTGTCAGCCAAGTCAAAGAGGGAGACAGTATCTCCCCGTACCATTCGATCTGTCTCAGCATGAGACAGACCTAGGAAGTCCCTCAGTCTTCTCCTCGGGTCCGGGTAGAACGGAGGGATGGCGGGACGAGCAACAGGGCTCCAACCCCCGATAGCTGTGATCTCCTCGGGAAGAGGGCATATTTCTCCCCGCGGGAACGCAAAGACGTGGTGGGTAGTATCCCAAAGCGCCAAACAAGCATCCAAAAAGTGTGAATCAGGCACCAGACGCCGGAGAGGAAACAGGCTGACAATCCCCATTTGGGTCAGCTGAATTTTGTCCTCGTCCCGAAAGTGTTGGGACCAGGCAAAAAGCATTGAAGTGAGATGCTCAATACCCATGGCAGGAACTTGATTCCTCTTGAAAGACTGAGAGATTTTTGTTAAAGAGAAGAAGAGTTTTGATTTGAGGTGCAGTAAACTGAAGCAGGGAGACCTGTATTTATAATAGGGAAGCCTGGCAGTAACTCTGACTAACCCTGCCTCCTCAGTAAACTGGGCCCCAACATGTGCAGGCCTGACTTCAACCCAGAATAGGAATCTAGTTATCCTGAGCTTTCCTAAATCCTTTCTAAAAATTCCTAAAGTTCAAAAAAAAAAAAAAAATCTTTTTCGAAAATTTCAACTTTTCAAAACCCAATACTTTTTCCCCAGCACAAGTCGGTGTTTTGCCTATGTGTTACATGCAATTTATCATGTGTCAGCATACAGGTACACCCCGAGACTTCAGAAGCAAGTCCCCGCGCCACTATTTCACTCCCCAACGTGAGCCCATATTTATCCCAGAATGCTACAGTCAAAGCCATGATGTATCAGCATACGGGTACTCCTACACCTCCAAAAGCAAGTTTTACTCCCCACGGAGCTATCACCGGCAGGACAGGTATGACCCTCTGCTTATGGCTGGCGAGCCCTTCACGCTAGTCTACTGGACTATAAACGACCCGACCGGAAGGCTGCCAGGTCGTAATCTGCGATTGGCCTGGTAGCTACTCTGACTTTCGCCTTGTCCAAGCCTCAGTCAGAGTGGGGGCTCTGTAGACACCCGCATTTTGCCTGCTAGTGTCTATGGCAGTTCCCGACAAACACCCGATGATGATCGGACGCAAACGTGACTTAGTATACTCGGATTTGGACCCGAAATCAATAATATCTGACATGGACTTTTAGCGGAGTAATAATCTCACAAAACAGACATCAAATTCAGGCCCAGTGGGTCGTTCCGAGCAAAATAAGACTAATTTGGGCCAAAACCGACACCAAAAATAAATCCCGTCTTTTGGCGACCGGGTCAAAACCCGGTCAAAGACGAACCCGTCACAAAAACAGCCCAAGTACACCTTCTAGAAGCTGGCGCCCATTTCTAAATTCAAAAAAGATCACACAATCAACCAAGTCAACACCTTCCTCTTTTACCTCGATTTACCTTATCCACTCGATCGAGTGGATTGACCCACTCGGTCGAGTGGAGCGTCAAAAATCGGATCAGGCCCATTTTCTAGGGCACTCGACCGAGTGCACTAGGGCCACTCGATCGAGTGACCCTAGGTCGTGGGGTAAACTCTATAAATACCCCCTCCAACCCTTTTGCATTTAAGTTTTTACCTAATGCAAAATTACACTAAACTATTACCCTAATCCTTCTACACTCTACACACTACAACCCTAAGCAAGCACACATAAAAACCGAGTCCCTTGTCCCTCGAAAAACCGACATTTTCATCCACACACACACATACACCATAACTTACATACATCCTCGATACTCCATAGTCCCGTCACTATTCGCGAGTCCATTTCCGAGGTCCCTACTAAGCATGTATGTTGAGGGTGTCCTAAACCCCATCTCGATCTTTGTCCTCTTTATTTTACGTTTTTTTTGTATTGTTAATATTATACTTATACTAGTATTATAATTCTAACACTCTAACTCTAACATCCTAACTTTTACATTTTCGCATACTAACTTTTCTATTTCGCGTTACTAACACATTACTATCATACCGCGTATATATATATATATTAATACCGAAAATTCGGTTTCGGATACGTTTGACTATAATGGTCGCCTAAAGTCCGTCTAATCCCTTTACGAGTAACGACGGAGGTGGAGCCCTTTCGAGGAGCCCCGCCCCAATGTGCTCAAGGGCGTGACGTGATCGCGACTAATCGTAGTTGAACATATTCGATCCCATTTTAATTAGTGCGGAACCCGTTGACACGAAAACCGACATCACATAACCCGAAAGGGTTAGTTTCGATGTCGTGACGTAGAGGGAGGCATTTCGTCGCTAATTCAAATTTTCTAACTTAAACGTTTCATAAAATCCCGACAACGGTATTATAATCGTACATGTACACGATTATAGTACCGGAGGTCGAGTTAAATTCAAATCGTGCGATATTTGTATTTAACTCGACCGACCGTCGTTTTCAACCTCAAAAACGAGACGAGTTGACGCTCGTACAGGGGCTACTCGACCGAGTGCATAGGCCGCTCGATCGAGTAGCGTCCATCAGACTGGACAGAACCCTTTTCGAGGGGATACTCGACCGAGTGCATAGGCCACTCGATCAAGTAGCGTCCATAACACTGGGCAGAAACTTTTTTGAGGACGCACTCGACCGAGTCAGACCATGACTCGACCGAGTGGGTCCTGTAACCCAGAAAACCGAGGGCCTTGACACACACTTTCATGCCTCGTCCTTTTATCGACATTAGTCATCACGTGTAAAGACTATCACGTGACTATCCTATTTTCAAAACCATGCACATCACGACACGTAGAACGACTTTGATCGATTTTTCGACGTGATAAGTCGGGACAAGGCATCGAGACATAGGATCGGGCTAGCATCACGCTTAGGCCCTATGTCTCCGTCCTTCGTTTAATGTGCAACATAATGTGCATTTAAACGGAGTTAGTCCACTTACACATTTCGTGGTCAAGTTTATATATGGGTCCGTCCGTAACCTTTATTTATTTATTATACCATTTCCATATCGTTTATGTAACTTTTGTATTGGCTGGGTTGTATTTCCGCCCGTGTAACTTGTACGTTATTTACGTTTGAGTTTCATTTATTTACTTGCTTATCGCTTTATAAATGAACCTCGCATGCTAAACCATTTCGATCATAATTAAGATGCATTAAATGACGTAGTTCACATACTATTCACATGCTTAGCCCGAAAACGCTGTTTGCATATCATTTAATCGTTTTACTAGCGCGCTCACACGAACACGAACGATGTCTTAGTAGAGGCCGCCATGTGCGGGCGGGGTTGGGTGTCCTTAGTGGGCTTCCCAACACGTACCCTCACCCCTTACTCAGAACCTTTGGTTTCCGGATGTCCGAAACCCTTGGCGCACGAGAGTCATTCTATATACGAAAGCCGGTTTAGACGGTATCGATATTGCAATGCAAAGGGACGAGCCCAATGAACTCTGAAATCGAAGTGGGCTTACTTTGTGTATAGCTCGTGACGACATAGAGTGGGCTCGTATGGTTCCGAATAACCACAAAATTCGGTGGCGACTCCATTTTGACTTAAATTTCGAACCCGAGAGCAATCTCACCACGAGATTCATTCGCCTACCCAAACCCGCGCGTGGCCGCGTCGGGGTGGACCTACGTCATGTCCACAGTTTGTTGGTTAGTTTATGTCGTTTTTCCTATTATTAGTACTCCGTATCAATTACGAAGTAATAATTTCATGCATTAATTTGTTGTTATAAATTGATTTATTGAGATTCTTAGTTCCAATTCTAACAATTTAATTTCTGAAAGTTCGAAGTATTCGCAATAGCTTTCAATTTGTTCCAGTTATCTACACATCTGCAGTTCAATTTCTGGTAATTGCAGAAATTCTTTTAGTTTTCAATCTTTTTTTTGCAATAGGCGGAATGAACATGGATTCGCCCAAATCGCCTCACAATACTTGGGTTGGAATTTATTGATTAGCTTTGAGAGTTTCAGTGAGTTGAAAGAAGAAGAAGAATAAGAAGGGGGAGGAGGTGGGATTCAAATAGCGTGAGATTGATGATGATGAAGATGCTGCTCTGTTATTTTGCTCTGTTTTTCCTATTGTACAACTGGCAGCCGCTACTTCAACTAGCGGCTCGGTTTCCAAGATGAAAAAAGAAAAGAAACGATGACGTGGACCCATTGACGATAAATAGTTTGAAAAGGACACCAAAACAATAAATAGTTTAATAAAAAGCATTAAAACGATAAAAAAATCAATAATTTTCTAATTGTTTCCGATTGACTATTTTTATTAAAATCCATATTATTTATTAATAAAAGTTATTTGTTAAAAATAATTTGAAATCTTTGTAAATCTTCTTTCATTTATAAAACTCGCCGATTCAATTAATTTTGATATCGTTTTTCTTAAAATACCTATTTTTCTAAAATTTATAGTTTTAACTCGATTTCCTAATTATTTATAAAGTACCATTTATTGACTTATTATATTTTATTTATATTTTGAGTAACGAATTTAGAAATATATTAAAGTTACGATAACGACTATAATAATAAAATGTTATTTTTATAAATTTCACTTATTTTAATAATTTACGTATTTTCTATAACAAAATTTCTATCTTAAGTAAGTTTCTAATTATAGAAAGTTCCCCTTTTCAATATAAAATGTTTATTCATTTTATCCTCATATTACTTATATTGATTATATCTTTTGATTATCAATAATGACTTGTTTTGGAGTTATGGAATAAGGACAAGTGTGAGGCTAGAGTAATATATTCTAGGGTCTATGTTTTTGCCATCGACTATAAGGCTAGTGTATCAGGAATCGGTACATTGGTTGTTGAACCGGGTGACAGGTATCCCGGGAGTTGTGTACATTTTGACCTTAAGCTTAGGCCTCGCAGTAAGTCGCCGTCATAAGTTGAACTGAGTGACAGGTAATCCCAGGAGGGGTGTACATTGTCTTAAACTAGGGCCACGCATTTATAAGTTGCCGCTCAATTATGGTTGAGTAACCTAGTTAGAGACCGAAGTTTGATTTGTTTGAACTAAGTTCTCGAAGCTAGTTTTAGTATTCTCCTAGTGAAAGTCTAGCCGTCTACACTAATCCTATCCATAACGCCATTTTGAATATTTTTATTATTATCGATACATTTTGGTTTGCAGGTTGGCAAATATTTGAAGTTTTCTTCTAAAAACTTGTCTGATTTTATGGTTCCGATATTTTAAGTTTTCTCCGAAAGCTTATTTTTATTATGTCATTTAATGTTTTCCATTTTAATTATTTTGATATAATAATACTATTATTTTTCCTTATGATATATTATGGCTGGGAGAATGTCCGAGTTACTCCCCACTGACGTGGCTGTTATGTTATAACATGACAGGTATTTGCTGCTGGGTTTTGGGTATGAGCTAGCGAGTAGCGTGGATCCAACTCTTCTTCATTCATGTTTATTTATGGATTTGTATAAACCCGTTTGGAGATTTTAATTTTAGCCCTTTTGTAAAAAGAGGTCTTTGTACTGACTTACCTTTTCTTTTAACAAGATATAGTTTGTCAGTGTGTTTTAATCTCACTCTACTATAGTGTTTCCGCCATTGTATTGCGTTAGAATTTCTAGGGGATTACAATATATTTTTCTAGTGTGAAGCTAAGAATAGTTATACTATAAATTTGTCATTTTGATGATTTTATCACCATCCATGAAATGTGAGGAGTTACCAATTTATTTTAAAGTACTCTTTATTATATTTACCTTCCATCTTTAGAAATAATGCATTTTGGAGCGAAAATTTTAGAAAGTTGTTATTGATGGGAGGGTTTTTGCCGTGGGTCCCCACCAACAATAGAGTCCAACTAATCCTAACGGGTAGCTAGGGTAAGTCGGGTCGAGTCCATGGGGACGGTAGAGGTTGTCTAGACTAGGGTCACTCGCAAACAAGACTAAATTACCTACACAACGCAAAGGGAGACTGACTAACAAGAATTGGTTAACTACGATGATTGGAGATGATGAAAGTGGACTAACAATGAACTATGTATAACATGAACTAATTGGAACACTAGAGCTAAATGAAACAAGTAAACTAGAGAAACAATTTCTAACAAGATGGAGAAATCAAATATGGAAAGGAGTAGGGTTAGTTTGGGTTCACAAGTGTAGTAGGATGATTGGGAGGTCAAGGGTGTAGGTTTCACCTAGTTACTAAAGTCGGTCCGCGCTCTCGCGTCATGGCCAAAGTCCGCACTCTCGTGTCTAAGACTAAACCCGAATACTCATGCAAGAAGCTACCCAATACACAAGGATTCAACCACAAATCAATCACACAATGAGAAGATGAAAACAAGCATGAGAAGCATGGCCACTACAACTCAAACAAGCAATTCAACAAACACATAGAGTGCTCAATATGTGAATAGTAACAAAGGATTCACCTTTACCCTCGAACAAACCCTAATCACCCATAATCCACACTTAATCCCCCTACTAACCCCACAATAAGTCTACTCACTCATAATGAAGCTAATACTAACAATGATAAGAGGAAACAACACAAATATCCAAACATTCATAATTAAACTAACAAGAACAAGAACAATAAGAAAAGATTGAAACTTGAAGAAATAAACACTACTAGAATTAATGTTAATTCCGACGGAATATTTCCTGCGGATCTTAAAAGGCGTAGGAAATTAAATAGTTCCTACAGTTATTTCCTACGGATTGTCAATCCGTCAGTCCTTTAAAGCATCCCTACGGAATTCCTACGACTTTGTGGTAGGAAACGGTTTGGACTACGAAATGTTCCATAGGAAAATTTGTAGGTCCAAAAAATTAGTTTCATGACCGATTTAACAAATGTTTATGCATATATTAACACTCATTTTTTCCCTGATAGTGTATTATTTATACTCACCCCGTATTTTAACGAACCTGAAATGACCGCACCCAAAGTGACCGAATCGGAAACACGAACGAAATCCCCCTATGAAATTGTTTTATCCTTATGTATATCACTTAGTAGAATCCTCCAATATGTCTCGTGATTTTATCTTTGAGTACATGATATGAAGTCGATTATTTTTTCACTTTTACAACACGAACACTTGTCAAGCGGGTCGTGTCAAATGGGTCGGGTCGTATACGAGTCAGGGCAAGTACAGGCGTGTTATACGAGTCACAGATCGGATTAGGGTTAGAATACGGGTCAAAAATATTTCGAACGACTAATTTTTTTATCGCTTTTTATGTCAAAAAGTTATTTCTAATATAAATTTTGTTCGTTTTATTATTACTATTATTATTATAGACATAGGTTATTAAAAACCTGATGTAACAACCCATGTATATAATTTATACACATGGGTCAAAGGAAAAATATTATCTATAAAATATTAATAGAAGTATGGCATATGAAATCATGTACGGAGTATATTGAAATAAATTCAAAAGGCAAAACCCTACATTCGTATGGCGCTCACTCATTCGAACAACCCATTTGTGTACTCTTCAGTCAAAACCTTCACCTAGCGTCATGCATTCTCCATCAACCTCCATTTTTGCTCACCTTCAACCTCCATTTTTGTGCAAACTCCGACCTCCTCTGTCTTATTTGCCGTCTGTTCGTCTTCCCGTCCTCCAACTCTGAACATCAACTCCCGTCCTTCGTTCTCTGCTCTACGCCGACGATTACGAGCACCAACTCCCGTCCTCCGTTTGTCCTACACTGGTTCGTCTTTTCTTCGCAATTCCTCCTTGCTCTGCAGAGGTCTTCGCATTCGAGTTTATCACGGATTTCATGGTTACTAATTATTTATGCTTTGTCGTCGACCCAAACCCTAGCCCCTCGTCGGACCTCCGATTAAATCTTGGGCTAATTATGATCTAGTTGTTAAATCTTGTTAAAATATCATCTGTATTTCCTTTCCTGCAGATGTTGCTTCCAATTGGCTGTCTCGCTTGCCAATTACAGCACAGAATCTTGTTTAGGATGTATTTTCCGTGAGGTCTTTCTACAGAGGTTGTTCAAGCGGTTATCTCCTGTTTGAACCACAATGCCAAGGCGGTTAGATCAAATGCTGAAAGGTGATATGTTGTCTGATATTGCACTAGGTGTGGTTTCTAATTTCATTTAGCAGAACATGATTTTTGTTCAGTGTTGTCTACAACTTTGCTTCTGATGTTTGCAGATTACTTGTAATATGCTTGTTAGAAAATGACGGTGTTCTACAGATCACCCAAGATCTTAGTACTAACAGCAAATCAGAAGAAACCCCACAATCTCTAGTTAAGCTGACAGTGTCGAGAATGGTGCAGCTTGTTGCATCCGTCCCTAACAAATCCCATTGTGGAGCACCAAAATCTTTTTTTTTCAGTATACTTTCTGATCCAAATTAGCAAATTCACTATTACTTTAGCTCATACATGTTGAAGCATAAAATCAGTGGTTTTTATATACTTTGAGTCTTGAGTAACAACGTAGCATAATAGAGTTGACTATTTGTGGTCGATTCTCATCTTAATGAGGATATTTTCGAGTAACAAAGAGTTTAGTGTTCTTAGATTGCTGATGTATGTGTATCCTTGACAAAGATCACCAACTATTTCTTCAAAAGTTTGTATTCAATTTCCTTGTTTACAGTTAAGGTCATAGCCCGCCCTCTGTTTTGGTATCTTATTGTGGAATCCCTGTACACAACAAAAAAATAAAAATAGAATGTTAGGTGTTTGAGTGCTATACTTGATTTTATACTCGTACTTCTCTCTTCAGCTTATTGTTTGGCAGTTTGTTTGACCCCATGACTTGAGATTCAGATTTAACAGTAACAACAGGCATTATGCTGGAAACCACGTCGAGAGAAGAGCTGGATTCAACCACAGATGTTATGCGCTCACTTCTTGAAGGAGTTACCTGTACTATCTTCAATTCCATATGAAAATTTACTAGGCGCGCGCGCGCACACACACACTCACTCACTCACACACACACTCATATTTATTCAACTAAATAAGCGTATTATAACATGCATCCCGTTCTTTTGACAGGTAGACTAATCAGAAAAATGGCGTGCAGTATTGAAATTTTTTCTAAGGTAATTGACCCAGATCATCCTCTTTACCTTAACTTTTTTTTTTGTATAGAAATGACTTGGTATGTTATCTATTGGAATAAAATTCGTATCTATTGAAATAAAATACTTCTCACAGTATATTATCTATTTCTATGAATATGTGAACCATATTTTGTTAATTTTGTCAGATTTGGTATGTATGTGGATTATTATCTTTATGAGAAAATAATGGTATAAAGATGGTCAGATAGTTGATATAAAGGGTATAAAGATATATTTTATTTGCTTTTAGATGTATTTTTCAGCTTAGTAGTTGGATCTAATAACTAAACCACAATTCCTATTATTTGCTCGAAAGGCTTATACATGTTGCACTGTGCATTCTAAGTAATTGTGCATTATGTATATTAGTACTCTAAGATCACTTTCTTGCCCATTCGTTGTGTAACTAGTAGATGTTGATTTAATTTGCAGATTGATTACTTCATTGATTGCCACAACTCTTTTGAAGATGATCTGTTATGGGTCATTGGTGCCATGAATTCAGGCTTAGCTTCATCGTAATAATAATAACGGTCGAGCCGTTGGCTCCGCGGATTCTATTCTCTAGGGCGGACAAGCTGGTGTTGTTAGCAGTATTGTACCCACATCAAGCTTATCTAAACAATATGTTAGCAAAAGTACATTTAGGTGGAGTGGCGGTAAGGATGGTCATCAGACGAGACCTCTGATGCACATGCCTGGATATCAAACACTCTTGCACTACCTGAATATCAAACACTCTTGCACTACCTGGATATCAAACACTCTTGCACTCAAGTCAACTAAAACATGCAAGGGGTCACTTGCTTTCATGTTGGAGTTTTCAGTCTTTCCTTTTTTTGCTGGGTACTACTGTATCCAGAGAAATGTTTCATCGCAGCTTCCTTGGCTTGCATTAGCTGGAATGAAGGGGACGATATTTTTTCTGTACTAACATTCTTAATATTTGTTTAATTTGTTTTGTTTTGTAACTATTTATTATAATATTAATGAAGTACATTAATTTTTTGTATTTCAGAATTGATGCATACTTTGTAGTACTATTTTTCTACAAGTGAAAACCATTTATGTATCTGTCGAAAATTTGAAATTTCCTACGGAAATCTACGGTTTTGAAAAAGTAATAATCAAATTTTAATTCCAACGGAAAAAGTATTACCCTACGGAATCTTCGTAGGAAATTTAGATCTTTCCCACGATGTTCCGTAGGACCAATGTTTTTGTCAACAAATTCGTGTGACGAACTATTCCGACGGAATATTACGCAGGAAACTTACTTCCTACAGAATCTACCGTAAGAAACGATTTATTTCCGACGAAATATACCGACGGATTGGTTCCTACGGAAAATCCGTAGGAAAGTGTTTATTCCGACGAAAAAGACCATGGTTCCTACGGATTTGGTCTGTAGGAATGAGACTTGTTTCTTGTAGTGAAACAAGGATTAAGAGTAAAGAGAATAAGAAGATTATACCTACTAACAAGAAGATAAAAAGACAAGAACTTGCATTAATAAGAAAAACCCAAAACAATCTTCCAAGGTTGTTAATCTTGGATGAATCTTGAAGAATTCGATTAATACAAGACTAATTACTAAGATTAAACTAAGATTAACAAAGGATTAAAGAAAGATTAAGCTAATGAGAGGAGAAAGTCTATCTAGGGTTTTGAATAATGTAGAGGAGTCTAATGTGCTTAAACAATACAAAGGAAGGGTATATATAAGGTTACAAGAGTGAAGGAGAATAAAAGAAGAGGCGCGGGCTACAGCTGGTCCATCCCGGTCGGGAAGGTGGTGGTCCCGACCGGGACGAGATGGTCACGACCGGGATGAGGTTGTTCCCGGCCGGGACGGCCCATCAGTAGCTGCTGTTATCTCGCACTCCTTCCCGACCGGGAAGGCCTTTCTTCCCGCCCGGGAAGGATCTTGTAGGCCTCCATTTTGATCATAAAGGTCCCCATTTGCTCTTCAGAGGCTTCTCATCGATTCTCGGTGCTCAGGATCGAGTCTAAGGGGCTCGGGAATGGGTCCCAAGGTCTTGGGATCGAGTCTAAGCCACCGAGTGATTGTCGCTTCTCTTCGTTGGCTCCAAATGTGTCGGAAATGAGTCGGAATCGTTCCCTTTCTCCAATATTAGTCATAGGAGCCTAAAACAAACTAGAAGAAGCGTAAGTAGCCTAGAAATCGCTCCAAAGAGCGATTCCACAAGAGAAACTGGGACCAAACACAACAAATAGGCACTACAAACTACACTTATCAACTCCCCCACACTTAACCCTTACTCGCCCTCGAGTAAGCACTTACTATATAAAAACTAAAAGAAACTAGACTACTAACCGAGCGGGTATTAGCACACCCTACGCCCTTCAACTCGCGCGACTACACTTAGAGGAAAAGTGCACTCCGCAAAGCAAGTAAGGTCTTGCGACAAAACTGTGGATGCAACCGGACACAAAAACACGTAAACAAACAAACACATAAACAAACAAACACCAAACGGTTGCCTCCAAGACAAAACAAATACCGCTTCCCTAAACAAAGCGGTGAGAAATACACCGGTTAAGGACTCAAGGCAAGTGACAACGTTCCCAAGCTAGCAATACAAACCGAAATGGACAAAAGCCTAATAGTATGACGACAAAGCAACGAAAACGTTGGTAAGTTACCTAGGTTCCTCCTAACCTTCTAAGAACGTACCACGGGACGATAGGCGGGATGGAAAAAGGATGAACCACGGAGTTAGTCGACACTGTAGGTAATTGAAGCCCCACCCCCTTCAGCGATAAGCCAAGAGGGTCGTCCCATGTCCAAAATTGCCCAACTAGTCCAAGGAAAAAGGTGGATAAAGGTTGCAAAATGAGGGAAGACCGACCATTACCGCTATCCTCCTTCCTAGGGACTCGGTCCTTTGGTAGGCTCTTCACGGTAACGATCGTAAAAAGGCTTATTTTGAGAGGGGGAGAATTCTTTTTGTGAGGTGATTTTCTTTGGCATTTTCATTCTTTTGCATTTGGCTTTTGATTTTCTATGCCATTCCTTTTTTTTCTTCTTTTGTATTTTCTTTTTCATTGTTGTGCCTTTTCTTTTTCTTATTTCTTTTCTTTCTCTTTTTCTTTCTTTTGACTTGGTTTGCCTTTTTGATATAACTTGTATTGTAGGCAATTCTTGCAACCAAGTGAGAATTTCAATAGTTTGCAACTTATTTGTGGAAGTGTGTAAGAGGTAGGGAAATAGGTAAGTTGGGATGGGCCCTTCCCTTCAAACCCACAAAAAGGGGAGAAAATTGGACTAATCAAAACAATTCCGAACACGGTCGCCTAGGGGACGGAACTCGGCAACCAAGGCCTTTTCATTCCGTGGGTGGTCATAATGGTCAACATGCAAATCCCGTAGTAAATCCCTAGTAGACTAGGTGGACTCAAGGTAAGGAACCAACGAAATCATTGATTTAAAGTCATTCTACTAGACTAACGTCCAAGACTCGATTCGTACTACTAGAAAGGGAAAGTAAACACTTGCTCACTAGCCTCAAAACCGGGTTTTCGAAAACCTTTTTCCTACACTAGACACAAACCACACAACACAAAATAAAGATAGGAAAATGAAACGAAATGAGACAAAACAGAACAAAATGAAAGAGAGGAAAGAAAACACACAAGGAACACAAACACCACCCCGAAATATCCACATAAGCATCCAAATCAACCACAAACTCTACAAAGCTCCACCCGAGCACACGTCATCACACAATCTCCTCCAAGCTCCACAAGAGACAAAGAGGGAAAAAGGATAAAAAATGTTACCGGATGTCTTGAAAGCCCTCCAAAGTTAGCGGTGATTAAGCTACCTACAAGGAAAAGGGAGGCCAAACACACACAACACAACAAATACGACATAACGACACAAAAGGAAAAGACACAAAAGAAAATCTTTTTGACATTTATGAAAATTTTCAAATTGTTAGGGGTTTTAAAGATTTTTCGAAAAAAACTACGAAAATAAGACTAACTAGGCTAGGATATCGCTCCCCCACACTTAAACCGAGCAATGTCTTCATGCTCGATCAGTAGTGTGTGCGGAGACACGAAAAGGAAAAGAAACTACGAAAATAAACCTAAAAATCAAAAAGAAAAGCGGAGAAAAGGTAGAATGTGTCCGGCCGGGGTGTAATCAAGTCACCATGGGCCGAGACGAGAAAAGATATGGATGGGGGAAGAAATAAAAAAAAGACAAATAAATGGAAATGGGAGGGGAGGGTTAGGTGTAATCAAGTCACCTAGCCCGGATTCCGCCTAAATCCGACTAAATTCTACCAAAAGAAAATAAAAATAAAGAAAGTGAAATCAAAGAAAAAGTGAAAATACCTGTAAATTTAGATTTTGAAATGACTCTCGATGTAGTCACGTCATCGAGAATCGAGAGCAATGACTACCGAGGTCACGAGGGCCGTCATGACACGAAAATGATAAGGGGAAGGGGAACAAACAAAGGGAGACAAGTAATAAATGACAGAAAAGAAAAGAGAGTCGCCTTAGCACACGGTTAGCAACTCAAAAGTCTCCATCGTCTCAATGTTCGATATCGGCACATTACATGTCTTCTTCATTGTTATTCCTCTTCGTTTTCAATATGGTCGCATGGTTGAAGTATTAGGCTTTCAATTGTATAATGAGGGGGGATTTGATGTGAAACTCGGTATGTAGTGAAGAGAAGATGGGGCGGAGGTGTATATATGAAATATATGGGTCATGGATAGTTGCAAGGGTAGGTAGAGAGGTTGGGAGGGGGTATAAAGTGGTTGGGTGGGCTCAAATGTCAAAGAAGAGGCAAAAGGAGGAGCAGGGCACCATCCCGGTCGGGATGAACTTCTTCCCGGTCGGGACAGACTTGATCCCGGTCGGGATCACACTCCAGAGAACCCATTTTTCAGCACACTCATCCCAATCGGGATGACATCCTTCCCGGTCGGGATGAGTCTTCCAACCCTTCATATTCTTGATAGCTTTACCCACAAGGCCACCAATACACCGAGATATAAAATCTCGTCCCCAAAAGCTTGTCAAAAGCTTCAAAAACCGACTCTTATGCCCAAATCCAAGCTTCTATCATCAACTACTCTCCTCAAAACTTCATCTTCACTATGACCTATCAAATATGCTCAATAAACATCCATCAAAATCCCTCCCTCACATCGCTCATCAAACATCCAAATAACAAGAATTTCACAAAACTCAAAAGAATAAGAAAGAGATATATACAATAAGACGGTTCTTTTGGAACTCCGTCAAACCAAGGACGGTGCATTCTTCAATCATTTTTCAACAACACTATAGATAAATCCATCGCCATCAAGAGCACGGAGTAACAAATCGAAGGCTTTCGAGAAATCTTCGATCAAGCATGTGGAATACCAACCTCCACTCCAAGGGTCATCGCAACCTTGCCTTGATGTTCCCGGGGCATCCCGATCTACTAAGTTTAACGGCTTGAACTTGTACTTTCGATCCTTCGATATATACCCAAACGTCCACTCATATTCACAAGGCCTCAAGGGAGGCTCAACTTTTTTCTTGCCAACCGGCTTATCTTCACTCACATCATACGAGCATTCATCCGCCCCTAGCTCGGAATCATCGTCTTCACCTCCACACAAGTTCTTGTCTTCTTTCAAGCTTTCACCCAACTCATTCCCTAGATCGAAGTCTTTCATGGCACATATCATATTGCACGATTCTTCATTTTTAGGCGAGGTGTTGCCTTGGAGGTCAAACACGAGCTTCTCGTCGCCTAGTTCAAAGGTGATCCTACCATTCTTTACATCAATCATTGCACCGACGGTGTGTAGGAATGGGCAGCCTAGGATAATGGGGGTGATGGCATCCTCCGGTGTATCGAGCACGAGAAAGTCAACCGGGATGAAGAATTTCCCTATTCTTAATGGCACATCCTCTAACATTCCTAATGATCGATTTAGGGAACGATCGGCCATTTGGAGTGTGATAGAGGTACACTTAAGCTCTCTCATCCCAAGTCTCTCACAAATAGAATAAGGAAGAATGCTCACACTTGCTCCCAAATCACATAATGCCCTATCAATCTTCAAGCTTCCTATGGTGCACGGGATTGAGAAACTACCCGGATCCTTCAACTTAGGAAGTGCAGAGCCTTGTATGAGCTCGCTCACCTCCCTTGTGAACGCTATGGTCTCTTCCTTGTCCACGGATCTCTTCCTAGCCAAAATTTCTCTCATAATATTTTCATAGGCCGGGACTTGGGTAATTAACTCGGTGAAAGGGATGCTCACATCCAACTTCTTCACAATATCAAGGAACTTCTCATATTGAACATCCACCTTTGTCTTCATTTGCCTTGTTGGAAAAGGCAACTTGAAATGTATCTTGTCTTGCTCATTAGGTTTGGACTTTTCAATTGACATTTTCTTTTTTCCTTTGTCTTTCTCTTGGGGTGAGGGGAGCTTGTCTTCAATAGGTTTCTCAACCTCCCATAAGACTTGCTCTTCCATGAGATTTCCCCAATTTTCATTGTCTTGAGATGGAGATTGCACTTCCTTCATTGCTTCTTGCTCATTCGGAAACAAGGGAGAATCATAGGATGCACCGCTCCTCAAGGTGGTGGCATTCACATGTTCAAACTTCGTCTGTACACCTTGAGGAGGTAGTTGCCCCTTTTGTCTTGAAGAACTACCCGAAGCTACTTGAGCTATTTGGGTTTCAAGCATTTTCACATGCGTATCTCTTGCCTTGTTTTCCATTTGAAGGTTAGTAAAGAATTCATGTTGAGCTTTTTGCATCTCCAATTGGCTTCTTTGTATCTCCAAGATTGTCTTTTGTATCTCCGGGTCTCTAGGTGGAGATTGTTGATTGTGTGGGGTATTGGTAATGGCTAGGGGAATTCCATAGTCATGAGTTGGAGACCGGCTCCTTTGCTTGTTCTCTTGTTGTTGATTTTGGGACCCTTGTTGTTGTTGAAAGTTCCCTTGGAACCCTTGAGTATTGCCTTGATTGTGATTGTGGTAACCTTGATTGTTGCTTTGGTATCCTTGAGAATGTTGGTTTTCTTGGAAACCACCTTGATGATTGATGTTCCCTTGATTTTGGAACCCTTGATTGTTGTTGAAGGCACGTTGGTTATGTTGTTGGAAGTTGTTGAAAGGCCTTTGATTGCCTTGATAACCTTGGTAGCCTTGGTTGTTGTCCCTTAAGTGAGGAGGAACATAGATTGGACGGTGTTGTTGTTGGGCTTGTTGTTGGGAAGCTTGGAACATGTGTTGATTTGGCACAATTTGAGCCTTGAAGTTAGAATATGGGGCACCTTGCTTGAATGCTTGGAAAGCATTCACTTGCTCAATGCTACTTCGACAATATGAAGGCTCATGTCCATGTATACCACAAATCTCACATATTCCATAATAAGATGATGGTGTAACCGTTCCCAAAGCATTAATTTGATGGATTGATTGTTGATTGGAGGAACTAGTGCTTTGACCTTGATTAAAGTGGTGTTGGAGCTTCTTGTCAATAGTATCCATGTGTGTCTTTAATTGTGCTCCAAGGTCGGCACTTAATTGCGTAATGGCATCAATCTCATGCCTTCCCCCTCTACTCTCCTTTCTTGGGCTTGAGTATTGAGAGTTATGGACTGCCATTTCTTCGATCATTGACCATGTTTGGTCATCATCAACTTCGGTGAAACTTCCATTGCACCCCATATTGAGAATGGCCCTTGAGTCTTCATATAACCCATTCCAAAATTGTTGTACAAGGAACCATTGTGATAAACCATGGTGGGGGCACGATCTAACCAAAGCCTTGAACCGCTCCCATGCTTCATAAAGGCTCTCTTCATCCCGTTGTTGGAAACCGGTGATGGAGGCCCTTAGCAAATTCGTCTTTTTCGGAGGGCAAAACTTTTGGTAGAACGCCAATGCAAGTTTCTTCCAAGTATCAATCCCCATGGTTGCCTTATCGAGACTCTTGATCCATTGCTTAGCTTTACCAATAAGAGAAAACGAGAAAAGAACCCAACGAATTTGGTCTTGAGTAATCCCGGTTTGAGAAATAACATCACAATAATCAGAGAAGGTCTCCATGTGTTGGTGCGGGTCTTCAGTAGGCAACCCACTAAATTGACTTCTTTCAACCAATTGGATAAAAGCCGTTTTAGCCACAAAATTTCCGGTGTATGTCTCCCGTAAATCGGTGGGACCGGGAAAAACGTCTTCCGTGAAGGTTGAATGAGAAGAGAACTTCGGCATTATTGGATGTGTGGGAGATGATGGTGTAGATGGTGTTGATGTAGAGGTTGATGGAGAACTAGGTTGATATGAGTTACTTGAAGAAGTACCAAAAGGATTTATGAAGATCCCTTCGGTATTGCCTTGAGGTTGTTCGTTAAAGTCGGATCCTTGGGCTTGCTCTTCAATGGTATTGCTAGTACCCGGTTGAGAATTTCTAACCCGGTCAATCGTCCGTTGGCGAAAGGCTCTAAAGAGTCTCTCCGGCTCTAGATTGAAGAGAAAGAAGTCATCTCTCCTCCTAGGCATGCACTACACACTTAGAACAAACGTGAGAAACCCTAGTGCTTTATGGGCACTAGGAAAAGACAATAAACGAACATAACCCAAGACAAAGAGAGGAGAAAGCAAAAGAAACTGAGAAAAAGCCTACAAAATATGCACAAGGGATAGAAAAAGAACACAAGAGGGGTAACTAAGTCAAGCTAATAAGTAAACTAAGTCTAAACATGCACCGTCCCCGGCAACGGCGCTAAATTGATGGGAGGGTTTTTGCCGTGGGTCCCCACCGACAATAGAGTCCAACTAATCCTAACGGGTAACTAAGGTAAGTCGGGCCGAGTCCACGGGGACGGTAGAGGTTGTCTAGACTAGGGTCACTCGCAAACAAGACTAAATTACCTACACAACGCAAAGGGAGACTAACTAACAAGAATTGGTTAACTACGATGATTGGAGATGATGAAAGTGGACTAACAATGAACTAATTGGAACACTAGAGCTAAATGAAACAAGTAAACTAGAGAAACAATTTCTAACAAGATGGAGAAATCAAATATGGAAAAGAGTAGGGTTAGTTTGGGTTCACAAGTGTAGTAGGATGATTGGGAGGTGAAGGGTGTAGGTTTCACCTAGTTACTAAGGTCGGTCCGCGCTCTCGCGTCATAGCCAAAGTCCGCACTCTCGTGTCTAAGACTAAACCCGAATACTCATGCAAGAAGTTACCCAATACACAAGGATTCAACCACAAATCAATCACACAATGAGAAGATGAAAACAAGCATGAGAAGCATGGCCACTACAACTCAAACAAGCAATTCAAAGAAGCATGGCCACACTTAATCCCCCTACTAACCCCAGAATAAGTCTACTCACTCATAATGAAGCTAATACTAACAATGATAAGAGGAAACAACACAAATATCCAAACATTCATAATGAAACTAACAAGAACAAGAACAATAAGAAAAGATTGAAACTTGAAGAAATAAACAAGGATTAAGAGTAAAGAGAATAAGAATATTATACCTACTAACAGGAAGATGAAAAGACAAGAACTTGCATTAATAAGAAAAAACCAAAACAATCTTCCAAGGTTGTCAATCTTGGATGAATCTTGAAGAATTCCCTTAATACAAGAATAATTACTAAGATTAAACTAAGATTAACAAAGGATTAAAGAAAGATTAAGCAAATGAGAGGAGGAAGTCTATCTAGGGTTTTGAATAATATAGAGGAGTCTAATGTGCTTAAACAATACAAAGGAAGGGTATATATAAGGTTACAAGAGTGAAGGAGAATAAAAGAAGAGGAGCGGGCTACAGCTGGTCCATCCCGGTCGGGAAGGTGGTGGTCCCGACCGGGACGAGATGGTCACGACCGGGATGAGGTTGTTCCCGGCCGGGACGGCCCATCAGTAGCTGCTGTTATCTCGCACTCCTTCCCGACCGGGAAGGCCTTTCTTCCCGCCCGGGAAGGATCTTGTAGGCCTCCATTTTGATCATAAAGGTCCCCATTTGCTCTTCAGAGGCTTCTCATCGATTCTCGGTGCTCAGGATCGAGTCTAAGGGGCTCGGGAATGGGTCCCAAGGTCTTGGGATCGAGTCTATGCCACCGAGTGATTGTCGCTTCTCTTCGTTGGCTCCAAATGTGTCGGAAATGAGTAGGAATCGTTCCATTTCTCCAATATTAGTCATAGGAGCCTAAAACAAACTAGAAGAAGCGTAAGTAGCCTAGAAATCGCTCCAAAGAGCGATTCCACAAGAGAAACCGGGACCAAACACAACAAATAGGCACTACAAACTACACTTATCAGTTATTCTTTTAGTATATAGCCATATAGGGGATGATATTATATTTATTGAAAATGATCACCTCTTTGCTGTTAATTATACTAATCAAATATCAAATATCAAATATACTGTTAATCATTCAAATTAACAATATATACTAATTATACTAATCAAATATACTGTAAATAATCTAATCAATCATTTTTTTTGAAGCGATCTAATCAATCAATTAATTGCACAATTAATTAGTATAATATATAAATTAAGATTGTATATGATATATGAAATAAGATTGTGCATATCATAATGGTATGACATGCCCCTTCCGTTCAAGTCCAAGCTTCCCTTTTACTTTTTCACGTTTGTCAACGCGCATTTTGCATCGTTAATATCTTTCGTAACATATTAGTAAAGATTATGGAAATTGGATATTAATAATATACTTTTAAAGATGAATCAAACAAGATCCCACATGAATATATTTTCTCTAATAGATTGTCGTGAATATCGAAAGTTCTCATTGAATATGAATAATGTCGAAAAGAGAAAAGGGAAGCTTGAACTTGAACGGAGGGAGTATCAATAATATATCATAACAATATATAGAAATAATTATAATTATATCTTCTAGTATGGACTCAATTAACAAAAATGTCACTTCTAGTATACTATTACCCTTTAAAAATTATACTGTCAAAGATACTCAGAAATACAATTATCGGTATTATATGATACTTGATACAGGATGAAATATAATGTGATACTATAATTATGGCATATATATGGATTATATGGCATAATATATGAAAAATAATATAGATGCAAATTACGGAGTATAAGAAATTTATGCATTATATATGAAATTTATGGCATAATAATTATATTATATACACGGTATTTTTATCGAATTGAGTATTACCATATATTTAGCATATATTTTTAATGATGCACAGTATATATGATATTATGATATGATATATTTAGCATATATATACTGTTAAATATAAGATATTATATATAGAATAAGATTATACTGTCAATTAATCAATCAACTAATTAGTATGGTATATAGAAAAAGATTTTATGATATATGGAATAAGAGTGTGCATTATCATAATAGTATGACATATCATAACAATATATAGAAATAATTATAATAATATCTTCTAGTATGGACTCAAATAACAAAAATGTTTCTACTCTGTTAATTATACTATTTTATGGTAGCATCTTTTAAACATATAGCATATGATCACAATTAATATGCACGGGTAATTTAGATATAAGCCCAACCAATGCATATTAAATAACCCAAAAGTAGGCCCATATGACATTAGGCGGGAAAATTTTGGAGAATTGTTATTTGGTTAGTGGAAAGGGGATGTATTTAATTAGAAATTAAGATTTTCTTATTTATAATAAAAAAAGTAAAGAAATTAAACGTTTGCAAAAGGTTATATGACTCGTATTTGACCTAAAACTCGTATAAATCGGATCGAACAAAACCCCTATTTTTCAAACCCAAAATATATCCGACTATATTTTACCCGAACTTGAAATGACCAAATTTGAAACCCGCTCGACCTATCAATTCTGTAGGTCTAGGTAAAAAAACACGATAGAAAAACCGATTTTATAATCATTTATGGAGTATTGGAGTAATAGTTGAAATTGGCCTGGTGGGGATTCAAACCCACGACTTCCCCATCAATGGATAAACACCTTCCCACTACGCCACTCTCAGCTTTGTGTTGCCCTTGAGCGCACAAAACATTTATGTTTTGAACATTCTGTTTTTTAAGAACTAGAATTGGAAACCCAAGGGTGCGCACTTGGGGTGTTGTGCACACCTCTGGGTCCGCCCATGGTTGGTACGAGTCTTAGGCTCAAACAGATTTAAGTTTAAAGGGGTCTGAAGGTGAGTCTGAACAAAAGTCTGAAACTTAGATTCTTTGAGTCTTCTGAGCCTGAGACTCATACATGACGAAAGTGGTTGAACGGTCTGAGACTCATATAAGTCTCAAAGACTCAACTTCAGGCTCGTTCAATCCGGTTCAGTTCATTTTAGTTCAGTTAAGTTCAAATAAGTTATTATTATTATTATTAATGACATTTTTATAAAAATTAATATTCATATAATAATAAAAGTTAATATTATTTCTATTGTTATTGTTATTAATATTATTACTACTAAATATTGATATTGATTATTAATATAATATTAGTATTATAATAATAATAATAATAATAATTATTAATTTTATTATTATTATTATTATTATTATTATTATTATTATTATTATTATTATTATTATTATTATTATTATTATTATTATTATTATTATTACTACTATGGTTATTGTTATTGTTATAAATATTATTATTATAAAATATTATTAATAATAATATTTTTATTATAATTAAAATTCATATAATAATAATTAATAATTTTGAAACAATAATTAACATTATTGTTATTTTTATTGTTATTTTTAATAATATTATATTATTATTATCATTATAATTAATATTAAAATTAATTCTAATATTATCATAATATTAATAATTATTATTACAATTATTCTGACTATTAATTACTCGTATTATTATTGTTATTGTCATTAATATTAATATTATTTTTATTATAACTGTATCAATTACTCCTCCACTTCTTTTATATCTTCTACAATGTTTTGGAAAGAAAATTAAGAATAGTGAACATGTGGAGGAAAATGAAAATAGGAAAAGAAGGTGCGGTCACAAATAATAAGAACTGCAGTAAATATACTATAAAGGAAAGTGAAAGATAACAAAGAAGTTACCAAAATACTCTCTCTCATCCATTTATTTGTTTACAATTACTCTAAATGGACAATCCATTCAATTCTTTACATTCCCCTTTGGCAAAAGATTTTACCAGATAATTCTCATATCTTTCCTCTATTTACACAAAACGTTACTCCTTTTTCCTTACTTTAAAGTTTGGTGGGTCCTTAACAACACCTGATTTACCAATAATACCCTTATTTTTACCAACTTTCCTAAAAGTTGTGAAAATCTTTACGTAAAAGATTGTATTGATGGGAGAGAGTAGGAAATGTGGAAGATTATAGAAAAGTGGAGGGAGTATTATTTTTATTTTATTTTTTTAACAAGTAAACTTGTTGTTGTTATTATTATTATTATGTTGAGAAATAAATACTGAAAGAGAAAGATTGAGAGTAAAGATTGAGAGTAAGTGTGTTCCCATTCTCATTCATCAGATCATGTATTTATACTACATATATACTGTATACATAGTTGGTGTTTGGAAGGAATTTGTTCCATAACTACTGTTCAAGATATGGGTGGTGGATGTTTTGTAGAGGAAACCGTGGGCTGATATTTTCACCCTAATGTTGTTCAACACTCCCCCTTGAAAATATCACCCATATAGATCGCAATGTTGGATGATGTTGCCTTATTAAAAACCTTGTCAGTAAAACCCTGTGGGATAAAATCTGACGTAGGAAGAAAGAGTGCAGCACATCTAATACTCTCCCTTAATTCAACATTTGTCCTTCAATCGGCACATTCCGATCTGGCGAACAAGTTTTTGGAATTGCTTTGATGGCAATGATTTTGTTAATAAATCTGCTAAATTTCCGTCTGAACGAATTTGTTAGATGTTAACTACGCCTTGTTCTTGCAGATCATGTGCGAAGAAGAACTTTGGTGCTATGTGTTTAGTCATATCTCCTTTGATATAGCCTCCTTTCACTTGGGTAATGCATGCAATATTGTCTTCATATATTGTGGTTGGTTGATCACTTGTCTTAATTTCACATTCATTTTTGATGTGTTGCATCATGGACCTCAACCATACACATTCCCTAGAAGCCTCGTAGAGCGCAATTAGTTCTGCTTGATTTGATGATGTTGCAGTGAAATTTTGCTTTGTTGACTTCCAGGAAATGGCCGTGCCACCATACATGAAAACATACCATGTTTGTGATTTTGCCTTGTGTGGGTCTGATAAGTATCCAGTATCTGCATATCCAATCAATGTAGCATCTTTCCTTCTAGGGTAGAACAAACCCAAGTCCTGGGTTCCTTGAAGATATCTTAACAGATGTTTAACTCCATTCCAGTGCTTCTTAGTGGGTGAGGCATTAAATCTTGCCAATAGGTTGACTGGAAAAGCTATGTCTGGTCGAGTGTTATTTGCCAAGTACATTAGCGCGCCGATTGCACTAAGATATGGTACTTCAGCTCCTAGGATATCTTCATTTTCTTCTCGTGGTCGAAATGCATCCTTTTCAATACTAAGAGTTCGAACGACCATTGGAGAACTTAGGGGGTGCGATCTAGCCATTCCAAATCTTTGTATGACTCTCTGCGTGTAATTTTCTTGATGGATAAGGATCCCGTCCTTGAGGTGTTCAATTTGCAGGCCGAGGCAAAACTTTGTCAGTCCAAGATCTTTCATTTCGAATTCTTTCATTAGGTATTTTGCAGCAGCTTCAAGCTCATCAGCCGTTCCGATGATATTTAAATCATCAACATATACCGCAAAGATTGTAAAACCGTTCATCGTTTTTCTAATGAAAACGCATGGGGTGATGGGATCATTCTTGTAACCTTCTTTTGTAAGGTACTCTTTTAATCGATTATACCACATTCTTCCAGACTGTTGACGGGCACCCCAATCGGATCGGTCGTTTAACGAAGGACAGGGGTTAAACAATATTTATAGACTTAGAATAACACAAAAACTACTAGAGTAATCGTGGTAAGTCGAGGTCGGTCCACAGGGAACAGAGTGTATTGGTCGAGTTTAAAGCGGTGTGTTTGATGCCAAGAGAGGGGTTTCTAAGGGTCGAGTCTATACTAGCGAAATGACTACGAAAATAGCTAGGGGTGATCAATCTAGAGAAAGGCGTTAGGGGGAAGTCGGGATTCGGAACATGGAGTCTAAGAAGGTTGGGATCGTGTTTTTGTCGAAACATTGATAAAGGAAGAATGCCACCTTTCGGTTTCTTCACCCAACCCACCTAAAAACCCGCTTTCGCGGCGAAGAAGGGTAAGTCTCTTGTTATGGTAATTTCTACCCCGAGTTTCCCCATATTGATAGAAACGAGTCAAGGTTGGTCTAGTTAGCCTGACTAAAACAACAATGACACAACAACCACAAACAAGATAAACCAACAAGCAAGCAACCCACCAACATCCTTAATTCAAATAATCCAAGTCCTCATCCCTAAACCCCCCAACAAGAAATCTACTCACTAATCATAATGGAAAACAACAAAACATTAACTAGGGAGAAACTAACTAAAGCATGCATACTAACTAGATCTAAGAAAAATAACTACAAAATAATGAGGAAACTACAATCTAACAATTACCCACTAAACTATGAAACTACCAAATTAAACTAGAGAATAATCTAAAACAACATAAATAAAATCTAGAGAAACTAACAACATTAAGATTATCTAAACAAGACAATGATGAGAAAACTATATTAAATCTAAACTAGAGATTAGAGAGTGGAAAGAAATGTACCACCTACGAAGATCTACAACAAATAAGAAGATTGCATAACAAAGATTGAATCTTTGATGGAGAGAATGAAGAACTTGTCACTAATTCTTCAATAAACCTACAAATCTTCAAATAAAACTTGAAATAATCTTCTACAACTTTAAATCTAGAGAATTGTTGATGGAAACTAAGTAGATCTACTACTAATTACTACTAGAATTATAAAGAATTACTAAGAATACTACTAGATTACTCTACTAATGGATGTGTAACTACACTAATGGAAGCCTCTACACTAATGATGGAATATGACTACTTGTGGATGCCTTGGGCAACAAACTAGAGTAACATATATATAGTAATGTCTTAATGGGTCTCTTAACCTAAAGCCCAAATCCAACTTTTGCTTCATTAGTGAGACAATCACCCTTTGCATCTTCATGGGGTGAAACTTCGCCCTGCGGTTTGACGAATTAATCCCACCGGGTGAAATTTCGTCCGGTGAGATTTTCTTCTCATTTTGCGGTTTTTGGCACTTTTCTCCATCGGGCGAAATTTCACCCGGTGGGCGAAATTTCGCCCGGTCATTTTCGCCCGGTGAGATAGCTCGGAAAATCTTCGGGGAGGCACTTTACCGTCGAGTGAAATTTCGCCCGGTGGTACTTCATCGGGTGAAATTTCACCCGGTCATTTTCTCTGGCCTCTTTCCTTGTCTCATTCTTTGTCGATTGATTGGATGACTTTAAACTTTAAGTTGTGTGCTTTGCTCTTTGGACGGTATTCCCTTCTCTTGTGCTCGTGGAAGCTCGATCGTGATTTCGGTGCCAAATCCTATCACAATTGATAGAAAAACTACCAAAAATACGTAAAACGCACATGAAGGACACTAATGCGAGAAGTACTCAAAATATGGCGATAATCGCACTCTAAACTCGCAAAACGAGTCTAAATGAGGGGAAAAACGGTCTAAATTTAGCACACAACAATTCCCCCCCACTAAACCGTTGCTCGTCCTCAAGCAAAGATCTAAAAAGAAATTACAACTACTACTACTAGCTAGACTATGCTAAGCCGATACGGGGCAATTAACGGGCCCGCTCCGTCCCTTCAACTCACATCGAAATACCCATGAGGTAGATTACTCCCATGCAAGGCAAGTTAGGGCTTGCTCAAAATGGTGGATGCGACTAAACACACAAAAACACATAACACGAAAAAATAGACGCATCCAAAGCAAAAATAAAACACCAAATCCCTCATCGAGACGACGAGGAAGACACCGATTACTTTCCTAAAACAACAATAAACTTCCAAGATAAATGACCCACGTAAACAAGGACAAAAGCCTAATACTATGACAATTAAGCAATATAAATGTTGATAACTTAGCCTAGGTCCTCCTAATCTTCTAAAGGGGTACGACGGGGCGTATAACGGAGTGGAAAAAGTGAACCATGGATTCGTTCGACACTGTAGGTAGGTGCAGTCCCGCTCTCTTTGGCTAAGCCAAGAGGGTCGTTCCAAACTCGAATTTCCTAAATTAGCCCAAACAAAAAGGTGCAGTGTTTACAATTATTGGGGTGGATCGACTAATCACCGCTATCTTCCTACCTCGGGACTCGGTCCTCTAGTTGGCACTTCACGGCGATGAATCGATCAAAGGGTTTTTTTTAAGGAGACTTTTTTTCGATGATATGATTTTCATTTGAAGCTCTTTTTCTCTCCTCGTTTTTCATATTTTTGTGCCCTTTTCTCTTGCTTTGGTTTGCCCCTTTTTTGGCTTTTTGATTTTGATGTGGTTCGAAACCAAGCTTGGAGGTTATTTTTGTGTAAACTTATTGTGGTGCTGTATAGGTAGAGGAAAAATAGGTAATCTAGAACGCGCGTCATTCCTGGATAACCCACAAAAAGGCGGAAAGAATTTGGACTAAAGGTGCAATGGTCATTCGAGCAAGGTCACCTAGAAAACAGGATGCAGGAACCAAGGCCTAACTCCTCCATGGGTGGTCAAGGTGGTCAAATGCAAACCCCGAAGTAAACTTCTAGTAGAAAAGGTGGACTCAAGTTATAGGATCAACAAATTCATTGATTAAGAGTCATTCTACTAGATTAAGGTCGAAAATTTACAATGGGTTATCTACAATGGAATGTAAACTCTTGTAAAAGGTACGTAATCGGGTTTTCGAAAAGTTTAGTCCTAGACACTCTATACAAAAACATAAGAAACACACGAAAAAAAGAAAAGGCAAAAACAATAAAACACAAGTAAGGTCATGTACTCCATACTCCATCAACATTCAAGCACAAAATCAACCTCAACACCCAAGATGCTCAACTTCGAGAGCCTCCAATAGCAACAACCTAACTCCTCTACAAACGTAAAGAAGAAAGAAGGAAGGAAGTTACCAAGTGGAGTGCTTTCATAATATCTTCAATTCGCGCTATCAAGGTGGTGGTTACCTGTAAGAGTAGAGAACAAGACCATACACGGGACACGAAACATAACGAGAAACAAGAAAAGAAAAGAAAAGGAAAAGAAAATTGTTTTTGATTTTTATGATTTTTCAAATTTTTATGGATTTTGAAAAGATTTTTGTAAAATAAAAGATAGTAGACTCCTCCCCCACACTAAAACTGTACATTGTCCTCAATGGACAAGCAGGGGAAGATCGAAAAAGACGGAAAGGAAAATCTTTTTGGATTTTTATGATTTTTCAAATGTTTTTAGATTTTTCAAATTTTTTTGAGAAAAGAAAAAGGAAAAAGAAAATAAAGAAAGCGATAAAATAGTGATGGGCCTAGGTGCAATCACATCACCTAGACCCTAGCCAAGTGGCTAAGAAATTGAAAATGAAATAAATGGAAAGAAAAGAAATTAAAACGAAAGGGTGAAAAATTGGGCGTAGGTGTAGTCACGTCACCTAGCCCGGATTAAGAAAAAGTTTGAGAAAATGAGTAAAATTTGGATTTTTCAAAAGGGTCAATGGCGCAATCACGTTGCCTAAAGACCGAGAGCAAAACCAAGGCCGCTTCGTCCACAAAAAATCGATGGGACAGTGGGACAACTTGCAATTTTCGATTCGAGGTAAAACAATCACAATGATTATAAAATGATGAAACAAGGAACAAGGAACGAATTCAATTGAAGGATATGAAATTATAGATGATTAAAGACTCACCGACCTAATCCACACACATACACAACAAAAACATCACCGACCGACTCTGGGGGATAGTTTAATTTGGGTATCATTCGACGCGAAAGAAACCGTCGAAGACCCGGGAAAGGGTTGTACACCCTCGGTGGGTTCTAACTCACAAACCCTCGGGTAACATGTAGTGCGCATACTCCCAAATTTCCATTCCCCCCGATTGGTTTAGTTGGAATTCACCGGGGCCTAAGGGTAGGTCTTAATTGTTACAATTATAAATATTGGTTCGGTGTATGTTGGGGACTATTAAAGCACGGTCATGGCAAATGGAGACAAGCCAGACTCGATTATCTAGTGGGATAAGGTGGTCGGTCGCATAATCCAGGTTTTTCGCGATTAAGGTCACAAGACCTCCACAGTCCACAAAGAGGCGTTGAGCAACAATAATTTTGTGAAAATGCAATGTTACGAGAAGTGGTAGGTCTAGGGAGTGTGGACATGACATAGGTCTACCCCGACGCGGCCACGCGCGGGTTTGGGGAGGCGAATGAATCTCCATATGAGATGGGTCGAATTGAAATTTAAATCGAAGTGGAGTCGCCACCGAACTTTGTGGGAGTTCAGGCCCGTTCGAAACCACTCTATATCTTAGTGGGCCATGCACAAAGTATGGCCCATTTGGATGTCAGAGTTTATTGGGCTCGTCCCTTTGCATTTGATACCGATACCAACATTATCGGATACCGTGTATTGAATAACTCTCATGCGCCAACGGTTTCGGGCATCCGGAAACCGAGGTTCTGAGTAAGGGGTAAGGGTACGTGTTGGGAAGTTCACAAAGAACACCCAACCCCGCTCGCACATTAGCTGCCTCTACTAAGATACCGTTTCACTTTCGAATACGCGCGTTAGTAGAACAATGGAATGATATGCGAACATTGTTTTTCCTAAAAATGTGAATAATTGAATTGGTTGCTATGTCGATTTAATGCATCTAAGTTTAATGTCAAAGTTGTATTTAGCATGCGAGTTCATTTTAGTACAATAAAACGAATATCGAATATAAATCGAAAAGACATAAACAAACAAGTTAGTAACGGTATAACGATAATAACGGTTTGCAAGAAATATGGAATGATATAGAATGATGTAAATAACATGATGCATGATTTTAGAAGGTAGTAAATCACGTGATAGACTTGCCACGTGTTGATCGAAGTCGTTGAAAATATTTTATCGCGACTTAAAGGGTGTTAAAAGACTCACGGTTTTGACGAACTAGGAGCCACTCGATCGAGTCATTGAAGGACTCGACCGAGTGGTCTCGAAAGAAAGTGTTCTGCCCGATTTTGGTGGCGCCACTCGATCGAGTGGGCTAGACACTCGGTCGAGTGGTACCTTTACGAATCATGGTTCGTTTGGTTTTGATTTGGAAATTGCTTTCAGTTTTGAAAATCATCGATTCATTAAGTCGCGTAGAAATATAATGAGATTTATACTCGACTGATATCTTTCGATATTCGCCATATTCTATGCTCGATTATGAGATCGGCATCGAATATTTAGAGTGTACTTTTTTTAAAAAGGATGTTGGAAAAAAGGTTGTTTAATTAAATTAAGACGAAATAACTGATTTTATGTTACGGTTTTCAGGGAACCACGCGACTTGCATGAACTTCGCGCGACTCGCATGAGATCCACGCGACTCGCATGACCTCCGCGCGACACGCATGAAATCCGCGCGACTCGCATGGAGGGCTGTCTTGGCTTTTTTGATTGATTCCGTTAGATTTGATATTTGACTATGGAGTCGGTATCGCATCCTTAGAAATATATTTTACTTTTTTGAGTAGATCTGTCTTTCGATACTCGTTATATCCGATGTTTGATTATAGGACCAATATCTAATATTAGAGTGAAGTTTTAAGAAAGGGTTTTGTGAGCCGATTTAAATCAGACTAAAACGAAATGAATAATCTCCGCGTTTATACTGTCGTAATTAATTCTATCGAATCAGGTGAAAACTATTTTAGCATCAACGAAAATTGTATTAGTATTTTTTATTGACTAAATCGTTTAAATTCGACATCCAACTATCGAGTTGGTACCGAATCTAATAGATCAACACTCGAATTAAAAAACTTGACTTGATTCCCTCCGCATCCCGACATCGTAATAAATCCTAGCGGATTTTGTGATGTTGGATCCGCATCAACGGGTTTCGACTCTAAATAAAAAAAGATGTTTTACTTGAAATAGTTAGGAAAATCGATGAATATGCGAGGAATGATAAAACTAAGAAAACTATTGTTGATGTTAACTCGTCTCGACAATCAAGCGATCGGGGTGTTGGGATAAGCGTCCGTCAACATCGGGTGCGTTACCCTTGTATATTCGGATTTCCTTATCCCGTCATCACTCACGCTCGACATGAATCGACGAGTAATTTAATGTTTTATACTAATAATATTATCGATATTATAAACAATAAAAAAACGCAAAAAAAGACGAAGGGGACGAGAGGAAGACGAGAGAAAGAGAACGAGATTATTGCACCCTCAACCTACATGTTTCTTGTCTCAGATAGAACTCGCTAGTTGTGGCTTTAGCACGGGAGTATCGCGGTCGATGTAGGTTAAGTTATGGTGGTTTAGGGTTCCTATATGCTAGGGTTTAAGGTTGAAGATGATGAGTTGTGATGGGTAGAGATTAGGGTTGTAGAGGGTTGATTAGGGTTGTAAAAGATGTGTTAGGGTTTGTAATGAGGTGAAAAGTTCGGGGTTTTAGTTGTATGCAAGAGGGTGTATATATAGGCAAGCTATGCACCCTCGTCTAGGGTTACTCGACCGAGTATGCCGCTGACTCGGTCGAGTAGCCCAAACAACTGCATCCGGTCCTTGAGGGCCCACTCGATCGAGTGGGCTGACACTCGATCGAGTGGGTCAGCTGAAGCGCACGGGTCCGATTCTTGGACCTTGAATTGGGCATTGAGTCTTGTATTTGTGTTGGACTTTTGATGTCTGAATGGTTATTTTTTGTGTCTCGTAAACGGCTTTGACCGGGGTTTGACCCAGTCGCTAAAAGTCGGTTTTATTTCTGGTGTCGGTTTTGACCCAAATTAGTCTTATTTGATTGGAAACGACCCACTGGGCCTGAATTTAAGGTCACTTTTGTGAGATTTGTACTCCGTAAAAAGCCCAAGCCAGAAACTAATGGTTTCGAACCCATATCTGAAAGCGTAGAAACACGTTTGCGTCCGATCATCATCGGGTGTTTTTTGAGAACCGCTATAGACACCTAGCGGCCAAATGTGGGTGTCTACAGGGGTTTGGGTTACCAAGTAAGGAGTCAGAAATCAATTGTAAGACGCACACATCAAGATTAAAAATATTATCGGTAGATGGAATCAAGCAATGGGAGAGTATCTCGGCGAAGTAACGAATAGCGGGGTTACGGATTTCAGAAGTAAAGTTTGAATCAGGTTCGAAATCTCGTTGACCACGTGCTACGCACTTCCAAAGGTCTCTTCTAGACGCACTAGCTTGTACATCACTCAAAGGTTCACTAAGTCCGGTACCCGATGAGGGTAAGCCTAAAGCTAAGCCAAACTCGGAAATAGTCAAACAATGGGGTCTACCAAATAAGCAAAATTTAAATTCTCTTGGTGTGGTCGGGTTATCGATAGTAAAGGTACCTAAGAACTCACAAGCAAGGTCTTTATATGTGCAAGCGACGAGACTAAGGAGTCCGCTTGTTCCGGTCCTTGATGATAACTCTCTAATATCGTCCTCTATTCCTAGAATTTCCATTGTGAACGGACAAGGCCACCTTGTGCTCCGAAAGGTCTTTTCGGAGAAGGTTTGAGCTAAGGGTGTATTAGGACAAGGTAAAAGTTTTGGCTTATGAGACTTAGAAAGTTTAGAGGTTGAAGCCATACCATGTTTATGAGTGGCTCGTTGGTCTTGTCTCCATGATAATAATTTGCTAGAATGATCCCAAAACTTTAGCTTTTCCTTCTTCAAAAACCCAAAATAAATCACCAAGGATGGAAATGAAACTATGAATGGAGGTTTGAATGTGGTTGGGGTATGAAAGGTGCTTTGATGTTTTTATGAAGGGTGAAAATGTGGAGTGAATTGTGAGGTAAAAAGGGTGATATAAATAAGTGTGGTTGATGAGGGAAAGTGAAAGTTTTAAAGTGGGTGGTAAAATTTTGGTGTAAAATTTTTGGAGGGAAAGTTATGTGTGGTAAATGTGAAGGAGGGAATTGAAATTGTAGTGAGGAAATAGGATAAAGGTGATCCGTTCAAGCTCATGTCACCGGGTGAAAGTTCACCCGGTCAAGCACCATCAGGTGAAATTTCACTCGACGGGCATTTCGTCGTGAAAATCATTTTTGCCACTTTTTTTTCACCGGGTGAAATTTCACTCGGTCAAAATCTCACCGGGCGAAATTTCGATCGGTGGTGTCTTCGTCAAATCCGGCAAATCGGCAACTTTTCCGTAGGACGAAATTTCGCCCGGTCAAATCTCACCGGGCGAAGTTTCGCCCGACGGTCTTGTTTTCTTTGTTTTTGCGCCTTTCCATTTCGTGGCTCTTCAATAATCACCTAAAGATTCAAATATTGACTCCACTCACATTACATAATCAATATCTCCCACAAACATGCTTGTCGTCTTCAATTTAGCTCCATAACTTCTCCAAAGCTTGATCTTCACCCAAATAAATGCTCCATGGCGAAATCCAAGTTCAACCATTCTTCTCAAGCTAACAAAACTAATAAACTCAAAGAAATATGATACATATATACAAGGTGGTTGTTGAGGATACCACCAAACCTACTTCAATTTCGAGAGGGGGTTAAACATCGCTCCCCAATGGGAGCTCACCAAACTTCACGGTAGCAAAGGACTCACGAACGTGACCGAGGTGATAAATCTTCAAACGTTGCCCATTGACCATAAATTTCCTGGTTTCCGGGCTTGATATCTCAATTAATCCATATGGTTGTACCTTGGTCACTTCGAATGGACCCGACCATTTTGATTTCAACTTACCGGGAAAGAGCTTAAAGTGAGGGTTGAAGAGTAATACCTTATCACCAACGGAGAAGTCCTAACGAAGTATTCGAGAATCGTGCCATTGGCGAGTTCGTTCCTTGTAAATCTTCGAATTTTCGTAGGCTTCAAGTCTTAATCTTCCAATTCTTGTAGTTGGAGAAGGTGATTATCTTCTACAATGCTATCATCGAAGTTTAGCTCTTTGATTGCCCATTTGGCTTTGTGTTCTAATTCTACCGGTAAATGACAATCTTTACTATACACAAGACGATAAAGACTGGTTCCAATCGGCGCTTTGTAAGCCGTTCTTAATACCCAAAGGGCGTCATTTAACTTTAATGACCAATCCTTTCGGTGTGTATTTACAAATTTCTCTAAAATTCCCTTGATTTGACGGTTGGAGATCTCGGCTTGCCCATTTGATTGAGGGCAGTAGGCTAGGGACATCTTGGGAGTGATACCATAATTCCTAAGAAGGTGTTCAAAGATATCTTTCCTAAAATGAGAGCCTCCATCACTAATTATGGCTTTAGGCATACCGAATCTTGGGAAAATTACATTCTTGAAAAGCTTGATTACAACCTTGGAGTCATTGGTGGGGGAAGCTACGACCTTGATCCATTTTGAGACATAATCGACCGCTACTAGGATGTATTTGTTACCAAAAGAGGATGTGAACGGACCCATGAAATCAATGCCCAAAACATCAAACAATTCAATTTTTAAGATGGGTTGAAGGGGCATCTCATTTCTTCTTGTAATATTCCCACTTTTTTGACAAGCATCGCATGTGAGAATGAAAACTCGAATGTCCTTGAACATGGAAGGCCACCAAAACCCTCTTTGAAGAACCTTGACAATTGTCTTTTGGTTGGCCAAGTGTCCACCATAAGATGTCGAGTGGAGGTGCTTCACAATATTATATCCTTCATCGGCCGTAACACATCGTCGCTAAATTCCATCTACATAACGGCTGAATAAATAAGGCTCGTCCTAATAATAGCGTTGGGCTTCATAACGTAGTTTCTTTCTCTCTTGCTTGGAATAATCGTCCGGAATAAATTGAGATACTAAGAAATTGACGATATCGGCATACCAAGGTGTAATAGTTTCAACGACCATCAAGGCCTCATCTCTCATAGCTTTATTGATGGGTATACCATCTTCTTCATTGCTTCCTTTACCAACCGTTAGTCTACTAAGATGATCCGCTACTAAGTTCTCCGATCCGGCTTTGTCTTTAATCTCAATATCAAATTCTTGTAAAAGGAGGACTCACCGAAAGAGTCGGGACTTGGTCTTCTTTTTTGACATGATGTATTGAATCGCTGCATGATCGGTATGAATAATGACTTTGGAACCGGTAACATAATTTCAGAATTTCTCCATGGCATAGACAACGGCAAGCATCTCTTTTTCGGTTGTTGTATACCTCGATTGGGCTTCATCTAGTGTTTTGCTTGCATAGTATATCACATGTAGCTTCTTATCTACCCGTTGACCTAGAACGGCACCAACGGCAAAATCAGATGCATCGCACATGATCTCAAATTGAAGATTCCAATCGGGAGCTTTGATAATTGGAGTGGTAGTAAGAGCGGTCTTTATCCTGCAAAAGGCCTCAAGACACGGGTCATCAAAAACAAAAGGTGCATCTTTCATAAGCAAAGAAGTTAAAGGCTTGCCAATCTTGAAAAAGTCTTTAATAAATCGTCTATAAAAACCGGCGTGACCTAGAAAACTCCTCACCCCTTTAACATTTGTAGGTGGTGGCAAGTTCTCAATCACGGAGACTTTCGCCTTATCAACTTCAAATCCTCTATTAGAAACAATATGACCTAGGATAACACCTTAGCTTGTTCAACCATGAAATGACATTTTTCCAAATTTAAAACAAGTCTATACTCTTCACATCGAGTTAACACTTGATCAAGATTTTCAAGACAAGAATCAAAAGATGTACCATGGACACTAAAGTCATCCATAAAAACTTTCACAGATTTTTCAATAAAATCGGAAAAAATAGCCATCATACATCTCGAAACGTTCCCGGCGCATTACACAATCCGAATGACATCCTTCTATAAGCATAGATGCCATATGGACATGTGAAAGTGGTCTTCTCTTGGTCATCGGGATGAATGGGACACTACAACAAAATCACCTTTTCACGGCGATTATATCATGACGATTGAAAAATCGACACAACTATCCCACAATGACTCATATAATAAACAACTTATCGTATTAAATAACAATTGACACTAATTAGTATACGTAAACGACGCTAATAACTCCTTAACATATCGTAATTTGTGAAAAACAAAAACCGATGAGCGCCAAACACTACTACAAAATAACTCAAAGGCAGAACCCTAACTCAAACGAACGCAGCTCTTTATCCAACAACACTCTCGTTCAACCAAAACCCTAATAGTCTCGTTCAACAGCTCTTCAGCTCTGACCTCCTCTGTCTCGTTCGCCCTGCGACCATCGTTCTTCGGCCTCCGTTCTCTGTCCATTCACAGCATCATTCTCTGGTCTTTCAACACTAACACCAGCTCTGTGTCGGCGAATTGCGTGTATGTGACTATTTCACCGTTGATTGAACTGAGACAGCGTAATTTGTGTTAATTTTGGTTGAAATCTGCATTTTAATTTGTGTTTGTGATTTGATATACTGATTCGATGAGTGTATTGTATTTGTGATATCTGATGATTGAATTAGAAGAACTTTTAAAGTTTGGTAGAAATTTCTATTATTTTGGTTGAATGAAATCTGTTACTGTTTGTTTTACCAATGTATTGATGTTGTTCAATCTAATTCTTGTGTTTGCGAACTCATAATGCTATAATTAGTTGCTTAATTCACTACTCTGCTAATTTTCTTAGAACCCGTTAATCTTTTAGCTTAATTAATCACTACTGCCTCAGTGTGCTGATTTTTGACTTGTTGAATCGAATTATGTGTGTTCGGGCACTCATATTGCTGTAATTAGTTGCTCAGTTTACGATTCTACTGATTTTCTTTGGAACCGTTTCGATTCTGATGATTTTCGCCTTGTTGAATCGTATTCTTTGTGCCTGTTAACTCGTTGTGCTGTAAATGCAGGTAAATGCGTGAATGTGCATGAGTATGACGAATAGCCAGGTATTCACGGAGAGTAGATTAGCAATAGTAGTGCATGGTCCATGCTCGTCAAGCTAAGGCCGATTGGGTCCACCCTGGCGCACACCAACTCTTTGGTTCAAATTAGCCGACTACTACGTCGATCAATCCACCCGATACTAAGACAGGTGCGTATTCCCGATTTTGGTCGGAACCAGATCGACCCTTGCCTAGCTAGAATGACAGTACAATCATGAACTTAGGCCCGCCAAGGTCTGACAAAAATTTTGGTTTAGTGTCGGGTTAGTCATTATAGCTAGCTAGGTCCAATCTCGCGTAGCACCACTGCAACAAGGTTTATACTAGTAGCATAATTGTTGACTATGATTAAAAATAGATACTTTAACATTATTTACAAATTACAGTACAGTGGATATAGGAGACACTACATTTTTTGCTAGTATTCTAAATCAAACCTAACCCGTATTATGACCTTAGGCCATAACTCCTACGAGTATTTGACTCAAACACATATTCGACCCGTCTCGCGGGTCTAATTCCATTTTTATGGGCTGCATTTACTACATCATGTGGTAAAGGCAAAGGAAAACAACTAGTTGAATTAGTTTCTTAATGTCTTAATTGACAATGTCGTTAATGGTATACTGCAGCACTAATCACTATTACCGCTTTCTCTTAGCAATTCCCCCACCTTCTTGTACATATATTGTTTCTTTGTATCATATATTTCTTTGGATCATCCTTATACTACTCCTAAAGTTTGAAAAGGCCCTGACTAGGCAGTAGGCTCTCCTGTAACAACTGTTGGCGGGAATTGCATTGAACGAGTCTTGGCAGTAAGGACATATCCGAATATTGTATCAGAAAATCTCTTAACCAAAAATGTCAACATCAAATATGCTAATCGCTCTTGCTTGCTGCTCTATCGATTGTTTGATTTCAAGATCCAATAATTTTGATGGATTCTTGAATTTCTAATTGAACTTTTTTACTTGTAAGAAAATTAAAAATCTGGAATTGAAGATTTATGTATACTTTTGGATTTACTATGTATAGAAGTTGAAATTCAGGGAGTTGTGGGGTTTATATTTGAATTTTTACATTAAATAAGGGGATGCATATGCTCATGTGCACCAGTTTAAATGGAGTATTGTAGACACCCGCATTTTGCCTGCTAGTGTCTATAGCAGCTTCCGACAAAACACCCGATGATGATCGGACGCTAACGTGACTTAATACGCTCGAATACTGACTCGGAATCAATAGTATCCGACGTGGGCATTTAGCGGAGTAATAATCTCACAAAAAAGACCTTAAATCCAGGCTCAGTGGGTCGTTCCGAGCAAAACGAGACTAATTTGGGCCAAAACCGTCACCGGAAATAAAACCGCCTTTTAGCGACCGAGTCAAAACCCGGTCAAAGTCGAATCCCGAGACGAACCAGCCTCACATTATGTCCAAATACACAAAATGAATCAAGTCCAACAACCAAATCATTTCAAAAATGGTCAACAAATCTTTCCCTATTCACACTCCCTCCATTCACACCCACTCGATCGAGTGGTTCACACCACTCGATCGAGTGACCCTAAACCGGGGTCCTCCTTATAAATATCCCATCACATTCACAACATTCAGAAGCTTTATCAACTCTTTTCAACCTTTTACCACCTTCAAAACAAGGTTTTTCCAACCCTTTCAATCCTCATTCAACCTTACACATATTAAACCTTCAAACCTTCATCACCCTTGAGTTCTAGGCACTCATACACACACACACATACATATTCAAAATCCCGAGATCAAAACTCGTCAAAGACATACACCATAACTCTACTTACATATCTCGACACTCCCGCGCTCACGTCGCCACTACGAGTCCGTTTCCGAGATCGTTTAAGCATGTAGGTTGAGGGTGTCATCAAACCCCGTTCCTTTTTCTCCCTTATCTTTTTACCGTTTATATATATATATATATATATATATATATATATTATGTACTATTATTATTATTATTAACACACTAACACTAACATTTTTAATTTTGTTACTAACATTTTAATTTTGCTACTAACATTTTATTTATCGCAATCTAACATTTTATTTTATGTCAACTAACCTCTAACATTTAATTATCGTCATTTACATTTTGTTATAATATTAATACCGCGCATAATTATTTAACAAAACTATTTTCAAAACGATCCGAGCAACGTCCGTTGAGGCTAAATTAATGATCGTAGGCCTTAAGGCCAAATTACGATATTAAAATGCCGAGGACTTAAGTTTGCAACGACGGTCGAATTTTTGGGTCGAATATGTTTGATTACGAATTCCGCCTAAAGTCTATTTAATCCCTTTACAAGTCGTATTGGAGGTGATGCCTTTCGAGGTGCGCCGCCCTAAACACTTAAGGGCGTAATAGATCGTGGAGATTCGTCGTTAAATATGTCCGACCACATTTCTTTCAAAATATTATTCTAAAGAATCATCGACAAATCGGATTAGGACAAAACCCATTGACGCCGAATTAATTGTCACACGATCCGAAAGGATTGATTATGACATTATGATGCGGAGGGAATCGATATTTGTTCTAGCCCGATCAAACTCGATTTTGCAAATTCGCTCTAAATACTAGATGTTGGTTCTATAACCGAATGTCGAGTATGACGAGCCATCGAGATTTAAACTAATATAAATTGGACAATATTTATATTTAGCGTAATGACATCTCGATTCAAAAACATAAAAGCTACAAAATGGGTCGTTTCAAAGCACAAATTAAACACCCGTACAGAGGGCATTCGATCGAGTGCACATGCCCACTCGATCGAGTAGCACACCAAAAACCGGGCAGTAGCCACCTTAAAGGCACACTCGACCGAGTCCGTGCCATGACTCGATCGAGTGGGTCCTGTAGCCTGGAAAATCGAGCGCTTTGATCATCATTTGAGCCTCGTCATTTTTTTACGACTTTTAGTCGACACGTGTAAAGTCAATCACGTGATCCTATTTTTCAAAACTCATGCATATCATATCACTTAAAACGACTTTGATCGACGGTCTCGCACTATTAATCTTATGTCTACGACTCTTTAGTCGTATCCGACACATGATTAATTTAGACTCTATTCCTCGATGTGATAAGTCGGGACAAAGCATCGGGATTCGGGATCGGGCTAGCACCACGCCTAGGTTCCATATCTCCGCCCTTTGCTTAATACGCAATATAATGCGTAATTAATCGAAGTTCGTCCATTTGCACAACTTACGGTCTAGTTTATATTACACGGGTCCGTTTCTAGTTAACATTTGCCGCTTATAATTCAATTATTCTATTTTATTGCTCGTTGTATTGTGAATTCCGGGTTGTATTCCGCCCGTGTAATTTGTAATTTATTTACGAGTTTTCTATTATTTGATGTTTGCCATTTATTTATTTAAATGAACATCGCATGCTAAATCACTTTGACGTGAATCAAGATGCATTAAATGACGTAGTTAATCAACAACTCGCATGCTTAGCCCGAAAACGCTGTTTGCATATCATTTAATCGTTTTACTAGCGCGCGTACACGAACACGAACGATGTCTTAGTAGAGGCCGCCATGTGCGGGCGGGGTTGGGTGTCCTTAGTGGGCTTCCCAACACGTACCCTCACCCCTTACTCAGAACCTTGGTTTCCGGATGCCCGAAACCATTGGCGCACGAGAGTCATTCTATATACGAAAGCCGGTTTAAACGGTATCGATATTGCAATGCAAAGGGACGAGCCCCATAACGACATAGAGTGGGCTCGTATGGTTCCGAATAACCACAAAATTCGGTGGAGACTCCATTTTGACTTAAATTTCGAACCCGAGAACAATCTTACCACGAGATTCATTCGCCTACCCAAACCAGCGCGTGGCCGCGTCGGGGTGGACATACGTCATGTCCACAATTTGGCGACTCCGCTGGGGATACCTGATGTACCACATGTCATCGGGGTTCCTAGGGTGAGACTCGAAGAGAAATCGTTCGTATATTAGTGTGCGCGCATTAGTTTAATGATTCATGCATAACCCATTTTTGCCCGGGCCGGTTACTTGTGACCGACGTCCCACTATACCACGGTGCATTCCTACATGGGTGCGCTAAAGACTTCGATGGCGGAACTCGTCTGGGTTTTGCGGCATGTCCTAAGACCAAATCGGCTTAGGGAGTCCGTGATGTGAGTTGCTATGAACTTTGAAACAAGAATGAGATATAAGATTAGTAAACTGATTTGGACGTGAAACAAGTAACCAAAACAGAAAGTAAAGGATAGTTTTGAGCGTGAATGAACCGTAACCAAGGATAGTATGCTAGGTGAAGTAGACCTATACTTCAACAAAGCGGGTGCTAAATCAAACAACGCGATTGAAATAGCGAGTTTAGAGTTTGTAACGCGACTCACTCTAGACCTTGTCTTGTAAACTACAAAGACGAAACAAAAGGAAGCTTCAAAGCTTAACTTTTACTTGGGTTTTAATTTGCAAATTGGATTCTGTTTATTCCTTCAAATGGCCGGCAATTTATAGCCTACAAGAGCCCTTAAACCGGCTGGTCAAGGGTGACAATAACAAAGTACAATGGTGACAAAAACAAAGCTTAAGCCTAATGTGAACTAGGAGCTAATTACAAGGTTGGAGTTAAAAACAAAGCTAGTGTAAACATGGAGTTAAAACCAAAGCTAGGAGAGCATTAAGGTGTGGCTGGTGTGGACATGGAGCTACTAACAAAGCTTCATTTGGACGTGCACACCAAGTGAAAACAACCAGCTTCAAACGTCCTCTTTAACCCCGGTGCTTTCCCATGCACAACTGACTTGTTCGGACCATAACTTTGTCAATACTTGTTCAATCAGCCTTCATGAATAGTCATTGGAAAGATAAGCTCGAAATCTATCTCCTCCATTTTGAATGACTACGAAAATCTAAGTATAACTCGAGATATGGACTGATCAAAACAATGCTGCAAAATGAACTCGCATCCGAAATTCCCATGCTTGAATGGGTGTGAACCTAAGTTAATGCCTTCATATATCCTTGACTATTTGCTCCTTTATTCCGCTCAAACTCGAGCTAGCTCCATAATTGAAGACGACTCTTTATTAGTGCTAATGTAGCTGAACTATAGTTAAGTAGGAGCTGGTATTACTTCGTTGAGCTCTTTAGTACTTCCTTACTAGGATTAGTAGCTTCTTGATTCGGATCATCTCCTCCCCCTTTAGAAGGAATTGTCCTCAATTCTGAACAGCCATCTTCATTAAGATAAAGAGCAAAATCTCCCACTTTGGACGTGGTATGAACTTCATAACTATCCGGCAACTTCATCTTGCAAGTATTGTTGTATACCTTGTATGGAACTTCTGTTTGTGGCTTCCACTTGGTCTTCCTTTTGCTTGAAAACCTCTCCTTTCTCAAGTGAACCAAAACCAAGTCATCCTCTTGGAAAAGTCTCGGTTTTCTGTTTTTGTTGGACCTTCTTTTGTAGGCTTCTTTGATCCTTGCCCGAATCACTTCTCTAACGTACAAGTCAGGCCCTTTGCTAGCTTCATCTGTTGGGTAACAAACACCGAAATGAGTCATTTCAAAAAATGGTAAGTACTCCCTTGTTCTGAAAGGACTCCTTGAGAACGGCCTTGTTAAGCATTTGCTCCCAATGTTCTGATCAATCCCTTGTATCTTTAGCAAAAAGAAGTGTTCTTTTATCACCTCTAAGGTCTTGGTCATGTCCAAAGTTTCAGCTGGTCTTTCTCCATGAGTTTCTCTAGTTATACACTCTGAAATAGGGTGCCTTGGGACACAACGATGGTTTCTTGTAAAAGGAAGATCTACCTGCAAAACAAACTCAACAAAAGTACCAAGAACACCAGCCTTGCACTCGGTGAGTACATCAGCATCCATGGAGTCCTTCAAGGTCTCAAATCCAAGCGTGCTTGCATCTAAAGTGGATGAGTGTGTGTAGTGACAAGATAGAGCATTAGCCACGACATTGTTCTTAACATCTTCATACCTTAAGACTTCATGATCTTCCCTAGGTGTCAAACCAGCTGGTAATTCATTAGGAATGACCAAACCCAATTCCTTTGGCAACTCCTCGAATTGTTTCCTTCCAAACCCATTATCAATCCTAAATGGTTCCTCTATAGTACCCATGTCAAAGACACGTTCCCCCTCTTTTAAAGCCTGTTCTACTTCACTCTCAATGGTAAGGTTAGGCTTATTGGTTTTGTTGGAGGTCATAGCTCTAACAGCTTGGGGAGTCATAGGTTTTAGAATGATTTTCTTTCCCTTATCCCTTAACTCGTATTCGTTTTTTCTCCCATGGTGTACTACATCCCTATCAAACTGCCAAGGACGTCCCAAAAGTATATGACAAGCATCCATAGGAATAACATCGCAAAGAACTTCATCAACGTAGGAACCCATGGTTAAACCCACCCTTACTTGTTTAGTGACCCTTATCTTGTTCTCATTATCCAACCAATGTAAAGCATACGGTTTAGGGTGATTAGTGGTGGTGAGACCTAACTTAGCTACCATTTCTGTAGACGCAACATTAGTACAACTACCCCCATCAATAATCAAACTACACCACTTGGTATTAACTAGACATTTTGTGTGAAAGAGTTGGTCTCTTTGTTCGGTGTTTTGTGGAATAGGATTAGCATGAAGTGTACGTAATACCAAGACCTTACCAAACGTTGGGAGTTCATCTTCTCTTTCTCCCAAGTAGACTTCAGGAGCAGGTGCACCATTGGACTTAGAGAGACTAACGATGCTTGAGTCTTCAAAGCTCACAACTCCTGCCATGCTTACGTCTAAATGGATGACCAAAGCTCTGATACCACTAATGATGTGAGTTGCTATGAACTTTGAAACAAGAATGAGATATAAGATTAGTAAACTGATTTGGACGTGAAACAAGTAACCAAAACAGAAAGTAAAGGATAGTTTTGAGCGTGAATGAACCGTAACCAAGGATAGTATGCTAGGTGAAGTAGACCTATACTTCAACAAAGCGGGTGCTAAATCAAACAACGCGATTGAAATAGCGAGTTTAGAGTTTGTAACGCGACTCACTCTAGACCTTGTCTTGTAAACTACAAAGACGAAACAAAAGGAAGCTTCAAAGCTTAACTTTTACTTGGGTTTTAATTTGCAAATTGGATTCTGTTTATTCCTTCAAATGGCCGGCTATTTATAGCCTACAAGAGCCCTTAAACCGGCTGGTCAAGGGTGACAATAACAAAGTACAATGGTGACAAAAACAAAGCTTAAGCCTAATGTGAACTAGGAGCTAATTACAAGGTTGGAGTTAAAAACAAAGCTAGTGTAAACATGGAGTTAAAACCAAAGCTAGGAGAGCATTAAGGTGTGGCTGGTGTGGACATGGAGCTACTAACAAAGCTTCATTTGGACGTGCACACCAAGTGAAAACAACCAGCTTCAAACGTCCTCTTTAACCCCGGTGCTTTCCCATGCACAACTGACTTGTTCGGACCATAACTTTGTCAATACTTGTTCAATCAGCCTTCATGAATAGTCATTGGAAAGATAAGCTCGAAATCTATCTCCTCCATTTTGAATGACTACGAAAATCTAAGTATAACTCGAGATATGGACTGATCAAAACAATGCTGCAAAATGAACTCGCATCCGAAATTCCCATGCTTGAATGGGTGTGAACCTAAGTTAATGCCTTCATATATCCTTGACTATTTGCTCCTTTATTCCGCTCAAACTCGAGCTAGCTCCATAATTGAAGACGACTCTTTATTAGTGCTAATGTAGCTGAACTATAGTTAAGTAGGAGCTGGTATTACTTCGTTGAGCTCTTTAGTACTTCCTTACTAGGATTAGTAGCTTCTTGATTCGGATCAGTCCGTCCCGATTCACGAGAATGCCATCGTTGTTGGTATAGACCCTATTTTGACCGACCGAGACTTAGTGTAAAGCATACATAAGCGTCGTTGTAATGCTTGCTTGACTACGTGCTACTTTGTTTCCGTGTAATTTTTTTCAAAAACCATCATTTCAAAAAATGCATCTTCCAAAAAATACCAAATTTTGAAAAACCCGAAATGCTGTCCGTTTCGGGACCCATCTTTTCAAAATATCCAATTTCAAAAACTCGGAATGCTGCCGAAATTTAGACTTACGATTTGACTCTAAATAGCCTATTTTTAGCCGGCATGCTTCCTATTTCAAATTTCGAATTTTCGATTCCCTTTCGACTTTCGAATTTTCAAAATTCAACTTCAATTTTCAAATCTTCAAAATTCCACCTCGATTTTCAAGTCTTCGAGATTCCATTCTCGATTTTCAAATCCCCAAGATGCCGTTTTCGATTTTCAAATCTTCGGGATCTTATTTTCAACTTTCAAATTTTCGGAAATTTATTTTCGATATTAAAAATTTCAAAATTCAAAATATTCAACTTATCAAAAAAAAACTCGGCCCTGTCGGCATGCTGCCAATTTCAAAAGACGGGATCGCCTCCTCAATTTTCAAAACGCGAAATTACTCGCAACCATTCTAATATTTCAAAATGTCCGGTCCTATTGGCCCACTGCTAATTTCAGGACTGTCCTCTCAATTTTCAAAATTCAATCATTTTTCAAAAAACCTTCCTTATTATAGGACCTACCGTAATCCGTGTGTCGGGTCTTTTCGTAATACGTCGAAGGTCTTTAGCGTCGAAACTCCTTCATCCTACATCACGGGTTTCTTCCCCATCCTAGTCCACCTTTCCTAAAGGCATAACCGACCAACACGAGTCATACACTCGTAAATGGAAGGTTCGTCTGAACACTCGAGTCCTAACAAGAAAGTCACACGCGATCTTTCTCTCCGACAGGACGGTCCCCACGACCTTTCCTAGGAGAATTTTGCCCGTATTTCAATCCGTTAGTCGAGTCATCCCAATTCAAATCCTTTAACTTAAGGGTCTACCCTAGTCACAGGGTCTATCTTTGTTCAAGTGAAGTCAAGGGTCTCTAGCGTCGAAACTTTGTCGATCTTACATCGTAAGTTTCTTCCCTTACCCCGTCTGCCTTTCCTCGAGGCCGAGTCAACCTTTTACAAGGCATAGCCCTGTAGCTAAAGGTTCGTGATCCTTACACCTGAGGGTCACTCGTCCGACACTCGAGTCTTAGCAAAACCTTCAATCTTACTCGGGGGCTACCCTTCAGCAGAGCGATCAATCACGGTTGCTCTAAGGGTCATGTCCTACACGTGGTGTCTCACGTGTGTCACTTTCGAGTCACTCAGATGCCGCACCATCTGAGTCCTATTAGAGTCTTCAGTCTCACTTGGGGGCTGTCCTCCACCCGAGCATTCGACCACAGTCACCTTAAGGGGTACCTTACGTTCATCATACACCGGCGTCCTTATGATGTCTTCTTCGAGTCGTACCTATGCTACGAACACCCGAGTCTCCTAAAGGTTTAAGTCGCCACGGTTGGTCCAAACACGTGACGCGGTCAAACACGGTCACCCCATTTTTGGACTTACCCTCGTGCAGCTTGAGTCTCATCGTCGAGTCCAAGCCAGGGTTGTTACCTCGTCTAGGTCAACGTTCGAGTATCACGGTCCAAGAGTCTTTGTCGACCCGTCACCCCGGGCCATGTCTAGTTTGACTCGCTTTCTTGCATTCGCGCAAAGTCGAGTTTAGGCGAGTCGTGGCACCTGTCGTTTCCTCCAATCAAGGACCTTACCAAAAAAAGAAACGACCAACCAAGTATCCAAAAGTCCGGATTCGATTCGAGTCTAAGTTTGAGTCCGAGTCTAGGATATCCTACATCCTCATTTCAAAGTCAGAGTCAACTGTATTCTGTCCTCTTTTCAAAATTCAATAAAATCAGCTTTTCTATTTATCATATATGCTTCCCTTATGTGTTTCCGAGAACATGATGAACACCATCATACACTGTGAGCACATGCACGTGACTATTATAGGCACATCTATAATGGCTGCAGGAACTGAGACCCATGTTTTCCCTTACCTGTTCCATGTCCGGCATAGACAGCCACATAACTACCCCTTGTAGGAGCAGTATCGAATCCTATGACAAATCTAGGTAGTCTCCTTGTTTGGGTTCAAGACGGAAGGCAAGCCCATTTCCCACAATAAACACCCCTCCAATAAGACTGATCAATCACTACCTTAGGCGTTAGTCTGACCAGAAGCAAAAAAAAAGAAGCATCGTGACTCTATACCCAACTCGGGACGATGCTCCCACTAAGCCTGCTCGGAATTCTGATGACAATACCGAGATCCAAATCACCATGCTTACCGTAGAGTACTCCACCGCGAGTTGCACTCACCAACTAGGCTTACACCTTACAAAGGTTTAGCTCCACAAGCCTAATCCAACCGATGGGCCCACCCACATATCCACCCACAACATCAAAGGGAGGGATAGCCGTGAAAAAAAAACTGGACAAAAAAAAGAAGTCCAAAGAAAAAAGCAAAAGGCCAAAACAAAAGAGCTGGCCATGACCAAAAAAAGAACTCTCAACATCCCTCGACCAGATACGATCAATCCCTTGACTGAGACACAGTCAACTCGAGTGAAGGATCCCACGATCGGGGCTAAGAGGTCAACCCAAAAAAAAAAGAATTCAAATACCCATTACCGTGGTCAACGGTCAACTCAAGTGAAAATCCCTTGACCGGGGTACGGTCAATTCAAAAATTATCGATGCCCATACCATCAAATAGAAGGGTGACAATCAGGCTGGTCAGATAACACCACATTTAGCCTTCCCACATTACAACCCTCAAGACCTTCTCGAGACCTAGGCTAAGAGACAGCCTGAGGATTCAAGCTCCATAGGATACACCCTAAGTCCCTAACCATTAGGGCCAGACATGGAAATCAGATCCCGCATTATTAAACCTACCCCTATCGAAGTTCGAGTCATTTTTACTCGACTTCCCTCTTTCCTACCACATTACAATACCTTACCCTCGAAGCCTTAGCTCCACAAAATCGAGCTCCAGATTTCGAATCATCAAGGCCACTTGCGACCTAGCTCCACATTTCCAAAAACATCCAAACCAGTTACCAACCCCAAACACGGGAACTCAACCTGCGGTCGGCATTGAACATGCCCAAATAGTTCACACCACCTCTGGGGGCTACTCCGGAGAACGCTCACAGTCGCGGGATCAACATCCTAACTGTTCTAGCACTTTGATAAAGACATCATTGGGAATTCACCTAGCCTACACCATCGCTATGGCTAGTTACACACAAAGCCCTAATAAACTAGGCACCATAATATATCTTCCAATCCACTGAACTACGGCTTGGTTTGATTTCACTACACGTGAATACGTAGGCAGCCTTTCAACAAGGGCACAACCACTCACGTTGACACACGTTCAAAAAACACCATCATTCCGGTCACGACACTGTCATGTTCTCAACAGCTGGCTTTGTCGTCCTGGAGGCTTCTCTTAGACAGAAGTTCTCCATCCATTCACAAAATCCAAATGACTTTAAAAAAAATAGCCTCCGTTCTATAGTGTGTCCTAGTACTCGGCTCAATCGAAGACGAGGATCTGTCGGGACTCGATACGACACCCACTTTGGGAATGTACCCCAAAACCAAACATTCAAAGAACACTAGACTACAACATTGCCACTGCTGAGTCCTGCAAAAACAGTCTCATTACAGACTACTGCAATCCCCTATTACACATCCTTCCCATTTTGATGTTCGACCGTGTTGCCCTTCGCCTAGGCTACGGAATAGCGCAACTTAAGAGTCTTGTCGTCTTAGGTGGCCCACGCCCCGAGTCACAGTCCAACCCCTCGAGAGTCCAAGTCGTGTCTGTCAACTCGTCGTCCTGTCACGTCCAGAGTCGAGCATGTCGATACCTCCCTCCTCAAATTTTCACTTCAAAGTTTGCAAAACTTAGCCATTTGATAAAATCCTTTTCGACAAGGTCAAATTTCAGTCTATTTAAGCTGCAAATTTCTTTTCTACCCCTCTCAATTTTGAAAACCTATCTCCTAGCACGTGAGTTGCTTTCATGACTTCGATTTCAAAACTAAGCAAAAATCATTTCCCCCACCGCAAACTAGTCTATAGATGCTAACTGCATTTCCCATGTGCTATCTTGCTATCTGCTATGCCTGCTATTTCTGCCTATGTATCTAACATTTCAGGTACCAGCTAGTGCTTCCCAACGGAACGTCAAAGGCGGTGTTTCTCCTGGAATGCTACATGCAAGTTGTCATGTGTCGGCATACGGGTACACCCAAGACTTCAGAAGCAAGTCCCGTGCAACTACTTTACTCCCCAACGTGAGTCGGTGTTTCTCCTGGAATGCTACATCCAAAATGTGATGTGTCGGCATACGAGTGCACCTATGACTTCAAAGGCAAGTTCGACTCCCCACGGAGCTATCATCATCAGGACAGGTATGACCCTCTACTTACGGCTGGCGAGCCCTTCACGCAAGTCTAATGGACTATAAACGACCCGACCGGAAGGCTGCCAGGTCGTAATCCTCGAATGGCCTGGTAGCTACTCTGACTTTCGCCTTGTCCAAGCCTCAGTCAGAGTGGGGGCTCTGTAGACACCCGCATTTTGCCTGCTAGTGTCTATAACAGCTTCCGACAAAACACCCGATAATGATCGGACGCTAACGTGACTTAATACGCTCGAATACGGACTCAGAATCAATAGTATCCGACGTGGGCATTTAGCGGAGTAATAATCTCACAAAAAAGACCTTAAATCCAGGCCCAGTGGGTCGTTCCGAGCAAAACGAGACTAATTTGGGCCAAAACCGTCACCGGAAATAAAACCGCCTTTTAGCGACCGAGTCAAAACCCGATCAAAGTCGAATCCCGAGACGAACCAGTCTTACATTATGTCCAAATACACAAAATGAATCAAGTCCAACAACCAAATCATTTCAAAAATGGTCAACAAATCTTTCCCTATTTACACTCCCTCCATTCACACCGACTCGATCGAGTGGTTCACACCACTCGATCGAGTGACCCTAAACCGGGGTCCTCCTTATAAATACCCCATCACATTCACAACATTCAGGAGCATTATCAACTCTTTTCAACCTTTTACCACATTCAAAACAAGGTTTTTCCAACCCTTTCAATCCTCATTCAACCTTACACATATTAAACCTTCAAACCTTCATCACCCTTGAGTTTTAGGCACTCACACACACACACATACATATTCAAAATCCCGAGATCAAAACTCGTCAAAGACATACACCATAACTCTAATTACATATCTCGACACTCCCGCGCTCACGTCGCCACTACGAGTCTGTTTCCGAGATCGTTTAAGCATGTAGGTTGAGGGTGTCATCAAACCCCGTTCCTTTTTCTCCCTTATCTTTTTACCGATATATATATATTATGTACTATTATTATTATTATTATTAACACACTAACACTAACATTTTTAATTTTGTTACTAACATTTTAATTTTGCTACTAACATTTTATTTATCGCAATCTAACATTTTATTTTATGTCAACTAACCTCTAACATTTAATTATCGTCATTTACATTTTGTTATAATATTAATACCGCGTATAATTATTTAACAAAACTATTTTCAAAACGATCCGAGCAACGTCTGTTGAGGCTAAATTAATGATCGTAGGCCTTAAGGCCAAATTACGATATTAAAATGCCGAGGACTTAAGTTTGCAACGACGGTCGAATTTTTGGGTCGAATATGTTTAATTACGAATTCCGCCTAAAGTCTATTTAATCCCTTTAGAAGTCGTATTGGAGGTGGCGCCCTCCGAGGTGCGCCGCCCTAAACACTTAAGGGCGTAATAGATCGTGGAGATTCGTCGTTAAATATGTCCGACCACATTTCTTTCAAAATATTATTCTAAAGAATCATCGACAAATCGGATTAGGACAAAACCCATTGACGCCGAATTAATTGTCACACGATCCGAAAGGATAGATTACGACATTATGATGCGGAGGGAATCGATATTTGTTCTAGCCCGATCAAACTCGATTTTTCAAATTCGCTCTAAATACTAGATGTCGGTTCTATAACTGAATGTCGAGTATGACGAGCCATCGAGATTTAAACTAATATAAATTGGACAATATTTATATTTAGCGTAATGGCATCTCGATTCAAAAACATAAAAGCTACAAAATGGGTCGTTTCAAAGAACAAATTAAACACCCGTACAGAGGGCATTCGATCGAGTGCACAAGCCCACTCGATCGAGTAGCACACCAAAAACCGGGCAGTAGCCACCTTAAAGGCACACTCGACCGAGTCCGTGCCATGACTCGATCGAGTGGGTCCTGTAGCCTGGAAAACCGAGCGCTTTGATCATCATTTGAGCCTCGTCATTTTTTACGACTTTTAGTCGACACGTGTAAAGTCAATCACGTGATCCTATTTTTCAAAACTCATGCATATCATATCACTTAAAACGACTTTAATCGACGGTCTCGCACTATTAATCTTGTGTCGACGACTCTTTAGTCGTATCCGACACATGATTAATTTGGACTCTATTCCTCAATGTGATAAGTCGGGACAAGGCATCGGGATTCGGGATCGGGCTAGCACCACGCCTAGGTTCCATATCTCCGCCCTTTGCTTAATACGCAATATAATGCGTAATTAATCGAAGTTCGTCCATTTGCACAACTTACGGTCTAGTTTATATTATACGGGTCCGTTTCTAGTTAACATTTGCCGCTTATAATTCAATTATTCTATTTTATTGCTCGTTGTATTGTGAATTCCGGGTTGTATTCCGCCCGTGTAATTTTTAATTTATTTACGAGTTTTCTATTATTTGATGTTTGCCATTTATTTATTTAAATGAACATCGCATGCTAAATCACTTTGACGTGAATCAAGATGCATTAAATGACGTAGTTAATCAACAACTCTCATGCTTAGCCCGAAAACGCTGTTTGCATATCATTTAATCGTTTTACTAGCGCGCGTACACGAACATGAACGATGTCTTATTAGAGGCCGCCATGTGCGGGCGGGGTTTGGTGTCCTTAGTGTGCTTCCCAACACGTACCCTCACCCCTTACTCAGAACCTTGGTTTCCGGATGCCCGAAACCATTGGCGCACGAGAGTCATTCTATATACGAAAGCCGGTTTAAACGGTATCGATATTGCAATGCAAAGGGACGAGCCCCATAAACTCTGAAATCGAAGCGGGCCGTACTTTGTGTATAACCCATGACGACATAGAGTGGGCTTGTATGGTTCCGAATAACCACAAAATTCGGTGGCGACTCCATTTTGACTTAAATTTCGAACCCGAGAACAATCTTACCACGAGATTCATTCGCCTACCCAAACCCGCGCGTGGCCGCGTCGGGGTGGACCTACGTCATGTCCACAAGTATATTTCATGTCTTAAACACTTGACGTATCACCTATGCACCCATTATGGACACATGGTGGCAACTGCTGGTATTGCTGTTTTATACTCTACTACTTAAATAAGTACTATTCAACACAGATTAAACAAACGCCGACAGGTGGGCCGGTTTGGCCACTGACTTCACGGACGACCAGCTCGATATCGGGAATGCCAAGGGTCATATTGACAACCTTTTCCAAGCTCCCATGAACTCCGACACTCATGTCCCCATCATGAGCTCTTTGGAATAAGAGTCTCAAGGCCTTAGAATGTATCATCATCATCATTTTAATTGGTAATTAATTTCTTTGGCTTATTAATCTTATCTTCATAATCCATAATTGTTGATTATTATTCGTGAATAATGTTATCACCGTATATATGTAGGTTGGACAATATAGTAGGTGACTTCTACCTTGCACCTGCCTTTATGGACAAGCTTGTTGTTCATATTGCAAAGAACTTCATGAACTTGCCTAACGTAAAGGTACTAATTTACTACTTCTTACTTTTATTATTTCATTAATTGTAAAGAGGTTTCTCTATGATTTTTTATCCTTAATTAGTTGTAATTAGATGTTTTGATATTCTTTATGTAGTGTTTTATATTCTTTATCTAGACGGTTAATGGTGTTGAGCCCAGCCGCGCTCAAATTTTCATTGAGACTCACAAGGATAGAAAAACAAGAGAGAAGAAGAAAATTGATGAAAAGTCGGCAAAAGCAATTGTATGTTTTAATTAATTTTTGCACACTTTTTTAACGTAGAGTTCAATACCATTGCAAATCGACACTTTAAAAGCAAAAAAAGTAGTAGCGCTTATACTTCTATTTTTTTTATTCTCTTGGTCACTATTTCAATGATTATTTCAAACATTTTTTTATATACATTAGGAATTAATGAAACAAAAATTACAAGAGTTACCCAATGAAATACAGCAAATGGATGGAAAGATAGCTTGGAAAGGAGATATATTTGATCAAGTAATAGGAAAAGAAGAAAGACGTGGACGTGTGCGCGGATTTGGTGGAGGCTTGTGTGCTTTCAAACTGTGGGGTAATTCTGGGGTACAACCATTGTCAGACTTTGTGGAAAACAATGTCGCCTCCAATGAGTTAATGAACAAGCTTCGTGATGAGATGAACCTCATGCAACAGAAACATACCGAAGAATTGAAGATGGTACAAGCAAAGAGTGATGCGGAGGTAAATAAGGTCTTGGAAAAGCAAAATCAACTAGAGAATGTAATCCATGAATTGTTGGTCCTCTTTAAAGGTAGAACATCAAAAGAATATTCAAAATACGATCAGACTAATACGGTATGTTCTTACTTCATTTTTTTATATAATTGGTTTGTACTTAATACACAATATGTTACAAATATGATATTATACTGAACTGAACTAGATAATGGACCTACGTCATATAATATTCGGCGTGCTTTTTAATTGTTCATACAGGATGATTATAGCAACTCAAGCGGCTGATTTGTGATATTTCATTATATGTGCCAAGGAACGTACATGAACTAGTGAGTGTGTATATACATACATAAATACATAAATCTATTTCATTTATTTACTTGCGCGTGGGAAATGACTAAAAATTTGGTATAACTTGGTATATACATGATCTTTGTTATTGCAGTTTTTTCGAGGCGCAGCTACTCTATGTAATTTGGAATAGATGGGTTTGAAGCTTTGCTTTGGGGTTGAAGACCTAGTTATATTTTTTAGTTTTTAAAAGGATTGTTTGCACTTATTTTGGACCCATTTTTATTAATTTAATATAGTCGATGTTGGATACATATAATTTTTGGATTTTATGAGTAATATATAAGTATCATGTTTTTTCACTTGTCCTTTATTTTTATTTTTGCATCGTATTTGAGAGACAGAAGTGATATTTCGTATCGAATAAAATCGATACCAATTTACTATGTGGTTGCAATTGTATTACATATCGTGTCGAATGCAATTGCTACGATTGTTTGTAATACTTATCGCGTCGAATACTACTGATAAAATTGTAAAAGGAATGACATTATAGTACTTGCTTATCGTCTCGAATACAATTACAACAATTGCCACTAAATGAGGTTTTATTGTACTTATTGTGTCGAATACAATCTCTACAATTCTTATTAGAGGGAAAATCAAAATATTTACCGCATCAATAGTAATCGACACTAAAATCACCACTAAACCTCATCTTCTTTTGCGTCACTTTTAAGAACCTAACCCAACGAATAGATTATTCGACACGAAAGGCTACGGCAACGCCGCCGACCTCAACAAATACACAATCGATGGGGAAACCTTTCGCGCCAATAGAATCGCCACGATTTACCAAAATAATCGCCGCGAAAGGGTGATTTTGTTGTAATGGGAATTTGAAGAAATCCAGAATGACCATCAAGGAAACAAAAATAAGAATGATGTTCAAGCATTTGATCAATGAAGGGAAGGGGGAAATGGTCTTTTATGGTGGCCGTGACTAATTTTCGATAGTCTATACACATGCGCCAACCGGTAATGGTCCTAGTAGAAATAGACTCACCCTTTTCTCCTTTAACAACCGTCATTCCTCCTTTTTTTGGCACAACCTGTACGGGGCTAGCCCATTTACTTCCGGTTATTGGGTATATAATGTTAGCCTCATACAAGTTGAGGACTTCCTTCATGACAACCTCTTTCATGGTGGGGTTCAACCTACGTTGACCCTCAACCGCAGGAAGGTGATCATCATCAAGGATGATCCTATGCATACAAACGTTTGGGCTTATGCCTTGGAGGTCAGCAATGCTATACCCGATGGCCTTTTTGTGCTTTCTCAAAACAATCAAAAGTTTTTCCAAGTGCGGACCATCAAGTGTGGCCTTGACGATAACGGCATAATTAGTTCCTTCAAGAAAAGCATATTTGAGGGAAGAGGGGAGTGGTTTAAGTTCAAGATTAGGAGGAGAAGATACCATACTCTTACCCACCGGTAGTGGTTCTACCTTATCTTCATGCGAGCATTCATCTTCAAAGGGTGGAGAGTCAAATGGTTCATCTTCTTGCTTATCATCATCTATCAAGCTATATTCAACCAAACTATCAGTAACTTCAATGGAATGCATTTGTTCCATCATTGATTGTTTAAGAACTTGAGAAAGGGAAAATTCTACCGACTCGTTCCCTATGTTAAAAGACAACTTACCATTCTTAACATCAACTATAGTACCTCCGGTAGCCATAAAAAGTCGACCTAAAATAATGGGGGGTAATAGTGTCTTCGGGCATATCCATGACAACAAAGTCGGAGGGGATGAAGAACTTACCAACTTGAACGGGTACATCCTCAAGTATCCCAAGTGGGTACTTGACGGACCTATCCACAAGTTGAATCGACATACTAGTGGGTCTCATCTCCCCCACACTAAGTCTCTTAGCAATAGAATAAGGTAACAAACTAACACTAGCCCCTAGGTCACATAAAGCTTGATTAACAACAACGTTTCCAACCCGACAAGGGATGGAAAAACTACCGGGATCCTCTAGTTTCTTTGGCATTTGATTCATGAGAATGGCACTACATTGTACCGTGAGAAAGAAACATTCTTTGTCCTCTATTATTCTCTTTTTAGTCAAGACATCTTTTAAAAACTTAGAATAGAGGGGCATTTGAGAAATTACCTCGGTGAAGGGTAAAGCTACATCCACCTTCTTCAACATATCCACGAAACGGCTAAATTGGGCATTCTCCTTATGTGGCTTAGCTCGTTCGGGAAAAGGCAATGGTGGGACAAAAGTGGGAGGCGGTGGAACATTGGATTCTTCTTCTTCTTCGGCTAATCACTTCGCCTCTTTTCTTTTTGCTTCTTCCGCTTCCATTTGCTCTTTCTTCTTTCTTTGTTCTCTTAGTTCATTCTCCGCATTTTCAAGGATATCAAACTCCGCTTGTATTCCCCGGTTTTGTTTGGGGGAAGTGGGAGATGATGCTTGTGGTGCACTTGGTTGATTGACTTTGGATGGGGTGCTTTTGGTGCTCAAGTTCAAATTCTTATATGGGTCCTCATGTTCTTTGCCACCTCTCAAAATGATGGCATTTGCTTGGTGTGAAGGGTCTTTTGGGTTTTGGGGTTGGCCGAGCAAACCATGGGGTGGATGAATTGGGGCGGCTAAGGCTTTTGTTGCTTCTTGTGATTCGCAAACCTTTAGCCTTGCCTTAGTGTCTTAATGTTCATTCCATAGTTGCCCAACGGTTCTTTGCAAATCATTGATATTATCCCATGGAACTCCTCCTTGACCAAGTTGAAAATTGCTTGATTGACCATAAGATTGAGAGGGTTGATTAAATGGTTGTTGATTTTAACCTTGATTTCCTTGGAAATTGCCTTGGAACCCTTGATTGTATCCATGATTGAAATGATTACCATGTTGATTTTGGTAATTGTTGTAATTGTTGGGAACATGGAAGTTGCTACCTTGTTGATTGAAGTTGCTCCTTTGATGGGAAGGCATATATGGGGGCATCTTTGGAGGACCTTGGTTAAAGGGCCTTTGTTGAATTTGATTAAATGGTCTCGGTTGACTCCCTTGGGCACCCGACATAGGATTTTGAACGTTTTGATTTCCATAAGAGGAATTGGGATGAAATATTGTGCCGGTAATGTAAGTATTGGAAAAGGGATCAAATTGAGGTCTTTGCCCATATACTTGTATAGCTTGGACTTCATTTGGCTCATTAATATAAACTTCTTCATTAGGAATGCAAGAGCTAGAATCATGGCCATAATTGCCACAATGATCACATTGAACTTCCCATGTTAATTGTTTTGGAGGAGATGGTTGCCTTGGTGGAACACTCCCTTGAATTTGGTACATACCTCTAGGAGTAGGCTTTGAACTCATGGCATCCATTCTCTTTTTCAATTCTTCAACTGCCGCTTTCAATTCATTAGAACTCTGAGTAGAGTTCACTTCGACTTTGTTTCTAGAATCCCTCGATTGACCCATTCTAGAATCACTCCTTGCCATATTCTCAATAAGATTCTTAGATGCCTCATCGGTGAGAGAAGAGAAGTCTCCTCTGGTGGCCGAATTGAGGTTCTCCTTGGTTCTCGATGAAAGGGTGTTATAAAACGTTTGGGTAGTTAGCCAATCGGGTATTCCATGGTGTGGACATTTGCGCAATAAATCTCTAAATCTTTCCCAAGCCTCACTTAGGCTTTCAAATTTATCTTGCTTGAAGGTTTGTATCTCCATGCGATATTGGTTAGTCTTTGACGGTGGAAAATATTTCTCCAAGAAGGCATTAGATAGTTGAGCCCATGTTGTGAATGTATTAGCGGGATGGCCTTGAAGCCATCTACGAGCTCCATCTCTCAAGGTCTTTGGAAATAATAAACGATGCAATTGGCACGAAGTTAATCCATTGAGACAGGCTCCTACTAATTTTTCTTTAAATGAAGCAATGTGCTCTTGAGCATCTTCTTGGGAAAAGCCGTGAAAAGTATCTTGTTAAACCGCATTTGTCAAAGAGGCTTTCAATTCATAATTCTTGGGAATCTCTCCAAAATCGACAGGAGAAGGTGTTTCTTCGTGTGTGAGTTGGGAATGAGAGGCTAAGGTCGCCATTTGTTGGATTGGTGGTGATGGTGGATTTGAACTTGGATGATTTGGAGGAGATGTATTTTGATTTAGTGGTGGAGTTTTTGGTGATGGTGGTGATGGTGGTGAATTTTGTGAAGTGGAAGGTATGGAAGTATTATTTGAAGTGAGATTATGTGATGTAGAAGGTGTATGTGGTAGAATGGGATTAAGGTTCGGAGGTGATAATAAAGGATGTCGAATGATGGTGGTCGAGTTATTTCCCTGAAAACGCAATGCTCTAAAAGTCCTTTCCGGCCCCAGATCGAACCACAAGGGCGATGACGTGTTCCTGGGCATAAAACTCAATTAAACGGTGAGACTCCTAGCACCTAACGGTACTAGGGAAAAGGGAGAAGAGAAAAGAATCAAACACAACAACTAAAAACACAATAACTACCCGTCGTTACCCGGCAACGGCGCCATTTTGACGGGCACCCCAATCGGATCTGTCGTTTAACGAAGGACGGGGGGTCAAACAATATTTATAGACTCGGAATAACACAAAAACTACTAGAGTAATCGTGGTAAGTCGAGGTCGGTCCACAGGGAACGGAGTGTATTGGTCGAGTTTAAGCAGTGTGTTTGATGCCAAGAGAGGGGTTTCTAAGCGTCGAGTCTATACTAGCGAAATGACTACGAAAATAGCTAGGGGTGATCAATCTAGAGAAAGGCGTAAGGGGGAAGTCGAGATTCGGAACATGGAGTTTAAGAAGGTCGGGATTGAGTTTTTGTCGCAACATTGATAAAGGGAGAATGCCACCTTTCGGTTTCTTCACCCAACCCACCTAAAAACCTGCTTTCGCGGTGAAGAAGGGTAAGTCTCTTGTTATGGTAATTTCTACTCCGAGTTTCCTCATATTGATAGAAACGAGTCAAGGTCGGTCTAGTTGGCCGGACTAAAACAACAATGACAGAACAACCACAAACAAGATAAACCAACAAGCAAACAACCCACCAACATCTCTTAATTCAAATAATCCAAGTCCTCATCGTTAAACCCCCCAACAAGAAATCTACTCACTAATCATAATGGAAAACAACAAAACATTAACTAGGGAGAAACTAACTAAAGCATGCATAGTAAATAGATCTAAGGAAAATAACTACAAAATAATGAGGAAACTACAATCTAACAATTACCCACTAAACTATGAAACTACCAACTACTTCTTGTCGTCCATAAATTTACTCAGCGTCGTCCATAATTTATGAGTAATTTACTGATTTGCCCCTTTCAAATTTCGTAACCAAATTTGACCTAACTACAATAACCTAATTTACCTTATTTGATTATTAAGCTAATTAAAATTAAAACTCTGACCACAAAAACATTAATTATCGAATTAACAAAACGGTTATCTTTTGAAATTTAATTGATCTACAATTGTTCGGAACATGTTGAACACGGAAAATAATATTCCTTTTAATTTGAATTTGCCCTATACCGAGAACAATTTGGACGATGATGACATTGTCGATGTTAGTTTTCGTTGTTGTCAATGTAGTTATTATTCGACTTGTTTTATTGGATATGCGAGTTCGGCTAGGTTGATTACGGGAGAAATTATCCAAGGCTTGGATAATCGTAAGAGGGACCCGTCGATCCGGCTGACTGGGAGCACCCGCCTTCTACATGTATATTGCCTCGGATTTTTTTTATGATTTCCTGATTTCTCAATTTTTCCTATTTCTCGATTTTCTTTCGCGATTTTCTCGTTTTTTTTCTCGCGTTTTTTTGATTTATCACGATTTTTGATTTTTCGCGATTTTTCCTGCTTTGGCTATTTGAGAGGCTATCAATCGTGGATCCTCCCCTTGACGTGAGCCGATATCGCCCTAATCAAGTGATGACGAGGAGACGGACCATGGACTTTTCTCGCCATAATACTCAGAAATATTGGGACGAAGTGTTGTCTTTCCATGGTGGCCCATTGATCCGATGGACCGTGCCGTGGTGGCCCATTTATGTTCGTACCGGGTTAGAATCGAGAGATAGGGCACGATATCAGGTCATCCTATCTTTTAGGCAGACAATTCACCTTTATCCCGATCGCATACTTAGGCAATATGGTCGGGCCCAAAGAATCCCGGAAATTGAGGCGGTCGTGAGTGAATCTACTCAGCTGATGGATGTGTTGTGTGACACCTGGATGCAGTGGTGGTACACCCGGGCTACTTGGTCTGTTTCCAAAACCCTTCATTCGATCTGGGTATCTGATTCTTATGTGAAATGGACAAAGGCGGAATCTGCTGAAGCCCGAGCTGCCCTAAAAGTTGACGAGGCTTTTGACCTACTCCGACGAGAGCAGGCTAAAGACAATAGGGGTTTCTTCGACTAGGGCGAGACCACGGCTACATTGGTCCGACTGATGTCAGGTCAGAAATGAAAGACTAGGACTCAAGCTGAAGGGTCCAGTACTAAAGGTGCACGGGGGAAAGTGAGCGCCCAGACAGACCTGGAAAGGAGACTTGGCCCAAATCTAAAGGTTCAAAACCGACTTGGTCCCCGAGACAGGCTACCCGAACACATACGGGCTCGACTTGGACCGGGCACAATGATAGAAAACCCGCAATCGAAGAAACGGGTTCGAGCAAAGGACCGGGCACGATATCCGAGAACGTTCGCCCCCGCCCCGTCGACCCCGGGCTCCACGTGACCCAAAGGATAAGGGAAATGGAAAAATGCCCTAAGTGCTAATCTCCTTAGTTTTATTATCTAAGTATTATTATTATTTTTTGTGGTGTGTTTTTTTTTGTTGTTTTGTTTTTATATATTTTTTTTGTGTGATGTAAGTTTTGAAACTTCCGAGTTTATCGGTTTTTAATAAAGGACATATTAATGAATACCGTTCCCGTCTTTTCGTTATTGCAGTGGTTGTACCCTTTTGAGGGGTTGCCTACGTATCCACGATTAGTGGAATCAAACCAAACGTAGTTCAAAATATATTTTTTGCAATTTTCAAAATACACCAAGACTATTAGTTCGAGATGTGTGACGGTAGGATAAATAATCCTAGCTCATTGACTTGCTTATTGTAGACACCCGCATTTTGCCTGCTAGTGTCTATAGTAGTTCCCGACAAAACACCCGATGATGATCGGACGTCAACGTGACTTAATATGCTCAAATACGGACTCAGAATCAATAGTATCCGACGTGGGCATTTAGCGGAGTGCAAATCTCTCAAAACAGACCTCAAATCCAGGCCCAGTGGGTCGTTCCGAGCAAAATGAGACTAATTTGGGCCAAAACCGACACCAAAAATAAATCCTGTCTTTTGGCGACCGGGTCAAAACCCGGTCAAGGACGAACCCGTCACAAAAACCAGCCCAAGTGCACCTTCTAGAAGCTGGCGCCCAATCCAAATTCAAAAAAAAGATTACAACAATATCAATTCCTTCCTAAAATAGCTCGATTTGCTTGATCCACTCGATCGAGTGGATTGACCCACTCGGTCGAGTGGAGCGTCAAAAACCGGACCAGATTCATTTCTGAAGGCACTCGACCGAGTGCACTAGGGCACTCGATCGAGTGACCCTAGGTCGTCGTGTTTCTCCTATAAATACCCCATCATCACCCATCACAAAAGGACTTTTTTACAACTCTTCTTCAACTCTTCTTCAACTTTTTACATCATAATTTCAGCCATCTCTTCATCACACTTACACAACATTCAACCCTACATTTCTACTATATTCAACCTATACACTCACATCCTCTCTATGCACACATACACATTCAAAATCCCGAGATCCAAACTCGTCAAAGACCCGAGAGCATCCTCTCCCTAACCAAACACACCCTAACTCACCCTGCATATCTCGACACTCCCGCGCACACGCCGCTACTACGAGTTCGTTTCCGAGGCCATTTAAGCATGTAGGTTGAGGGTGTCATCAAACCCCGTTTCTTTTTCTCCCTTCTCTTTTTACCGTTTTTTTTATGTATATATTATTATTATTATTATTATAATAATAATTATTATTATTATTATTACTACTACTACTACTACTAACCACTAACACTAACCTTTAATTTTGTGCATACTAACATTTTATTTATGTATTCTAACACTAACTTTCATTTTTGTATACTAACACTTTAATTCCGTATTCTAACATCTAACATTATTATACCGTGTATATATACATACTAGTATTAAAATCTCGGGTTCGAATACGTTTAACTATGACGATCGCCTAAAGTCCATCTAATTCCTTTACGAGCAACGACGGAGGTGGAGCCCTTTCGAGGAGCCCCGCCCCAATGTACTCAAGGGCGTGACGTGATTGCGACTAATCATAGTTGAACGCATTCGATCCCATTTTAATTAGTGCGGAACCCGTTGACACGAAAACCGACATCACATAACCCGAAAGGGTTAGTTTCGATGTCGTGACGTAGAGGGAGGCATTCCGTCGCTAATTCAAACTTTCTAACGTAAATGTTTTCATAAAACTCCGACAACGGTATTGTAATCGTACATGTACACGATTACAGTACCGGAGGTCGAGTTAAATTCAAATCGTGCGATATTTGAATTTAACTCGACCGACCGTCGTTTTCAACCTCAAAAACGAGACGAGTTGACACTCGTACAGGGGCTACTCGACCGAGTGCATAGGCCACTCGATCGAGTAGCGTCCATCAGACTGGACAGAACCCTCTTCGAGGGGCTACTCGACCGAGTGCATAGGCCACTCGATCGAGTAGCGTCCATAAAACTGGGCAGAAACATTTTTGAGGACGCACTCGACCGAGTCAGACCATGACTCGACCGAGTGGGTCCTGTAACCCAGAAAACCGAGGGCCTTGACACACACTTTCAAGCCTCGTCCTTTTATCGACATTAGTCATCACGTGTAAAGACTACCACGTGATCCTATTTTTCAAAGCTCATGCATATCACGACACCTAAAACGATTTTGATCGACAGTCTCGCACTATTAATTTTATGTCGACGACTCTTTAGTCGTATCCGACACATAATTAATTTAGACTCCATTTCTCGAGGTGATAAGTCGGGACAAGGCATCGAGGTTCGAGATCGGGTTAGCACCACACCTAGGTCTCGAACCTCCGTCCTTTGATTAATATGCAATATAATGCGTAATTAATTAAAGTTCGTCCATTTGCACAACTTACAGTCTAGTTTATATTTATTATATACGGGTCCGTTTCTAGTTAACATTTGCTGTTTATAATTCAATTATTCTATTTTATTGCTCGTTGTATTGTGAATTCCGGGTTGTATTCCGCCCGTGTAATTTGTAATTTATTTACGAGTTTTCTATTCTTGATGTTTGCCATTTATCTATTTAAATGAACATCGCATGCTAAATCACTTTGACGTGAATCAAGATGCATTAAATGACGTAGTTAATCAACTATTCACATGCTTAGCCCGAAAACGCTGTTTGCATATCATTTAATCGTTTTACTAGCGCGCGCACACGAACACGAACGATGTCTTAGTAGAGGCCGCCATGTGCGGGCGGGGTTGGGTGTCCTTAGTGGGCTTCCCAACACGTACCCTCACCCCTTACTCAGAACCTTTGGTTTCCGGATGTCCGAAACCCTTGGCGCACGAGAGTCATTCTATATACGAAAGCCGGTTTATACGGTAACGGTATTGCAATGCAAAGGGACGAGCCCAATAAACTCTAAAATCGAAGTGGGCTTACTTTGTATAAAGCCCATGACGACATAGAGTGGGCTCGTATGGTTCCGAATAACCACAAAATTCGGTGGCGACTCCAACTTTGACTTAAATTTCGAACCCGAGAGCAATCTCACCACGAGATTCATTCGCCTACCCAAACCCGCGCGTGGCCGCGTCGGGGTGGACCTACGTCATGTCCACAATTTGGCGACTCCGCTGGGGATACCTGATGTACCACATGTCATCGGGGTTCCTAGGGTGAGACTCGAAAAGAAATCGTTCGTATATTAGTGTGCGCGCATTAGTTTAATGATTCATGCATAACCCAAATTTTGCCCGGGCCGGTTACTTGTGACCGACGTCCCACTATACCACGGTGCATTCCAACATGGGTGCACTAAAGACTTCGATGGCGGAACTCACCGGGGTTTTACGGCAGGTCCTAGTTCCAAATCGGCTAGGGAGTCCGTCCCGTTTCGTGAGAATGCTATCGTCGTTGGTATAGACCCTACTTTGACCGACCGAGACTTAGTGTAAAGCATACATAAGCGTCGTTATAATGCTTGTTTGACTACGTGCTACTTGGTTTCCGTGTCATTTTTTAAAAACCGTCATTTCAAAAATGCATCTTTCCAAAAATACCAAATTTTGAAAAACCCGAGATACTGTCCGTTTCGGGACCCGTCTTTTCAAAATATCCAATTTCAAAAACACGGAATGCTGCCAAAATTTAGACTTACGATTTGACTCAAAATAGCCTATTTTCTAGCCGGCATGCTGTCCATTTCAAAATTCGAATTTCCGATCCACCATTCGATTTTCGAATTTTCAAATTCCATTTCGATTTTCAAATTTCAAAATTCCATTTCGATTTTTTTCAGATCCTCGAGATGTGATTCTCGATTTTCAAATCTCCGAGATGCCGTTTTCGATTTTCAAATCTTCGGGATCTTATTTTCAATTTTCAAATTTTCGGAAATTTATTTTCGATGTTCAAAATTTCAAAATTCCAAATATTCAACTTATAAAAAAAAACTCGGCCCTGTCGGCATGCTGTCAATTTCAAAAGACGGGATCGCCTCCTCAAATTTCAAAATGCGAATTTACTCGCAACCATTCTAACCTTTCAAAATGCCCGATCCCATTGGCCCAGTGCCAATTTCAGGACTGTCCTCTCAATTTTCAAAATTCAATCATTTTTCAAAAACCTTCCTTATTATAGGACCTACCGTAATCCGTGTGTCGGGTCTTTTCGTAATACGCCGAAGGTCTTTAGCGTCGAAACTCCGTCGATCCTACATCACGGGTTTCTTCCCCATCCTAGTCCGCCTTTTCCTAAAGGCATAACCGACCAACACGAGTCATACACTCGTAAATGGAAGGTTCGTCTAAACACTCGAGTCCTAACTAGAAAGTCACACGCGATCTTTCCCTCTAGCAGGACGGTCCCCACGACCTTTCCTAGGGGAATTTTGCCCGTCTTTCAATCCGTTAGTCGAGTCATCCCAATTCAAGTCATTTAACTTAAGGGTCTACCCTAATCGCAAGGTCTATCCTTATTCAAGTCAAGTCAAGTGTCTCTAGCGTCGAAACTCTGCCGATCTTACATCGCGAGTTTCTTCCCTTACCCCGTCTGCCTTTCCTCGAGGCCGAGTCAACCTTTTACAAGGCATAACCCTATAACAAAAGGTTTGTGGTCCTTACATCTAAGGGTCACTCGTCCGACACTCGAGTCTTAGCAAAACCTACAATCTCACTCGGGGGCTACCCTTCAGCAGAGCGATCAATCACGGTTGCTCTAAGGGTCATGTCCTACACGTGGTGTCTCACGGGTGTCACTTTCGAGTCATTCAGATGCCGCACCATCTGAGACCTATCAGAGTCTTCAGTCTCACTTGGGGGCTGTCCTCCACCCGAGCATTCGACCACAGTCACCTTAAGGGGTACCTTACGTTCATCATACACCGGCGTCCTTATGATGTCTTCTTCGAGTCGTACCTATGCCACGAACACCCGAGTCTCCTAAAGGTTCAGGTCGCCACGGTTGGACCAAACACGTGACGCGGTCAAACACGGTCGCCCCATTTTCGGACTTACCCTCGTGCAGCTTGAATCTCATCGTCGAGTCCAAGCCAGGGTTGTTACCTCGTCTAGGTCAACGTTCGAGTATCCCGGTCCAAGAGTCTTTGTCGACCCGTCACCCCGGGCCATGTCTAGTTTGACTCCCTCTCTTGCATTCGCGCAAAGTCGAGTTTAGGCGAGTCGTGGCACCTGTCATTTCCTCCAATCAAGGACCTTACCAAAAAGAAACGACCAGCCAAGCATTCGAAAGTCCGGATCCGGTTCGAGTCTAAGTCTGAGTCCGAGTCTAGGATATCCTACATCCTCATTTCAAAGTCAGAGTCAGAGTCAACTGTATTCTGTCCTCTTTTTAAAATTCAATAAAATTAGCTTTTCTATCTCTCATATATGCTTTCCTTATGTGTTTCCGAGAACATGATGAACACCATCATACACTGTGAGCACATGCACGTGACTATTATAGGAGGCACATCTATAATGACTGCAGGAACTGAGACCCGTGTTTTCCTTTACCTGTTCCATGTCTGGTATAGAAAGCCACAAAACTACCCTTAGCAGGAGCATATCGAATCCTATGACAAATCCGGGTAGTCTCCTAGTTTGGGTTCAAGACGGGAGGCAAGACCATTTCCCACAATAAACACCCCTCCAATAAGACTGATCAATCCCTACCTTAGGCGTTAGTCTGACCAGAAGCAAAAAAGAAGCATCGTGACTCTATAGGCTTGATGCCAAAAATACCCAACTCGGGACGAGGCTCCCACTAAGCCTGCTCGGAATTATGATGACAATACTGAGATCCAAATCACCATGCTTACTGTAGAGTACTCCACCGCGAGTTGCACTCACCAACTAGGCTTACACCTTACAAAGGTTTAGCTCCACAAGCCTAATCCAACCGATGAGCCCACCCCCATATCCACCCACAACATCAAAGGGAGGGATAGCCGTGAAAAAAAAAACTGGACAAAAAACAGAAGTCCAAAGAAAAAAACAAAAGGCCGATACAAAAGAGCTGGCCATGACCAAAAAAAAACTCTCAACATCCCTCGACCAAATACAATCCCTTGACCGGGACACAGTCAACTCAAGTGAAGGATCCCACGACCGGGGCTAAGAGGTCAACCCAAAAAAAAAACAAAAACAAAAAAATTCAAATACCCATGACCGTGGTCAACGTTCAACTCAAGTGAAAATCCCTTAACCGGGGTACGGTCAATTCAAAAATTATCAATGCCTATACCCTCCAATAGGGAAGAGACAATCAAGCTGGTCAGCTAACACCACACTTAGCCTTCCCACATTGCAACCCTCAAGACCTTCTCGAGACCTAGGCTAAGAGACAACCCGGACTTTTGAGTATTCTAGCTCCATAGGATACCCCTAACCATTAGGGCCAGACATGGAAATCAGATCCCGCATTATTAAACCTACCTTGATCGAAGTCCGAGTCATTTTTACTCGACTTCCCCATTTCCTACCACATTGAAGTACCTTACCCTCGAAGCCTTAGCTCCACAAAATCGAGCTCCAGATTTCGAATCATCAAAGCCACTTGCGACCTAGCTCCACATTTCCAAAAACATCCAAACTAGTTACCAACCCCAAACACGGGAACTCAGCCTGCAGTCGGCATAGAACATGCCCAAATAGTTCACACCACCTCTGGGGGCTACCCCGGAGAACGCTCACAGTCACAGGATCAACATCCTAACTATTCTAACCCTTTGATCAAGACATCATTGGGAATTCACCTAGCCTACACCATCGCTATGGCTAGTTACACACAAAGCCCTAATAAAATAGGCACCATAATATATCTTCCAGTCCACTGAACTACGGCTTGGTTTGATTTCACTACACGTGAATACGTAGGCAGCCTTTCAACAAGGGCACAACCACCCATATTGACACAAATTCAAAAAGCACCATTATTCCGATCACGACACTGTCATGTTCTCAATAGTTAGCTTTGTCGTCCTGGGGGCTTCTCTTAGACAGAAGATCTCCATCCACTCACAAAATCCAAAGACTATCAAAAACTAGCCTCCTTTCTATAGAGTGTCCTAGTACTCGGCTCAGTCAAAGACGAGAATCCGTCAGGGACTCGAAGCAACACCCATTTTGGGACTATACCCCAAAACCAAAGATCCAAAAGAGCACCAGACTATAACATTGCTACTACTAAGTCCTGTCGTTACAGTCTCGTTACAGACTACTGCAGCCACCCTATAGCACATCCTTCTCATTTCGATGTTCGACTGTGTTGCCACTCGCCTAGGCTACGGAATAGCGCAGCTTAAGAGTCTTGTCATCTTAGGTGGCCCACCCCCCTACCGAGTCACAGTCCAACCCCTTCGAGATGCCAAGTCGTGTCTGTCAACTCGTCCGGTCACGTCCAGAGTCGAGTCTGTTGATATGTTTCTCCCTTCAAATTCTCATTTTAAAAATTTGCAGAACTTAGCCATTTGAGAAAATCCTTTTCGACAAGGTCAAATTTCAGTCTATTTAAACTGCAAATTTCTTTTCTACCCCTTTCAATTTTGAAAACCTATCTCCTAGAACGTGAGTTGCTTTCAGGACTTCGATTTCAAAACTAAGCAAAAATCATTTTCCCAACGCAAACTAGTCTATAGATGCTAACTGCATTTCCTATGTGCTATCTTGCTATATATTATGCCTGCTATTTCTGCCTATGTATCTAACATTTCAGGTGCCAGCTAGTGCTTCCCAACGGAACATCAAAGGCGGTGTTTCTCCTGAAATGCTACATGCAAGTTGTCATGTGTCAGCATACGGGTGCACCCAAGACTTCAGAAGCAAGTCCCCGCGCAGCTACTTTACTCCCCAACATGAGTCAGTGTTTTGCCTATATGTTACATACAAGTTGTTATGTGTCAGCATACAGGTACACTCCAGACTTCAGAAGCAAGTCCCCGCGAAACTATTTAAATTCCCCAACGGAGTCAACTTTTCCCCGGTATGCTACATCCAAGACGTGATGTGTCGGCATACGGGTACACCTACGCCCCAAAATGCAAATTTTACTCCCCACGGAGCATCATCATCAGGTCAGGTACGACTCAAGGCTTCAAAAGCAAGCCCGTACAGCTCACATATTTCCCCAGCGGAACGCCCGAGGCGGCATTTTCCCCGAAATGGTACAGGATGGGCCCACATATAGGCACGCCTAGGACTTATGCAACAAGTCTGACTCCCCGCAGAGCTATCATCATCAAGACAGGTATGACCCTCTGCTTATGGCTGGTGAGCTCTTCACGCAAGTCTACTGGACTATAAACGACCCGACCGGAAGGCTGCCAGGTCGTAATCCTCGATTGGCCTGGTAGCTACTCTGACTTTCCTCTTGTCCAAGCCTCAGTCAGAGCGGGGGCTCTGTAGACACCCGCATTTTGCCTGCTAGTGTCTATAGCAGTTCCCGACAAAACACCCGATGATGATCGGATGTCAACGTGACTTAATATGCTCGAATACGGACTCAGAATCAATAGTATCCGACGTGGGCATTTAGCGGAGTGCAAATCTCTCAAAACAGACCTCAAATCCAGGCCCAGTGGGTCGTTCCGAGCAAAATGAGACTAATTTGGGCCAAAACCGACACCAAAAATAAATCCCGTCTTTTGGCGACCGGGTCAAAACCCGGTCAAGGACGAACCCGTCACAAAAACCAGCCCAAGTGCACCTTCTAGAAGCTGGCGCCCAATCCAAATTCAAAAAAAGATTACAACAAACAACAATATCAATTCCTTCCTAAAATAGCTCGATTTGCTTGATCCACTCGATCGAGTGGATTGACCCACTCGGTCGAGTGGAGCGTCAAAAACCGGACCAGATTCATTTCTGAAGGCACTCGACCGAGTGCACTAGGGCACTCGATCGAGTGACCCTAGGTCGTCGTGTTTCTCCTATAAATACCCCATCATCACCCATCACAAAAGGACTTTTTTACAACTCTTCTTCAACTCTTCTTCAACTTTTTACATCATAATTTCAGCCATCTCTTCATCACACTTACACAACATTCAACCCTACATTTCTACTATATTCAACCTATACACTCACATCCTCTCTATGCACACATACACATTCAAAATCCCGAGATCCAAACTCGTCAAAGACCCGAGAGCATCCTCTCCCTAACCAAACACACCCTAACTCACCCTGCATATCTCGACACTCCCGCGCACACGCCGCTACTACGAGTTCGTTTCCGAGGCCATTTAAGCATGTAGGTTGAGGGTGTCATCAAACCCCGTTTCTTTTTCTCCCTTCTCTTTTTACCGTTTTTTTTATGTATATTATTATTATTATTATTATTATTATTATTATTATTATTATTATTATTATTACTACTACTACTAACCACTAACACTAACCTTTAATTTTGTGCATACTAACATTTTATTTATGTATTCTAACACTAACTTTCATTTTTGTATACTAACACTTTAATTCCGTATTCTAACATCTAACATTATTATACCGTGTATATATACATACTAGTATTAAAATCTCGGTTTCGAATACGTTTAACTATGACGATCGCCTAAAGTCCATCTAATTCCTTTACGAGCAACGACGGAGGTGGAGCCCTTTCGAGGAGCCCCGCCCCAATGTACTCAAGGGCGTGACGTGATCGCGACTAATCATAGTTGAACGCATTCGATCCCATTTTAATTAGTGCGGAACCCGTTGACACGAAAACCGACATCACATAACCCGAAAGGGTTAGTTTCGATGTCGTGACGTAGAGGGAGGCATTCCGTCGCTAATTCAAACTTTCTAACGTAAATGTTTTCATAAAACCCCGACAACGGTATTATAATCGTACATGTACACGATTACAGTACCGGAGGTCGAGTTAAATTCAAATCGTGCGATATTTGTATTTAACTCGACCGACCGTCGTTTTCAACCTCAAAAACGAGACGAGTTGACACTCGTACAGGGGCTACTCGCCCGAGTGCATAGGCCACTCGATCGAGTAGCGTCCATCAGACTGGACAGAACCCTCTTCGAGGGGCTACTCGACCGAGTGCATAGGCCACTCGATCGAGTAGCGTCCATAAAACTGGGCAGAAACTTTTTTGAGGACGCACTCGACCGAGTCAGACCATGACTCGACCGAGTGGGTCCTGTAACCCAGAAAACCGAGGGCCTTGACACACACTTTCAAGCCTCGTCCTTTTATCGACATTAGTCATCACGTGTAAAGACTATCACGTGATCCTATTTTTCAAAGCTCATGCATATCACGACACCTAAAACGATTTTGATCGACGGTATCGCACTATTAATTTTATGTCGACGACTCTTTAGTCGTATCCGACACATAATTAATTTAGACTCCATTTCTCGAGGTGATAAGTCGGGACAAGGCATCGAGGTTCGAGATCGGGTTAGCACCACACCTAGGTCTCGAACCTCCGTCCTTTGATTAATATGCAATATAATGCGTAATTAATTAAAGTTCGTCCATTTGCACAACTTACGGTCTAGTTTATATTTATTATATACGGGTCCGTTTCTAGTTAACATTTGCTGTTTATAATTCAATTATTCTATTTTATTGCTCGTTGTATTGTGAATTCCGGGTTGTATTCCGCCCGTGTAATTTATTTACGAGTTTTCTATTCTTGATGTTTGCCATTTTTCTATTTAAATGAACATCGCATGCTAAATAACTTTGACGTGAATCAAGATGCATTAAATGACGTAGTTAATCAACTATTCATATGCTTAGCCCGAAAATGCTGTTTGCATATCATTTAATCGTTTTACTAGCGCGCGCACACGAACACGAACGATGTCTTAGTAGAGGCCGCCATGTGCGGGCGGGGTTGGGTGTCCTTAGTGGGCTTCCCAACACGTACCCTCACCCCTTACTCAGAACCTTTGGTTTCCGGATGTCCGAAACCCTTGGCGCACGAGAGTCATTCTATATACGAAAGCCGGTTTATACGGTATCGGTATTGCAATGCAAAGGGACGAGCCCAATAAACTCTGAAATCGAAGTGGGCTTACTTTGTATAAAGCCCATGACGACATAGAGTGGGCTCGTATGGTTCCGAATAACCACAAAATTCGGTGGCGACTCCAACTTTGACTTAAATTTCGAACCCGAGAGCAATCTCACCACGAGATTCATTCGCCTACCCAAACCCGCGCGTGGCCACGTCGGGGTGGACCTACGTCATGTCCACACTTATAATTTTTTGAAAATTTATAAAAAGATGAATTTTTGTAAATTTTTGCAAATGACATTGAGATAAGGTTTAGGGGTAGTAGCGTTTCAACTGGTCCAAGTTGGTCGGGTTGACGAATTCGTTCCCGTCCAAGTTTCTCAGCATCACCGCTCCTCCTGATAGGATCTTTTTTACTAAATACGGCCCGGCCCAATTGGGTTTGAATTTCCCTCTTGGGTCGACTGGTAGTAAGGCCCGTACGGATTTTAGGACTAGATCCCCTTCTTTGATATTTTTGAGCCTAACTCTTTTGTTGAAAGCCCGTTGTATCCTTTTTTGGTATATCTGAAAATTGTTAAGGGCCCGGGATCGCCGTTCGTCCAAAAGAACTAGTGAGTCATATCGGGCTTGGACCCCATCTGCCTCAGGCACCTGACTCTCGAGTAAAATCATGAGGGAAGGTACTTCTAGCTCGACTGGTTGAACCGTTTCCATTCCATATGTCAGATAATATGGAGTTGCTCTGGTTGCGGTGCGAATTGACGTTCGGTACCCCCATAGGGCAAAAGGAATTTTGTCGGGCCAATCCCGGTAATCCTCAGCCATCTTTTTAAGTATGGTGACAATTGTTTTATTAGCTGCCTCTACCGCTCCATTTGTTTGGGGACGGTAAGGCGAAGATGTATGCCTTTGGATTTTGTATTTTTCCAACAAAGTAGCGGTTTCTACTTGGAAATGGGTCCCGTGATCACTGATGAACTCGTGCGGGATCCCGTATCGACATATAATCTTGTTTTGGATAAATTTAGCAACGTGCTTGGCGTTCAAGATCCGATATGATTCGGCTTCAACCTATTTGGTGAAATAGTCGATAGCTACCAAAATGAAACGATGGGCTCCCGTCCCGGATGGGTTCACCTTTCCAATTATGTCAATCCCCCATGTCGAAAAGGGCCATGGTGACGTCACGGTGTATAGTAGGGATTATGGCATATGTTGTACATTGGCGAAGATCTGACAGTTATGGCAGTGCTTGACATATAAATGACAGTCAGTTTCTATGGTGTTCCAATAGTACCCGAGCCTCATAATTTTTCGGGCTAGCATATGGGCGTTCATATGCGGACCATTTTCACCGTCGTGTACCTCGGACATAACCTTCTCAACCTGTATTTTATCGATACATAGGAGAAGGGCCCCCTGTGCCGTCTTTTTGTATAACTATCCGTCGTCCGTACGAACGAATTGGGTTGCCAATCTTCGCAAGGCCTTCTTGGCCCGGTTTTCAGATCCCGGGGGATATTCTCTCGATGTGAAGTAAGTTAGGACATCTTGATACCAAGGTTCCGGATCAGTTATTTCGCTGTCTTGGATAGCGTGGATATATGCCGGCTCGGATCGTCTTTCAACGGAGATTGGCATGCTGGTTAGGTGCTCCGGGATGTTTAACTGGGATGCTAATTTGGACAGTGCAACTGCAAATTGATTTTCCTCCTGGGGTAGATAGATATATTCCACCCTTTGGAATTGTTTTTCGAGAATCCTTACTCGCTCTTGGTAAGCCACGAGATTGGCGTTCCGAGTTTTCCATTTTTCGAGAGCTTGATTGATGACTAGAGATGAGTCATCGAGGACCCGGTGGTTTGTTACTCCTAAATCAGCGGCAGCTTGCAACCTGTGAATACATGCTTCATATTCTGCTGCGTTGTTAGTCACATCAAAGTCCAATTTAATGGATAATGGTGTATGCTCTCCTTTTGGTGAGATTAATAGAATCCCGACTCCGAACCCTCGGAAGTTGGATGCCCCATCGAAATACAAATCCCATGTCTCAGTGTCAGTATGGAATATGTCTTCATCTGGAAAAGCCCAAGTATCGGTGTGTCCTTCCTTAGATACGGGACTATCAGCGAGAAATTCAGCTACAACCCGGCCTTTGATGGCTTTCAATGGTACGAACTTGAGGTCGAACTCGGCTAGCATTAGAGTCCATCTGGACATCCTGCCATTGAGGATGGGCTTTTCGAATAGGTACTTGATAGTATTCATTTTGGACAGGACATGTACCTCGTGCCTGAGCATATAGTGTCGGAGCTTTTTAGTGGCCCAAACCAAAGCTAGGCATGTTTTCTCGAGCATTGTGTACTTGCACTCGTATTCCAGAAACTTTTTACTAATGTAGTAAATAGCCCGTTCTTCTGAATCGCCTGTCTGGGCCAGCATAGCCCCCATGGCTGTCTCGGTCGTTGTTAGGTATAACGACAAAGGTAAACCAGGTTGAGGTGGCATTAATACCGGCGGTGTAGAAAAAATTTCCTTGATTTTATCAAAAGCCATTTGACATTTATCGTCCCACAGTGTTCGTTCTCCTCTCTTCAGTTTCTTGAAAATGGGTTCACATACCATGGTTAGCTTTGAAATAAACCGGCTGATGTATTGGACTTTCCCGAGAAACCCCCTTATTTCTTTTTCGGTTTTGGGTGGCTGCATCTCGGTAATGGCCTTGATTTTGGCTGGGTCGACCTCGATGCCGCGCTGGCTGACGATATGGCCCAGTAGTTTGCCTGATGTTACCCCGAAACTGCATTTTTGAGGATTCAGCCTCATATTGTATTTTCGTAGTCGGGTAAAGAATTTTCTTAGGGCCGTAACGTGCCCACTTCGGTCTTTGGATTTGACGATCATGTCGTCCACATAAACCTCCACTTCTTTATGAATCAGATCGTGTAGTAAAGTAGTGGCGGTTCGTTGATAAGTGGCCCCGGCATTGATGAGCCCAAATGGCATAACGGTGTAACAGTAAGTACCCCAAGGTGTAATGAAGGTGGTCTTACTCATGTCTTCTTCTGCCATTTTGATTTGATTGTATCCGGCATACCCGTCCATGAATGATAGGAGGGCATGATTGGCCGTGTTATCCACCAGTATGTCGATATGTGGCAATGGGAAATCGTCTTTTGGGCTGGCCTTTTTAAGGTCCCGGAAGTCTACACATACCTGCACCTTGCCGTCCTTCTTGGGTACCGGCACGATGTTTGCAACCCAGTCTGGATATTCAGACACTTGTATAAAGCCCGCTTTGAATTGCTTGTCGACTTCTTCTTTGACTTTGAGAGACCATTCGGGCCTCATTCTTCGGAGCTTTTGTTTTACCGGCTTACACCCGTCTTTGATGGGTATACGGTGTTCAGCTATCTCCCGATCTATCCCTAGCATGTCCTTATAGGACCAAGGAAAGACATCCTTCAATTCTTGGAGGAGGTCCGTGAATTGTTTTCTCTCCTCAGGATCGAAAGATGAACCCAACTTAAGCATCTGGGGCTCTAAAGTGGTTCCCACGTTAATGGACTCGGTTTCTTCAATTACCGGATCCTGGGACTCCCTTTGTTCGAGCTACTCGATCAGATGTGGAGGTAGAGGTACCTGTTCGTCAGGTTTCTCAATGTCATTGCATATAAAATTTTTGAAATTGAATGAATTTTGGAAATAAGACAAGTCGTAAGCGGAATGGTTTTCGTTATTATTGATAGTAAATTTGGAAAAGAGCTCAAATAGAGCGGCCATCTGATCGTTGGTCAGTGGCGGGATAGGGAGAGTTCTCGGGACAGACCCCGAGGCTCCAGTGGGTGCTACTAAAGAAAGAGGGGTTACAGACTCGATCCTAGTACTGGACCCTCTAGACTTGGACTCAGACTCCGACTCTGACTTTGACTCATACTTGGACTCGGACTCCGTATCTGGCATATCCCCTTTACCGGTAGTCAACTTGTAGACTCGACCCTGGCTTTCGGTCCACTTGATAGTCTTCCTCCAAGCCCTTTTTCCTGTGTCAGCACCAACTTTGGAGATCAGCTTGGTTGGATCAAACCTGCTACTGCGGAGGATCAGGCTGACCAATTCTTCCTTAGGGGTCGGGACGACCTTGTTTTCCCCGAATAGGAGCCCCAGCATGGGCTTAGTACCGTCAGTGCCCTCTTTAGCTTGAACGAGGGCGAATATGTCGTCGGGGATATAGTTGCACTCCCGATATGTGATACTGGGTTGGTAGAAGCCCACTTGAATAGCCTCGAACACTGGAGTGACAAATTTGATTATATTTGTATGGTCCACATTTCCCGGGGTCATAGTGTACCCCAAAACGCACCGTGATTCTACGTCGTCTAGGACCTCGATGATTTTTCCGGGCTGAAGATATGGCCTCGAAGTAGCCCCCGGTAGGTAACCCAAGTTTTGTAGCATCGTGTCGATGCTAGTGATGAAATAGGGTCGGAAAAGATATTCTTCCTCGATCATTCCCACGAAATCGAAGCCTCGTGGGTCGGTTTGGCCTGCAGTGTTGCAGCTTGCCACGGTTATGAGGGTGGCTTTGAGAGTGATGACCCCGTCTTGTTGAGGCAGCTTGACCTTCCTGTGGAGGGTGGAGGATACGGTTTTGACCGCGTGGATCCAGGGCCTTCCAAGTGACAGGTTGAAGGATGAGGTGACATCAATCACCTGAAATTCTAGCTCATTCTCGATTGGGCCTGTTATAATAGTTAGCTTAACAACCCCAGCAACTGATTTTGGGCTTTCTTCAAAAGCCTGAATAGTTTGCGCGGTCGGAAGATAGTCAGCCTCGGTAATGCCGAGGGCCTTAGTAGTCCTTAAGGGAAGGACGTTTACAGCGGACTCGTCATCAATCAGGGTCATGGGAAGATATTTGCCCAGACAGATCAGCGTGATGTACAAGGCCAAGTTATGAGTGGCCCCGAACGGTAGGAGGTCGGATTCAGAGAAGGTGATGAGTGGGCCTTCTTCCTTAGATTTTCCCTTAAGATGGGGCAGAATAGTGGCTACTATTTCGGTGGGGGTAACCAACGAGTCAACCTTGATTTCGTCGAGAGCCTTAGTAACTGCTGCCCGATGCTCTTGAGAACTAACAAAAAGCTGCCATATAAGATCGGTTCGGACCCTTTTCAGTTGTTTGCCTAGGGCCGTGTCGGCGCTTGATTCCTCGAGGGTAGATTCCGGGACGGCTTCCGGAGTAGAAGAGCCGGTCGTGATGGTGTGAGTGCTGGCCAAGGCTTTGGTTTTAGCCTTTCGGATTTCTTCGATGGTGATGGGGATAGCCTCCCCCTTAGCTAGGTAAACGTCGTCTTCATCATCGTTCCATATCCCGTTAATTTGTGGGATGAAAGGAGAAATGAGATGAGAATAGTCGATTACTTCTCTAGTGAAAATGGCGTGAGCACTGAACGGGTTCTCTTTGTTGCTCGGTTTGTCGCTCGGCATCGGTCTCTACCCACTTTCGATCAGATCTGGATAAGATGCATCAGTTTCCAGCATTTTTCAGTATCGTGCCCATTACCTCGGTGATACTGGCAATAGGCCTGGATGTTATAGCTCTTGGATCGTTTCTCGACCGGGACTTCCGGAGTTGGGCCAATCGGATTGGCTGGATCAGACCCTTGGAGGAAAGCCTTTGCAAGGCATAAGTATAGGTGGTCCCTATATCACTGAATACCCGAGTTGGAGTATTCTTTTTGGATGAGGTGTCTAGTGTGTTGACCTCGTCAAAGATGCTGCGGGTTGCAGGTGCTGTTGTGGGTTTGCTGGCGGACGAGCTGACCCCTTTATCCTTTGGCAGAGGCCTTAGTAAGGTTCTCTAGCCTTAAGTCATCTCAAATTCTTATACCCATTTCGGTTAAGGTGGCGAAAATGGGTATGACGGCGTACCGAAGATGGACCCGGTAAGAGGAGAGGAGATTCTTCACGAAGGCCTCCACTAGCACCTTTTCGCTGGGCTTGTCAACCAGTTTCACGCTTTCGGCCCTCCACCTTTGAAGGTATTTGGTGAAATCTTCCTTGGGCTCTTGGGCCATGACTTCCAAAGTACGCATGGTAGTCTGGATCTCGGTATTGTCCGCATAATTTCGAGCGAACTCCGTTGCTACATCGTCCCAAGTCTTGTATTTCTTGGAATAGAGCCTGTAGTACCAGGCTCTCGGGTGCTTCTCGAGGGAAGAAGCGAACAGGTGATTAAACATGGTGGACTTCACTCCTTTGACCGCCATGAATTCCTTGAAGGCTCGGATATGGAGTATCGGGTCTTCAGTCCCATCGAACATTGGTAGGCCAGTGAGGTTGAGATTCGCGGGCAACTCGTCGGTCATGGATGGTGTGGCTGTTTGACAAATGAACCTGTTCTTGCAGTTTGCGGACCGCGCTGGCCAATTCAGTTAACGGCCCGTCAGTGTCGACGTTACCACTAGGGGTCCCTTGCTCCACGGCACTTACACGGGTAAGGATGGCAATCTGGTCTTTCCTCATTGCCGTCAATTGGGTTTCCAATTTAGCCAATACGGCTGTCAGTTCGTATATGGCTTGTTGCGTCATGGCTCGGGTGAAGGGCGGTCTGTCTGTAAGAGTACCGCGTAATCAGTAACTAACCCAAATCCTGGAATAAAAGTACATCCCGAGTAAGGGAAAAGAAGACTAAGAAGGAAATGACACGGAAAAGACACCTAGACGGGTGACTCGTACAAGGTGGGCCTCTCTTAGGATTCAGCGTGTGGGCCGAGTCCTGTTCGAAGGAAGTTCCGCATGAGATATTCCCCAGACTTTCTAGACTCGAGTTTGTAAACGGGCCATCCTTTGTAGGAGTATGTCCTACGTAGGTGGGCCTTGCCTTAGTCTAATAAGGCGGACTGGGATAGGGAGGAAACTCGTGATGTAAGATCGACGGAGTTTCGATGCTAAAGACCTTCGACTACTTATGACACGACCCGACATTGCTAAATATGGGAAGTCTTAAGAAGAAGAGTTTTTTAAATGGATTTTTTTTGAAAGCCCGAGAAATTCGGGGAGGGGGAGCCCGGCTCTTGGAAACGTCCCGGGTTTTGAAATTGGATGTTTTTGGAAAAAGATGCAACTTTTGAAAATGACTGTTTTTGAAAACGACTTGGAAACCAAGTAGCATATAGTCACACAGGCATTATAATGACACCATGTATGCTCTATACTAAGTCTCGGCAGGTCTATAAAGGGTCTATACCTGTGAACATAGCCTATCCGAGAATCGGGGCGGACTTCCTAAGTCGAGTTGATCTTAGAACATGCCGTAAAACCCATACAAATCTGCTATGAACACTTTTTGACATATCCAATTTGGATTACATCAATCGTATAGTGGACGTCGGTCACCAGTACCGGCCCGGGAAAATATGGGGTTATGCACGAACCGTAAAGCTAAAACGCGTATTGTACTAGTCAAACGATTTCTGTTCGAGTCTCACCCTGAGGATGTCGATGGTAAGTTACACATTAGTTAATCCCCAGCGGAGTCGCCAAATTGTGGACATGACATAGGTCCACCCCGACGCGGCCACGCGCGGGTTTGGGGAGGCGAATGAATCTCCATATGAGATGGGTCGAATTGAAATTTAAATCGAAGTGGAGTCGCCACCGAACTTTGTGGGAGTTCGGGCCCGTTCGAACTCACTCTATATCTTAGAGGGCCATGCACAAAGTATGGCTCATTCGGATGTCAGAGTTTATTGGGCTCGTCCCTTTGCATTTGATACCGATACCGACATTATCGGATACCGTGTATTGAATGACTCTCGTGCGCCAACGGTTTCGGGCATCCGGAAACCGAGGTTCTGAGTAAGGGGTGAGGGTACGTGTTGGGAAGTTCACGAAGAACACCCAACCCCGCCCGCACTTAGCGACCTCTACTAAGATATCGTTTGATTTTGAAATACGCGCGTTAGTAACACGATGAATGATATGCAAACATTGTTTTGACTAAACATGCGAAAATTTGAATAGGTTGCTACGTCGATTTAATGCATCTAAATTAACGTCAATGTTTAATTTAGCATGCGAGGTTCGTTTTAGTATAATAAAACAAATGATGAAAAGAAATTGCTAAAAACATGAACAAACGAGTTAGTAACGGTTTTTAAATTGAATAAAAGATGTAAATATGACATGATGCATGGTTTTTAAAAGATAGTTCGCGTGATGGATTAAGCACGCGTTGACTGAGGTCAAGAAAATATTTACCGAGACCTGAAATATGCTGAAAAGCCCGCTTTTTTATTAAAAAGGAAAAGATATTTGAAAAATTAAGATGAAATAGGCTTTCGGTGTTACGGTTTTCAGGGGCTTACGCGACCCGCGCGGGTGAGGCGCGACTTGCGTGGCCATGCGACCCGCACAGGACTCGTGCGACTCACATGGCGGCCAGTTCTCGAGACCTCTTTTCAAAAATCAACAATTTTGTTAAATCGTGTACAAATATAGCATAATTTATACTCGACTTAAATTTTCGACATTCGTTATATTCGATATTCGATTATGGAATCGGTATCAAATATTCGGAATGATTTTTAGAAAAGTTGTTATGTAAATTGTTTTGAAAATTGAACTAAAAAAAAAAGCAATGTTAATTCTCTCCACGTTAAAATCGACGTATTTTTGTTTTTAAGATCATGTGACGATTTTTTTAGCATCAATGAGATTAATTTAGTTCTTTTTAGATACGATATTTGACTAGAGAGTCGATATCGTATTTTAAGAACGTTTGTTTTGTATAGAAATTATATTGTAGTATGGATATTAGAAAAAGAAGAGAAGAATGTGACAAGGACCCGTAAAAAAAAAGAAACAGACCGAAGACTCAAAGACGAGGAGAAAGACGAGAGAAGGAGAAAGAGAAAGGAGAGAACGAGTTTGATTTTACACCCTCAACCTACATGCTTTATATTCTCCGAACGGGGCTCTTTGGAATGTGGCTTAGTCACGGGAGCGTCGAGACGATGTGGGTGAGTTATAGTGGTTTCGGTCGTGTAGGGTGTCGGGTAGAGGTGGCCGGTTTTTAAAGGCTAAGGCGGCGTGATCTCTGGTTGTATTATCGGTTATTCGATAATATGTGTGTGTGTTATTGCTAATGAATGTGTATGGATCGTGAATGTTGTGTTGTGTTATGAATTGTTGATGACGTATATTGATGTGTGAGAGGGTCTATTTATAGTAGAGGTCCTCGATTGAAGCTAGGAGAAGTAGTCTTGCTTGGATGACAAGAAATACCGTTTGAGATAGGAAAGGTAAGCAATTTGAGAGGAATGAGGATTCCGTTTCTTGGTGGCGAAAGCATGAAACCCAGTTGGACAAAGAGTACTCGGCCGAGTATACTTCGTGCTCGGTCGAGTGTTCGGGTAGGATTCCTACTGGGATAGAATTCTACCCTTAACGGATTTGTTTAATATTTTTTGTAGCTGATTTTTTGTAGTGTTCGAGTTCAAGCCGAATTCGTGGGGTGACACGGCAGGCTTCTATGCCTCGGAAAATATCTTTGACCGGGTTTTGACTTGGCCGCTAAAAGACGGTTTTGCCCTTGGTGTCGGATTCGATCCAAATTAGTCTCATTTGACTCGAAATGACCCACTAGGCCTGAATTTGAGGTTGGTTTTGTGAGATTTGTACTCCGTAAAAAGCTCAAGCCAAATGCCAATGATTTCGAGCCCATATTCGAGTACGTTAAAGCATGTTTGCGTCCGATCATCATCGGGTGTAGTTTGGAAACTGCTATAGACACCCAATGACCAAATGTGGGTGTCTACAATATGATGCTCAAGGAAGTAGAAATTTTTGTAGACGATATGATCATCAAATCCAAGAGTCGGGACGGGCACATCACCGCCCTAAGGAGGTTCTTTACTCGACTACGCAAATACAACATTAGGCAAACTACTGGGTCGCTTCGTTACCCAACGTGGTATCGAAGTCGATCCAGCAAAAATCACAAAAAAGCCCTCACCAAGATGAATCCTCCTAAGACCGAAAAAGAAATAAGTGGATTCCTTGGGGAAGTCCAATACATCACTCGTTTTATCTCCAAGTTAACCAATTTTCAAGAAGCTGAAAGTGTGGGAACAAAAACTGTGGGATGATAAGTGTTAAGCAACCTTTGACGAAATCAAGGAAATACTATATGCTCCGCCGGTCTTATTGCCACCTCAACCCGGTTTGCCTTTGTTGTTATATATAAAAGCTACCGAGACAACCATGGGGGCTATGCTGGCACAGACTGGCGACTCGGAAGAACGAGCCATCTACTACATCAGCAAGAACTTCTTAGTTGGCGCAGCAAGATATTTTAGCTGTTTCAGGCTGCAAAGCAGGGACTATGCCGTTCAAGTACTTGGGTGTCCCGAATAAAGCCTCTAGGCTTACAATTCAAGACTGTCAGCCGCTGGTGCATAATATAACTAAAAGAATTAGACGATTGGGGGCTAGAAAGTTGTCATATGCCGAAAGATTAGTCTTGATTAAATCCGTGCTATCCACCCTTCATAACTATTGGGCAAGTATTTTCCTACTGCCAACCGGTGTTATCAAACAAATTGAAAGTCTTTGCAGGACTTATCTTTGGAAGGGTGGAACGTCCTACACCAGATCCCCTCTTGTTGCTTGGAAGAACATTTGTGTCCCGTATAAAGAAGGAGGGCTGAACTTGACACAATGTTCGAATTGGAACAAAGCTGCGATTGGAAAGCTGGTTTGGTGGGTTTTGAAGGATCCTAACAGGCTTTGGGTGTCTTGGGTCAATTCAATATACCTGAAAGGACATTCCTCCGTCCGATGTGGGATGGGGATGGAGTCGTATTTGCAAAACTAAAGAAAAAATCAAAGTAAGCTTCGAAGGAGGAGAATGGGATGGAGACAGCCGGTATACTACGGCCAAGGGGTACAATTGGATTCGTGATAAGGAAATAGAAGTGGAATGGTTCAGGCTAGTGTGGAACAAATGGACCATACCGAAGCATAGAATTATCGCGTGGTTATATAATCAAGACGCGATGAATACGAAGTCCTAACTATACGGCCTCAACCTGACTACTGATGGCTTATGTTGTGTGTGTAATGAGAGACCGGAGGATAGGAAGCACCTTTTATAAGAATGCGAATATAGTAACATAATTCTGAAGAGCTTGGGTGATTGGATGGAGCATGATTTCTGCAATTCGCTCAGTAGTGTCCAGCGGGATAGGATGAAAGGCAGCAGACTTCAGCGTGAAGTTCTTAATAGCGTGATAAATGCGTCCATATACTACATTTGGGAACAAAGAAACAAATGTAGATTGGAAGGTGTCTTAATAAGGCCTCAAGTAATAAGTAGGAACATTATTAAAGAGCTGAAAATGTATGTTAATAATGTTCAGAAAGGAAAACTCTCCAATATGGATGATGCGTTCATCTCCAGAATGATGGATACATAACATAATTTGATTGATTCATTTTTTAATATACCACTTACACTTCCCCCCCAAAAAAAGAACTTCTTAGAGTATGAATGAAAATATACAATGCTCGAGAAAACATGTCTGGCACTAGTCTGGGCAACCAAAAACCTTTGGCATTACATGCTCAGTCACGAGGTCCATGTATTGTCCAAGATGGATCCGATCAAATATTTATTCAAAAAGCCCAACCTCAACGGCAGGATATCTAGGTGGACTCTAATGTTCACAGAGTTTGACCTAAATTTCGTGCCACTAAAAGCCATCAAGGGTCAGGTAATAACCGAGTTTCTCGTCGATAGTCCCATAACTGAAGAAGGACACACCGTTACTTGGTCCTTCCCAGACGAAGACATATTCAATACCGACGCAGAAGTATGAGATTTGTATTTCGACGGTGCATCCAACTTTCGGGGGTCCTAATTTAGGATTTGCGGACATTGGAACCATGGCTGAACTAATCAGCACGGTGTGCCGGTCAGAGGAACAAGTCCATCTGTTCGAGGGTAACTACATCCACATGGAAAACTCCGGTGTTTATTCTCCGATGAATGACAAACTGCCTACGAACCCAAATCTCAAGGGTTTTGATAAGTGTAGTTTGTAGTGCTTATTTTACTGTGTTTTGGCCCCATTTTCCTTGTGGAATCGCTCCCTGGGAGCGGTTTATGGGCTTCTTATGCTTCCTCTAGCTCGTTTCAGGTTCCCGGGACCAATCACAAAGAGTTGGAGCGATTCCGACTCAATACATACACTTTTTGGAGCCAACGAGGTAAAGGAACGATGACTTGATGCCTTGGAATCGACCCCGAGCCTCCGAGACCCAATCCCGAGTCCCGAGAATCGACAAGAAACCCATGAGAGGCAAGGAGGGACAAAAAAGTTCTTAAGGGAGGCCTACAAGACCCATCCCGATCGGGAAAGCCTCAAACCCGATCGGGATGAGGTGCACAAAGGACGCACACACTGTGGAGCATTCGCGATCGGGTTGGCATATTCCCGATCGGGAAAGTGGAATTTTCCCGATCGGGATTTCCCATTCCCGATCGGGAAAGTCCCAGTGGCAGCCGCGCTTTGTTTCTTTCTTCTTCCTTCCATTTGTAACCCTATATATACCCTTCCCTTGTTTTGTAAAGCACATACACCACATTAGACATTAAACCCTAGACTACTTTAGGTTAGATTAGATTAGATTAGAGTAGATTAGTCGGTAATTAGTCTTTAATATTAGTTTAATCTTGTATTATTGGATCTCTTGAAGAATCCATCCAAGATTGACAACCTTGGTGGATGAATTTGGGTTATCTTCTATGCAAGTGTTCTCCTTTTCATTCTCTTATTAGTATGGTATAATCTTCTCTTCCTTTTTACTCTTTATCTTGTTCATTCATCCAAGTTTTAATCTTTGTTCATCTTATTGTTCTTAGTTCATCTTCTTCACTAGTTTCATTATGGATGTTTTGATTCTTGTTTTGATTCCTCTTGTTCTTGTTAGAATTAGTTGGATAATGTTAGAGTAGTGTTCTTGCTAGGGTTAGTAGGGTGATTAGGGTGTTAATTGGGTGATTAAGGGTTTGTTGGAGATGTTGGTGGAAGATTTGGGTTTCCTCTTGGTTGATGCATATTACATGTTTGTTGGAATGCTTGAATGACTAAGTAGGTTATAATGCTTGTTTTTCTTGCCTTCCTTTGTCATGTGTGTCGCCGAAATGGGTTCCATGTGGAACCTCTAGGTCGGTCTATGTTGCGAGAGCCCGGACCAACCTAGATCACCCTACTACCTCCTTCGCTCTAGCTCTTCCTTGACCATTCCGTTACCGCTTTGACCCCGACCTAATCCTAGCCCGTTTTCCTTGTTTGTTTCTCCGGTACTTTAGTCTTAGTCTAGCCTTCTCTCCCTCTTATCATTCTCTAGCTTAGCTCGTTGACTTAGTCTCGTACTTGGGCGACCTTGGTCTATACGCCTCTTACCGTCCCCGTTGATTCGACCCGACTTACCCTATCTACCGTAGGAATAGCCGGTTAATTATTTGATCGGTGGGATCCACGACAAATCCCTCCGTCAATTTGGCGCCATTGCCGGGGACGGTGCTAGTTTAGATTTTGTTTTTTTTTTCTTTTTGTTACGTTGCTTCTTGTGTGTGTGGTTTATTTCTCTCTTGTCTAGTGCCCAAAAAGCACTAGACCTCTCACGTTTGTTCCTAGTCTACAGTTTGTGCTTAGAGGTGGTGACTATCTTCTTCTTGCAACTTAGAGCCGCTTAAATGGACGGTTGCTAGAATGAGTGGTTTCCAACCGGGTATGAGCTACGATTTTCGAGCAAGCATGGGGTTTGATCTAAACTCCCCACACATGGAAGCCGATATGAGCTACCCCTCTTCTTCTTTGAACCAAAGCTATGACATGACGTCCTCCTACCATAATCAAGCTTCTTGGGGTAATCAAGATGGGTATGAATTTCAAGGTTATGAAAATGGCTACCAACAAGTGAACGATTACCAATCCTATGATCATGGTGACTATTACTCGGATTATCAATGTGAACCCACCATGTTCAATCAAGATTCACCTTATGGAAGCCAATACCCCCAAAACCCACCATATTACCCTCCACCCCATCTACAATATGAACCCCATGACCCACAATACTACCAATCACCTCAACCCCACTACCAACAATATGATGCCCCACCCCTTGGGTATCATCAAGATTTTCAAGGAGCTCTACAAGACCCCGATGACCACCAATTGCCAAACTTGGAGCTACATCAATCGATGATTCAAATGCAACAAGAAATGGCCATCCAATCGCAAAAGAATAATGAACTCTTGGCCGAAATCCTTAGGGAAAGGGAGGAATCTAAAGCTAGATTGCATGCTTTAACGGCTCAAACCCTAATGCTCTTAACTCGATCCTCACAACTTGATGAGGGATGTTCATTTGGGGAAGGGGAACAACCCAATGACGAGGCCGTTAATGAATTCCCTATAAGGATCGAGTCTTGCTTTGAAGAGCCTCAATCGTCTACCCAAAAAGAGACGAATGAGGAGATGACCCTTGGTGAAGGCAACATTGGTGAGGAATTGGAGGAGGATGGTGAGTTGGATGGGTTGGTAGAGTTTGTGAGGATGTTGGGTGAAATTGACAATCCCAAGTTGCCCATGTCCGATAATGAGGATAAGCATCAAGAACCCCTTGTTTGTAAACCGAGCAATGGTTTGGAAGAGGTTGAAACCGCCGGTAGAAGTTTCAATTCTCCTCTCCTCCAAGATGATGTGGGGCCGAGTGATGAAGATGGGGAACCACAACTTGAGGAAAGTGTGGGGGTGTGCATCGAGGAGATGAGGCCAAAACTGCTTTTTGTGCCTCGTTTCTTGGAGATGAAGCTTGCTTGTGATTGGAGGCGATGCCTAGGGAGGAAGAGGTCGGTTAAGCTCGTGGGATGGATAGACCCCGGAGATGACATGAATGATGACGATGGGTCTTTTGATTCCTACTTCTTGCCTCCACCTTGGAGGCCGTGGAGGTTGGCTAGGCTCGAGCGCTTCTTGGGCCTTCATTATGATGTCGGTAGCGCGTTCGACTTTCTCCTCCATGCCCTTTAGGGCTACGGTTGAAGAAGAGTCCACCATCCTAGGTTTGACGGAGTTCTTAAAGAACCGTCATGTTGTATATTCCCCCTTCCTCTGATCTTCTTTAGAGTACTTGTGCTTGTATTTGTGTGTTTTATCTCTTGATTTTGTTAGTTTTGTGATATTCTTGTAATATTGGATTGTTGATGAGCGATGTGAGGGAGTGAATTTGATGTGTACTTTGAGTTTATTGTGATAGGTGAAGTGAAGGTGACTCCTAGAAAGGAGTGGTTAGTGATAGAGCTTGGATCGTGAGTAAGGGAGTCGGTTTTTGGGGTCATGGGAGTCATGAAGGCCCTTCCCGACCGGGAAGGGTGTGTCATCCCGACAGGGATGGGGCCGTCCCGATCGGAATAAGGGTGCCAAAAATCGAGTCCACTGGAGTGTCATCCCGACCGGGATGATCCCCTACTCCTTTTTGGTGCTTCTTCTTCGACATTCAAGCCCACCCAACCATTATATACCCCCACCCAACCTCCCTACCTTCCTTGCTCATATCATACCACCCACATACTTCATTTTCATATCCTCACTTCATCTTCTATCTACTTAGACCGGTATACACATCAAATCCCACCCCCTCGCACCATTACTACCTTAGCCATGTGGTTTTCTTAAGCTTGAAGAAGGATGACAATGACGACAACAAGCAAGTGCCTATATTGATCTACGAGACGATGGAGAGAGTGAGTTGCTAACCCATGGTACGGCAACTATCCTTTCTTTTCCGTTTTTGTTGTTGCTTGTTTTCCTTTGTTTATTCCCTTCCCCTTGAGTCATGGTACCCTAGTGGCCTTCGAGGCCTCGGTAGTTGTTGCTCCCGACTCTCGATGATGTGACTACATCGAGAGTCTTTTCAAAATCCAAATTTTACAACTTTTTCACTCTTTCTTTTTGAGGATTTAGTCGGATTTGGGAGAAATCCGGGCTAGGTGACTTGATTACACCTAGCCCTCCCCTCCCATTTCCTTTTATTTCCTTCATTTTATTTTCTTCCCCAATCCATATCTTTTTCTTGTCTCGGCCCATGGTGACTTGACTACACCCCGGCCGGACACCTTCTACCCTTTTCTTCACCTTTATTTTTGATTTTTAGCTTTATTTTCGTAGTTTCTCTTCCTTTCTTTTGTCTCTCCGCACACTACGATCGAGCATGAGGACATGGCTCGGTTTAAGTGTGGAGGAGCGATATTCTAGCATAGTTAGCTTTATTTTTGTAGTTTTTCGAAAAATCTTTAAAAACCCTAAAAATTTGAAATTTTTTCACAAAAATCAAAAAGATTTTCCTTTTGTGTGTTTTCCTTTTATGTCGTTGTATCGTGTATTTGTTGTGTTGTGCGCGTTGTGTCTCCCTTTTTCCTTATAGGTTACTTGAATCACCGATAGTCTTGGGGAGCTTTCAAGACTTCCGGTAACATCTTTATTCCTTCTTCTTCTTTATCTCTTACGGAGTTTGGAGGAGATTGTGATGCGGTGTGCTCGGGTGGAGCTTTGTAATGCTTGAGGTTGATTTGGTTGCTCATTTGGAAGCTAGGGGTGGTGTTTGTGTTGTTCATGTGTTCGTTTTGTTTTGTTTTTTGTTTTGTTGTGTGTCTTGTGTGTAAATGGTTTTCGAAAACCCGGTTTAGAGGCTAGTGTGCGAGTGTCTACTTTCCCTTCCTAGTGGTATAAATCGAGTCTTGGACTTTAATCTAGTAGAATGACCCTAAATCAATGATTTCGTTGGTCCTTTACCTTGAGTCCACCTAGCTTACTAGGGATTTACTACGGGATTTGCACTTTTGACCATTATGACCACCCACGGTGTGAAAAGGCCTTGGTTACCGAGTCTCGTCCCCAATGTGACCGTGTTTGGGATTGTTTAATTAGTCCAAGTTCTCCACTTTTTGTGGGTTTGAAGGGAAGGACGCTCCCCGACTCTCCCATTTCCCTACCTCCTACACATATCCACACAATAAATTGCAAATTGTTGAAGTCTTCTTTCTTGTTGCAATAAGAAATGCCAAAAAGCCAAATCAAGCCAAAAGGGCAAAGAAAAGAAAAAGAAAGAAAAAAATGAATGAAAGAAAAGAAAGAAGAAAAAGAAAAGGCACAAAAGCCAAAAAGAAAATAGAAATGAAGAAAAAAAGAAATGGCATGGCAACAAACAAGGCAAAAATGCAAAAGAAAAGAGAAAATGTCAAAAGAAAATCATCTCGCAAAAAGATCTTAACCCCACAAAAATAAGTCTTTTTCCGACTTTTGCCGTGAAGAGCCTACCAAAGGACCGAGTCCCGAGGAAGGATGATAGCAGCATTAGTCGGTCTTCCCTCATTTTGCACGTTTTCCACCTTTTTACTTGGACTAGTTAGGCGGTTTTGGACACGAGACGACCCTCTTGGCTCACGCTAAAGGGGGCGGGGTCTCACTTACCTACAGTGTCGACTAACACCGTGGATCATCACTTCCCACTCCGCCGATCGTCCCGTAGTACGTTTTTAGAAAGTTAGGAGGACCTAGGTAAGTTACCAACATTTTTGTTGCTTTATCGTCATACTATTAGGGTTTAGTCCACCTCGGTTTGTATTGCTAGCTTGGGAACGTTGTCAATTGCCTTGAGTCCTAAACCGGTGCTTCTTTCACCGCTTGTTTGAGGGAAGCGGTATTGTTTTTCTTTGGGTGCAACCGATTATGTGTTCGTTTGTGTGTGTGTGTTTGTTTGTTTTTGTGTCTTGTGTCTGGTTGCATCCGCAGTTTTGTCGCAAGACCCGACTATCCTTGCGGAGTGCACTTTTCCTCTAAGTGCACTCGCGTGAGTTGAAAGGGCGTAGGGTGCGCTAATACCCATTCGGCTAGTATAGTAGTTAGTATGTGCTTACTCGAGGGCGAGTAAGGGTTAAGTGCGGGGGAGTTGATAAGTGTAGTTTGTAGTGCTTATTTTACTGTGTTTTGGCCCCATTTTCCTTGTGGAATCGCTCCCTGGGAGTGGTTTATGGGCTTCTTATGCTTTCTCTAGCTCGTTTCAGGTTCCTGGGACCAATCACGAAGAGTTGGAGCGATTCCAACTCAATACATACACTTTTTGGAGCCAACGAGGTAAAGGAACGATGACTTGATGCCTTGGAATCGACCCCGAGCCTCCGAGACCCGATCTCGAGTCCCGAGAATCGACGAGAAACCCATGAGAGGCAAGGAGGGACAAAAAAGTTCTTAAGGGAGGCCTACAAGACCCATCCCGATCGGGAAAGCCTCAAACCCGATCGGGATGAGGTGCACAAAGGACGCACACACTGTGGAGCATTCCCGATCGGGTTGGCATATTCCCGATCGGGAAAGTGGAAGTTTCCCGATCGGGATTTCCAATTCCCGATCGGGAAAGTCCCAGTGGCAGTCGCGCTTTGTTTCTTTCTTCTTCCTTCCATTTGTAACCCTATATATACCCTTCCCTTGTTTTGTAAAGCACATACACCACATTAGACATTAAACCCTAGACTACTTTAGGTTAGATTATATTAGAGTAGATTAGTCGGTAATTAGTCTTTAATCTTAGTTTAATCTTGTATTATTGGATCTCTTGAAGAATCCATCCAAGATTGACAACCTTGGTGGATGAATTTGGGTTATCTTCTATGCAAGTGTTCTCCTTTTTCATTCTCTTATTAGTATGGTATAATCTTCTCTTCCTTTTTACTCTTTATCTTGTTCATTCATCCAAGTTTTAATCTTTGTTCATCTTATTGTTCTTAGTTCATCTTCTTCAATAGTTTCATTATGGATGTTTTGATTCTTGTTTTGATTCCTCTTGTTCTTGTTAGAATTAGTTGGATAATGTTAGAGTAGTGTTCTTGCTAGGGTTAGTAGGGTGATTAGGGTGTTAATTGGGTGATTAAGGGTTTGTTGGAGATGTTGGTGGAAGATTTGGGTTTCCTCTTGGTTGATGCATATTACATGTTTGTTGGAATGCTTGAATGACTAAGTAGGTTAGAATGCTTGTTTTTCTTGCCTTCCTTTGTCATGTGTGTCGCCGAAATGGGTTCCATGTGGAACCTCTAGGTCGGTCTAAGTTGCGAGAGCCCGGACCAACCTAGATCACCCTACTACCTCCTTCGCTCTAGCTCTTCCTTGACCATTCCGTTACCCCTTTGACCCCGACCTAATCCTAGCCCGTTTTCCTTGTTTGTTTCTCCGGTACTTTAGTCTTAGTCTAGCCTTCTCTCCCTCTTATCATTCTCTAGCTTAGCTCGTTGACTTAGTCTCGTACTTGGGCGACCTTGGTCTATACGCCTCTTACCGTCCCCGTGGATTCGACCCGACTTACCCTATCTACCGTAGGAATAGCCGGTTAATTATTTGATCGGTGGGATCCACGACAAATCCCTCCGTCAGGTTTGCCGATGTTCAAGGGGACTGAAGATCCATTACTCCGTATACTGGCCTTCAAAGAATTTAGGGCTATAAAAGGGGTCGATTATAGCATGTTTAAGAATCTATTCGCTGCATCCCTCGAGAAACACCCAAGGGCCTGGTACTATTGGCTACACCCTAAGAAATACCCAACCTGGGATGATGTCGCCACGGTGCTCGGAATTATGCTGACCATACCGAGATTGAGACCACTATGTGCTCTTTGGTGGTCATGGCCCAAGAGCCCAAAGATGGGTTCACAAAGTACCTTCAGCGCTGGAGTGCCAAAAGTGTTAAGCTGGTTGACAAGCCGAGCGAAGACTCTGGGGAAGCCTTTGTGAAGAACCTACTCCCCTCCTACCGGGTCCATCTACTGTATGTTGTTATACCCAACTTCACTACCCTAACTGAAATGGGTATAAGAATCTAAGACGACTTAAGGCTGGAGGGATTAACCAAAACCTCTAGCAAGGGTTATCAAGAGGCCTCCACCTCAGCCAAGGCCCCAACCGCGGACCGCAGCATATTCGATGAGGTTAATCTACTAGTTGCCTCGTCTAAGAAGAACACCCCACCTCGGTATTCACCGACATAGGTAGTACCTATACCTACGCCTTATAAAAGCTCTCCTCCAAAGGCCTAATCCAACCGATAGGCCTTACTCGAGATGTTCCGGCCCACAGACGCTCTAAAAACTATGACGAACAGGCTTACTATCAATTTCATAGGGGCAACGGGCATGATACCGATAAATGCTGGAAATTGAAACATCTTAACCAAAATTTGATCGAAAGTGGTAACATTCCATTGCCCGGGGACAAACCGCGCAACAAAGACAATGCTATCAGCTCCCACGCTATTTTTACCGGGGAGGTGATCCACTTTTCTCAACTTATCTGTTCCTTCATCCCTCAAGTGAACGAGATATGGTTTGATGATCAAGACGATGTATATGTCGTCAAAGGGGAAGCTGTCCCCATTACTAGTGAGGAAATCGGTATGCCTAAGTCCAAGGTCCTAGCCAGTAACCCCCTCACCAGATTCGGTCATCCCTACCAAGCTATTAGCTCTAGGGACACCCCTATTCCGGCAGTTGTCACTGACCGAGTCAGGACAGAAGCCGTCCCCGAAGAGTCAACTGCTGATATGGCTCTCGTAAAACAGTTGAATAACACCCGAGTTGACCTCACTATATGGCAACTTCTAGTCAGCTCGCAAGAACATCGAGAGGCATTTACTAAGGCTCTCGAACAAATCAAGATCGACTCAACGGTTACCCCCACTAAAATGATAGCTACCGTCTTGCCCCTCCTTAATGGCAAGGCCAAGGATCAAGGCCCATTGATTACCTTCTCTGAGTCCGATATACCACCTTTTGGGGCTTCCCACAACTTAGCCCTACACATCACGATGATATGCCGCGGGAAATATATCCTTATGACCCTAATAGACAATGGGCTTGCTGTCAATGTCTTATCTCTAAGGACTGCTAAAGCTCTCGGTATTATGGAGGCCGAGTATATCCCAACTGCTCATACCATACAAGCTTTCGATGGAAGCCCAAAATTGGCAGCCGGGGCTATGAAATTAACTATTATAACGGGCCCGGTAGAGAAAGAGTTGGAATTCTAGGTAATCGACGTCATCTCCTCCTTCAACTTGCTCTTGGGACGTCCATTGATTAACAATGTCAAACTAGTATCCACCACCCTACACCGAAAGATCAAGTTGCCTTTGCGCGATGGCATTATTACCCTAGAGGCAACACCATTGACGGTGGCCAGTTTCAACGCCACGAGCCGTTTCGATACGGACCTTTGGGGGTTCGACTTCGTAGTTATGATCGAGGAGGACTTCTTCTTCAGGCCCTACTTCACCATCACCATTGATACGATGCTTCAAAATTTAGGGTACTTCCCAGAGGCTAGGCTGTATCTTCCAGCTGGGAAGATCATCGAGGTCGTAAAAGACGAATATTCCTTCTTCGGCCAAGGGTACACCATAACACAGGGCAATATCGTCCGGGCATATACTGAAAAAAAAAGAAGGCTTGTAACCTCATAAAGGGTATCCACTTCAGCCCTTATAGCCCACGGCTGACTGAATACTTCGTCACGCCGGTATTTGAGGCCATCCAGATTGGTCGATTCCAACCAACCGCTACACACTCTGAGACCAAACTGGCCCGAGACTGCAACTACATCTCAAATGACGTGTTCACCGTCATCCAGTTGGAACCAAGGGACGATGCTGACAATGTTGATCCCACGCTAGGGCTCCTATTCGTGGAAGACCAGATAGCCCCAACTCCAAAGGAAGACTTGGTCAATCTCATTCTCCGAAGCAACATGTTTGATCCAACCAAGCTGATCTCGGAAGTTGGCTCTGAGACAGGAAGCAGGGCACGGAGGAAGACCGTCAAATGGACTGACATTTGGGACGGATCTACAAGCTGGTTGCCGATGAAGGAGACACGCCTGCTACTGATTCCCGGTCTTAGTATGAGATCAAGTCTAGGGAGTCCGGTGCTAGAGTCCAACATGTAACCCCTCTCCTGTTAGTCACTTGTACTGGTCTCTTCGGGTCTGTCCCGAGCACCCATCCAATTCTGCCACAGACCAACGATCAGATGGCTTCTCTGTTTGAACTTTTGTCCAACTTTTCCATCAATAATAATAACAACCATTCGACTTACGACTTGTCTCTTTTTAAATGTGATTCTGGTTTCAGAAATATTTTATGCAATGACATTGAGAAACCCAACGAATAGGTACCCTTACCTCCTCATCTAATTGGGCATGCAGTTAGAGCAAAGGGAGTCCCGGAACCCGGTAATCGAAGAGACTGAGTCCATCAACATGGGAACCACCTTAGAGCCCCAGATGCTTAAGATAGGGTTGTCACTAGATTCCGAGAAGAGACAATAGTTCACAAGCCTCCTCCAAGAATTCAAAGATGTCTTCGTATGGTCCCACAAAGACATGCCGGGGATAGACAGAGAAATAGCCAAACACCACATACCAATCAAAGATGGGTGTAGCCGGTTAAACAGAAACTCCGTAGAATGAGACCCGAGTGGTCTCTCAAAGTCAAGGAAGAAGTCGACAAACAGTTCAAAGTCGGCTTCATACAAGTGTTCGAATATTCGAACTGGGTTGCAAACATCATGCCGGTACCTAAAAAGAAAGGTAAGGTGCGCGTATGCTATGATATTCGGGTTCTTAACAAGGCGAGCCCAAAAGACGATTTTCCCTTACCACACATTGATATACTGGTGGACAATACCGATGATCATGCTCTTCTATCCTTTATGGATGGATACGCTGGGTACAATCAGTTCAAAACGGCAGAAGAATACATGAGCAAGACTACCTTCAATATACCTTGGGGTACTTACTGTTACACTGTCATGCCATTCGGCCTCGTTAATGCCGGGGCCACTTATCAACAAACCGCTAGAACCTTATTACATGATATGATGCACAAGGAAGTAGAGGTTTATGTAGACGATATGATCATCAAATCCAAGAGTCGGGACGGGCACATCATCGCCCTAAGGAAGTTCTTTACTCGACTGCGCAAATACAACATGAGACTAAATCCTAAAAAATGCAGTTTAGGGGTAACATCAGGCAAACTACTGGGTCACTTTGTTAGCCAACGTGGTATCGAAGTCGATCCAGCAAAAATCACAACAAAGCCATCACCGAGATGAATCCTTCTAAGACCGAAAAATAAATAAGTGGATTCCTTGGGAAAGTCCAATACATCGTTCGTTTTATCTCCAAATTAACCATGGTATGTGAACCAATTTTCAAGAAGCTGAAAGTGTGGGAACAAAAACAGTGGGATGATAAGTGTTAAGCAACCTTTGACGAAATCAAGGAAATACTGTATGCTCCGCCGGTCTTATTGCCACCTCAACCTGGTTTGCCTCTGTCGTTATATATAACAGCCACCGAGACAGCCATGGGGCAATGCTGGCACAGACGGGTGACTCGGAAGAACGAGCCATCTACTACATCAGCAAGAACTTCTTAAAGCGTGAATGAAAATATACAATGCTCGAGAAAACATGTCTGGCACTAGTCTGGGCAACCAAAAATCTTTGGCATTACATGCTCAGTCACGAGGTCCATGTATTGTCCAAGATGGATCCGATCAAATATTTATTGAAAAAGCCCATCTTCAACGGCAGGATATCTAGGTGGACTCCAATGCTGAAAGAGTTTGACCTAAAGTTCGTGCCACTAAAAGCCATAAAGGGTCAGGTACTAACCGAGTTTCTCGTCGATAGTCCCATAACTGAAGAAGGACACACCGATACTTGGTCCTTCCCAGACGAAGACATATTCCATACCAACGCAGAAATATGAGATTGGTATTTCGTCGGTGCATCCAACTTTCTGGGGTCCTAATTTTAGGTTTGCGGACATTGGACCCATGGCTGAACTAATCAGCGCGGTGTGCCGGTCAGAGGAACAGGTCCATCTGTTCAAGGGTAACTACATCCACATGGAAAACTCCGGAGTTTATTCTCCGATGAATGACAAACTGCCTACGAACCCAAATCTCAAGGGTTTGCCGATGTTCGAGGGGACTGAAGATCCATTACTCCATATACTGGCCTTCAAAGAATTTAGGGCTATAAAAGGGGTCGATTCTAGCATGTTTAAGAATCTATTCGCTGCATCCCTCGAGAAACACCCAAAGGCCTGGTACTATTGGCTAGAAATACCCAACCTGGGATGATGTGGCCATGGTGCTCGGAATCATGCTGACAATACCGAGATCAATACCACTATGTGCTCTTTGGTGGTCATGGCCCAAGAGCCCAAAGATGGGTTCACAAAGTACCTTTGACAAGTGGTAGTGCCTAATTTTTTGTGTATTGGTCCCTTTTTCCTTGTGGAATCGCTCTTTGGGAGCGGTTTCTGGGCTACTCATGCTTCTTCTAGTTCGTTTTAGGTCCCCAAGACCATTCATGAAGAATTGGAACGATTCCGACTCGTTTCATACACTTTTGGAGCCAATGAAGAGAAGGAACGATCACTCGATGCCTTGGATTCGATCCCGAGACCGTGGGAACCGATCCCGAGCCCCTAGGACTCGATCATGAGCCCCAAGAATCGATAAGAAACCCATGAGAAGCAAGGAGGGACCTTAAAGATCATACTGGAGGCCTACAAGACCCATCCCCGTCGGGAAGGACCTCATCCCGTCCGGGATGAGGTGCACAAATGCGAAGGGCCTGTTTTAGGTCCGTCCCGGTCGGGACCAACCCGTCCCGGTCGGGACCACTCCGTCCCGGACGGGGTGGCCCAGCTGCAACCCGCTTTTGCTTCTTTTCTTCTCCTTTCCTCTTGTAACCCTATATATACCCTCCCTCTTGTATTCTTATGATATGTTCTTCATTACCCATAAACCCTAGACAACTTTAGCATAGTTTAGCATAGATTAGTGTAGATTAGTCTTTAGTTAATCGTTAATATTAGTAATTAGTATTGTATTAAGGGAATTCTTCAAGATTCAACCAAGATTGACAACCTTGGGAGATTGTTTTGGGTTTTTTTCTTATTAATACAAGTTTCAATCTTTCATCCTCTTGTTAGTAGGTATAATCTTCCTTTCTCTTTACTCTTAATCTTTGTTTAATCCTTCAAGTTTCAATCTTTGATTATTGTTTATTGTTCTTGTTTGTTCTTTATGGATGTTTTGATGTTTGTGATGTTTCCTCTTGTTTATGTTAATCTTAGTTTAATTATGAGTGATTAGATTCTTTGTGGGGTTAGTAGGTGGATTAAGTGTGGATTATGGGTGATTAGGGCTTGATTGTGGGTAAAAGTAAATCCTTTGTTGTTAGTCACATGTTGGGCACACTATGTGTTTGTTGAATTGCTTGTTTGAGTTGTAGTGGCCAAGCTTCTCATGCTAGTCTTCCTCTACTCATTGTGTGGTTGAATTGTGATTGAATTTTTGGGTATTCGGGTTTAGTCTTTGACACGAGAGTGCGGACTTGGGTTTTGACGCGAGAGCGCGGACCGACCCTAGTGACTAGGTGAACCTTGCACCATCGTTACCCCAACTATCCTACTATACTTATGAACCCGACCTAACCCTATTCTTTCCCGACTAGATTTCTTTTCGTTTATTCTTAGTCGTAGTCTATCCCCCCTTTCTTATCGTTCTAGTTTAGCTTAGCCTAGTTGACTTAGTCTTGTATTTGGGTGACCTTAGTCTAGACACCTCTTTACCGTCCCCGTGGACTCAACCCGACTTGCCCGATCTACCTTTTAGGAATAGTTGGATATTATTTGTTGGCGGGATTCACGGCAAAACCTTCCCATGGACCACTCCCTCCCGGACGGGATGGCCAAGCTGCAGCCCGCTTTTGCTTCTTTTCTTCTCCTTTCCTCTTGTAACCCTATATATACCCTCCGTCTTGTATTCTTATGATATGTTCTTCATTACCCATAAGCCCTAGACTAGTTTAGCATAGAATAGTGTAGATTAGTCTTTAGTTAATCGTTAATCTTAGTAATTAGTTTTGTATTAAGGGAATTCTTCAAGATTCAACCAAGATTGACAACCTTGGGAAATTGTTTTGGGTTTTTCTTATTAATACAAGTTTCAATCTTTTATCCTCTTGTTAGTAGGTATAATCTTCCTTTCTCTTTACTCTTAATCTTTGTTTAACCCTTCAGGTTTCAATCTTTGATTATTGTTTATTGTTCTTGTTTGTTCTTTATGGATGTTTTGATGTTTGTGATGTTTCCTCTTGTTTATGTTAATCTTAGTTTGATTATGAGTGATTAGATTCCTTGTGGGGTTAGTAGGTGGATTAAGTGTGGATTATGGGTGATTAGGGCTTGATTGTGGGTAAAGGTGAATCCTTTGTTGCTAGTCATATGTTGGGCACACTATGTGTTTATTGAATTGCTTGTTTGAGTTGTAGTGGCCATGCTTCTCATGCTAGTCTTCCTCTACTCATTGTGTGGTTGACTTGTGATTGAATTCTTGTGTATTCGGGTTTAGTCTTTGACACGAGAGTGCGGACTTGGGTTTTGACGCGAGAGCGCGGACCGACCTTAGTGACTAAGTGGCACCTACACCCTTGATTACCCAATCATCCTACTATGCTTATGAACCCGACCTAACCCTACTCTTTCCCTACTAGATTTCTTTTCGTTTATTCTTAGTTGTAGTTTATCCCGCCTTTCTTATCGTTCTAGTTTAGCTTAGCCTTGTTGACTTAGTCTTGTATTTGGGTGACCTTAGTCTAGACACCTCTTTACCGTCCCCGTGGACTTGACCCGACTTGCCCTATCTACGTGTTAGGAATAATTGGATATTATTTGTTGGCGGGATTCACGGCAAATCCTCCCATCAATTTGGCGCCGTTGCCGGGGACGGTGCTAGTTTAGACTTTGTTTTCCTATTTACTTGATTTTGTCTTCGTTTTTGTAGTTTTTAGTTTTCTTTTGCTTCTTGTGTGTGTGAAGTTTATTTCTTTCTTGTCTAGTGCCCAAAAAACACTAGACTTCTCACGTTGGCTCCTAGTCTATAGTTTTTGCCTAGAGGTGGTGACCACCCTCTACCTTACGACTCTGAGCCGCATAAACGAACGGTTGCTAGTTTGAGAGGTTTCCAACCGGGTAGGAGCCTAGTTTTCGAGCAAGGCGCGAGGTTTGATCTAAACTCCCTACACCTAGAAGCTACCATGAGCTATTCCTCTCCCTCTATGAATCAAGGGTATGACATGACATCTCCCTACCACTATCAAGCTCCTTGGGATAATCAAGACACTCGTGGGTATGAATTTCAAGGAAATGGAATTGTCTACCAACAAGTGAATGCTTATCACTCCTATAATCATGGTGACTATTACTCAAGCTATCAATGTGAACCCACCATGTTTCATCATGATTCACCATACGCAAGCCAATTTCCCCAAAACTCACCACATTACCCTTCACCTCAACCACATTATGAACCCCAAAACCCACAATACTACCAATCATATTCACCTCACTACCAACCTTATGATGCCCCACCCCTTAGGCATCATCAAGTTTCACAAGTAACACTCCAAAACCCCAATGGCCACCAAATGCCAAACTTGGAGTTAAATCAATCGATTCTTCAAATGCAACGAGAAATGACCTTACAATTGCAAAAAGACAATGAAATCTTGGCCGAACTTCGAAGGGGAAGTGAGGAACGTAATCCTAGATTGAATGCTTTAACGGCTCAAACCCTCATGTTTTTAACTCGATCTTCACAAGTTGATGAGGGATGTTCATTTGGGGAAGGGGAACAACCCAATGACGAAGCCACTAATGAATCCCCTTTGAGAAGCGAGGCTTGCTTTGAAGAACCTCAATTGTCCACCCAAGAGGAGGCGAATGAGGAAATAACCCTTGTTGAAGGCAATGTTGGTGAAGAATTTGAGGAGGTTAGTGAGTTGGATGATTTGGTGGAATTTGTGAAGTTTTTGGGTGAAAATGACCACCTCAAGTTGCCCTTGTACGATAATATGGAAAAGCATCAAGAGCCCCTTGCAAGTAAAAGAAACAATGACTTGGAAGAGATTGAAACCGCCGGTAGAAGTTTCAATTCTCTCCTCCAAGATGATGTGGGGACAAGTGTTGTTCCGGGAATTGAAGATGGGGAACCACAACTTGAGGAAGGTATGGGGGTGTACAACGAGGAAACGAGGCCAAAGCCGGTTTTTGTGCCTCATGAAGAAGACTTGAAGCTTGCTAGTGATTAGAGACGGTGCTTAGGGAGGAAGAGGTCGGTGAGGCTCGTAGGATGGTTAGACCCCGGAGATAACAAGGAAGATGATATTGGGTCTTTGTGTGGATAGACCGGGACCACTCCGTCCCGGATGGGACCATCTTGTCCCGGACGGGATGGCCCAGCTGCAGCCCGCTTTTGCTTCTTTTCTTCTCCTTTCCTCTTGTAAACCTATATATACCCTCCCTCTTGTATTCTTATGATATGTTCTTCATTACCCATAAACCCTAGACTACTTTAGCATAGTTTAGCATAGATTAGTGTAGATTAGTCTTTAGTTAATCGTTAATCTTAGTAATTAGTTTTGTAAAGGGAATTCTTCAAGATTCAACCAAGATTGACAACCTTGGGAGATTGTTTTGGGTTTTTCTTATTAATACCAGTTTCAATCTTTCATCCTCTTGTTAGTAGGTATAATCTTCCTTTCTCTTTACTCTTAATCTTTGTTTAACCCTTCAGGTTTCAATCTTTGATTATTGTTTATTGTTCTTGTTTGTTCTTTATGGATGTTTTGATGTTTGTGATGTTTTCTCTTGTTTATGTTAATCTTAGTTTGATTATGAGTGATTAGATTCCTTGTGGGGTTAGTAGGTGGATTAAGTGTGGATTATGGGTGTTTAGGGCTTGATTGTGGGTAAAGGTGAATCCTTTGTTGCTAGTCATATGTTGGGCACACTATGTGTTTGTTGAATTGCTTGTTTGAGTTGTAGTGGCCATGCTTCTCAAGCTAGTCTTCCTATACTCATTGTGTGGTTGACTTGTGATTGAATTCTTGGGTATTCGGGTTTAGTCTTTGACACGAGAGTGCGGACTTGGGTTTTGACGCGAGAGCACGGACCGATCTTAGTGACTAGGTGAACTTCGCACCATCGTTACCCCAACTATCCTACTATACTTATTAACCCGACCTAACCCCACTCTTTCCCTACTAGATTTATTTTCGTTTATTCTTAGTCGTAGTCTATCCCCCCTTTCTTATCGTTCTAGTTTAGCTTAGCCTAGTTGACTTAGTCTTGTATTTGGGTGACCTTAGTCTAGACACCCCTTTACCGTCCCCGTGGACTCGACCCGACTTGCCCTATCTACGTGTTAGGAATAGTTGGATATTATTTGTTGGCGGGATTCGCGGTAAATCCCTCACATCAACCTTCAGCGCTGGAGGGCCAAAAGTGTTAAGATGGTTGACAAGCCCAGCGAAAAGACTCTAGGGGAAGTCTTTTTGAAGAACCTACTCCCCTCCTACCGGGTCCATCTACAGTATGTTGTTATACCCAACTTCACTACCCTAACTGAAATGGGTATAAGAATCGAAGATGACTTAAGGCTGGAGGGATTAACCAAAACCTCTAGCAAGGGTTATCAAGGGGCCTCCACCTCAGCCAAGGCCCCCGCCGCGGACCGAAACATATTCGATGAGGTTAATCTACTAGTTGCCTCGTCTAAGAAGAACACCCCCCATGGTATTCACCGACATAGGTAGTACCTATACCTACGCCTTACAAAAGCTCTCCACCAAAGGCCTAATCCAACCGATATGCCTTACTCGAGATGTTCCGGCCCACAGACGCTCTAAAAACTATGACGAACAGGCTTACTATCAATATCATAGGGACAACGGGTATGATACCGATAAATGCTGGAAATTGAAATATCTTATCCAAAATTTGATCGAAAGTGGTAAGATTCCATTGCCCGGGGACAAACCGCGCAACAAAGATAATCCTATCAGCTCCCACGCTATTTTTACCGGGGAGGTGATCCACTTTTCTCAACTTATCTGTTCCTTCATCCCTCAAGTAACGGGATCTGGTTTGACGATCAAGACGATGTATATCTCGCCAAAGGGGAAGCTGTCCCCATTACTAGTGAGGAAATCGGTATGCCTAAGTCCAGGGTCCTAGCCAGTAACCCCCTCACCAGATTCGTTCATCCCTACCAAGCTACTAGCTCTAGGGACACCCCTATTCCGGCAGTTTTCACTGACCCAGTCAGGACAGAAGCCGTCCCCAAAGAGTCAACTGCTGATATGGCGCCCATAAAACAGTAGAATAAGACCCGAGTTGACCTCACTATATGGCAACTCCTTGTCAGCTCGCAAGAACATCGAGAGGCATTTACTAAGGCTCTCGAACAAATCAAGTTCGACTCAATGGTTACCCCCACTAAAATGATATCTATCGTCTTGCCCCACCTTAAGGGCAAGGCCAACGATCAGGGCCCATTGATTACCTTCTCTGAGTCCGATATACCACCTTTCGGGGCTTCCACAACTTAGCCCTACACATCACGATGATATGCCGCGGGAAATATCTCCATATGACCCTAATAGACAATGGGCTTGCTGTCAATGTCTTATCCCTAAGGACTGCTAAAGCTCTTGGTATTATGGAGGCCGAGTATATCCTAACTGCTCATACCATACAAGCTTTCGATACGGAAGCCCAAAATCGACAACCGGAGCTATCAAATTAACTATTATAACGAGCCCGGATCCAAGATGTCAAACTAGTATCCTCCACCCTACACCGAAAGATCAAGTTGCCTTTGCGTGATGGCCTTATCACCCTAGAGGCAACACCATTTACGGTGGCCAGTTGCACCGCCACGAGCCGTCTTGATACGGACCTTTGGGGGTTCGACTTCGTAGGTATGATCGAGGAGGACTTCCTCTACAGGACTTACTTCACCACCACCATTGATACGATGCTTCAAAATTTAGGGTACTTCCGAGGGGCTAGGCCATATCTTCCAGATAGGAAGATCATCGAGGTCCTAAAAGATGAATATTCCCACTTCGGCCTAGGATACGCCATAACACAGGGCAATATCGTTCGGGCATACACTGAAAAAAAAGGCTTGTAACCTCATAAAGGGTATCCACTTCAGCCCTTATAGCCCACGGCTAACTGAATACTTCGTCACGCCGGTATTTGGGGCCATCCAGATTGGTCTATTCCAACCAACCGCTATGCACTCTGGGACCAAACTGGCCCGAGACTGCAACTACATCTCAAATGACGTGTTCACCCTCATCCAGTTGGAACCAAAGGACGATGCTGACAATGTTGATCCCACGCTAAGGCTACTATTCGTGGATGACCAGATAGCCCAACTCCAAAGGAAGACTTGGTCAATCTCATTCTCCGCAGCAACATGTTTTATCCAACCAAGCTGATCTCGGAAGTTGGCTCTGAGACAGGAAGCAGGGCACGGAGGAAGACTGTGAAATGGACTAACAGTTGGGACGGATCTACAAGCTGGTTCCCGATGAAGGAGACACGCCTGCTACTGATTCCGGGTATGAGTCCGAGATCGAGTCTAGGGAGTCCAGTGCTAGAGTCCAACATGTAACCCCTCTCCTGTTAGTCACTTCTACTGGTCTCTCAGGGTCTGTCCAGAGCACCCTTCCAATTCCGCCACAGACCAACGATCAGATGGCTTCTCTGTTTGAACTTTTGTCCAACTTTTCCATCAATAATAATAACAACCATTCGACTTACGACTTATCTATTTTTAAATGTAATTCTGGTTTCAAAAATATTTTATGCATGACATTGAGAAACCCGATGAATAAATACCCTTACCTCCTCATCTAATTGGGCATGCAGTTAGAGCAAAGAGAGTCCCAGAACCCGGTAATCGAAGAGACCGAGTCCATAAACGTGAGAACCACCTTAGAACCCCAGATGCTTAAGATAAGGTTGTCACTAGGTCCCGAGAAGAGACAATAGTTCACAAGGCTCCCCAAGAATTCAAAGATGTCTTCGTATGGTCCTACCAGGACATGCCGGGGATAGACCGAGAAATAGCCGGTTAAACAGAAACTCCGTAGAATGAGACCCGATTGGTCTCTCATAGTCAAGGAAGAAGTCGACAAACAGTTCAAAGTCGGCTTCATACAAGTGTCCGAATATTCGAACTGGGTTGCAAACATCATGCCGGTACCTAAAAAGAAAGGTAAGGTGCGCGTATGCTAGGATTTTCGGGTTCTTAACAAGGCGAGCCCGAAAGACGATTTTCCATTACCACACATTGATATACTGGTGGACAATACCGATGCTCATGCTCTTCTATCCTTTGTGGATGGATACGCCAGGTACAATCAGATCAAAATGGCAGAAGAATACATGAGCAAGACCACCTTTAATAGACCTTGGGGTACTTACTGTTACACTGTCATGCCGTTTGGCCTCGTTAATGCCGAGGCCATTTATCAACAAACCGCTACAACCTTATTACATGATATGATGCACAAGGAAGTAGAGGTTTATGTAGACGATATGATCGTCAAATCCAAGAGTCGGGACGGGCACATCACCGCCCTAAGGAAGTTCTTTACTCGACTGCGCAAATACAACATGAGACCAAATCCTAAAAAATGCAGTTTCGGGGTAACATCAGGCAAATTACCGGGTCACTTCTTTAGCCAACGTGGTATCGAAGTCGTTCCAGCAAAAATCACATCAAAGCCATCACCGAGATGAAACCTCCTAAGACCGAAAAAGAAATAAGAGGTTTCCTTGGGAAAGTCCAATACATCACTCGTTTTATCTTCAAGTTAACCATGGTATGTGAACCAATTTTCAAGAAGCTGAAAGTGTGGGAACAAAAACTGTGGGATGATAAGTGTTAAGTGGCCTTTGACGAAATCAAGGATGTACTGTCTACTCCGCCGATCTTGTTGCCACCTCAACCCGGTTTTCCTCTGTTGTTATATATAACAGCTACTGAGACAGCCATGGGGGCTATGCTGACACGGACGGGCGACTCGGAAGAACGAGCCATCTACTACATCAGCAAGAACTTCTTAGAGTATGAATGAAAATATACCATGCTCGAGAAAACATGTCTCGCACTAGTCTGGGCAACCAAAAAACTTTGGCATTACATGCTCAGTCACGAGGTCAATGTATTATCCAAGATAGATCCGATCAAATATTTATTCGAAAAGGCAATCCTCAACGGCAGGATATCTAGGTGGACTCTAATGCTCGTAGAGTTTGACCTAAAGTTTATGCCACTAAAAGCCATCAAAGGTCGGGTAGTAACCGAGTTTCTCGTCGATAGTCCCATAACTGAAGAAGGACACACCGATACTTGGTCCTTCCCAGACGAAGACTTATTCCATACCGACGCAGAAATATGAGATTTGTATTTCGACGGCGCATCATACTTTCAAGGGTTCGAAGTTGGAATTCTTTTAATCTCACCAAAATTGGAACATACTCTTGTATCCTTTAAGCTGGATTTCTACGTGACTAATAACCCCATGGAGTACGAAGCATGCATCCATGGGTTATAAGCTTCTACCAATTTAGGAGTCACAAATCTTCGGATACACGACGACTCATCGTTGGTCATCAACCAGGCTCTCCAAAACTGGAAAACTCAGAACACCAACCTCGTGGGCTACCAAGCGCGAGTAAGAATTCTCGAGAAGTAATTCCAAAAGATAGAGTACATATACTTACCCCGGGAGGAAAACCAATTCGCTGATGCACTTTCCAAATTGGCATTTCTACTGAACATCCCCAATCACCTTACCAGTATGCCAATTTGCGTCGAAAGGCAGTCCGAACCAACATATATCTACGCCATCGAAGATATTGAAATAGTTGATCCCAAACCTTGGTATCAGACTATTTTGACATACCTGTTGACTGGAGAACATCCTCCCAAAACCGATGGTCGGGCCAGGAAAGATCCTATGAATATTAGCTACCCAATTTATCCGCACAGATTAGAGGCAGCTATATAAAAAGACACCGCAGAGGGCTCGCCTCCTATGCATCGACAAAATAAAGGCCGAAAAAGTTATGGCTGAAGTACATGATGGTGAGTGTGGTCCACATATGAATGCCTAGATGCTAGTCCAAAAAATCATGAGGCTCGGATACTACTAGAATAATATGGAAACCGACTGTAGAACTGCAGACAGTACGTCAAACATTGCCATAACTGTCAAATATTCGCCAGTGTACAACACATGCCATCTTCTTTGTTATACACCATGACGTCACCATGGCCATTTTCGACATGGGGAATCGACATAATCGGAAAGGTAACCCTTCTCTGGGTCGGGAGCTCACTGTTTCATCTTGGTAGCCATCGATTACTTCACCAAGTGGATCGAGAACGAATCCTACTATATTCGGAACGCCATGCATGTAGCTAAGCTCATCCAGAATAAAATCATACACCGGTACAGGATCTCGCATGCGTTCATCAGTGATCACGGGATCCATTTCCAAGTCGAAACAACAACTTTGCTAACCAAATACAAAATCCAGAGGCATATATCATCACCCTACCATCCCCAAACAAATGGAGCGGTAGAGGCAGCCAACAAGACAATTATCACCATACTTAAAACGACGACTGATAAATTCCGAGAATGGCATGACAAGATACCCTTCGCTCTATGGGGTTACTAGACATCAATCCGCACCGCAACTGGTGCAACACCTTACTATTTAATATACGAGATGGAGGCAGTTCAACCAGGTGAGTTGAAAGTACCATCCCTAACAATTCTATTTGAAAACCAAGTACCTGAAGCAGATTGGGCCCAAGCGCGATATGGTTCACTGGTTCTATTAGACGAACGGAGATCCCGCACCCTCAATAATATTCAGGTATACAAGAAGAGGATACAATGGGCCTTTAACTGGAAAGTTAGGCCAAGGCATATTAAGGAAAGGGATTTAGTCCTCAAATCCGTTCGAGCTCTATTACCAGTTGAGCCGCGGGGAAAGTTCAAACCCAATTGGGCCGGGCCATATCTGGTGAAAACGTTCTATCAGGAGGTGTTGTGAAGCTGACAGACTTGGACGGGAATGACTTTACCAATCATACCAACCTAGACCAGTTGAAACGTTACTACCCCTGATCCAGTTGTCTTTTCAAAACATAAGCTTTCAAAATAATAACAAGTCAATAAGCTAGGATTATTTATCCTACCGTCATACACATCTTGAATCATTAGTCTTGGTGTATTTTGTGATTGCAAAATGATAAAAGATTGAACTACGTCTGGTTTGATTTCACTAACTGTAGATACGTAGGCAACCCCTCACAAGGGCACAACCACTGCAATCGCAAAAAAGGACAGGAACGGTTTAATTAATAAAATTACTTTATTTTTACAAAAACCCCGATAAACTCAGAAAATTCAAAGTACAAAAATACAAAAACAGGACACGACACTACAAGAATTAAAGTATGGCTTAAATAATAATAATAATAATAATAATAATAATAATAATAATAATAATAATAATAATAATAATAATAATAATAATAATAATAATAATAATAATAATAATAATAATAATAATAATAATAATAATAATAATAATAATAATAATAATAATAATAATAATAATAATAATAATAATAATAATAATAATAATAATAATAATAATAATAATAATAATAATAATAATAATAATAATAATAATAATAATAATAATAATAATAATAATAATAATAATAATAATAATAATAATAATAATAATAATAATAATAATAATAATAATAATAATAATAATAATAATAATAATAATAATAATAATAATAATAATAATAATAATAATAATAATAATAATAATAATAATAATAATAATAATAATAATAATAATAATAATAATAATAATAATAATAATAATAATAATAATAATAATAATAATAATAATAATAATAATAATAATAATAATAATAATAATAATAATAATAATAATAATAATAATAATAATAATAATAATAAATAATAATAATAATAATAATAATAATAAAGATAATGGATGAGGGCCCCCGTTCTGGCCCCCATCTTAACGTTACTAAAACAGAGGTTTTCTGGCCTACCGAAGACCCGAGGAGTAGGTTTGCTGGTGTTTTCACCTTCGCTATTGCCAGACCCTTGGATGGTGTTAAGGTCTTGGGAGGGTCGGTCAGCGTGTGCCCGACTTTCAGTGGTGTTCTTGTCTCAAAAAGGGTTGCCCGTACTATAGAGCTCATGGACCTGGTTGCCACGATTGAGGACCCCCAGTGTGAGTTACTTCTTCTCCGGGCGTGCACAAGTATTTCTAAGTTATACTTTGCCTTACGCACTTGCTCTCCCCGTGCTTTTGGGTCGGCCCACCTTTCTTTCGACACTGCGCTCCGTTCTAGTCTTGAACGTATTGTCACGGCGTCTGGACCCGGTTTTGGGGAGTGGCAGTGGCGGCTAGCCACCCACCCCTTTTCCCTAGGGGGGCTCGGTGTCTTTGCCGCCACTGATGCCCTGCACTTTGCCTTCCTTGCTTCTCGCCTCCAGTCTGCCGATTTGCAAGCTAAGTTGCTTCGTTCCTCCGAGATCGTCGCCCCTGGATTTGCCTTTGAGTCCGCCTTGAGTGGTTTTGTTGAGGCTATCGGTTCTGACTTCTTGAGTAACCCCTCTGAGATCGCTGCCCCAAAACGTATGAAGAAATTGGCAGATATATATTGTTAGAAATAATGCAAAGTGGAATTGTTGACCATTCTTGCATAGTAAGAGCATCTCCCATTAGTAGCATATTAAACCTAATTTATTAGTATGGTTATGAATGTCATTAGATTTAGAATAATGACAATTCATTTTCCATCATAAAGTGACTTTGGATACCTTTTGAGGTTAGTCTCATATGACACTTATTATATAAGTATGAGAATGATAAGACATATGTGAATATACATCAAAGGCTTCATCATCCAAATCTCTTGATAAATTCTGAGTATACCATCGAGTTCCAACTCCTAATGGTTGAGTACACAACCTTTTAGGAGTGTTGTGTGACCTTGGGGGACGATGCCCATTCCGATTTGTACCGTAGTCGGGGCGATTTCGTTTCTCATTCAGTGGTCTTCATACCACGACACAACAACGTATATTTACTAGTTATATATCACCCCTATAGTGACCCTTTATTTCCAACATATATTTCACGAGGGTTGCTAGAGCAGCAGAATCTGTTTTCTCCTTGATCCCTCGACAGGTTGCCCTGTGGAAATCTCAGCAGGGGGACCATTCTTCTGACTGGCTGATGGTGTAACACCCCTGATTTTATAAATTAAATTAAATTAAAATTATGCTCATATTTTCGTTTTTACGATTTAGCTCGTAATTCTTAAAATTATTATAAAACAAATTTATCCTTTATTCGTTTCAAACTCCTAAAATTCTAATTGCCTCGGAAACCCTTATATTAAAACATATTTTATTCTATTTCGATTTTTTTTATACATTTAATTTAATTCTTATCGAAAGTCTATTTCGACGATTTAAGTTCTAAATTCTTTTTTATTTATTTATTTATGTTAAGCTCGAATTTTCTATTTTTTTGGCTCGAAGCTCATTTATTTTAAGTTTCGTCAAAATATTTATTTCTTTTCCTCGAGAAATCAATTTAATTCATTTTATCGAAAATTTATTATTTATCGGGAAATATATTTCGTCGTCTAATTATTTAGTTCTATCAACTTCGTTTACGTCTCGAGTACTTTATTTAACTTTATTTACTCATTTTATTTGGCGGCCCGATTATTTATTAATTTTATTAACTCTGTTTTAATTCAACTCCGTGGGTCAGTCAACTTATTGTTACGGATTACGTCTCCTACCCAATTTATTTTATTAAACGTATACATCGTATACATATCATCACGTAATCCGTACACTTATTTTGGTGATGTGTATTTATCCCACTAGTATTAACGTTCTAGCACCCCTTGGCTTTTTATTTATTCCCAACTATTACTGATTCTTTTTCCCACCTCTTCATCTTCCACCGCTTCCCCTTTCTTGCTTTGTTTTCCAATTCTCGAATACAACGTACCCCCTGGCTTTACCTCTTCGTCCTCCCCTTCTTTTCCCCGTTCATTTTCCCTTATTTCTTCTTCATTGTTCCCCAGTTTCCTCTTCGTTTGCTGCTGCTCTGCTGTGTTGTACGTTGTGCTACTGTTGCTCCGTGTTCCTGTTGCATCGTTCCTGCTGCTGGGTTGCTTTTGCCGTTGTCTTCCTGCTCCCTTTTTCTTCTCTTTCTTCCTCTATTTTTTTCCGTCCCTTTGCTGGCCTGCTGGACGTTGCCTTTGTTCCCCTTCTCCTCTTCCTCTTCTGATTTTCGTTTTTTTATGTTGTTGTTCGTCCCGTTGTTTCGCACTTGCTGCAACTGTCGTTTTGTGGCTCGATTCGTGGATGGTTGGGTTCATTTCAGACCACTATTACCCATTATTTGAGGTGACGAAATCAATACTCTTCATTCTCTGCGTTCTTCATCGTACTTCGTTGTATTGCTGTGTTTATCGTTGCTGTTCGTTTTTGTATCGTGTGCTGCTGTTGCTTCCCCTTCATCTCTTCCGGTTTCCTTTCGTTGCTGTTTCTGCGGTCTGTTGTTGTTGTTGTTTCTTCTCCGTTCTATCTGCTGATGTTCGCTGCTATTCTTCATCTCGAATCTTCTCTTTTTCTTTCCTTCTTTCTCATGTTGCTGCTGTTGCGTTGTGTTAACTGTTGCGCTGCTGCTGTCACTTGTTTCCTGCCTCTGTTTCACTCGTTTCACGTCATTGTTTTAGTCCTCTAATGTACTGGTCTCGGTTCACATGTGGGATGTATTTCTGTTCGCACCTACCACTATTTCACTACCGATTGCCGTTTTTATGCATCATTGTTGCTATCGTCATATCCCTCGGTCTCAGTCGTCTTGTCTCAGTTGCTGTTAGTTCGTTATACGACCGTCTATTCTGTTTTGTCGCACTGTGCAGCTGTTTGTCGATGTCATTGCCCAATTCTACCGACTTACCGTTGTTCCTCTTGACCGGTTCGTGATTTGTGTTACGTTTTTGTGTCACTTGACTCTTTTCCAACTTTCTCTTATTCTGACTCCTTGTTTCCGTGTATACGTGTTTTTGAGCCGTTGGAGCCTCAAGCTATTGGTGGAACAAGTATGAGAAGAATCGAAGTTTGAACAAAATGATAGAAGCACAAGAGCATTGACGATTTATAAGCAAGGTAACTTTAGGACGTTACTCGATTTTATATCGATCGTTTGTTTGAGTAGTAGTATGTAGTAAATATTTTAACTTCCGTTTTCTAATTTTAGCTATTTATTATTTGCTAAAAATATTATTTTAAATTGTTTACCTTATAAATATTTTACAAGTTTCCGATATCGTTTTATAAATCATTAGTAATTAAATTACTTACGATCGTAATAATATTTTGTTGGTTATCGTGACACTAGTAACCAAATAATATCGATTTTTCATATTTTCGTCATATTTTGTTAATTTCTAATTTTTAACTCAAAATCGTATTTTTATACTATAATCGAAATTTGTATACTTGTTCAATAAATTAATTTTCGTTTTACGATTTATACTAATAAATGAGAAAATAGTCAATTTTGTTTTAAATAAATTTTTAGTCGAGACTATTTTCACTTATAATTTCCTATTTGTTTCCGATTGACTATTTTTATTAAAATCCATATTATTTATTAATAAAAAAACTATTTGATAAAAGTAATTTGAATTCTTTGTAAATTTCATTTCATTTATAAAGTTCGTCGACTCAATTAATTTTGATATCGTTTTCCTTAAAACAACTCTTTTCTAAAAATTATAGTTTTAACTCGATTTCCTAATTATTTATATAATATATTTTATTTATATTTTGAGTATCGAATTGAGACGTATAATAAAGTTACGATAACGACGATAATAATAAAATGCTAATCTCGTTGGAAATGCTATTTCTATACATTTCACTTATTTTAATAATTTACGCATTTTCCATAAGACTTTATATTTTAAGTAAGTTTCTAAAATTAGTTAGTTTCTATTTATAGAAATTTTCAATTTTAATATAAACTGTTTATTTCTTTTATCTTCATATTGTTCCTAACGATTATATCTCTTGTTTATATCGATAATGGCTTGTTTTGGAGTTATGGAATATGGATCAGTGTGAAGTTTAGAGTAATATATTCTGGGGTTTACGGTTTTGCCATCAACTATAAGGCTGGTGTGTCTTTATGGGGCACATTGGTTGTTGAACCAAGCATATATGGTGTTCGGGAGTGTGTGTACATTTTGACCTTAAACTCGTCCCTCGCAGTGTAAAACGCCGTCGGGTTGAACTGAGTATTTATGGTGCTCGGGAAGGGTGTGCATATTATCTTAAACTAGGGCCACGCATTTATAAGTCGCCGTCCTATTATGGTTGAGTAGCCTAGTTAGAGACCGAAGTTTGATTTGTTTGAACTAAGTTCTCGAAGCTAGTTTTAGTATTCTCCTAGTGAAAGTCTATCCTCCATCACTAATCCTATCCACAACGCCATTTTGAATATTTTTATTATTATCGATACATTTTGGTTTGCAGGTCGGCAAATATTTGAGGTTTTCTTCTGAAAACTTGTTCTGATTTTATTATTCCAATATTTTAAGTTTCTCCGAAAGTTTATTTTTATTATATCATTTTAATGTTTTCTATTATAGTTATTTTGATATAGTAATACTATTATTTTTCCATATGATATAATATGGCTGGGAGAACGTCCGAGTTACTCCCCACTGACGTGGCTGTTATGTTTATAACATGACAGGTATTTGCTGCTGGGTTTTAGGTGTGAGCTAGCGAGTAGCGTGGATCCTACTCTTCCTTCATTCATGTTTATTTATGTATTTGTATAAACATGTTTGGAGTTTTTACTTTTAGCCCTTTTGTAAAAAGAGGCATTTGTTTTGACTTACCATTTCTTTTAATAAGATATAGTTTGTCAGTTTGTTTTTAATCCCACTCTACAGTGTTTCCGCCACTGTATTGCGTTAGAATTTCTAGAGGATTACAGAGGGTTGACCCTATTACCGGGCTTGGGCAAACCATGAATGGTCGGGCATATCGCAGTGTGCTTAGTTACCGCCTGGGAGTCCCTTTGTTTCCGCTTTCCGGGACTTCCTCTTCCTGCTCCAGGGCCCTCAGAGAGGATATACTTTTGGATATTTGCTTTTGGACAGGGATCTCTGCAGGCAAGGAGGTGGAGATTGGCCTCTGCGACGATAACGACAAGCCCTTACGACGTGCCGACCTTCTGCTCTATTCGTGGGACAAGGGACGTGATGTTTGTGTCGATCTGACTGGGTCCTCTCCTTTGACCCAGTTCGGCTTGACTTCTTTTGAGCCTGGACGGGTCGTTGCTGATGCTACTCGCCGTAAGTGTGTCAAGTATCAGGCACGCTGCACGGCCATTGGGTATGGTTTCCTTACTTTCTCCTTCTCCTCTCTCGGTGAGCTCGACACGGATGTTGTTTCTCTGCTCCAGCGGATTCGTAAATTCGCTATATCTCAGGATGCTGGAGCGCGTGCCGCAGTTCTTATTTTCACTAGAAATAGTTTTGCGATTGCTAAGGGAGTGGGGGCCCAGATAGTGTCTCGGCTTCACTCTAACTTCTTGTAATTTATTCTGGTGTTAATGAAAGTTCGGTTAAAAAAAATTAAAAAAAATTATAATAATAATAATAATAATAATAATAATAATCAGCGAAGAGAGAGAAAAGTTTCTCTCTCTAGACGGTTTTTCTCCCTTTACGATTCTGCTACGTGAGCTTCCTTGGTCTTCTCCCATGGCTTCCACAGTGAAACGGGGCCCAGGGAGTCAAAAAAAGGCTCACCAGTCGCTTCCACCTCCCATTTCCGGTAGACGTGAAGAGATTGAAGATGAATTGCAGGAGCAAAACTGTGCTACGGAATCTTCGCGTCAATTCTCTTTGAATGATATCATTCTTAATGCCATGGTGTCTGCTGGTAAAATCTCTTCTAATAATGGTTCTAGTGCTCATATTAAACAATCTGAAGAAACTATTAATGTTACTGCTGAAATTGAGTTGGTTTTGGATAAACCCCCTGTTCCTGAGTTGAAACAAATGGTTCCTCCTAAGAATAATTGGTCCAAGATCATTACCAAAACACAGAAATTGGGCATGAATTTATAATTTCTTGAGGAGGTTGTGGATAACTCGGAAATCAATATCGAGTTATGTGATTTTGAGGAAGAATTAAAGCTATGGAGGTTTACACTAATGGGGAATGTTATTGGTGCTAAACCCTCTATACAGCAGGTGACGAAATTTTTGAGTGAAAAATGGGGGTCTCTTGCTACTCCCATTGTTCAATACTTCAAGAAGGGGTGGTTCTCCTTCAGATTTGAATCAAAGGAAGCCATGGAAAGAGTTTTAGGAGGAGGACCTTGGAGTATAGGAATGAACATCCTCATTCTGAAGGAATGGGATCCTGAGTTCTCTACCATCATGGAAAGAGTCTCTTGTGTCCCTATCTGGGTTTTGTTCCCTGATCTTCACCCCTTCCTATGGTTAGATGTTGTTCTTAGCAAATTGGCTAGTAAGATTGGGAAACCTCTTTGTGCGGATTTAGCAACTACAACCAAGGAAAAGTTATCCTTTGCAAGGGTCTTGATCGAGGTTGACATATCCCAACCATTGCTGGAGCAGGTAGTTATCTCTACTCCTTTCAACAGCTACTCAGTCCAGAAAGTTCAGTATGAGTGGGTACCTTACTTTTGTAAGGGATGTAGTAAATTGGGTCATACCATATCCCATTGCAAAAGGGAGAAAAGGAAACATCAGCTAAAATCAGAAGTAGCGGTGGTTTTGCGTCCTATTGGTGTGGTTACCTCTTCTCAAACTGACTTAGAGCTATTAGGGGAAGGTGAGTACTCAGGGGTGAGGGATAAAACCTCTTGTCTTGATGGAAAGTTACCTAAGGTAGATGCTGTAATGCACTCTGAAAGCTCTCAAGTTTACGAGGTTGAGACCTTCCTTCCTGTGTCAAGGAGGAACTCATCTTCTAAGAAGCAACAGATTGGCCCCACTGTTGAGCCTATGCCTTTGGTTAATAAATTCCAGGCATTCTTGGAGAGAAATCCAGGTGATACAATTGATGAAGTTGGACTACGTGACTCTTAAGAACCCTTGGAGGATGAGCTTCCAGTTATGGTTTATGGAGAAATGCAATCCCTTGTGGTTACTGATAAGCATCAAGCATGCTCTAGTGGTGAGGCAACTGTTTATGTGGAAGGTAAGGAAGCAATTCCCCCTGATATATCTCCTCATGAAAGTTGCATCATGGAACATTAGGGTATTTAATGATCCTCTTAAGCATAGTGAAGTCAAGAATTTCTTAGTTGCTAATAAACTAGATGTGTTGGCTATTCTAGAAACTAGAGTCAAGAGAAATAAAGCTTCTAGTATTTGGAGGAATGCCCTTAAATAATGGAAGGTAGAAAACAATTATGATTGTCACTACAATGGTAGGATATGGATTCTGTTTAATGCTGCATCTGTCTCTTTTCAAGTTCATAATAAGTCTGATCAACATATTACTGGTCCTCTGAGTCATTTTCAATCAAATACATCCATTCTTTTCTCGGTGGTTTATGCACATAATGATGGTGCTTTGAGGACGCAGCTCTGGCAGGACCTCTTGGCTAATTCTGCTAACAAGGCCTGGTTACTCATAGGTGATTTTAACATTGTTAGAAACCCTGATGAAAAGATGGGTCTGTGTGCACCCTCTTTGAAGGATATGTGGGACTTCAATCAATGTCTTTTGAGTTGTAGATTGGATGATCTACAAGGGTCTGGATGCAATATGACCTGGACGAATAAACGGAATACTACCACTAGGGTTTGGTCCAAGCTGGATAGGGCTCTTGTTAATCCAAAGTGGCTGCAGGCGTTTCCAAGTTCTTCTGCTATATTTTGTGAACCAGGGGTTTTAGATCACTCCCCCATTATTATTTCTATGGCTCAGAATGCACAGCAAAAAAGGAGATTTAGCTTTCTTAACAGCTGGATTAGCCATCTTGATTACTCCCAGACTGTTCTATTAGCTTGGTCCACGTATGTTAGGGGGTCTCCTATTTTCAGGTTTTTTCAAAAGCTTAAAATAACGAAGAAGGCCCTTACTTGTTTGCACAGGATGGACTTCACCAATGTTTCTGATCAAGCCCGGATAGCTAAGGAAGAGTTGTTGAGTTGCCAAAAGCAGTTACTTAATACTCCTTTATCTTCTATACTTTTAAGTCAGGAAAAGGCTTTTCTTGATTGCTATTGTTTTCTAAAGATATCTGAACTAGCTATGCTGAAGCAAAGGGCAAAAATCAAGCATCTGCAACTCACAGATTGTTCTTCTAAATATTTTTATTCAAAAATTGCTGAGAGAAAGCACCAGCAGATGATTGGTTCTATACTTTCCCGTACTGGTGATTTGAAGACCGATATGGAGGGGGTTTCAGGAGCTTTTCCGAATTTTTATGCCTCCCTGTTAGGTAAGGTTACTCCTACTGATGGCGCCTTTCCTTGCCCAGGTAGCATTACTGAAAAGGAGGCTAGATTACTAGATGGTCCTATCCTACCAGATGAGATAAAAGCAGCTGTTTTCTCCATGGATTCGGATAGTAGCGCTGGGATTGATGGGTTCCTTTCGAGGTTCTATAAAGCTTCTTGGCAAACTATTGGAAAGGACTTCTGTACGGCAGTGCAAAGTTTCTTCAAATCTGGTAAAATGCCAAAGCAGGCTAATTCTACTGTGATTTCTCTAATTCCTAAGAAGAAGAATCCTAATTCAGTCATGGACTTTAGACCTATTTCCTGTTGTACTGTTTTGTTATAAAACAGTCTCAAAAATTCTGGCTAATAGGCTCAAGACTATCCTTCCTTCTCTTATTGGCAGTGAGCAAGCAACATTCATTTCTGGTAGAAACATATTTGATAATACACTTCTTACTCAAGCTTTAGTCAAAGGATATAGCAGAAAGTATATGACTCGTAGATGCCTGATTAAAGTTGATATAAGGAAGGCGTTTGACTCCTTGCAGGGGAAGTTTATTGAGGAGATGCTAGGTAATTTTGGTCTACCTTCTAAGTTCGTTAAATGGACTATGGGGTGTATCAATTCACCCTGGTATTCTTTCAAAATTAATGGGCAAATTACTAGTTTTCTTCAAGGTAAGAGTGGAATTCGACAGGTGGGTCCCCTCTCCCCTTACATCTTTCTTATGAGCATGGAGATTCTATCTAAGGCTCTTAGAGTGATTTTCCAACAACCTCAAGTGTCGTATCACTCCAAGTGTTGTAAACTTAAGCTTACACATCTTACTTTTGCTGACGATTTGATGATTTTCATTAGAGGTGATGTCCTTTCTGTCCAAGCAGTTAAATGTGCTCTAGACTCTTTTGGTGCTCTTTCAGGTCTGCATCCTAATATAGACAAGACTTGCATATACTTTGGAGGGGTTCAACCTCATATTCGGGAGGCCATTATATCTGCTACTGGTTTCTCTGTGGGAGAGTTTCCATTTAGATATCTTGGCACTCCTTTAACTAAGGCAAGATTGAATGTGACTATGTTTGATTCCTTTCTTCTGAAGATTCAACATCATACGAACCATTGGTCTACTAATTTCCTTTCTTATGCGGGTAAAGCACAGCTCCTAAGTTCTGTTATCTTTGGGTTGGAAAACTATTGGTGCTCAAGGTATTGCTGCCCAAAGCTGTGGTACATAGTATTAATAATTTGAGTAAAGCATTCTTTTGGGGAATAAGTAAGGAAAAGACCAGATTAATTTTTAAAAAGTGGCAAGTGGTTTGTTCTCCTTGGGAGGCTGGTGGATTTAATGTCAAAGATATAGGAGCCTGGAATGAGGCCCTCCTCTCCAAATGGATTTGGCTGATGGATCAGCAGAAGGATATCATTTGGTTAAATTGGTGTAGGGCATATATTTTGGAGGGGCAGTCTATATGGACAATTAAGCCTAAGGAATATTTTCCTGCAGGACTTAAAGGCATCCTTCATGTGAGGGATAGGTTGATGCAGCTAACTGGTTCTCTTCCTGAGGCGCAAATGGCATTGGGAAAATGTTTTGCAGGAAGTTTTCGAGTCTCTCTCGCTTACAAAATGTTTAGGAGGTCAGAGAAGAGAGCTTGGTGCAAATGTCTGCTCAACTCACCCATTCTTCCTAGACAAAAGGTTTTGCTATCAATGGCTAGGCAACAAAAACTTGCAACTGTGGACCAGTTCAGTAAAAGAGGCTTCCAGTTTGCAAACAGATGCAGTTTATGTAAGGCCGATCAGGAAAATCATTCTCATTTGTTCTTCGCTTGTCCATTTTCTCGCTTAGTAACATTCTGCGTTGGATCTGTTCTCCGAAGAAGAGGAAACATTGGAAGATTGCTTGGCTACAAGCTAGCCTAGCAGCCACCGTTGCGACTATATGGAAAGAAAGGAATGAATGTATTTTCACTGGCAAGGAGTCAAGTCCAGATAACATTATTTCTAGAATTCAGTTTCTTGTGTCTGTTGATTTCTGTAAGCATTCTATGTCCAAGTATAGACGTATTGTGGAGCATCTAGGGTCTATGAATGCTTTGGCATTCTAGTGTGATAGATCTTTTTTGCATCAAACTTTGTAATTTCACTCTTGATTGAATGAAATGATATTTTTTCCTGCAAAAATAAATAAATAAATAAATAATAATAATAATAATAAAGTTGGGTATTCAGGGCATCTTTCCGTTACTCTTACCCTTTGCATCCTTCGTCGTCCACTGACAACGAGGCAGAGGCGGACGTTCCTGAATCACTACAGGAACTTCCTTAGCCCGGACTCGTTTCTTCGTGAGTGGTTCTACAGCCACACTAATCGGGTCCAAGTCTGGCTCTCACATGCTCTGGCAGCCTATCACACGGGCAATGCCGGTCCTTAGCCGGCAGTCTCGGTCCGAGACTCTTCTCCAAGTCAGCCTGGGGGCTCAGTCGTCCCCACACACCTCTAGCATCGGCGTCTCTACGTCGAGTCTTAGTCTTTAACTTAGGACCTGAATCTAACCGTACCAAGGTAGTAGGAGTATCTCCGTCATCAAAGAAACTCTTGTTATCCTTAGCCCTCTCCCAGCAAACCAGGTCAAAGGCTTCATCAACTTTTAGGGCCTTGCGGACCTCCTCCGACTCTTCAGACCTCCATTTTCGATACGACTCGGAAACCCAGACAGAGTGACAAGGGTTGGGTATAGTCCAAATGACACGTGTGTGCCATCGTTGCAGCTAGGTGTCATACATCGCATCCGTCAGCTGAAGTGGGACTCTAATTAAGGCCTCGATCTCAGAAATCGTCCGAGTCCATCTGAACTGTCTCAAAATACGGTCCGGATAAATATGAACGGGCCAGTCGAGTGACAAGATCACCAAATAACGAGCCTGATCTCTCTTGGCTAACCCCGTCAATGAGGAAAGAAACCACCAAGCAACGGTCCACCTGATCAAGGGACCTCCTTGGAACACAAGTTCCTCCTCCCAGTAAGCGCGATTTATGTCTTGGCTCGGGCTCATGCACCTCTTCCTCGAACTCACTTCACTGCTGCGATTTTTGTGTACGTCAAGAGGGGGCTCCATGACCGACAACCTCTCGTACCGCTAAGTCTGGAAGAACAATATCTCGCATGATTAAAAAGAAAAAACGAGACAAGACGAGGCGAGGAAGGTATACCTGCAGAAGTCGACAGCTGCCCGCCAGTTACCTGTAAGAGTCAATCCTCCTAGCATCGAGGCCCATGATGATCTCTCCGGTTATCAGCCAAGCTGGACTGTTGGCAGTCTCCATTTGGTCTACCACGCCCAACAGCCGAATCTAGCCCATGCACGAATCAGCCTCCATTCGGCCCTCAAAGACGTAGCGATGAAGCATACAAAAGGAAAAGGCCCTACGCTTATGGGAAACAATGATCCTCATATATTTCCCATTCATAAACTTATCAGCTAAATGAAACAAGGAAACAGAATTACTCTGCACCATTCGGTCTACCTCAGCATGAGACAGACCTAAACATTCCCTCAACTTCCTCCTCGGGTCAGGATAAAATAAAGGAATAGCGGGATGGGCAGTAGGAGACCATCCTCCAACAGCAGCTATCTCCTTAGGGAGAGGAAAAATTTCTACCCGAGGAAACAGAAAAACATGACGGGTCGTATCCCAGAAAGACAGACATGCATCTAAAAAATAAGGGTAAACCTTAAGACGCTGCAACGAAAACAGCGCAGAAATTCTCATCTGATTAAGATGAAATTTTTTCCTCATCCTTGAAGCTTTGGGACCATACCTGCAGCAACGCAGTCAAATTCTCGATACCCATGGCAAAATCACTCAGTTTTCTTTGGGAGGTTTTATGGAAAGAATGCAAAGACGAATGCGAAAAGGGACGGGGCGGAAGGGTCGTATATAAACATGAAAACTCTACGACACCTCGGGATCCGCGCCGCAGCGCGAATAATTAAAATTCGAGAGTTGGGGAGCCCGCGCCTGATTACTGGGTCGCCCCAGCATACGCGCCTGCGCTGTAACACCCGCTGTTTTCCAAACGCTTTTATATTTTCCGTTATGACGTCGTCATAACTCTATCACGTTTCGGCCTTCTATTTCATCATTTTTCCAAGCCTTATTTTTATTTTTGAGTCAAATAATATTTATTTTTATTTAAAAGATTTTAATTCTTTTAAACCTATTTATTTGATTTTCATTGTAAACTATTTATTTTTGCGCGTGGAGTTATATTTTTCTACGAACTAACATTTTAAGCTTGGAATTGAGTTATTTATTTGTCCTAAAAATATCAAAACACGTTTATATGATATTTCCAACTAAGAAATATTTTTACTTAAGAATATTTGACCTTTAATGATTTTATTACGAAGTTTCGTAAATAATTATTTTCCAACGCGCGGTTTACTGGAACTGCTTTGAAATACCTTTTATAATTATATGATTCTTCTTTTTATCAACTTACAAATTATTTGGAACCTCTTCCCCATGTTTTGGACCGTGACACACACACACTCATGTCACATTTTTACGCTACCACTTTTTATACATTTTATTTTACAAATAAATTAAGCCTTAGATATTTTGTTTCTTCTTATTCATTGTGATGAATTGACCAAACTCTTCATACTCCACATTCACCTCATTTGGCTGATTCCCCTTGTTTATTTGGGCTTGTTTTCATCAACTTTAAGAGGCTATACATTCATGCTACAAACCCTTCACATTTTTATTCATTCATACACCAAATTAATCAAGGCAAAACTCTCTCTTTCCTTCATCATTTGTAACACTTTTGAACAGCAGCCAAGTGCAGTATTTTTGTCTCAAAATCGAGTCATACTCGTCTCGTTTTCATCGTCAAATAATTCGTTATTTTGATCCTTTCGTTACGGTAATAATCGATGTTGTTTTCGATCGTTATTCACCATGATTTTTTTCTTTGTTTTTCTCATGGTATTTTTCTACCATGACTTTCGTGTGATGTAGGTTTTGTGGATGATCCCGAGGCCGACGAGTATATTATCGATTCCGATTTGGACTAGAGGTAACGTTGATGTTACTCGGTATTTCGTGATTTTATTTGTGTAATTGCATGTATATTTTTATATTTCATTTTTATATTTCATTTTTGACAATATATGTATGTCATATAATATGGAAAAAATTTTAAATTCAAAAATTTACATGTTTCGCTATTTTAATCGTTTTTACGAGATTAACGATTAAGTCGTCATATTAATTTGTAAAATCGTAATATTCGGCCTACACTTGTAATATATGATTATATTCTTTAAAAATGAGGTTTTTGATGATTTTTAATAATTTGGTATTTTTCTTATATTTTAGTTACCGATTATTGAATTATTACCGTTTACTGACAAAAACGACTAAAAGCCGATTTTTAGTTCTAGCACTTAAACATTTTATTCTAATCTGAAATTTTTCGTGGATGATATTTCTGTTGAAAAAGAATTTTCTGAAATTTTTCACAATATTTCAGAATTTTTAAGTGGGTGAATTAATTAATCAATTTAAATCATCGTTTATCGTTAAAACTGTGTTTGTCGTTTTAATTTCCGATTTTCTGGTCTTTGTTTTAAATCCGGAAAAAAATGTGTTTCTGATGTTTTCATGATAAATTTATTTCTATGATTTATAGTGCTTTAATAAAATGTTAAAAACAATAAGTTTTAATAAGAGAGTCGTTAATTGTGAAAACATGTTTTAAAAGACGGTTTTAACGGAATTTATTAAATCTGGAATTTTGGAAATCTGGAAAAATGGTTAGTTTCTGGAAAATGATGATTTTTTAGTTTAATAATAATTTTTGGATATTAATACTTAACTCGTTTGTAATTACTATTTTTATTAATCGTTATTGTCGAGATTAGACGATTAACGAGAAAACCCTTGAAAAAACCGAGTTTAAGGATTCTGGAAAAAATTTCTTTTCTGAACAGAATGTCCAAAAATGTGTTTGAATTTTTTTACGTAATTTTTGTACAATTTATCAAGTCTCTAATTAATAGTAATTATTTTTGGTCAAAATTACGATTTATCGTTAAAATGCCCCGTTCCACCTAAATGACCTGTTTTTCCAGCAATTTTGATAATACTTAAGTCTGAAACTTTAAGAGTTAAATCACCCCTTATCATATTCTAAATTTGTTTAATGATTTAATGAAATAAATGACGTTAAACAATTTGTTTTTACGTTTGCCGTAAAATCCTATTGATGTTCGTATTTTCGAAACTAATAATAATTAGTGAATTTTAGTTTTATAAATTTTGGAAACACCCTAATTAGTAGTACTAAACTGTTTAAGACATTTTTAATTATTTTATAAACACTTGTATGGTTTTTCAATAATTTCATAAACTCAAATGTTCTCACTTTAACAATTAATATCGTTAAAACCAAAAGTATTAGATTTGTAAATCTATTTCGTTTACTAAAAATGTTGTACTAGTATGAACTAATATTTTTGATATTTTGATATGATACTATTATTGGTAAAGTTTCTAAAAATAGAAGTTTCCTAAAATAGAAAGTTTCCTCTTTTGGAAAATGGCCATTTTTCCTTTTTGTTCTCTTATTATAATATTGATTATATCTTTTGAATATCGATAAGTGTTTTGTTTGGAGTTATGGAATAAGGACAAGTGTGAGTTTGGAGTAATATAGTCTGGGATGTACATTTTTGCCATCAACTATAAGGCTGGTGTATCTTTATGGGGCACATTGGTTGTTGAACTGAGCGTGGTTTGTGTTCAGGAGAGTGTCCATTGTGCCCTTAAGCTAGATATCGCATCGTGTTAGTCGCCGTAAGTTGAACTGGATACATTTGGTGCCCAAGAGGGGTGTATATATACTACTTAAACCAGGACCTCGTTTCACGCAGTCCTGTTATAGTTGAGTTGCCTAGTTAGAGACTGGATTCTGTTATGAGTTAAGTCTACAGTTCTCGAAGCTAGTATCCAGTAATATCCTAGTGAAAGTCTAGATTCTATATTACTCCTATCCATAACGCCATTTTGACTATTTTATTATTATCGATATAATTTGGTTTGTAGGTTGGCAAACTTTTATGTTTTCTTCGGAAAACTAATTTTTATTATATTGTTTCATTACGTGAAGTTTTTCACTGAAAGCTTATTTTTATTATAATGTTTTACTATTTTCCGTTTTTACTATTTTTCTATAATTGTAATTATAGTTTTAAAATCCTGTTATACGGTTGGGAGAACGTTGACGTTGCTCCCCACTGATTGTGTAATAACCGTCGTGTAATACAAGAAATTCTTATTTAATTCAGGTCTCTTCAATGGGTAGTGTGTGTGTGAAATTGGTTAACTCATTTAGTAAACCATTTCGTTAACTCTGTTTACCTATTTCTAGACTTAGTTCGTTTAACCTACTCCTAGTACCTTTACGTGACCGAATTTGGGCGAAGTTGTAGGTTACGTATTTGATGGGTTAAAACGATTTTCCCGAGCCCAGCTTAACCCCGAGCCCAACTTAAAAAGGGAAGAAAATATAAAATTCTCATTTAAACAATTAAGCCTATGTACATCCCCTAACCTACACCCCCATTTCTAGTGCACACGCCGCACCATCATCTAATTCCCTCTGTTGTCGTTTCTACCTATCACCCACTATAATAGAATACTTCCTAGGCATACCTAAGGTTCATCTATACAAACACCACTTTTATTTGGAAAAGAAAGCAAGAAGTAAAGAGCAGGCGCAAGGAGGAGTCGAGTTTCAGAGTGACTCGTCAATCTAGTATGTACGCACATATACCATTTCGTATGTTTTGATTGATCATCTTTGTGTCTAGTCATAAGTAACGGTTAATATAATCGTCGATCAGTAGTTACGCATGGGTTTAGTGTCGTAATTATGTGAGTCATGTCATAAATTAGTTTGTCTGGGATGGTTTGTGGTTGCGGTTATCGTTATTGGCGTCGTGTTATTATTGAGGTTGTCGTCGATTTGTCGTAGTTGTCCTTGCGTGGTTTCTGTTGTCGGGTTTTGATCTTTTCGTGTCGCTGTTATGACGGGCTTGTGGTGCGCCATCGTAGTGCTATCATGAGGGACTCGTAGTGTTGTGTTGGTCGTGTGCCGTTGCGGCTGTAGTGTAGTGTTGTAGTCATGTGTTAATACTTATTATGGAGTATTATAATAATGATAAAAGCAATATAGTTGTTTTTCTGTTGTCAGGGGTTGTTAACAATAATAATAATAATAATAATAATAATTCATGGAGGTAGTGTAATACGAGTAATAATTAGCCTAGTATCGGTTATATATTGATACATATAACTCCGTTAGTGTCGTCCTGTCGGGTTTTATGTTATAAATAAATACATTATGTCGATATTAATTTAAGTATAATATTATATTAGGATCGGATTTCGTAGAGTTTTCGGGGTGATCCGTACTACCGACGCAATAATGAATTGCTGACTAGGTAAGGTTTTCCTTACTTAGAGTACGTTAATATTATGATGCATGTATGAGTTACGAGTACGATGTGATATTATGCTAATGAGAATGAGGTCGAATAATGATGGTGGAATGATTGATGAATATTGATATATATTGGAGTTGGTGAGGCTAGTTTTAGACCTAACCGGGGCCATTGATCACGGTCCCCTCCCTGATTACTCCTCGCGGGTTGTTGAACCTGCGGGGGGTGTGCACACTCGGAATGAAAGGGCCTGCCAGAAGAGTTGAGATGAGATTATTGATTGGTACCGTGATGGTACTGAATGTTGAGATGAGATTATTGATTGGTACCATGATGGTACTGAGAATGTGGAGATGATATTGTTGATTATTTGTACCGAGACGGTTGAGACTGTATGTTTTATATTACGTACTCGTGTTATGGTGTTAGCATGTTCTAACCGTATTCTCCGTCTAAATTGTTACCCTATTTTATTGGGGACCTGTGTGGACGTCCGTCTGTACCGCCCGGCGCCCCGCGCGGGACCGACCATGTTTTTTAACGTGTGGCGGCGGTCACCCACGCGGCCCCCTCACGGTCGGGGGCCGGTCCGATCTCGCGTACGGGGCGATGTTTCGGACCTTGATTCGGATGACGATCCAGACTTGTACTAGACGGGTGCGGGCACCCGTGTTTCCGTTTGGAATCGATCGAGTCGTGGTTGTAAATGTTTAAAGGCCGATTCATTTGGTAAGGCGACCTTTTTAGTGAACTGAATTCGTTGCCAATTTGTGGAGTCGCCACCGAGTCAATTATGGGGACTCGGAAACCGTTCAAGTCAACTTTGATCTCTAGCCGGCTCAAAGTTGAGGGGCACGAGACCTAAAGATAAAGACTTGTACCCTTAAGCACTCCATGCCTGGAATGACTGTCATTGCCAATGGTTTCGGACATCCGGAAACCATCGATTCTGAGTAAGGGGTAAGGGTACGGATTGGGAAGCCAACATCCGATAGATGTCAACACCCAATCTTGCCCGCACTATAGCGGCCTCGACTAATCAATCGGTGGGCTGATAACCTAGTTCTTTTGTTGTGGCGGAAATACTGTAACATCCGTTGTTTTCACCCTATACCTTTTGCTACGTCGGTTGTTTAAGGACAAATAAGTATTGTCATCAAAGTAGTTGTGTTTACATTCTTTGCATGCGATTTCACGTGAGAGGCAGACCATGAAAAGATACACGTAGGAGGGTAGAGAATACTAGTATTATACGTGATAAGTGTAGTTTGTAGTGCCTATTTGTTGTGTTTGGTCCCGGTTTCTCTTGTGAAATCGCTCTTTGGAGCGATTTCTGGGCCACTTATGCCTCTTCTAGTTCGTTTTATGTTCCCAAGACCATTCATGGAGAATTGGAACGATTCCTACTCATTTCCTACACATTTGGAGCCAACGAAGAGAAGGAACGATCACTCGGTGCCTTAGATTCGATCCCGAGACCTTGGGACCCATTCCCGAGCCCCTCAGACTCGATCCCGAGCACCGAGAATCGATGAGAAGCCTATCAAGATCAAATAGAGACCTTTATATATTGGAGGCCTACAAGACCCTTCCCGGGCGGGAAGAGTAGCCTTCCCGGTCGGGAAGGAGTGCAAGAAAGAAGCAGCCACTGTTGGGCTATCCCGGCCGGGACCAAGCTCATCCCGGTCGGGACCACCTTGTCCCGATCGGGACCACCACCATCCCGACCGGGATGGACCAGTTGTAGCCCGCGCCTCTTCTTTTCTTCTCCTTCACTCTTGTAACCTTATATATACCCTTCCTTTGTATTGTTTAAGCACCTTAGACTCCTCTGCATTATCCTAAACCCTAGATAGACTTCCTCCTCTCATTAGCTTAATCTTTCCTTAAACTTTTGTTAATCTTAGATTAATCTTAGTAGTTAGACTTGTGTTAAGGGGATTCTTGAATGAAGATTCATCCAAGATTGACAACCTTGGGAGATTTATTTGAGTTTTTCTTATTAATGCAAGTTCTTATCTTTTCATCTTCTTGTTAGTAGGTATAATCTTCTTATTCTCTTTAGTCTTAATCCTTGTTTAATCTTTCAAGTTTCAATCTTTTCTTATTGTTCTTGTTCTTGCTAGTTTCATAATGGATGTTTGGATGTTTGTGTTGTTTCCTCTTATCATTGTTAGTATTAGTTTGATTATGAGTGAGTAGACTTTTTGTGAGGTTAGTAGAGGGATTAAGTGTGGATTATGGGTAATTAGGGTTTGATTAAGGGTAAAGGTGGATTCTTTGTTACTAGTCACATGTTAAGAGCACCATGTGTATGTTGAATTGCTTGTTTGAGTTGTAATGGCCATGCTTCTCATGCTTGTTTTCATCTTCTCATTGTGTGATTGATTTGTGGTTGAATCCTTGTGCATTGGGTAATATCTTGCACGAGTATTCAGGTTTAGTCTTTGACACGAGAGTGCGGACTTAGGCTTGACGCGAGAGCGCGGACCGACCTTAGTAACTAGGAGAAACCTACACCCTTAACCTCTCAATCATCCTACTACACTTATGAACCCAACCTAACCCTACTCCTTCCCATATTTGATTTATCCATCCTTTTAGTCATAATTTCTCTAGTTTGATAGTTTCATTAAGCTTTAGTTGTTCCATTTAGTTCTTGTTATATCTAGTCCATTGTTAGTCTAGTTTCATCTCCTTCCATCAACATAGTTAGTCAATTCTCTTCTCTTTGTGTTGTTTTGGTGACTTAGCCTCGTTTTTAGGTAGAACATTGTTTAGACACCTTCTACCGTCCCCGTGGACTCGACCCGACTTACCCTAGCTACCCGTTAGGATTAGTTGGACTCTATTTGTTGGTTGGGAACCACGGCAAATTCCTACCATCAATATTGCGTCGTTGCCGGGGACGGTGCATGTTTAGACTTAGTTTGCTTATTAGCTTGACTTAGTTACCCCTCTTGTGTTCTTTTTCTATCCCCTGTGCATATTTTGTTGGCTTTTTCTTTGTTTTATTAGCTTTCTCCTCTCTTTGTCTTGGGTAGTGTTTGGTTATTGTCTTTGCCTAGTGCCCATATAGCACTAGGTGTTTTCACGTTTGTTCCAAGTGTGTAGTGCATGCTTAGGAGGAGAGACGACTTCTTTCTCTTCAATCCATAGACGGAGAGACTCTTTAGAGCCTTTCGCCAACGGACGATTGATCGGGTTATAAATTCTCAACCGGGTATTAGCAATACCATGGAAGAGCAAGCCCAAGGATCCGACTTTAACGAACAACCTCAAGGCAATACCGAAGGGATCTTCATAAATCCTTTTGGTACTTCTTCAAGTCACTCTTCTCAACCTAGTTCTCTTTCATCTTCTACATCAACACCATCTATTCCATCATCTCCCTTGCATCCAATCATGCCAAAGTTCTCTTCTCATTCAACCTTTACGGAAGAAGTTTTGCCCGGTCCAACCGCTTTACCGGCCGCATATACCGGGAATTTTGTGGCAAAAACGCCATTTATCAAATTGGTTGAAAGAAGTCAATTTAGTGGGTTACCAACCGAAGATCCTCATCAACACATGGAAACCTTCTCGGACTATTGCGATGCTATCTCACAACCGGGAATAACCCAAGACCAAATTCGGTGGGTATTATTTCCTTTCTCTTTGATCGACAAGGCTAAGAAATGGCTCCAAGGTTTAGACAAGACGGCTCTCCGTATTGACACTTGGAAGAAGCTAGCCTTAGCATTCTACCAACAATTTTATCCACCGGAGAAGACCAATCTATTGAGAGCTTCAATCACGGGATTTCAACAACGTGATGAAGAAAGCCTCTATGAATCGTGGGAAAGGTTCAAAGCCTTGATCTGTTCTTGTCCTCACCATGGTTTATCACAGTGGTTCCTTGTTCAACAGTTTTGGAACGGGTTATATGAAGATTCAAGGGCCATACTCAACATGGGATCTAATGGAAGGTTTACCGAGGTAGATGATGACCAAACATGGTCAAGAATCGAGGAAATGGCGGTACACAACTCTCAATACTCAAAGCCTAGGAAGGCGAATCGAGGGGGAAGGCACGAGATCGATGCCATTACACAACTCAGTATTTTTCTTGGAGCACAACTAAAAACGCACATGGAAACTATTGACAAGAAGCTCCAAAGTCATTTTGATCAAGGTCAAAGCACAAGTGCCTCCCACCAACATTCAATTCAACAAGTCAATGCTTTGGGAGTTGTACCTCCTACATCTTATTATGGGATATGCGAGATTTGCGGGATATTTGAACATGAACCTCAACATTGTCGAGGTAGTATTAAGCAAGTGAATGTCTTTCAAGCATTCAAGCAAGGTGCCCCATACTCTAACTTCAAAGCTCAAAATGTGCCAAATCCTCACATGTTCCAAGCTTCCCAACAACAATCTCTACAACAACACCGTCCCATCTATGTTCCACCTCTCTTAAGGGACAACAACCAAGGCTACCAAGGTTATGTACGCAACCAAAGGCCTTTCAACAACTTCCAACAACATAACCAAGGTGCCTTCAACAACAATCAAGGGTTCCAAAATCAAGGGAACTTCAATCATCAAGGTGGTTTCCAAGGAAACCAACACTCCCAAGGACATCAAAACCACAATCATGGTAACTCTCAAGGCCTTAATCAAGGCAATTTTCATGGGTTCCAAGGGAACTCCCAACAACAAGGGTCTCAAGGTACTCAACAAGAAAGCAAGCAAAGGAACCGGTCTCCAATTTATGATTATGGCATTCCTTTAGCCATCACCAATACTCCTCATAATCAACAATCTCCACCACGGGATTTCGACATGCAAAAATCAATGTTGGAGATGCAAAGAAGTCAAATGGAGTTGCAAAGATCCCAACAAGAACTTATTGCCCAACTTCAAAAGGAAAACAAGGAAACAAAAACTCCTCTCAAGATGCTCGAAACCCAACTAGCTCAAGTTGCTTCGGGTAGTTCTTCAAGACAAAGGGGTCAACTACCTCCTCAAGGTGAACCATCGAAATTTGAACATGTAAATGCTATCACCTTGAGGAGCGGTGCATCCTACTATTCTCCCTTATTTCCTAGTGAGCAGCAACCAATGAAAGAAGTTGTATCTCCATCTTAAGACAATGCAAGTTTAGGAAACCTCATGGAGGAGCAAGTCTTGTGGGAGGTTGAGAAACCCCATGAAGACAAGCTTCCCCCACTCCAAGGAAAAGACAAAGGAAAGAGGAAAATGTCAATTGAAAAGTCCAACCCTAATGAGCAAGACAAGATACACATCAAGTTGCCATTCCCAACAAGGCGAATGAAGACCAAGGTGGATGTTCAATATGAAAAGTTCCTTGATATTGTGAAGAAATTGGATGTGAGCATCCCTTTCACCGATCTACTTACCCAAGTCCCGGCCTATGGAAAGTTCATGAGAGAAATCTTGGCTAGGAAGAGATCCGTTGACAAGGAAGAGACCATAACGTTCACAAGATAGGTGAGCGAGCTCATTCAAGGCTCTACACTTCCTAAGTTGAAGGATTCAGGTAGTTTCTCAATCTCGTGCACCATAGGGAACTTGAAGATTGAAAGGGCACTATGTGATTTGGGGGCGAGTGTGAGCATTCTTCCTTATTCTATTTGTGAGCAACTTGGGATGAGAGAGCTCAAGTGTACCTCTATTACACTCCAAATGGCCGATCGTTCACTTAATCGACCATTAGGGATGTTAGAGGATGTGCCATTAAGAATAGGGAAATTCTTCATTCCGGTCGACTTTCTTGTACTTGATATGCCGGAGGATGCCACCACTCCCATTATCCTTGGCCGCCCATTTCTACATACCGTCGGTGCAATGATTGATGTAAAGAATGGTACGATCATCTTTGAGCTAGGCGACGAGAAGCTCGTGTTTGACCTTCAAGGCAACACCTCGCCTACACATGAAGAATCGTGTAATATGATCCACGCCATGATAGACATCGATCTAGGGGGTGATTCGGGTGAAAGCTTGAAAGTCTACTTGGGTGAGTTTGAAGATGATGATGCCGAGCTTGGGGCGGATGAATGCCCATATCATGAGATTGAAGACAAGTCGGTTAGTAACAAGAAGGTTGAGCCTCCCTTGGGGCCTTGTAAAGATGAGTGGAAGTTTGGGTATATACCGAAGGATCGAAAGTACAAGTTAAAGCCATTGATCTTAGTAAATCGGGATGCCTCGGGGACTTCTAGACAAGGTTGTGAAGAACCTTGGAGTGTGGATTGGTATTCCACAAGCTTGATCGAAGATTTCTCGAGAGCCTTCAATTTGTTACTCCGTGCTCTTGATGGCGATGGAGTTATCTATAGTGTTGTTGAAAAATGATTGAAGAATGCACCATCCTTGTTTTGACGGAGTTCCAAGAGAACTGTCTTATTGTATATATCTCTTTCTTATTCTTTTGAGTTTTGTGAAATTATTGTAATTTGGTATTTGATGAGCGATGTGAGGGAGGGATTTTGATGATGTTTATTGAGTTCATTTGATAGGTTATAATGAAGATGAAGTCTTGAGTGAGTAGTTGATGATAGAAGCTTGGATTTGGGCATGAGAGTCGGTTTTTGAAGCTTTTGACAAGCTTTTGGGGACGAGATTTTAGATGTCGATGTATTGGTGGCCTTGTGGGTGAAGCTATCAAGGGAATGAAGGGCTAGAAGACTCACTCCGACCGGGAAGGATGTCATCCCGATCGGGATGAGTGTGCTGAATATTGGGTTCCCTGGAGTGTGATCCCGACCGGGATCAAGTTCGTCCCAACCGGGAAGGAGCCTTCCCGACCAGGAAGAAGTCCATCCCGACCGGGATCGTGCCCAACTCCCCCTTTTGCCTCTTCTTCGACATTTGAGCCCACCCTACCACTTTATACCCCCTCCCAACCTCCCTACCTACCCTTGCACCTATCATATGACCCCTACACTTCATATACATACATTCATCTCATCTTCTCTTCACTATACACCGAGTTTCACATCAAATCCCACCTCCTTATCCCATTGCAAGCCTAGTACTTCAACCATGCAACCATATTGAGAATGAAGAGGAATAACAATGACGAAAACTAGCTATATGCCGATATCGAACCTTGAGACGATGGAGTGAGTGAGTTGCTAACCGATTGGTACGGCGACTATCCTTTCTTTTCCGTCTTTTATTGCTTGTCTCCCTTTATTTTTACCCTTCCTTTATCAATTTTTGAGTCATGGTGGCCCTCGGCGCCTTGGTAGTGATTGCTCCCGATTCTCGATGACGTGACTACATCGAGAGTCATTTCAAATCCAAATTTACAAGCCCTTTCACTTTTTCTTTATTTTATTTTCTTCTTGGTAGGATTTAGTCGGATTTAGGCGGAATTCGGGCTAGGTGACATGATTACACCTAGACCTCCCCTCCCATTTCCTTTTATTTTCCTTTTTTTTATTTCTTCCCCCTTCCATATCTTTTCTTGTCTCGGCCCTTGGTGACTTGACTACACCCCGGCCGGACGCATTCTATCTTTTCTTCTCTTTTCTTTTTGTTTTTTAGTTTTATTTACGTAGTTTCTTTTCTTTTTAGTGTCTCCGCACACTACCGATCGAGCATGAGGACATTGCTCGGTTTAAGTGTGGGGGAGCGATATCCTAGCCTAGTTAGTTTTATTTTCATTGTTCTTTTCGAAAAATCTTAAAAAACCCCCAAAAATTTGAAAATTTTCATAAAATTCAAAAATATTTTCTTTTGTGTCTTTTCCTTTTGTGTCGTTGTGTCGTATATTTGTTGTGTTGTGTGTGTTTTGCCTCCCTTTTCCTTGTAGGTAGCTTAATCACCGCTAACTTTGGAGGGCTTTCAAGACATCCGGTAACATCTTTTTATCTCTTTTTCCTCTTTGTCTCTTGTGGAGCTTGGAGAAGATTTTGTGATGACGTGTGCTCGGGTGGAGCTTTGTAGAGTTTGTGGTCGATTTGGTTGCTTATGTGGATGTTTCGGGGTGGTGTTTGTTTTCCTTGTGTGTTTTCTTTCCTTTCTTTCATTTTGTTCTGTTTTGTATCGTTTCGTTTTATTTTCTTTTGTCTTTGTTTTGTGTTGAGTGGTTTGTGTCTAGTGTAGGAAAAAGGTTTTCGAAAACCCGGTTTTGAGGCTTGTGCGCGAGTGTTTACTTTCCCTTTCTAGTGATGTGAATCGAGTCTTGGACTTTAGTCTAGTAGAATGACTTTAAATCAACGATTTCGTTGGTTTCTTACCTTGAGTCCACCTAGTCTACTAGGGATGATTTACTACGGGATTTGCATTTTGACCATTATGACCACCCACGGTGTGAAAAGGCCTTGGTTGCCGAGTCCCGTCCCTTAGGTGACCGTGTTCGGAATTGCTTTGACTAGTCCAAGTTTCTCCCCTTTTTGTGGGTTTGAAGGGAAGGCGCCGTCCCGACTCACCCGTTTCCCTACCTCATACAGATTTTTCCACAAATAAGTTGCAAAATCGTTGAAATTCTCACTTGGTTGCTAGAATTGCCTACAATACAAGTTATATCAAAAAGGCAAACCAAGTCAAAAGAATGAAAAAGAGAAAGAAAAGAAAGAAAAGAAAGAAGAAAAAGAAAAGGCACAACAATCAAAAAGAAAATACTAAAGAAGAAAAAGAAATGGCATAGAAAATCAAAAGCCAAATGCAAAAGAATGAAAATGCCAAAGAAAATCACCTCACAAAAAGAATTCTCCCCTTCTCAAAATAAGCCTTTCTTCGACTATTACCGTGAAGAGTCTACCAAAGGACCGAGTCCCTAGGAAGGATGATAGCGGTAATGGTCGGTCTTCCCTCACTTTGCAAACATTATCCACCTTTTTACTTGGACTAGTTTTGCGGTTTTGAGCATGGGACGACCCTCTTGGCTTATCGCTAAAGGGGGTGGGGCCTCACTTACCTATAGTGTCGACTAACACCGTGGTTCATCCATTTTCCATCCCGCCGATCGTCCCGTAGTACGTTCTTAGAAGGTTGGGAGGAACCGAGGTAAGTTACCAACATTTTTATTACTTTGTTGTCATACTATTAGGGTTTAGTTCATATCGGTTTGTATTATTAGTTTGGGAACGTTGTCACTTGCCTTGGGTCCTTAACCGGTGCTTCTTTCATCGATAGTTTTGTCGCAAGACCTTACTTGCCTTGCGGAGTGCACTTTTCCTCTAAGTGTACTCGCGTGAGTTGAAAGAGCTTAGGGTGCGCTAATACCCGCTCGGTTAGTAGTCTAGCTTCTTTAGTTTTTAGTTAGTCTGTGCTTACTCGAGGGCGAGTAAGGGTTAAGTGTGGGAGAGTTGATAAGTGGAGTTTGTAGTGCCTATTTGTTGTGTTTGGTCCCGGTTTCTCTTGTGAAATCGCTCTTTGGAGCGGTTTCTGGGCTACTTATGCTTCTTCTAGTTCGTTTTAGGTTCCCAAGACCATTCATGGAGAATTGGAATGATTCCTACTCATTTACTACACATTTGGACCCAACGAAGAGAAGGAACGATCACTCGGTGCCTTAGATTCGATGAGAAGCCTATCAAGAGCAAATAGGGACCTTTATGATCATATTGGAGGCCTACAAGACCCTTCCCGAGCGGGAAGAGTAGCCTTCCCGGTCGGGAAGGAGTGCAAGAAAGAAGCAGCCACTGTTGGGCCATCCTTGCCGGGACCAAGCTCATCCCGGTCGGGACCATCTCGTCCCGGTCGGGACAACCACCATCTCGACAGAGATGGACCAGTTGTAGCCCGCGCCTCTTCTTTTCTTCTCCTTCACTCTTGTAACCTTATATATACCCTTCCTTTGTATTGTTTAAGCACCTTAGACTCCTCTACATTATTCTAAACCCTAGATAGACTTCCTCCTCTCATTAGCTTAATCTTTCCTTAAACTTTTGTTAATCTTAGATTAATCTTAGTAATTAGTCTTGTATTAAGGGGATTCTTGAAGATTCATCCAAGATTGACAACCTTGGGAGATTTATTTGGGTTTTTCTTATTAATGCAAGTTCTTATCTTTTCATCTTCTTGTTAGTAGGTATAATCTTCTTATTCTCTTTACTCTTAATCCTTGTTTAATCTTTCAAGTTTCAATCTTTTCTTATTGTTCTTGTTCTTGCTAGTTTCATAGTGGATTTTTGGATGTTTGGATGTTTGTGTTGTTTCCTTTTATCATTGTTAGTATTAGTTTGATTATGAGTGAATAGACTTTTTGTAGGGTTAGTAGGGGGATTAGATGTGGATTATGGGTAATTAGGGTTTGATTAAGGGTGAAGGTGGATTCTTTGTTACTAGTCACATGTTAAGAGCACCATGTGTTTGTTGAATTGCTTGTTTGAGTTGTAGTGGTCATGCTTCTCATGCTTGATTTCACCTTCTCATTGTGTGATTGATTTGTGGTTGAATCCTTGTGTATTGGGTAATACCTTGCACGAGTATTCGGGTTTAGTCTTTGACACGAGAGTACGGACTTAGGCTTGACGCGAGAGCGCGGACCGACCTTAGTAACTAAGTGAAACCTACACCCTTAACCTCCCAATCATCCTACTCCACTTATGAACCCAACCTAACCCTACTCCTTCCCATATTTGACTTCTCCATCCTTTTAGTCCTAATTTCTCTAGTTTGATAGTTTCATTAAGCTTTAGTTGTTCCATTTAGTTCTTGTTATATCTAGTTCATTGTTAGTCTAGTTTCATCTCTTTCCATCAACATAGTTAGTCAATTCTCTTCTCTTTGTGTTGTTTTGGTGACTTAGCCTCGTTTTTAGGTAGACCATAGTTTAGACACCTTCTACCGTCCCCGTGGACTCGACCCGACTTACCCTAGCTACCCGTTAGGATTAGTTGGACTCTATTTGTTGGTTGGGAACCACGGCAAATCCCTACCATCAATACGCATTAACAAATCAGTTTTAATGCGATAATACGGATATTAGTCGTTCTCGTGATATACCTTACCTGGTATGCTGCTTAAGATGCGTCGGTTCGATATTATACAGATGCGTTGAACCTAGTAAGGCGAGCACCCGGACTAATACGGAACCCGACCATCACTTTGTTCAGTTTTAGTTGTTTTACGTTTTGAATTCCGTGTTAGGTGATTTAGCATGCAATTATATGGTCATAAAAGCAATAAATCATACGAAAAACTGTAAATGCGAATGTAAGTAAATCACATTGTGAGGAGTTGCAACCACGGAGTATACACTAAACGGGACACGATGCATAGATAGTTGAGAACGGATCTCAGAATTACTCAGGTCTATTTAGTGAATTTTAGTATTTGCGGTTGAAGTAGGGACGTTACGTGTTTTAGTAGATGTTTGTGGACCTAGTGTCCACATCTAGTGTTGTCGTATTGCATAATAAAAGAAAGTACGAGAATGTAAAGTTTTGTTTGGATGACAACCTAGTGACGACTCGGCTTCAAAGGTGGATTCTCCTAGTTGTCCAAGTGATTTCGGCAGAGCTCCGTTACCGTTGACCCTTCCTGCGGCTACTCCGACAGAGCTTCGTTACTATGGGCTGATCCTGCGGCTAATCTGGCAGAACTTCGTTACTAGACATGAGCTAGTCGAACACAGGCACCTCGGTATCGAGTGGGGTGGTCGAAGGTGAGGAGTAGCGTCGATGTCGCTTTTGTCGGAACTACGATCGAGTGGATCGTTTGCCTTGGGTGTCGGAGTGCGAGCCCTTATAGCTGTTTTCGGCCCTCGTCACCCATACGGACGCCTGATTTGAGGCGCACCAAGACTCAGGCGCCGAGGTTCAGGCGTGGGGAGTCTCAGACGCGTGGGGTGAGGCGGTTGGAGTTTTGAAGATACGATTTTGATACTTTCCAAAACCGAGAGGGAGGAGTATAATACGTATCTTGGGGCCTAAGGTTTACCCGGGTTTAACCTAGCGCCGTGGACTTAGTGGGCCTCGGGTGTGCATCTCGAGGTTCACTTGGCGCGGTGCTGACTCGGTTTGAGTTCGAGACCGACTCGGGGTCCCGGTGTCAGAATTGACTCTAATTAGTGTCTATGCGACCGTAACGACACAACTAAGGTTGCCATCATGTTAGTTTAATTTTTCCGAGTAATTTATTGGATCTGTTCTATAGAAAACTACCTAAAACATCGAAAACCCGCGTCGCGTTGCAATTCTATCGTCATCGGGTGTTCGTTGGCCACTTCTGCAGCCACCAGGTCCAAATCTGGGTGTCTACAACCTGCGATGATCCAATTGGCGTTTCTGGTCTTTTGGGGAGCAGTACTAAAGTGCAGGTTGATGATGTGTGACAATTGTATTCTGGTTGACTGTACGAGATGTGTCTACACTGTCAATGACCACGTTTATAGGCTGTAGTCATATTAGTTATGCTTCCGTTGCTGTAATTGTATAACCGTGTTCTATAGATATGAGATTGTAATAATTCATTATTTAGTTTTAAATGGTTGGTTACGGAATTGTACTGTAATGGACTACTACCTCGGGTTATACCGATATGGTAACACCTTTATTTACATGGAAATGTCTTGATATGGCTTCTGGGTAAATGGGGGTGTTACATATTGTGGCTGTTATGTTTTAACATGGCAGGTATACGTGTTTCCGGTTGTGGGCTAGCGAGCAGTGTAGATCCTGCTTGTTTATATTAATAATTACTCCCTCCTATTCCGAGTATTCCTCCCACTTTCCTTTTTGAGCTTAGTTGGGTTTTCTTTCCACTTTCCTTTTTTGGAAATAATTTTAATCATTCTTTATTCTTCCTTCAATTCTTTATTCTTTTCCTCCACACCTATCTCAAAACCTTTTCACTTTATACCCCACCTTTTACACTTCATACCCCCACTTTCTATTCATCTCACTTACTTTATCTCCACCCTTTATTATTATTTTACTCCCTCCTTGGTTTCCCCCCAAAAAAAATTGGGGAGGAATACTCTGAATAGGAGGGAGTATGTCTTATGGATTGTTCAAACCCCATTTATGGATTGTTTTAAATTTTGGCCATTTTATTTAAGGCTTATTGTTAGACTTTACCATTTTAATTTTATTAAGACATAGTTACAATGTGTTTTAATCCCGACTCTACAGTGTTTCCGCCACTGTATCGCGTCTGATTTTCTAGAGGGATTACAGTTGGTATCAAAGCATCACTGCTCCCAACGCTTACACCTGAAAATAGAGAAAATACTAGTAAATTATTTAAACAGTAAATAAAAATATTATTAGAGATGGGTAGAAGCAAGTAAGGACTTTTTTGTTTAGCTTTCCTATTCATGAAACTCAATTATTAGCATTGAATATTTGTTTTATATGTCAAAGAAGATGATGAGTGGACAAGATGCTGACGTGATGTCGCTCAAGATCGAGACAAGACATACTTAATCCTCATCATCTGCTGACTCGAGTGGACAGCTTGGTGCCCCAAGGAAGATACAATGGTGTTCTTCCAGCCCATATTCAGTTTGCTCAAGATGTAGCTAGATGATCAAGAATAGATTCCAGTTCCATCACGGTGCAGCAGACTCAGTTGTAAAATCACTTTGGATCCAGATGGAGTGACTCAATACTAGTGTGCTTGTTCCTCAACTCGAAGTTGAAGAAATCCAGCGAGTTCCCTAATGAACTCTGCAGGCCCGAAGATTCTTCTCTGGTTCGTGATCTAAAGTATCTGCTTTTTCCAATTCTTTTCTTATATTCTCATCTTCATACTTATGGAGAATCCTTCTTCTATTCTTCAACTTTACAATCTTCCTCTTGAGATTCTTTGGTTAGACCAAATTCTGTCTTAATGAACCTTTTGGAAGCTATAAATGTTTGAGGTTTAGTTAACTTCTTGTTACCTATGGTTTGAGGATTGTGAGTTGTACCTTTTCATCTGGTATAGTAAGCGTTTTGAGATTTGATTTGAATGGTATTAGTTAATTAATGAAATTAGGATCGTACCTTAAGTGTTGCCCTTGGGTTATATATAGGTTACCATATTATATGAAGTACTTAGAGTCGAATATGCTTTAGATAGTAAGAATAGAGTTTATTCTGTCTGATGGATACCTGATACCCAACATAGAACTTAGTCAAGTGTAAATAATAATATTACTTGGGATTTCTACCTAATGTTGACTTAATGGACTAATCGTGGAATTTTGGGATCATGAATCACTGTTTAAGATGTTAGCCTGAGTGTTATGGTACCATTTCAGGTCCTCGTTATTGTTTAGTAAATTTTGGTTGACATAGATTAAACCTTGTTTCTTATGGATTATTTCGTGGATCGTTGATGTAAGGTTGTAACCTACCAACTTTGGAGTTGAATGACCTAAATTTTGGATAGATCATTGTTAACCTTGAAGAAGAGAAACATATTGCACAATTAAAGGTTTGATTTATCGCGTTGATTTGAGGAATACTTAAAGTCTATCATCTTGATGGATTTATAGTTCAGAACCCTTAGACCAACGGGATTATGGCTTCGTTGAATTAATAAATATTTTAGTGGTTTCGCTGTTAGGATATGAAAATTGATGGAATTCTCATAAACCTTAGCCGAATGACGTTTTTGAAAATATGAGTATCTGTCGTTACATGTCAGGCTGAGTGTGTTTAAGGTTTGACGTACTTTCCTAACCTCTGTGTATTGATGATGTTAAGAATATGTTGATGATCATTTTTGAAGTTTTCGTGTCCGAACATTGTTAATTGGTTGATTTTATTTAGTGTTCCTTGCTCGAGAAATTTGTGGATTCTTACCGTACTAATTGAAAGATTATATAATTATGTAAGACTTAATTTTGGAGGTTGTAGATTGAGTAGGATCACTCAGTACCGATATTGGTCTTAGAACTATTTTGAATGAATTAGGAATCCTTTTTGTGCGAGTCGTACTAGGAATCTCGAGATGGTTAATTTCTTCTCTAATTCTTGAGAGCTCTCTTTAACTTTCAATCTCATCCTCCCCTTACCTTTTCCTAAATCCTGCTACTTCTTCTTCAACCTATTCCTTCAACCTTTATCGATTTTGAAAATTCTTGTTTTAATTTATTGTTTATTCTTGTTCTATTTATCCGTTAACCATTTTTTTAGATTTCATGTTTTATAAAAAGTTTGACTGGTTTTAAAAAAAAAATATATATATATATATATATATATATATATATATATATATATATATATATATATATATATATATATATATATATATATATATATATATATATGTATAGGTATGGATCATCGTAAAATTTTAACATTTTGATTTATAATTTCTAATTGTGAAACTCCCCATTATGTAAAAAGTTTGACTAACTTAAACTTTTAGATATCGTGAAATTTAACATTTTTGAATTAAAATTTAAGAACTTTATACTTCACTTTTGCTTTATATTTGGTTGATATTTATATTTAGATCTGTTTCAAAATGCTTTAATAATCTATCTTAAATTATTTCGGAATTGTTTCAATTTTTTATTTTCAAACGATCAAAATTTTATGAAGAACTTCATATTTCCAAATACTTCAATTTCTATAGGATTATTATGTAAAACGTTTTAACAATGTTGAAATTATTTTGTATGTTCAAGTTTGATAACATTTTTGAAAACTTTCATAATTACTTTGATAACATTTTCGAAATTTTAACGTTTTGAAAATTGGTTTTCGTTTTATTGGTTGTGGACTTTTGAATCTGTTATTGAAAATGTTTGACTTCAAAATTTGAAAATTTGATTTTTACTAACTTCAAAATTTGATTTCTCTAAACTAAATTTTGTTTCTGTTTCATCATAAAAAGAAATATTAGCGAATTTCTTATGCAAAAATTATTTTACATTTGTTTTGAAAATGTTTGGTTACCCAATTTTTTTCGAATTCGATTACAAATGTTATTTGATGTCATTATTTTAGCAAATAACTTTACTTTACGATTTCATTAATTTAGAAGATTTTCAAGTTCGGGTAGCTTAGCCAAATTCCTCTTTGATTAAATATTTGTGTTTGATTTCTTTCTACTTATCCTTCGTTTCGAGGACGAAACTTTCTTTTAGTGGGGAAGATTGTAACACCCACTATTTTTCAAACGTTTTTATATTTTCCGTTATGACGTCGTCATAACTCTATCACATTTCGGCCTTCTATTTCATCGTTTTTCCAAGCCTTATTTTATTTTCGAGTCAAATAATATTTATTTTTATTTTAAAAGATTTTAATTCTTTTAAACCTCTTTATTTGATTTTCATTGTAAACTATTTATTTTTGCGCGTGGAGTTATAGTTTTCTACGAACTAACATTTTAAGCTTGGAATTGAATTATTTATTTTTCCTAAAAATATCAAAACACGTTTATATGATATTTACAACTAAGAAATATTTTTATTTAAGAATATTTGGCCTTTAATGATTTTATTACGAAGTTTCGTAAATAATTGTTTTCCAACGCGCGGTTTACTCGAACTGCTTGGAAATACATTTAATAATTTTACGATTCTTCTTTTTATCCACTTACAAATTATATGGGACCTCTCCCCCATGTTTTGGACCGTGACACACACATGTCACATTTTTACGCTACCACTTTTTATACATTTTATTTTACAAATAAATTAAGCCTTAGATATTTTATTTCTTCTTATTTATTGTGATGAATTGACCAAACTCTTCAAACTCCACATTCACCCATTTGGCTGATTCCCCTTGTGTGTTAGGCCTAGAACTGGCCAAATGCGGGCCAACCCGTTCGGCCCGCTTTGCTATCGGGTTTGGTCACAACTATAACAGCCCTAAATTTTTCGCGACCAAAATAACCAACCAAAACGGAAAATTCAAAGCTGTTACTCCGCACTTAGCTCACAAAGTCAAGTGCTAGGCAAAAAAAATGATATAAATCAACCGAAAAGAAACTTGATAGAAAATAATTGAAACGAAGTTGAATTTGGAAACTTAATTAAATGAAAACGTTGCAGCGGAAGACTTAAGTCTTACAAAATCCAAAACGGTTTAAAACAATCTCAAACCAATAAAATAAAAATATAAGTATAAATATAAATAGCTCGGAGCCAAAGTTAAATAATCAAAATCCTTCCTCGCTCAGCAAAACCCGAAACCAGAATGCACCCATGCAGCATATCAAGTGTACCTATCAACTGTACCCAAAATCAAGAATAGGTACAGGTTCCAGTGGGGGAACGACCCAAAACAAAAGGACGTCAGCAAAGCTGAGTAAAAGTATAATGTAATGAAAACGTGAAATATTAATAATAGTTTTATAGTAACTGAAAACAGAGTTAAAAGCCACCGTTTTGATACCAAAACACAATACTGTAAAAACAGTAGTCAAAACCAAAATCATCCAAAATATATTTCCACCACCTGTGTGCCAAGGTCCTACCCTTGCACGGTCTAGAGATACCACCTGTGCTTAGTTCGACTTATATAGTGCGCACCTCTCACATTTGGACAGTCAGTAGGATGATGCTGTCAAAGGAGAAAGTCTAACTACCTAGCAAGTGGGGGCCGGTTACCCCACTCAAATATAACTCGGGCTAAGAGTTCAGTTTCGGGACGAAGTCCCAGGAACGTCGTAAACGCACCTTAAACCAACTAGACCAACAGAGCTCCCAGAGTCTGTTATAATCTCCAAAAATTTTACCGAAACAATACCAATGTGTAACTCATGTTACAAGTTCAATATTCAAAATATTACAAGTATCATACAAATTCACCATTGACAAAATAATTTATAAAACCGCTTTAAAAATATAATTTGAACCGAACATGCTCTTTACTTCAATGTGAAAAGGGTAAAACGTCCTTACCTCTCAAGATGGCCAAAACTCGGCTAAAATTATTCCAAAAATTCTTTCTCCTCGAACCCACAAGCTACAATTAATATAATTTGATTCAATATTCTAGATACGAGGTAATAAATAAAATGGATCTAACTTTTATCCATACTATCGAAACCATTCGACCTGGAGACACAACTATTGACGATAAATAAATCCCACAACCAAACCAAAATATCACTCAATTTAACAACCACGTGCTCGATCGAAACTCACGCACAAAATCACTTACTAATAAATGGGTCAGGGACTATATGTTACTAATAATCAACGTGCTCACAATAAAGCCAACCATGGCAACACACACGAGTCACAAAAATCCTCAAGACTAACATCTCAACTTCCTCCCTGAACACGACTTACAATTAATTCCTTGAACACCCATATATTTGAATCAGGTTAAGTAAATCATAAGACCTGCTTGTATAAAAACTCGGTTTATATATTTAAAAGGAAGGAAAACGAATAAAAGTTGTTTAATCGAATAGGTACTTACAATTTGATGAAGAAGGACGTAAAACGAATTGGTGTAGATAAGGATCAAGACCAATTTACAATTCCGAACAATTGATCGGGACAGAAAACCGAGGAACAGAGGTAGAAAGTAGGCTGAGGAGCAGAGGGAGAGAGTAGTTTGACGGGCAGCAAACAATGAAGGCAAGGTTTTGGGGAAGGTATGAGTTGACGGGTGGGATGGGAGTTTAGCAGATTTAGGTTTTTTTTTCTTTTATTATTATTATTATTATTATTATTATTATTATTATTATTATTTGTGTTTGAATCAAGGTCTAACCCAAATTCAAGTCAGTTTAGAAACGTTCCACTTTTAAGAAATAGTCAAAAATCGTTTTATTACTTTATAAAAGACCAAAACACTTTTAAAGCGACATTGAAAATATCCAACTTAAAAACTCGATTTATATAAAATAGACAAGTAACGCCTTATAAATGACTCGGAAAATAACGGGGTGTTACAGACTTCCCTCCTTAAAACAAAACTTCGTCCTCGAAGTTTAAACTCATCTTTAAATAAAGTCTCCATATACTCCTCATATCCAAAGGTCTCACATTTCTCATAAGTGTCCAAAATTACCAGTTCACTCCATACATCCTAAATCCACCAAAATTTCTCATATATATCCAAAACGAACCGTTTACTCCATACATCCAAAATCCATCTAATTAAACACAATCTTAAAGATATCACATTTCTAAATCCTCAAAATCCATAACCACCTAATTCCTCAAATTTCAAAGTATACAACTTCACCACCACTTAAATCCACAAGATAGGATCACCTAATTCCATAAGATAATACCAAAGTTCGAAACCACCAAAATTCCCACTCTAAGGTAAAAGTATCATTTGCCAAGTTAAGAGCATGTCGGACAAAATATTTAAATTACTTCAAAATTTTGAAATTTCACAAGTTCAACTCTTATTTTTTCTTCATAAATGCGAAATGCACAAAATCAATCAATCAATACGTGCGTTGACCACAACCAAACCATCATTTTTGCATAATAGGTGCGTTGAGCACAAACAAACTACCAATATGTGCGTTGAGCATGAGCAACAAACCATCAATGTGTATTGAACACAAACAAACCACCAATATATTTATAAACAAATCAATTTCAAGTAACAACGAATAACCAATATCATTGTGCTAATTAAGCAGCAACAATAGCCAACATATTCATATTTGTAGCCGAAAAACCACAATACCATGAAACCACACAAGAATAAGGTTAATCTACCACAAAACAATGTAGTCATGCATATTTCTACCCCCCTTAAAATAAAGCTTCGTCCACGAAGCACGAAAAATTTCCTTAGGGAAAAAGATGAGGGCACTTGATTCTCATGGCTGACTCAACTTCCTAAGTAACCTCCTCCAAATTGTTATTGTTCCACAAAACTTTGATCATTCTTGTTTCACCTCTACGGGTTTTATGCACCTTACCATCAAAATCTGGACATCGATTCATAAGTCAAAGTCTCATCAAGTTCAATGGTTTCTAGGTCTAAAATGTGTATGTAATGGATCACTAATCTATTTTCCTTAGTTGAGAGACATAGAATACCTCATGTAGTCGTTCTAAATCAGCTGCTAAGTAAAGTCGGTAAGCCACCTCGCCAATACGCTCCAAAATTGCATACAGACCAATACACTTTGGGCTCAACTTTCCCTTCTTACCAAACCTCAATACTCCTTTAGTAGGAGAAATACAGAAAAAAAAGAGCTTTGTCACAAACCTCAAATTCCATATGCCCACGAGTTCTATCTGGATAGGTCTTCTTACGGTCTTGAGTTGCTTTCATTCTGTCAAGTATCCTCCTAACAAGCTCAACCCTTTCGGTTTTCATCTCACATCCTACACCCACATACTCGCTAATATCACCGCAACACACCCAACTCTTACACTTACGTCCGTAAAATGCCTCACATGGTGTCACCTAAATTATAGCTTGGTAACTATTATTATATGAAAACTCAATAAAATCTAACTTATCCTCCCAACCTCCTTGAAATAATAAGGCATAAGCTCGCAACATGTCCTCAAAAATTTGTTTTGTTCTTTCATTTTGACCCTCAATAACTGGATTACACGTTTTGCTCATCTTAAGCTTGGTTCCCAAAACTTTCTGAAATTTCTCCTAAAATAATTACACAAATCTATATCCCTATATAATTAAATATTCTTTGAAACTCCATAAAGTCTTACCACATAATGTATATAAGCATCCACAAGTTGCTTATCCTCTCATGTATCTTTTATTGGAATAAAATGTGCACTCTTACTCAGCCCATCAATTATCACCCAAATCATATTATTACATTTCTTTGACTTTGACAAGCCAACTATAAAATCCATGGAGATTGAACTTCACTTCCACTCGGAACTTCTAAAGGTTCTAATTTCCCTAAGGTGTCCTATCTTCACTCTTTACCTTTTGACATATCAAGCATTGAACCACAAAATTTGCAATTTGTCTCTTCATACAAAACCACCAAAAATCCAAATTTCAAATCCACGTACGTTTTACCACCTCCTAAATGAACAGAATACATGTTTTCCTTTAATTCCTTGTGGTTAGGTACGCAAACTGTATTTCTGAGCTTAATCAATCCACTCTCATCGCGCTTGAACAAAGCATACTCATTTACCAATTTATCCTAAAAAAATTATCACCACCTTCCAACTCTCTAATAAAACTCACCAATTCACTGGGTTCATAATTTTGCCATTTGATCCCAAATATCAGAAACTTTTTCCTCAGTTTATCACGGTTCATCACTAAGTGTATTCAGTGGAGAAATTTTCTACTTAAGGCATCGGCCACCACATTGGCAATTCCTACAATGATACTTAATCTCGATCTTAATTATAATCCTTAATCAAATCCAACCATCTCTTCTATCTCTCGATTAGCTCCTAATGGGTAAATATATATTTTTAACTTTTGCGATCATAAAAAACCTTAAAGGGTACACCAAATAGATAATGTCTCCAAATTTTCAATGTAACGACTAGGGTTGCTAACTCTAAATCATAAGTAGGGTAATTTATCCATAAAGTTCAACTGCCTAAACGCATAAGCAATCACTCTCTTATTCTGCTGAAAAACACAATTTCCTTTCTTAAAATGCATATGTATAAACTTCATAAGCTTCAATTCCATCCGGTAAGGCCAGCCCAAGCAGTGGTCAAATTTTCCTTTAAAATTCAAGACGATTCCTCACACCCCTCATCCCAATATTTTTTTGTGGCTATCTTCATCAATATGGTCATTGATCTATCTATTTTGAAAGTCTTTCACAAATCTCCTATAGTAATCAACTAAACCCAGATGAGCTACGAATTCGAATCACAAATTTCAGTCTAGGCCACTCCTTAACAACTTTAACCTTAGCAGGATCTATTGACACTCCATCCTTACATATAATATGCCCCAAAAATTACTCAAACCAGCCAAAAATCACACCTCGAGAATTTAGCATATACTAGTTTCCTCTCAAGACACCTAAGACAATTCATAAATGTTCCTCATGCTCTTCTTCATTATTTGAATAAATCACTATATCATCAATTAATATCACGACAAATTTGTCTAGGTAAGTCCTCAAAGTTCGGTTCATCAAATCCATAAATACATCAAGTGCACCAGTCAACCCAAAAGGCATCACAGTAACTCACAATGTCCATATCGAGTAAAAATTGTAGTCTTAGGTAAATCCTCAAGCGCTATCATTAGTTAATGGTACCTAAATCACAAGTCAATATTAGGGAAAACAAAAGCTCCCTTCAACTAGTTAAGTAAATTTTCACTCCTAGGTAAGAGATTCCTATTCTATAAAGTAACTTGATTCAATTCCCGATAGTAATACATAACCTTGCAGTTTCATCCTTCTTTTTCCACAAATAAACAGGGGCAACTCAAGACGACACACTAGGTCTAATATACCATTTCTCCATCAACTCATCTAGCTGTTTCTTAAGTTCTCACATTTATAAGGGTGACATTCGGTATGGTGATCTGATTCAGCGATTGGACCCGTTGTTGTCACTAGATCAATAATTTTAAACAAATTCTCTAACTGGAGGCACTATCGGTATTTCCTCAGGAAAACACATCAACAAACCAACTCATTACTGGAACTTCACTCGAGTCGAGATATTCAATCCTCAAATCCCTTATATGACATAAAAATCAGCTCAACTCTCCTAGATAAATAAGCTATGTCCAATAAGGTACTCTCACATTTTAGGTCCTCATAAGGAAATTCTGATCTACTATGTCCACAATCAATATTAGCCCGATGAGATCCTAGCCAATCAATCCTCAAAAATCACATCAAAGTAAGGTCATGAGAATTCTAACAAGTCTAGCTCAAAGTCATGATCACTAATAAACACAGACAAATCCTTATATATCCTTTTAAAGTTTACTAAGTCCCCACACTACAAGACAAAATCAAAATCCACAATTTCACTAGTTCTGCATATTCAATTTATCCACTGAAATAAAAGAGTGAGATGCACCCGGGATCAATCATAACAAAAGCTAAAATAGAGTTCACTAGAAAATTACCCAAAACAATATTTATATTCTCAGTTTCTGATCCTCTTATTCATGACATAAAGCTTCCCAATTCCAATAAATGATATCTCATTACAATTAGGCATAAGATGGTTTTAACCCAAATAATAATGTATATAAAGCTTACCTCGATCACAGTTCAATAAAGTAGGGGTAATAGTACTAAAGCATAATATAAAGGTACAAGTTATATGCATGACAAATATATAAATATAAATATAAACATAATATTTATGCGTATGAAATGCACCCAATCCACCCAACACTCTACTTTTATATATAAAGGAAAAAGATTTTTTTTTTTAAACCATATCAAATATAAAGGTATTTTTTTTTTGAATAAAAGTAAAAACGTTTTTTTTTAAACCATTTCAAATTTTGCAAAACATTTTCGAAAACCTATTGCTCTGATACCAACTGTAACAACCCTAAATTTTTCGCGACCAAAATAACCAACCAAAACGGAAAATTCAAAGCTGTTACTCCGCACTTAGCTCACAAAGTCAAGTCCTAGCCAAAAAAAATGATATAAATCAACCGAAAAGAAACTTGATAGAAAATAATTGAAACGAAGTTGAATTTCGAAACTTAATTAAATGAAAACGTTGCAGCGCAAGACTTAAGTCTTACAAAATCCAAAACGGTTTAAAACAATCTCAAACCAATAAAATAAAAATATAAATATAAATATAAATAGCTCGGAGCCAAAGTTAAATAATCAAAATCCTTCCTCGCTCAGCAAAACCCGAAACCAGAATGCACCCATGCAGCATATCAAGTGTACCTATCAACTGTACCCAAAATCACGAATAGGTACAGGTTCCAGTGGGGGAACGACCCAAAACAAAAGGACGTCAGCAAAGCTGAGTAAAAGTATAATGTAATGAAAACGTGAAATATTAATAATAGTTTTATAGTAACTGAAACCAAAGTTAAAAGCCACCGTTTTGATACCAAAACACAATACTATAAAAACAGTAGTCAAAACCAAAATCATCCAAAATATATTTCCACCACCTGTGTGCCAAGGTCCTACCCTTGCACGGTCTAGAGGTACCACCTGTGATTAGTTCGACTTATATAGTGCGCACCTCTCGCATTTGGACAGTCAGTAGGATGATGTTGCCAAAGGAGAAAGTCTAACTACCTAGTAAGTGGAGGCCGGTTACCCCACTCAAATATAACTCGGGCCAAGAGTTCAGTTTCGGGACGAAGTCCCAAGAACGTCGTAAACGCACCTTAAACCAACTAGACCAACAGAGCTCCCAGAGTCTGTTATAATCTCCGAAAATTTTACCGAAACAATACCAATGTGTAACTCATGTTACAAGTTCAATATTCAAAATATTACAAGTATCATACAAATTCACCATTGACAAAGTAATTTATAAAACCGCTTTAAAAATATAATATGAACCGAACATGCTCTTTACTTCAATGTGAAAAGGGTAAAACGTCCTTACCTCTCAAGATGGCCAAAACTCAGCTAAAATTATTCCAAAAATTCTTTCTCCTCGAACCCACAAGCTACAATTAATATAATTTGATTCGATATTCTAGATACGAGGTAAGAAATAAAACGGATCTAACTTTTATCTATACTATCGAAACAATTCGACCTGGAGACACAACTATTGACGATAAATAAATCCCACAACCAAACCAAAATATCACTCAATTTAACAACCACGTGCTCGATCGAAACTCACGCACAAAATCACTTACTAATAAATAGGTCAGGGACTATATGTTACTAATAACCAACGTGCTCACAATAAAGCCAACCATGGCAACACACACGAGTCACAAAAATCCTCAAGACTAACATTTCAACTTCCTCCCTGAACACGTCTTACAATTAATTCCTTGAATACCCATATATTTGAATCAGGTTAAGTAAATCATAAGACCTGCTTGTATAAAAACTCGGTTTATATATTTAAAAGGGAGGAAAACGAATAAAAGTTGTTTAATCGAATCGGTACTTACAATTTGATGAAGAAGGACGTAAAACGAATTGGTGTAGATAAGGATCAAGACCAATTTACAATTCCGAACAATTGATTGGGACAGAAAACCGAGGAACAGAGGTAGAAAGTAGGCTGAGGAGCAGAGGGAGAGAGTAGTTTGACGGGCAGCAAACAATGAAGGCAAGGTTTTGGAGAAGGTATGAGTTGACGGGTGGGATGGGAGTTTAGTAAATTTAGGTTTTTTTTCTTTTATTATTATTATTATTATTATTATTATTATTGTTATTTGTGTTTGAATCAAGGTCTAACCAAAATTCAAGTCAGTTTAGAAACGTTCCACTTTTAAGAAATAGTAAAAAATTGTTTTATTAGTTTATAAAAGACCAAAACACTTTTAAAGCGACATTGAAAATATCCAAATTAAAAACTTGATTTATATAAAATAGACAAGTAACGCCTTATAAATGACTCGGAAAATAACGGGGTGTTACAACAACAAATTTAAAAATAAATGGGCACGGGCATGAAAATCAGACCCGCTAAAATTAATGGACGGGCTTGGACTTAATAAAATTGTCCATGGACAACCTGCTAGGCCCGTTGCGTAAACTCTAATTTTTATTTAACTTAACAAAACCTAACGAAAAAAATAAATTGAAAAATAAATTGAAAAATATTGTGTTGAAAATAGTATGTACCCACGTTGAGAAGATTAACCGGTTCATTGAATATCACAAAAAACACAAAACCCACCCTTAATCCTTGATTATCAGACTTCTCAGTTATTCTAAGTTTCTAATTCCCAAACTAAGTTTCCCCACTATGTCAATTTCCAATTCCAAAAACAAATAGTATGATTTTTTTTTAGTATTTTGATATTTATGAACATGATCTTAAGTCTTAAGTTATTAATTTTATTTTTGCAAAATGGGTAATCACAATGTTTTTTCTGCCGTTTGTTGGTCTCATTTTCCAGTAATTAATTTCAATATCAAATATTCTTGTATATTTAAAGCATGAAAGCTCGCGGGTTGGCTTGATAAGGTATATTGGACTGGTACCGGCAGCTATAGTAGGCCCGCCATAGCGGACACGGGCATTAAAAAAAGACCCGTCTTACACATTTTTATAGGTTAGGCCCGACCCATGTCCAGCCCAAGCCCGCAAACGGTCAGCTCTAATTTGGCCTTGTTTTTATCAACTTTAAGAGGCTATACATTCATGCAACAAACCCTTCACATTTTAATTCATTCATACACCAAATTAATCAAGGCAAAACTCTCCCTTTCTTTCATCATTTGTCACTTCTGAACAACAGCCAAGTGCAGTATTTTTGTTTCAAAATCGAGTCATAATCGTCTCGTTTTCATCGTCAAATAATTCATTATTCCGATATTTCTGTTGAAAGAGAATTTTCTGAATTTTTTTTTCATAATATTTCAGAATTTTTAAGTGGGTGAATTAATTAATCAATTGAAATCATCGTTTATCGTTAAAACCGTGTTTGTCGTTTTAATTTCCGATTTTCTGGTCTTTGTTTTAAATCTGGAAAAAAAAAGGTGTTTCCGATGTTTTCATGATAAATGTATTTTTATCATTTATAGTGCTTTAATAAAATGTTAGAAACGACATGTTTTATTAAGAGAATCGTTAATTGTGAAAACGGGTTTTAAAAGACGGTTTAACGGAATTTGTTAAATCTGGAATTTTGGAAATCTGGAAAAATGGTTAGTTTCTGGAAAATGATGATTTTTGAGTTTAATAATAATTTTTGGATATTAATACTTAAATCGTTTGTAATTACTAATTTTATTAATCGTTATTGTCGAGATTAGACGATTAATGAGAAAATCCTTTAAAAAACCGAGTTTAAGGATTCTGGAAAAATTTCTTTTCTGGACATAATGTCGAAAAATGTGTTTTAATTGTTTTACGTAATTTTTTTACTATTTATCAAGTCTTTAATTAATAGTAATGATTTTTGGTCAAAATTACGATTTGTCATTAAAATGCTCTGTTCCACCTAAATGACTTGTTTTTCCAGCAATTTTGATAATGCTTAAGTCTGAAACTTTAAGGGCGTGTTTAGATAGAAGAAAATGGATGGAAAGGGAGGGGAGGGAAAGGGAGGGAGATCATATCCTTTGTTTGGTTAACAAATTGGGGGTGAAGGGATTTGGAGGGGGAGGGAAAATGGATCCCTCCATTTCCCTCCTCCAAGTCAATTTAGTCCCCTACCTCAATAGGCAAGATTTGGAGGGAAAACTTCTTTTCTTTCCTTCCCCTCCCATCCCTTTCCTTTCGTTTCCCTCCTTCCCCCTCCCCTCCCTTTCCCTCTCATTTTCTTATCCAAACGGACTCTAAGAGTTAAATCACCTCTTATCATATTCTAAATTTGTTTAATGATTTAATGAAATAAAAGACGTTAAACGATTTGTTTTTACATTTGCCGTAAAATCCTATTGATGTTCGTATTGTCGAAACTAATAATAATTAGGGAATTTTAGTTTTATAAATTTTGGAAACACCCTAATCAGTAGTACTAAAGTGTTTAAGACATTTTTAATTATTTTATAAACATTTGTATGGTTTTTTAAATAATTTCATAAACTCAAATGTTCTCACTTTAACAATTAATATCGTTAAAGCCGAAAGTATTAGTTTTATAAATCTATATCGTTTACTAAAAATGTTGTACTAATATGAACTAATATTTTCTATATTTTGATATGATGCTATTTTTGGTAAAGTTTCTAAAAATAGAAGTTTCCTAAAATATAAAGTTTCCTCTTTTGGAAAGTGACCGTTTTTCCTTTTTGTTCTCTTTTTATTATATTGATTATATCTTTTGAATACCGATAATGCCTTTGTTTTGGAGTTATGGAATAAGGACAAGTATGAGTTTTGAGTAATATAGTCTGGGATGTACGTTTTTGCCATCAACTGTAACGCTGGTGTGTCTTTATGGGGCACATTGGTTGTTGAACTGAGTATGGTTTGTGTTCAGGAGAGTGTGCATTGTGCCCTTAAGCAAGATATTGCATCGTGTTAGGCGCCGTAAGTTGAACTGGATAAATTTGGTGTCCAAGAGGGGTGTATACTACTTAAACCAGGACCTCGTTTCACGCAGTCCTATTATAGTTGAGTTGCCTAGTTAGAGACTGGATTTTGTTATGAGTTAAGTCTACAGTTCTCGAAGCTAGTTTCCAGTATTATCCTAGTGAAAGTCTAGATTCTACATTACTCCTATCCATAACGCCATTTTGACTATTTCATTATTATCGATATAGTTTGGTTTGCAGGTTGGCATACGTTTTATGTTTTCTTCAAAAAACTCAATTTTATTATATTGTTTCATTACGTGAAGTTTTTTCACTTAAAGCTTATTTTTATTATAATGTTTCACTATTTTTCGTTTTTACTATTTTTCTATAATTGTAATTATAGTTTTAAAATCCTGTTATACGGCTGGGAGAACGTTGACGTTGCTCCCCACTGATTGTGGCTGTTATGTTTTAACATGGCAGGTAAATGTGTTTCCGGGTGTGGGCTAGCGAGCAGTGTGGATCCTGCTTGTTTATATTAATAATTATGTCTTATAGATAGTTCAAACCCTATTTATGGATTGTTTTAAATTTTGGCCATTTTATTTAAGACTTATTGTTTGCCTTTACCATTTTAATTTTACTAAGACATAGTTACAGTGTGTTTTAATCTCGACTCTACAGTGCTTCCGCCACTGTATCGCGTTAGATTTTCTAGAGGGATTACATTTGGTATTAGAGCATCACTGCTCCCAACGCTTACACCTGAAAATAGAGAAAATACTAGTAATTATTTAAACAGTAAATAAAAATATTATTAGAGATGGGTAGAAGCAAGTAAGGACTTTTTTGTTTAGCTTTCTTGTTCATGAAACTCAATGATTAGCATTGAATATTTGTTTTATATGTCGAAGAAGATGATGAGTGGACAAGATGCTGACGTGATGCCGCTCAAGATCGAGACAAGACTTACTTAATGCTCATCATCTGCTGACTCGAGTGGAGAGCTTGGTGCCCCAAGGAAGATACAATGGTGTTCTTCCAGCCCATATTCAGTTTGCTCAAGATGCAGCTAGATGATTAAGAGTAGATTCCAGTTCCATCACGGTGCAGCAGACTCAGTTGTAAAATTACTTTGGATCCAGATGGAGTGACTCAATACTAGTGTGCTTGTTCCTCAACTGGAAGTTGAAGAAATCCAGCGAGTTCCCCTATGAACTCTGTAGGCCCGAAAATTCTTCTCTGGTTCGTGATCTGAAGTATCTGCTTTTTCCAATTCTTTTCTTATATTCTCATCTTCATACTTATGGAGAATCCTTCTTCTATTCTTCAACTTTACAATCTTCCTCTTGAGATTCTTTGGTTAGACCAAATTCTGTCTTAGTGAACCTTTTGGAAGCTATAAATGTTTGAGGTTTAGTTAACTTCTTGTTACCTATGGTTTGAGGATTGTGAGTTGTACCTTCTCATCTGGTATAGTAAGCTTTTTGAAATTTGATTTGAATGGTATTAGTTAATTAATGAAATTAGGATCGTACCTTAAGTGTTGCCCTTAGGTTATATATAGGTTACCATATTATATAAAGTACTTAGAGTCGAATATGCTTTAGATAGTAAAAATAGAGTTTATTCTGTCTGATCCTTTTTGTGCGAGTCGTACTAGGAATCTCGAGATGGTTAATTTCTTCTCTAATTCTTGTGAGCTCTCTTTAACTTTCAATCTCATCCTCCCCTTAACTTTTTCGTAAATCCTGCTACTTCTTCTTCAACCTTTCTCTTCAACCTTTATCGATTTTGAAAATTCTTGTTTTAATTTATTGTTTATTCTTGTTCTATTTATCCGTTAACCATTTTTTAAAAAAATTTCATGTTTTATAAAAAGTTTGACTAGTTTTAAAAATATATATATGTATGGATTATCGTAAAATTTTAATATTTTGATTTATAATTTCTAATTGTGAAACTCCCCGTTATGTAAAAAGTTTGACTAACTTAAAGTTTTAGATATCGTGAAATTTAACATTTTTGAATTAAAATTTAAGAACTTTATACTTCACTTTTGTTTTATATTTGGTTGATATTTATATTTAGATCTGTTTCAAAATGCTTTTATAATTTATCTTAAACTATTTCGGAATTGTTTCAATTTTTTATTTTCATGCGATCCGAATTTTATGAAGAATTTCATATTTCCAAATACTTCAATTCTATAGGAATATTATGTATAACGTTTTAACATTGTCGAAATTATTTTGTATGTTCAAGTTTGATAACATTTTTGAAAACTTTCATAATTACTTTGATAACATTTTCGAAATTTTAACGTTTTGAAAATTGTTTTTCGTTTTATTGTTGGTGAACTTTTGAATCTGTTATTAAAAATGTTTGACGACTGGTTCGATTTTTACTAACTTCAAAATTTGATTTCTCTAAACTAAATTTTGTTTCATCATAAAAAGAAATATTAGCGAATTTCTTATGCAAAAATAGTTTTAGTATTGTTTTGAAAATGTTTGGTTACCCAATTTTCTTCAAATTCGTTTACAAATGTTATTTGATGTCGTTATTTTAGCAAATAACTTTACTTTATGATTTCATTAATTTAGAAGACTTTAAAGTTCGGGAAGCTTAGCCAAATTCCTCTTTGATTAAATATTTGCATTTGATTTCTTTCTACTTATCCTTAGTTTCGAGGACGAAACTTTATTTTAGTGGGGAGGATTGTAACACCCACTATTTTTCTAACGCTTTTATATTTTCCGTTATGACGTCGTCATAACTCTATCACATTTCGGCCTTCTATTTCATCATTTTTCCAAGCCTTATTTTATTTTCGAGTCAAATAATATTTATTTTTATTTTAAAAGATTTTAATTCTTTTAAACCTCTTTATTTGATTTTCATTGTAAACTATTTATTTTTGCGCGTGGAGTTATAGTTTTCTACGAACTAACATTTTAAGCTTGGAACTGAGTTATTTATTTTTCCGAAAAATATCAAAACACGTTTATATGATATTTCCAACTAAGAAATATTTTTATTTGAGAATATTTGACCTTTAATGATTTTATTACGAAGTTTCGTAAATAATTATTTTCCAACGCGCGGTTTACTCGAACTGCTTTGAAATACCTTTAATAATTTTATGATTCTTCTTCTCATCAACTTACAAATTATTTGGGACCTCTTCCCCATGTTTTGGACCGTGACACACCCATGTCACATTTTTACGCTACCACTTTTTATACATTTTATTTTACAAATAAATTAAGCCTTAGATATTTTATTTCTTCTTATTTATTGTGATGAATTGACCAAACTCTTCATACTTCACATTCACCTCATTTGGCTGATTCACCTTGTCTATTTGGCCTTGTTTTTATCAATTTTAAGAGGCTATACATTCATGCTACAAACCCTTCACATTTTTATTCATTCATACACCAAATTAATCAAGGCAAAACTCTCCCTTTCCTTCATCATTTGTCACTTCTGAACAGCAGCCAAGTCCAGTATTTTTGTCTCAAAATCGTGTTATTATCGTCTCGTTTTCATCGTCAAATAATTCGTTATTCTGATCCTTTCATTACGATAATAATCGATGTTGTTTTCGATCGTTATTCACCGTGATTTTTTTTCTTAGTTTTTGTCATGGTATTTTTCTAACGTGATTTTCGTGTGATGTAGGTTTTGTTGACGATCCCGAGGTCGACGAGTATATTATCGATTCTGATTTGGACTAGAGGTAACGTCGATGTTACTCGGTATTTCGTGATTTTATTTGTGTAATTGCATGTATATTTTTATAGTACAATTTTGACAATATATGTATGTGTGGACATGACGTAGGTCCACCCCGACGCGGCCACGCGCGGGTTTGGGTAGGCGAATGAATCTCGTGGTGATTTTGCTCTCGGGTTCGAAATTTAAGTCAAAATGGAGTCGCCACCGAATTTTGTGGTTATTCGGAACCATACGAGCCCACTCTATGTCGTCACGGGCTATACACAAAATAAGCCCACTTCGATTTCAGAGTTTATTGGGCTCGTTCCTTTGCATTGCAATATCGATACCGTCTAAACCGGCTTTCGTATATAGAATGACTCTCGTGCGCCAAGGGTTTCGGACATCCGGAAACCAAAGGTTCTGAGTAAGGGGTGAGGGTACGTGTTGGGAAGCCCACTAAGGACACCCAACCCCGCCCGCACATGGCGGCCTTTACTAAGACATCGTTCGTGTTCGTGTGAGCGCGCTAGTAAAACGATTAAATGATATGCAAACAGCGTTTTCGGGCTAAGCATGTGAATAGTATGTGAACTACGTCATTTAATGCATCTTAATTATGATCGAAATGGTTTAGCATGCGAGGTTCATTTATAAAGCGATAAGCAAGTAAATAAATGAAACTCAAACGTAAATAACGTACAAGTTACACGGGCGGAAATACAACCTGGCCAATACAAAAGTTACATAAACGATATGGAAACGGTATAATAAATAAATAAAGGTTACGGACGGACCCATATATAAACTTGACCACGAAATGTGTAAGTGGACTAACTCCGTTTAAATGCACATTATGTTGCACATTAAACGAAGGACGGAGACATAGGGCCTAAGCGTGATGCTAGCCCGATCCTATGTCTCGATGCCTTGTCCCGACTTATCACGTCGAAAAATCGATCAAAGTCGTTCTACGTGTCGTGATGTGCATGGTTTTGAAAATAGGATAGTCACGTGATAGTCTTTACACGTGATGACTAATGTCGATAAAAGGACGAGGCTTGAAAGTGTGTGTCAAGGCCCTCGGTTTTCTGGGTTACAGGACCCACTCGGTCGAGTCATGGTCTGACTCGGTCGAGTGCGTCCTCAAAAAAGTTTCTGCCCAGTGTTATGGACGCTACTCGATCGAGTGGCCTATGCACTCGGTCGAGTAGCCCCTCGAAAAGGGTTCTGCCCAGTCTGATGGACGCTACTCGATCGAGCGGCCTATGCACTCGGTCGAGTAGCCCCTGTACAAGTGTCAACTCGTCTCGTTTTTGAGGTTGAAAACGACGGTCGGTCGAGTTAAATACAAAGATCGCACGATTTGAATTTAACTCGACCTCCGGTACTATAATCGTGTACATGTACGATTATAATACCGTTGTCGGGATTTTACGAAACGTTTACGTTAGAAAATTTGAATTAGCGACGGAATGCCTCCCTCTACGTCACGACATCGAAACTAACCCTTTCGGGTTATGTGATGTCGGTTTTCGTGTCAACGGGTTCCGCACTAATTAAAATGGGATCGAATATGTTCAACTACGATTAGTCGCGATCACGTCGCGCCCTTGAGCACATTGGGGCGGGGCTCCTCGAAAGGGCTCCACCTCCGTCGTTACTCGTAAAGGGATTAGACGGACTTTAGGCGACAATTATAGTCAAACGTATCCGAAATCGAATTTTCTGTATTAATATATATATATATATATATATATATATATATATATATATATATATATATATATATACGCGGTATGATAGTAATGTGTTAGTAACGCGAAATAGAAAAGTTAATATGCGAAAATGTAAAATTTAGGATGTTAGAGTTAGAGTGTTAGAATTATAATACTAGTATAAGTATAATATTAACAATACAAAAAAAACGTAAAATAAAGAGGACAAAGATCGAAATGGGGTTTAGGACACCCTCAACATACATGCTTAGTAGGGACCTCGGAAATGGACTTGCGAATAGTGACGGGACTATGGAGTATCGAGGATGTATGTAAGTTATGGTGTATGTGTGTGTATGGATGAAAATGTCGGTTTTTTCGAGGGACAAGGGACTCGGTTTTTATGTGTGCTTGCTTAGGGTTGTAATGTGTAGAGTGTAGAAGGATTAGGGTAATAGTTTAGTGTAAGTTTGCATTAGGTAAAAACATAAATGCAAAAGGGTTGGAGGGGGTATTTATAGAGTTTACCCCACGACCTAGGGTCACTCGATCGAGTGGCCCTAGTGCACTCGGTCGAGTGCCCTAGAAAATGGGCCTGATCCGATCTTTGACGCTCCACTCGACCGAGTGGGTCAATCCACTCGATCGAGTGGATAAGGTAAATCGAGGTAAAAGAGGAAGGTGTTGACTTGATTGTGTGATCTTTTTTGAATTTAGAAATGGGCGCTAGCTTCTAGAAGGTGTACTTGGGCTGTTTTTGTGACGGGTTCGTCTTTGACCGGGTTTTGACCCGGTCGCCAAAAGACGGGATTTATTTTTGGTGTCGGTTTTGGCCCAAATTAGTCTTATTTTGCTCGGAACGACCCACTGGGCCTGAATTTGATGTCTGTTTTGTGAGATTATTACTCCGCTAAAAGTCCATGTCAGATATTATTGATTTCGGGTCCAAATCCGAGTATACTAAGTCACGTTTGCGTCCGATCATCATCGGGTGTTTGTCGGGAACTGCCATAGACACTAGCAGGCAAAATGCGGGTGTCTACAGAGCCCCCACTCTGACTGAGGCTTGGACAAGGCGAAAGTCAGAGTAGCTACCAGGCCAATCGCAGATTACGACCTGGCAGCCTTCCGGTCGGGTCGTTTATAGTCCAGTAGACTAGCGTGAAGGGCTCGCCAGCCATAAGCAGAGGGTCATACCTGTCCTGCCAGTGGTAGCTCCGTTGGGGAGTAAAACTTGCTTTTGGAGGTGTAGGAGTACCCGTATGCTGATACATCATGGCTTTGACTGTAGCATTCTGGGATAAGTGTTGCCTCACGCTGGGGAATGAGGTAGTTGCGCGGAGACTTGCTTCTGAAGTCTTGGGGTGTACCTGTATGCTGACACATGATAAATTGCATGTAACACATAGGCAAAACACCGACTTGTGCTGGGGAAAAAGTATTGGATTTTGAAAAGTTGAAATTTTCGAAAAAGTTTTTTTTTTTTTGAGCTTTAGGAATTTTTAGAAAGGATTTAGGAAAGCTCAGGATAACTAGATTCCTATTCTGGGTTGAAGTCAGGCCTGCACATGTTGGGGCCCAGTTTACTGAGGAGGCAGGGTTAGTCAGGGTTACTGCCAGGCTTCCCTATTATAAATACAGGTCTCCCTACTTCAGTTTACTGCACCTCAAATCAAAACTCTTCTTCTCTTAACAAAAAAACCTCTCAGTCTTTCAAGAGAAATCAAGTTCCTGCCATGGGTATCGAGCATCTCACTTCAATGCTTTTTGCCTGGTCCCAACACTTTCGGGACGAGGACAAAATTCAGCTGACCCAAATGGGGATTGTCAGCCTGTTTCCGCTCCGGCGTCTGGTGCCTGATTTACACTTTTTGGATGCTTGTTTGGCGCTTTGGGATACTACCCACCACGTCTTCGCGTTTCTGCGGGGAGAAATATGCCCTCTTCCCGAGGAGATCGCAGCTATCGGGGGTTGGAGCCCTGTTGCTCGTCCCGCCATCCCTCCGTTCTACCCGGACCCGAGGAGAAGACTGAGGGACTTCCTAGGTCTGTCTCATGCTGAGACAGATCGAATGGTGCGGGGGGATACTGTCTCCCTCTTTGACTTGGCCGACAAGTTTATGAACAGCCAAGATGTAAGGGCTACGCCTTCCGACAGGCGTAGGGCTTTCACGTTCTGCATGCTGCACCGCTACGTGTTTGAGGGGTTGATGGATGCTGACTCATGCGTGGGTCAAATTAGGCTGATTGGAGTGGTTGACCAGATGGAGACTGGTCATAGCCCTGCTTGGCTAGCCACTGGGGAGCTCATCATGGGTCTGGATGCTAGGCGACTTGACCCAACCCGGCAACTGACGGGTAGCACCCTCATTCTGCAGGTATACGTCTCGCGATTTTTCAATTTTTTCTTTTCTCTCTTTTTTTGCTTCGCGGTTTCTTGAGGTCCGTAAGTCACTCGATCGAGTGGACCCATCACTCGATCAAGTGATGTCTGCAAAGTGCTTCTACCGGTCTGTGGTGGGCTGACTCGATCGAGTCAGATGGTGTACTCGATCGAGTGTCACACCTGACGAGTTTCTGGTTGTCTTAGGGAGTCTTACTCGATCGAGTCAGATGGTGTACTCGATCGAGTGGGCTGTAGCGAACCATTCCGTTGCTCATAAATTCTGTGTATACTTTTTGCAGGTTTGGCTGTCGGAGCGCTTATCGATCATAGAGCCTCCTCCGAGCGTTCCCAACTACCGTAGCAGCCAAATTAGTTCTAGGGGGCGCCGGATAAGCTCGAATCACCATATAAATCGAGCTTACTGGGACGAGGAGTTGGTGTTCCACGGTGGTCCATTGATTAGGTGGACGGTTGCTTGGTGGTTCCTTTCTAAGCTGACGGGGTTGGCCAAGAGGGACCAAGCTCGTTACCTTGTGATCCTGTCCCTTGACTGGACAGTTCACATCTACCCGGACCGCATCCTGAGGCAGTTCGGTTCGTCTCAGCGCATTCCTGAGACTGAAGCCATTATTAGCGTGTCGCTCCAACTGACGGACGCTATGTGCGACACCTGGTTGCAGAGATGGTTTACTCGTCCTACATGGACTATTCCCAACCCTTGCCAATCCGCTTGGGTTTCTCGAGCCTATGAGAAATGGACTTCTGAGGAGTCCGAGGAGGCTCGCAAAGCTCTGAAGGTCGATGAGGCCTTCAAACTGACAATAGGGGATTCTACGATGAGGGAGAGACCCCTGCTACCTTAGTCCGATTAGAGTCGGGTCTTAAGTCACATACTAAGACTCGAGCTAAAGATGCCGGTGCTAGTGGCACGCGGGGGCGGGAAAGCCCCCAGACTGACTTGGAGCGACGACTTGGGCCAAGGCTGGCGGCCCGGGACCGATTAGGTCCGCGTGACCGGCTCCCTGAGCCTGTGAGGGCCCGACTTGGGCCTATCGAGGTGGATGAGGACTCGAGTTCCAAGAAGCGAGTCCGGGTTAAAGAGGTCCCTGTGGTGATTCGGGAACGCTCTCCTCCGCGTCGTCGTCAGTGGACGGCCAAGGAGGCCAAGGACAAGGGGAAGGGCAAGATGCCCTAGATACCGAGTCCTTAGTTTTTTTTTATTATTTAAATATTATTACTATTTTTGTCATGTGTTTTTTTTTGTGATTTTTTGGATTCCTACATTTGTAATTTTCCCAAGTTTATTGGGGTTCTTTTTTGTGATAATTAATAAAAGGAAGTTTATTATTTAAACCGTTCCTGTCTTTTCTCGATTGTATTGGTTGTGCCCTTTTGAGGGGCTGCCTACGTATCTGCAATTAGCAGAATCAAACCAACGTAGTTCAGGCTTAAGAAATTTGCAATCTCGAATTACACCAAGACTAATGGTTCAAAATGCTTTGCGACAGTAGAATAAATAATTCTAGCTCATTGACTTGCTTTTTGTAAAATAAATGATTTTGATAAAAATTGCTAATGACATTGAGAAATGGCTAAGGGTAGTAACGCTTCAGCTGGTCCAGGTTGGTTGGGTTAACGAACTCATTCCCGTCCAGGTCCGTCAGCATTACTGCTCCCCCTGATAGGATTTTCTTCACCAGATATGGCCCAGCCCAGTTGGGTTTGAATTTTTCCCTTGGGTCCACTGGTAGTAAAGCTCGAACAGACTTAAGGACTAGATCCCCTTCTTTAATATTTCTGGGCCTTACCCGCTTGTTAAAAGCCCGTTGGATCCGTTTCTGGTAAATTTGGATGTTGTTGAGAGCGCGGGATCGTCGTTCGTCTAGTAGAACCAACGAATCGTACCGTGCTCGAACCCAGTCAGCTTCGGGTACTTGACTTTCTAGCAGAATTCTGAGGGACGGTACCTCTAGCTCAACTGGTTGGACTGCCTCCATCCCATAGGTTAGGTAGTATGGTGTCGCCCCGGTTGCGGTGCGAATTGATGTTCGGTACCCCCATAGGGCGAAAGGTATTTTGTCGGGCCAGTCCCGATAATTATCAGCCATCTTTTTGAGTATGGTGACAATCGTTTTATTAGCTGCCTCTACTGCTCCGTTCGTTTGGGGACGGAATGGCGAGGACGTGTGCCTTTGAATTTTGTATTTAGCCAGTAAGGCCGCGGTCTCAGCTTGGAAATGAGTTCCATGATCACTGATAAATTCATGCGGGATTCCATACCGACATATTATCTTGTTTTGGATAAATTTGGCGACATGTTTAGCATTGAGGATGCGATATGATTCAGCTTCGACCCATTTGGTGAAATAGTCGATAGCTACCAAAATGTAGCAGTGCCCGCCAGTACCGGAGGGATTCACCTTCCCGATTATGTCGATACCCCATGTTGAGAATGGTCAGGGTGACGTCATGGTATAGAGCAGAGATGGCGGCATATGTTGCACATTGCCAAAGATTTGGCAGTTATGGCAATGTTTGACATATAACTGGCAGTCGGCCTCCATGGTGTTCCAGTAATACCCGAGCCTCATGATTTTTCGGACCAGCATGTGAGCATTCATGTGTGGACCGTTTTCGCCATCATGTACTTCGGCCATTACTTTCTCGGCCTTATATTTGTCAACACAAAGGAGAAGAGCCCCCTGTGCCGTCTTTTTGTATAGTTGCCCGTCATCAGTACGGATGAACTGGGTGGCTAGCCTCCGTAAGGCTTTCTTGGCTCGACCCTCGGTCCCGGGAGGATACTCTCCGCTGGTCAGGTATGTTAACACGGCCTTGTACCATGGTACGGGATCGGTTATCTCGATGTCTTCAATGTCATGGATGTACGCCGGTTCAGATCGTCTTTCGACACAAATTGGCATACTGGTCACGTGGTCGGGAATGTTCAGTAGAGACGCCAATTTTGAGAATGCATCTGCAAACTGATTTTCTTCCCGAGGCAGGTATATGTACTCTACCTTTTGGAATTGTTTCTCGAGATCCCTTACTCGTGCCTGGTAGGCCACGAGATTAGCATTCCGAGTCTTCCATTTTTGAAGTGCTTGGTTAATGACCAAGGATGAGTCGCCATGTACCCGGAGATTTGTGATCCCTAGGTTGGCGGCGGCTTGTAGCCCATAAATGCATGCTTCGTACTCTGCTGCATTATTGGTAACGTCAAAGTCCAGCTTGATGGAGACGGGAGTATGCTCCCCTCTTGGTGAAATTAGGAGGATCCCGACTCCGAATCCTCGAAAATTAGATGCTCCGTCGAAGTATAAATCCCATGTCTCGGCATCGGTATGGAAAATATCTTCGTCTGGGAAGGACCAGGTGTCGGTGTGTCCTTCCTCGGTTACCGGGCTGTCAGCGAGGAATTCAGCTACTATTCGCCCCTTAATAGCTTTTAAAGGTACAAATTTCAGGTCGAACTCTGCCAACATTAGAGTCCATCTTGAAATTCGGCCATTGAGGATGGGTTTTTCGAAGAGGTACTTGATCGGGTCCATCTTGGATAGGACATGAACCTCATAGCTGAGCATATAGTGTCGAAGCTTCTTAGTGGCCCAGACTAGAGCCAAGCACGTCTTTTCGAGCGTGGTATATTTGCACTCATACTCTAAAAACTTCTTGCTGATGTAATAAATGGCTCGTTCTTCAGAGTCAACTGTCTGAGCCAGCATAGCCCCCATGGCTGTCTCGGTCGTTGTTAGGTATAACGATAGAGGCAAACCGGGTTGAGGTGGCATCAAAACTGGCGGAGCAGGCAGAATTTCTTTGATTTTGTCGAAAGCAGCTTGGCACTTGTCATCCCATAGTATCCGTTCCCCTATTTTCAGTTTCTTGAAAATTGGTTCACACACCATGGTTAGCTTGGAAATGAATCGACTAATATACTGGACTTTCCCGAGAAATCCCCTTATTTCTTTTTCGGTTTTAGGAGCTTGCATCTCGGTAATGGCTTTGATTTTAGCTGGATCGACTTCGATACCTCGTTGGCTAACGATATGACCCAGTAATTTGCCTGACGTTACCCCGAAACTGCACTTTTGAGGGTTTAGCCTCATGTTGTATTTGCGCAATCGGGTGAAGAATTTTCTTAGGGTGGTGATGTGACCGTCCCGTTCTTTGGATTTGACGATCATGTCAACAACATAAACCTCTACCTCTTTATGAATCATGTCGTGTAGTAAAGTGGTAGCGGTTCTTTGGTATGTGGCCCAGGCATTAATGAGACCAAATGGCATGACGGTGTAGCAGTAAGTACCCCAAGGTGTAGTGAAGGTAGTCTTACTCATATCTTCTTCCGCCATCTTGATTTGATTATATCCGGCATACCCGTCCATGAATGACAGGAGGGCATGATCGGTCGTGTTATCCACCAGTATATCGATGTGTGGTAACGGAAAATCATCCTTCGGGCTTGCTTTGTTAAGGTCCCAAAAATCTACGCACACTCGCACCTTACCGTCCTTTTTAGGAACCGGCACGATGTTTGCAACCCAGTCCGGATATTCGGACACTTGTATGAAGCCGGCTTTGAACTGTTTGTCGACTTCTTCCTTTACTTTGAGAGACCACTCGGGCCTCATTCGACGAAGCTTCTGTTTGACCGGTTTGCACCCGTCTTTGATTGGTATGCGGTGCTCGGCTATTTCCCGGTCTATCCCCGGCATGTCCTTGTAGGACCATGCGAAGACGTCTTTGAACTCTTGGAGGAGATTTGTGAACTGTTGTTTCTCCTCGGGATCTAAGGATAACCCTATCTTAAGTATCTGAGGCTCTAAGGTTGTTCCCACGTTTATGGACTCGGTCTCTTCGATTACCGGGTTCCGGGATTCCCTTTGCTCTAGTTGCTCGATCAGATGTGGAGGTAAGGGTACCTGTTCGTCGGATTTCTCAATGTCATAGCATAAATCATTTTTGAAAACGGAATTTAAAAGAACAAGTCGTAAGCAGAACGGTTGTTATTATTGATTGAAAACTTGGAAAACAGCTCAAAGAGAGCAGCCATCTGATCATTGGTCAGTGGCGGAATTGGTAAGGCACTCGGGACAGACCCCGAAGTGCCAGCAGCAGGAATGATAGAAGGGAGGGGGGTTACAGGAGTGACTCTAGCACCGACGCCTCTAGACTCGACCTCAGACTCAGACAAAGACTCCGACTCAGACTCGGACTCAGACTCAGGCATGTCTCCCTCTCCGGTGACCAGCTTATAGATCTTTCCTTGACTGTCAGTCCACTTGACAGTCTTCCTCCAGGCCCTTTTTCCCGTCTCGGAACCAACATCCGAGATCAGCTTGGTCGGGTCAAACCTGTTGCTGCGGAGGATCAGGTTGACCAGGTCTTCCTTTGGAGTCGGGGCTATGGTGTCTTCCCCGAAGAGCAGCCCTAGCGCGGGCTCGGCATCATCCGCTCCGTCGGACTGGATGAGGGCGAACACCTCATCCGGGATGTAGTTGCAATCCCGGGCCAAGTGGGTCCCGAGGTGCGTAGCATTGGGTTGGTAGAGTCCAACCTGGATGGCCCCGAATACGGGTGTGACAAAGTAGTCAGACAACCGTGGGCTATAAGGGCTCAAGTAGATACCCTTCATGATGTTGCAGGCCTTTTCGATTCCTACTCGGACAACGTTGTCCGGAGTGAGGGCATAGCCAAGGCCGAAGTGAGAGTCTTCGTCCTTGAGAACCTCGATGATCTTCCCAGCTGGAAGGTCGGGTCGAGAGGTAGCCCCCGGAAGGTACCCTAGGTTCTGTAGCATTGTGTCAATGCTCGTGGTGAAGCAAGGCCTAAAAAGGTACTCTTCCTCGATCATCCCCACAAAGTCGAACCCCCAGAGGTCTGTGCGGCCCGTGACGTTACAGCTAGCCACGGTCATTGGGGTTGCCTCTAAAGTAACAACATTGTCGAGTAGAGGCATCTTGATCTTACGGTAGAGGGTGGAGGACACAACTTTCACCGCATGAATCCATGGCCTTCCTAGGAGCAAGTTGAATGATGAGGTGACATCAATCACCTGGAATTCAAGCTCCTTTTCTATCAGGCCTGTGATGATGGTCAGTTTTATGGCCCCAGCTACCGACTTTGGACTCCCATCAAAGGCTTGGATGGTTTGAGCAGTCGGGATATAGTCAGCCTCGGTAATGCCGAGGGCTTTGGCGGTCCTTAGAGGAAGGACATTCACGGCTGACCCGTCATCGACTAGGGTCATCGGGAGGTATTTGCCCCGGCAAATCACCGTGATGTAAAGGGCCAGGTTGTGGGAGGCCCCGAATGTCGGCAGATCGGCTTCGGAAAATGTGATCATTAGGCCTCCTTCTTTGGCCTTACCCTTTAGGTGGGGTAGGACCGTGGCTACAATTTCAGCGGGGGTAGCCAAAGAGTCGATCTTGACTTGATCGAGAGCCTTTGTAAGTGCTTCTCGATGTTCTTGAGAGCTAACAAGAAGTTGCCATATAGTGAGGTCAACTCGGGTTCTTCTCAGTTGTTTCACAATAGCCGTTTCAGCGGTTGGCTCCTCAGGGGCGACTTCCATCTCGAGTGGACCGGTGATGGTTGCCGGGATAGGGGTGTCCCTAGTGCTTGTGGCTAAATAGGGACGACCAAGGTTGTTGCTGGCTAGGACCCGAGTTTTGGCCTCTCGAATCTGTTCAGGGGTAATGGGAACGGTTTCCCCCTTAGCGAGGTAGATATCATCCTCGTCGTCGAACCAGATCCCGTTCACTTGCGGGATGAAGGGAGAGATAAGGTGAGAGCAGTCAATCACCTCCCCGGCAAAGATGGCATGGGAGCTGAAAGGGTTCTCCTTGTTGCTGGGCTTATCTCCGGGTAGCGGGATTTTACCGCTCTCGATCAGGTCTTGGATCAAGTGTTTCAGCTTCCAACACTTTTCGGTATCATGCCCATTGCCCCGGTGGTATTGGCAATAGGCCTGAGCATTGTAGTTCTTGGAGCGTCGCTCGACCGGAACTTCAGGAGTTGGGCCTATCGGTTGGATTAGGCCCTTGGAGGACAACCTTTGTAAGGCATAGGTATAAGTGGTACCTATATCAGTGAAGACCCGAGGTGGGGTGTTCTTCTTGGACGGGGCATCTAGTAGATTAACCGCGTCAAAAATGCTGCGGGTTGCAGCCTGGGGCTTAGTGGTGGAGGAAGAGGCCCCTTGGTATCCTTTGCTAGCAGCCTTAGTGAGGCTTTCTAGTCTCAGGTCGTCTTCGATCCTCATACCCATTTCAGTAAGGGTGGTGAAATTGGGTATGACAACATATCGGAGGTGAACCCGGTAGGAGGGGTGGAGGTTCTTGACAAAAGCCTCCACTAGAGTCTTCTCATTGGGCTTATCGACAAACTTCACGCTCTCGGCCCTCCAGCGTTGAAGGTACTTGGTGAAACCTTCTTTTGGCTCTTGGGCTATAACCTCCAGAGATCTCATTGTGGTTTGGATCTCGGTGTTGTCAGCATAGTTCCGAGCGAACTCGGTAGCCACATCATCCCATGTAGGGTATTTTTTTGGGTCTAGCCTGTAGTACCAGGCCCGTAGGTGCTTCTCAAGGGATGCAGCAAAGAGATTCTTGAACATGGTAGAATCCACTCCCTTGATGGCCATGAATTCCTTGAAGGCCCGCACATGTAGTAACGGGTCCTCAGTTCCCTCGAACATGGGCAAACCTGTGAGGTTCAGGTTTGCGGGCAGCTTGTCACTCAGCGGGTTGTACTCTCGACTATTCTCCCGATGAATGTTGTTGCTTCCAGCCAAATGGACTTGTTCCTCTAGCCGGCGCACCGCGCTGACTAGTTCAGCAAGAGGCTCATTGGCCTCGACATTAGGAGCCCTTTGCTCCACCGTAGCTAGGCGAGCAACAATGGCTACCTGGCCAGCCCTCATTTCGGTCAGTTGGGCTTCGATGTCGGTCTGCTTCGCGACCATGGCGTCCAAAGAGGTTTGTAGGCTGTTCAAAGTAGCCATCCTTCGAGCGTGTCTAGTTGCTGGCGGCCTGTCTGTAAGAACACCGCGTAATCAGAAACTGAACCCAGATCTTGGTAAAAAAGGAAAAGTATATCCCGAGCGACACTAGGAAAGAAGACTAGAGACTCGAGAAAGACATCTAGACGGATGACTCGATGGGTGGTATAACTTCCTTAGGATTTTGGCTTTGTGGGCCTAATCCCGTTCGAAGGAAGGTCCACGTGAGACTTTTTCCCCAGACTTTTGACTCGAGTGTATGGACGGACTTTCCTTTGTAGGGGTATGCCCTACGCGGGTCGGTCGTGCCTTGACGGATAAGGCGGACTCGGGAAAGGGGGGAAACTCGTGATATAGGATCAGCGGAGTTTCGACGCTATAGACCTTCGACATACTATGCAAAGACCCGACACACGGCTAGACGGTAGGTCCTATAATAAGGAAGGTTTACTAGGATAGTTGGATGTTTGAAATTTGAATATTAAGTGGATGAATTTCCGAGAGTTTGGAAATTAAAAACGGAATTTCGAAAACCAAGATTAGAATTTTGAAAACTCAGAAAATCGAGATGGTGTTGGAAATTCATGAATTAAAACGGGCAGCATGCCGACTAGAGAAAAAGGATATTTTGAGTCAAATCATTTGATCCTAAATTTCGGCGGCATTCCGAGCTTTGAAAATTGGATATTTTGAAAAGACGGGTCCCGAAACGGACAGCATTTCGGGTTTTTCAAAATTTGGGTGTTTTGGAAAAATGCATTTTTTGAAATGACGGTTTTTCGAAAAATGACACGGAAACCAAGTAGCACGTAGTCACGCAAGCATTATAACGACGCTTATGTATGCTTTACACTAAGTCTCGGTCGGTCAAAGTAGGGTCTATACCAACAACGATCGCATTCTCACGAAACGGGACGGACTTCCTAGCCGATTTGGAACTAGGACCTGCCGTAAAACCCCGGTGAGTTCCGCCATCGAAGTCTTTAGTGCACCCATGTAGGAATGCACCGTGGTATAGTGGGACGTCGGTCACAAGTAACCGGCCCGGGCAAAATTTGGGTTATGCATGAACCATTAAACTAATGCGCGCACACTAATATACGAACGATTTCTCTTCGAGTCTCACCCCAGGAACCCCGATGACATGTGGTACATCAGGTATCCCCAGCGGATTCGCCAAATTGTGGACATAACGTAGGTCCACCCCGACGCGGCCACGCGCGGGTTTGGGTAGGCGAATGAATCTCGTGGTGAGATTGCTCTCGGGTTCGAAATTTAAGTCAAAATGGAGTCGCCACCGAATTTTGTGGTTATTCGGAACCATACGAGCCCACTCTATGTCGTCACGGGCTATACACAAAGTAAGCCCACTTCGATTTCAGAGTTTATTGGGCTCGTCCCTTTGCATTGCAATATCGATACCATCTAAACCGGCTTTCGTATATAGAATGACTCTCGTGCGCCAAGGGTTTCGGACATCCGGAAACCAAAGGTTCTGAGTAAGGGGTGAGGGTACGTGTTGGGAAGCCCACTAAGGACACCCAACCCCGCCCGCACATGGCCGCCTCTACTAAGACATCGTTCGTGTTCGTGTGAGCGCACTAGTAAAACGATTAAATGATATGCAAACAACGTTTTCGGGCTAAGCATGCGAATAGTATGTGAACTACGTCATTTAATGCATCTTAATTATGATCGAAATGGTTTAGCATGCGAGGTTCATTTATAAAGCGATAAGCAAGTATATAAATGAAACTCAAACGTAAATAACGTACAAGTTACACGGGCGGAAATACAACCCGGCCAATACAAAAGTTACATAAACGATATGGAAACGGTATAATAAATAAATAAAGGTTACGGACGGACCCATATATAAACTTGACCACGAAATGTGTAAGTGGACTAACTCCGTTTAAATGCATATTATGTTGCACATTAAACGAAGGACGGAGACATAGGGCCTAAGCGTGATGCTAGCCCGATCCTATGTCTCGATGCCTTATCCCGACTTATCACGTCGAAAAATCGATCAAAGTCGTTCTACGTGTCGTGATGTGCATGGTTTTGAAAATAGGATAGTCACGTGATAGTCTTTACACGTGATGACTAATGTCGATAAAAGGACGAGGCTTGAAAGTGTGTGTCAAGGCCCTCGGTTTTCTGGGTTACAGGACCCACTCGGTCGAGTCATGGTCTGACTCGGTCGAGTGCGTCCTCAAAAAAGTTTCTGCCCAGTGTTATGGACGCTACTCGATCGAGTGGCCTATGCACTCGGTCGAGTAGCCCCTCGAAAAGGGTTCTGTCCAGTCTGATGGACGCTACTCGATCGAGCGGCCTATGCACTCGGTCGAGTAGCCCCTGTACGAGTGTCAACTCGTCTCGTTTTTTAGGTTGAAAACGACGGTCGGTCGAGTTAAATACAAATATCGTACGATTTGAATTTAACTCGACCTCCGGTACTATAATCGTGTACATGTACGATTATAATACCGTTGTCGGGATTTTACGAAACGTTTACGTTAGAAAATTTGAATTTGCGACGGAATGCCTCCCTCTACGTCACGACATCGAAACTAACCCTTTCGGGTTATGTGATGTCGGTTTTCGTGTCAACGGGTTCCGCACTAATTAAAATGGGATCGAATATGTTCAACTACGATTAGTCGCGATCACTTCGCACCCTTGAGCACATTGGGGCGGGGCTCCTCGAAAGGGCTCCACCTCCGTCGTTACTTGTAAAGGGATTAGACGGACTTTAGGCGACAATTATAGTCAAACGTATCCGAAACCGAATTTTCGGTATTAATATATATATATATATATATATATATATATATATATATATATATATATATATATATATATATATATATATATATATATATATATATATATATATATATATATATATATATATATATATATATATATATATATATATACGCGGTATGATAGTAATGTGTTAGTAACGCGAAATAGAAAAGTTAGTATGCGAAAATGTAAAAGTTAGGATGTTAGAGTTAGAGTGTTAGAATTATAATACTAGTATAAGTATAATATTAACAATACAAAAAAAACGTAAAATAAAGAGGACAAAGATCGAAATGAGGTTTAGGACACCCTCAACATACATGCTTAGTAGGGACCTCGGAAATGGACTCGCGAATAGTGACGGGACTATGGAGTATCGAGGATGTATGTAAGTTATGGTGTATGTGTGTGTATGGATAAAAATGTCGGTTTTTTCGAGGGACAAGGGACTCGGTTTTTATGTGTGCTTGCTTAGGGTTGTAATGTGTAGAGTGTAGAAGGATTAGGGTAATAGTTTAGTGTAAGTTTGCATTAGGTAAAAACTTAAATGCAAAAGGGTTGGAGGGGGTATTTATAGAGTTTACCCCACGACCTAGGGTCACTCGATCGAGTGGCCCTAGTGCACTCGGTCGAGTGCCCTAGAAAATGGGCCTGATCCGATCTTTGACGCTCCACTCGACCGAGTGGGTCAATCCACTCGATCGAGTGGGTCAATCCACTCGATCGAGTGGATAAGGTAAATCGAGGTAAAAGAGGAAGGTGTTGACTTGATTGATTGTGTGATCTTTTTTGAATTTAGAAATGGGCGCCAGCTTCTAGAAGGTGTACTTGGGCTGTTTTTGTGACGGGTTCGTCTTTGACCGGTTTTGACCCGGTCGCCAAAAGACGGGATTTATTTTTGGTGTCGGTTTTGGCCCAAATTAGTCTTATTTTGCTCGGAACGACCCACTGGGCCTGAATTTGGTGTCTGCTTTGTGAGATTATTACTCCGCTAAAAGTCCATGTCAGATATTATTGATTTCGGGTCCAAATCCGAGTATACTAAGTCACGTTTGCGTCCGATCATCATCGGGTGTTTGTCGGGAACTGCCATAGACACTAGCAGGCAAAATGCGGGTGTCTACAGTATGTCATATAATGTGGAAAAATTTTAAAAGTTGAAAATTTACATGTTTCGATATTTTTATCGCTTTTACGAGATTAACGAATAAATCGTCGTATTAATTTGTAAAACCGTAATATTCGGCCTAAACTTGTAATATATGATTATATTCTGTAAAAATAAGGTTTTGGATGATTTTAAATAATTTGGTATTTTTTTGATATTTTAGTTATCGATTATTGAATTATTATCGTTCACGGAAAAAAATGATTAAAGGCCAATTTTTAGTTCTAGCACTTAAACATTTTATTTTCACCTGACATTTTTAGTGGATGATATTTCTGTTGAAAAAGAATTTTCTAAATTTTTTTCATAATATTTTGGAATTTTTAAGAGGGTGATTTAATTAATCAGTTTAAATGATCGTTTATCGTTAAAACCGTGTTTGTCGTTTTAATTTCCGATTTTCTGGTCTTTGTTTTAAATCTGGAAAAAAAATGTGTTTCTGATGTTTTCATGATAAATGTATTTTTATGATTTATATTGCTTTAATAAAATGTTAGAAACGACAAGTTTTATTAAGATAATCGTTAATTGCGAAAATGGGTTTTAAAAGACGGTTTTAACAGAATTTGTTAAATCTGGAATTTTGGATATCAAGAAAAATGGTTAGTTTCTGGAAAATGATGATTTTTGAGTTTAGTATTAATTTTTGGATATTAATACTTAAATCGTTTGTAATTATTTTTTTTATTAATCGTTACTGTCGAGATTAGACGATTAACGAGAAAACCCTTTAAAAAATCTAGTTTAAGGATTCTGCAAAAAAAAAAATTCTGGACAGAATGTCCAAAAATGGGTTTTAATTGTTTTACGTAATTTTTTACTATTTATCAAGTCTTTAACTAATAGTAATGATTTTTCCTCAAAATTACGATTTATCGTTAAAATGCCCCGTTCCACCTAAATGACTTGTTTTTCCAGCAATTTTGATAATACTTAAGTCTGAAACTTTAAGAGTTAAATCATCCCTTATCATATTGTAAATTTGTTTGATGATTTAATGAAATAAAAGACGTTAAACGATTTGTTTTTACATTTGCCGTAAAATCCTATTTATGTTCGTATTGTCCAAACTAATAATAATTAGGGAATTTTAGTTTTATAATTTTTGGAAACACCCTAATTAGTAGTACTAAAGTGTTTAAGACATTTTTAATTATTTTATAAACATTTGTATGGTTTTTCAATAATTTCATAAACTCAAAGGTTCTCACTTTAATAATTAATATCGTTAAGGCCGAAAATATTAGTTTTATAAATCTATATCATTTACAAAAAATGTTGTACTAGTATGAACTAATATTTTTGATATATTGATATGATGATATTTTTGATAAACTTTCTAAAAATAGAAGTTTCCTAAAATAGAAAGTTTCCTCTTTTGGAAAGTGACTGTTTTTCCTTTTTGTTCTCTTATTATTATATTGATTATATCTTTTGAATATCGATAATGGCTTTGTTTTGGAGTCATGGAATAAAGACAAGTGTGGGTTTAGAGTGATATTGTCTGAGATGTACGTTTTTGCCATCAACTGTAACGCTGGTGTGTCTTTATGGGGCACATTGGTTGTTGAACTGAGCATGATTTGTGGTTAGGAGAGTGTGCATTGTGTCCTTAAGCTACATATCGCATCGTGTTAGTCGCCGTCAGTTGCACTGGATACATTTGGTGTCCAGGAAGGGTGTATACTACTTAAACCAGGATCTCGTTGCACGCAGTTCTGTTATAGTTGAGTTGCCTAGTTAGAGACTGGATTTTGTTATGAATTAAGTCGACAGTTCTCGAAGCTAGTTTCCAGTATTATCCTAGTGAAAGTCTAGATTCTACATTACTCCCCTCCATAACGCCATTTTGACTATTATATTATTATCGATATAATTTGGTTTGCAGGTTGGCAAACGTTTTATGTTTCATTACGTGAAGTTTTTCACTGAAAGCTTATTTTTATTATAATGTTTTACTATTTTCCGTTTTACTATTTTTCTATAATTGTAATTATAGTTTTAAAATCTTGTTATACGGATGGAAGAATGTTGACGTTGCTCCCACTGATTGTGGCTGTTATGTTTTAACATGGCAGGTATACGTGTTTCCGGTTGTGGGCTAGCGAGTAGTGTGGATCCTGCTTGTTTATATTAATAATTATGTCTTATGGATTTTTCAAACCCCATTTATGGATTGTTTTAAATTTTGGCCGTTTTATTTAAGGCCTATTGTTTGACTTTACCATTTTAATTTTACTAAGACGTAGTTACATTGTGTTTTAATCCCGACTCAACAGTGCTTCCGCCACTGTATCGCGTTAGATTTTCTAGAGGGATTACATGCGCGCGCAGGCTCGGTCCATATTCCTACACCTTTCTGAGTCCAATATAGGAACCAAGTCATCCCGAGCATTCCTCCTTTTAAATTCTCCAAATCCCAAAATATCAATTTTTTACTCCCCTGCGGTAATCGAGTCGGTGTTTCGCCTAAATGCTTCATTTAAAACATGATGTGGTTGCATACAGGTACACCCAAGACATCAGAAGCAAGTTGAAAATCCCCATGGAGCTATCATCATCATGATAGGTATGACCCTCTACTTATGGCTGGCGAGCCCTTCACGCGAGTCTAACAGACTATAAACCACCCAACCGGAAGGCTGCCAAGTTGTATTCCTCAATTGACCTGGTGGCTACTCTGACTTTCACCTTGTCCAAGCCTCAGTCAGAGTGGGGGCTCTTTAAACACCCACATCTTGCCTGCTCATGTCCGTATCTGTAACAACCCGACTTATGGTATATATTTAAACTATCGTTATCGTTTTATTTACTTCGTCATAAGTTTTGTGTCGGGGAGCGAAATTCGGGACGAAGTTCCTTGTAAGGAGGGTGGACTGCAATACCCGACATAATTATCCATGTTAATTTGCGTATGTTAGTTTGCTGATTGGGTGGTCGGTTAACTATTGATTAGTTGGTTGGTCAGGTCGGTATAGTGGTCGTCCCGTAGTGGGAGATGAACTTCGGGACGAAGTTCCTTATAAGAAGAGTAGATTGTAATACTCGTGATTTATATAGAAGTCACCCCGAGTCAAGTCAAGTCTCATGAGCCCAACTTACTTCCGGGTCCAACCTAGAAGGAAATAACCCTCATACTGTAGACACCCGCATTTTGCCTGCTAGTGTCTATAGCAGTTCCCGACAAACACCCGATGATGATCGGACGCAAACGTGACTTGGTATACTCGGATTTGGACCCGAAATCAATAATATCTGACTTGGACTTTTAGCGGAGTAATAATCTCACAAAACAGACCTCAAAGCCAGGCCCAGTGGATCGTTCCGAGCAAAATAAGATTAATTTGGGCCAAAACCGACACCAAAAATAAATCCCGTCTTTTGGCGACCGGGTCAAAACCCGCTCAGAAACGAACCTGTCACAAAAACAGCCCAAATGCATCTTCTAGAAGCTGGCACCCAATCCCAAATTCAAAAAAGATAACAAAAATCAATCAAAACAACAATATCAATTCCTTCCTATTTTACCTCGATTTACCTGATCCACTCGATCGAGTGGATTGACCCACTCGGTCGAGTGGATTGACCCACTCGGTCGAGTGGAGCGTCAAAAACTGGATCAGGCCCATTTTCTAGGGCACTAGACCGAGTGCACTAGGGCCACTCGATCGAGTGACCCTAGGTCGTGGGGTAAACTCTATAAATACCCCACGACCTTCACTCATTTGACAAGGTTTTTTTACCTGATTTTAGCCTACATTTTCACCCTAATCCTTCTATACTCTACACACTACAACCCTAAGCAAGCATATACAAAAACCCGAGTCCTTTGTCCCTCAAAAAACCGACAAACACACACCACACACACACACACACTATAACTTGCATATATCCTCGATACTCCGACGTCCCGTCACTATTCGCGAGTCCATTTCCGAGGTCCCTACTAAGCATGTATGTTGAGGGTTTCCTAAACCCCATTTCGATCTTTGTTACTCTTTTATTTACGTTTTTTCTATCGTTCATATTATATCTATACCAGTATTGTAATTCTAACATCTAACATAATCCTAACATTTTACATTTTTGCATACCAACTTTTTACATTCGCGTTACTAATATTACTATACCGTGTATATATATAAACTAGTATCAAAAGTCCGGTTCTAAATCCGTTTGACTACGATGTTTGCCTAAAGTCCGTCTAATCCCTTTACGAGCAACGACGGAGGTGGAGCCCTTTCGAGGAGCCCCGCCCCAATGTACTCAAGGGCGTGACGTGATCGCAATCGGTCGTAGTTGAACGTATTTAATTCCATTTCTATAATTGGTACGGAACCCATTGACACGAAAACCGACATCACATAACCCAAAAGGGTTAGTTTCGATGTCGTGACGTAGAGGGATGCATTCTGTTGCTAATTCAAAGTTTCTACGTAAATGTTTTCATAAAATCCCGAGAACGGTATTATAATCGTACGCGTACACGATTATAGTACCGGAGGTCAAGTTAAATTCAAATCGCGCGATATTTGTATTTAATTTGACCGACCGTCGATTTTAAACCCCAAAAACGAAACGAGTTAACACTCGTACAGGGGCTACTCGACCGAGTGCATAGGCTACTCGATCAAGTAGCGTCCATAAAACTGGGCAGACCCCTTTTCGAGGACACACTCGACCGAGTCAGACCATGACTCGACCGAGTGGGTCTTGTAACCCAGAAAACCGAGGGCCTTGACACAGATTTCAAGCCTCGTCCTTTCATCGACATTAGTCATCACGTGTAAAGACAATCACGTGATTTTCTATTTTTTCAAAAACTCATGCATATCATATCACTTTAAACGACTTTGATCGATTCCTCGACGTGATAAGTCGGGACAAGGCATCGAGGCATAGGATCGGGCTAGCATCACGCTTAGGTCCCATGTCTCCGTCCTTCGTTTAATACACAACGCAATGTGTATTTAATCGGGGTTTGTCCGTTTATGCAATTCACGGTCTAGCTCACATACGGGTCCGTTCCTAACTTTTTTTACTTATTTCGTTTGTATATCATTTGCAATTTTTGTATTGGCCGGGTTGTATTTCCGCCCGTGTAACTTGTACGTTATTTATCTTGAGTTTCATTTATTTATTCGCTTATCGTTTTATAAATGAACCTTGCATGCTAAACCACTTCGACCAAAATTAAGATGCATTAAATGACGTAGTTCATATACTATTCACATGCTTAGCCCGAAAACGCTGTTTGCATATCATTTAGTCATTTTACTAGCGCGCGCACACGAACACGAGCGATGTCTTAGTAGAGGCCGCCATGTGCGGGCGGGGTTGGGTGTCCTTAGTGGGCTTCCCAACACGTACCCTCACCCCTTACTCAGAACCTTTGGTTTCCGGATGTCCGAAACCCTTGGCGCACGAGAGTCATTCTATATACGAAAGTCGGTTTAAACGTTATCGATATTGCAATGCAAAGGGACGAGCCCAATGAACTCTGAAATCGAAGTGGGCTTACTTTGTGTATATCCCATGACGACATAGAGTGGGCTCGTATGGTTCCGAATAACCACAAAATTCGGTGGCGACTCCATTTTGACTTAAATTTCGAACCCGAGAACAATCTCACCACGAGATTCATTCGCCTACCCAAACCCGCGCGTGGCCGCGTCGGGGTGGACCTACGTCATGTCCACAATTTGGCGACTCCGCTGGGGATACCTGATGTACCACATGTCATCGAGGTTCCTAGGGTGAGACTCGAAGAGAAATCGTTCGAATATTAGTGTGCGCGCATTAGTTTAATGATTCATGCATAACCCAAATTTTGCCCGGGCCGGTTACTTGTGACCGACGTCCCACTATACCACGGTGCATTCCTACATGGGTGCACTAAAGACTTCGATGGCGGAACTCACCGGGGTTTTACGGCAGGTCCTAGTTCCAAATCGGTTAGGAAGTCCGTCCCATTTCGTGAGAATGCTATCGTTGTTGGTATAGACCCTACTTTGACCGACCGAGACTTAGTGTAAAGCATACAAAAGCGTCGTTATAATGCTTGTTTGACTACGTGCTATTTGGTTTCCGTGTCATTTTTCAAAAAACCGTCATTTCAAAAAATGCATCTTCCCAAAAAACACCCAAATTTTGAAAAACCCGAAATGCTGTCCGTTTCGGGACCCGTCTTTTCAAAATATCCAATTTTCAAAACTCGGAATGCCGCCGAAATTTAGGATCAATGATTTGACTCAAAATATCCTTTTTCTCTAGTCGGCATGCTGCCCATTTTAATTCTTGGATTTCCAACACCATTCCGATTTTCTGAATTTTCAAAATTCTAATCTTGGTTTTCGAAATCCTGTGTCCAATTTCCAAACTCTCGGAAGTTCACTCATTTTATATTCAAAATTCAAACATCCAACTATCCTAGTAAACCTTCCTTATTATAGGACCTACCGTCTAGCCGTGTGTCGGGTCTTTGCATAGTATGTCGAAGGTCAATAGCGTCGAAACTCCGCTGATCATATATCACGAGTTTCCCCCCTTTCCCGAGTCCGCCTTATCCGTCAAGGCACGACCAACCCGCGTAGGGCATACCCCTACAAAGGAAAGTCCGTCCATACACTCGAGTCAAAGTCTGGGGAAAAGTCTCACGTGGATCTTCCTTCGAACGGGATTAGGCCCACAAAGCCAAAATCCTAAGGAAGTTATACCACCCATGGGTCATCCGTTTAGGTGTCTTTCTCGAGTCTTTAGTCTTCCTTTCTTAGTGTCACTCGGGATATACTTTTCCTTTCTTTTTCCAAGATCTGGGTTCGGTTTCTGATTACGCGGTGTTCTTACAGACAGGCCGCCGACAACTAGACACGCTCGAAGGATGGCTACTTTGAACAGCCTACAAACCTCTTTGGACGCCATGGTCGGGAAGCAGACCGATATCGAAGCCCAACTGACCGAAATGAGGGCTGGCCAAGTGGCCATTGTTGCTCGCCTAGCCACTGTGGAGCAAAGGGCTCCTAATGTCGAGGCTAATGAGCCTCTAGCTGAACTAGTCAGCGCGGTGCGCCGACTAGAGGAACAAGTCCATTTGGCTGGGAGTAACAACATCCATTGGGAGAATAGTCGAGAGTACAACCCGCTGAGTGACAAGCTGCCCGCGAACCTGAACCTCACAGGTTTGCCCATGTTCGAGGGAACTGAAGACCCGTTACTACATGTACGGGCCTTCAAGGAATTCATGGCCATCAAGGGAGTGGATTCGACCATGTTCAAGAACCTCTTTGATGCATCTCTTGAGAAGCACCCACGGGCCTGGTACTATAGGCTAGACCCGAAAAAATACCCTACATGGGATGATGTGGCCACCGAGTTCGCTCGGAACTGTGCTGACAACACCGAGATCCAAACCACAATGCGATCTCTGGAGGTTATGGCCCAAGAGCCGAAGGAAGGTTTTACTAAATACCTTCAACGTTGGAGGGCCGAGAGCGTGAAACTGGTTGATAAGCCCAATGAGAAGACTTTGGTGGAGGCTTTTGTCAAGAACCTCCTCCCCTCCTACCGGGTTCACCTCCGATATGCTGTCATACCCAATTTCACCACCCTTACTGAAATGGGTATGAGGATCGAAGACGATCTGAGACTAGAAGGCCTTACTAAGGCCGCTAGTAAAGGATACCAAGGGGCCTCTTCCTCCACCACTAAGCCCCAGGCTGCAACTCGCAGCATCTTCGACGCGGTTAATCTACTAGATGCCCCGTCCAAGAAGAACACCCCACCTCGGGTCTTCACTGATATAGGTACCACCTATGCCTATGCCTTACAAAGGCTGTCCTCCAAAGGCCTAATCCAACCGATAGGCCCAACTTCTGAAGTTCCAGTCGAGCGACGCTCCAAGAACTACAATGCTCAGGCCTATTGCCAATACCACGGGGGCAATGGGCATGATACCGAAAAGTGTTGGAAGCTGAAACACCTGATCCAGGACTTGATCGAAAGCTGTAAAATCCCGCTACCCGGAGACAAACCAAGCAACAAGGAGAACCCTTTCAGCTCCCATGCCATCTTTGCCGGGGAGGTGATTGACTGCTCTCACCTTATCTCTCCATTCATCCCGCAAGTGAACGGGATCTGGTTTGACGACGAGGATGATGTCTACCTCGCTAAAGGAGAAACCGTTCCCATCACCCCTGAACAGATTCGCGAGGCCAAAACTCGAGTCTTAGCCAGCAACAACCTTGGTCGTCCCTATTTAGCCACAAGCACTAGGGACACCCCTATCCTGGCAACCATCACCGATCCATTCGGGATGGAAGTTGCCCCTGAAGAGCCTACCGCTGAAACGGCTATTGTGAAGCAACTGAAGAGAACCCGAGTTGACCTCACTATATGGCAACTCCTAGTCAACTCTCAAGAACATCGATAAGCACTCACTAAGTCTCTCGATCAAGTCAAGATCGACTCTTTGGCTACCCCTGCTGAAATGGTAGCCACGGTCCTACCCCACCTAAAGGGTAAGGCCAAAGAAGGAGGCCCAATGATCACCTTTTCCGAAGCCGATCTGCCGCCATTCGGGGCCTCCCACAACCTGGCCCTTTACATCACGGTGATTTGCCGGGGAAAATACCTCCCGATGACCCTAGTCGATGACGGGTCAGCCGTGAATGTCCTTCCTCTAAGGACCGCCAAAGCCCTCGGCATTACCGAGGCTGACTATATCCCGACTGCTCAAACCATCCAAGCCTTTGATGGGAGTCCAAAGTCGGTAGCTGGGGCCATAAAACTGACCATCATCACGGGCCCAATAGAAAAAGAGCTTGAATTCCAGGTGATTGATGTCACCTCATCATTCAACTTGCTCCTAGGAAGGCCGTGGATTCACGCGGTGAAAGCCGTGTCCTCCACCCTCCACCGTAAGATCAAGATGCCTTTGCTTAACGATGTTATTACTTTAGAGGCAACCCCAATGACCGTGGCTAGCTGTAACGCCATGGGCCGCACGGACCTATGGGGGTTCGACTTTGTGGGGATGATCGAGGAAGAGTACCTCTTTAGGCCTTACTTCACCACGAGCATTGACACAATGCTCCAGAACTTAGGGTACCTTCCGAGGGCTACCTCTCGACCCGACCTTCCAGCTGGGAAGATCATCGAGGTCCTTAAGGACGAAGACTCTCACTTCGGCCTTGGCTATGCCACCACTCCGGGCAACGTTGTCCGAGCAGGAATCGAAAAGGCCTGCAACATCATGAAGGGTATCCACTTGAGCCCTTACAGCCCACGGTTGTCTGACTACTTTCTCACACCCGTATTCGGGGCTATCCAGGTTGGACTATACCAACCCAATGCTACGCACCTCGGGACCCACTCGGCCCGGGACTGCAACTACATCCCGGATGAGGTTTTCGCCCTCATCCAGTCCGATGGAGCTGATGATGCCGAGCCCGCGCTGGGGCTACTCTTCGGGGAAGACACCATAGCCCCGACTCCAAAAGAAGACCTGGTCAACCTGATCCTCCGCAGCAACAGGTTTGACCCGACCAAGCTGATCTCGGATGTTGGCTCCGAGACGGGAAACAGGGCCTGGAGGAAGACTGTCAAGTGGACTGACAGTCAAGGAAAGATCTAAAAGCTGGTCACCGGAGAGGGAGACATGCCTGAGTCTGAGTCGGAGTCTGAGTCGGAGTCTGAGTCAGAGTCTGAGGTCGAGTCTAGGAAAGTCGGTGCTAGAGTCACTCCTGTAACCTCTCTTCCTTCTATCATTCCTGCTGCTAGCACTTCGGGGTCTGTCCCGAGTGCTTTACCAATCCCGCCACTGACCAATGATCAGATGGCTGCTCTCTTTGAGCTGTTTTCCAAGTTTTCAATCAATAATAACAACCGTTCTGCTTTCGACTTGTCTATTTTAAATTCTGCTTTCAAAAATGTTTTGTGCTATGACATTGAGAAATCCGACGAACAGGTACCCTTACCTCCACATCTGATCGAGCAACTAGAGCAAAGGGAATCCCGGAATCCGGTAATTGAAGAGACCGAGTCCATAAACGTGGGAACAACCTTAGATCCTCAGACACTTAAGATAGGGTTATCTTTAGATCCCGAGGAGAAACAACAGTTTATAAACCTCATCCAAGAGTTCAAAGACGTCTTCGCATGGTCCTACAAGGACATGCCGGGGATAGACCGGGAAATAGCCGAGCACCGCATACCTATCAAAGACGGGTGCAAACCGGTCAAGCAGAAGCTTCGCCGAATGAGGCCCGAGTGGTCTCTCAAAGTAAAAGAAGAAGTCGACAAACAGTTCAAAGCCGGCTTCATACAAGTGTCCGAGTATCCGGACTGGGTTGCAAACATCGTGCCGGTTCCTCAAAAGGACAGTAAGGTGCGGGTATGCGTAGATTTTCGGGATCTTAACAAAGCAAGCCCGAAGGATGATTTTCCGTTACCACACATCGATATACTGGTGGATAACACGGCCGATCATGCCCTTCTGTCATTCATGTCATGCCGTTTGGTCTCATTAATGCCGGGGCCACATACCAAAGGACCGCTACCACTCTACTACATGACATGATGCATAAAGAGGTAGAGGTCTATGTAGACGACATGATTGTCAAATCCAAAGAACGGGACGGTCACATCACCGCCCTAAGGAAATTTTTCACCCGATTGCGCAAATACAACATGAGGCTAAACCCTCAAAAGTGCAGTTTCGGGGTAACGTCAGGCAAATTACTGGGTCATATCGTTAGCCAACGAGGTATCGAGGTCGACCCAGCTAAAATCAAAGCCATAACCGAGATGCAAGCTCCTAAAACCGAAAAAGAAATAAGGGGATTTCTCGGGAAAGTCCAGTATATTAGTCGATTCATTTCCAAACTAACCATGGTGTGCGAACCAATTTTCAAGAAACTGAAAATTGGGGAACGGATACTATGGGACGACAAGTGCCAAGCTGCTTTCGACAAGATCAAGGAAATTCTGTCTGCTCCGCCGGTTTTGATGCCACCTCAACCCGGTTTGCCTCTGTCGTTATACCTAACAACGACCGAGACAGCCATGGGGGCTATGCTGGCTCAGATAGTTGACTCCGAAGAACGGGCTATTTATTACATCAGCAAGAAGTTTTTAGAGTATGAGTGCAAATATACCATGCTCGAAAAGACGTGTTTGGCTTTAGTCTGGGCCACCAAGAAGCTCCGACACTACATGCTCAGCTATGAGGTTCATGTTCTATCAAAGATGGATCCGATCAAATACCTGTTCGAAAAACCCATCCTCAATGGCCGAATTTCTAGATGGACTCTAATGTTGGCAGAGTTCGACCTAAAATTTGTGCCATTAAAGGCCATTAAGGGACGGGTGGTAGCTGAATTCCTCGCTGACAGCCCGGTAACCGAAGAAGGACACACCGACACCTGGTCTTTCCCAGACGAAGATATTTTCCATACCGATGTCGAAACATGGGATTTATACTTCGATGGAGCATCTAATTTTCGAGGGCTCGGAGTCGGGATCCTTCTAATTTCACCAAGAGGGGAGCACACTCCCGTCTCCATCAAACTGGACTTTGATGTTACCAATAATGCAGCAGAGTACGAAGCATGCATTTATGGGCTACAAGCCGCCGCCAACCTGGGAATCACGAATCTCCGGGTACATGGCGACTCATCCTTGGTCATTAACCAAGCACTCCAAAAATGGAAGACTCGGAATGCTAATTTCGTGGCCTACCAGGCACGAGTAAGGGATCTCGAGAAACAATTCCAAAAGGTAGAGTATATATATCCGCCTCGGGAAGAAAATCAGTTTGCAGATGCACTCTCAAAATTGGCATCTTTACTGAATATTCCCGACCACGTGACCAGTATGCCAATTTGTGTCGAAAGATGGTCCGAGCCGGCATACATCCATGACATCGAAGACATCGAGATCACTGATCCCGAACCTTGGTACCAGGCTATATTAAAATACCTGACAAATGGAGAATATCCTCCCGGGACTGAGGGTCGAGCCAAGAAAGCCTTACGGAGGCTAGCCACCCAGTTCATCCGTACTGATGACGGGCAACTGTACAAAAAGACGGCACAGGGGGCTCTTCTCCTATGTGTCGACAAATATAAGGCCGAGAAAGTAATGGCTGAAGTACATGATGGTGAAAATGGCCCACATATGAATGCTCACATGTTGGTCCGAATAATCATGAAGCTCGGGTATTACTGGAACACCATGGAGGCTGACTGCCAGTTATATGTCACACATTGCCATAACTGTCAAATCTTCGGCAATGTGCAACATATGCCGTCATCTCTGCTCTATACCATGACGTCGCCTTGGCCATTCTCGACATGGGGTATCGACATAGTCGGGAAGGTAAATCCCTCCGGTACTGGCGGACACTATTTCATTTTAGTAGCTATCGACTACTTCACCAAGTGGGTTGAAGCTGAATCATATCGCATCCTCAATGCTAAACATGTCGCCAAATTTATCCAAAACAAGATAATATGTCGGTATGGAATCCCACATGAATTTATCAGTGATCATGGGACTCATTTCCAAGCTGAGACCGCAGCCCTACTGGCTAAATATAAAATTCAAAGGCACACATCCTCGCCCAACCGTCCCCAAACGAATGGAGCGGTGGAAGCGGCCAATAAAACAATTGTCACCATACTCAAAAAGATGGCTGATAATTATCGGGACTGGCCCGACAAAATACCTTTTGCCCTATGGGGGTACCGGACATCAATTCGCACCGCAACCGGAGCGACACCATATTACCTAACCTATGGGATGGAGGTAGTCCAACCAGTTGAGCTAGAGGTACCATCCCTCAGAATTCTACTAGAAAGTCAAGTACTCGAAGCTGACTGGGTTCGAGCACGGTACGATTCGTTGGTTCTACTAGACGAACGACGGTCCCGCGCTCTCAACAACATACAGATCTACCAGAAACGGATCCAACGGGCCTTCAACAAGCGGGTGAGGCCCAGAAACATTAAAGAAGGGGATTTGGTCCTTAAGTCTGTTCGAGCTTTACTACCAGTTGACCCAAGGGCAAAATTCAAACCCAACTGGGCTGGGCCATATCTGGTGAAAAAGATCCTATCAGGGGGAGCAGTAATGCTGACAGACCTGGACGGGAATGAGTTCGTCAACCCAACCAACCTGGACCAGCTGAAGCGTTACTACCCTTAGCCATTTCTCAATGTCATCCGCAAATTTTATCAAAATCATTTATTTTATAAAAAAAAAGAAAGTCAATGAGCTAGAATTATTTATTCTACTGTCACAACCATTAGTCTTGGTGTAATTTGAGATTGCAAATTTACTCAGCTTGAACTACGTTTGGTTTGATTCTGCTAATTGCGGATACGTAGGCAGCCCCTCAAAAGGGCACAACCAGTGCAATCGAGAAAAGATAGGAACGGTTTGATAATATACTTCTTTTATTAATTATTACAAAAAAAAAGCCCCAATAAACTTGGGAAAATTACAAAGTGCAGGAATTCAAAAAAAAAAAAAAAAAACACACGACAAAAATAGTAATAATATTTAAATAATAAAAAAAACTAAGGACTCAGTAATTAGGGCATCTTGCCCTTCCCCTTGTCCTTGGCCTCCTTGGCCGTCCACTGACGACGACGCGGAGGAGAGCGTTCCCGAATCACCACAGGAACCTCTTTAGCCCGGACTCGTTTCTTGCAATTCGAGTCCTCATCCACCTCGATAGGCCCGAGTCGGGCCCTCACGGGCTCTGGGAGCCGGTCGCGTGGACCTAGTCGGTCCCGGGCCGCTAGCCTTGGCCCAAGTCGCCGTTCCAAATCAGTCTGGGGGCTTAGCCGCCCCCGCATGCCACTAGCACCGGCATCTTTAGCTCGAGTCTTAGTATGTGACTTAAGACCCGATTCTAATCGGACTAAGGTAGCGGGGGTCTCTCCCTCATCGAAGAATCCCCTATTGTCCTTTGCCGTCTCCCGACGGACCAGTTCGAAGGCCTCATCGACCTTCAGAGCTTTACGAGCTTCCTCGGACTCCTCGGAAGTCCATTTCTCGTAAGCCCGAGAAACCCAAGCGGATTGGCAAGGGTTGGGAATAGTCCATGTAGGACGAGTGAACCATCTCTGCAACCAGGTGTCGCACATAGCGTCCGTCAGTTGGAGCGAGACGCTAATAATGGCTTCAGTCTCAGGAATGCGCTGAGACGAACCGAACTGCCTCAGGATGCGGTCCGGGTAAATGTGAACTGTCCAGTCAAGGGATAGGATCACCAGGTAGCGAGCTTGGTCTCTCTTGGCCAGCCCCGTCAATTTAGAAAGGAACCACCAAGCAACCGTCCACCTAATTAAAGGGCCGCCATGGAACACCAACTCCTCATACCAGTAAGCTCGGTTTATATGGTGATTTGAGCTTATCCGGCGCCCTCTTGAACTGATTTGGCTACCACGGTAGTTGGGAACGCTCGGAGGAGGCTCTATGATTGACAGGCGTTCCGACAACCAAACCCGCAAAAAGTATGTATAAAATTCATAAGCAACAGAATGGTCCGCTACAGCCCACTCGATCGAGTACACCATCTGACTCGATCGAGTAAGGCTTTCTGAAGACAAACAGAATCTCGTTAAGTGTGCCACTCGATCGAGTACGCCATCTCACTCGATCGAGTAGGGTTCTCTGAGGATAACCAGAATCTCGCCAGGTGTGACACTCGATCGAGTAAAGCATCCCACTCGATCGAGTAGGCCCTTCACAGATGGACAGAAGCACTTTGCAGACATAACTCGATTGAGTGACAGGTCCACTCGATCGAGTGACTTACGGACCTCAGGAAATCGCGCGAAACACAAAAAAAGAGGGCAAAAATTGAAAATCGCGAGACATGTACCTGCAGAATAAGGGTGCTCCCCGTCAGTTGCCGGGTTGGGTCAAGTCGCCTAGCATCCAGACCCATGATGATTTCCCCAGTGGCTAGCCAAGCAGGGCTATGACCAGTCTCCATCTGGTCAACCACTTCAATCAGCCTAATTTGACCCACGCATGAGTCAGCATCCATCATCCCCTCAAAAACGTAGCGTTGCAGCATGCAGAATGCAAAAGCCCTGCGCCTATGAGAAGGCGTGGCCCTTACGTCTTGACTGTTCATGAACTTGTCAGCCAAGTCGAAGAGGGAAACAGTATCTCCCCGCACCATTCGATCTGCCTCAGCATGAGACAGACCCAGGAAATCCCTCAGTCTTCTCCTCGGGTCCGGGTAGAACGGAGAGATGGCAGGACGAGCAACAGGGCTCCAACCCCCGATGGCTGCGATCTCCTCAGGAAGAGGGCATATCTCTTCCCGCGGGAACGCAAAGACGTGATGGGTGGTATCCCAAAACGACAGACAAGCGTCCAAAAAATGCAAATCAGCTACTAGGCGTCGAAGAGGAAACAGGCTGATAATCCCCATTTGGGTCAGCTGAATTTTGTCCTCGTCCCGAAAGTGCTGGGACCAGGCAAAAAGCATTGAAGTAAGATGTTCAATACCCATGACAGGAGTTTGAATTCTCTTGAGAGACTAAGAGATTTTGAGGAGAAGAAGGGATTTTTTGATTTGAGATGCAATAAACTGAAGCAGGGAGACCTATATTTATAATAGGGAATCCTAACTGCAACCCTAACAACCCTGCCTCCTTAGCAAACCTGGGCCCCAGCATGTGCAGGCCTGACTTCAACCCAGAATAGGAATCTAGTTGTCCCGAGCTTTGTTAAGAATTTTCTAAAAATCCTGTGACTAAAAAAAAAAAAAAAAAAAAAAAATTCGACTATTTCAAAATCCATTTTCCCCAGCACGAGTCGGTGTTTTGCCTATGTGTTACATGCAATTTGTCATGTGTCAGCATACAGGTACACCCCAGACCTCAGAAGCAAGTCTCCGCGCAACTACTTCACTCCCCAACGTGAGCCAATATTTATCCCAGAATGCTACAATCAGAGCCATGATGTATCAGCATACGGGTGCACCTATACCTTCAAAAGCAAGTTTCACTCCCCACGGAGCTATCATCGGCAGGACAGGTATGACCCTCTGCTTATGGCTGGCGAGCCCTTCACGCTAGTCTACTGGACTATAAACGACCCGACCGGAAGGCTGCCAGGTCGTAATCTGTGATTGGCCTGGTAGCTACTCTGACTTTTGCCTTGTCCAAGCCACAGTCAGAGTGGGGGCTCTGTAGACACCCGCATTTTGCCTGCTAGTGTCTATAGCAGTTCCCGACAAACACCCGATGATGATCGGACGCAAACGTGACTTGGTATACTCGGTTTTGGACCCGAAATCAATAATATCTGACTTGGACTTTTAGCGGAGTAATAATCTCACAAAACAGACCTCAAAGCCAGGCCCAGTGGGTCGTTCCGAGCAAAATAAGACTAATTTGGGCCAAAACCGACACCAAAAATAAATCCCGTCTTTTGGCGACCGGGTCAAAACCCGGTCAGAAACGAACCCGTCACAAAAACAGCCCAAATGCATCTTCTAGAAGCTGGCGCCCAATCCCAAATTCAAAAAAGATAACAAAAATCAATCAAAACAACAATATCAATTCCTTCCTATTTTGACTCGATTTACCTGATCCACTCGATCGAGTGGATTGACCCACTCGGTCGAGTGGAGCGTCAAAAAATGGATCAGGCCCATTTTCTAGGGCACTCGACCAAGTGCACTAGGGCCACTCGATCGAGTGACCCTAGGTCGTGGAGTAAACTCTATAAATACCCCACGACCTTCACTCATTTGACAAGGTTTTTTTACCTGATTTTATCCTACATTTTCACCCTAATCCTTCTATACTCTACACACTACAACCCTAAGCAAGCATATACAAAGAACCGAGTCCTTTGTCCCTCGAAAAACCGACAAACACACACACCACACACACACACACCATAACTTGCATACATCCTCGATACTCCGACGTCCCGTCACTATTCGCGAGTCCATTTCCGAGGTCCCTACTAAGCATGTATGTTGAGGGTGTCCTAAACCCCATTTCGATCTTTGTTACTCTTTTATTTACGTTTTTTCTATCGTTCATATTATATCTATACCAGTATTGTAATTCTAACATCTAATATAATCCTAACATTTTACATTTTTGCATACTAACTTTTTACATTCGCGTACTATACCGCGTATATATATAAACTAGTATCAAAAGTCCTGTTCTAAATCCGTTTGACTACGATGTTTGCCTAAAGTCCGTCTAATACCTTTACGAGCAACGACGGAGGTGGAGCCCTTTCGAGGAGCCCCGCCCCAATGTACTCAAGGGCGTGACGTGATCGCAATCGGTCGTAGTTGAACGTATTTAATTCTTTTTCTATAATTGGTACGGAACCCATTGACACGAAAACCGACATCACATAACCCGAAAGGGTTAGTTTCGATGTCGTGACGTAGAGGGATGCATTCTGTTGCTAATTCAAAGTTTCTACGTAAATGTTTTCGTAAAATCCCGACAACGGTATTATAATCGTACGCGTACACGATTATAGTACCGAAGGTCAAGTTAAATTCAAATCGCGCGATATTTGTATTTAATTTGACCGACCGTCGATTTTAAACCCCAAAAACGAAACGAGTTAACACTCGTACAGGGGCTACTCGACCGAGTGCATAGGCTACTCGATCGAGTAGCGTCCATAAAACTGGGCAGACCCCTTTTCGAGGACACACTCGACCGAGTCAGACCATGACTCGACCGAGTGGGTCCTGTAACCCAAAAAACCGAGGGCCTTGACACACATTTCAAGCCTCGTCCTTTTATCGACATTAGTCATCACGTGTTAAGACAATCACGTGATTTTCTATTTTTTCAAAAACTCATGCATATCATATCACTTTAAACGACTTTGATCGATTCTTCGACGTGATAAGTCGGGACAAGGCATCGAGGCATAGGATCGAGCTAGCATCACGCTTAGGTCCCATGTCTCCGTCCTTCGTTTAATACACAATGCAATGTGTATTTAATCGGGGTTTGTCCGTTCATGCAATTCACGGTCTAGCTCACAAACGGGTCCGTTCCTAACTTTTTTTACTTATTTCGTTTGTATATCATTTGCAATTTTTGTATTGGCCGGGTTGTATTTCCGCCCGTGTAACTTGTACGTTATTTATCTTGAGTTTCATTTATTTATTCGCTTATCGTTTTATAAATGAACCTTGCATGCTAAACCACTTCGACCAAAATTAAGATGCATTAAATGACGTAGTTCATATACTATTCACATTCTTAGCCCGAAAACGCTGTTTGCATATCATTTAGTCATTTTACTAGCGCGCGCACACAAACACGAGCGATGTCTTAGTAGAGGCCGCCATGTGCGGGCGGGGTTGGGTGTCCTTAGTGGGCTTCCCAACACGTACCCTCACCCCTTACTCAGAACCTTTGGTTTCCGGATGTCCGAAACCCTTGGCGCACGAGAGTCATTCTATATACGAAAGCCGGTTTAAACGGTATCGATATTGCAATGCAAAGGGACGAGCCCAATGAACTCTGAAATCGAAGTGGGCTTACTTTGTGTATAGCCCATGACGACATAGAGTGGGCTCGTATGGTTCCGAATAACCACAAAATTCGGTGGCGACTCCATTTTGACTTAAATTTCGAACCCGAGAACAATCTCACCACGAGATTCATTCGCCTACCCAAACCCGCGCGTGGCCGCGTCGGGGTGGACCTACGTCATGTCCACACATACGTAAAGTAGCTAGGTACATTACGTATACGTATATATTGGATAGCCAGGTACATTGCGTACGTTAGACATTCCTTTCTTTTCCCATTATAATATACACATACATAATACACTGTGCACACCCTCTTCCCTTTTAATTTCCTCGTCTAATTCATCACGCACGCCACTCCTAACCTACTTCATCTCCCTTACTTTTCAACCTCGCTGAATTCTTTCATCGTCAACCCTCATATCACCTCCTCTAGTGAGCCACCACCTTGGTCCGTCTCCTAAGATCGTCTTTCGGTATGCCCACATCATCCTTTTATCCTTTTCGTATTAATATCGTTTCCCAAACTTTTATGTCGAAATAGATGTAGTTGAATATTGTGTTGTCGGGGTTGCTGGGTCGGTATTGGGATATTGTTGTTGGTGCGTACCGTGTTGTTGTCATGTCGGGTGGCGGTTCGTCACTATTTTTGTCGGGTCGTCATTGTTATTAGGTCGGGTTGTCGTTGTCGTCAGGACGGCTTAGAAATCATCGTTAATGCTGGTCCTAAGTTCATAAATTGCTGCTGAGGGTTGTCATAATAACCGAGTTGGTTATAGTGGTTGAAGTATTGTTGTCATTGTTGATGTATATTGTTGACGGAATATTGGTATGATTGTTGTTGGTTTCGTTCACCATTTTTGTGAGGGAGAAGAAGTTCTTAAGCTACTACGTGTTGTTGAAGAAGGGCATAAGTTCGCCATTATTAGCGTCGTATTACAGCACCTAGTATACGATTGTGGCAATGAGTTGTTGATGGGTTATTATTACTTATTAGTATAATAATATAATAATAGTAGTAGTAGTAATAATAACAAAGATTATTATAATATATAAGAGTGTAATGTACTAGTGTGGCAGTAATTATTATGTTAGTTAGTGGTTGTAGTACGTAGTTTATTTACAGCCAGTTAGTTAGGTTTAGTTTTACTAAGATGGTGCCGGAATCAATTCCATTTTTATATGTTAAAAGAGTTAGGACCGATATTGATTTATGTATATACTATTTTACTAAGGTCGGACTTCGTAGAATTTACGTGGTGATATATATACTACCGACGCTGTGGTGACCTGCTAATTAGGTAAGGTTTTCCTTACTTAGAACACGTTAATATTATTATGCATGTATGAGTTACGAGTACGATGTGATATTGTGACGATAAGAATAATGTTGAATATTGATGGGAGAATGATTGTTGAATATTGAAATATTGGAGTTGGTGAGGCTAGCTTTAGACCTAGCCGGGACCTTTGATCAAGGTCCCCTCCCTGATTTCTCCTCGCAGGCTGTTGAACCTGCGGGGGGTGTGCACACTCGGAATGAAAGGGCCTGCCAGAAGAGTTGAGATGAGAATACTGAGATGGGAATATTGATTAGTACCGTGATGGTACTGAGGATGTAGAGTTGATATTGTTAATTGGTACCGATGATGGTACTAAGACTGTTGAGCCTGAATGTTTTATATTCCATATGTACTTGTATATTAATGTTAGCATGTTCTAACCGTGTTTTCAATGTCTAAATTGTCACCCTATTTTGTTTGGGGCCTATGACGATCCAATTGACATTTCCGGTCTTTTGGGGGAGCAGAGTATTGATGCAGATATGGACCATTGATGTGTGCTTAGCTGAAGGGAATTGTTGTTTGGGAAGGGAGTGCGTGACCATCGTTGTTATACTCTTAGCATTTTTCCGTTATTAGTACTTAATAGATCGTTTAATTCATGTAGTTGTTTTTGGGTTTTTGTAACCATACTTAGTTCTCGAACTTGGTTTGCACCCTTTGAATAATCTATTAAACTCGGTTGTGTTTCAGTATTGTTTTATTATGAGACTATTGCCTCAGTTAACCCGAGATGGTAACATTCTCATTTATCAGGGAAGGCCTAGTAAAGGCTCTTGGATAAACGGGGGTGTTACAGATCAATCTCCAACAAAACACTCAATGATGATCGGACGTCAACATGCATCAATACGCTCGAATACGGACTCGGAATCAATAGTATCCGACGTGGGCATTTGGTGGAGTACAAATATCTCAAAACCGGCCTCAAATCCAGACTCAGTGGGTCATTTTCAATAAAAAAAAAGCTACTTTTAGCCGAAACCACCACCGGGGGCAAAACATTCTTTTGTCGACCGAGTCAAACCCCGTCAAAATCGAATCCCGAAATTCAAAAGGGCCACAATAGCGCCCAAATGCAAAATGAGTCCAAGTCAAAATGGAATGAGATCTTGCCTCGAATAAATTGGATATCAATCCGTATTTTGAGCAACTTCCGATATGCGCGAATCCAATCGCCTGCATCCAGGCGCCTCAGAACTGAGCCACCTCAGGTGGAGTGCCCAAATACCAGGATACTAGCCTCCTGGCGCCTGAAATCCGAGTCAGAGTATTTTGCAAAACTCTATAAATACACCCTCACGTCCACCGTTTCAAAGGTCAACATTTTCATTCTTAAAACTCTTAATAAAAAACCGAGAGCAATCTTTCTTCTTCATAAACACCCTAAATCCTCCTATATACATCGAACCGCTCCCCGTGTCTACGAAGATACTCTGTGAGTCCGTATTCGAGCGTATTGATGCATGCTGACGTCCGATCATCATCGGGTGTTTTGTTGGAGACTGCTACAGACACGAGCAGGCAAGATTCGGGTGTCTACACATGGAATTATCCATGGTGCTAGAATATTATCATTGGACCTTGTTCCATTTTATTGATGGCATGGTATGGCTAGAATATAAGATATCAAGTAGATTTCAGGTTATTGGTATACTCGAGAAGAGCAATACCAAACTGGATAGGTTTCAGGTTATTGGCCTACTTAGTACCCTGACATGGTTTCAGGTTATTGGCCTACTAAGGGTTGACCGTTCCATATGGAATACTCTTATTAGTCTATGTATATGTCGTCTGGGGGTCAAGGGTCCGCACTTTTAAGCCTTAACTAGACATTTTGTTCCTCGAAAGTCTGCCCAGTCTTAGACATGCGTTCACGGTTATGTGTCCCACCATAGGGTTTTTTTGGTGTCAGGTTATTGACATCGAAATTTATGGTTTCAGGTTATTGGCCCTAGACGGTGCTCGTTCTTAGCTCGTGTTATTCTATATATTTTTGGTTCTAGTTCTTGAAGGGCGTATCAGTTTTGCATTATATTTATTTATGAGTTGGTATTATTGACGTTGTTTTGTATTCTTTGTTACTAATATTTTAACACATGTTACGTTGAACTTTATGTGTTATCATGTTTTTTTAAAAATGGAGTATATGTTATCTCTTATTATATTCTCATAACTATGATTAGATTTTTATCACTCACGACTAGGAGGACTTCTAATTACTCCCCACTGATGGGGGACTTTTTTTTCCAGGTTGATGTGCTACTTGGCCATGGATGGGGTTGACTTGAGAGAGAATAAATATTGAGTTATATGTTTAATAATTAAACCTTGTAGTTTTATTTTGATCGGGTTTCAATTCCATACGTTGTTGTATGCGCTAAGACGTAGGAGTATTAATTATCTATGTTGGTAACAACACCACCATGATATATTATTAATATAAGACGCTATAATTGATCCGAATCAAGGAGCTACCAAAGAGTTCATTAAAGTCACCTTAGCTCCTCATAGTCTTAGTTCAGCCACACTAACACCTCTTGCCAGATTAGTAGTATGCCTACTACAATTGACCCGAATCAAGAAGCTACTAATCCTAGTAAGGAAGTACTAAAGAGCTCAACGAAGTAATACCAGCTCCTACTTAACAATAGTCCAGCTACATTAGCACTAATAAAGAGTCGTCTTCAATTATGGAGCTAGCTCGAGTTTGAGCGGAATAAAGGAGCAAATAGTCAAGGATATATGAAGGCATTAACTTAGGTTCACACCCATTCAAGCATGGGAATTTCTGATGCGAGTTCATTTTGCAGCATTGTTTTGATCAGTCCATATCTCGAGTTATACTTGGATTTTCGTAGTCATTCAAAATGGAGGAGATAGATTTCGAGCTTATCTTTCCAATGACTATTCATGAAGGCTCATTGAACAAGTATTGACAAATTTATGGTCCGAACAAGTCAGTTGTGCATGGGAAAGCACCGGGGTTAAAGAGGACGTTTGAAGCTGGTTGTGTTCACTTGGTGTGCACGTCCAAATGAAGCTTTGTTATTAGCTCCATGTTCACACCAGCCACACCTTAATGCTCTCTTAGCTTTGTTATTAGCTCCATGTTTACATTACTTTGTTATTAGCTCCTAGCTTTGTTCTTAGCTCCTAGTTCACATTAGGCTTAAGCTTTGTTTTTGTCACCATTGTACTTTGTTATTGTCACCCTTGACCAGCCGGTTTTAAGGGTCTTGTAGGCTATATATAGCCACCCATTTGAATGAATAAATCATCCAATTTGCAAATTAAAACTTGAGTAAAGCTAAGCTTGCTGTTTCGTCCTTGTAGTTTACAAGACAAAGTATAGAGTGAGTCGCGTTACAAGCTCTAAACTCGCTATTTCAATCGAGTGTTTGATCTAGCAACCGCTTTGTTGAAGTATAGGTCTACTTCACCTAGCATACTATCCTTGGTTACGGTTTATCCTTCCTTAAAACTATCCTTTCTTTCTATTTTGGCTACTCATTCACGTTCCATTTCAGAATACTAATCCATCTTTACATTCTTGTTTCAAAGTTCATATCAACTCACATCATTAGTGGTATCAGAGCTTTGGTCATCCATTTAGACGTAAGCATGGCAGGAGTTGTGAGCTTTGAAGAATCAAGCATCATTAGTCTTTCTAAGTCCCATGGCGCATCTGGTCCGGAAGTCTACTTGGGAGAAAAGAAGGAAGAAAGAAAAGACTATGAGCTCCCAACGTATGGTAATGTTTTAGTACTACGTACACTTCATGCTAACCCCATCCCACACAACACCGAGCAAAGAGATCAACTTTTTCACACTAAGTGTCTAGTTAACAACAAATGGTGTAGCTTGATCATTAATGGAGGTAGTTGTACGAATGTCGCCTCTACTGAAATGGTAACTAAGTTAGGTCTAACCACTACTAATCACCCTAGACCATATGCATTACGTTGGTTAGATGATGGAAACAAAATACAAGTCACAAAACAAGTAAGAGTAGGTTTAACTATGGGGTCTTATGTCGATGAAGTTCTTTGCGATGTTATTCCTATGGATGCTTGTCATATACTTTTGGGACGTCCTTGGCAGTTTGATAGGGATGTAGTACACCATGGGAGAAAAAACGAATACGAGTTAAGGGATAAGGGAAAGAAAATCATTCTAAAACCTATGACTCCCCAAGCTGTTAGAGCTATGACCTCCAACAAAACCAATAAGCCTAACCTTACCATTGAGAGTGAAGTAGAACAGGCTTTAAAAGAGGGGGAACGTGTCCTTGACATGGGTACTATAGAAGAACCATTTAGGATGGATAATGGGTTTGGAAGGAAACAATTCGAGGAGTTGCCAAAGGAAGTGGGTTTAGTCATTCCTAATGAATTACCAGCTGGTTTGACACCTAGGGAAGATCATGAAGTCTTAAGGCATGAAGGTGTTAAGAACAAAGTCGTGGCTAATGCTCTATCTTGTCACTACACACAATCATCCACTTTAGATGCAAGCACGCTTGGATTTGAGACCTTGAAGGACTCCATGGATGCTGATGTACTCACCGAGTGCAAGGCTGGTGTTCTTGGTACTTTTGTTGAGTTTGTTTTGCAGGTAGATCTTCCTTTTACAAGAAACCATCGTTGTGTCCCAAGGCATCCTATTTCAGAGTGTATAACTAGAGAAACTCATGGAGAAAGACCAGCTGAAACTTTTGACATGACCAAGACCTTAGAGGTGATAAAAGAACACTTCTTTTTGCTAAAGATACAAGGGATTAATCAGAACATTGGGAGCAAATGCTTAACAAAGCCGTTCTCAAGGAGTCCTTTCAGAACAAGGGAGTACTTACCATTTTTCGAAATGACTCATTTCGGTGTTTGTTACCCAACAGATGAAGCTAGCAAAGGGCCTGACTTGTACGTTAGAGAAGTGATTCGGGAAGGGATCAAAGAAGCCTACAAAAGAAGGTCCAACAAAAACAGAAAACCGAGACTTTTCCAAGAGGATGACTTGGTTTTGGTTCACTTGAGAAAGGAGAGGTTTCCAAGCAAAAGGAAGACCAAGTGGAAGCCACAAACAGAAGTTCCATACAAGGTATACAACAATACTTGCAAGATGAAGTTGCCGGATAGTTATGAAGTTCATACCACGTCCAAAGTGGGAGATTTTGCTCTTTATCTTAATGAAGATGGCTGTTCAGAATTGAGGACAATTCCTTCTAAAGGGGGAGGAGATGATCCGAATCAAGGAGCTACCAAAGAGTTCATTAAAGTCACCTTAGCTCCTCATAGTCTTAGTTCAGCCACACTAACACCTCTTGCCAGATTAGTAGTATGCCTACTACAATTGACCCGAATCAAGAAGCTACTAATCCTAGTAAGGAAGTACTAAAGAGCTCAACGAAGTAATACCAACTCCTACTTAACTATAGTCCAGCTACATTAGCACTAATAAAGAGTCGTCTTCAATTATGGAGCTAGCTCGAGTTTGAGCGGAATAAAGGAGCAAATAGTCAAGGATATATGAAGGCATTAACTTAGGTTCACACCCATTCAAGCATGGGAATTTCTGATGCGAGTTCATTTTGCAGCATTGTTTTGATCAGTCCATATCTCGAGTTATACTTGGATTTTCGTAGTCATTCAAAATGGAGGAGATAGATTTCGAGCTTATCTTTCCAATGACTATTCATGAAGGCTCATTGAACAAGTATTGACAAAGTTATGGTCCGAACAAGTCAGTTGTGCATGGGAAAGCACCGGGGTTAAAGAGGACGTTTGAAGCTGGTTGTGTTCACTTGGTGTGCACGTCCAAATGAAGCTTTGTTATTAGCTCCATGTTCACACCAGCCACACCTTAATGCTCTCTTAGCTTTGTTATTAGCTCCACGTTTACATTACTTTGTTATTAGCTCCTAGCTTTGTTCTTAGCTCCTAGTTCACATTAGGCTTAAGCTTTGTTTTTGTCACCATTGTACTTTGTTATTGTCACCCTTGACCAGCCGGTTTTAAGGGTCTTGTAGGCTATATATAGCCACCCATTTGAATGAATAAATCATCCAATTTGCAAATTAAAACTTGAGTAAAGCTAAGCTTGCTGTTTCGTCCTTGTAGTTTACAAGACAAAGTCTAGAGTGAGTCGCGTTACAAGCTCTAAACTCGCTATTTCAATCGAGTGTTTGATCTAGCAACCGCTTTGTTGAAGTATAGGTCTACTTCACCTAGCATACTATCCTTGGTTACGGTTTATCCTTCCTTAAAACTATCCTTTCTTTCTGTTTTGGCTACTCATTCACGTTCCATTTCAGAATACTAATCCATCTTTACATTCTTGTTTCAAAGTTCATATCAACTCACATCATTAGTGGTATCAGAGCTTTGGTCATCCATTTAGACGTAAGCATGGCAGGAGTTGTGAGCTTTGAAGAATCAAGCATCATTAGTCTTTCTAAGTCCCATGGCGCATCTGGTCCGGAAGTCTACTTGGGAGAAAAGAAGGAAGAAAGAAAAGACTATGAGCTCCCAACGTATGGTAATGTTTTAGTACTACGTACACTTCATGCTAACCCCATCCCACACAACACCGAGCAAAGAGATCAACTTTTTCACACTAAGTGTCTAGTTAACAACAAATGGTGTAGCTTGATCATTAATGGAGGTAGTTGTACGAATGTCGCCTCTACTGAAATGGTAACTAAGTTAGGTCTAACCACTACTAATCACCCTAGACCATATGCATTACGTTGGTTAGATGATGGAAACAAAATACAAGTCACAAAACAAGTACGAGTAGGTTTAACTATGGGGTCTTATGTCGATGAAGTTCTTTGCGATGTTATTCCTCTGGATGCTTGTCATATACTTTTGGGACGTCCTTGGCAGTTTGATAGGGATGTAGTACACCATGGGAGAAAAAACGAATACGAGTTAAGGGATAAGGGAAAGAAAATCATTCTAAAACCTATGACTCCCCAAGCTGTTAGAGCTATGACCTCCAACAAAACCAATAAGCCTAACCTTACCATTGAGAGTGAAGTAGAACAGGCTTTAAAAGAGGGGGAACGTGTCCTTGACATGGGTACTATATAAGAACCATTTAGGATGGATAATGGGTTTGGAATGAAACAATTCGAGGAGTTGCCAAAGGAACTGGGTTTAGTCATTCCTAATGAATTACCAGCTGGTTTGACACCTAGGGAAGATCATGAAGTCTTAAGGCATGAAGGTGTTAAGAACAAAGTCGTGGCTAATGCTCTATCTTGTCACTACACACAATCATCCACTTTAGATGCAAGCACGCTTGGATTTGAGACCTTGAAGGACTCCATGGATGCTGATGTACTCACCGAGTGCAAGGCTGGTGTTCTTGGTACTTTTGTTGAGTTTGTTTTGCAGGTAGATCTTCCTTTTACAAGAAACCATCGTTGTGTCCCAAGGCATCCTATTTCAGAGTGTATAACTAGAGAAACTCATGGAGAAAGACCAGCTGAAACTTTTGACATGACCAAGACCTTAGAGGTGATAAAAGAACACTTCTTTTTGCTAAAGATACAAGGGATTAATCAGAACATTGGGAGCAAATGCTTAACAAAGCCGTTCTCAAGGAGTCCTTTCAGAACAAGGGAGTACTTACCATTTTTCGAAATGACTCATTTCGGTGTTTGTTACCCAATAGATGAAGCTAGCAAAGGGCCTGACTTGTACGTTAGAGAAGTGATTCGGGAAAGGATCAAAGAAGCCTACAAAAGAAGGTCCAACAAAAACAGAAAACCGAGACTTTTCCAAGAGGATGACTTGGTTTTGGTTCACTTGAGAAAGGAGAGGTTTCCAAGCAAAAGGAAGACCAAGTGGAAGCCACAGACAGAAGTTCCATACAAGGTATACAACAATACTTGCAAGATGAAGTTGCCGGATAGTTATGAAGTTCATACCACGTCCAAAGTGGGAGATTTTGCTCTTTATCTTAATGAAGATGGCTGTTCAGAATTGAGGACAATTCCTTCTAAAGGGGGAGGAGATGATCCGAATCAAGGAGCTACCAAAGAGTTCATTAAAGTCACCTTAGCTCCTCATAGTCTTAGTTCAGCCACACTAACACCTCTTGCCAGATTAGTAGTATGCCTACTACAATTGACCCGAATCAAGAAGCTACTAATCCTAGTAAGGAAGTACTAAAGAGCTCAACGAAGTAATACCAACTCCTACTTAACTATAGTCCAGCTACATTAGCACTAATAAAGAGTCGTCTTCAATTATGGAGCTAGCTCGAGTTTGAGCGGAATAAAGGAGCAAATAGTCAAGGATATATGAAGGCATTAACTTAGGTTCACACCCATTCAAGCATGGGAATTTCTGATGCGAGTTCATTTTGCAGCATTGTTTTGATCAGTCCATATCTCGAGTTATACTTGGATTTTCGTAGTCATTCAAAATGGAGGAGATAGATTTCGAGCTTATCTTTCCAATGACTATTCATGAAGGCTCATTGAACAAGTATTGACAAAGTTATGGTCCGAACAAGTCAGTTGTGCATGGGAAAGCACCGGGGTTAAAGAGGACGTTTGAAGCTGGTTGTGTTCACTTGGTGTGCACGTCCAAATGAAGCTTTGTTATTAGCTCCATGTTCACACCAGCCACACCTTAATGCTCTCTTAGCTTTGTTATTAGCTCCACGTTTACATTACTTTGTTATTAGCTCCTAGCTTTGTTCTTAGCTCCTAGTTCACATTAGGCTTAAGCTTTGTTTTTGTCACCATTGTACTTTGTTATTGTCACCCTTGACCAGCCGGTTTTAAGGGTCTTGTAGGCTATATATAGCCACCCATTTGAATGAATAAATCATCCAATTTGCAAATTAAAACTTGAGTAAAGCTAAGCTTGCTGTTTCGTCCTTGTAGTTTACAAGACAAAGTCTAGAGTGAGTCGCGTTACAAGCTCTAAACTCGCTATTTCAATCGAGTGTTTGATCTAGCAACCGCTTTGTTGAAGTATAGGTCTACTTCACCTAGCATACTATCCTTGGTTACGGTTTATCCTTCCTTAAAACTATCCTTTCTTTCTGTTTTGGCTACTCATTCACGTTCCATTTCAGAATACTAATCCATCTTTACATTCTTGTTTCAAAGTTCATATCAACTCACATCAATAATTATCTATTTTATTCCTTTTGTTTAAATCCGGGATGTTACATATATAATGTCAACTAACATTGAGTTGATAATAGGATTGAGCGGGAAAATATTGAAGGAGGTGTTGACACCTTATCACTTCTCTAGAATTCCCTATCCTTTTAGTATATATAGGGGATTTCTAAACTTATGAAAATTTAATATTCATAATATATTTGAAAAATCATTTAAACTAGATTTCTGTGGACATGAGATAGGTCCACCCCGACGCGGCCACGCGCAGGTTTGGGTAGGTGAATGAATCTCGTGGTAAGATTGTTCTCAGGTCGAAATTTAAATCAAAGTTGGAGTCGTCACCGAACTTTATGGGAGTTTGGACCCGTTCGAACCCACTCTATACTTAGGCGTATCGTGCACAAAGCACGGCCTACTTTAGTACCAGAGCTTGTGGGGTTCGTCTCTTTGCATAACGATACCGATGCCGACTTATCGGATATCGTGTATCGAATGACTCGTTCGCCAACGGTTTCGGGCATCCGGATACCAAGGTTATGAGTAAGGGATGAGGGTACGTTTTGGGAAGCCCACGATGGACACCCAACCCCGCCCGCACATAGCGGTCTCTTCTAAGATATCAATTGGTTTTTTAATTTGCCCGATAGTAATACGATGAAATGATATGCAAGCATTGTTTTACGATACATAAATATAGTATGTGTTGCTACGTCATTTAATGCATCTTGATATATGTCGAATTTGTTTAGCATGCGATGTTCATTTAAAAGAGATAAATGGCAAACATCGGAAATCAAAAGCTCGTAAATAAATTACAAATTACACGGGTGAAAATACAACCCGGAATTCACAATACAACAAGCAATAATATAATGATCGGATAGCAACGGTAAACGTGGACTATAGACGGACTCGTAAATAGACGACATAAATTGAAACCGTAAATCGAACGATTGGACAACCCCGGTCGTTTACACATTGTATTGTGTATTGATCAGAGGACAAAGGCTTTAATACGCCTTCACATACGAGACCGAAGCGTTGTGCTAGCTAGATCTCGGATCTTGGAGTCTTGTCCCGACTCATCATGGCGAAGTGAAGATGTCTCAACCATTCACATATCGGACACCACTAGAGATTCGTCGATATTAGAATAGTTATACGAGACGTCACTCAAAGTCGTAAGGGAACGGGTTAACGGTGAATTAAAATGTGGTATGATTTATGGGTTTTTTGGAGGGCGAACATGTGATCGCTTTAGCACGTATCGACGTAGAGTTGTAAATGCGAATCGACGGAACCTTATGTCGTCTATAGTAAGGGTCACTTGAACGAGTCATTGAGGGGACTCAATCTAGTGCGCTGGACGAAGATCCCCTGCCCATTTTTTTGGGGTTCACTTGATCGAGTGGCTCTTAGGCACTCGGTTGAGTGTCCTCTGTAACGGGTGAGAATTTGTTTTGAAACGACCCATTTCGTGAATTTGATCGAATTGTACTCGATCTAGTTATGAGTATCAATACCTTCGCCTTACGACATCATTTTCGAGTCCTATGGACCCTACGATGATCGTGTTGACGTCATGGGGTTTCACACTAGTTCGATCTTTGATGACTCGTTATGAACGATTTTTGACTATGGAGTCAGTATCGAACATTTTAGAGCAACGTTGATGATATATAAAAGAAATGTAAATGCGAAGGAGTATTCCTTGATCACGTCATATTGATACGAATATCGGTCCCTCCGTTTCACGATGTAACCTATCGGATCTCGAGGATCGTATGACAATCGGATTGACATTGTTGGATTCCGTATTGACTTTGGTTTTAATAACTCATAATGAATGATATTCGACTATAGAATCATCATTAAACATGAAGAGTGACATTTCGAAAATGTGATCGAATATGCTCGGTAATGAATAACCGCGATCGCGTTATAACCCGATGGCTACGCGTACACCATTAGGTGCTCCAACCTTTAAGTGCTTAGGGCGGCGCGCCTCAAAGCACGCCGCCTCCAGTACGACTTGTTCGGAGGATTATACGGACTTTAGGCGATTTTTATCATCGAATATATTCGTTCGGGGACTCAATCACAAATATTGGGTCCTTTGCATTTCGATGTCGTAGTTATGCTTTTAAAGCCTACGACAATCGATTTAGCGTCATCGAACATTCGTTCGAATCAGTTTTGAAAATAGTTTTTATTATATTTTGGTATACACGGTATTATATATAAGCGATATGTAAAAGACGATAAATAAAAATTGTAACACCCGCTAATTTTCCTAAGCATTTTTATTCTTTCCGTTAGGACTCCGTCTTAACTCGTTCACTTTTCGGCCTCATATTTCATCATTTTACTAGCTCTATTTTAATTTTTGAGTTTAATAATTTTAATTTTTAATTTTAAAGATTTAAATTCTTTTTAAATCCATTTATTTGGTTTCTTCGTAAACTAATTAATTTTTCCGCAAGGAATTCTATTTCTCTTCGAATTGACATTTTTAAACTTGGATTTAAGTTATTTCTTTTCCTAGAAATGTTTGAATACGTTTCTATAATATTTTCAACTATTAAATATTTTTATTTACAAAAATTTAGTTGTTAATGATTTTATTACGAAGCTTCGCGAATAATTATTTTCTTACGCGAGGTTTACTCGAATTACTTTGAAATACCTTTAACTATTTTGCGATTATACTTTTTATCAACTTATAAATTATTTGACAACATTTCCTCACATTCTGGACCGACTAAGCTCTTGGTCACAAGTTTTACTACGTTTTATTTAAACGTTTCATTTTATCACGTTAAAACGTAAACGTAAGATTATTTCTTTTCATTCATGGATGCATTATTATCAAAACTCTTCATACTCCTTTTTCTTTTCATTTTGGCCGGCCACTTTAGCATATCACACATAGTTTTCATCAATCTTTAAATCCCATTTATAATTAGGAAACCATCCATTTTCTTACATCATTTTATTCATTTATCAAAAGTAAAAAAAAAAATTCTACCTTCATCCTCATTTTGGCCGTGACACTCCTTCATACTCTAGGATTATTTTTGCTTCAATTCTAGTCTTAATCGACTCAAATTCATCGTAAAATTAATCCTCTTTCCGTTTCCTTCGTTAAGGTAATAATCGACGTCGTTTTCGATCATTATTTACCTCGATTTTTATTAGTTTTCTCATGGTATTTTTCTGCCATGATTTTCGTGTTGGGTAGGATTTGTGGACGATCCCGAGGCCGACGAATACATAATCGATTCAGACTTGGAGTAGAGGTAACGTCGATGTTACTCGGTATTTCATGATTTTAATTGAGTATTTGCATGTATATATTTTTATGTTTTATTTTGGTAATATATGTATGTCATAAAATCTGTAAAATTTTTAAAAGTTGAAAATTTGTATGTTTTGGTATTTTTATCGCTTTTATGAGATTAACGATTAAATCGTTATATTAATTTGTAAAATCCTAATATTCAGCCTAGACATGTAATATATGTTTATATTCTGGAAAAATGGTGCTTTTGATGATTTCTAATTATTTAGTATTTTTCTGATATTTTAGTTATCGATTATTGAATTATTACCGTTTACGGACAAAAATGATTGAAAGCCGATTTTTAGTTCTAGTACCTAAACATTTTATTTTAATCTGATTTTTAACGTGGTGAAACTTTCTGGTGAAATAGAATTTTCTGAAATTTTTCATAATTTTTTGGAATTGATAAGTGGATGAATTAATTAATCACTTTAAATCATCGTTTATCGTTAAAACCGTGTTTGTTGTTTAAATTCTCGATTTCTGATCTTTGGTTTAAATCTGGAAAAATTATGATTCTGATGATTTCATATTAAAATGTAATTTTATGATTTTTACTGCCTTAATAAAATGTTAGGAACGATAAGTTTTATTAATGGAATCGTTAATTGTGGAAACGGGTTTTAAAGACGGTTTTGACGGAAGTTGGTAAATCTGGAACTTTGGAAAATCTGGAAAATTGGTATATTCAGGAAAATGATGATTTTTAGGTTTAATAAGAATTTTTAAACATTAATACATAAATAATTTTGTAATTACTATTTTTAATAATCGTTATTGTCGAGATTGGACGATTAACGAGAAAACGCTTTAAAAACTGAGTTTTAGAATTCTGGAAAATTTTCTTCTCTGGACAGAATGTCCATAAAAATATTTTAACTACTTTACGTAATTTTTGTACTATTTATTAAAGTCTTTAATTAATAAGTATTGATTTTCGGACAAATTGTGATTTATCGTTAAAATGTTTCATCTTACCTAAAAGAATTATTTTTCCAGCAATTTTGAAAGTATTTAAATCTGAAACTTTAAGAGTTAAATCATCCCTTAACATACTCTAAATATATTTGTTGGTTTAATTAAATAAAGACTTTCAAATATTTAATTTGATGTTTGCCGTAAAATCCTATTTATAATTTTATCGTCGAAACTAATAATAATTAGGGAATTTTAGCTTTTTAACTTTTGAAAACACCCTAATTAGTAATATTAAAAGGTTTAAGACATTTTTAATCATTTTATACCGCTTATACGATATTTTAATAATTTCATAAAATTAAGTGTTCACTTTGGGCAATTAATATCGTTAAGCCCGAAAGTATTAGTTTTATAAATCTATATCGTTTACTAAGAATGTGTGTTAGTATAAACTAATATTTTCGCTATTTTGATATGATGCTATTTTTGGTAAAGTTTCTAAAAATAGTAAGTTTCTAAAAATAGTAAGTTTCTAAAAATAGTAAGTTTCTATTTATAGAAAGTGTTCCCATTTATATAAGTGTTTATTCCTTTTATCCTCATATTATTTATATTGATTATATTTATTTTTGAATATCGATAATGGCTTGTTTTGGAGTTATGGAATAAAGTCAAGTGTGGGGTTAGAGTAATAATCTGGGATGTACGTTTTTGCCATCAGCTATAAAGCCGGTGTGCCCATTTGGGGCACATTTGGTCGTTGAACGGGGCGTAGTTTCGCCCAGGAGAGTGTGCACTGTGCCCTTAAGCTAGATATCGCATCGTGTTAGTCGCCGTCAGTTGAACTAGATACATTTGGTATCCAGGAGGGGTGCATACTACTTAAACCAGGACCTCGCTGCACGCAGTCCTGATATAGTTGAGTTGCCTAGTTAGAGACTGGATTCTGTTATGAGTTAAGTCTACAGTTCTCGCAGCTAGTTTCCAGTATTATCCTAGTGAAAGTCTAGCCTTGTGCACACTGATCGAATTTCCATAACGCCATTTTGATTATTTTATTTATTATCGATATAAATTGGTTTGCAGGTTGGCAAATATTTTTATGTTTCTTCGGAAACCCTTTTGATTAATTTGTTTTACGCTAAAGCTTATTTTAATATGCTGTTTTATTGTTTTCCACTTTTACTATTTTTCCTATATTAGTAATTACTGTTTTAAAATCCTGTTATACGGCTGGGAGAACGTTGACGTTGCTCCTCACTGATTGTGGCTGTTATGTTTTTAACATGACAGGTATGCATGTTTTCGGATGTGGGCTAGTGGGCAGACATGATCCTTGGTCGATTAATTTTAATAATTATGTTTTGTGGATTGTTAAACCCCTTTGTGGATTTATTTATTTTTTGGCCATTTTATTTAGGGCCTAATGCTTGACTTTACCATTTATATTTTTATAAAAACATAGTTACAGCGTGTTATAATCCCGACTCTACAGTGTTTCCGCCACTGTATCGCGTTAGAATTTCTAGGGGATTACAGTTGGTATCAGAGCATCACTGCTCCCGACGCTTACACACCTGAAATTAGGGAAAAATACCAGTAAATTATTTAAACAGTAAATAAAGATATTATTAGAAATAGGTAGAAACAGATAAGGACTTAACTGTTAAGATTATCTGTTTCTGAACTCGATGATTAGCATTGATTTTATGTTGTTGTTTGTAAACTTCAAGATGGCCGGAAGAGGTAACCGAAACAACAACAACAAATATTGGGTCCTTTGCATTATGATGTCGTAGTTATGCTTTTAAAGCCTACGACAATCGATTTAGCGTCATCGAACATTTGTTCGAATCAGTTTTGAAAATAGTTTTTATTATATTGTAGTATACACGGTATTATATATAAGCGATATGTAAAAGACGATAAATAAAAATTACTCCCTCCGTTCCAATGAATTGTTTGCCTTTGCTTTTGACACCAAGGGGAAAAGATCCAATGAGGAAGTGACATGTGGAGCGAAACTCATGAAAAGGGTCAAATTACATATAAAAAACATAGCTAAAATAGAAAGACAAACACTTCATTGAGACGCCGTAATATGGAATAGGCAAACAATTCATTGGGACAGTGGGAGAAGATGTTAGTGGTTAGATTGTTAGGAACGGAAAAGTAAAAGTTAGATGTGAAATATAAATGTTAGTATAACGATTAATTAAACAGTTAGTGGTGTTAGTGTACACGAATTAAAATGAGATTAAAATTTTGAAAATGGGGTTTGACACCCTTGTGGACATGACGTAGGTCCACCCCGACGCGGCCACGCGCGGGTTTGGGTAGGCGAATGAATCTCATGGTAAGATTGTTCTCGGGTTGAAATTTAAGTCAAAGTTGGAGTCGCCACCAAATTTTATGGTCATACGGAACCGTTCGAGCCCACTCTATGTCGTCGTGGGCCATACACAAAGTACGGCCCATTTCGATTTAAGAGTTTATGGGGCTCGTCCCTTTGCATTACGATACCGATACCGTTTACACCGGCTTTCGTGTATAGAATGACTCTCGTGCGCCAACGGTTTCGGGCATCCGGAAACCGAGGTTCTGAGTAAGGGGTGAGGGTACATGTTGGGAAGCCCACTAAGGACACCCAACCCCGCCCGCACTTAGCAGCCTCTACTAAGACATCGTTCGTGTTCGTGTACGCGCGCTAGTAAAACGACTAAATGATATGCAAACAGCGTTTTTGGCTAAGCATGTGAATTATGGGTTAGCTACGTCATTTAATGCATCTAAATCGAAGTCAAATTATTTTAGCATGCGAGGTTCATTTATAAAGCAATAAACATCAAAATAGATAAAGCTCGTAAATATGTACAAAATACACGGGTGGAAATACAACCCGGCCAATACAAAATAACGAACAAAAAAAAATAAACGGGATATAAAGAGCGATAATAATAACTTGAAATGGACCCGTATATATAAATACCAACTAGACCGTAAGTTGTGCAAATGGAAGAACTTCGATTAAATACGCATCATATTGTGTATTAAGCGAAGGATAGAGATAGGGGACCTAGACGTGGTGCTAGCCCGATCCCGAGTCTCGGTGCCTTATCCCGACTTATCACGTTGAGAAATTGGAGTCTAGATTAACCATGCGTCGGATACGACTAAGGAGTCGTCGACACAAGATTAATGGTGAGAGACCATCAATCAAAGTCGTTTAAGTGAAGTGATATGCATGAGTTTTGAAAAAGGAGATCACGTGATTGACTTTACATGCGACGACTAAGTCGTAAAAAAAGACGAGGCTTGAATGATGCATTAAAGCTCTCGGTTTTCTGGGCTACAGGACCCACTCGATCGAGTCATGGCACGGACTCGATCGAGTGCACCTTTGAAGTGGCTACTGCCCAGTTTTTGGGGTGCTACTCGATCGAGTGGCCTATGGCACTCGGTCGAGTGGCACCTGTACGAGGCATAACTCGTTTCGTTTTTATTTGTTTAAAATCGATGGTTGGCCGAGTTAAATAAAAATATCGTATAATTTAAATTTAACACGGCTTCCGGTATTATGATCGTGTATTATACAAGTAAACGAAAAATATCGTGTATCATACCGTTATCGGAATTTTATGAAAATGTCGTTATGGGATTGAAAAATGTGACTAGTAACGAAATTGTAGTCCTCCGCGTCACGACATCTAAACTAATCCTAACGGATTATATGATGTCGGTTTTCGCATCAACGGATCTCGCACTAATCTTTGAAATGGAGTCCTTCACGTTCAACTATGAACGACCACGATCTCGTTATGCCCTTGAGTACATTGGGGCGGCGCTCCTCGAAAGGGTGCCACCTCCGTCGTTGCTCGTAAAGGGATTAAACGGACTTTGGATGGTCGTCATAGTCAAACGTGTTAGGATCCGAATTTTGATACTATATATATATATATACACACACACACACACACAAACGCGGTATATAATGTTAACGACGATAATTAAATGTTAGAGGTTAGTAACAAAAAATAAAGAGTTAGCATACAATAATTAAAATGTTAGTATTAGTATACTAGTATAATTATAATATAGTTGCAAAACGATGAAAAAAAAACGAGATAGAAAAGATAGAAACGGGGTTGATGACACCCTCAACATACATGCTTAGAATGGCCTCGGCAATGGACTCGTAATAGCGACGGGAACGCGGGAGTATCGAGGATGTAGTCGAGTTATGGTGTGTGTGTTTGTATGGGTGGCTTTGTCAGTTTTTGAGGGACAAATGACTCGGGTTTTTTGACGTAGTATTGCTAAGGGTTGTAGTGTAGTGTAGTGTAGAGTATTAGGGTAGAAATGTAGGGTAGAATTGCATTTATCAAAAGTTAAAAATGAGAAGGGTTTGAGGCGTATTTATAGAGTTCACCCTCGACCTAGGGTCATTCGATCGAGTGGCCCTAGTTCACTCGATCGAGTGCCTTTGAAAGCTGGTCTGTTCCGGATTTTGAGGCTCCAGTCGACCGAGTGGGTCAATCCACTCGATCGAGTGGATAAGGGTGGCGAGCCATTTTAGGAAATGGTTGACCCTTTTGATTTGTTTAAGGATTGTGTTCAGACACAAGCTTCTGGAAACGAACTTATTTGTGTCGGATTCGTCTTTGACCGGGTTTTGACCCGGTTGCCAAAAGACGGGTTTTATTTTTGGTGTCGGTTTTGGCCCAAATTAGTCTCATTTTACTCGGAACGACCCACTAGGCCTGAATTTGAGGTTGGTTTTGAGAGATTTGTACTCCGCTAAATGTCCACGTCGGATATTATTGATTCCGAGCCCATATTCGGGTGTACTAAGTCACGTTTGCGTCCGAACATCATCAGGTGTTTTGTTGGGAACTGTTATAGACACTAGCAGGCAAAATGCGGGTGTGTACAGAGCCCCCACTCTGACTAAGGTTTGGACAAGGCGAAAGTCAGAGTAGCTACCAGGCCAATCGCAGATTACGACCTGGCAGCCTTCCGGTCGGGTCGTTTATAGTCCAGTAGACTTGCGTGAAGGGCTCGCCAGCCATAAGCAGAGGGTTATACCTGTCCTGATGACGATAGCTCCGAGGGGAGTCAGACTTGCCTTTGAAGTCCTTTATGTACTCGTATGCCGACACATTGCATCTTGAATGTAGCATTCCGGGATAAATAGTGACTCACGTTGGGGAGTAATGTAGCTGCGCGGAGACTTGCTTCTGAAGTCTGGGGTGTACCTGTATGCTGACACATAACAAATTGCATGTAACACATAGGCGAAACACCAACTCGTGCTGGGGAAACAAAATATTTTTTTTTTAAAAGCGGAATTTTTTGAGATATTTTTTTTAAAGAAATTTTTAGGAATGCTCGGGACGACTCGATTCCTATTCTAGGTTCTGAACTGTAATCAGGCCTAAGTAGGGCCCAAATCTGCTGAGGAGGCATGGTAGTTAGGGTTTAGTTAGGTTTCAGTTAGGTTTCCTCATTATAAATACAGGGATCCTTGTCTCAGTTTACTGCATCCCACATCACAAACCCCTTCTTCTCCTCAAAATCCTTTAGACTTTCAAGAAGATTCAAATTTCTGTCGTGGGTATTGATCACCTGACTGCGCTGCTTTTTGCTTGGTCCCAACACTTTCGGGACGAGGAAAAGGTTTATCTGACTCAGATGGGAATCGTCAATTACTCTCATTTCAACGTCTGATAATCGACTCGCATTTTTTGGATGCCTGTTTAATGTTTTGGGATACTACCCATCACATTTTCGCGTTCCCGCGAGGCGAAATATGCCCTCTACTTGAGGAAATCGCAGCTATAGGTGGTTGGAGCCCTATCGCTCATCCTGCTATCCCTCCGTTCTACCCGATTCAAGGAGGAGGTTGAGGGATTTCTTGGGTTTGTCTCATGCTGAGACAGATCGAATGGTACGGGGAAATTCTGTCTCCCTTTTCGACCTAGCTGACAAGTTCATGAATAATCGAGACGTGAGGATTACTGCTGCTCATAGGCGTAGGGCTTTCGCCTTTTGTATGCTGCACCGCTACGTTTTCGAAGGGATGATGGAAGCTGACTCGTGCTTGGGACAGATCAGGCTGATTGGTGTGGTTGACCAGATGGAGACTGGTCATAGCCCTGCTTGGCTAGCCACAAGGGAGATCATTATGGGTCTCGATGCTAGGAGGCTTGACCCTGATCGACAGCTGACGGGGAGCGTCCGTATCTTGCAGGTATACGTCTCACATTTTTTTTTGTATATTTTTTTTCTTTTCACGCGAATTTTCTGATGTCCGTAAGTCACTCGATCGAGTGGACCTGTCACTCGATCGAGTGACGTCTTCGAAGTGCTTCTGCACATTTTCAGAGGGCTTACTCTGTCAAGTCAGCTGCAATACTCGATCGAGTGACACTCTCGACGAGCTTCTGTCTTCTTTCAGAGGGCTTACTCGATCGAGTCAGCTGTCGTACTCGATCGAGTGGGCTGTAGCAAATCATCCCGTCGCTTACGAAAATTGTGTATACCTTTTCAGATATGGTTGTCTGAACGTCCGTCGATCATTGAGTCCCCTCCGAGTATTCCCAATTACCGTAGTAGCCAAATTAGCTCGAGGAGGCGTCGGATAAGCTCGAGTCACCATATAAACCGAGCCTACTGGGATGAGGAGTTGGTGTTTCATGGTGGTCCCTTAATTAGGTGGACCGTCGCCTGGTGGTTTCTTTCCAAACTGACGGGTTTGGCCAAGAGAGACCAGGCCCGCTACTTGGTGATTCTGTCTCTCGACTGGACAGTTCACATCTACCCGGACCGCCTCCTGAGGCAGTTCGGTTTGTCTCAGCGTATTCCTGAAACTGAGGCAATCATTAGCATCTCGCTCTAACTGACGGACGCTATGTGTGACACCTGGCTGCAGAGATGGTTTACCCGTCCTACATGGACTATACCCAACCCTTGCCAATCCGCTTGGGTTTCACGTGCATACGGGAAGTGGACTTCCGAGGAGTCCGAGGAAACTCGTAAGGCTTTGAAGGTCGATGAGGCCTTCGAATTGGTTCGCCGGGAGACGGCGAAAGACAACAGGGGTTTCTTCGAGGAGGGAGACACTCCTGCTACTTTAGTCCGATTAGAATCGGGTCTTAAGTCACATACTAAGACTCGATCTAAGGATGTTGGTGCTAGCAGCACTCGGGGGCAGCCAAGCCCCGAGACTGACTTAGAGAGACGACTTGGGTCAAGATTGGCGGTTAGAGACCGACTAGGCCTACGGGACCGGCTTCTTGAGCCTGTGAGGGCCCGACATGGGCCCATTGATGTGATTGAGGACTCAAGTTGAGAGAGGCGAGTCCGGGCTAAAGAGGTTCTAGTGGTGATTCGGGAACGCTCTCCTCCGCGTCGTCGTCAGTGGATGGCCAAGGAGGCCAAGGACAAGGGGAAGGGCAAGATGCCTTGAACGCCAAGTCCTTAGCTTTATTATTATTTAAATATTATTACTAGTTTTGTTGTCTGCTTTTTGTTATTTTTTCTTTGAATTCCTGCATTTGTAATTTCCCAAGTTTATCGGGGTTTTAGTAATTAATAAAAGAAGTTTATTATTAAACCGTTCCTGTCTTTTCTTGATTGCACTGGTTGTGCCCTTTTGAGGGGCTGCCTACGTATCCGCGATTAACGGAATCAAACCAAACGTAGTTCAAGCTCAGTAAATTTGCAATCTCGAATTACACCAAGACTATTGGTTCAAGATGCTTGTGACAGTAGAATAAATAATTCTAGCTTATTGACTTGCTTTTTGTAAAAAAATGATTTTGATAAAATTTGCTAATGACATTGAGAAATGGCTAAGGGTAGTAACGCTTCAGCTGGTCCAGGTTGGTCGGTTTGACGAACTCATTCCCGTCCAGTTCCGTTATTGTTATTGCTCCTCCCGATAGGATCTTCTTTACCAAGTATGGCCCAGCCCAATTAGGTTTGAATTTTCCCCTTGGGTCAATTGGTAATAAAGCTTGAACCGTTTTAAGGACCAGATCCCCTTCTTTAATGTTCCTGGGCCTTACTGTTTTGTTGAAGGCCCGTTGGATCCTTTTCTGGTAGATTTGGATATTGTTGAGGGCACGAGATCGTCGTTCGTCCAGTAGAACCAACGAATCGTACCGTGCTCGCACTACTAAAATCACTCGCGTTAACGACGGAAAAATAGCGACGGAGCAAAAATTCCGTAAAAAATCTAAAAAATTCGACGGATTTTTTCCAAATTCGACGGATCAATATTTGTGACGGCGACGCCGTCCCAAACATGAAATAGTCCGTCACATATGTTGGGCGCCAACTCCTATAATCCTAGCGGGTTAAGTTTTTGACGGAGTCCTAGATTTGTGACGGCGAGGCCGTCCAAAATAAGCAATTGTGACGGAGATTTGGGACGGCTAGGCCGTCACAATAATTCTCGACTTAAAAAAAAAAACCCGACGAATCCCAATCCCCTCCCCCTTCAGTTATTCATTCACTATGCCCAAACCCCTCCCCCCTTAACAAAGAAATTGAAAAACCCAAAACCCATCCCCTTCCTTTCACCCTCTCCGGTGTCCCTCGCCGCCGTCGACGTCGCCGGTCGTCCCTCGCCGGTCGTCCCTCGCCGTACATCACTGTCGCTGCACGTCCCTCGCCGTCCTCCGTCGCTGCTCGTTCCTCCGTTCCCCTTTGCCGGCGTCGTTTTCTTCCCCTTCGTCGGCCGTCGTTGTCTGTCGCCGTCCACTGCCCTTGTTGTCATCTCTGAAAATCTGGTATATCTAAACCCTAATTATTTTAAATTGTGATCAATTAGATGAGGCTTGATTTAATGAGGCTTGATTTACTGAAATTATGATCAATTAGATGTTAAATTAGGGTTAAGTATGAGTTGTATTAAGTTGTATTAGGGTTAATATATATGAATTCAGCAGTACATGTATTAGGGTTAAGTATGTGTGTATGTAGGCTATTATGGTGTACAAGAGTGATTGCGAAGCTAGTATTCAACCAGTACATGTATTAGGGTCATTTGTTGCATCAGAATAATGACAAAGAAAGCGAAGCTAAGTCAGGCAGAAAATAATCTGATTGAGAAAATAAGGCCCTGTTCTCCTGGACTTAAACTGAACTGAACTAAACTGAACTAAACTAAACTGAACTGAACTGAACTGAATGTGTCTGAACTGAACTGAACTGAATGTGTCTGAACTGAACTGGAACTGTCTGAACTGAACTGAACTGAACTGAAACTGTCTGAATATAAGTCCAGGAGAACAGGGCCTAAGTCATGTATTAGGGTCATTTGTTACAGCCGACATTTCAGAAGGAAGCTAATATAAGCTAGCTTCCCTTCTTCATTACATACTACTCGTATATACATACTCATACTCATACTCGTATTTGACAGTCCAGTTCAGTAGTGGAGTACACTGAAGACTGGACTGACGGATATATAAGGGGCAAAGTATCTAAAATAAATTCAAAGAAAATTACTTATACTGATCCATTATTTCTATACATTAATTATCCCGGAGCAGTAGGCAGTAGTAGTAGTAGTACTTTTGTTGAGCCGGTCATTGTCTTTTGATCACGTATACTTACTTGTAAATGACTTAAAAAAATGGTTTATTTAGGGTAGTGCTTAGCATACCTCCACCTCTAAACCATGGCTGTTTGCACACAAACCCTTGGGCCACCAACTTCATACTCCAGAAGCCTTCCAGATGCTGCACCAGATGCAACAGTCGCAAGCCTAAGATCATGATAGTTTAGTACAGTTCCTCTTAATAGTTCATAACAATGAAACAACTAACATTGCATCTGTTAGTTTACCTGCAAGGAATATTGATACCACCTTCACAAGCGACAATACTATTTCCATCAACTCCTTCCATAATCTTGTCCACCTTCACACTAAGATAAAAGACACCTGACTCGAAACACCTAAAAAATTTAATACAAAGTATGAACCTACACTATAAGTAACTAAGCAATCCTTGAAAAATTGCCAATTTGCAATGCTGCACAGACGAGCGTGTTGTCTAAACAATGGAGACGTGCTTGGTTATTAGTAACTAAGCTCTTCTTTTTTCCTGATTTTTATGAGAAGCTAAAGAATGAGGATGGGAGTTGTGATTGGCAAAAATGCAGCCGGATTATTAGCGAAATACTCTTCCATCACATTGATCATAAAATTCACTATACTGAATATAACGAAATTTATTTTCATTTGACTTTGCTCAATAGGCTCAATGAAAAGATTAGAACGACGTTGGATGTATGATCGAGTAGATTAAAAAAAGATACCTAAGCGTGAAAAAGATACTTGAAATCGTGTTCTAGGTACCTTAACCACTTGAAACGAAAGATAGGGAACAAAGCTCGAGTCGAAGGTTCGATATGCAATGCTTATTTGCTTGAGGAGACATCAAACTTCTGCTCCTTTTACTTCGAAGATCATGTCAACACAAAAGCAAAGGATCTTGATGTTGGAGGTATAGAAGGCCAACTAAATTCGTCTAATGACGCTGATATTCCCGAGCCATTCCATGAAGACATGGGGAATACCACTGGAAAGTGCACAAAGAGGTACTTGGATGAAAATGAGTATACGCAGGCTCACTCTTATGTTCTAAGGAATTGTGGGGACTTGATGAAGCCTTATGAGGAGTAAGTTGACTCATATTTCACGAACTCTTGATCCAATCTAATCTTTTATCATTAATTATTTCTCAGGGTCCATCGGCTACACCACATCAGTTGTTAGTGAAGTCAAAGAAAAACAAGAAAGGCGAATGGATAAACCATCGCTCCCAAGAAATTGATGTGAGATTTATTCTAAATTTCTTTTTTTTTTTACAAATTTTAATTTCATTAGAAAAGTTTGATTATGTTTGTTAGACACTTTTAATTCCATTATGTGATATTTATATTTTAGGATGATTATCAACGATTATGCGAGACATTTGTCCGTGAAAACAGTAGAGAGCCAACTATTGAAGAGCAATGCAAATTGTATCATGACGCCGTTGGAGGTTTCGATTCTAAATTGCGAATATATGGCATTGGGAATGTGGCTCCCGAATTTTTTACTCCTCCTTCGAGTAGGAGTCGCTCTAATCCGCAAGATCCTTACATTCCGAGCATTACCATTCAAGTACAAGAGACTGTGAATGAGAAGTTAAGTAAAGTGGAGGCGGAGCAAGCAGAGGCACGTCGTGAACGAGAGGACGCAAGGCGCGATCGGGAGGAGGCAAGACGTGATCGGGAGAAAACAGCGCAAATGATGGAGTTCTTGCGGAAAAAGATGGGGTACCAGCCAGACGAAACTTGCTCTTCTGACCTTGAGTTCCACCGAGATGACTTCGCTGATGACGGACACGGTTTTGGAAGAACGCCGCCGGTCAACCCTGTCGGTTAAACTTGGTTTATTCTCTAATTTAGTATCGCTTTTAGTATCTAAGTGTAGTATTTAATTTAGAATGCACTTAGTTATAAACCTAACCCGTGAAATTTAGCTTGTGTTAAAATTTAGCCTAACTTGTGAAGTCTAGGTTGTGCTCGTAGCGCTTTAAAAACTTAGTAAGTTAATGTTTTTGTAAAATTGTAGATGTGAATCAAGGACTATTATCAATCGGTTTTCTATGCTCCTCGATCTCATTTATTGATATATTGCTGGGTGATTTTGTTCCCGCTATGCGGTCGACAACATATTTTGAGTAAATGTCGCTTATATGGAGGATGTTGATGCTGATGTCGATGTTTGATTTTATGTGGCAAATGGAGGATTAAAAACTGTTTGTTCCGCAAACAATTTTTGCCAATTGTGACGGCCTTGCCGTCACAAATGAGAACAAAAGTCACAATGTTACCCATTTTGTGATGGCCTTGCTGTCACAAAATCCGTCACACATAGGAAAGTGTGATGGCCGTGCCGTCACAAAATATTTTGGGACGGCCAAGCCGTCACGGTTCTGTTTTTTGTTACGGCTATGTGTGACATAAAATTTCGACGGCTACGCCGTCACAAATTGTTTTTTGCGACGGATTAAGGTTATTTGCGACGGCAGTTGCCGTCGCAAATCGCTGTGTTTTTTTGTAGTGCTCGCACCCAGTCAGCTTCGGGTACTTGGCTTTCTAACAGGATTCTGAGGGATGGTACTTCCAATTCAATTGGTTGGACTGCCTCCATCCCATAAGTTAGGTAATATGGTGTCGCCCTGGTTGCGGTGCGAATTGACGTCCGGTATCCCCATTGGGCGAAAGGTATTTTGTCGGGCCAGTCCCGGTAATTATCATCCATCTTTTTGAGTATGGTGACAATTGTTTTATTGGCCGCCTCTACTGCTCCATTCGTCTGGGGACGGTAAGGCGAAGACGTATGCCTTTGAATTTTATATTTGGTCAGTAGGGCCGCCGTTTCGGCTTGAAAATGAGTCCCATGATCACTGATAAACTCGTGCGGGATCCCATACCATCATATTATCTTGTTTTGGATAAACTTGGCAACATGTTTAGCATTGAGAATGCGGTATGATTCAGCTTCGACCCATTTGGTGAAATAGTCGATAGCTACTAAGATGAAACAGTGTCCTCCGGTACCAAAGGGATTTATTTTCCCGATTATGTCGATACCCCAAGTTGAGAATGGCCAGGGTGATGTCATGGTATAAAGTAAGGATGACGGCATATGTTGCACATTGGCGAAGATTTGACAGTTGTGACAATGTTTGACATATAACTGGCAGTCGGCTTCCATTGTATTCCAGTAATACCCGAGCCTCATGATCTTTCGGGCCAACATCTGGGCATTCATGTGTGGGCCACATTCGCCATCATGCACTTCAGCCATGACCTTTTCGGCTTTATATTTGTCAACACAAAGGAGAAGAGCCCCCTGTGCCGTCTTTTTGTATAGTTGCCCGTCATCGGTACGGATGAACTGGGTGGCTAGCCTTCGTAAGGCTTTCTTGGCCCGGCCTTCGGTCCCAGGAAGATATTCTCCGTTTGTTAGGTATGTTAATACAGCCTGATACCATGGTTCCGGATCAGTTATCTCAATGTCTTCAATGTCGTGGATGTATGCCGGCTTGGACCGCCTTTCGACGCAAATCGGCATACTGGTCACATGGTCGGGAATGTTCAGCAAAGATGCCAATTTTGAGAGAGCATCTGCAAACTGATTTTCTTCCCGAGGCAAGTATATGTACTCCACCTTTTGGAATTGCTTCTCGAGATCCCTTACTCGTGCGTGGTAGGCCACGAGATTAGCGTTCCGAGTTTTCCATTTTTGAAGTGCTTGGTTAATGACCAAGGATGAATCACCGTGTATCCGGAGATTTGTGATCCCCAGATCGGCGGTGGCTTGTAGCCCGTAAATACATGCTTCGTATTCGGCTGCATTATTGGTAACATCAAAGTCCAGTTTGATGGACACGGGAGTATGCTCCCTTTTTGGTGAAATTAGGAGGATCCCGACTCCGAACCCTCAAAAATTGGATGCTCCGTCGAAGTATAAATCCCATGTTTCGGTATCGGTATGGAAGATATCTTCATCTGGGAAGGACCAGGTATCGGTGTGTCCTTCTTCGGTTACGGGACTGTCAGCGAGGAATTCAGCTACCACCCGGCCTTTAATAGCTTTTAACGGCACGAATTTTAGGTCGAACTCCGCCAGCATTAGAGTCCATCTAGAGATTCGGCCATTGAGAACGGGCTTTTCGAAAAGGTATTTGATCGGGTCCATCTTGGATAGCACATGGACCTCGTAGCTGAGCATATAATGCCGGAGCTTCTTAGTGGCCCAAACAAGAGCCAAGCAGGTCTTTTCGAGCATGGTATATTTGCACTCATACTCTAAAAACTTTTTGTTGATGTAATAAATGGCTCGTTCCTCGGAGTCAACTGGCTGGGCCATCGTAGTCCCCATGGCTGTCTCGGTCGTCGTTAGATATAACGATAGAGGCAGACCGGGTTGAGGTGGCATTAAGACTGGCGGAGCAGACAGGATTTCCTTGATTTTTTCGAAAGCAGCTTGCCACTTGTCGTCCCATAGTACCCGTTCCCCTACTTTCAGTTTCTTGAAAATTGGTTCACACACCATGTGTTTAAAATCGATGGTTGGCCGAGTTAAATAAAAATATCGCATAATTTAAATTTAACACGGCTTCCGGTATTATGATCGTGTATTATACAAGTATCATACCGTTATCGAAATTTTATGAACATGTCGTTATGGGATTGAAAAATGTGACTAGTAACGAAATTGTAGTCCTCCGCGTCACGACATCGATTCTAATCCTAACGGATTATGTGATGTCGATTTTCACATCAACGAATCTCGCACTAATCTTAGAAATGGAGTCCTTCACGTTCAACTATGAACAACCACGATCTGGTTATGCCCTTGAGTACATTGGGGCGACGCTCCTCGAAAGGGTGCCACCTTCGTCGTTGCTCGTAAAGGGATTAGACGGACTTTGGATGGTCGTCATAGTCAAACGTGTTAAGATCCGAATTTAGATACTATATATATATAGAGAGAGAGAAAGAGGTAGGTTCAAATAAGGTCACAATGTTTCAGTAAGTGTATATTAAAGTTACAGATGACATACGATAAAGTTGCATTTGGTTAAAATTGACATGTAACTATAACATTCAGCTATTTTATCACTTCAAGTGATAAAGTGCAACTTTATCACTCATCTCATGAAACTTTAAGCACTTTTTGTGTAACTTTAACTCTTGACCTTATGCTCTTAAAATAGTTGTTGTCCTTATTTGAACCTACCTCTATATATATATACGCGGTATTTAATGTTAACGACGATAATTAAATGTTAGAGGTTAGTAACGAAAAATAAAGAGTTAGCATACAATAATTAAAATGTTAGTGTTAGTATACTAGTATAATTATAATATAGTTGCAAAACGATGAAAAAAAAACGAGATAGAAAAGATAGAAACGGGGTTGATGACACCCTCAACATACATGCTTAGAATGGCCTCGGCAATGGACTCGTAATAGCGACGGGAACGCGGGAGTATCGAGGATGTAGTCGAGTTATGGCGTGTGTGTTTGTATGGGTGGCTTTGTCGGTTTTTGAGGGACAAATGACTCGGGTTTTTTGACGTAGTATTGCTAAGGGTTGTAGTGTAGTGTAGTGTAGAGTATTAGGGTAGAAATGTAGGGTAGAATTGCATTTATCTAAACTTAAAAATGAGAAGGGTTTGACGGGTATTTATAGAGTTCACCCTCGACCTAGGGTCACTCGATCGAGTGGCCCTAGTGCACTCGATCGAGTACCTTTGAAAGCGGGTTTGTTCCGGATTTTGAGGCTCCACTCACCGAGTGGATAAGGGTGGCCAGCCATTTTAGGAAATGGTTGACCCTTTTGATTTGTTTAAGGATTGTGTTCAGACGCAAGCTTCTAGAAACGAACTTGGTCGATTTTTGTGTCGGATTCGTCTTTGACCGGGTTTTGACCCGGTCGCCAAAAGACGAGTTTTATTTTTGGTGTCGGGTTTGGCCCAAATTAATCTCATTTTACTCGAAACGACCCACTGGGCCTGAATTTGAGGTTGGTTTTTAGAGATTTGTACTCCGCTAAATGTCCACGTCGGATATTATTGATTCTGAGCCCATATTCGGGTGTACTAAGTCACGTTTGCGTCCGATCATCATCGGTGTTTTGTCGGGAACTGATATAGACACTAGCAGGCAAAATGCGGGTGTCTACAACCCTCAACCTACATGCTAATAGTCTCGTGAATATAATCGCGTAGTGGCGTCGAAGGCACGAGAGCTGTTTGAGATGTAGGGTGAGTTAGTGTGTGATTAGGGAGAGTATGCTCTCGGGTTTTGATGGGTTTTTGTCTCGGAGTGGCTTTATATGTGTGTGAGTATTGAAGACTCTTAGATGATGAAAATGAGGGTTGAGGGAGTGAAAAATTGCGGAAAAAGAGGTCCCTAAAATGATGAGCCAATGGGGGGGGGGGGTATTTATAGATTTTACCCCCCGGCTAGGGGTCACTCGAGGTTGCAGTCCGATCGTCATCGGGTGTTTGTTGGGCACTTCTGCAGCCACAAGGTCCAAATCTGGGTGTCTACAGAAGCCCACCCTTTGACTGAGGCTTGGACAAGGCGAAAGTCAAAGTACAGCCACCCAGGTCAATCGAGGATTCCGACCTGGTGGCTGTCCGGTCGGGTCGCTTTAAGTCCATTGGACTACATGTTGAGGCTCGCCAGCCAAGGCTTAGAAATCATACCTGACGTCTTCGCCTGCGGTTGCTTGCTTAGGCCCAAGCCGGTGCTTGTCATCTTGTTCTCAGTTCTTCATGCTCGTGTGTTTTGCTTTTTCGGATTGCTTAAAAGTTTGTTCAATTTTGAATGCCTTGTGTGTGGGTGACGCGTTAAGCGTAGATGCGAAAAATGTTCGTATGTGTTGGCTTCCGTTCGAACAAATGTCTTTAGGATGCTTATGAACCCTTGGACTTAATGAAACAAAAATAAAACATTCGAGGGCGTCAGTCTCCACTCGAGCGGTCGTCTTCGGGATGCCTATGACCCCTTGGACAAAATAAAGCGAGATAAAATGTTCGAGGGCGTCAGTCACCACTCGAACACTTGTCTTCGGGATGCCTATCACCCCTAGGAAAAAATAAAACGAGATACAATATTCGAGGGTGTCAGTCTTCACTCGAACACTTGTCTTCGGGATGCCTATGACCCCTAGGACAAAACAAAACAGGATAAACTATTCTAGGGCGTCGGTCTCCACTCGAATAGCTATCTTTCGGGATGCCTATGACCCCTAGGACAAAACAAAGCAATACGAAATCCTCGAGGGCGTTAGTCTCCACTCGAACACTTGTCTTCGGGATTCCTCTGACACCTAGGACAAAATAAAACGAGATAAAATGCTCGAGGGCGTTAGTCTCCACTCGAACACTTTTCTTCGGGATGCCTCTGACCCCTAGGACAAAATAAAACGAGATAAAATGTTCGAGGGCGTCAGTCTCCACTCGAACACTTGTCTTCGGGATGCCTCTGACCCCTAGGACGAAACAAAACAAGATCAACTACTCGAGGGCGTCAGTCTCCACTCGAGTAGCTGACTTTCGGGATGCCTCTGACCCCTAGGACAAAATAAAACGAGATAAAATGCTCGAGGGCGTCAGTCTCCACTCGAACACTTGTCTTCGGGATACCTTTGACCCCTAGGACAAAATAAAACGAGATAAAATGCTCGAGGGCGTCAGTCTCCACTCGAACACTTGTCTTCGGGATGCCTCTGACCCCTAGGACAGAATAAAAAGATATAAACTATTCGAGGGCGTCATTCTCCACTCGAATAACTGTCTTTGGGGATGCCTATGACCCCTAGGACAAAACAAAGCCATATAAAACATTCAAGGGCGTTGGTCTCCACTCGAATGAAAAATGCTGTGGAGGTATAAGACTCCTTCGAGGGCGTTGGTCTCCACTCGAATTAAATAGTTATGGAGGTATAAGACTCCTTCGAGGGCGTTGGTCTCCACTCGAATTAAATTGCTGTGGAGGTATAAGACTCCAATGCCTCTTGGATAAATAAGACCCGTTAGGCAAAAATTGATGTGGAGGTATAGGACTCCAATGCCTCTCGGATAACTAAGACCCGTTAGGCAAAAATTTATGTGGAGGTATAGGACTCCAATGCCTCTCGGATAACTAAGACCCATGAGGCAAAAGTTGCTGTGGAGGTATAGGACTCCAATGCCTCTCGGATAACTAAGACCCGTTAGGCACAAGTTGTTGTTGTTTACTTGTTTTAGTTAAATGGCTTTTGTTTTGCGGGTTTGTCTTATTTTGTTCGGGTTTGGTTTTGCTTTGCTTTGGTTTGTTATGCATTTGGGATTCATTCGGAGTTTGCTTAGATAGGCTCGGTTTGGTTCGTTTTATTACGTGCTCGAGTGCAGCGTTCAGGCTAAGTGTGGTTCTTATGCTTGTTTCATTATCGTTTTTGTAATGGGCGTGCTTTGTAGATATCGATTGCTTCGTCGTTGTTATTTTGCTTGTCTTAAAGGGTGCGTGTTTCGTGTATATCGGATGTTAAGCCTCATTAGTTTCCGTCTTTGTTTGTGCTGCACTGTTCAGACGCGCGTACCTCCGCGTCCCAGTCTTCAGACGCCTAGCCCCCAGCGATTCAGGATTTGAGAGCGTCACTTGAGGCGGTCGGTTTTCTGTGGGTCGGGTTTGTTTAAGTTGGCGAATGTTGCGGCGATTCGTTCATTCGCCCCAAAAACCGAACGCGTCGCCTCTTTCGCCCCAATATCGCCTTCTCGATTTTTCTACTTGGTTTCTGTCTCGATTTCTGCCATACGTGAGAATGTCGACTCCGGGTAAGCATTCTATGTTCGTTTATTGTCGGTTTTGCTTGATTTGGTTGATTGTGAGTTTGTTTTGTTGAAACCCAAGAAAATTGATTTGGGTGTTTTTAATTTAATAAGTTTCGAGGCTTGTGCTTAATTCCATTGCTAAATTAGGGTCGATTAGAGCTCGTTAGGGTAGTTATAAGCTTCATAGGGGATTTCGAGGTGCGACAATGGCTCCTTATAGTGATAGGTTCGAGATGCTAGGGTTAGGGACCGTTTTTCCAGATATTCCCGCATTTGTTGCGTAATCTTGCTCAATTAGTGTTTGTGAGGATATGGGTAGCTCCCTTGTCGATTTTTATGGGCTAGGATGGCTCTTAGGGCCTTTCGTGAGGTTTTGTGTGTCTTAGGACGGACCAAAAGGTGCCGTAACGATGCCGGATTTTCCCGAAACCACTTCCATCGTGATCGGGATCAAAAATGGGTTTTAGCGGTTTTTTCGAAATTTTAATATCTTTATCCAAAATATTGACCCTGTTTTGACCTATTTAAGCTGCTTTAGCCTGACCTGAGGCATGGGTTTTTCGTGTTTTGTTTGATTTTACAGCTAGAGGTGATATCGAGCATCCCGAGGGAGTTTCCACGGTTGGTGCTAGTGGCGAGGCCGCCGGGACAAGCTCACAGACTCGCCGCGGGATTCGCAGGAGACAACGGAGCATTTCATCTCAACGTCGTGATCCGGAGGCCATAAATGAGGCCGATTTTGATAGGGTGAGGAAGCGTAGGCTTCCCGAGAAAGTTGCTAGGAGGGCCCATGTTCCGCCTCCCGTACCGGAGAATGAGAAGATTGCCTACGAGGATCCCGAGTAGGCTCGGGGTTGGGATGGTCACCAGTTGTTGTTTTGTCCTGACCTACTGAAGCGAGGGATTTGTCGTGGATCCCACCGATCAAATAATAACCAACTAATCCTAACTGGGTAGATAGGGCAAGTCGGGTGGAGTCCATGGAGACGGTAAGGAGGGTTTCGACTAAGGTCACCCAAATACAAGACTATGTCAACTAAGCTAGACTAACTAAAACAATGAAGCGGGGAGAGACTAAGACTAAGAGTACACTAAGACTAAAGAAAACAATGACAAAAAATGATGAAGAAAACTAGTAGGAAAAGAACTAGGATTAGATCGGGTTCGAGGGTGACGGGATGATCAAGGAAGAGTAAAGGTGAAGGGGTAGTCAAGCTATCTAGGCATAGTCCGGACTCTCGCTACTTAAACCAACCTAGAGGTCCCTCGCTCTCGCGCAAGGACCCATACTAGCAACATACAAGACCGCAAGAAGAAGGCAAGAAAACATGCATTTGCAACTACAAGTCATTCAAGCACTTCATCAAACATGTTCTATGCATACAACTAGGAAGCAACCCAAACTTCCACCAACAATCTACACAAACCCTTAATCACCCATTAAGCCACCCAATTCTCCTACTAATCCTAGCAAGAGTCTACTCACACATATCTAAACTTAAACAAACACGAACATTACAAAACAAACACAAGAACAATTTCATTCACAATGAAGAACTAACAAGGATGATGAACAAAACAATAAACAAAAAAGATAAAGAATGAAACTTGAATGATAAAACAAGATTAAGAGAAGGGAAAAGAGAGATTATACCAAAATAGTGAGGAGGAAAAGAAGAAATCTTGCATATATAGTGAAAAACCCAAATACATCAACCAAGGTTGTCAATCTTGGCGGAGATCTTCAAGAATTCCCATAATACAAGGATTAAACTAAGATTAAGTATTAACTGAAGACTAATCTATACTAATCTAAGCTAATCTAACATAAAGTAGTCTAGGGTTTAGTGGGTAATGTAAAATAAAGCATAAGTCCTTAAACAATTCAAGAGGGGGGTATATATAGGAATTCACGGCTAAGGGAAGCAAGAAAAGCGAAAACAGCCTATTCTGGGCCCATCCCGGCCGGGAAGAGGGTTATCCCGACCGGGAAGGGGTGGTCCCAACCAAGAAGGTGGTGATCCCGGCCGGGATCAAGCTCCAGTAGCCGCTGTTTGGTCGTCTCTTGATCCCCGTCATGATGGATTTCTTCCCGACCGGGATGGGTCTCGTAGGCTTCAAATATGGTCCCATAGGTCCCTCCTTGCTCTTGTTAGGCTTCTCATCGATTCTCAGTGCTCTGGAATGGGTCCCAAGGGCTCGGGATCGAGTCTAAGCCACCGGGTGATCGTCGCTTCTCTTCGTTGGCTCCAAATGTGTCGGAAACGAGTTGGAATCGTTTCATCTCTCCAATAATGGTCCTAGGAACCTAAAACAAACTAGAAGAAGTGTAAGTAGCCTCAAAAACCGCTCCAAAGAGTGATTCCACAAGAGAAACCGGGACCAAACACAAAGAAATAGCACTACAAAACACACTTATCAACTCCCAACCCTTACTCGCCCCCGAGTAAGCACAAACTAACTAAAAACTAAGAAAAACTAGACTACTAACCGAGCGGGTATTAGCGCACCCTACGCCCTTTCAACTCACACGAGAACATATAGAGGAAAAGTGCTCTCCGCAAGGCAAGTGAGGTCTTGCGACAAAACTGTGGATGCAACCTAATAGGAAAACACATAAACAAACTAACTAACAAACACCAAACGGTTACATCCAAGAAGAAACAAATACTGCTTCCCTACACAAAGCGGTAAAAGAAGCACCGGTTAAGGACTCAAGGCAAGTGACAACGTTACCAAACTAATAACACAAATTGAAATGGACAAAATCCTAATAGTATGACGACAAAGCAATAAAAACGTTGGTAACTTACGTAGGTTCCTCCTAACCTTCTAAGAACGTACCACGTGACGATAGGGGAGATGGAAAAAGGATGAACCATGGATTTAGTCGACACTGTAGGTAACTGAAGCCCCACCCCCTTTAGCGATTAGCCAAGAGGGTCATCCCATATCCAAAATCGCCCAACTAGTCCAAGTAAAAAGGTGGAAAAGGTTGCAAAGTGAGGGAAGACCGACTATTTACCGCTATCATCCTTCCTAGGGACTCGGTCCTTTGGTAGGCTCTTCACGGTAATAGCCGGAGAAAGGCTTATTTTTGAGGGGTGAGTATTCTTTTTGTGAGAGAATTTTCTTTGGCATTTTGCTTTTGCATTTGGCTTTTGAGTTTCTATGTCATTTCTTTTTCTTCTTTTGTATTTTGTTTTTCATTTGTTGTGGCTTTTCTTTTTCTTCTTTCTTTTCTTTCTTTCTTTTTCTTTCTTTTTCTTGGTTTGCTCTTTTGGCCAAACTTTTGTTTTGTAGGCATTCAATCACAACCAAGTACGAGGCTTCACAAATTGCAACTTATTTGTGGAAAAATGTGTAGAAGGGGGCGAGTCGGGCGTGCTTTCCCTTCAAACCCACAAAACGGGGGGAAACTTGGACTAATCAAAGCAATTTCGAACACGGTCACCTAAGGGACGGGACTCGGGAACCAAGGCCTTTTCACTCCGTGGGTGGTCGTAATGGTCAAAATGCAAATACCGTAGGAAATCCCTAGTAGACTAGGTGGACTCAAGGCAAGAAACCAACGAAATCATTTATTTAAAGTCATTCTATTAGAATAAAGTCCAAGACTCGATTCATATCACTAGAAAGGGAATGTAAACACTTGCACACTGGCCTCAAAACCAGGTTTTCGAAAACCTTTTTACACACTAGACACAAACTACACAAGACAAAACAAAGACACAACAAAAACGAAAGGAAAAGGGACGAATACAACAAAACAAAACAAAACACAAGAAAAGAGAGCAAGCACACAAACAAAACAAACACCACCCCGAAACTTCCAAACAAGTCACCACATCAACCACAAACTTCACAAAGCTCCACCCGAGCACACACCACAAATCTCCTCCAAACTCCACAAAAAAGGGGAAAAATGAGAAAGAATTGAAGGGGTATTACCGGATGTCTTGAGCCTTTCGAAACTAACGGCGATCAGGGAACCTACAAGGAAATGGGGAAGCAAAACACACACAATACAACAAAAATACGACACAAAAGGACAAAGGAAAATCTTATTGGTTTTTTTTGTGAATTTTTTCAAATTTTTAGGGGTTTTTAAGATTTTTTCGAAAAAGAACTACGAAAATAAAACTAAACTAACCTAAGATATCACTCCCCCACACTTAAACCGAGAAATGTCCTCATGCTCAATCGGTAGTGTGTGGAAGACACTAAAAAAGAAAGGAAAAACGTAAAAAAGAACTAAAAATCAAAAAAAGAAAGTGCAGAAAGGGTAGAATGTGTCCGGCCGGGGTGTAATCAAGTCACCAAGGGCCGAGAAAAGAAAAGATATGGATGGGGGAAGAAATAAAAGGAAATGGGAGGGGAGGGCTAGGTGTAATCAAGTCACCTAGCCCGGATTCCGCCTAAATCCGACTAAATTCTACCGAGAGAAGATAAAATAAAGATAAAGGTGAAATTACTTGTCAATTTGGATTTTTGAAATGACTCTCGATGTAGTCACGTCATCGAGAGTCGGGAGCAATGACTACCAAGGCCCCGAGGGCCACCAAGATACCAAAAGGTAAAAGGAAGGGGGAATAAGGGAAGACTAAGCAAATAAAAGACGGAAAAGAAACGAGAGTCGCCTTACCAAAGGTTAGCAACTCTATAATCTTCATCGTCTCAATGGTCATTATCGGCACTTTGCTTGTCTTCATCATAGATGTTCCTCCTCTTCCTAGATGTAGCTCCAAGTACGAGTATCGGGCATGTATTGGTGTAAATGAGGTTGGGATTTCAGGGAAAACTCGGTGTATAGTGGAGAGAAGATGAGATGAAGGTATAAAATTGAGGCTCAAGGGTGAAATGATAGTTGCTAGGGGTAATAGGGAGGTTGGGGGTATAAAGTGGTTGGGTGGGGTTTAAATGAAGGAACAAAGGCACACAAGGCTGCGGGAGCCCTTCCCGGCCGGGAAGAGGGTGATCAAGGTCGGGAAGAGCTCATCCCGGTCGTGATGGTCCTCATCTCGGTCAGTCGCTCCTGATTCCATGCTCACTTCATCCCGGTCGTGATGACACCCATCTCGGCCGGGATGGGATCTTTCCCGAGCCTTGAAGCCTTCTTTCAATACTAGCTCCACCCACAAGACAAATACAACCTCGGGATCCAAAATCCCGTCCCCAAAAGCTTACGAAAAGCTAAAAAACGGACTTCCTCCACCAAGCTTCGAGGCTTCTATCATCCAAACCCTTTCTAATTCTTCATCTTCACTTCAAATCTATCAATCAAACTCGATAAATTCCATCAAAATCCCTCCCTCACATCACTCAAGAAAATTCCAAATTACAAGAGCACCACAAAACAAACAAAATCAAGAGACAAACCACACAAATACAAACACAAGAACTCTAAAGAAGAGGAAAGAGGAATATACAACATGTCGGTTCTTTAGGAACTCCGCCAAACCTAGGATGGTGGAGTCTCGTTCTTCAACCATAGCCCTCAAGGGCTCGGAGGAGCAAGTCAAATGCACGAGCCACATCGTAATGAAGGCTCATAGAGTGCCCGAGCAAAGCTATCCTCCAAAGCCTCCAAGTCGGAAGCAAGAAGTAGTCATCTAAAGACCCATTGTCATGTCTCACGTGGTCTCCGGGGTCTTTCCTTCCAACAAGCTTTATCGACCTCTTCCTAATCATCTCCTCCAAACACAAGCAAGCTTCATATACTTAACATGAGGCACAAAAAACGGTTTTGGTCCCGCTTCCTTATTGCACATCCTCATATCTTCATCAAGTTGTGGTTCCCCATCTTCAAGTCCCAAAACATCACTTGGCTTGACATCATCTTGGAGGAGAGAATTGAAACTTCTACCGGCGGTTTCAATCTCTTCCAAACCATTTCTTCGCTCACTTGCAAGAGGCTCATGATGTTCTTCCACCTTTTCGCACAAGGGCAACTTGGGCTCATCATTTTCACCCAACGACTTCACAAATTTCACCACCTCATTCAACTCACTAACCTCCTCCAATTCTTCACCAACAATTCCTTCATCAAGGGTCATTTCCTCATTCGTCTCTTCTTGGGTAGACAATCGAGGTTCTTCATAGCAAGTCTCGTTTCTCAAGGGGACTTCATCAGCGGCTTCGTGATTGGGTTGCTCCCCTTGCTCAAGCGAGCACCCTTCATCAAGTTGTAACGTTCGGGTTAAAAACATTGCGGTTTTAACCGATAACGCATTTAATCGAGCATCCATCGCCTCATTTTCCCTTAGATATTGGGCCATGAATTCATCTTGATCTTTTTGCAATTGGATGGCCATTTCTTGTTGGCTCTTTTGAAATTAAAGAATCGATTGAATTAACTCCAAGTCGGGCTTTTGTTGGTTATTGGGGTTTTGAAGTGCTACTTGAAAATCTTGATGATGCCCAAGTGGTGGGGCATCATATTGTTGGTAGTGAAGTTGAGGTGATTGATAATATGGTGGGTTTTGGGGAAATTGGCTTCCATAAGGAGAAAAATGATGAGGCATGGTGGGTTCACAATGATAGCTTGAGTAATAGTCACCATGATCATAGGACTGATAAGCACTAACTTGATGGAAGCCGTTTCCATATCCTTGAAGCTCATACCCATGGGTCTCTTGATTACCCGATGAAGCTTGATAGTAGTAGGGAGACATCATGTCACATTCTTGATTCATAGAGGGAGAGAAGTAGCTCATGGTGGCTTCTATGGGTAGGGAGTTTAGATCAATTGATGGTAGGATTTGCCGTGGGTCCCACCGATCAATATTTAACCGACTATTCCTAGTGGGTAGCTAGGGCAAGTAGGGTCGATATCCACGGAGACGGTATGGTAAAGTCTAGACTAGGTCCGCTCACAAACGAGACTAAGTCACACAAACAAACACAAAGAAATGCTAATTGACAAACAATGATGGGAGAAGAGGTAAGACAAGACTAACAATGACTAGACTAAAACAATGCTAAGACGGAATAACTAAAGATCAATATAACAAGCAAACTAGAAGAACCGATGAATAACTAAGAATTTGAATCAAATATGAAAAGAAGTGGGTTAGGTCGGGTTCAAAAGTGTAGATGGGTAATTGGGGTGGTCAAGGGTGTAGGTGTCTCCTAATTGCTAGAGTCGGTCCGGGCTCTCGCTACGTAGACCAACACTGAGGTAAGTTCGCACTCTCGCGTCTAAGACTAACCTCAACACAACCACATAATAGACAAACAATGAGAAGATGAGCACAAGTATGGGAAGTATGGCCACTACTACTCACACAAGCATATCAACAAACACATAGAGTGCCCAATATGTGACTAACAACAAAGATTCACCCTTTACCCCTAATCAAACCCTAATCACCCATAATCTACCCTTAATCCCCCTACTACCCCACAAGGAGACTACTCACTCATTATCAAGAATAAACTAACACTAGTAATAGAAAACAACATCACAAACCAAACATCCATAATGAAGAACAACAACAATAACAATAAAAACTAAGTAAAGATTCAAACTTGAATAAATAACAAAGCACAAGAGTAGAGAGGATTATACCAACAACAAGATGATGAGAAAGATGTAAACTTGCATAAATAAGAAACCCAAATCAACTCCAAGGTTGTCAAGCTTGGATGAATCTTCAAGTATCCTCTTAATAAAAGACTAACTAAACTAGATTAACAAAGATTAACTAAGGATTAAAGAGAGATTAAAACTAATGTGAGGAACACTAATCTAGGGTTTGAATGCTTAATGGAGGCCTAAAATAATCTAGGGTAAAGTCTTCTCCTTAAACATTACAAAGGAGAAGTATTTATTGGGTTACAAGAATGAAGGAGAAGAAAGGAAACAAAGGCGGTTTACAGCACCATGGTCCCGACCGGGACGGGATTGGTCCCGCCCGGGACGGTCTGATCCCGACCGGGACGGGTTGGTCCCGACCGGGACGGACCCAGATCAGAACACCTCTCTTTTTTGCACCTCATCCCGGACGGGATGAGGCCATACCCGTCGGGGATGAGTCTTGTAGGCCTCCAATATGATCTTTAAGGTTCCCCCTTGCTTCACATGGACTTCTTATCGACTCTCGGGTCTCGAAATCGAGTCTATGGGGCTCGGGATCGGGTCCCAAGGTCTCGGGGTCGAATCCAAGGCATCGAGTGATCGTTCCTTCGCTTCGTTGGCTCCGAAAAGTGTATGTATTGAGTCGAAATCGCTCCAACTCTTCATGAATGGTCTCGGGAACCTGAAACGAGCTAGAGGAAGCATAAGTAACCCATGAACCGCTCCCAGGGAGCGATTCCGCAAGGAAATTGGGATCAAAACACAGCAAAATAGGCACTACAAACTACACTTATCAACTCCCCCACACTTAACCCTTAATCGCCCTCGAGTAAGTACATACTAACTAATAAACTAGCCGAGCGGGTATTAGCGCACCCTACGCCCTTTCAACTCACGCAAGTGCACTTAGAGGAAAAGTGCACTCCGCAAGGCAAGTGGGGTCTTGCGATAAAACTGTGGATGCAACCGGACACAAAGCACATAAACGAACAAATACACAAACAAACAAATAATCGGTTGCACCCAAAATAAAACAAATACCGCTTCCCTCAAACAAGCGGTGAAAGAAGCACCGGTTTAGGACTCGAGGCAAGTGACAACGTTCCCAAGCTAGCAATACAAACCAAGATGAACTAAACCCTAATAGTATGACGATAAAGCAACAAAAACGTTGGTAACTTACCTAGGTCCTCCTAACTTTCTAAGAACGTACTACGGGACGATCGGCGGGATGGAAAGTGATGAACCACGGTGTTAGTCGACACTGTAGGTAAGTGAGACCCCGCCACCTTTAGCAATGAGCCAAGAGGGTCGTCCCATGTCCGAAACCGCCTAACTAGTCCAAGTAAAAAGGTGGAAATAATTGCAAAGTGAGGGAAGACCGACCTTTGCCGCTATCATCCTTCCTAGGGACTCGGTCCTTTGGTAGGCTCTTCACGGCAAAAGTCGGGAAAAGGCTTGTGGGGTTAGGTTCTTTTTGTGAGACGCTTTTCTTTTGACATTTTCTCTTTTCTTTTGCATTTTTGCTTTAGGTGTTGCCATGCCATTTCTTTTTCTTCTTTTCTATTTTTTTCTTTTTGGCTATCTTTTTGTGCCTTTTCTTTTTCTTCAATCTTTTCTTTCTTTCTTTTTCTTTTCTTTGCCCTTTTGGCTTGATTTGAATTATAGGCATTTCTTTGCAACAGGAAAGGGAGATTTCAACAATTTGCAAATTTATTCGGTGGATATGTGTAGGAGGTAGATGAATGGGTAAGTCGGGACGGGCCCTTCCCTTCAAACCCACAAAAAGGGGAGAACTTGGACTAGTCGAGCAAATTTCAAACATGGTCACCTAGGGGACGGGACTCGGCAACCAAGGCCTTTTCACACCGTGGGTGGTCAAAATGGTCAAAATGCAAATCCCATAGTAAATCCCTAGTAAGCTAGGTGGACTCAAGGTAAGAAACCAACAAAATCATTGATTTAGAGTCATTCTACTAGACTAAAGTCCAAGACTCGATTTATACTACTAGGAAGGGAAAGTAAACACTTGCGCACTAGCCTCTAAACCGGGTTTTCGAAAACCTTCTTACACACAAGACACAATTACACACACAAGACAAAGACACGACATTAATGAAAGAAAAAGAAGCAAAAGAAACAATACAAGAACAAAATAAAACAAACAAACAAAGGGAACAAACACCACCCCTAGCTTCCAAACAAGCCACCAACCAACACCAAACGTTACAAAGCTCCTCCCGAGCACACAACATCACAAATCTTCTCCGAACATCACAAGAGGTAAAGAGGAAAAAGGGATAAAGGTGTTACCGGATGTCTGGAAAGCCTTCCAAAGTTAGCGGCGATTGGGCGACCTAAGAGGAAAAAGGGAGGCAAAACACGGATAACAAAACACAAATACGATACACGACATAAAAAGGAAAACACACAAAAGGAAAATCTTTTTGATTTTTGTGAAAAAATTTCAAATTTTTAGGATTTTTAAAGATTTTTCAAAAAACTACGAAAATAAAACTAACTATGATAGAATATCGCTCCACCACACTTAAGCCAAGCAATGTCCTCATGCTCGACCGTAGTGTATGGAGACGAAGAAAAGAAACTATGAAAATAAAGCTAAAAATCAAAAAGAAAAGTGGAGAAAATGATAGAATGTGTCCGGCCGGGGTGTAGTCAAGTCACCATGGGCCGAGACGAGAAAAGATGTGGAAAGGGGGAGAAATAAAAAGAAAGAAATAAAAGGAAATGGGAGGGGAGGACTAGGTGTGATCAAGTCACCTAGCCCGGATTCCGCCCAAATCCGACTAAATCCTACAAAAAGGGCGAAAATCTTGTAAATTTGGATTTTGAAATGACTCTCGATGTAGTCACGTCATCGAGAGTCGGGAGCAACAAATACCAAGGCCCCGAGGGCGAAAATGACATAAAAGTGTATAAGGGGAAGGGAACAAACAAGGGCAAACAAACTATAAAAGACGGAAAAGAAAGGATAGTTGTCGTATCATGCGGTTAGCAACTCACTTGCTCCATCGTCTCATAAGTCAATATCGGCACGTAGCTAGTTGTCGTCATTGTTATTCCTCTCCAATCGCGATACGGATCCATGGTTGGAGCACGAAGGTATAATGAGGCAGGTTTTGATGTGAAAGTCGGTGTAAAGTGAAGAGAAAGTGAGGTGAAAATGTGTATGTGGGGTGTAGGTGTCATATAAGGAGAGTAAGGACATGTAGGGTGGTTGGGAGGGGGTATAAAGTGGTAGGGTGAGCTCAAACGACGAAGAAAAGGCCAAAGGAGGAATAAGGGGTCCATCCCGGTCGGGATGGGTTGTCCCGATCGGGATGACCTGCTCGTCCCGGTCGGGAAGCCTTCGTCCCGGTCGGGATGGCACTCCAGTAGCCCCAACTTTTGTCACACTCATCCCGGACGGGATAACACCCTTCCCGGTCGGGATGACTCATCCTTCCCGGTCGGGATGACCTCTTCTCGGTCGGGAAGAGTCTCCTAACCCTCTATAGCTCCCAAAAGTTCATTCCAATCTTCAAAAAACGACTCCCCTTCACACGATCCAAGCTCCAACATTAACCCTTCCTTCCTAGGAGACACTTTCACTTCACACCTATCACAATAAACTCAAATACAACATCAAATTCCCTCCCTCACGTTGCTCATCAATCAATCCAAATAATCAAGAATTTCACAAAACTAAAAGAGATTACAAGAGAAAGAGATATATACAAAGAGACGGTTCTTGTGGAACTCCGTCAAACCAAGGTGATGCATTCTTCAATATTTTTCAACAATACTACAACCCATTCCATCTCCATCAAGGGCACGAAGAAACAAGTCGAAGGCCCTAGCAAAGTCTTCAATCAAGCTAGTAATATAAGCATCCAAATACCAAGGCTCACCATGACCTTGTCTCGACGTTCCCGGGGCATCCCGATCTACTAAGTTCAATGGCTTGAACTTGTACTTTCGATCCTTAGGTATATACCCAAACGTCCATCTATCCTCATGTGGCCCCAAGGGAGGCTCATCTCGCTTCTTGCCTTTCAACCTGTCATCAAACCCATGACATGGGCACTCATCTTCTCCAATCTCGGAGTCATCATCCTCAAGTTTACAAGAGTTCTTCTTCAAGCTTTGTCCCGATTCTCCCCCTAGATCAATGTCTTTCGTGGCGTGGATCATATTGCAAGACTCATCATTAGTAGGCGAAGTGTTGCCTTGGAGGTCAAACACTAGCTTTTCTTCTCCTAACTCGAAGGTGATCCTACCATTCTTCACATCGATCATAGCACCGGCGGTGTGTAGAAATGGGCGCCCAAGGATAATGGGAGTGTTGGCATCTTCCGGGATATCGAGCACGATGAAATCAACCAGAATGAAGAACTTCCCGATCCGTACCGGCACGTCCTCTAGCATCCCCAATGGTCGGTTGAATGAACTATCGGCCATTTGGAGTGTAATGGAAGTACTTTTAAGCTCCTTCATCCCAAGTCGGCAACAAATAGAATAAGGAATGATGCTCACACTCGCACCCAAATCACATAATGCCCTCTCGATCTTGTAGTTGCCTATGGTGCAAGGGATCGAGAAACTACCCGGATCCTTCAACTTGGGAAGCGTAGAACCTTGAATAAGCTCGCTCACCACCCTTGTGAACGCAATAGTTCCTTCCTTGTCGATGGATCTCTTCCTAGCTAGGATTTCTCGCATGAATCTTCCATATGCCGGGATTTGGGTAAGTAACTCGGTGAATGGGACACTAACATCAAACTTCTTCACAATGTCTAGGAATTTGTCAAATTGGACATCCACCTTAGTCTTCATTTGCCTTGTTGGGAAAGGCAACTTGATTTGAATCTTGTTTTGCTCAATAGGGGTGGACTCTTCAAACGACACTTTCCTTTTACCCTTGTCTTTTGATTGAAGTGAGGGAAGCTTGTCTTCTTGAGGTTTCTCAATCTCCCATAAGAATTGCTCCTCTATAGGATTTCCTAAGCTTTGGTCTTCTTGAATTGGAGGCACAACTTCTCTTGTTGGTTCTTGCTCATTAGGCGGTCGGGGAGGATTATAAGATGAACCACTCCTTGTGGTAATAGCATTCACATGCTCGAATTTTGCCATTTTGCCTTGAGAAGGTAGTTGCCCCCTTTGTCTCGAGGAGCTTCCCGAAGCGAGTTGAGATATTTGAGTCTCAAGCATCTTCATATGAGTTCTTGTCTCCTTGTTTTCATTTAAGATTTGGGCTATGATCTCTTGTTGTGATCTTTGTGTCTCCAATTGACTCCTTTGCATTTCTTGAGTACTCCTTTGCATATCCATCATTTGCTTTTGCATGTCAAAATCCCGAGGAGGAGATTGTTGGTTATGAGGAGTATCGGTGATGGCTAGAGGAATGCCATAGTCATGAGTAGGAGATCGGCTCCTAGGCTTGCTTTGTTGTTGTTGATGGTTCCCTTGGAACCCATGAGAATTGCCTTGATTAAGGCCTTGATTGTTGCCATTGTTGTGATTTTGATACCCTTGGTTGTGGTTTTGTTGCCTTTGAAAGTTTTGGTTTCCTTGGAAACCACCTTGATTGAAGTTCCCTTGTTGGAACCCTTGATTGTTGTTGTGGGAAGTACCTTGGTTATTTTGCTTGAAATTGTTGAAGGGCCTTGAGTTGCCTTGATAACCTTGGTTGTTGTCCCTTAAGGGAGGTGGAACATAAGGACGAGGTTGCATAGCTTGTTGTTGAGGGACTTGACTGGAAGCTTGGTATTGATTGGAATAGGAGGCACCTTGCTTGAACGCTTGAAAGGCGTTCACTTGCTCAACGCTTCCTTGACAATGCATAGGATCGTGACCAACGACTCCACAAGTATCATACATCCCATAATAAGGCAAAGGAGGTGCAAATCCCAAAGCATTCACTTCTTGAATTGAGTGTTGGTTGGAGGAACTAATGCTTTGAACTTGATTAAGGTGGCCTTGGAGCTTCTTGTCAATATTCTCCATGTGGGTCTTCAATTGAGCTCCAAGGTCAATGCTTAATTGAGTAATAGCATCAACCTCGTGCCTACCTCCTCGATTTGCCTTCCTAGGCCTTGAGTATTGAGAATTATGAACCGCCATCTCCTCGATCCTTGCCCATGTTTGGTCATCATCGACCTCGGTGAACCTACCATTGGAGCCCATATTGAGTATAGTTCTTGAGTCCTCATAAAGACCGTTCCAAAATTGTTGGACTAAGAACCATTGTGAAAGTCCATGGTGGGGGCACGATCTCACCAAAGATTTAAACCTCTCCCAAGCTTCATAAAGGCTCTCTTCATCCCGTTGTTGGAAACCGGTGATGGAGGCCCTAAGCAAATTAGTCTTCTCCGGAGGGTAGAACTTTTGGTAGAACGCCAATGCAAGTTTCTTCCAAGTATCAATGCCCATGGTTGCCCTATCTAGACTCTTGACCCATTGCTTCGCTTTTCCAAGTAATGAGAATGGAAATAATACCCAACGGATTTGATCTTGAGTAACCCTGGGTTGAGAAATAGCGTCATAATAATCGGAGAAAGACTCCATGTGTTGGTGCGGGTCTTTGGTGGGCAAACCACTAAATTGATTCCTTTCCACAAGTTGGATGAATTGAGTCTTGGCCACAAAATTTCCGGCATAAGCGGCCGGTAGAGCATTCGGTCCCGGCAAGACATCTTCCGTAAATGTGGAGTGAGACGAAAACTTCGGCATAATAGGGTGTAAGGGAGATGGTGGTGAAGACGGAGTTGAAGTAGATGTAGAGGGGGAACTAGGACTAGAATCTCCAAAGGGATTGAAGAAATTCCCTTCGGCTGTCTCTCTAGATGCTTCGTTAAAGTCGGTTCCTTGAGCTTGCTCTTTATAGGTATTGCTAGCGCTTGGTTGAGAGATCCTAACCCGGTTAATCGTCCGTTGGCGAAAGGCTCGAAAAAGTCTTTCCGGCTCTGTATTAAAGAGAAAGAAGTCTCCTCCCCTCCTAGGCATACACTACACACTAGAGCAAACGTGAGAACACCTAGTTCTTTATGGGCACTAGGTAACGACAATAAACAAGCACAATCGAAAGACAAAGAGAAAAAAAAAGGGAGAAATAAAACTAATGAAACAAGAAAAATCTAGAGAATATGCACAAGAGACGATAGAAGAGCACAAAGAAGGGTAAGTAAGTCTAGCTACAAGCAAACTAAGTCTAAACAATCCACCGTCCCCGGCAACGGCGCCAAAGTGATGATAAGATTTGCCGTGGGTCCCACTGATCAATATTTAACCGACTATTCCTAGTGGGTAGCTAGGGCAAGTAGGGTCGATATCCACGGAGACGGTATGGTAAAGTCTAGACTAGGTCCGCTCACAAACGAGACTAAGTCACACAAACAAACACAAAGAAATGCTAATTGACAAACTATGATGGGAGAAGAGGTAAGACAAGACTAACAATGACTAGACTAAAACAATGCTAAGACGGAATAACTAAAGATCAACCTAACAAGCAAACTAGAAGAACCGATGACTAACTAAGAAGTTGAATCAAATATGAAAAGAAGTGGGTTAGGTCGGGTTCAAAAGTGTAGATAGGTAATTGGGGTGGTCAAGGGTGTAGGTGTCTCCTAATTGCTAGAGTCGGTCCGGGCTCTCGCTACGTAGACCAACACCGAGGTAAGTTCGCGCTCTCGCGTCAAAGACTAACCTCAACACAACCACATAATAGACAAACAATGAGAATATGAGCACAAGTATGGGAAGCATGGCCACTACTACTCACACAAGCATATCAACAAACACATAGAGTGGCCAATATGTGACTAACAACAAAGATTTACCCTTTACCCCTAATCAAACCCTAATCACCCATAATCTACCCTTAACCCCCCTACTAACCCACAAGGAGACTACTCACTCATTATCAAGAATAAACTAACACTAGTAAGAGAAAACAACATCACAAACCAAACATCCATAATGAAGAACAAGAACAATAATAATAAAAACTAAGTAAAGATTCAAACTTGAATAAATAACAAAGCACAAGAGTAGCGAGAATTATACCAACAACAAGATGATGAGAAATATGTAAACTTGCATAAATAAGAAACCCAAATAAAATCCAAGGTTGTCAAGCTTTGATTAGGTTGTTCAAGTATCCTCTTAAGACAAGACTAACTAAACTAGATTAACAAAGATTAACTAAGGATTAAAGAGAGATTTAAACTAATGTGAGGAACACTAGTCTAGGGTTTGAATGCTTAATGGAGGTCTAAAATAATCTAGGGTAAAGTCTTCTCCTTAAACATTACAAAGGAGGAGTATTTATAGGGTTACAAGAATGAAGGAGAAGAAAGGAAACAAAGGCGGTTTACAGCACCATGGTCCCGACCGGGACGGGATTGGTCCCGCCCGGGACGGTCTGATCCCGACCGGGACGGTCTGATCCCGACCGGGACGGGTTGGTCCCGACCGGGACGGACCCAGATCAGAACACCTCTCTTTTTTGCACCTCATCCCGGACGGGATGAGGCCATACCCGTCGGGAATGAGTCTTGTAGGCCTCCAATATGATCTTTAAGGTTCCCCCTTGCTTCACATGGACTTCTTATCGTCTCTCGGGTCTCGGGATCGATTCTAAGGGGCTCTGGATCGGGTCCCAAGGTCTCGGGGTCGAATCCAAGGCATCGAGTGATCGTTCCTCCACTTCGTTGGCTCCGAAAAGTGTATGTATTGACTCGGAATCGCTCCAACTCTTCATGAATGGTCTTGGGAACGTGAAACGAGCTAGAGGAAGCATAAGTAGCCCATGAACCGCTCCCAAGGAGCGATTCCGCAAGGAAATTGGGACCAAAACACAGCAAAATAGGCACTACAAACTACACTTATCATCAATCCTCACGCTTTGCTCGAAAACTAGGATTGTACCATGTTGGAAACCTCTCAATCTAGCAACCGGCCGTTTATGCGGCTCTGAGTCGTAAGGAAGAGGATGGTCACCACCTCTAGGCAAAAACTGTAGACTAGGAGCAAACGTGAGAAGTCTAGTGCTTTTTGGGCACTAGACGAGAAAGAAATAAACTTCACACACACAAGAAGCAAAAGAAAACAAAAAAGCTACAGAAAAAAACGAAGACAAAGTCAAGTAAAAAGGCAAACAAAGTCTAAACTAGCACTGTCCCCGGCAACGACGCCAAATTAATGCGAGGGATTTGCCGAGGATCCCACCGATCAAATAATAACCAACTAATCCTAACTGGGTAGATAGGGCAAGTCGGATGGAGTCCACGGGGACGGTAAGGAGGGTTTCGACTAAGGTCACCCAAATACAAGACTATGTCAACTAAGCTAGACTAACTAAACCAATGAAGGGGGAAGAGACTAAGACTAAAAGTACACTAAGACTAAAGGAAACAATGACAAAAAATGATGAAGAAAACTAATAGGAAAAGAACTAGGATTAGATCGGGTTCGAGGGTGATGGGATGATCAAGGAAGAGTAAAGGTAAAAGGGTAGTCAAGCTATCTAGGCATAGTTCGAGCTCTCGCTACTTAAACCAATCTAGAGGTCCCTCGCTCTCGCACAAGGACCCATCCTAGCAACATAAAAGACCGCAAGAAGAAGGCAAGAAAACATGCATTTGCAACTACAAGTCATTCAAGCATTTCATCAAACATGTTCTATGCATACAACTAGGAAGCAACCCAAACTTCCACCAACAATCTACACAAAACCTTAATTACCCATTATGCCACCCAATTCCACAACTAATCCTAGCAAGAGTCTACTCACACATATCTAAACTTAAACTAACACAAACATTTTAAACAAACACAAGAACAATCTCATTCACAATGAAGAACTAACAAGGATGATGAACAAAACAATAAAAAGAAGATAAAGAATGAAACTGGAAGGATAAAACAAGATTAAGAGAAAGGAAAACAGAGATTATACCAAACTAGTGAGGCGGAAAATAAGAAATCTTGCATATATAGAGAAAAACCCAAATACATGAACCAAGGTTGTCAATCTTGGTGGAGATCTTCAAGAATTTCCTTAATACAAGGATTAAACTAAGATTAAGGATTAACTAAAGATTAAGGTTTAGTGGGTAATGTAAAATAAAGCATAAGTCCTTAAACAATTCAAGAGGGGGGTATATATAGGAATTCACGGCTAAGGGAAGCAAGAAAAGCGAAAACAGCCTATTCTGGGCCCATCCCGGCCGGGAAGAGGGTTATCCCGACCGGGAAGGGGTGGTCCCAACCAAGAAGGTGGTGATCCCGGCCGGGATCAAGCTCCAGTAGCCGCTGTTTGCTCGTCTCTTCATCCCGGTTGTGATGGATGTCTTCCCGACCGGGATGGGTCTTGTAGGCTTCAAATATGGTCCCATAGGTCCCTACTTGCTCTTGTTAGGCTTCTCTTCGATTCTCGGTGCTCGGGAATGGGTCCCAAGGGCTCGGGATCGAGTCTAAGCCACCGGGTGATCGTCGCTTCTCTTCGTTGGCTCCAAATGTGTCGGAAACGAGTTGGAATCATTTCATCTCTCCAATAATGGTCCTAGGAACCTAAAACAAACTAGAAGAAGCGTAAGTAGCCTCGAAAACCGCTCCAAAGAGCGATTCCACAAGAGAAACCGGGACCAAACACAAGGAAATAGCACTACAAAACACACTTATCACCTACACATTTCTCACCCCATCATGCAGGGTCTGGTGAGTGTCCTACTCGTGTTTATTAGTTATGTTTTGGATTTTGGCCCGGGTTGGGTTTGGTTTGTTTCGTTTATACTTGTATTGCTTTGGTTTGGAGTCCCCAGGTCCGATGAGGACTTTTTTGGGTTTTATTACATGTCTTGAGATTTATTCTCGAAAGTTGACCCCCGCGGGTAAGAGAATTATCGCGAGAACTGCTCTAGGTCCTGTGATCGAGCAATGGGTCCGGTTGGTGGGTTGTAAGACTAAGTGCAACCTTATGGTGATTAGAGCGATGGTAGATCGCTTTCATGATACTACCTCGACCTTCCATATATCCCTTGGGGAGGTCGGGATGACTTTAGAGGATTTCGGGGTGATTACCGGTTTGCCCTGGGGTCCGGAGAGGATTAGGTGGGCTGTCGAGGGCCCTAGGCCAGATAGTGATGAGGTGCAGGGCCTCATCGGGGATTGTTTGGAGTGTGAGGCATATAGTGCTGCTCATGCTTTGGTGATATCGTAAATCACCGATCACTTTGAGCGGGTGGCGGTGTTAGAGGGTCGAGTATCCAACACGCTGGAGCAAGACACCCGGTTGTGGTTTTGGTACTTCCTAGGATCGACCCACTTCTCGGATAAGGGCAAGAGGTTCAGTATTAGAATTTTGCCTCTCCTAGCTGATCTGGCTCAGCTAGGACGTTTTGATTGGGTAACCGCGACTTTTGCGGAGATGACTCGCTGCTTGCAAGTCATGGTGAGGCCGTTGGAGGTGGAGTCGGCCTCAGCCTTGCCCATCGTGGGTCCAGGCCTTGTACTGGAGGTTAGTTGCTATTCCCGCCTTTGCATCTTAGGTTCTGCTTAGTTTTGGCTTAGTTTTGCTAACGGTGTTTTGGGATTTTGCAGGCTTGGATCTATTCTTACTTCCCTTGTTTGGCACCTAAAACGGTGCGGGTTCATTCGACGAGATTCCCGGCGGGGATCGAGTGGAGGTTGGCTCAGCCTAACAGTACAATCAGCCACTACCCGTCGAAGAACGTGCTGGTCAACCGGCTACGCCTCGAGGATGTAAGTTTTCTTTTTACGGCCCGCTTTATTTGGCGTTTATCGTGGGTTTAGGGTTGTTGAAGTGCTAATTTCGTTTGTGCAGTTAGTGGCCCGTCCTTGGGCCAATTATGAGGGTGTGCCTGGGTATGTGGCTGCGGAGTTGAGGCCTCGGAGCTATAGAAGGATGCTTCTTCCTGTGTTGTTTCGCCCGATTTGGTATCTGGGCGAGTGGTTGGTGCGTCAGTGTTTGTATGTCAATTTGAGGGTGTCGGTTGATCCTTCTCGGACCATGTTTAGACCACCGACCACCGCAAAGGTCCTCAAGGGTAGGGATGAAGAAGGAGGCGATGCGGTCCTGGTGCCTTCTATCTATCTCATGTCAGCCAGCGGCTGGCTTGCCACCGCCTCGTGGTAAGGTTTTAATCTTCGGTTCTAAGGCTTGTTTCATGGTTTAGTGTTTACTTCCCCCTGACAGACCGATTTGTTGCTCTCTCAGCTGGCCGATCCGGCAGATGCTATTCAGCCCCAAGAATTCCCCTTGACGTTGCTTAGGGTGGATGCGGTCGGGACAGCTTTCACTGAGCCTCTCCCCCCGTGTTCTGCCGAGGAGATGGATGCTGGGATAGAGTGGCGTGATCGGGTGTACCAGGTAAGTTTTGGTTTTCGTTTTGGGTTTGGGTTCTAAGTGTTGAGATTGGTTCGTCTAAGTTCTGTGGTTTCACCTTTCAGGTTTTATCAGCTTGCCATCAGCGGTTGTGCCAGGCTGCCAACCGCTCCCGGGCCTATGCCTCGAGGGTTTCCTGTGACACTTCGGGACCTCGATCGGTGAGTTTGCATGCCTAGAGTGGCTTTCTAGGCTGTTTGCGTGTTTTCCTAATGCTTAGGTGTACTTGTAGGATGTCCCGGATATGGTGGGGCAGCTGGAGACTCGGGTGACCGAGTTTGAGGCGGAGGCGCGACAGCTACTGCAATCTCGGGCCGACGAGATCGCTCACCTTAAGGAGCAGCTGACTCGATCTCAGGGCGAGACCTCCGTGCAGGGTGAGGCTAGGCATCGGATTGAGAGGGCGGCAGAGGCTGAGGCTCTGGGTCACGCTACGGGTGCTACCGAGGAGGTTGTAGGAGTCCCCGAGATGGTTACCCTAGATATGTTGTCGGGAATGGATGGTCGTGAGTCTCCTCTTCTGGATTTAGAGGATCTAGGTTTGGTGACAACATTTGTGAGGATGTGATAGCCGTTGGCGCGGCTTCTAGGGGTCCTCCCTAGTCTTATGAACTCGATTTGTGTATGGATTTCTATGTTTTGTATATTTTCTTGAAATTTTTGGTATTTTAATTAGTTGGATTAGTCTTGCGTTTTAGTTTGGCGAACTGTCTACCTAGATTGACAATTAATCACTTCGCGTTCATTTATTTGCGATTTAATCTTAGTTTAGGGTGCGTTGGCGTTGCATGGGAGTACGAAAACAGTTCCTTTCGGATGTTTTGAAATGCTTTAGCTTGAGCCAGGAACCGGATCAGATAGTACGTCGATTAAAATGTTTTGACTCGAGACGGGCAAGATGTAAAGCGTTAACGTGCTCTGACCAAGTGTATTAGGAGATGAGTGTAGTTGTTTTGACATTCAGAACGAGGTCGAAATTACAATTCAAGCAACTTTTGAAAAAAAAGAAGAAAGACCACTTTTTGCGTACTCGTAACATTGCCATATTAGGCTACAGACGCGACTTGACAATAACCGTTAAAAGGCTACGACACGCCCAGGTGGGGTAGTTTATCCTCCTAAAAGAAGAATGAAAAAAACGTCCAAGTCTCGCGTATTCGATGGGTCAAATGGCGTTCGTAAATCTTGCATGGGTATTTCGGTCTCCGGAGAGAGTTTTGGTGACTTTGGGAGGTCGTTCTCAACGTCCAAGATGTCGGGTGATAGTTGTGACGACAACCGGGATCAACGTTTCCATTTTTTGGGTTGCCTGAGGGATTATCTGCTTGGAGTTAGGCACATAGACTAAGGCTCTCGGATTCTGGGTCACCTGGGCTCGGTCGGCTGGAGACTCGGGCGTCTGGGCCAGGGCGGTTCAAGCCCCGTTTTTGGAAATTTTTGTTGTTTCCTAATTGTTGTAGGATTTGGGCTATATATACGGGTTGTGGGTGCTCGTCTTAGACATACTAGAGTATCTATAGGGTCTAGAACATCCATATTTATGATCATGTCAGGTTTGGGGAATCTCCTAACCGAATGGGCGGGTTATTTTAAGAAATGCGACCCCGAGGTTTGTTCAAATGACGGTTTGTCAACAGTCGTTGCGCTGAGTCGGGTCAAAATACGAGATGATTTCTTATTGGCATGCTCTAAGTTTTGGGACTCAAAAAGCCATGTTTTTGCTTTCCCCAGTGGTAAAATTTGTCCTTTTCGGAAGAGCTAGACGCTATAGGTGGATGGAATTCGGTTCGGTCTTGTGTGCCTTCGGAAGACGATGCTCTTGTAGAGCGGTTTTGTTATTTTTTGGACCTTTCTTCATTGGAGGAGGCCAAGGTTTTCTTTGGGAGAGATGACATTGACTTAGAGTTGCTTTTTAGGACATTCTCACAGGCCGATTCCTATGATATTTCGGCTCTAGCATGTACACGTACTTTTAACATCGCGGTGGCTTGTTATTATCTTTTCGAGGATGCGAGGGCGCGTGAAGGTTGGGGTAACCTACGAGTTTTGGTTGTGGTGATGGGAATGGAACATGGACGATCACCCTCTTTGCTTATTTTGGGTGAGCTTGTTTCAGGTCTCGATTCCCGTGCCCGGCTCCATAAGGCACCTTTTCGGGATTCTAGGGTCATTTTGCAGGTGTTCTGGGTGTCATGTTTCCATGTCATTTTTTTTCATTTTTTTTGTTCTTCTTTTTTTGTGGTTGCTTTAATTTGAAGTTGTGACGTTTTGCCGTGGTTTGTGCAGGTTTGGCTACAGGAGCAGCTTGGTTTGGTTGGCCCTCCCAGGGGCTTCAAAGGTCATAACTACAAGGGTTTCATGGTTCGGAAGACGGTGCAGGCGTGGAGGGAAGGTCACGCCGAAGAGGGGTGGCTCTCCTATTTGGCTAAAGGGCAGTTGGTCATTAGGTGGTCTATCCCGTGGTGGAATATCAGTGGGCGTACCGGATTTCATTTTCGTCTTCAACCGAGGCATTGTTAATACTATTCATGAGGGATCCGGTTTATATTTATCCGTGCGTGTGTCGAACCAAATAGGCATTAAACCATCCACTTCAAAGACTGCTAAGGGTATTTCTAGGTTCGACTCATGGACATAGAATTCGCTTAAGGAATTTAGGGTGTCTTGGGAACAGAGGTTTTCGCGTCCCGTCGTTATTGAGAGCGTCCGACCGACCAACACTGCTCCCGTCAAGACACTCGTCAAAACAGCGGGGGATTTGTGAACACCTGTCAGGACTAAGCAACACAAAAGTTAGAAAGACAGCGCCGCTAGGGAACAAGGAGGTGACTCGAAGGAATGCCACTAAGTGCCTGACCAAAGACAGCGTTACCGATCCTAGTTCCGCCAGTTCATCTATGCGGGCCAAGACAAATGGGACCCATATTGAAAATGTGAGTGAGGAGGGAATGTGGGATTGGCTGGACTCGCCTTTGGCTAGGGTGGTGGAAGCTTGTGTTCAGAAGATCGATGGTGAGGAACACAGGCAGGCACACCTGAATGGCAAGGGAAAGAAAAAGTTGTACCGGTAGAGTCCAGCCGTTTTGTATTATGTATTATTAGTTGATATTATGTGGCGTATTAGTACTAGTTTTTGTGGTGTTTCGACACGTTGCTGCTTTTCGGAATAGCCGGGTTTCAGAAGCTTGATGTAAAATCCTCGACAAAGGCTCGACTTAACCAAATTTTATTGTTAATGAGAAGCACATTGTTATTATTTTTTTTTATTTTTTTTGTGGTGGCTCGCAACTCGATTCTTCATTTTACCCGGAGCGCCTTTTCGGGTTTTCACTCCGTTTTTGGATCACCTTTTTTGTTATATTATTTTTTTGACGGCTCGCAACTCGATTCTTCATTTTGCCCGGAGCGCCCTTTTGGGTTTTCACCCCGTCCTCGGCTCGTCAATTTTTTTTGACGATGGCTCGCAACTCGTTTCTTCATTTTGCTCGGGGCGCCCTTTCGGGTTTTCACCCCGTCCTCGGCTCGTCGTTTGTGCTTCGTCACTTAAATAACTCATTAGCCAGAACGTGGAAAGAGTCCCGATTTGTACGTGAATCGAGTAATCGATTTTTTTTGTTTTTTTTTGTTTTTTTTGTTGTACCCGAAGGAGGGTTGTCTACGTATTCGATTTTAAAAGGAATCAAACCATGTTCGTAGTTCTTTCAAAAATGTAAGTGATTTTGCTTTAGACTCGTTATGCCAATTATCGATTCGAATTTGTTTGTTTCCTTTTTGTCGTTTTACATGGTTTCCCTCTAATTCGGAGGTCGGGATGTGGTTTTTAGGATGTTTATGGGTAGTATCGTTTGAGTTGATCCATGTTGGTTGGAGTCGAGAACTCTTGACCGTCTAGGTCGGTGAGGATCACGGCGCCCCCCCGAGAGTACTTTTTTGACGAGGTAGGGGCCCGCCCAGTTTGGTTTGAATTTCCCTCTAGGATCGACGGGAAGGGGTGCGCTAATGGATTCGACTACTAAGTCTCCCTCGTGTATGTTTCGGGATTTCACTAGTTTATTAAAGGCTCGTTGTATACGTTGTTGGTAGGCTTGTACGTTGGATAAGACATGTATCCTACGCTCGTCTAAGAGTTCTAGCTCGTCATATCGTTTTTGGTCCCATTCTTCTTCGGGAATACCGCTCTCAGCTAATATCCTTAGTGACGGTATTTCTAGCTCTACGGGTTGCACGACATCAGAACCGTAGGTCAAGTAATATGGTGTGACTCAGGTGGGTCTTCGATTGGATGTTGGGTACCCCCATATGGCGAAGGAGATTTTGTTTGGCCAATCCTGGTAATTGTCTATCATTTTCTTAAGGATCGTGGTGATGGTTTTGTTGGCTGCTTCTACGACCCCGTTTGTTTGAGGACTATAGGTTGAGGACTTGTGTCTTTTGATTTTGTATTTGTAGAGGAGTTTTTGGGTGTCGGCCCCGATGAGCCCCTTGATCACTGATGATTTCTTGAGGTATGCCGTAGCCGCAGATGATGTTATTTTGTTTTTTTGTGGTGGCTCGCAACTCGATTCTTCGTTTTACCCAGAGCGCCCATTCGGGTTTTCACTCCGTCCTCGGCTCACCTTTTTTGTTATATTATTTTTTTGACGGCTCGCAACTCGATTCTTCATTTTGCCTGGAGCGCCCTTTTGGGTTTTCACCCCGTCCTCGGCTCGTCATTTTTTTTTGACGACGACTCGCAACTCGTTTCTTCATTTTGCTCGGGGCGCTCTTTCGAGTTTTACCCCGTCCTCAACTCGTCGTTTGTTTTCGTCACTTAAATCACTCATTAGCCGGAACGTGGAAAGAGTCCTGGTTTGTACGTGAATCGAGTAATCAATTTTTTTTTTGTTTATTTGTTTGGTTGTACCCGAAGGAGGGTTGCCTACGTATTCGCTTTTAAACGGAATCAAACCATGTTCTTAGTTCTTTCAAAAATGTGAGTGATTTTGCTTTAGACTCGTTATGCCAATTATCTATGCGAATTTGTTTGTTTCCTTTTTTTGTTGTTTTGCATGGTTTCCCCCTAATTTGGAGGTCGGGATGTGGTTGTTAGGATGTTTATGGGTAGTATCATTTGAGTTGATCCATGTTGGTTGGAGTCGAGAACTCTTGACCGTCTAGATCGGTGAGGATCACGGCGCCCCCTCGAGAGTATTTTCTTGACAAGGTAGGGGCCCGCCAAGTTTGGTTAGAATTTCCCTCTAGGATCGACGGGAATGGGTGCTCTAATGGATTTGACTACTAAGTCTCCCTCGTGTATGTTTCTGGATTTCACTCGTTTATTAAAGGCTCTTTGTATACGTTGTTGGTAGGCCTGTACGTTGGATAAGGCATGTATCCTACGCTCGTCTAAGAGTACTAGCTCGTCATATCGTTTTTGGTCCCATTCTTCTTCGAGAATACCGCTCTCGGCTAATATCCTTAGTACCGGTATTTCTAGCTCTACGGGTTGCCCGGCTTCAGAACCGTAGGTCAAGTAATATGGTGTGACTCAGGTGGGTGTTCGATAGGACGTTCGGTACCCCCATGAGGCGAAGGGAATTTTGTTTGGCTAATCCCGGTAATTGTCTATCATTTTCTTAAGGATCGTGGTGATGGTTTTGTTGGCTGCTTCTACGGCCCCGTTTGTGTCTTTGGATTTTGTATTTGTCGAGGAGTTTTTGGGTGTCGGCCCAGAAGTGAGCCCCTTGATCACTGATGATTTCGTGAGGTATGCCGTAACGGCAGATGATGTTATTTTCTAAGAATTTGACTACTTGTTTTGAGGTTAGTACGGTGTAAGAAGCGGCTTCTACCCATTTGGTGAAATAATCGACGGTCACTAGTATAAAGCAGTGTTCGCCGGTCCCGGATGGGTGTACCTTTCCTACGATGTCTATTCCCCAAGTAGAGAAAGGCCAGGGTGTGGCTATAGTATGGAGAGGATATGGCGGTTGGTGTTGGATGTTTGAAAATATTTGGCAATTGTGGCAGTGACGAGCGCAGTCTGTCTCTAAGGTAATCCAGTAATAGCCCAATCTCATAATTCTTCGGGCTAGAAGGTGTGCGCTCATGTGGGGTCTGCACTCTCCGTCATCTACTTCTTCCATGACTCTCTTGGATTGGATTTTATTTATGCACCTAAGGAGGACTCCTTGTGGGGTTCGTTTGTATGATAGTCCGTGACTCAGGACGTAATGGGCGGCTTGTATTGGTAGGGCTCTTTTTTTTTGGTGTTTGTGTTGGGTGGATATGACCCGTTAGTTTTAAATTCTAGGATTGCTTTGTACCAGGGTTTCTCGGAGGTATCGTCGGTTTCGAGGTTATAGATAAGGGCTGGTTGTTCGCTTCTCTCTACGCAGATAGACATAGAGAAAAGGTGGTCGGGCTTGTTTATTAGCGAGGCTAGTTTGGATAAGGCGTTGGAGAGTTGATTTTCTTCGCGGGGTGTGCGTATGAACTTGATTTCGGTGAATTCTCGGGACATTGTTTCCACTTTGGTTAGGTATGGGGTTAGGCTTTCGCTATAAACTTTCCAGGTGCCCGTGGCTTGGTTGACTACTAAGGATGAATCCCCGTGTACTCTGAGGTTTTTAACTCCTAGAGATATGGCTGCTTTTAGTCCTATTAGGCAGGTCTCGTATTCAGCTGCGTTGTTGGTAACGGGGAAGTCTAGTTTGTATGAATGATTGTTTGTTACAGGCTCGTTGTCGTTTGGCCAGGGGGGTCAGTGATGGGTCGAACCTAGGGCTGTTGTTCCCGATCTCTTTTTAGGGTGAAGTTAAGTGGGCCGTTTGTTGTAGCCTGACGCGTTTTAGTCAATTGTTATCGATAAATGGCACAGTGTCGAGTCTTTAAGCGTTAAAATAAGTTATTGAAAGAAGTCAAGCGATTGTCGAGGCATGTTTGTAAAAGAAAAGAGTTGTTTTAGTTGATAAATAGTAAACGGGCTAGATGCCCGTGATTAAGTTTGTTAGGGGGGTGGAGGACATGTCCCCTCGCATCTCCCTGGACTCGATAAAAAAAACATTATTATTATTATTTAGTCTAGGCCCTAAGATGAATTAGACTCTGACACGGGTGTGGACTTGCTGGCCTCGGCAGGTGTCCTGGTGTCCTCGTACTCGGGATACGCCCCGAATTTTTCCTCCTAGATGACGTGACGAACTTGCTGTCAAAACACACGACATTCACTAATGTTATGACCTCCACCCTGGTGGTATCGACACCATTTGCTAGCATTCCAATGTAATGACCTCTTATCTGCGGGCGGGTCAGGCGTTGGAGTTAGGGGATATAGGAGCCCATCAGACATTAGCATTGTTAGAGCCTGATCGTGAGATAGCCCAAAATGTCCTAGTAGTCGGAGACCCCTTTCCTCGGAGGTATCTGCTAAGAAACGGGTGGGTTTTTTTGTTAGGAGTGCGTTTTTTACAACCCCCGTTTTTATTAATCCCTCGATTTTGTCTTTTAGAAAAGTACAAGACTCCGTGTCATGATCGTTACCCCTGTGGTAGTGGCAGTATTTCCCTTTGGATCAGTGACGGGACCTATGTTTGTGTGGGGAATCGGCCATTGGCCCCATGGGCCGTAGGAGGCGAAGGGATGTTAACCTTCGGAGGGCAGCCGCATAGCTAACCCCGATTTGGGCGTGCTTCTTCTTTGGTTCAACAGTCTCGGGTGAGCCTATACCATCCTCTCTGATTGACCTGTTGCATACGGAAGCGGGGGGTTTGAGTGGTTCTTCGAGCCTTTCTCCGATATGAGCTATTCTAGCCTCAATTCTTAATAGTATGGGTAGTATTCTTGAGACTAGGTAGGCTAGGCTCTCGACAGTCATCGCATGTTTCGCGAGGTCGAGGGGCGTGGACTCTGGATGAGTGTCTGGTTCATCCTCGATATTTAGAATGTCTTCTCCCAGAGGGACAAGGTGGGAACAGTAAATGGTGTCGTCGAAGATGGCATGGACACTAAAGGGGTTCGTGGTGTTATTGGGTTTTTCAGGTGGAGGGAGAGGGATTGTCCCATTTTCTATCATGTCTTGTATGGTATGTTTGAGCCGAAAACAGGATTCTGTATCGTGGCCCTTGCCACGATGGTAATGGCAATACTTATTAGCGTCCCATGTTTTTGCTCTCTTGTTCATGGGCGGGTCCGTAGTAGGACCTATCGGCTAGAGCTTTCCTTGCTCGGTCAATCTTTTTAAGGCTTCGGTGTACGTGATGCCTAGTTTGGAAAATGTTCTTGGGGTGAAGTTTGCCCTCCCTCTAGTGGTTGGTTCGACCAGGGGCACTTCCTCAGTTTTGTTATTTGCTGAAGTTCCATAAGACCGGGTTCCTGAAGAAGTGGTCAGTCCCTGAAAGCCTTTCCTCATTATCTTGGAGAACACTCCGTTTTTCATGTCGTCCTCTAGGCGTATTCCTAAAGTGGACAATTCCTTGAAGGTGTGGATGTTTTGGTACCTAAGATAGGAGGCGTAAGCTGGTCTAAGGTTATTGACGAATTTTTTTACCAAAGTGGTTTCGTCTGGACGGTTTATTAGTTGGGTACTGACCTTCCTCCATCTAGTCAGAAATTCTGAGAAGCCTTCCTTCTCGCTTTGGAAGAGGACTTCAAGGCTCCTAATGGTGACTTGTGTTTCGGCGTTATCTGCGTATTGTTTTGCGAACTCTATGGAGATATCTGTAGACACCTGGATTTGGACCTGGTGGATGCAGAAGTGCTCAACAAACACCCGATGACGATAGGTCTGCAACGCGACCCGGGTTCGCGATGTTGTAGATAGTTTTTCTATAGAACGGAGCAAATAATTACTCGGAAAAATTAAAACTAACATGATGACAGCCTTAGTCGTGTCGTTACGGTCGCATAGACACTAATTAGAGTCAATTCCGACACTGGGACCCCCGAGTCGGTCCCGAAACTCAAACCGAGTCAGCACCGCGCCAAGCGAACCTTGGGATGCACACCCGAGGCCCACTAACGTTCAAGGAGCTAGGTCAAGCCGCGAGAACCTTAACGCCTAAGTATTGAATTATCCTCCTCCCTCTCGGTTTTGGAAAGTATCAAAATCGTATCTTCAAAACTCCAACCGCCCTACCTCACGCGTCTCAGCCCCACCGCGCCTATAAGCCCAGGCGCCTAAGTCTTGGTGCGCCCCAGCTCAGGCGTCCATATGAGCGACGAGGGCCAAAAAAACCTATAAATACTCCCCTCCGCCTCATTCATTCGACACAATTCTCATTCTTCTCTTCTCCCTCTAAACTCGACGCTACTCCTCACCTTCGAGCACCCCACTCGATATCGAGGTGCCTGTGATCGACTAGCTCAAGTCTAGTAGCGAAGCTCTTCCGGATTAGCCGCAGAACTAGTCCTTAGTAACGAAGCTCTGCCAGAGTAACCGCAGGATGGGTAAATAGTAACAAAGCTCTTTCCGAGTCACTAGTCAAGCTAGGAGGATCCGCCTGTTGAAGCCGAGTCGTCACTAGGTTGTCATCTAAACAAAATTTTCCATATTTGCACTTTCTTTTATTATGCACTACGATAATACTAGATGTGGACGCTAGGTCCACGAACATCTACTAAAACACGTAACCTCCCAACTTCAACCGCAAATACTAAAACACACTAAATAGACCCGAGTAATTCCGAGATCCGTTCTCAATTATCTATGCATCGAGTCCCGTTTAGTGTACACTCCGAGGGTGCAACTCCTCACTACGTGATTTATTTACATTCGTATTTACAGTTTTTCGTATGATTTATTGCTTTTATGACCTTATAATCGCATGCTAAATCACCTAACACGGAATTCAGAACATAAAACAACTGAAATTGAACAAAGCGATGTTTGGGTTCCGTGTTAGTCCGGATGATCACCTTACTAGGTTCGACACCTCTTTATTAATACCGAACCGACGCATCTTAAGCAGAATACCAGGTAAGGTATGCCACGAGAATGACTAATATCCGTATTATCGCGTTAAAACTGATTTGCTAATACGTATAATACTAGTACTCTCTACTCTCCTACGTGCATCTTTTCATGGCCTGCTTGTCACGTGAAATCGCATGCAACGAATGTAAACACAACTACTTTGACGACAATACTTACTTGTCCTTAAAACAACCGACGTAGTAAAAGATATAGGGTTTAAAACAACGGATGTTACAGTATTTCCACCTGATAAGTGTAGTTTGTAGTGCCTAATTTGCTGTGTTTTGGTCCCTTTTTCCTTGCGGAATCGCTCTTTGGGAGCGGTTCATGGGCTACTTATGCTTCCTCTAGTTCGTTTCAGGTTCCCGAGACCATTCGTGAAGAGTTGGAGCGATTCCGACTCAATACATACACTTTTTGGAGCCAACGAAGTGAAGGAACGATCACTCGATGCCTTGGATTCGTCCCCGAGACCTTGGGACCCAATCCCGAGCCTCCAAGACCCGATCCCGAGTCCCGAGAATCGATGAGAAACCCATGAGAACCAAGGAGGGACCAAAAAGATCATAATGGAGGCCTACAAGATCCTTCCCGGGCGGGATGGTGCCTTCCCGATAAGGAAGGAGTACACAATTGGAGATGGTTCTGTTTTGAGGCCTTCCCGACCGAGAAGGGGGTCTTCCCGACCGGGAAGGGGTCCCTCCCGACCGAGACCAATCCTTCCCGACCGGGAAGAGCAGCTGTAGCATGCATCTCATTCTTTTCTCCTCCTTCATTCTTGTAACCTTATAAATACTCCCCTCTTGTATTGTTTATGGATCCTACCTTACATTAGACTCTCTTACGCCTCTCTAAAAGATAAAACCCTAGATTTAGAGTTCATCCTTTTAGATTAATCTACTCTTTAATCCTTAGTTAATCTTTGTTAATCTAGTTTAGTTAATCTTGTATTAAGTGGGTTCTTGAAGATTTCTCCAAGCTTGACAAACTTGGAGTTGATTTGGATTCTTGTTTATGCAAGTTTACATCTTTTTCTTCATTTGGTTGTTGGTATAATCTTCTCTACTCTTATTCTTGTTTATTCAATCTAGTTTCAATCTTTTTATATTGTTCTTGTTATTGTTCTTATTGTTCATAATGGATGTTTGGTTTTTCATGTTGTTTCCTCTTGTTTATGTTATTCTTAGTTTGATAATGAGTGAGTAGTCTCCTTGTGGGTTAGTAGGGAGATTAAGGGTAGATTATGGGTGATTAGGGTTTGATTAGGGGTAAAGGGTGAATCTTTGTTGTTAGTCACATATTGGGCACTCTATGTGTTTGTTGATATGCTTGTGTGAGTTGTAGTGGCCAATGCTTCTCATGCTAGTCTTCCTCTACTCATTGTTTGTCTAGTATGTGATTAAGTTGAGAATAGTCGTTATACATAAAATGTGGACTAGGGTTTAGACGCGAGAGCGCGAACCCACCTTTACATCGGTCTAAGTAGCGAGAGCCCGGACCGACTCTAGCAATTAGGAGACACCTACACCCTTGACCACCCCAATTACCCATCTACACTTATGAACCCGACCTAACCCACTTCCTTTCATATTTGATTTCATCTTCTTAGTTATTCATCATTTCTCTAGTTCATTGTTTAGTTTGTATTTAGTTATTTCATTTAGCCTTGTTATAGCTAGTTTGTTATTAGCCCTGTTCACTCCTCTTCTCCTATCCTAGTTTGTCAATAATCATCATTTCTTTGTGTTTTTTTGTGACTTAGTCTCATTTTTAGGCCGACCTAGTCTACACCTTACAATACCGTCTCCGTGGATATCGACCCTACTTGCCCTAGCTACCCACTAGGAATAGTCGATTAAATATTGATCGGTTGGACCCACGATAAATCCGACCATCACCACCACAACAAAAGAACTAGGTTATCTGCCCACCGATTGATTAGTAGAGGCCGCTATAGTGCGGGCGGGAATGGGTGTTGACATCTATCGGATGTTGGCTTCCCAATACGTACCCTCACTCCTTACTCAGAATCGACGGTTTCCGAATGTCCGAAACCATTGGCAATGAGAGTCATTCCAGGCATGGAGTGCTTAAGGGTACAAGTCTTTATCTTTAGGACGCGTGCCACTCAACTTTGAGCCGGCAAGGGATCAAAGTTGACTTGAACGGTTTCCGAGTCCCCATAATTGACTCGATGGCGACTCCACAAATCGGCAACGAATTCAGTTCACTAAAAAGGTCGCCTTACCAAACAAATCGGCCGTTAAACATTTACAACCACGACTTGATCAATTCCAAATGGAAACACGGGTGCCCGCACCCGTCTAGTACAAGTCCGGATCGTCATCCGAATCGAGGTCCGACACTTCGCCCCGTACGCGAGATCGGACCGGCCCCCGACTAGGAGGGGGCCGCGTGGGTGGTCGCCGCCACACGATGAAAACCGGGTCGGTCCCGCGTGGGGCGCCGGGCAGTGCGGACGGACGTCCACAGTTTGGCGACTCCGCTTGGGATTTGGAAACAAGTTTCCAGCGGTGGTGTAACTTGAACGAGGTGGTGAAGCTCATTTCTTAGTTCCTAGTTGTGGTCACTAAAGGTTTTGTCCCTAAAAGGCGCACCCTAACCGATATCAGGACCAATCGACCTCTTCGCGGTAAGATCTTTAAAGACACGCGGAGAGATCATCGGTTGACGCTCCGGCCGCCTAACGTATAACCCGCGAGATTAATAAGCGGATAGTTCCGAACGGACGGTATGACACTCGTCTCCCTAGATGATTTGTCAATGCCTAAGTAAGGACTATTCGTGGGGGGTAGCCTACCCTAACCTACCCGTGTCTGCATCCTGCATGAGTGTACGCATTCCTAGTTATGTGTAGTGTGTTTGCAAACAACCCAAATAAAACACTTAAAATCCAGATTCAAACACGCCAACATATTCAACCGCACCCAATTCCGTTTTCGAACAAAAATATACCTCCTCTTTTCAAAATGACCTTTTTTTTTTAAAAAAAAAACGCCGATACTCCGGTCAAATCATAATTTCTAAAAAGGGAAAAACATTTTTAGATACCGTTATCATGGCAAGTTTTACACTCGACACTTTCAAATTTTTTTTTTTCAGTGCCATCACCTTGGCCAAAGCAAAACCCGTTAACTACGAATACCGTCAATACCACCGAGACTCCCGATCAGTGGAATCAAGGTATACCAAACGGTTACATTCTTATTTTGAAAAAAAATATTTTACACACTGTAGACACCCAGATTTAGACCTGGTGGCTGCAGAAGTGCCCAACAAACACCCGATGACGATAGGACTGCAACGCGACACGGGTTCGCGATGTTTTAGATAGTTTTCTTAAAGAACGGACCAAATAATTACTCGGAAAAATTAAAACTAACATGATGGCAGCCTTAGTCGTGTCGTTACGGTCGCATAGACACTAATTAGAGTCAATTCCGACACCGGGACCCCGAGTCGGCCCCGAAACTCGAACCGAGTCAACACCGAGTCAAGCGAGCCTCGGGATTAACACCCGAGGCCCACGAAACCCACGGCGCTAGGTCAAGCCATTGGGAAGCCTTCGCGACCAAGCAAGATATCACACACCCACCTCTCGGTTTTGGAAAGTATCAAAATCGTATCCTCAAAACTCCAACCGCCCCAGCTGCCTGGGTCTCCCCACGCTCGGACCCAGGCGCCTGTGTCCTGGTGTGCCCCTAGTCACGCGTCTATATGGGCGACGAGGGTCGAAAACACCTATAAATACCCCCATCCGCCTCATTCATTCGACACAATTCAACTCCCTCTTCTCCCTCGAAAACTCTCGCTAAGGGCTCGCACTCCGACACCCGAGGCAAATGATCCACTCGATTGTAGTTCCGATAAAAAAGCGACGTCGACGCTACTTCTCACCTTCAAGCACTCCACTCGATACCGAGGTGCCTGTGATCGACTAGCTCAAAACTAGTACCCAGGTTCTGCCGGAGTCATTAGTCGAGCTAGGAGGATCCGCCTGTTGATCAAATCGTCACTAGGTTGTCAACTAAACAAAACTTTCCATATTTGCACTTTCTATTATTATGCACTACGACAACACTAGACGTGGGCCCTAGGTCCACAAACGTCCACTAAAATACGTAACGTCCCAACTTCAACAACAAATACTAAAACACACTAAACAAAGCCGAGTAATTCTGAGATCAGTTCTCAAGACTATCTATGCATCGAGTCCCGTTTAGCGTATACTCCGTGGGTGCAATTCCTCACAATGTGATTTACTTACATTCGCATTTACATTTTTTCGTATGATTTATCGCTTTTATGACCTTATAATCGCATGCTAAATCGCCTAACACGGAATTCAAAACGTAAAACAACTAAAACTGAACAAAGTGATGGTCGGGTTCCGTATTAGTCCGAATGCTCACCTTATTGGGTTCGACGCATCTCTATTAATATCCAATCAACGCATCTTAAGCAGAATACCAGGTAAGGTATACCACGAGAATGACTAATATCCGTATTATCACGTTAAAACTGATTTGCTAATACCTATAATATTAGTACTCCCTACTCTCCTACGTGCATTTTTTCATGGCCTGCTTGTCACGTGAAATCGCATGCAAAGAATGTAAACACTACTATTTTGACGATAAAACTTATCTGTTCTTAAAACAACCAACATAGCGAAGACATAGGGTTTAAAACAACGGATGTTACAGTACTTCCACCACAACAAATGAACTAGGAAATCAGCCCACCGATTGATTAGTAGATGCCGCTATAGTGCGGGCGGGATTGGGTGTTGATATCTACCAAATGTTTGCTTCCCAATACGTACCCTCACCCCTTACTCAGAATCGACGGTTTCCGGATGACCGAAACCATTGGCAATGAGAGTCATTCCAGGCATGGAGTGCTTAAGGGTACAAATCTTTATCTTTAGGTCCCATGCCACTCAACTTTGAGCCGGCAAGGGATCAAAGTTGACTTGAACGGTTTCCGAGTGCCTATAATTGACTCGGTGGCGACTCCACAAATCGGCAACGAATTCAGTTCACTAAAAAGGTCGCCTTACCAAACAAATCGGCCGTTAAACATTTACAACCACGACTTGATCAATTCCAAATGGAAACACGTGTGCCCGCACCCGTCTAGTACAAGTCCGGATCGTCATCCGAATCAAGGTCCGACACTTCGCCCCGTACGCGAGATCGGACCGGCCCCCGGTAGGGAGGGAGCCGCGTGGGTGGCCGCCGCCACATGTTGAAAACCGGGTCGGTCCCGCGCGGCCACGCGCGGGGCGTCGGGCGGTGCGGACGGATGTCCACAGTTTGGCGACTCCGCTGCGGATTTGGAAACAAGTTTCCAGCGGTGGTGTAACTTGAACGAGGTCGGTGAAGCTCATTTCTTAGTTCCTAGTTGTGGTCACTACAGGTTTTGGCTTTAAAAAGCCCACCCTAACCGATATCAGGACCAATCGACCTTTTCGCGGTAAGATCTTTCTGGACACGCGGAGAGATCCTCGGTTGACGCTCCGACCGCCTAACGCGTACCCCGCGGGAATAACAAGTGGATAGTCCGAACGGACGGTATGACACTTGTCTCCCCAGACCATTGTCAATGCCTAAGCAATGGCTATTCGTGGGTGGTAGCCTACCCTAAACCTACCCGAGTCTGCATCCTGCATGAGTGTATGTATTCCTAGTTATGTGTAGCGTATTTGAACAATCCAACCCAAATAAAACACTAAAATCCGAATTCAACCACGCCAACATATTCAACCGCACTCAATTCCATTTTCGAAAATATCTCATCTTTTCAAAACGATTTCTGAAACACCAATACTCCGGTCAAGTCATTATTCCTAAAACAAAAAAGATCTTGAGATGCCGTTGTCATGGAAAATTTTACGCTCACTATTTTCAAAAATATATAATATTTTCAAATGCCATCACCTTGGCCAAATTAAACCCACCAAACAACAAACATCGTCCATACTACCAAGACTCCCAATTAATGGGATCAGTGTACACCAAACGGTTACATTTCATTTTTTACACACACACCGTTAACACAACCAAAGCTTCAACTAATGAAGTCAAGGAATCCAAAACGGTTACATTCTCAAAACACTTTTTCACAACACACCACCATCCACTGTCGAATGTTGTTACAATCAACAAACAGGGATCACTCATTTTAAGAATAACTTTTTCTTCAAAAAAGGGAGATACGCTATTCATTACCTAAACCCTTGACAAGGATCTAGCCATACCTTTAAGGCACCACACACATCCAACTGTCGAACTAGCTAATTAATAGTGGTCTCGATAAAAACGTCACTTCACTATTTTTCAAAACCGGTCTGCCTAAGGACCATGTTCATTTCAAAAAAAGGGGGCATTCACACTATTGCTATCGCCGGATTCCCGCCACATATATAGCAACGCACACTCTACGATGTCACCACGCCGTCATCACCCTAGTTTCGCGAAATAACCTTTTTCAGGAAGATATTTTCCGCATGTATCGGTCGTTTTCGAGAAAAAAAAACATCCAAATTCTTTGATCCTGAGCCGGGATCGTGATCAACCTCTTATGTCGTACAACCGTGTGTTTAACTGTCTACGTTAGCTATTAGGATCACCCCTACTCAAGGTTTTACGTTTTTTTGGGTCGTCTCACCTCGAGAAGTCCTCTTTAGACCTCACCACCGAGGTTTGTGTCTAATCGTCTCGGTACAGAGACAGAAAGCTCCGTAGGCGTTTTGCCAAATACGCTCGAAGTCTAAAGCACCCGGGTCCCTAAGCCAATGACCACACACGCACACAGGTCAAGGGTCTCGTTTCAGCATTAAGCATTCCCCGAGTCCGTAAAGCGTCCAGGAACTCTGTCCTCATTAGCATTACCTTTTCACAGTCATGACGGGGGATTCAAGCGTAGACGCAAGAAACCACAGTGGGGATAATGCCAGGCAATCCGCAGACAACACCATAGGAGCCCTAGCCGACCTAATCCGGGACTTGCAGGCCACTGTCATCGCGGTAAACGCGTCCGTAAACAGCATAGACTTCCGCTTAGGTCACCTAGAAGACAAAGCCTCAGATTAACACCACACCTGAATCCTCAACGAGGCCCTTTTAAATTCCACCCCGTTAGGAGGGGTGCCCGCTGGCCTCATCCCAAGTGATCCCGTTACCCCGCCTCAGGACGACACCCTCCAATCCGCGATGAACCGCATAGACTTCCTCGAAAACCAAATGCTCCTAAACCAAGGAAACAACGTACACCTCGAAAATCATAGAATGTTCGAAATGGTAAACAACCAATTACCCGAGAACTTCTTCCTAGCCGACATACCCAAGTTCAAAGGAACTGAGGACCCCCTCAACCACATCCGGGCCTTTAAGGATTACATGGTCATTAAGGGGGTCAAGCCTAACCTCTTCACTAGGATATTCCCCTCATCCCTAGGAGACACACCACGATCATGGTTTTATTCACTTGACCCTAAGAAGGTGTCCACCTGAGACGATATCTCTGTGGAGTTCGCAAAACAATACGCGGATAACGCCGAAACACAAGTCACCATTAGAAGCCTCGAGGTCCTTTCCCAGAATGAGAAGGAAGGCTTCTCAGAGTTCTTGACCAGATGGAGGAAGGTCAGTACCCAGCTAGTAAACCGCCCGGACGAAGCCACCTTGGTAGAAAAATTTGTCAATAACCTTAGGCCAGCCTACGCCTCCCATCTTAGGTACCAAAACATCCACACCTTTAAGAAGCTATCCACCTTAGGGATACGCCTAGAAGATGATATGAAAAAGGAGGTATTCTCCAAAATAATGGGGAAGGGTTACCAGGGGCCAACCACTTCCTCCGGAACCCGATCTTATGGAAGTAACAAAACCGAAGAAGTACACCTCGTTGAACCAACCATCCGGGGAAGAACAAACTTCACCCCTAGAACATTCTCAAAACTAGCCATCACATACACCGAAGCCTTAAAAAGATTAACCGATCAAGGGAAGCTCGAAGTGATAGGTCCTACTGCGGACCCACCCGCGGACAAGAGGGCAAAATCGTGGGACGCAAATAAGTACTGTCAATACCATCGTGGCAATGGTCACGACACAGAATCCTGTTTTCGGCTCAGATATACTATACAGAACATGATAGAAAATGGGACAATCCCTCTTCCCCCACCTGAGAAACCCAATAATACCACGAACCCCTTTAGTGTCCACGCCATTTTTGATGACACTATCGACTGCTCTCACCTTGTCCCCCTAGGAGAAGAGGTCTTAAACATCGAGGACGAGCCATACACCAATCCGGAACCCGCACCCCTCGACCTCATAACAACTATTGAGAGCCTAGCCTGCCTAGTTTCACAAATACACCCTATACTCCTAAGAATTGAGACTAGGATCACCAGTATCGAGGAGAGACTCGAGGAACATCCCAAGCTTCCCGTTTTCACATGTAATGGATCGCTCAAGGGGGAGGGCATTGGCTCACTCGAGACTATCGAACCCAAGAAGAAGTTCACCCAAATCGGGGTCAGCTACGCGGCTGCACTTCGAAGGTTAACCTCCCTTCGCATTTTACGACCCATAGGACCCATGGCCGATCCCCCACTGAAGCATAGATCCCGTCACTGGTCCAAGGTAAAATACTACCACTACCACAAGGGCAACGGCCACGATACGGAGTCCTGTACGTTGCTAAAAGATAAAGTTGAGGGGTTAATAAAGTCAGGGGTAGTTAAAACCGCACTACTAACAAAAAGGCCCACTCGTTTCTTAGCAAATAACTCCGAGGAAAGGGGTCTCAAGCTACTAGAACACCTCGGGTTATCCCACGATCAGGCCCTAACCATGCTAATATCTGACGGATTGCACTATCCATTAAGTCCGACACCTGACCCACCCGCCGGCAAGAGGCCGTCACATTGGAATGGTGACAAATGGTGCCGATACGAACCAAGGCCGAGGACATGACATTAGCGAATGTCGTGAATTTAGGCAACAAGTTTGCCACCTCATCCAGGAAGAAAAATTTAGGGGCGTATCCTGAGTACGAAGGCGCTAAGACGCCTACTGAGGCCAGCAAGTCCGCACCCGAGTTAGAGTCTAGTTCATCCTAGGGCCTAGGCTAATAAAATAATAAATGCTTTGTCTTCGATTTCGTTATCGAGTCAAGGGAGGTGCGGAGGGACATGTCCTCCACCTCCCCCCAAAAAAAATCACGGGCCTCTAGCCCGTCTACTATTATTATCAATAAAACAATCCTCTTTTTTTTACAAGCATGCCTCGACAATCGCTTAACTTTCTTTCAACAATCCACTTTAAAGCGCTTAAAAAACTCGACTTTATGTCAATTATCGATAACAACTAACTAAAATACAAGGGCTACTGCAAGCAGCCCACTCGACTTCACCCTAAGAAGGAAATCGGGAATAACAACCTTAGACTCAAACCACCACTGACCAAATAACAATAAACTTGGAAGCAAACAAAACGCCACCCGACCAAACTTACCAACAACACAACCCGAGTACGAAGCCTGTCTAATAAGTCTAAAAAAACAGTCATATCTCTAGGAGTCAAAAACCTTAGAGTCCACGGAGATTCGTTCCTAGTAGTCAACCAAGCCGCAGGAACCTGGAAAGCCTATAATGAAAACTTAACCCCATACCAAGCCAAGGTTGCTAACGTCCAACACCTACCTCCTTATCTTCTACACACTATAGCCACATCATGGCCCTTCTCTACCTAGGGAATGGACATCCTAGGGAAAGTACACCCATCCGGGACCAGCGGACCTTGCTTTATTAGCCGTAGATTACTTCACCAAATGGTTAGAAGCCGCCCCTTACACTGCGCTAACCCCAAAACAAGAAGTCAAACCCTTACAAAACAACATCGTCTGCTATTACGGAATGTCTCACGAAACGATTAGTAATCAGAGGGCTCACTTCCGGGCCAACACCCACAAAAAAAAAAACTCCTGAACAAATGCAAAATCCAAAAACACAAATAGACCGCAAACCAGCAGGGCCGTAGAAGCAACCAACAAAAACCATCACCACAATCCTTAGGAAGATGATAGGCAATCATTGAGATTGGCCGAACAAGATCCCCTTCGCCTTATGGGGATACCGAACATCCTATAGAACACCCACTGGAGCCACAACATACTACCTAACTTATGGTTCCGAAGCCGTACAACCCATAGAGCTAGAAATACCGTCACTAAGAAGATTAGCCGAGAATGGTATTCCCGAAGAGGAATAGAACCAAAAACGAAGTGACAAGCTAGTACTCCTAAATGAACGCGGGATACATGCCTTACCCAACGTACAAGCCTACCAACAACGCATCCAACGAGCCATTAATAAACAAGTGAAAATCCCGAAACATACACGAGGGAAATTTAGTGATCAAATCCATTAGAGCACTCCTTCCCGTCGACCCTAGAGGGAAATTCAAACCAAACTGGGCGGGCCCCTACTTCGTTAAGAAAATACTCTCGGGGGGCGCCGTGATCCTTACCGACCTGGATGGTCAAGAGTTCTCAACCCCGACCAATATGGATCAATTGAAACGATACTACCCATAAACACCCCAGACACCACGTCCCGACCTCCGACTTAGGGGGAAACAAAAAACAACAACAACAACAACAAAACAAAAAATCATTTCGCATCGATAAATGGGATAAACGAGTCTAAAATAAAATCACTCACACTTTTCTAAAGAACTACCATCATGGTTTGATTTCGCCGGAAAGCGGATACGTAGGCAACCCTTTCCCGGGTACAACTAAACAAAGCAGTCGATTAATCAATTTGTGAGCAAACCAGGATTCATCTCACGACCCGGTCAATGAGTGAGTTAAATGACGAAGCACAAACGACGAGGCGAGGACGGGGTGAAAACCCGAAATGACACCCCGGGCAAAATGAAGAAATGAGTTGCGAGCCGTCATAAAAAAAATAATTTAAAAAAATAAAATAAATAAATACGAGCCGAGGACGGGGTGAAAACCCGAAAGGGCGTCCCGGGCAAAATGTAGAATCGAGTTGCGAGCAAAAGAAAATAAAAAAAAATAAAAAAAAACAAAAAAAAAACAAACAAAAAGGGTGAGCCGAGGACGGAGTGAAAACCAGAAAGGGCGCTCCGGGTAAACTAAAGAATTGAGTTGCGAGCCACCACAAAAAAAAAGAGAATAAAAATAAAAACGTGCTTCTCATTAATAGCAAAATTCGATTAAATCGAGTCTTTGTCGAGGCATCTACATCAAAAAAATCTGAGTCCGGACGTCCCGGAAGATCAACAACGTGTCTAAAATCCAGAAAAACTAGTACTAATACGCCACATATTATCAACTAGTAATACATAATATAAATGGCTGGGCTCTACCGGTCCAACTCTTCCTCATCCTTATCGCCCGGGTACAACTGCTTGCGCTCCTCCTCCGCGATTTTCCGGAAGCAAGCCTCCAACGCCATATCCAAACGTGAGTCCAGCAAATCTCACTTTCTTTGCTCTTTTGCAGCCTTAATACGGGTCTTGTCGGTCTTGGCCCGTTCAGATGAACTGACTATACTAGGATCGGTCCTACTGTCTCTGGTTAGGCACCGAGTCTCTCGAGTCTCCTCTTCGCCTCTTAGCGGAGCTGTTCCTCTGACTTTTGAAACGGTACGTCCTGATGTGCGTTCACAAACTCTCTGTCGGACGGAAGTATTGTCGGTCGGTCGATCAAAGGAATGCAAAAACATCCGTTCCCAGGACACCCTAAACCCCCTAAGCAAATCCTCGGTCCATGGATCAGGATTGGAAACGACCTTAACATCATCTGGAATAGGAGGTCGGACACCCATTTGATTTGACAATATGCTAGGGTAAATATAAACTTGACCCCTCAGGGATAGTAGTAACAAGGCCCAGGTCGAAGACGAAAATGGGAACCCAACGCACCCACTGATATTCCACCACGGGATGGACCACCTGATGACAACTTCTCCCCTAACCAAATAGGAAAACAAATCCTCCTCTTCAGGACTTTTATTCCACATCAGCACCATCTTCCGGCCCGTGAAACCCCGATAGTTGTAATCTTTGAAACACCGGGGAGGGTCGATTAAGCCGAGCCTCTTCTGCAACCAAACCTGCACAAAATACAACAAAGCATCGCACCCTCGAAGTCAAAATAACCACAAACAAACAAAACCAAGCTACAAAAATACAACACAAAAAATGCACACCTGTAGGATTACCTTAGAGCCCCGAGGAAGTCTCCCCTGTGCCGGAACACTAACGTCAAGACCCAAAACGAGTTAACCTAAAATGAGCAATGAGGGTGATCGTCCATGCTCCACAGCCACTACCACATCCAACACTCGAGGGTTACCCCAACCTTCACGTGACCGCACATCCTCAAAAAGATAATAACAAGCAATAGCAATATTGAAAGCACGCCTACATGCCAAGGTCGAAACATGACGAGAGCCAACTTGTGAGAATGTCCTAAAAAGCAACTCTAGGTTAAGACCATCCACACCAAAATAACCTTTAGCCTCCTCTACTGAAGAAAGGTTCAAAAAGTGATAAAATCGCTCCATGTAAGCACCATCCCCACGAGGCACACAAGGTCGAACCGAACTTCACCCGCCTATAGCATCTATCTCTTCAGGCAGAGGGCAAACTTTACCCCCGGGGAAAGCAAAAACATGAAGTTTCGAGTCCCAAAATCTAGAGCATGCCCGTAAAAAATCATCCTGTACCTTGACTCGACTTAGTGCAACAACTGTCGACAGACCATCGTTTGAACTAACCTCGGGATGACATTTCTTAAACAAACCTTCCCACTCGGTCAGAACATTCCCGAAACCCGACATGACCCTAGATATGGTTCTATACCTTACGGATTTCCTAGTATGCCTAGGACATACACCCACAACACGTATATATAGCACTAATCCAACAAAAATTAGGAAACAACGAAAATTTTCATAACCCGGGACTCAGACCGCACCAGCCCACGCACCCGAGAGTCCCTACACCTAAGCCCAAGCGACTCGGAAATCAATTGCCTCAGCCCGAGCGCCTTAAGCCAAGCATGGCTCAACCCGAGCAACCCAAGGATAGAAACTTGAACCCCCCGTGATCGTCATGGCTATCATCTTGCGTCAAAAACAACCTCACCAAAATCATTAGAGTCCACCTCGAAAACCGAGATACCCATGTAAGAGCTACAGGAATGCGAGCTCACTCGTCAGACGCACGAGACCTAGACGTTTTTTTGGGGGATAAGCTACCCCATCTAGGCGTGACGTAGCATTTTAGCAATCACCGTCGAGCCACGTCTGTAGCCTAATAAGGCAATGTTATGAGTACATTAAAAAAGTAGCCCAACAAGGCAATATCATGAACATATAAAAAGTGGTCCAACTTTTTTCCAAGAGTCGTCCGAATTTCAAACTTCGGTCCCATTTTTAATGCCAAGACAATCGCGCTCATCTCTTGACATATGTAATCAAAGCACATTGATATTTAACATCTCGAGTCAAAAAACGTTTTAATCGACGTACTATCTGATCCGATTCCCGGCTCAAACTAACGCATTCAAAAAACATCTGAAAGAAGCTGTTTTCACGCAACGCTAACGCACCCTAAACCAATTCACATCGCAAAATGAACGAACACAAAAGTGATTACTTGTCAATCTAGGTAAATAATTCGCCAAACGAAAACACAAGATTAATCCGACTAATTCAAATACTAAGAATCTAAAACAGAGCTGATCATCTAACCCCAGGTCTTCCAGGTCTATATGGGGAGACTCACTACCGTCCATCCCAGACAACATATCTAGGGTAGCCATCTCGGGAATCCCTCCAGCCTCTTCCATAGCACCCGTGGCCTCAACATCGACCTCAGCCTCCCTTTCGACCTGATGCCTAGCCTCACCCTGAGCTGAGGTCTCACCCCGGGACCGGGCCAGCTGCTCCTTCAAGAAGGCGATCTCGTCAGCTCGTGATTGCAGGAGCCGCTGTGCCTCAACCTCTCTCGCCTCGAGCTTGGTCACCCGAGTCTCCGACTACCCCACCATATCCGGAACATCCTACAAATACGCTTAAGCATTAGAAGGGTACACCAATAGCCTAGAAAGCCACCTTAGTTACGTAAACTCACCGATCGAGGCCCCGAAGTGTCACGTGAGACCCTCGAGGCATAGGCCCGGAAGCGGTTGGCTGCCTGCCACAACTGTTGATGGCAAGCCGAGGAAACCTGAGAAGGCAACCATAAAGTTAGGCAAACCGACCCTAATTCTTAGAACCCAAATGAAGAACACAAAAAAAAGACTCACTCGGTACACCCGGTCTCGCCACTCTATCCCGACATCCATCTCCTTGGCAGAACACGGAGGGAAGGGCTCAGTGAAGGGTATCCCAGCTGCATCCACCCTAAGTAAAGTCAGGAGAAAATCTGGGGGCTTGATTTCGTCAGCCGGATCGGCCAACTGAAAAGACAACAGATTGGTCAACCAAAAAGCAGAGAGATAACAAACCACAAAGCAAACCTTAGGATCAAAATTAAAACATTACCACGAGGCGATACCAAGCCACCCGACGGGTGACATGAGATAGATAGGAGGCACCAGGCACCAAGAGTGTATCGCCCCCTTCTCCGTCCTTGTCTTCAAGAATATCTGCGGTGGTCGGCAGTCTAAACATGGTCTGGGGCGAATCAACCGGCACCCTGAAGTCGTCATATAAGCATTGACGTACCAACCGCTCGCCCAGGTACCAAACTGGACGAATCAACACAGGAAGAAGCATCCTCCTATAACTCCGCGGCCTTAGCTCCGCGGTGACGTACCCAGGCACGCCCTCGTAATCAACCCAAGGGCGGGCCACAAACTACACAAGCAAAACCAACCTCCTAATGAATCCCGAGACTTGGGGGCTATGCAAAGCTGACACACTACTACAATTATAAGGAAATAGAACGCTTCTTAACCAATCTAAATAAGCAAAGGAACCGTACTCTAGGTCAGCGTTCTATTTGTTCAAATAGAACGATCTAAAAAAAGTCAAACTGTTTTATTAAATGGAAAACAAACAGAACGGTTTAATGACGGAATCGTTCTATTATGGTAAATAGAACGGTTTAGTGACTTGCCCGTTCTATTTCATGTAGTTAGATACCCGCCCAATTAGCCGCTCAAATAGATCGCTTTACAAACAGGTCGCTTGTTTAACCGTCTTGTTTGCTAATAGTCGCCGTTCTTGTCTTGTTTTTTTTACAAAGAGGACGCTACTTTTACATAACCGTTCTGTTTATCTTTTTTTTTTGCTTTTTAAATGTTGTTTTCGTAATAAAAATCCTACAATCACTACAAGAAAAACAGTCCCGGGCGTCCGCTTGGTTGGCGTCCTGGGCATATGGACGCCTACATGGCGTCTGAAAAAACCTACGGGCGTCCACAGTCAGACGCCAAACTTGGCGTCCGACTGAGCTTGGGAAGGACGAAATTCAGGCCAACAGGCGTCCACAGGTGGACGCACACAGGTGGACGCCATATACCACAAATGGCATCCACTGTCGGACGCCAAAGGAGGAGTAGCGGGCGTCCACCCATGGCGTCCGATAGTGGACGCCCGGCCCTTTGATTTGGCGACAAATACCCGCCCACCCCCCTCTCCCCCTTCACTCTCTAAAAATTTTTTTACTCTCTACACCCTCTCCACACTCCCTCGCCGATTCCCTTCCAAATTCCTTTCCAATTTTCATACTTTTTCTTCATTTGTGGTATGTTTTCTTACTTTACTTAGTTCTTATTCATTATAATTAGTTCTTATTTTTTATTGTTATCGTTATTTATTGATAGTTTGCTCGTTAATATTATTTAGGTCTAAATTTCGATTAGGTTGATTAGTTTAGCCCAAATTCACTTAGGTTGATTAGTTTAGTTGAAATTCGATTAGGTAGATTAGATTTGTCCATCACATTTATGATTAGGGTTTGATAAAATTGGGTGAATTGAGCTAGAATCACCTCTAGGGCCTTCCGTAAGGTTTTGTGTGACTTAAGACAAACCAAAAAGGTGTCGTAATAATGCCGAATTTTCCCGAAACCACTTCTATCCTGATCGGGGTTGTAAATAGGTGTTAGCGGCGCTTTCGGAAATTTGATATCTGCATCCGAAAATTTGACCATTTTTTGACCTGTTTAAGCTATTTCTGGGTGACCTAAGCCATGAATTGTTGTGTTTTGTTCGGTTGAATTGGGATTACATTGATAAATTAGCTAGAGTTTTTGTAAATTGGGATTAAATTGTGATTACATTTGTGATTAAATTCGGTGACTAATTTTTGTAAGGTCAATTAAAAATTAATAAGAGATTTGCAAATTAAAAAATTGGGTTCACTTTGACGTATTAGTGATTAAATTGAGGAGACTCAGTTATGGAAATTAAGTTTAAGTTAAATGGTGATTAAATTTTCGTTTAGTAAGTTCTAAATTAATTTACGGAAATTAAACTTTTATTTGTTATATATATTTTTTGAACATAGAAAATGAAGAGAGTTGAACGCAAGTGGATGTATGAGGGTAGACTTGATAAGAAGAGACATCCCACCGTAGAATTTTTTAGGGGTGTGGAATCATTTGTCGAGGTCGCTAAAAAGTCAGTAGACTACGCGTCGAGGGGGGAGGTTAGGTGCCCGTGCACTAAATGCAAGAACATTAAATTTTTTGATGTCCTTGTAGTTAAGGAACATGTCATCTATAATGGTTTTTCATCAAATTATTATAATTGGATTTTTCATGGCGAGCCACCTCAGTCTGAGGAACCCGAAAACCGTCGAAATGAGGGGGGGTTGAGAGGTATGTTAGTTGACGTAGTGGAGTGCAACTTGTTTAACAACGAGAACACATATGGGAATGACTCACCCAACCAACAAGACTCACCTAACCCACAAGAACCTAACCCTCGAGCAAAAGCGTTCTTCGACATGTCCAATGCTTCTGAGAAACCGTTATACGGAGGGTGCGATGTGACTTTGTTAGAGGTCGCATCTATGGTAGTCAGCCTTAAATGTGAGTTCAACCTACCCTTTGCCTGTGTCGATGGTATTGCTGCCTTGCTCGAGAGAGTAATCCCGAAAGACAATATCATGACCCGAACTTTTTACACAACCAAAAACGTTGTGAAGGGCCTTCAACTCCCGCATCAGAAGATTGATGCTTGTCCAAATGGATGTATGTTATTTTGGAAGGATGATGCGATGCTAGAAGAATGTAATAGATGTGGTAAGGGTAGGTATAAGATGGTTGAGGGGGATATTGTTTTGAGGGGTAGAAAAGGGAAAAGCGGTGTTAGGGGTAAGAAACCGATCCCAATAAGTCAGCTTACGTACTTCCCTATTGCACCAAGGCTTCAAAAATTGTATGCCACAAAAATCATAGCGGAGCAAATGAGGTGGCACAAGGAGGATATTAGGGTACCAGGGAAGATGTGTCATCCGAGTGACGGCGAGGAGTGGAAGCGTTTCGATAGACTACATCCCCACTTTGCGTTAGAACCCCGAAATGTAAGGCTAGGGTTGTGTACTGATGGATTTGCACCTTTCGGCCAATTTGGTAAGTCGTATTCTTGCTGGCCTGTGATGATCACACCTTATAACCTACCTCCTTGGTTGTGTTTGAAGCAGCCTTTCATCTTTCTATCTCTTATTGTGCCTGGTCCCAAAAATCCAAAAAATCATTTGGATGTTTACTTGCAACCTGTTATTGAGGAATTGAAACAAAAGTGGGAGGTAGGGGTCGAAACTTATGATGTCTCTTTGGGACAAAACTTTCAGTTGAAAGCAGCTCTGTTGTGGACTATAAACGACTTTCCCGCGTACGGTACGCTCTCGGGGTGGTCTACTGCGGGTCAGAAAGCGTGTCCGTGTTGTATGGAAGAGAGCAAAGCTTTTTATCTCCCAAATTCTAGTAAAATTAGTTGGTTTGACTGTCATAGACAGTTCCTATCAGAGGGTCACCCATATAGGAAGAATAAGAAGGCGTTCAAGAAGGGTGGGGTTGTACTTGACGATGCACCTGATCGACTCCCAGGAGATGAAATATGGGAGTTGATTTCCGAGTAACCGTCCACTGTTGACGGAACCGACCAGGAGTTCAAAGACCTGAAAAATTTGAAAAATGGTTGGTTTAAACGTAGCATATTCTTTGACCTACCATATTGGAGGACTTTGTTACTTCGTCACAATTTGGATGTGATGCACATAGAGAAAAACTTCTTCGAGCAGTTGATTCACACTTTAATGGATGTGGAGGGGAAGAGTTGTGACACTACCGGCTCCCGGCGAGATGTAAAGATTTTTTGTGACCGTCCTCAGCTGCACATAAAACGGGATGGGTCCAAACCGAGAGCCTTGTTCACACTTGACAAGGCCCAGAGAAAGGCGTTGTTGGAGTGGGTAGAGAAGTTGAAGTTTCCTGATGGGTACGCCTCCGACTTCAAACGCTGTGTTGATCTTAAGAACCTAAAACTGCAAGGGTTAAAGAGTCACGACTGCCATGTCTTTATGGAGAGGTTACTTCCGGTAGCTTTAAAGCAACTTCTGCCACCGACGGTGTGGAATTTTATAACTGAGATATCTCAGTTTTTTCGAGATTTGTGTTCTTCTATAGTAATAAGTGAGGACATGACTCGGCTGGAGGATCAGATTCCTCATATACTATGCAAACTCGAGAAGATCTTCCCACCGTCGTTCTTTAATTCCATGGAGCATCTACCTGTCCACTTGCCCTACGAGGCTAAGGTTGGACGACCTGTCCAGTATAGATGGATGTACCCATTTGAAAGGTACATAAATTTTTGTAACTTTATTTATAAATTTAATTTAAACATAGCTAACTTTTATTAATTAAAATACATAACTTGTTTATTTAGGTTCCTCAATCATCTGAAGAAGAAAATTGGTAACAAGGCTAGGGTAGAGGGTTCTATTTGTAATGCATATTTGACAGAAGAGATTACGAACTTCTGCTCCCTATACTTCGAGAAAGACGTCCAAACAAAAACCAAGAACCTGAACCTAGAACATTCGGTTTCCATTGATCCTACTATACCAGAGTTTTTTTCAAAAGAAGGACGATGAAGGAACTTCATCCGTCGAGGGTTCTAGGGTACTAGATGAGAAAGAGTACAACCGAGCGCACCTTTACCTACTCTCTAATTGTGAGATCTTAGAGCCTTATGAGAAACAATTTGTAACTGAATATGTTGCTGTGAACCCTGACGTGAACCCTGATGACGTTTGAAGTAAGCATGATGAACATTTTCCTAAGTGGCTAAAGGATCGCGTAGTTGCCTTAGACATACGTGATGATTTGGTTAGATGTTTGGCTTACGGACCAGTGCGAGTGGTTAAAACCTGGAACCGGTACACAGTGAATGGGTTCAATTTTCACACATTCAACTATGGTAAGAACAAGGCTAGATGTAATTTCGGTGTCAGTGTGACATCTCTTGATGGTGATGAGTACTACGGCATTTTGGAGGATATTTTTGAGTTGTGTTATGCCGGCAAAGAACGGGGGTATAGAGCTGTGGTGTTCAAATGTGAGTGGAAAGACAGCTCCGTGAACGGAACCCGGGTGCATGAACGTTACAAGATCGTGGAAGTTAACCACACCCGGAAATATCCTACGTACGATCCGTTCATACTCGCGCATCAGGCCAAGCAAGTCTACTTTGCTCCTTCTCCGTACACGAGAAATGACAGAAATCAAAGTCAATGGTGGGCAGTCTTTACGACAAAACCACGGGGGCAAATAGACAGTTCTTTGTTCCAGGAAGATGCGGCTTCAAGTGGTACACGCTTGTCTCCTATTGACGAGACCATACTCTCCGAAGAAGATCAGAATGTAGGGGCAGATGAATACTCTGAGGATGATACTGAAGATGGACAAGGAGATTACATGGTTAGGGATGTTCCGGAGATCCTTGAGGAGGATGACGAACACGATGAAGAGAATTTTGAGGACGATCAAGAGGAGGGCGAGGAAACGGAGGAGGAGGATCAGAGTGAAGACAGTGAGGCTGAAGATAATAACGACAGCGAAGATGACTGCTAGACTTGTTGTAGTAGGTTAACCATATTAATCATTGTGTTACTTATTGTGTACGTTATTTCAATTGTGTTAGATTGTAATTGCTAATTGTTGCTAATTTGTTGCAAGGTTAAGATAATGGCAGGCGGTAGATCGTCGAGGAGACGTGGCGGAGGTAGTAGCACTACTACAAATACCCTACTTTTTAGACACTTTGCTTTTGACACAACTTACAAGCGTCGACCTCAAAATATCATCTCCTCCTTATTTTAAGATTACCCACTATTTTTTTTGTAAGCGCGTATTTGAAACCTAAAAAAAATTCAACTGCTCCCCCAAAATAAACCCCCAAAAACATTGCGCCGTATCTTCAAATTTTCAACTTCCTATCTTCATCAGCAAGCATATGCCCTAATCAAGCATTCTCCGATCCAAAAGTCTTTAACAATTCTATCGCTCAGTTTTCTATCTCTCAATCAATATTCTGTCGCTCCTCTTATTGTTGATCGACTTCGAAGGCTGCTTACTCTATCCAACATCTTGGGCATCGTCTACTCCTTCCCACTTTTCTGTATGTTTAATGTTTTTTTTTTCCCGAAAAAACCGAATTATTGTTGTTTATAAGGATTGATTAATGTTATTTGATGTGTGTACATATGTTAGTGTTGTCGTGTTATGGATTTATAGAAACACTAAGTCGTTGAGGGTTTACTGTTTATGAAAATTGGGTGTTTTGGGTTACATTCGAATTCGTTATGAAAATTGGGGTTTAGAAATAACATTTGATTAAGAGCTGAATTATGATGTGAATAAATTTATTAAGTGGCAATAAAATTAGTGTAACAAATAATGGGTCGAATTATTAGGTTCTTGTCTATGTTGAGTATGACCCGAGCATTCTAGGCTGTAGTGATTGATGCAGATGTTCAATACCCGATGCAACTTCATTTCAGTTATGTTTTTATAAAACACACAAGCTGCTTAAGGCTAGATACAGGTGACGGGTCTCATTATGGTGTAATTCAATGCTCTATTTTGTAAACTATGTTGCATTCAAATGTCCTTTTTACTGAGTTAATTGTCGGCTGGTTTGCGATATCCGTCTACACTCTACAGGATGCATCTTGGGTAGTTCAGGCTGTGACTAGAGTCTAGAGAGTGTCTTATTGCAAGTATTTGTGTTGCAGTTCAGACAAAAATGCAATGAGAGGTAATGAGCGCAGATTGTGCCCTCTTTTCTTTCTCTTTCATTTAATGATGTGTGTTTGCTTGTTGTAAACTTAGTCTGTGTATGTATAGAAACTATGATATTCCAATTTCCATGAGTGATGGGTGGGATTATTGAATTGGTCTGATATATTATCCCACTTTACTTGCCAATCACGTGATTTTCCACATCATTCATGTATGTAAATAATTGGGTTCATGATTACTTTTTTGCTTTTTATTTGGTTACAGGACTGTTATATGAGAGGCTCAAGTAATCTTCAGCTGAGTCAAAAGCTAGGAAGGTTTGTATTTGTCTATTTCACAAAATCCTAGATATAAACAAGTTATGATTTAAGACAATCAACCCACTTGATTTCATTCCAAATAATACCATTCACCAGGTTTAGTAAATAGTAAGATAATACCAGTTCTTGAACATCCTAATTTTGCCTGACGTATAATTTGTTCTGTGACTCGAGAAGTTCTTATGCATATTAAAGAAAGAGGTTATTCTGACTTCTAATTTTCTATCAATTTTGCTGGTATGATCAATATTTCTCAAGATTTTAATATAAATCCAAAACCATACTTGTCTATTTGGATATTTGATATATGTGCTTCCGACGATATTTGTTTAGAAATCAATAAAATGTGCGATGTTAAATTTCTTGCCAAACTTATGTAAGGATGGGTCTACTAAGTTGGTTTATAAAGCTGGTCAGTTCGAGTTACTTATAATATACTCTTGTATAATGTTTTGTATATTCCGAGTTTCCATGAAAATTTGTTATGGACAGTATATATTATGTTATGCTATAGGTTCAGTTGTGCACTTTTAGTTCATAAATGCTTGTTTAAGGACCTTTCAAGTTATATGTTATACTTTTTGTTGTTCAGATACAGGCCTGGGAATCTCTATAAGCTTAAATGTATTTTTTATATTTGCTAAAAAAAAAAAGAAATACACAAATTAAATTAGTGTTAAATATGGTAGATTTACAATATTAGGATCAACTTTCTACCTTAATTTATAGAGTACTTTTCAACTCAACCTTGATGATGTTGTTAAATTAAGCTAGTATTTGTATGTTAGATATTTTAGGTTATGCAATTGTATCTGTCTAAATGAATTTTGAATATCATTAAGTCTGCCTTACTAGTTCAGTTTAGTTGATCAAATGGTTATAAACATGATCAGATGATATAATCACCATTTTCTCATTTCAGTCGTACACTTTTGCAAAGATGTGATCCAATCAGCCAATAATATTCTATTAGTCAAGTATCGGCTATATTATCCTGCATGTATAGTCAAGTATCATTCTTATCTGTCAAATATATCACATATGTCGTCGATCTCAAATGTATATATGCTGGGAAAATCGCATGTTATGAACTGTCATTAACTTTATAACCATTAATGTGGTTTTTCATGACATGTCATCATGTGTTTTAGAAATTGGATGGATATATCAAATTCATGGAGCTTGCTTGATGACACTATGGTAGTTGGTCGCGAGAATTTGACTGGTAATTCTTATTTGGCTACACCGTGGTAATTTAATGAAATATTGATATTTTCTATGTATACTATACTGTATTATTTTCCTCTGAATATACAGGTCACGTCAGCGTATAGGTATTATATTAAAACTCTTATTAGTGTGGATACTGAATGTCAAAAGAGCTATGAATGATATTATTGCAGGTATAGAGCTACCCTGAGATTTCTAAATTTTCCAACAGATGCAATCTATTGAATTTTTTATTGATTGAGCATCTCTAATCCCTAGCTTATGTGATCTCTATATATAGCTCTTTGAAAGTTTAAGTTCATTCATTTGTTGTGATCACTGTTTAGACATTGAAACATTTAGTTTCCTTAATCTCTAACTTGTGTGATCCCCCAATTTTCTTTGAAGGTTTAAGTTTAGTTATCGTTAAACTATTTAGACACTTTATGGTCTTCATGTAAGATGGCTATCTTTTATTTCCACTGTTATACCTGCCTTCAAGGCCCTTGAACAATCAATTGGCTCCCTGCTAGTTTTCTTCTTTTGGTTTTGCATCCTAATATCATGCGGTACTCAAATTTGCTAAAAAGATGATTTCTTTTGTTGATTGTTTTATTCTAATTTAACTTCATTTCTCTGTGACATCTCAAGGTCTTGATGACTTGATAGTACATATTAATGCTTTAGATCGGATTAGCTGTGTTAACTTGCCGCGGTTGTGAACAAAGCATTGGTAGGCGAAATAATAGCATAATACCTCATATTACATGTGATGTTATGGTACACTAACAAATTTCATGTTGTCAATTCCATATAATCTAAGTTTAGACCAATTTATGCCATCATTCATGGTAGTAGTTTAAACCACGGTCTACTTTCTTGCTCTCAGTGTATATATGGTAGTAGTTCAGACCACTTTATATTACTTTAACAACTTTTTTTCTTCCTTAACAAGTTTTTTGCCATGTGTGTAGAAAACAAATTCATCAAATCCTTGATCATGGCGGTGCATCAAAATGAAAGGAACAATTCTTCGCACTTACTTTTGAGAGCTATTTAGTTGCACCTTCTAGGAGTTGATATATTTCATCTTTTTTTTGGTGAAAACATTTGTAATGATATTAGTTCTATTTGTCTTGATTGTATGAAATGTCATCACTTATATCTAAAAATTTAAAATGTATTCTTTTATGTTATCAAGTTCTGTATTGAATATATACCCATCAAAATATTATTTTAGCAACGCTTTTTATAATGTTATGGTTCAATTTTCTTTCATCTAGTTCTTATTACTAATTCATTATCCGGAGTTAGCTAAGTTAAGAATACAGTAGAGGAAAACTAAAAAGTGTTGAAAAATATGAAGTTTCTCTATGCTTTTAAGCGTAGATAAAATCGATGCTTAAAAGCGTCGAGAAGGTCGACGCTTAAAAGTGCCGAGAAGGTCGACGCTTAAAAGTGCCGAGAAGGTCGACACTTAAAAGCGTCGAGAAAGTCGACACATCAAGGCGTCCCCAATTCCTGACGCCCCAAAATCCGACGCTTTGGGAAAGCGTCAAGAATATTATTCTCGACGCTTTTTGCGTCAAAAATCAACTCTAAAAGCGTCGAGAAACAAAGAGATTTGTTGTAGTGTAGGTCTGTGCACGCATCCACCTCGCAGCAGCAGGAGGATGAAGTGGTCCTTGAAATGCCGGGACAAGAGCAGAACGACGAGCAGCGGCGGCAAGGGGACACGGAGGAGCTACAGAAGAACGAGAACGGTCGGGTGATTCTCGACCCCGGTCGCGTATGGTAATATAATCTAACATGCCCACTCTTTTGTAACATATGAATTTTTGGACTACATACATCTTGTAATATTTCGTACATGTCTGTGTCTCTCGACTTGGTGCAGGTTCCTCCATGGGGAGGGGACCACTGGCTGTACTAACAGCCACATGGTCGACAAAGGTCTAGGGTATGCCTGTTGGTCTAAGGTGCCGACGGATCAACGGGAGCAGTGGTTCAACAACTTCCGGGTTCGTTCACTGTTTTTGCTACCGAGTTCCGCATTCATAATGTGTACTTTGTAATTATTTCTTTTACTAATTACTAATCCGCCTTGATTTTGTAGCTGAAGTTCTTTTGGAAGCCGGAGCTCGAAGGAAGGGTATATGAGCGGTACAACGAGACTTGCACACGCCGCTTCGCAGACGTAATGAACAAGCGCCACACCCGGGGGACTGCGCTAAAAGACCTGAAAGGTGTAGTTTTTTATATTACTCAATTTTAAAGAACAATCTAACTTCAATCTTTTACTATATTAACTAATAATATATTAGTGTTGTCATACTTTAGGTGAGACGTTGGAGAGGTGGGTTAAGTACCACGATGACATGGGCTTCAAGGTCAGATCGGAGAGGGCATCCCGAAACAAAATGAAGAACTGTGAGCTTGAGGGGAAGGCCGACCCTACACATCATCGGGGTTCACAGTCTTCGTTTCTTCGTCTCAAGAGGGTATGATTTCTAATAATATCGTACTCCTACTTGATTAATCATAAACTACGTTCACGTAATATACGTTCGCCTAATGGTCGTACTTTTATAACTGCTACAAGCTGAACTCGGGAGGACGCCAACCGCCCCTGAGGTGTTCCTTGACATGCACGGGAAGACCGACTCGAAAGGGACTTCTTTTATGACGAGTAAAGATCAGGCTATCTGGGTGAGTACTTACTATTTCAAATAAATCAACTGTGTCTATATATATACTTTAGGTGGTAGATAAGTATCTTCATTGATTTCATCTACTAATAACTTGAATTGAAATCACTGTTGTGTACGCAGGATGCCTACCAAGAGGATAATAGATTATGTTCATTGTATATACATTCCCTAGGTTAGTCTAACATTATTCTTTGTATTAGCCTTTATATCTCTTAGTTTCTATGTATCTAGGAAGTAGAACTCTACCCTTTAACTTTGTATAAATAGTTGTAAATTATGAATGAAATGGGCAAGGAATTACCTTCCAATATGGTATCAGAGAACTAATAAAAAAAATATAAAAAAATAAATCTTTTTTCCCCCTTCTTTCTCCCTCTTATTCGTCTGCTCTCTTTACTTTTGCAGGTTCTACCCTGCCCTAGCTCTCTGACCGTCGGCCACCACGAGTGTCACCTCCTTCACCGAGAATCACCACCGGCAGACCATGGCCTCTACCGAGCACCACCACCGGCAGCCTCCACACGTGCCTTCTCCGGCATTCTCTGCCTCCCCCGATGGCTACTGAACCTGGTTTCCCGGACCGGCACTGCCTGCTTACTCCGGCACCGCCTTCCCGGCGGCCACCCCGGTGGTCACCGGCCCTCCCTTTGCCATCCCGGCCTACCCTTCTCCGACATCCAACTCGATCGAGCTCGCGGCGGCTGTTCAATCGGCTTCTGTACCTGATCATGGGTGGTACATGGACACGGGAGAATCTGCCCATATGACCTCGGATTCAGGTACCCTCGTATCTTATATTAATTCGAGCATTTCCCGTAATATAATTGTCGGTAATGGTCATCGTATTCCAGTTAAAGGTTTCGGAAACACTACTTTGTCTCATCCCCTTCCTCCCTTACAATTAAATGACGTCCTTCACGTTCCAGATATTGTTAAAAATCTTGTGTCTGTCCGAAAATTTACTACTGATAATAATGTTTCTGTGGAATTTGACCCGTTGGGTTTCATCGTAAAGGACCTTCGGACGGGAACCCGTCTTATGCGCTGCAATAGCAGCGGTGATCTATACCCCCTCCTATCCTCCCAAACCGACAAAAATAATGCTCCCCGATCATTACTCGCGTTATCCGCTGTGGCCCCTGGCCTTTGGCACTCCCGTCTCGGTCATCCCGGATCATCTATCCTTAATCATTTACGTTCTACTCATGCTATTTCTTGTACCAATATACCGACCACCAAATTTTGTCATGCTTGTGAACTCGGTAAACATACTCGTCTCCCCTTTTATCCGTCCCATAACACTACTATTGCTCCATTTGATATTGTTCATAGTGACCTTTGGACCTCTCCCATTCTTAGTAATCTCCACCACCGTTACTATCTATTATTTCTTGATGACTTCACTAATTTTTTATGGACTTTTCCGCTCAAACTAAAGCTCAAGTTCTTACCCTCTTCTCTCAATTTCATAATCTCGTCTCCACTCAATTTAATCGGAAAATAAAGAATTTTCAATGCGATAACGGTCGGGAATTTGATAACGACCCCTATCACTCCTTCTTCAACAAAAATGGAATCCAATTCCGCTTCTCTTGTCCACACACCTCCAGCCAAAATGGAAAAGCCGAAAGAAAAATTAGAACAATTAATAATCTCATCCGTACTCTTCTCTCTCACTCACATGTCCCTCCCAACTTATGGCCCTACGCTCTCGCCATGGCCACCGATCTACATAATATTACTCCGAGCAAAGCAAACCGTCATGTGTCCCCCACACAAAGTCTTTATCTCAAAGTTCCTTCCTATTCTCATCTTCGTGTTTTCGGATGTCTTTGCTACCCACATCTCCCCTCATCCACTATACACAAGCTCGACCCCCGGTCGAAACCGTGTGTGTTCCTCGGTTATCCCTCTGCTCACCGCGGCTACTTGTGTCTCTACTTGTCCACCCGTAAGGTCCTTATTAATCGACATGTCACGTTCCACGAGACAATCTTCCCGTTCAAAGATAAAATAAGTCCAAACCCTCCTTCCTATGCTTTTCTCGACCCAGAACCATCTCCATACATAGCCCAACATTTAGCCCACAACACCCCCCCTCCTCTCCTGGTTTATTCCAGGCGCACCAAGCCCAACTCTCAGCCCAACCCACAAACTCCCTCTTCCCCTCCATCTCCCTCTTCTAAACAGGCCCAACTCAATCCCAACACTATCACTCCCTCTCCCAAGCCTAACACTATCCCTCACATTCCCACTCCCCTCTATTCCCATGAGGCTCAACTCAATTCCACAAATATCCTCAACCCCTCTCCCCAAAACCAGCCCACCTCTGATGGCCCTTCCCCACCAACATCCACAACAAGCTCTCCGCCCTCATCATCCCACCTCATGAAAACTCGTAGCAAACATGGAATCTACAAACCCCGTATCATCCCTAGTCTTACCGCCACCACTGACCTTTCACCTATTCCCCGGGATCCCATTACCGCTTTACGAGACCCTAATTGGAAACGTGCCATGACTGATGAATTTAATGCTCTTATTAAAAATGATACATGGGTCCTAGTCCCGCGGCCACATGATGCAAATGTCACTCGATGCATGTGGCTCTACAAACATAAATTCAAATCTAACGGTGTATTGGAACGATACAAAGCCCGTTTTGTTGTCAATGGTAGGTCTCAACAGGTTGGCATCGATTGTGACGAAACTTTCAGTCCTGTCGTTAAACCTACCACCATCCGCACCGTTCTTAGTATTGTTGTCTCCCGCAAGTAGTCTCTCCATCAACTAGATGTCAAAAATGCCTTTCTGCACGGTCACCTCTCAGAGACAGTTTATATGCATCAACCGCCCGGTTTCCGTGATTCTACATATCCTGACCATGTTTGTCTCCTTAAGAGATCTCTTTATGGCCTTAAACAGGCCCCCCGAGCTTGGTATCAACGGTTTGCCAATTTCGTCTGCTCCATTGGATTCGCTAATAGCCGTGTTGACCATTCACTTTTTGTTCTCCGTACTGCCAGTCACACCGCCTACATCCTCCTCTATGTTGACGATATTATTCTTGTCTCCTCTTCTGACCAACTCCGCGACTCCATCATCAAACAATTCAAGTCAGAATTCTCTATGACCGACCTCGGTCCCCTAAGTTATTTCTTGGGCATTACCGTTGACCACCGAAAAGATGGATTGTTCCTGTCCCAAACAAAATATGCCGAAGAAATCCTGACTCGTGCCAATATGTCTTCCTGTAAACCCACTCAGACTCCAGTCGACACTCAGGCCAAGCTCAGCTCCGCCACAGGCCCTCCTATTTCTGAACTATCTCTCTATCGAAGCCTTGCCGGCGCCCTGCAATATCTAACATTTACTCGACCCGACATTTCCTATGCGGTGCAACAAATCTGCCTCTTCATGCACGACCCTCGTGAACCTCATCTAGCAGCTCTCAAACGCATTCTTCGCTATATCCGTTGAACTTCATCTCATGGCCTCTCAATCCACCCCTCCTCCACACAATCTCTCGTTGCTTACTCCGATGCTGGTTGGGGAGGTTGCCCTGACACCCGCCGCCCCACCTTCGGTTATTGTGTTTATCTAGGTGACAATCTTGTCTCATGGTCCTCTAAACGTCAGCCCACCATGTCCCGCTCCAGCACCGAGGCCGAATGCCGTGGCGTTGCAAACACCGTCGCTGAAACATGCTAGCTCCGTAACCTCCTCCTAGAACTCCATTGCCCGCAGTCCAAAGCCACCATCGTTTACTGTGATAATGTAAGTGCCATATACCTCGCCGACAATCCTGTCAATCACCAACAAACCAAGCACATAGAAATGGACATCCACTTTGTTCGTGAAAAAGTCACTCTAGGTCAGTTACGTGTGCTCCACGTCCCATCTCGCTATCAGTTTCCTGACATCTTCACCAAGGGCCTCCCTAAAACCCTATTCGACGATTTTCCTTCCAGTCTCAACATCCGATCTCCTCCCGTTTTGACTGCGGGGGCGTAATAGATTATGTTCATTGTATATACATTCCCTAGGTTAGTCTAGCATTATTCTTTGTATTAGCTTTTATATCTCCTAGTTTCTATGTATCTAGGAAGTAGAACTCTGCCCTTTAACTTTGTATAAATAGTTGTAAATTATGAATGAAATAGGCAAGGAATTACCTTCCAATAGAGGAGCTAGCAAATCACGAGAGTTCTGCTGATGTTGCCGAAGTAGATCCGAATGAGACCTATTTCAAGGTCGTGAAGAAAGGTAGTGTGTATGGTGTTGGGAATGCACACGGCATCTAGTTCACACTTCCCACAGCGCGTCTAGCCACCCCTACACAGATGGAGTATACCCCACCCGGATCTCAGCAGCCCGACCCAGAAAAGGAGGCCATGAAGGAGCAACTGAAGAGCAGGCGGAGCAGATAAAGAAGATGCAGGAACAGATGGCCATGTTTCAGGCCATGTTCAACAAATGCAACCAAGGTCGTCCCCCTTCCCCTCTAGACGACAGAGACCCCTTTGTCGGGGATGGCGGTAACTCTGGTGCTTCAGCTAGCTTCCCAGTTAGCTGGTTGTTTTTTGTTGTTGGTGTTGTAACTGGATTTATGGATTATGTATCTTCGAACTAGTTTAGATTTATGTACCTTTAAACCGTATCTTAAAACTTTTTTATATAAATGTTTTTTGAGCATAAATGTGGCGGGAGATCAAGTGTTTTGGTTGATTGAGAGTGTGTTGTGGATGGTCAACAGTTGTGGTTGGATGAGAGTTGTGGATTTGTTTTATTTTGCAGGTTTTGGCTAGACATCGAACACTTGTCTACGGCCATGCATCAGCATAAATGCGTCCAATAACGGACACCAAGACAGACGCCGGAGGAACCTAAACGCGATCAAGGTTGGCAGCTATTCAGGGGACATGGCGTCTGACTGTGGACGCCAGGTGTCCCTGGATGGCGTCCACAGTCGGACGCCAATGTTAAGCATATGGCATCCGACTGTGGACGTCATCCAAGGACACCTGGCGTCCACAGTCAGACGCCACCCATGGCGTGCGCTGTCAGACGCCAATTTTATTGGCGTCCAATAGTGGACGCCCGGACAAAAAATAGGCGACTGGTCGTGGCATCCACTTTCTGGCGTCTGTTTGCGGACACCCGGACCCATACAGCGTCCACTAACGGAAGCCAATGGATGGACGCCAGGCCCATCTATTCTTGTAGTGAATATTAAACAATATATATATATATAGGCAGGATCTGGTACATTTGTCATATTTGGTACAATTTACCTCTTAATTGTGGCCATTAGATCTCACATGATCAAGAGCTGAGATTAAAACTCTTAAAATTCTCAAACCATTTTTTTCTCAGATTTTTATAGTTATTTCGATGTACAAACAAGATTATTTTAATGAATAAGCATAGTTATTTTATAATTAACTCAATTGTTTACTAAGAATAATGTTATCAGGTTATTTCAATGTAGATATGTAATGATTTTAATGTAGAAAGTCAGTTATTGTATTGAATAACTTGTGTTATTGTATTGAGATGAAACTCATATATAATAAATCTTAGAATAATGTTATCTGATGTTACGTAGTTATTTCAATGTAGAAATTCAATTATTATAACTCGTGTTTTATATTGAGATGGAATTCAAATATAATTAACTTTATAATAATGTTATCCGATTTTACGTAGTTATTCTAAAGTAGAAACTCAGTTATTGTAATGAATAACTCATGTTATTATATTGGATGGACACTCAAATATAATATGTTTTAAAATAATGTTATCTGATTTTACGTAGTTATTAGTCGAATGTAGAAACTTGGTTATTGTAATGAATAACTCATGTTATTGTATTGAGAGGAAACATCTTGCATGTCATTGATGGTGCACCCAGCAAAAGACACCTCAGTGAAAGACAAAAATAAAGAGGGGGTTAGTTACAGTACAATAAATTTGAAGTACAATAATCACATATGTGCTATAGAATAACTATAAAAACACTATAAAATAACCCTGGTTATAAAACATAGTAACTAATATAATGAAATAACTTCAAGAATAATATAGAATAACTGCAACAATAGTATAAAATAACTCGAATAACATATAAAATAATTGGGTATTTCGTAGTAACAATAATGTACCAAAACCAGAAATTCATGCTATGAAATAAGGTGTAGTTATTTCAATGTGCATATTCAAGTATTTCATTGTTCATATTCAAATATTGCAATATTCATAATTTCAATTTTTAATCTTGTAATCAAAAATCTAGAAATTGATCTTATTAAAACAGCAGATTGACGAAATCAAACGAAATACAATAAATTGATACAGTAAACGGCAAATTGACGATTGATGCAGTATTCATGACGAAGAAATTGAAGTGACATGCAATAATGTGTAGTTATTTCAATGTTCATATTCAAGTATTTCATTGTTCATATTCAATTATTGCAATATTTATAGATTCAATTTTTAATCGTGTAATCAAAAATCCATAAATTACTTCAATAATGTATCAAACCATGTGGAATAGCACACAAATCCAAACTTACTCAAAAAAATCAAATGAAAATTAGATCACTAGCATTAACAACAATAAAACTAATGAGATATATGCAAAAATCTAACAAATTTATAATTTTGAAATGCATAAAATTGAAACTCAAGATAAAAAATAAAAATAAAAACTAACGAAATTAGAGAGTTGAAAAGTGAAATTAGCTTCACCTGGAAGTTTAATCTTGCTTGAAAATTGATTTGGATGGTTATTGAAGAACCAAATTGAGAGTTTATGAAAAATTAAATCTTTACAAGGAAAAGAAATTCATGAAATAAACGTTAAGAAGAAAAAATGGGAAAAAAATAGGTATCCCATCCCTTGTATTGATGAAGTAAACGTAAACAACGAAAAGTAGGGGAAAAGTAGGGTTTTATCTCATCCCTTGATTTAGTCAGATCTAATGGTTAGGAAAGAGATGTATATTGTACAGAATTTGAGGATGGTAAAAGATTCTAATTCTCTCTCTCTCTCTCTCTCTCTCTCTATATATATATATATATAGAGAGAGAGAGAGAGAGAGAGAGAGCGGGGTGGGATCAGGGGAGTTAGCAACTCTTGGAGAGTTGCTTAGTGTTGATCCCCTCCATCCATTCATCCTAATATGGATGGTGGATGGATGGGTTCAATTATTAAAAAAAAAAGGAAACAATGAACTGACATAGCAGCAGTGGGGAGAGGGAAACATCCCCTCACCCAAATCAATCCCTACATTACTTCCCTCATACACTTCCCAATCCCCTCATTTTCAATTCATTTATCAACTCAATTCATCTCTCTCTAACAAAACCCCAACAAATAATCACCATTAATAACTCCGACCACACATTAATAACTCCGACCATACTCCGTCAACTACTCCGACCATACTCCGTCAACTACTCCGACCATACTGCGTTTTTAACCCAACATACTCCGTCAGTAACTTCGATCATCATACGAAGGTATCTTCATCTTCATCTTCATGCTTCTTTTTCTTCATCATTTTCATATTCATATTCATCTTCATCTTCATCTTCATGCTTCTTTTTCTTCATCATCTTCATATTCATCTTCATATTCATCATCTTTATTTTTCATATATTTTTTTTTGTATTTATAAAATTATTTATCTTTATTATCCACACAAAAAAAGAACAACTTCATCTTTAAGATGGAATTTGAAGATGAAGTTGTTCTTTTTTTGTGGGATTAATGAATGTTGAAGATGAAGATGAACAAGTTATTTAGTGCGTAATGTTCTTACAGAATTGCAAGACCACACACTTTCAGTTGTACAGTCACACTCATTATGTTGTAGAATCACGCAGCTGTACACTCATTGTAGTCACATATTAAGTTGTATAGTCACACTGATTATGATGTATAGTCACACTCTTTATGTTGTAGAATCACTCAGCTGTAGAATACCTTCACAATCATTTCATCTTCATGCTTGTTTTACTTTTCATACTTTTTTTTGTATTTATAAAATTATTTATCTTCATTATCCAAAAAAATGAAGATTAAATATGGATTTAAATGAAGGTTGAATATGAATGAATGAAGATTGAATATTTAATGAATGTTATAATTTGTATAGTCACACAGTTGAAGCTGTAGACTACCACGTTATAACATATTAAGTGTGACTGTCTATCATATTTTGTGTGACTGTCTATCATATTAAGTGTGATTGTCACATCCACGTTATAACATAATACAACGTGTGACTGTCTATCATATTAAGTGTGACTACCACGTTATAACTGTGTGACTGTCCATCATATAGCGTGTGGTTGTGACATTACAACTGTATAACTTTTCAAATTAACAAACCAAACAAAAAAATGGAATTCCAAATGCAGGATACCAAATATATATGTATGTACTCATCTTACCTCCTGCATGTTGAACAGAAATTTTCGACCGGACATTTTCGAGCACATACGAATCTTCAAGGAACAACACCATTGGAGCATGTAGATGTAGAGGGTTTAGTTATTTTGCACCATTGGAGCATGGTTTCTTTATATTTATTATTGGTTGTATTTTGTATGGTTGTTATACTTATGATTGTTATATTTCTCAACAGCGACTGTTGAGATGAACGTGTGTGTTGCAAGATTGATAGTGTTTAATATAGGGTTTCTTTTTATCACACAGTTGTATAGTCACATAGATTATGTTGTATAGTCACACAGTTGAAGTTGTATAGTCATACTCGTTATGTTGTAGGATCACACAGTTTATGTTGTGTAGTCACACAATTAAAGTTGTATAGTCAGACTCATTATGCTGTACAATCATGCAGTTGTAGAGTCATTGTATTGTAGAATCACACAAATTCTTGCAGTGATTAGTGTATGTAATCATCTTTGCTAATGATGATTGAAGTATAAATAAGTACGAGTATAATTTAGTTGTATAGTCACAGAGATTATGTTGTATAGTCACACAGGTGGAAGGATAAGTGATTTTGCTATAGACCTCGCGTGATTAATTATGAAACTAGAAAATAGCGATGAAAATATATTTACATTGGACAAAGTTCATCCTTTACATATAGTACGTCAAACATAAAAACATACTAACCCACCAAACATCATTTACACATAGTACGTTCATCCTAAAGCAAATATTTTATCTCACATAAACACATAAGAGCTTAACGATGGTTTCCGGTACGTGCGCAATAATACATTGTCCAATTACGTGGTCGGTCGTTGTATCTTCCACGACCTTCTTCTTCCCACCGCCTCTTTTACCAACATTCCTCTTTCCACCAACTATTTCGCTGCAACAAAACACACAATCAATCTAAATCACACAACACAACTGAATATATGACTACAATGACTCTACAACTGCATGATTGTACAGCATAATGAGTGTGACTATACAACTTTAACTGTGTGACTATACGAATCAGAGCAAATTATTTAAACATTCATTAAATATTCAACTTTCTTTCATCCATATTCAGCCTTCATTTTTTTTGTGAATAATGAAGATAAATAATATTATAAATACCAAAAAAAAGAAGGAATGAAAAATAAAACAAGCATGAGGATGAAGATGATTAATTATTTTAAAGATGCTCTAAAAAGATAAAAACAAATACCTGAAAATCATCGAGGTTCGGAAGTAGGGATTTGACGAACGTGGAAACTTGAATATAGATAAAAAATACCTGAAAAAAGTCGCACAATTTAAGTTGTATAGTCACACACTTTAAGTTGTACAGTCACACTCAGTATATGTTGCATAGTCACACTCATTATGTTGTAGAATCACGCAACTATAGAATACCTTGGGATTAGGGTATCATGCGTTTAACCATCTTCATTTTCATGCTTGTTTTATTTTTCATACCTTTTTTTTTGTATTTATAAAATTATTCATCTTCACTATCCAAAAAAAATGAAAGTTGAATATATGGATGAATGAACGACTATGACTTTAAAAAAATGAAAATATCTAAACATTCATTAAATATTCAACATCCATTCATCCATATTCAACCTTCATTTTTTTTGGATAATGAAGATGAATAATTTTATAAATACAAAAAAAAAAGTATGAAAAATAAAACAAGCATGAAGATGAAGATGATTCAACGAATGATACCTTAATCCCAAGGTATTCTACAGCTGCGTGATTCTACAACATAGCGAGTGTGACTATACAACATAATGAGTATGACTATACAACTGAATATGTGACTACAATGAGTGTACATCTGCGTGATTCTACAACATAAAGAGTGTGACTGTACAACATAATGACTGTGACTTTGCAATTTTGTAAAAACATTACGCACTAAATGACTTGTTCATCTTCATCTTCATCTTCAAGGTCCATTCATCCCACAAAAAACGAACAACTTCATCTTCAAACTTCATCTTAAAGATGAAGTTGTTCTTTTTTTTTAGACAATGAAGATGAATAATTTTATAAATACCAAAAAAAAGATATGAAAAATAAAAAGAAGTTTGAAGAAGATGATCGAAGATGATCGAAGATGAGGATGAAGAAGAACAACTTCATCTTCAAACTCCTTTCATCCCACAAAAAAAGAACAACTTCATCTTCAAACTTCATCTTAAAGATGAAGTTGTTCTTTTTTTTAGACAATGAAGATGAATAATTTTATAAATACAAAAAAAAAAAGATATGAAAAATAAAAAAAAGTTGGAAGAAGATGAAGATGATCGAAGATGAAGATGAAGATGAGGATGAAGAAGAAGCTAAAAAAAATGAAGATGATCAAAGTTTATGCATAAACATACCTTGGTATAATTATCCGTCATGTTGTGTTAAAAATGGAGTATGATCGGAGTTGTTGACGGAGTATGGCCGGAGTTATTAATGGAGCTTATTTGATGGAGTTTTGTTAGTGAGAGATGAATTGAATTAGGGAAATGAATTGAAAAGGAGAGGAGGGAAGTAATGAAGAAGGGAGAGTTTGATTGAGGAGAGGATGCACCCCTCTCTCCACTGCTGCGAAGTGTGATTGAGGTTGAGGGTTGCTTTCCTCTCTCCACTATTGTTTGTCAGTTTGTTGTCTTTTTTTTTTTTTACACATCATCCATCTAAGTCATCCATTCAACCCAAGATCAAGGGCCAAAAATACAACTTCCCAACTTCCCACTTTTCACCAAACTCCCTTGATCCCTTTTCTATATATATATATATATATATATATTCAATTCCTTGATCATCATGACAAATATTTTTAATTAATTAGTACCACAAAAATTGTAAGTATAATCATCTATACATAAGTTCAACCTTTCTTATATCTTAGGCAAAAAAGCGTTAAAAAGTAACTCGTGCATTACATGAACATGCTTAACATGTTATTAATCACTACTACAAACTTGATCAAGTACCAAGTCATAAACCAAATCTCCCAACAATAATGTTTTAATTCCAACCAATAAAAACATTATGAATCAATATATCACATTGTTGTATCGTCATTCCAAGCCTACTCGATCGCTCACATTTCAAATTCGCACCTACATTTGCAAGTAGAAATGCATTAAGTAAAATAAACAATCTTACTTTATGAGAAACAAACTTGTTTACATGGGTTTTACATATGCATTATATTATCATGAAGCAACATGCTTCTTGCACAAACCACAATAAAAAAAGAAGTACTAGCTACTAGAAAAGTTACAATGCAAATAACATTATACAAACCTTTTATATATACAACCAATCATGGTTTTTGAAACTTGAGAGCATATTTAACCCAAATATCTCGCACCTCGTCAATTTGCTCAATTGAATATGTTTTCGGGCATACACTAAGAACAAAATTAATCATTTTGTAATTGTGTCCATGGTGATGAATATATATTGCAATTATAGAAGCAAATAAAAACATACATTTGGGATGACGGTCATATATCTTCCTTTAATAAGCTCAACATACATCGACAACATAGTATCGAGTTATCGACATAGGACAGGCTGCATAGGGGACTAAAATATATACTCACTATTAAAGTCAAACACAGATATCTAAAGTATCTAAATGTATTAATAAAATATTGACATTGAAAATACCTTAATTTTTCTCCAACCAATACTTTTTGCCTCAAACCCAACAAGTGGATCCATGGAGTTTCTTTTAGAAAATGCCCTGTATTAGATACATAATTTTACACAATACAGAGAGATATTAACAAAGTGTTAACCTTAATCACATTTATCAAATAAAAATACAAAATGTATTTCAAATCTCAAGTATGATACTTATAGTAGTTACCATTTTACTTTTTAGTGTATTATATGAAGTACTGAGTTTTTCTTACTAAAAAGGTGATTAACTTGTAATGTGTAATTTGTAATCTGTGGACAGCAGCAAGAAGACCTGGAGTAGCACTTGTATTTTCAGTGTCCTTTCTCGCAGAAATTGAAACATTCTGCTCTGCAATAGATGGAGCTTCACACTCAGTTCGACAATCTGGCTCCTATTATCAATTAGAAGTATGTGCAAATGGCTGCTGGGTAGAAAGGTAGGCCACGCAAATTTTGCAGGAAGGTAGGCCACAAATTAATGAATCATATTCCTTAAATGTTCCATCATATTTCAAACTCCTAAAGAATAACAAATCATCTTTAAAAGAATAGCAATGCAAGTATACGGTTCCACACTATCTATTTCCAAATATGAAGTATTACTTCCAGTTGAACTAAAAAAAGATGCGAGTTGTTCCACACTATCTACTATTTCCAAATAGCAATGCAAGTTTATAAAAGAATGTTGTTTTTGCTACTTAGGTTTTGATATAACAAACATTAGCAATGGAAGGCAGTTGTATACGGTTCTTTCAATCAAATTGTTACTTAATACGGTTCTTACAATCAAATTGTGACGTCATGTGTGTGATCTTTCAATTCAGTTCAGAGCTATCAGCATAAAAACTTAAAAAAGCAGTCCAACCGCAATGAACTAAAATAGAAAGCACATCTATCAATACATAGAAACTCTAATCCACCAAAAAAATCAAGGTCTCAACTACATTCTCTTCTCATTGTTTATCATCCCATCATCAACATTTAACTCACTCAACTCTCTGTTTATATCTATTCTTCACTTTCTAAATTCCACTAATCACTCTTATTTAATCCACCTACTTAACTGGTATAGATTATACTCGTATCTATTATCTAATATAGAACAAAAACAACATGTATGTGTGGACATGACGTAGGTCAACCCCGACGCGGCCACGCGCGGGTTTGGGTAGACGAATGAATCTCGTGGTGAGATTGTTCTCGGGTTCGAAATTTAAGTCAAAGTTGGAGTCGCCACCGAATTTATGGTAATTCGGAACCATTCGAGCCCACTCTATGTCGTCATGGGCTATACACAAAGTACGGCCCACTTAGATTTCAGAGTTTATGGGGCCCGTCCTTTTGCATTACGATACCGATACCATCTACACCGGTATCGTGTAAAGAATGACTCTCGTGCACCAACGGTTTCGGGCATCCGGAAACCAAAGTTCTGAGTAAGGGGTGAGGGTACGTGTTGGGAAGCCCACTAAGGACACCCAACCCCGCCCGCACAATGGCGGCCTCTACTAAGACATCGTTCGTGTTCGTGTACGCGCGCTAGTAAAATGACTAAATGATATGCAAACAGCGTTTTCGGGCTAAACATGCGAATTATGGGTTAGCTACGTCATTTAATGCATCTAACTATTGTCGAAGTTATTTAGCATGCGAGGTTCATTCATAAGGCGATAAACATCAAAATAAACAAAGCTCGAAAATAAATAACGTACAAGATACATGATAAGTGTAGTTTGTAGTGCCTATTTTGCCGTGTTTTGGTCCCATTTTCCTTGCGGAATCGCTCCTTGGGAGCGGTTCATGGGCTACTTATGCTTCCTCTAGCTCGTTTCAGGTTCCCGAGACCATTCGTGAAGAGTTGGAGCGATTCCGACTCAATACATACACTTTTCGGAGCCAACGAAGCGGAGGAACGATCACTCGATGCCTTGGATTCGACCCCGAGATCTTGGGACCCGATCCCGAGCCCCTTAGGCTCGATCCCGAGACCCGAGAGTCAATGAGAAGTTCATGTGAAGCAAGGAGGAACCTTAAAGATCATATTGAAGGCCTACAAGACTCATCCCCGACGGGTATGGCCTCATCCCGTCCGGGATGAGGTGCACAAAAGAGAGGTGTTCTGTTCTGGGTCCGTCCCGGTCGGGATCAGACCGTCCCGGTCGGGACCAAACCCGTCCCGGTCGGGACCACAGTGCTGCTGCGCGTGACTCTTTAATTCATCCTCCCTCATTCTTGTAACCATATAAATACTTCCCTCTTGTATTGTTTATGTATCCTACCTTACATTAGACTCTCTTAAGCCTCTCTACAAGATAAAACCCTAGATTTAGAGTTCATCCTTTTAGATTAATCTTCCCTTAATCCTTAGTTAATCTCCTTTTAATCTAGTTTAGTTAGTCTTGTATTAAGAGGATACTTGAAGATTCATCCAAGCTTGACAACCTTGGAGTTGATTTGGGTTTCTTATTTATGCAAGTTTACATCTTTCTCATCATCTTGTTGTTGGTATAATCCTCTCTACTCTTGTTCTTTGTTATTTAATCAAGTTTGAATCTTTTTATATTGTTATTGTTATTGTTCTTGTTCTTCATTATGGATGTTTGGTTTGTGATGTTGTTTTCTCTTACTATTGTTAGTTTATTCTTGATAATGAGTGAGTAGTCTCCTTGTGGGTTAGTAGGGGGATTAAGGGTAGAATATGGGTGATTAGGGTTTGATTAGGGGTAAAGGGTGAATCTTTGTTGTTAGTCACATATTGGGCCCACTATGTGTTTGTTGAAATGCTTGTTTGAGTTGTAGTGGCCATGCTTCTCATGCTAGTCTTCCTCTACTCATTGTTTGTCTAGTATGTGATTATGTTGAGAATAGTCGTTAGACATAAGAGTGTGGACTAGGGTTTAGATGCGAGAGCGCGAACCCACCTTGACATCGGTCTAAGTAGCGAGAGCCCGGACCGATTCTAGCAATTAGGAGACACCTACACCCTTGACCACCCCAATTACCCATCTACACTTATGAACCCGACCTAACCCACTTCTTTTCATATTTGATTCAACTTCTTAGTTAGTCATCGTTTCTTTTAGTTTGCTTGTTAGTTTGATCTTTAGTTATTGCGTTTTAGCATTGTATTAGTCTAGTCATTGTTAGTCCACTTCCTTCATCTCCTCCCATCATAATTCGTCAATTAGTATTTCTTTGTGTTTGTTTGTGACTTAGTCTCGTTTTTAGGCCGACCTAGTCTAGACCTTACAATACCGTCTCCGTGGATATCGACCCTACTTGCCCTAGCTACCCACTAGGAATAGTCGGTTATTTATTTGATCGGCGGGATCCACGACAAATCCCACCATCAATTTGGCGCCGTTGCCGGGGACGGTGCATTGTTTAGACTTTGTTTGCTTATAGCTAGACTTAGTTACCCTTCTTTGTGCTCTTCTATCATCTCTTGTGCATATTCTCTAGATTTTTCTTGTTTCATTAGTTTTATTTCTCCTTCTTTTCTCTTTGTCTTTCGATTGTGCTTCTTTATTGTCGTTACCTAGTGCCCATAAAGCACTAGGTGTTCTCACGTTTGTTCTAGTGCGTAGTGTATGCCTAGGCAGGGAGGCGACTTCTTTCTCTTTAATCCAGAGCCGGAAAGATTTTTTCGAGCCTTTCACCAACGGACGATTAACCGGGTTAGGATCTCTCAACCAAGCGCAAGCAATACTCATCAAGAGCAACCTCAAGGAAACGATTTTGAGGAAGCATCTCGAGAGACGGCCGAAGGGAATTTCACCAATCCCTTTGGATATTCTAGTCCTAGTTCTCCCTCTACATCTACTTCAACTCCGTCTTCACCACCATCTCCCTTACATCCAATTATGCCGAAATTTTCGTCTCACTCCACATTTACGGAAGATGTCTTGCCGGGACCGAATGCTCTACCGGCCGCTTATGCCGGAAATTTTGTGGCCAAGACTCAATTCATCCAACTTGTGGAGAGGAATCAATTTAGCGGTTTGCCCACCGAAGACCCGCACCAATACATGGAGACTTTCTCCGATTATTGTGACGCTATTTCTCAACCAGGGGTTACACAAGATCAAATCCGATGGGTATTATTTCCATTCTCATTAATTGGAAAAACGAAGCAATGGGTCAAGAGTCTCGATAGGGCAACCATGGGCATCGACACTTGGAAGAAACTTGCATTGGCGTTCTACCAAAAATTCTACCCTCCGGAAAAGACTAATTTGCTTAGGGCCTCCATCACCGGTTTCCAACAACGGGATGAAGAGAGCCTTTATGAAGCTTGGGAGAGGTTTAAATCTTTGGTGAGATCGTGCCCCCACCATGGACTTTCACAATGGTTCTTAGTCCAACAATTTTGGAACGGTCTTTATGAGGACTCAAGAACTATACTCAATATGGGCTCCAATGGTAGGTTCACCGAGGTCGATGATGACCAAATATGGGCAAGAATCGAGGAAATGACGGTTCATAATTCTCAATACTCAAGGCCTAGAAAGGCAAATCGAGGAGGTAGGCACGAGGTTGATGCTATTACTCAATTAAGCATTGACCTTGGTGCTCAATTGAAAACACACATGGAGACCATTGACAAGAAGCTCCAAGGCCACCTCAATCAAGTTCAAAGCATTAGTTCCTCCCATCAACACTCAATTCAAGAAGTGAATGCTTTGGGAATTGCACCTCCTTTGCCTTATTATGGGATGTGTGATATTTGTGGAATCGTTGGTCATGGTCCTATGCACTGTCAAGGAAGTATTGAGCAAGTGAACGCCTTTCAAGCGTTCAAGCAAAGTGCCTCCTATTCCAATCAATACCAAGCTTCCAATCAAGTCCCTCAACAACAAGCTATGCAACCTCATCCCTATGTTCCACCTCCCTTAAGGGACAACAATCAAGGTTATCAAGGTTATGTGGGTAACCCAAGGCCCTTCAACAATTTCAAGCAAAATAACCAAGGTACCTTCCACAATAACAATCAAGGGTTCCAACAAGGGAACTTCAATCAAGGTGGTTTCCAAGGAAACCATAACTTCCAAGGACAACAAAATCACAACCATGGCAATAATCAAGGCAATTCTCATGGGTTCCAAGGGAACCGTCAACAACAAGCAACTCAAAGTCAACAACAACAAAGCAAGCCTAGGAGCCGATCTCCTACTCATGACTATGGCATTCCTCTAGCCATCACCGATACTCCGCATAATCCACAATCTCCACCTCGAGATTTCAACATTCAAAAGACTATGGTGGATATGCATAAAAATCAAATGGAGATGTCAAAAAACCAACAAGAGTTCTATGCTTTTATTCAAAGGGACAACATGACGAGAGATGCTCATACGAAGATGCTTGAGACCCAAATAGCTCAACTTGCTTCAGGTAGCTCTTCAAGGCAAAAGAGGCAATTACCTCCTCAAGGTGAAACATCGAAACTTGAGCATGTAAATGCTATTACCACGAGGAGAGGTACATCTTATAACCCTCCCCCACCCCCTAATGAGCAAGAACCAACAAGAGAAGTTCTGCCTCCAATTCAAGAAGACCAAAGCTTGGGAAATCCTATAGAGGAGCAAGTCTTATGGGAGATTGAGAAACCCCAAGAAGACGAGCTTCCCCCACTTCAAGCAAAAGACAAGGGTAAAAGGAAAGTGTCATTTGAAGAGTCCACCCCTATTGAGCAAAACAAGATCCAAATCAAGTTGCCTTTCCCAACAAGGCAAATGAAGACCAAGGTGGATAGCCAATATGACAAGTTCCTTAATATTGTGAAGAAGTTGGATGTGAGTGTCCCATTTACCGAGCTACTTACCCAAATCCCGGCATATGGAAGATTCATGAAAGAAATATTGGCTAGGAAGAGATCCATCGACAAGGAAGAGACCATAGCGTTCACAAGAGTGGTGAGCGAGCTTATTCAAGGTTCTACGCTTCCCAAGTTGAAGGATCCGGGTAGTTTCTCGATCCCTTGGACCATAGGCAACTACAAGGTTGAAAAAGCATTATGTGATTTGGGTGCGAGTGTAAGCATCATTCCCTATTCCATTTGTGAGCGACTCGGGATGAATAATGTCTTTAGCACACCCATTTAGGAATGCACCGCGGAATAGTGGGACGTCGGTCACAAGTAACCTGTAATCCCCTAGAAAATCTAACGCAATACAGTGGCGGAAACACTGTAGAGTTGGGATTAAAACACACTGACAAACGATATCTTATTAAAAGAAATGGTAAGTCAATACAAAGGCCTCTTTTTACAAAAGGGCTAAAAGTAAAACCTTCAAATGGGTTTACAAATCCATAAATTACATAAATGTAGAAAGAGTAGGATCCACGCTACTCGCTAGCTCACACCCAAAAACCAGCAGCAAATACCTGTCATGTTATAAACATAACAGCCACGTCAGTGGGGAGTAACTCGGACGTTCTCCCAGCCATATTATATCATATGGAAAAAATAATAGTATTACTATATCAAAATAATTAAAATGAGAAAACATTAAAAACGATATAACAAAATAAGTTCTCGGAGGAAACTTAAAACATTTGCAAACCTGCAAGTCAAAAATTCAATCGATAATAATAATATTCAAAAATGGCGTTATGGAAATTTGATCGGTGTGCACAAGGCTAGACTTTCACTAGGATAATACTAAAAACTAGCTTCGAGAACTGTAGACTTAACTCATAACAGAATCCAGTCTCTAACTAGGCAACTCAACTATAACAGGACTGCGTGCAGCGAGGTCCTGGCTTAAGTAATGTACACCCCTCCTGGACACCAACCGTAATCCAGTTCAACCCGACGGCGACTTACACGATGCGATATCTAAGTTTAAGGTCAAAATATACACACTCCTGAACACAAACCATGCTCAGTTCAACGACCAATGTGTCTCAACATAGACACACCAGCTTTATAGTTGATGGCAAAAACGTACATCCCAGACTATATTACTCTAACCCCACACTTCTCTTTATTCCATAACCCAAAACAGCCATTATCGATAGTCAAAAGTAATTATAATCAATATAAATGATATGGATAAAAGGAATAACCATGTTATATTAAAAGGGAAACTTTCTATAGATAGAAACTTACTAATTTTAGAAACTTACTAAAATAGAAAGTCTTATAGAAAATACGTAAGTTAATAAAATAAGTGAAATGTATAAAAATAGCATTTCCAACGAAATTAACATTTTATTATTACCGTCGTTATCGTAACTTTATTATATTTCTAAATTCGTTACTCAAAATATAAATAAAATATGATATCTCAATATATAGTATTTTATAAATAATTAGGAAATCGAGGTAAAACAATAAATCTTAGAAAAGAGATATTTTAAGAAAAACGATATCAAAATTAATTGAGTCAACGAGTTATATAAATGAAATGAATTTTCTAAAGGTTTCAAATTATTTTTAAGAAAAAGCTTTGATTTATGAATAATACAATTTTCAATAAAAATAGTCAATCGGAAACAAATAGGAAATTATTAGTGAAAATAGTCTCGACTAAAATATATTTAAAACGAAATCGACTATTTCCTCATTTATTAGTATAAATCGTAAAACGGAAATTAATTTATTAAACAAGTATACAAATCTCGATTATAATATAAAAATATGATTTTTAGTTAAAATTATAAATAGACGAAATATGACAAAAATATGAAATCGATATTATTTAGTTACTAGTGTCACGATAACCAACAAAATATTATAACGATCGTAATTTATAAAATTATTAACGATTTATAAAACTATATCGAAAGTTATAAAAATATAGAAAGGCATACGATTTAAAATTAACATAATTAGCAATAATATATAGCTAAAATAGAAAACCGAAGTTAAAATATTTACTACATACTACTACTCAAACATACGATATAACATCGAGTAACGTCCTAAAGTTACCTTGAGATGACAACCGACTCAAACACGTGTTTGTCCTTGACTTGGTCCTCACGAAATCCCGAAAGTCTAGGAGTTGAACGAGAAGAAAAGCAAGAATGGAGTAATAATTTGGAGGGACACCGCTCGCCTTGAATCGCAAGAGCACTAACTGAGTCAACCGGGACACGAACAAGATCAAAACAATGAAGAATCAGGCACACGATACCGAACAGGAACTGCAGAAGAAGAACGAGATAGAACAGGGGGAAGAATAGGAGATTAAAGACAGTACAAAAGACGACATTTGCGGATCAGAACGGTACGAAACAAAAACAGTAGCATACTTCACGAACAGTAGCAGCCAAACCGAGAAGTCGAAATAGAAAACAGCGGATAACAGCAAACGAGAACGAAACAACGAACGAAAATAGAAGAGGAAGAAGGAAAGAAGGCTGCAGTTACAACGAAAGAATAATACAAGAGAAGAAGAAGAAAACGGAGAAGAGGAACGTATAGGCACAACAGCAAACAAACCCGATATCGAACTGAGATATCATGGATGCTCATAAGTGTGGTTTGATCGAAAAAGAGATCAAAACAGAATTGACACACACATACGCACAAACAGCGACCCAACAGACCACAAAAACGAAGAAGAAGAGGAAAGAAAAACGAAGAAGAAAAAGAGAGCAGCAGCAAGAGAAACGGACAGCAACGAATAGTACGATAATAGCAGACTTAGCAGTAGCAGCATCGAAACGAAGTGGGAAAACGACAGAACATAGCAGCAGAGGCAACAGGACCGTAGCAGCAGAATTATTGACGCAATACCAGCAGCAAACGGACCATCAACAGACCCGACAAGAATGAAGAAGAAGAGGAGGAAAAGAAACGAGAACACAATAGTGATAACGAAGCAGTAGCAGAAAAAAAAACGCATCGGCAGCATCAACAGCGAGGAAAATAGGAGAAGAAGAACGATATTCACATAGCTGCATCAACACAGAACGTGGCAGCAGCAAAACGAATACGAAAACAGCAGAACCGAAATGACACCATTAAAGATCAAACCCGAAAGAACAAAAAGGAAGGAAGGGGGATGACAAAGACAGGAAATACCTTCACGAATACGGGAAAGCAACGCAGCAAGAACAACAACAACAGCAAATCAAGCGAGATTGTTGATGATGGACGAACGCAAAGAGAAGGAGAAAAGAAAGAGGCAGGGTACGGTGAAGAGGAGGAGAAGGAGAGCGTGAAGAGGAGGCTAGAAGACGGAGATGATGCAGGTTGAAAAGGATGAATGAATGATGAATTGAGACGGTGGAGGGTAAGGAGTAAAGAGAAAAGGAAGGGGTATGAATGACAGTAATAAGGGGGCCGAATTCAGAAATATGAAGGGTTGGATTCAACTCAACAAATAAGAAAAAGTGTCCGGATTCAGAAATGAATCAGGTAGGAAAATACGAATTAAACGAATCTCGTAACGATAAGTTGACTGACCCACGAATCGAATTAAAACGAGTTAAAAAGATTAATAAATAATCGGGCCGTCGAATAAAATGAGTAAATAAATTACTCGAGACGAAAACGAAGCTTATAGAAATAAATAATTAGACGACCAAATAGTATTTCCCGATAAATAATAAATTTTCGATAAAGTGAATTAAATTGATTTCTCGAGGAAAGAAAATAAATATTTTGACGAAACTTAAAATAAATGAGTTTCGAGCTAAATAAAAGAATTTTAGGAGTTTGAAAATAAATATAGAAAATCGAGCTTAAAAATAAAAGAATTTAGAATTTTAATCGTCGAAATAGATTTTCGATAAGAATTAAATTAAATGTGTAAAATAAATCGAAAAAGAATTAAAATATGTTTCCGAGATAAATAGAATTTTAGGAGTTTGAAACGATTGAACGATAAACGCGTTTTATAATAATTTTAAGAATTACGAGTTAAATCAAAAACAAAATAGGAATACGAACAAAATTTTAATTTAATTTAATTTATAAAAATCAGGGGTGTTACATAACCGGCCTGGGAAAAAATGGGTTATGCATGAATCATCGAACTAAAACGCGTACATTAATAATCGAACGATTTCTTTTCGAGTCTTGCCCTAGGAACCCCGATGACAAGTGGTACATCGGGTATCCCCAGCGGAGTCGCCAAATTGTGGACATGACATAGGTCCACCCCGACGCGGCCTCGCGCGGGTTTGGGTAGGCGAATGAATCTCGTGGTAAGATTGATCTCGGGTCAAAAATTTAATCGAAGTAGGAGTCGCCACCGAACTTTGTGGGAGTTCGGATCCGTTCGAACCCACTCTACACTAAGGCGTATCATGCACAAAGCAAGGCCCGCTTTTAGTGTTAGAGCTTATGGGTTCGTCCCTTTGCATTACGATACCGACGCTGAGTTATCGGAAATCGTGCATCAAATGACTCTCGTATGACAACGGTTTCGGACATCTGGAAACCATGGTTCTGAGTAAGGGGTGAGGGTACTTTTTGGGAAGCCCACGAAGGACACCAAACCCCGCCCACTCTTAGCGGCGTCTACTAAGATACCGTTCGTTTTTGTGTACGCGCGTTAGTGGGACGATTGAATGTTATGCAAACGACATTTTAACTAAACATGCGAATTATGTGTTAAACTACGTCATTTAATTCATCTAAGTTATCGTCGGAGTTGTTTAGCATATGAGGTTCATTTATAAAATGAAAGCATCGAAAATAAACAAAACTCGTAAATGGATACAAAATACACAGGCGGAAATACAACCCGAAAATACAGTACAACGAGCAAAATGAGAATAAACGAATTAATAACGTTAATGCAAATAGGTTAGATGATTAAAGCGAAGATAATGATGCATGATGTTTAAAGAGTAGCACCTGATTGACTTGACACGTGATGACTAAAAGTCGTAGAAAAAGTTTTGATGAGGCTTATACTATGTAGGAGGCCTACGTACTAGTATTATGGAAGCCACTCGATCGAGTCATGGAAGGGACTCGATCGAGTGCCTTTCGTAAAGACCTCCTACCTCTTTTATGAGGGGTCACTCGAACGACTGAGCCATGGCACTCGATCGAGTGCCTCCTGTTCGAGCTGTTACTCGTTTTCGAAAAGGTGGTAACTTCGAATTTATTGACTTTAAATTGATAGGTAGCCGAGTTGCGTAAAAATATTATGTAATTTAAACTCAACTCGGTTTTCGACACTCATAACATGCAATGTACAGTTATGAGATCGGTATCGGATATTTCAAATAAGTTTATTGATGGGAAGGATTTGTCGCGGAATCCCAACCGTCAAATAAATAACCGGCAAAACCTAACTGGGTAGATAGGGTAAGTCGGGTCGAATCCACGGGGACGGTAGAGGCGTCTAGACTAGGTCGGCCCAAATACGAGACTAAGTCAACGGGCTAAGCTAGAGAATGATAAGAGGAAGAGAAGACTAGACTATGACTAAGGAGAACAACAAGGAAAACGGGCTAGGATTAGGTCGGGGTCAAAGGGGTAACGGAATGGCCAAGGAGGAGTTAGAGTGAAAGCGGTAGTAGGGTAATCTAGGACACACGACCAAGAGGTTCCTCATGGAACCCATCTGGCGACACACACGACAAAGGGAAGCAAGAAAACAAGCATTCCAACCTACTTAGTCATTCAAGCATTCCATCAAACATGTAATATGCATCACTCAAGAAGAAACCTCAAATCTTCCACAAACATCTCCAACAAACCCTTAATCATCCAATTAACACCCTAATAACCTTACTAACCCTAGCAAGAACACTACTCTAACATGATCAAACTACAACTAACAAGAACAAGAGAAATCAACCCAAACATCAAAACATATATGAGTGAAACTAACAAGAACTATGAACTAACAATAACAAAGATTCATACTTGATAAACAATAAAGGATTAAGAGTAAAAGGAGAAGAAGATTATACCAACTAGTAAAGAGGAAAGATGAAATCTTGCATTAATGAAGAAAACCCAAAACAAACATCCAAGGTTGTCAAGCTTGGTGAAGATCTTGAAGAATCCCCTTAATACAAGTACTAAACTAAGATTAACCACTAATTACCGACTAATCTACACTAATCTAATCTAATCTAACCTAAAGTAGTCTAGGGTTTAAGGAGAGGTGAAGAACATAAGCTAAGATGGTGCCTTAATACAAGAGGGGGGTATTTATAGGGTTACAAATGGAAGGGAGAAGAGAAGAATGAAGCGCGGGGTAGCAGCAGACCTTCCCGGCCGGGAGGAGGTGGTCCCGGTCGGAAGGGTGTCGGTCCCGGTCAGGAAGACATGCTCCCGGTCGGGAGGGACCCAAAACAGGAGGCTTCTCTTTTGTGCACCTCATCCCGGACGGGTTCAGGTCATATCCGTCGGGGATGAGTCTTGTAGGCCTCCAATATGATCTTTAAGGTTCCTCCTTGCTTCACATGGACTTCTCATCGATTCTCGGGACTCGGGATCGGGTCTCGGGACTCGGGATTAGGTCCCAAGGTCTCGGGGTCGATTCCAAAGCATCGAGACATCGTTCCTTTACTCCGTTGGCTCCAAAATGTGTATGTATAGAGTCGGAATCGCTCCAACTCTTCCAAATCGGTCTCGAGAACCTGAAACAAACTAAAGGAAGCATAAGAAGCCCCTAAACCGCTCCCAAGGAGCGATTCTACAAGGAAAATGGGACCAAAACACAACAAAATAGGCACTACAAACTACACTTATCAACTCCCCCACACTTAACCCTTACTCGCCCTCGAGTAAGCACGTACTAACTACTATACTAGCCGAATGGGTATTAGCGCACCCTACGCCCTTTCAACTCACGCGAGTGCACTTAGAGGAAAAGTTCACTCCGCAAGGCAAGTCGGGTCTTGCGACAAAACTGTGGATGCAACCGGACACAAGACACATAAACAAGCAAAAACACAACAAACACACAAAAAGGTTGCACCCAAAAGAAAAGAAATACCGCTTCCCTCAAACAAGCGGTGAAAGAAGCACCGGTTTAGGACTCAAGGCAAGTGACAACGTTCCCAAGCTAGCAATAAAAACCGAGGTGGACTAAACCCTAATAGTACGACGACAAAGCAACAAAAACGTTGGTAACTTACCTCGGTTCCTCCTAACCTTCTAAGAATGTACTACGGGACGATCGGCGGGATGGAAAAAGGATGAACCTCGGTGTTAGTCGACACTGTAGGTAAGTGAGACCCCGCCCCCTTTAGCAACGAGCCAAGAGGGTTGTCCCATGTCCGAAACCGCCTAACTAGTCCAAGTAAAAAGTGGAAATAATTGCAAAAATGATGGAAGACCGACTAATGCCGCTATCATCCTTCCTCGGGACTCGGTCCTTTGGTAGGCTCTTCACGGCAAAAGTCGGAAAAAGGGTTATTTTGAGAGGTAGGGGTTATTTTTGTGAATCGGGTTTTCTTTTGGCATTTTCTCTTTTCTTTTGCATTTTTTCCTTGTTTTGCCATGCCATTCTTTTTCTTCTTTTCTATTTTCTTTTTGGCTTTTGTGCCTTTTCTTTTTCTTCATTCTTTTCTTTCTTTCATTTTCTTTCATTTTCTTTTCTTTGCCCTTTTTGGCAAGATTTGGCTTTTTCGGCATTTCTTTGTATGACAAGAAAGAGAGGTATCAACAAGTTGCAAGTTATTGTGTGAATATGTGTAGGAGGTAGGGTAATGGGAGAGTCGGGAGCGCGCTTTCCCTTCAAACCCACAAAAAGTGGAGAACTTGGACTAATTAAACAATCCCAAACACGGTCACCTAGGGGACGGGACTCGGTAACCAAGGCCTTTTCACACCGTGGGTGGTCATAATGGTCAGAAGTGCAAATCCCGTAGTAAATCCCTAGTAAGCTAGGTGGACTCAAGGTAAAGGACCAACGAAATCATTGATTTAGGGTCATTCTACTAGATTAAAGTCCAAGACTCTATTTACACTACTAGGAAGGGAAAGTAAACACTCACACACTAGCCTCTAAACCGGGTTTTCGAAAACGGTTTACACACATGACACACAACATAACACAAAACAAAGACTCAACGAAAACAAAAGAAAAAGAAACAAAAGTAACAAAAAAAGAACAACACAAAACGAACACAAAAGAAAACACGAACACCACCCCTATCTTCCAAACAAGCCACCAAATCATCCATACTTTACAAAGCTCCACCCGAGCACACAACATCACAATCTCCTCCAAACTCCGCAAAAGGTAAAGAAGAAAAAGAGATAAGATGTTACCGGGAGTCTTGAAAGCCTTCCAAAGTTAACGGCGATTAGGCAACCTATAAAGAAAAGAGGGAGGCAAAACGCACAACAAAACAAATATACTACACAATGACACAAAAGGAAAACACAGAAAAGGAAAATCTTTTTGATTTTTGTGAAATTTTTTCAAATTTTTAGGGTTTTTAAAGATTTTTTTCCAAAAACTAAGAAAATAAAACTAACTACGCAAGAATATCGCTCCCCCACACTGAAGTCGAGCCATGTCCTCATGCTCGACCGTAGTGCATGGGAGCACAAAAGAAACTACGAAAATAAAGCTAGAAATCAAAAAGAAAAGTGGAGAAAAGGGTAGAAGGTGTCCGGCCGAGGTGTAGTCAAGTCACCATGGGCCGAGACAAGAAAAAGATATGGATGGGGGAAGAAAATAAAAAGAAGGAAATAAAAGGAAATGGGAGGGGAGGGCTAGGTGTAATCAAGTCACCTAGCCCGGATTCCGCCTAAATCCGACTAAATCCTCAAAAAGAAAGAGTGAAAAACTTGTAAAATTTGGATTTTGAAAATGACTCTCGATGTAGTCACATCATCGAGAATCGGGAGCAACCAAAACCAAGGCCTCGAAGGCCACCATGACACCAAGACACAAAAGTGTACAAGGGGAAGGGAATAAACACAAAAGAAAACAAGCTATAAAAGACGGGAAAGAAAGGATAGTTGCCATACCAATAGGTTAGCAACTCACTCTCTCCATCGTCTCATAGATCAATATAGGCACTCGCTTGTCTTCATCATTGCTATCCCGCTTCAAGCTTGATAGAACCGCATGGTAGAGGTAGTAATGGTGCGAGGGGGTGGGATTTGATGTGTATATCGGTCTAAAGTGAGGAGGAAATGAGGTTAAGGTATGGAAATGAGGTACATGGGTGGTATGATATGAGAAAGGAAGGTAGGGAGGTTGGGTGGAGGTATACAATGGTTGGGTGGGCTCAAATGTCGAAGAAGAGGCACCAAAAAGGAGTAGGGGGTCATCCCGGTCGGGATGGGTGGTCCCGGTCGGGATGACATACCCGTCCCGGTCGGGAAGCCTCCTTCCCGATCGGGATGACACTCCAGTGAACTCGATTTTTGGCACCCTCATCCCGATCGGGACGGCCCCATCCCGGTCGGGAAGGGTCTTCATGACTCCCATGACCCCAAAAACCGGCTCCCTTGCTCACGATCCAAGCTCTATCACTAACCACTCCTTTCTAGGAGTCACCTTCACTTCACCTATCACAATAAACTCAAAGTACACATCAAGTTCACTCCCTCACAACGCTCATCAACAATCCAAAATTACAAGAATACCACAAAACAAACAAAATCAAGGGAAAAAAAATCACACAAATACAAACACAAGAACTCTAAAGAGGAGAGGAGAATATACAACATGACGGTTCTTTAGGAACTCCGTCAAACCTAGGATGGTGGACTCTTCTTCAACCGTAGCCCTCAAGGGCATGGAGGAGCAAGTCAAACGCGCTACCGACATCATAACGTAGGCCCAAGAAGCGCTCGAGCCTAGCTAACCTCCATGGCCTCCAAGGTGGAGGCAAGAAGTAGGATTTCCAAGACCCAAAATCATCATTCGTGTCATATCCGGGGTCTATCCATCCTATGAGCTTCACCGGCCTCTTCCTCCCTAGGCATCGCTTCCATTCACAAGCAAGCTTCATCTCCAAGAAACAAGGCACAAAAAGCGGTTTTGGCCTCATCTCCTCGATGCACACCCCCACACTTTCCTCAAGTTGTGGTTCCCCATCTTCATCACTAGGCCCCACATCATCTTGGAGAAGAGGATCGAGACGTCTACCGGCGGTTTCAATCTCTTCCAAGTCATCTTTCGGTGTACTAGCAAGGGGCTCTTGATGCTTGTCCAAATTATCGCACAAGGGCAACTCGAGGCTAACAATCTCACCCAACAACTCCACAAACTCCACCAAACCATCCAACTCACTATCCTCCTCCAATTCCTCACCAATGTTGCCTTCACTAAGGGTCATCTCCTCATTCGTCTCTTTTTGGGTAGACGATTGAGGTTCTTCAAAGCAAATCTCTCTATCAAAGGGAACAACGTTGGCGGCTTCATGGTTAGGTTGCTCCTCTTTCTCAAGTGGGCACCCTTCATCTAATTGCGATGTTCGGGATAAATACATTACGGTTTGAACCGATATTGCATTTAATCGAGCATCCCTCGCCTCGTTTCCCCTTCGAATTTGGGCCATTAATTCATCTTGTTGTTTTCGCAATTGAATGGCCGTTTCTTGAAGGCTCCTTTGCATTTGAAGAAGCGATTGAAACTCCTCCAAGTTCGACGATTGGTGGTCATTGGGGTCTTGTAAGGCTCCTTGATAATCTTGATGATAATCTTGATAATCTTGATTAAACATGGTGTCTTGATGATGCCCAAGGGGTGGGGCATCATATTGTTGGTAGCAAGGTTGGGGTGATTGGTAGTATTGTGGGTCATGGGGTTCATATTGTGGTTGGGGTGGAGGGTAATATGGTGGGTTTTGGGGGTATTGGCTTCCATAAGGTGAATCTTGATTGAACATGGTGGGTTCACAATGATAACTCGAGTAATAGTCACCATGATCGTAGGATTGGTAATCGTTCACTTGTTGGTAGCCATTTTCATAACCTTGATGTTCATACCCACTAGAGTCTTGATCACCCCAAGAAGCTTGATAGTGATAGGGGGACGTCATGTCATACCCTTGGTTCATGGAAGAAGAGGAGTAGCTCATATCGGCTTCCGAGTGTGTGGAGTTTAGATCAAACCCCATGCTCGCTCGAAAATCGTAGTCCATACCCGGTTGGAAACCACTCATTCTAGCAACCGTCCGTTAAAGCGGCTCTAAGTCGCAAGAAGAAGATAGTCACCACCTCTACGCACAAACTGTAGACTAAGAACAAACGTGAGAAGTCTAGTGCTTTTTGGGCACTAGACAAGAGAGAAATAAACCACACACACACAAGAAGCAAGTTAACAAAAAGAAAAAAGAAAACACAAACACAAGACAAAGCCAAGTAATTAGGTAAACAAAGTCTAAACTAGCACCGTCCCCGGCAACGGCACCAATTTGATGGGAAGGATTTGTCGCGGAATCCCAACCGTCAAATAAATAACCGGCAAAACCTAACTGGGTAGATAGGGTAAGTCGGGTCGAATCCACGGGGACGGTAGAGGCGTCTAGACTAGGTCGGCCCAAATACGAGACTAAGTCAACGGGCTAAGCTAGAGAATGATAAGAGGAAGAGAAGACTAGACTATGACTAAGGAGAACAACAAGGAAAACGGGCTAGGATTAGGTCGGGGTCAAAGGGGTAACGGAATGGCCAAGGAGGAGTTAGAGTGAAAGCGGTAGTAGGGTAATCTAGGACACACGACCTAGAGGTTCCTCATGGAACCCATCCGGCGACACACACGACAAAGGGAAGCAAGAAAACAAGCATTCCAACCTACTTAGTCATTCAAGCATTCCATCAAACATGTAATATGCATCACTCAAGAAGAAACCTCAAATCTTCCACAAACATCTCCAACAAACCCTTAATCATCCAATTAACACCCTAATCACCTTACTAACCCTAGCAAGAACACTACTCTAACATGATCAAACTACAACTAACAAGAACAAGAGAAATCAACCCAAACATCAAAACATATATGAGTGAAACTAACAAGAACTATGAACTAACAATAACAAAGATTCAAACTTGATGAACAATAAAGGATTAAGAGTAAAAGGAGAAGAAGATTATACCAACTAGTAAAGAGGAAAGATGAAATCTTGCATTAATGAAGAAAACCCAAAACAAACATCCAAGGTTGTCAAGCTTGGTGAAGATCTTGAAGAATCCCCTTAATACAAGTACTAAACTAAGATTAACCACTAATTACCGACTAATCTACACTAATCTAATCTAATCTAACCTAAAGTAGTCTAGGGTTTAAGGAGAGGTGAAGAACATAAGCTAAGATGGTGCCTTAATACAAGAGGGGGGGTATTTATAGGGTTACAAATGGAAGGGAGAAGAGAAGAATGAAGCGCGGGGTAGCAGCAGACCTTCCCGGCCGGGAGGAGGTGGTCCCGGTCGGGAGGGTGTCGGTCCCGGTCGGGAAGACATGCTCCCGGTCGGGAGGGACCCAAAACAGGAGGCTTCTCTTTTGTGCACCTCATCCCGGACGGGTTCAGGTCATACCCGTCGGGGATGAGTCTTGTAGGCCTCCAATATGATCTTTAAGGTTCCTCCTTGCTTCACATGGACTTCTCATCGATTCTCGGGACTCGGGATCGGGTCTCGGGACTCGGGATTGGGTCCCAAGGTCTCGGGGTCGATTCCAAAGAATCGAGTCATCGTTCCTTTACTCCGTTGGCTCCAAAATGTGTATGTATAGAGTCGGAATCGCTCCAACTCTTCCAAATCGGTCTCGAGAACCTGAAACGAACTAAAGGAAGCATAAGAAGCCCCTAAACCGCTCCCAAGGAGCGATTCTACAAGGAAAATGGGACCAAAACACAACAAAATAGGCACTACAAACTACACTTATCATTTATGAAATCGTTATTAATGTGATTATGAAGAAAATTGATTCCCTCAGCGTCACGACATCGTTACTAATCCTTACGGATTACTTGATGTTCGATTTCGCGTCAACGGGTTTCGAGCTAATCTTGATTGATAAAGACTCATCAAGCGCAATGTTTGACTACGAAGTCAATATCGTTCTCTTAGAGTAGTGTTTTGAAATATGGTATCGAACACGTTTAACGACAAATTTTCGCGATCGCATCATGCCCTTAAGTGTTCAGGGCGGCGCTCCTCGAAAGGGCGCCACCTCCAATACTACTGGTAAAGGGATTAAAAGGATCTTAAACGGAACTTGTTCTTAAGAGTACTAGATCCGAAAAGCAAATGGTTTATATATATGTATATAGACACACACACACACCCACACCCACCCACACACACACACACATATATATATATGTACACGGTACTAACGTTAATGACGATATTAAAAAAAGAACAAAAAATAAAACGAAGCAAAAGTAAAATGTTAGTGTTAGCGAGGGTTAATAATACTAATATTAAATAGTATATAGTATATAAAACGAGAGGGAGCGGGGAAGAAAAGAGAAAATGGGGTTTGAAGACACCCTCAACATACATGCTTTATTAGCCTCGGAAATGGACTCGTATAGTAGCGACGTGTGCGTGGGAGTATCGAGGATGTAGGAGGAGTTATGGTGTGTGTGGTTGTAGAGATGGTATATCTCGGTTTTATAGGAGGCTAGGTCTCGGGTTTGCTAGTGTATGTGTAGAGAGAATGTCGAGGTGTTGCTAGTGTGTGTAGGATTGAAATGTGTGTAAATGTGATGATTGCTTAGGGTTGAAAAATTCTGAAAATGTGAAGAGCAGGGGAGGGGGGGTATTTATAGAGATTACCCCCCCTCCCCCCCGGGCTAAGGGTCACTCGATCGAGTGGCCTTAGCTGCACTTGATCGAGTGACTCTAAAAAGGGCGCCTATGGGTTTTTTGAAGGTCCACTCTATCAAGTGGGCTAGGTGACTCGATTGAGTGAATCAGGCGGGTGGAGCATTTTTAGGGAGATATTTTTGACTTTTAATTTTAAATTTGTTATTTGTTTTTGGGCTGTTTCTAGAAGCTTGCATGGTCGGTCTTGACTTGGACCGGGCTTTGGGTCGTAAAAAGACGATTTTACTTCCGGTGTCGGTTTTGGTTCAAATTAGTCTCATTTTATTGGAAATGACTCATTGGGCCTGAATATGAGGTTGGGTTTTTGAGATTTATACTCCGCTAAGTGCCCACGTTAGATACTATTGATTCTGAGTCCGTATTCGAGCATATTAAGTCACGTTTACGTCCGATCATCATCGGATGTTTTGCCAGAAAATGCTATAGACACTAGCAGGCAAAATGCGGGCGTCTACAATATGGTAGGGTAGACGGTCTAGAAATTACCTAGATGGCCTAACGCCCCATACCGGGAAGACGACACTGCCTTGAGGAACATCATAGAGCGGAACGCCTCAACCTTTGGGATCCACTTTTTGAACTTACAAACCCAATAAAATGAGACGATGAAACGGACGGCCTGAGGGGTCAGCGACCCAAGGGAGATGTTCATCCGTTGAAGCAAACTTGAAATGAAGGAAGGAAGGGGAAACCTTAACCCAAACTTAAGGGACTCTATGTGCGCCACCAATCACCTTTGCGGCGGCTGACAGGCCGTTTGCCCCACTTCAGGGAGCAAATACTCAAACCCTTCACCTAGGAGATACAACTTCCTCGCCACTCGTAGACGACCTTCATCTAACACCCGTTGCCGCCAGGAAGGATCCACCATAGTGGCAACCGCCTCCGGTCGTTCATTTGGCGACGTCAGGGAGAGCCTCGTCGACTTTTCACCTCTCTAGGCTACGATGACGATGGCGTCACCTCAGTCGCCGCTCTCCTACCCCGACGAGGCCTGCCCTCCGGCGGGTAGACCATAGAAAGAGGAATGGGGCAAAGGGTAATATCATCCCTTGATTCGACGGGAGCCGACGCGTCCTCACCGCCATCTTCCGAAAAATTCTGATGGGAACGGGTGGACATTTGTACCAAAAGCAAGAGGAAGAAGAATTTAAGCAAGAAAGGGGAAAGAATTGACCTACAGATGCTACGTCGATGACAAAAAAAGCAAGTATGCCAGCCGATGACGAAGGATTCGGGGTTAGGAAGCAGAAAAGGAGAGAGAAAGATAGAGAAGGATGGAAGAAAGAGAGTTGAAAACATAAAGGCAAGGGAAAATACCCCTACTTATAAGGGAGAGCAAAGGCAAAGGGTCAGTTGAAGAAGGCTCACCAAATAATAAACCCTGGAGCAAGTTACGAGGAAAAAGATCATTAGACAAAGGATTACTTCCATTAATTCAAGCCTTAACTAAAGGCACAAAATTACAAAATAAGGGTGCATAAAGAGGCATGCAGACCAAAGTTAAAGGGGACACCAGTACACCGGTTACAAAATATGGGTGTACGCCCATATAAGTTCTAAGGGCAGACGCCCACTGCAAGCCTAAAAAGAAGAAATAAAAAGAAAGCCACAACCGATCACAACACCCCCTGACCGTTGTAGACACCCGCATTTTGCCTGCTTGTGTCTGTAGCAGTCCCCAACAAAGCACCCGATGATGATCGGACGTTAACATGCATCAATACGCTCGAACACGGACTCAAAATCAATAGTATCCAATGTGGGCACTTAGCGGAGTACAAATCTCTAAAAAATGACCTCAAATCCAGACTCAGTGGGTCGTTTCCAATAAAATAAAGCTACTTTGAGCCAAAACCGCCACCGGGGGCAAAACCATCTTTTGTTGACCGAGCCAAAACCAGTCAAAGTCGAAACCCAAAATTCAAAAGATCCACAATGGCGTCCAGATACAAAATGAATCAAGCCAAAATAGAATCAAATCATACCTCGAGTAACATGGATATCAATCCGTATTTTGAGCAACTTCCGATACGCGCTATTTCAACCGCTTGCAACCAGACGCCCCAGAACTGAGTCGCCTCCATTGGGCGCCCCAATACCGAGTCACTAGCCTCCGGGCGCCCGAATTCTGAGTTGGAGCATTTCGCAAAACTATATAAATACACCCTTACGTCCAACGTTTCAAGGGTTACACAAGAAACACCCCTCCAATAAGATTGACCAATTCCTACCTTAGGCGTTAGTCTGACCAAAAGAAAAAAAGAAGCATCGTGGCTCTATAGACTTGATGCCGGGAAATACCCAACTTGGGACGATGTTTCCACCGTGCTTGTAACACCCGCTATTTTTCCTAGCGTTTTTGTCTTTACCGTTATGACTCTGTCATAACTCTGTCACATTTCGGCCTTGCATTTCATCTTTTTCCAAGCTCTATTTTCATTTTTGAGTTTAATGATATTTATTTTTATTTTTTAAAGATTTTAATTCCCTTAAATTCATTTATTTGGTTTTCTTCGTAAATTAATTATTTTTCCGCGAGGAATTCTATTTTTCTTTGAATTAACATTTTTAAGCTCGGATTTAAGTTATTCTTTTTCCGAAAAATGTTTAAATACATTTATATAATATTTTCAACTAAGAAATATTTTTTTTTACGAAAATTTAGCCTTTAATGATTTTATTACGAAGTTTCGTAAATATTTATCTTCGAACGCGCGGTTTATTCGAATTGCTTTGAAATTCTTTTGATAATTTTACGATTCTTATTTTTAAGCAACCTACAATTAAAAGAAACACTTTTTACTCGTTTTTGGACCGTGACACCCTTGGTCACACACATTCACATTTTTTTTAACACTTGGTTTTATAACTTCATTAAGGCCTTAGATATTTTATTTTCCTACAATACTCTTCACACTTCCTCCTTATTCATTTTGGCTGGTGGTTGTGGATGAATTTAACATATTTTTTTATCATTTTTAAAAGTCCACATTTATTCTCTCATCTCATCATTTTTTTTCATTCATTTTCATTCAACCACATTAAACAAAAATACTCTTCATTTCCTCTTCTTTGGCCATGAGTTCCAGCATCATTTTCCAGTCATGTTTGGTCTCAAATCGAGTCTTGATGTCTCCTTTTCATCTCCGAATTAATCGTCTATCTTTTCCCTTCGTTAAGGTAATAATCGATGTTATTTCCGATCGTTATTTACCTTGATTCTTTTAAGTTTTCTCATGGTATTTTTGTACCATGTATGTCGTGTATTGAAGGATTCTTGGACGACCCCGAAGCCAATGAATTTATCGTAGACTCGGATTTGGATTTGAGGTAACGTCGATGTTACTCGGTATTGCATGATTTTATTTGTGTAATTGCATGTATATAATTATATTTTATATTGACAATATATGTATGTCATATAATCTGGAAAATTTTAAAAGTTGAAAATTTGCATGTTTCGGTATTTTTATCGCTTTTACGAGATTAATGATTAAATCGTCATATTAATTTGTAAAATCATAATATTCGGCCTAAACATGTAATATATATTTATATTCTGTAAAAATGACTTTTTTGATGATTTTTAATAATTTAGTATTTTTCTGATATTTTAGTTATCGATCATAGAATTATTACCGTTTACGAACAAGGACGATTAAAAGTCGATTTTAAGTTCTAGTACCTAAAACTTTTATTTTAATCTGATTTTTGACGTGGTGAAACTTTCTGATGAAATAGAAATTTCTGAATTTTTCATAATTTTTAGGAATTGTTAAGTGGATGAATTAATTAATCACTTTAAATCATCGTTTATCGTTAAAACCGTGTTTGTCGTTTAAATTCTCGATTTCTGGTCCTATGATTTAAATCTGGAAAAAGTATGATTCTAATGATTTCATAATAAAATGTAATTTTATGATTTTTAGTGCTTTAATAAAATGTTGGGAACGATAAGTTTTATTAATGGAATCGTTAATTGTGAAAACGGGTTTTAAAGACGATTTTGACGGGATTTATTAAATCTGGAATTTTTGGAAATCTGGAAAAATAGTAGTTCCTGGAAAATCATGATTTTTAGGTTTAATAATAATTTTTGGATATTAATACTTAAATCGTTTTGTAATTACTATTTTTATTAATCGTTATTGTCGAGATTGGACGATTAACGAGAAAACGCTTTAAAAACCGAGTTTTAGGATTCTGGAAAATTTTCTTTTCTGGACAGAATGTCCATAAATATATTTGAACCATTTTACGTAATTTTTGTACTATTTATTAAAGTCTTTAATTAATAAGTATTGATTTTTGGACAAATTATGATTTATCGTTCAAATGCTTCATCTTACCTAAAAGAATTATTTTTCCAGCCATTTTGAAAATATTTGATTTTAAAACTTTAAGAGTTAAATCATCCCTTAACATATTCTAAATATATTCAATGTTTTAATTGAATAAAAGACATTAAAAGATTTAATTTGACATTTGCCGTAAAATCCTATTTATGTTCGTATTGTCGAAACTAATAATAATTAGGGAATTTTAGTTTTGTAAATTTTGGAAACACCCTAATTAGTAGTAATAAAATTTTTAAGACATTTTTAATCATTTTATAAACACTCGTATGATGTTTCAAAAATTTCATAAACCTAAATGTCCTCACTTTATCAATTAATATCGTTAAGGCCGAAAATATTAGTTTTATAAATCTATATCGTTTACTAAAAATGTTGTATTAGTATAAACTAATATTTTCGTTATTTTGATATGATGCTATTTTTAGTAAAGTTTCCTAAAATAGAAAGTTTCCTCTTTAAGAATAAAATGATTACTCTTTTGTTCTATTATTATTTATAATGATTATATCTTTTGAATATCGATAATGATTTTGTTTTGGAGTTATGGAATAAGGATAAGTGTGGGGTTAGAGTAGTACAGTCTAGGATGTACTGTTTTGCCATCAACTATAAGGCTGGTGTATCCATTTGGGATGCATTGGTTGTTGAACTGGATACATTTTGTGTCCAGGAGTATATGTGCATTGTGCCCTTAAGCTAGATATCGCATCGTGTTAGTCGTCGTCACTTGAACTGGATACATTTGGTATCCAGGAGGAGTGTATATTAGCTAAGCTAGGACCTCGCATGATAAGTCGACGTCCTATTATGGTTGAGTTGCCTAGTTAGAGACCTTGGATCTTCGCTGCGTGTGAAGTTGGTGTCTGAGTTCTCGAAGCTAGTTTTTAGTATATCCCTAGTGAAAGTCTAGCCTTGTGCACACTAATCGAATATCCATAACGCCATTTTGACTATTTTATTATTATCGATATAATTTGGTTGCAAGTTGGCAAATGTTTTATGTTTTCTTTGGAAAACTCGTTTTTATCATATTGTTTCGATACGTGAAGTTTTTCACTAAAAACTTATTTTCATTATAATGTTTTACTGTTTTCCGTTTTCTTACTATTTTTCTATAATAGTAATTACAGTTTTAAAATCCTGTTATACGGCTAGGAGAACGTTGGCGTTGCTCCCCACTGATTGTGGCTGTTATGTTTTAACATGGCAGGTATACGTGTTCCGGGTGTGGGCTAGCGAGCAGTGTGGATCCTGCTTGTTTATTTTGATAATTATGTCTTATGGATTGTTCAAACCCCTTTTGTGGATTGTTTTAAATTTTGGCCATTTTATCTAAGGCCTATTGTTTGACTTTACCATTTTAATTTTACTAAAACATAGTTACAGTGTGTTTTAATCCCGACTCTACAGTGTTTCCGCCACTGTATCGCGTTAGATTTTCTAGGGGATTACAATGCTTGCTCGGAATTATGCTAACAACATCAAGATCCAAACTACCATGCTTACTGTAGAGTACTCCACTGTGAGTGTTCACTCACATAAATACCAACTACCTTACTCATTACAAAGGTGTAACTCCAAAGGCCTAATCCAACCGATAGACCCAACCCCAAATCCACCCACAACACCGTAAGGGGGATAGTCGTGAAAACAAAAATGAGGCTGAAAGTGCAAAAGGAAGAGAGCAAAAACAAAAATCAAAAGTCCAAAGAAAAAGCAAAAGGTAGAAATAGAAAAAGCAGGCCTTCAACATAAAGAATTTAAAAAAAGCATCCATGGTCGAGGTTAAACGGTCAACCCATATGAAAATCCCTTGACCGGGGTACGGTCAACTCAAATGAAATTCCCTTGACTGGGGTACGGTCAACTCAAATGAAGAATCCCATGACTGGGGTTAAGAGATCAACCTAAAAAAGGCCCCTGATCGTGGCTAACGATCAAAAGCCCAGGACCGTGGCTAACGTGAACCTAACCAAAAAAAGTCCTTGATCGAGGTACGATCAATTATCAATGCCCATACCATCAAATAGAAGGGTGACAATCAGGTTGGTCGGTTAACACCCCATTTAGCCTTCCAACATTACAACCCTCAAGACCTTCTCGAGACCTAGGCTAAGAGACATCTGAGAATTTTGAGGATTCAAGCTCCATAGGATACCCCCTAACCATTAGGGCCAGACATGAAAAAAAGATCCCGCGTTGTCAATCCTACCTAATCGAATTTCGAGTCATTTTTACTCAACTTCCCCCTTTCCTACCACATTACAATACCTTACCCTCGAAGCTAGCTCCACAAAAATCGAGCTCCAGATTTCAAATCATCAAAGTCATTTACTGCCTGACACTATATTTTCAAAATCATCCAAACCAGTTACCAACCCTAAACACGGGAACTCAACCTGAAGTCACATAGAACATGCCCAAATAGTTCAACCACCTTTGGGGGCTACCCTGAAGAACACTCACAGTCAGAACAATATCCTAACTCTTCTAACCCTTTGATCGAGGCATCATTGGGAACGCACCTAGCCTACACCGTCAATATGGCTAGTTACACACAAAGCCCTAATAATTTAGGCCCCATAACTTATCTTTTAATCTCCCGAACTATGGCTTGGTTTGATTTCGCTACACGTGAATACGTAGGCAGTCCTTCAACAAGGACACAACCACCCACATTGACACACATTAAAAAAGCACCATCAATACAGTCACGACATTGTCATGTTATCAATAGTTTGCTTAGTCGTCGGGGGGCTTCTCTTAGTAGAAGTTCTCCGTCCACTCACAAAATCCATATTTTCAAATATATAGCCACCTTTCTATAGTGTGTCCTAGTACGTGGCTCAGTCGAAGACGAGATCTGTCAGGGACTCGAAGCAACACTTACCATGGGAAAGTACCCCAAAACCAAAAATTCAAAAAGCACTAGACTACAACATTGCTACTGCTAAGTCCTGTCATGCAGAAACAACCTCACTACAAACTACTGCAATCCCCCTATAACATACCTTTCCTATTTCAAGGATTCGATCGTGTTGTCACTCGCCTAGGCTACGGAATAGTGCAACTTAAGTGTCTTGTCATCTTAGGTAGCCCATCCTCTTACCAAGTCACGAGCCAACCCTTCGAGAGTCCAGATCATGTATGTCAACTCCTCCTGTTGCATCTAGAGTCGGGTCTGTCGGTATGCCTCTCTCTTCAAATTGTTACTTTGAAATTCGCAAAACTTAACCATTTGAGAAAATCCTTTTCGACATGGTCAAACTTTCGTCTATTAAACTGCAATTTTTTTTAAGCCTTCAATTTTGAAAACCTATCTTCTAGCATGTCAGCTGCTGTCAGGACTTTGATTTCAAAATGAAGAAAAAATCATTTTCCCCAGCGCAAGCCAGCCTATGGATGTTAAAGTACATTTTCTATATGCTATATTGCTATCTGCTATATCCGCAATTTCTACTTGTGTATCTAACATTTCAGGCACAAGCCTTTACTCTCCAGCGGAAAACCCGAGTCGGTGTTTCTCCTAAAATGCTACATCCAAGATGTGATGTGTCTACATACAGGCACACCCAGAACTTCAGAAGCAAGTTCAAATCCCCACGGAGCTATTATTGTCAAGACTGGTATGACCCTCTACTTATGGCTGGGTGAGCCCTTCACGCAAGTCTGACGAACTTTAAACGACCCGACCAGAAGGCCGCCAGGTTGTAATCATCGATTGACCTGGCTACTTTGACTTTCGCCTTGTCCAAGCCTCAGTCAGAGTGGGGGATCTGTAGACACCTGCATTTTGTCGGCTCGTGTCTGTAGCAGTCTCCAACAAAACACCCGATGATGATCGAACGTTAGCATGCATCAATACGCTGGAATACGGACTCGGAATCAATAGAATCAGACGTGGGCACTTACCGGAGTACAAATCTCTCAAAACCTACCTCAAATCTAGACTCAGTTGGTCGTTTCTAATAAAATAAAGCTACTTTGAGCCAAAACCGCAACCGGGGGCAAAACCATCTTTTATCAACCGAGCCAAAACCGATCTAAGTCGAAACCCGAAATTCAAAAGAGCCATAATGGCGTCCAAATAAAAAATAAATCAAGTCAAAAAGAAATCAAATCATACCTCGAATAACACGGATATCAATCCGTATTTTGAGCAACTTCCGATGTGCGCGATTTCAACCGCTTGCAACCAGGCGTCCCAGAACTGAGCCTCCTGCATTAAGGCGCCCCAATACCGAGTTGCTAGCCTCTGGGCACCCGAATTCCGGGTTGGAGCATTTCGCAAAACTCTATAAATGCATCTTTACGTTTGACGTTTCAAGGGTCACAAAATCATTTTCTAACCTCATTTCAGAAAAACGAGAGCATTTTCCTCCCCTTTACACACCTTAACTCACCTGCATATACCGAATCGCTCCCTGTGTCTACGAAGATACTCCGTGAGCCCTTATTTGAAAGCATTTGACATGTAGGTTGAGGGTGTCCAAACCTCATTTTCTATTCCTTTAACTCGTTAATTTATCACACTACTAACATTACTAACATTTTACATTTTATTTCTCGTTCCTAACATATAAATACTAAATTCCGACTATAAAATACTCGCCTTTAACGTATTGAATACAAAGGGTGACGAGATAATGAAACACGGACACAAGAGTACCGCACTCGCGTCGACGGTCGCTTATCTCGCTACCCCACGTAATTGGTTGTCTAAGGTGAGTCGACCCCCCTAAAACGCTTTTTACATTTCCGTCATATTAATACCGTGTATGCTAATATAAAAATATTTTAATAATCGATTCAAGCAAACGTTCGATGACGCTAATCGAGCATCGTAGGCCTTAAAGGCCAAACTACGACGCCGAAATGCAAAGGGTCTAATGTTTGCGATGACAAATCGAACGCATTCGATAATTAGTTATGCCTAAAGTCTGTATAACCCTCAAATGGGACGCACCGAAGGTGGCGCCCCACTATTGAGGCGCGTCGCCCCAAGCGCCTGAGGGTCAGGGCGCCTTATGGCGTGCGCCTGACCCTTCGGATTATAACGCGATCGCAGAAATCCTTTGTTGAGTATTGTCGATATCATTTTCAAATGTCACTCTAAGTGCCTGTTGTCGATTCCTTAATCGAATGTCACACGTAAAGAGCTATCGATAATCGAAGTAATACGAAATCACATGATGTCAATCCGAGAGTCGTACGGTCTACGTGACCCGATAACGACATCGTGATATAGAGGGCTCCGATATTCGTATTAAGTCGTTATGTTCGATCTAAATCATAAACCGAGACTATTAAGGACAAGTACCCTATTATGGTCAAAATGAGATATCGCAGACTTCCGATATAGTCCACAACGATGTAAATTTTGCTTAGGGAATAATACTTGCGACGTTAGTCGACGCGCGTTAATCTATCACGCATCTTCTTTTCAAATACATATTTCATCTTCATTTTTACTCTTTTACGACTTTGAGCGAACATCTTATTACTTAAGTCTTATACTGACGACTTCCTAGTCGGACTCGGTATACGATGGATCGAGACGGTTAGATTTCGCTAGGATAAGTCGGGACGAGACATCGAGTCTTCGGGATCAAGCTAGTATCCCGAACATTGTCTGTCTGGGCACCCAGGGTTAGGCGTCTGAAAATCAGGCCGCCTCACCTCAAGCGCCCGAACATCAGGTCGCCTCACCTCAGGCGCCAGAGTTCCAGGCCGCACCATTTCGTGCATCTGAGCCGCAACGATGTAAATTTTGCTTAGGGAATAATACTTCCGACGTTAGTCGACGCGCGTTAATCTATCACGCATCTTCTTTTCAAATACATATTTCATATTCATTTTTACTCTTTTACGACTTTGAGCGAACGTCTTATTACTTAAGTCTTATACTGATGACTTCCTAGTCGGACTCGGTATACGATGGATCGAGACGGTTAGATTTCGCTAGGATAAGTCGGGACGAGACATCGAGTCTTCGGGATCAAGCTAGTATCCCGAACATTGTCTGTCTGGGCACCCAGGGTTAGGCGTCTGAAAATCAGGCCGCCTCACCTCAAGCGCCCGAACATCAGGTTGCCTCACCTCAGGCGCCAGAGTTCCAGGCCGCACCATTTTGTGCATCTGAGCCTCCGTCCTCTGGTCAATACGTAGCGCAATACGTGGCTGATTAGAGTATGTCCAATTATTTAGTTTACGGTTTCAGCATACGTTTCTATTTGCGAGTTCGTTTATAGTTTACGTTACCATTTATAATTCAATAATATTATATCTTTGCTTGTTATATTGTGAATTCTGGGTTGTATTCCGCCCTGTAATTTCTAATTTAGTTTTAAGTTATTTATTTCCATTGTGTGGCATTTATATCTTTTAAATGAACCCACACGCTAAATCCAACTCCGACATATTTTAAGATGCATTAAACAACGTAGTAAACACGTAATTCGCATGTATAGCCTAAAATAATGGTTGTCATGCATTTTCACCATCTTACTAATGCCCGCATTTAAACACCGATCAATATCTTAGTAGGCCCGCTATGTGCGGGCGGGGTTGGGTGTCCTTCGTGGGCTTCCCAACACGTACCTTCACCCCTTACTTAGTCGGTTTCCGGATGCCCGAAACCATTGCCAACGAGAGTCATCCGATATACGATATTCGATAACTCAACCTCGGTATCGTTATGCAAAGGCACGAATTCCACAAGCTCTAGTACTATAGGGCAAGTCGTGCTTTATGCGCGATACACCTAAGCATAGAGTGGGTTTGAACGGGTCCGAACTCCCATAAAGTTCAGTGGCGACTTCAACTTTGATTTAAATTTCAACCCGGAGAACAATCTCACCACTAGATTCATTCGCCTGCCCAAACCTGCGCGTGGCCTCGTCGAGGTGGACCTATGTCATGTCCACAACCATCTTCACCGACAAAACGAAGATCGGTCAACCCGGGCGCTCAATCCTTGGGAAGACGGCTCCCATACGCCACCCAGTAGGCGTACTCAAATTCTTCCCATAAAACTTCCTCGTCTGACCCCTCCTTGGGAAGAGGAGGAGAAGAACAAGGTGCCGTAGGGCCAACCCAGACAGGGCGGTGTGGCGACGGCGGGAGAGAAGAGTATGGCGTGGAGTAAGTCCCGCAGAGGGGGAGGGGAGTCATAGTAGTCATCCTCCTCCTCAGAGCTGCTCAAGCCATGGTCGTGGACAACGGAAATCAGAGGACACACTTCGTCCCTCGCATAAGAACGACAGTGATGGGACCGACCAACACCACGAGGTCTCTGAGGAGCCGGAGGATTAATGGAGCGACGCCTTGACGAGCCAGCGCCCCTCCTAGAGGAGGAGGGCCTGACGGAAAGGCTATGGGGTCAAAGCCAAAAAGCCCTTGAGGGGGGAGCAGACGGTGCACCGGGGGCACGATTTGGGGAAGACATACTTTTTTTGAAAAGTTTGAATTTGGAAAGAAATGAAACTTGGGAAGAAAAGGATGCTTGAAATGGCAAAAATCCAAAGGCTTTTATAGGCAAAATCGCATTTATTGCAACTCCAACCAACCTTCCCAAGAAGCATTTATGACATGCAAACCTATTCTCCCAAGAAACAATCATTACAAGTACCTTCCCAAGAAGAAGGAAAGTTAAAGGGGCGTCGCAGCAACATCCAAAGGCACACAAGGTAACGAGATCCCCTCCAAGCTCGTCAATCGTCATCCCCGCTGCCAGCAAAGGCAGACACCGCAACTTGCCGATGGGACAATTAATGGGGGTCGTGTAATCAGCTCGGCCATGGCATGGCAACTGACGTCCATATAACTGTCAGGCCGACGTTCACCTACCCCTTGACGGACGCTGAGTTGATTAAGCTTGCAGAAGAGACTTAATGACTCGGCGATTGATGGCATCTGAGTCTAGCCGGCGACCCGAATGACAGCCCAAGCTCGGTGAGGCCCTGTTTACAAGGAGGAACCTTCTCCCCCCTTATAAATAGGGCACTATTCTCCCCAATAAAGGGAGAACATATAGACATTACTTATCTCACTAGAAAGAGAGAGATAAGACACTTAACTAAAATCGATATATTAAACACAAAACCCATCGCTAACCTGAGCGTCGGAGAGGCAACCTCAGACGCCTGAAGGAAGCTAGAAAATCAAGCTTGTCGGCTACCTCGGTCGGCCTACGTCTATTGTTTGCATCCCAAACACCAATTTTTTTGACCCTACAGGTATGGGTTCTTCAAAGATATTCTGAGTCTGGATCCGGGTCCTAGAAATTGAACCCTTAGATCCTTATCTGGACTCGACGGGTACGGGTAAAGGTCTAAAAATTTTGGACCTTAAGGGTCCGGGTCCAACCTCTGAGGCACGGGTACGGGTCCTACCGACCCGACCCATTCCCGACCTGTTGTCAACCATAGCAGAGGCATCCAAATTTTTGTGATGCGAATTTTATTTTATTTTTTACATCGAAATCCGCACGTAAACGTGGGAACTTAAAGAAGACATTTGGTTCAATTAATATAGGTATAAGCTATCGATTATATAATGAACCAAACTCATAAAGGCATTCAGCGAGCTAAAGCACTACCTCAGCACTCCACCTCTGCTGTCAAAACCAGAGCCTGGAGAACCACTCTTCCGGTATACATCAGAAACCGAGGTGACAGTCAGCACAGTATTGGTACGTGGGCATGAAGGAGCACAACATCTGGTGTACTATGTCAGTAAGTCTCTGCTTCCTGCGGAGACCAGGTACACGTCTCTCGAAAAACTCGTACTTGCACTTGTTACAGTGTCTTGTAAATTGCAACCTTATTTTGAATCACATATTATTTCTGTAATAACAAACTATCCTCTAAAAACTATTATGAGAAAACCTGAGTTGTCAGGAAGAATGGCCAAGTGGCCCATGCACATGAGTGGCTTCGACCTGTAGATTCGTCGCCAGAACAGCAATCAAGTCCCAGGCGCTAGCAGACTTTGTATCCGACTTCAGCCCAGCACCGCAGTCCCAGACGGAGAAAGACATCCACATCCTGGAGGAGGACAAGGGCGAACAACATTTTTAGTCAGCCAGATCTGTAGCCTTTTCAGTCAGCCAGATCCCAAGGAACCTGAATGCGGAAGCAGACGCCCTGGGGGAAACATTTAAGCCTGAAGCAGTCTCCACCATACCTATTGTCCACAACCTGAAGCCAGCAATCCAGAAGAATCAGTAAGCATCTGGAGGAGGCAAAGACAAGACCCGATGGCTGCAAGAGGCAGGAATATTTATCGCCACAGCCAGCCAGGGAGAGACCCCAGACTGGAAGAAATCCTACCAAGTTTGGCTGCAGCATGACATGCTGCCAGCAGACAAGAAGGAAATTAGAGGCTTCCAATTCACCCTCATTGATGGACCACTTGCTGGACCATACTTAAGGTGTCAGGTTCGGGAGGAGGCAGAAGTTGTTTTGCATGACCTCCACAATAGTGAATGTGGAAATCATGCAGGGGGCAGGGGCCTATCCAACAAGGCACTTCGTCAAGGCTACTTCTAGGCAACAAGGCGCAGGGATGCTGTTGAGCACGTCAAGAAATGTGACGCCTGCCAAAGGCACGCACCAGTCAACCACCAGCCAGCAAAGCCATTGCATCCAGTAATTTCTCCCTGGCCCTTCATGAAGTGGGGGAGGGATATTGTTGGCAAGTTACCAAGATCCCCAGGAAACAAAGTCTTCATGTTAGCTATGACAGATTATTTCTCCAAGTGGATAGAGGCAGAAGCATTCCCGTAGGTGAGTGAGAAACAGGTTATATCCTTCAATAAACGTAACATTATCTGCAGGTTTGACATTCCCTCAAAAATCATCTACGACAACGGAACCCAGTTTATTGGCGACAAGATAGAGGCCTACAGCGCCAGGTGGAATATCACACTAAGCAAGTCTACCCCATGAAATCCTCAGTCTAATGGACAGGCAGAGTCTAGTAACAAAATTGTGATAGGCAACGTGAAAAGAAGAATGGAGGAAGCAGGGGGTAGATGGGCAGAAGAACTCCCCTTGGTGCTATGGTCTGACATAACCACACCTAAAGTGGCTACATGACAGACGCCTTTTAGCTTGGTCTTTGGTGCTGAGGCGGTCATTCCTTCAGAAGTAAGAATACCTAGCCACAGATATGGCCGCATGTCAGAAGAAAGGAACCAGGTGGAGATGGCGAACAACTTGGATACCATAGACGAACTCACAACTGATGCTCAAATCAGGATGGCCTCCTACAGGCAGACAGTCGCCAGGAGCTACAACAAGAATGTCAGAATCAGAGTCCTACAGGAAGGAGACCTAGTTCTCATGAAAGGCTTCCACAGCACCAGAATTCAGCAGACAGGGAAGTTCGCCTACAACTGGGAAGGACCCTACCAAGTGGAGAAGGTGGTTGGGAACAGAGCTTACCGACTTATGACCATGTAGGGGAAAATCATCCAAAAACCCTGGAACATCATACACTTGAAAAAATACTTCTTTTAAATGGGTCAACGCCGCCAGAAACATGGGCCAACGTCGCCAGAAACAGGGGCCACTGCCGCCAGAAACATGGCATCTATTCTGCCAGATACACCTCCACCAGAACCCAGGTTTCATCTTATCAAACCTTGCAAACATATATTTAAACTTTCCTTTTGTCCTTCTATCTGTTTTGCATTCTTTTCGCAAAATTTAAAAGTAAGATTTTTTATCTTCAAGTATGCCTTTAGAGTTTCACTCTCTCCTTTCATGTCATCAAAGTTTGATTTTCTTTTTGCATGTGTCATCAAAATTTGATTTTCTTTTGCATCAAAGTTTAAGTTTCTTTTCATACGTCTTCGAAGTTTAATTTTCTTGTCACATGTCTTCAAGATTTAATATTCTTTTCACATGTCTTCAAAATTGGATTTTCTTCCTTCACATATTTTCAAAAGTTTGATTTCCTCCCGCATATACCTTCAAACATTGCATCTTTACCATCTTTCGTCAGCTTTTTCAACCAAAACTGGTGACTAATCTGGTAGAGTGTATAATTTCTACAGAAGGCGTGTGTCTTGTGACTAAGTGCCTACAACCGGGACATTACAGTCTCCTGGGCCACTTAGCACCCATTGCAAAGCGTGGCACCTCCGACTGAGTGGGCGAACTAAATCCCAAGCCACCACTATATCAAAGGTCGACCATACAAACATAAGGCATCCATACAACAGAAGGTAGTAAGACAAAACTACAACAAACGATTATAATCAAACACAAACAATTACGATCAAAAGCAAACGATTACGATCAAAAGTTAAACATAAGAGTGCCACAGTATTCAACAGACACTTTGCTCCCCTGAGCAAAGCCAAAAGTACTACGCATTTTTTTGCAAACACTAACAGATCAGAAGTTCATGCCCCACAGGATTCACAAGCCGAAAACAGAGTACGACAAAAGGGGGGTAACATCGCTCCAGCAGAACTTGGTCCGCAGCCAGAACATTCTCCTCTGGTGGAGGTGGAACTGTACTGTAGAAGATCCTCCTGCAGGAACCCGGGTCTCTAGATAATTGAGATGAACAGCAGCGGGACCTCTCCCAAGATCATCAACGGCGTCCTCCTGGTCCGCAACCTCTTGCCCGTCAGCCTCCTGGTCAGCAATAGGGGAACCAACAGACTCCACCAAATCCTCCGCCTCCACGTCATAGAAAGCATCCGAGTTAAGCGCCACAGGAAATTCCCCATACAGTCGCTTCTTCTCTACAACTAGGTCCCAATCTTTATGCTTCTCCGCCAGATATTCCTTGCTCATCTCAACCTTGGTATACTGGTCCGACCAAGCAGAGCATCCCTCAGAGTCTTCTTCACCTCAGCATTCTTCCCCTACAGGGAAGAATTGGCATCCAGGGCCTGGACAAACTCACTCCTTGCCTCCACCAGATCTGCACCAAACTTTTGTCCTTTCCCAGATTCCTCCGCCAGCAATCCGCGAATCAAATCCAGCTCCTCCAGATAACCATTTCCTAACAAAAGACCTGGGACCAGGAAGTAGCATCTGGACCTGAAGAGCCATGTCCTCTACAGGATTGGGTGTATCGAAGCCTTCAAGAAATTTGAGCACCACTCCATCAGAAACACCCTCAACGGATCTGGGGGCAGAATAAGAGTGAGACTCAGAAAAATTTACCACTGGGGGTTCACTTTCTGCAGAAGTAATTTCCGAGAGAGGAGACGAGTTACGCCTTCTCCTAGAACCAGCGAAGCCAGCAGAAGCAGAACTAACTTTTCACCTGGAGGCCACCCTAGTAGCAGCAGCCACAACTTGCTCTAAGGTCACACGAGGCTTAGCGGGTCCTGAAGAAGGGGGCAAGCGAAAATAAGTACCATGGAAATCCGAGGTCAGGCAAACTTAGCCAAGCATGGGCGTATCCTACCCGAAGACATGTTCTCACCATAGTCTTCCTTTTTTCTTCTGGGGGAGGAGAGGAAGGGTCACCACTGGAAGGATAGAGCAAATTGCGAAATATCCCCTACTTTGGGTCTGGGCCGAATAGTCGGGTCAAAGAATCGATCGTCACGAAAGCCCTCTACAATCCAAGCGAACGGAAATTCCCGCCTAAGATGAGCTTAGTCGGAAATTTGGGGGCATTTGTTCGGGCCAAAATTCGCACCCACAGAATACGACGTGGCACAATACGAGTGGAAGGTCAAAGGGTTAAAGGTCAAGAGGTCAAAGGTCAAAAGGTCAAAGGCCAAAGGTCGAAAGGTCAAAGACGATAGTCAATAATCGAAAATCAAAAGTCAAAGACTGAAAAGTCAGAAGTCAACATAACCAAGAGTCAACAAGTCAATTAAAGATCCGGGGTCACATACAAAAACGGGCCAACCAAAATTACAAATAAACAAGATAATGGGCCACACTAACAAGTGAGCCCAGAAAAAGTGCAGCAGAATTGCCACAGCCCCAGTCCATATATACAAAGGGGGAAGGAGTCAAAAGGGAATCCCTACAATCAAGGAAATCCTCCTGCAGACCAGGAGAAAAATCAGGAAGAGAGTGTAATGGCTGGGAGAGTAAATGCAACGGCTAGGAGGAAAAGGTCAAGGGCAATAAAGGAGAGAATTAAATGCAGAGATTTCAGGCATTAAAGAAGGAAAGATTCAGGCTGCTGACACATATAAAAGGCAAGAGAGAAGGGAAGAAAGGGGGGCATGTCAACTCATCATCAACACATAATCAACCCCAAGCAATCACCATAGAAAAATACTTATAGTCAATTATAGTCCCGACATTTGTACTTGTACCCTTCCTTTCTCGTTCTTTTCTTATTCTTATCCTCGTCATAGTAGAACTTTGGTGGGATTCCGACTCCCCCCGCGGTTTTTCCCACATCGGGTTTCCGCGTCACCAAAATTTTGTGTGTCATCCATTTTCTTTCATTGTCCTTTGTTACTAGATCCGTTCGATTTCGTCGACCCATAGTTATAGGACGATCGCTTTAACCCGCAACCAAAATCATAGAACTGGTAAATTTTTACCAAAACAATTATTAAATTGCAATCATCATTCTTCATATATAAGAGTATGTTTTGGTAAAAATTTACCGGGTTTGGATTCGAGTTGTGGGTTAAAGCGATCGGACTAACTTCTATGAATTAATAGACGAATTGAATCTACGAATGCGAAAATACGGAAAGAAAACGAAGAGACACAAGAATTTGTGATGCGGAAACCCAATGTGGGAAAAACCGCGGGGGGAGTTCGGAATCCCGCCAAAGTATCTACTATGAATGAAATGAAAGAATAAAGAATACAAATGTCGACTTTGGATTATCGGAGGCTAAGTTTTGCTAGTATGCTTTGTGGTATGGAGTAGAAGTATGCTGAAGATGAGTTGAATGATCTCTTGTTGGGGTTATCGTGCTTATGTCTTCCCTTTTTACCTTAACTATTATTTCCCGCATCTCCCTCTTTCTTCTCCTAATTTACCTCCTGCTCTGGTGGAACAATCCCAGAATCTAGGGAGTTGTTAGTTGACCCAGCCCTTTGCTTGGGGTAGGGTTTTTCTTAGTGCTGGACTATCTTTGGCCCACTTCTGGACTCGGCTGCTAGTTGGCCCAATATTAATACCGGGCTTTATTTCCTTTGCTGACTTTCTCTTGTATCGGATTTCCGACTTTTACGACTTTGACTTTTGACTTTCGGATATTATTCCGTAGTTTCTTTGTATATGATCTTTTGACTTTTTGACCGTAAGTATTCCACGTCATTTCTTGAAGATGCAGAATTTATCCCAAACAAATGCCCCCAAATTTCCGACTAAGTTCATCTTAGTCGGGAATTTTCGTTTGTGTTCGTCGCACATAATTTTGATGACGATTTTTCTTCGTAGCATTTGTTCCTCAATCTACTTCTCTCATTTCCTTAAATGATTCTTCTTCTCCCATCATTATTACTCGCGTTTCCCCACACCACCTCATCTTCAATACTTACTTTCCACCTCCCTCTCTACTTACTTTTGTTCCCTCTATCTCTCTCTAAAATTAGAACCCTTTTCAAAATTCAAGCCAATTTCTTCTTCCCGATTCTCGCCGTACACCGCAGTTGGCTTGCTTGATCAGGTGATTTTCTTCTCTCCTTGTTCATTTCTTTCGTTTTTCCATGGCTCCCAAGTTGAACCGCCACAAATACCCTATTCCTTCTTCTCCTTCTTCGCCTTCTTCGCTGACGGCGTTTACTCCCTCTTCTGTTCTGGGTGCTACACACTCTTGCGATTCCAACTTTTTGGAGGGTGACCTCCCTCTTGTTAGAGAGATCTTTGGTTTTGGCGAGGGGGTAGAAATTCATATCCCTTCTCCGGAGCAACGGGCGGACTTCATCCGACCTGGATGGGTCTGCATGTATGCTTACCCATTCCTCCTGGGCTTGCGCTTCCCCTTCCCTTCAATTGTTAAAGAACTTCTGACCTACTATAGATTTTCCCCTTGTCAACTGGCCCCCCACACCTGGCGGGTACTGCTGTCCTTCTGCGTTCTAAACTGTCGCCATCGGAGGAGTTTCTCCTTAGGCGATGTCTGCGGCATATTCCAGGTGAGGCCCTGGGGCGTGGTCAAGTGACAATGCGGGTGAAAGATAAAGGCTTTCCTGGCATAGCTTTTCCAGCCAATCCCCCTGACGCTGAGTGGTTTAGAGACTTCATCTTTGTGAAGGCTGATTCCCTCTCCCCTCTTCCTCATGATTATCTATTTTCTGAGTGGAGGGACACCACAGGTACTTGTTATGCGTCCAATCCTTAGACTTCTTTGTACACTTACGACTCTTACTGCCTCCATGTTGCATGTTTGCAGCAGCCTAAGAAGGTGACGTCCATTCTCAACTTAGCCCCTCAACTCTCCACCCTTAGTCCAGAGCAGCTTGTTTTCAACAACCTTTTCGTCCCTTCTCGTAACAGCACTTGTCCCCCTTTTGCTGACTCCATGTCTTCTGGTGAGGGATATTCAGCTGAGTGGGTTTGTGCTTTATTTTCCTTTCTTTTTCCTTTGTGACTTATCCTGTATCTCTGCTTCCATTAGGCAACTCAAAAGCTCCTATGACCTTGGACCGAGTCAGAGCCAAAAGGAAGAGCATAGCTACTCGCTCCTCTTCTAGAAGGGGCTCTGGTTCTTCTCTAGCTCCTTCTACCAGCTCAAAGAGGAAGCGCAGTCTCTCCCCCCCAGCACGGGTTGATTTTGCAGAGGGGACACCCGTGATTCATGTGCCTGACTCCCCTCAGCCCTCCGTTCCATATTCCGCTGAGCGTGGTCCTGACGATGTTGTGATGACCTTTCCCAGAGATTTTGGGACCATTAGGAATTTGTCGGACTTATCTATCCTGGATCAGTTTCTCTTCCCTGGCTCTGAGGGCGTGATGGCTAGAGAGCCTCTTATCGAGACGGCAGCTCATGTCACCGCTCACGCCTTTGAGGTGATTCTATTTCCTCGTCTTTGAGTTAATTTCATCTTTAGATTGCATTTCTGACCGCTGCGGTGTTGATCAGACTCTCCAGATGGGTATCTTCTTGAAAGCTGGCATACCCCACCTCAAGGACTTGGGAGGTCAACTTTAATCAGACAATGCTCGTCTGCTGGAGGAGGCTAATCAAGCCAAGGAGGAGGCTGACCAGGCCAAAGAGGAGGCCAATCAGGCCAAGGAGGAGGCTGCCAGGTTGAAGGTGGAGTTGGCTCAGGCTCAAGGGCTGCTGGTTGAGTAGAGGGGACACAAAGCTGCTGAGGAGGAGGCGAAGGCCGAGCTCGCCCAGGCTCAGAAGGTCAATTCTCAGCTTCGGGAGAAGGTGGTTGGCTTGCAGGAGCAGATGGAGGGACCCACAGCTGGTCGGCTCTTAGCACTGAAATCTAGATGGTCAGTGATTACTCCGAGGGGAAGCATGTGAACTGGGACTTGGCCGCCTTGGAGAGGAGGATGGAGGTGGAGTTCCATAATGGCTTCAATCTGGAGATGCTCGCCGATGCTGAGGAGGAGGCGGTTGGTGAGTCGGTTTCTTCTCCTCCAGCAGCACAGGAGGTACCTGGGCCGGTGGACGCAAGTGCTGAGATTGCTGTTGTGGTGCCTCTTGCCAGCCTTCCTCCTGAGGGGGACAATATCTAGGCGGTTAAGCCTATTACTTCTGTTGATTTTGGCCCTGTGTGGCAAAAACTACTTAGTTAAAAAATTTGATCTGTTCTGGTTTTCTTTCTGCTAAGGGGAGCAGAATACCCGAATTTTACCTCTGCTCAAGGGAACAGAGTGTTTTGAACTTATTTTTTTATTGTACTCGTTTGCTTACTTTGTGGTGTTTCTGTGTTTGTTTTGGTTGTTGTCAGCTGTTGTATGCATGCTTTTGTCTGTGTGGTCGACCTTTGATGGTTGGTGGCCTGGGGTTTTGTTTACTCACTCAGTCGGAGGTGCCACGCTTTGCGTGGGTGCTGAGAGGCGCAAGAGACTTGTAATGTTCTGGTTGTAGGCACTCAGCACAAGACGCACGCCCTCTGTAGGAATTATACACTCCACCAGATCAATTGCCCATATTAGTTGAAAAAGTAATTGATAAAAGACGAAAAACCTGTCATGTTTGGAAGTATTGGTGGGAGAGAATTATACCTTCCAAAATGTGTGAAGGGAAAAAATTAATTTTGTAGGTGCGCAAAAAGGAATAAATAGAAATATGTAAGAAGGAACTCAAAAAATGTGAACAAATTAGGTCCCGAAAACATATGAAAAGGGGTTTCGAAATTTTGAGATAAAAGGAAAACGGGTTAAGTTTTTTGGCTACGTGAAAATCTGGTTAAATTTTGAGGCATATGAAAATGAGTTAAGTCTTAAGTTTTGGGGAAATGTGAAAAATCAAATTCTATCTCAAATGTCAAAAATTTTGCAACCAAAAGAACATTTTGAAGGGCAAAGTAGAGTCAAAAAGACAGAAGACGTGATTACCTGAGCTCTGGTGGAGGTGTATCCGGCGGATTGAATGCCTTATTTCTGGCAATAGTGGCCTATGCTCCTGGTGATTTTTACTCAGAAGAAGTATTTTTTCAAATGCACTATATTCCAAGGTTTTTGGATGATTTCTCCTTCCATGGTCATAAGTTGGTATGCTCCATTTCCAACTACCTTCTCCACTTGGTAGGGTCCCTCCCAAGTGTAAGCAAATTTCCCTGCCTCCTGATTTCTGGTGTTCTTGATGGTAGGGATTTGTCTGGATCCCGCCAATCAAATAAAAACCAACTAACCTAACTAGGGTAGCTAGGGCAAGTCGGGTCGAATCCACAGGGACGAGAGGTCGGACTAAGGTATGCTACCCTCCAGGACTAGGTTCGAGACGAGCTAATCTAAGGAGGGGGAGACTAGGACTAAGCTAGGTCTAAAGCAAGAAAACAGTCAAAGGAAACAGGCTAGGATTAGGTCGGGGTCAAAGGGGTAACGGAATGGTCGAGGAAGAGCTAGAGTGAAGGAGGTAGTAGGGTAATCTAGGTAGAGTCCGGGCTCTCGCAACCTAGACCCACCTAGAGGTTCCACCTAAAACCCACCTTGGCGACACAAACGACAAACGGGGTTACTAGCGTGATATCGGGGCCTAGGTCGCATCCGGGCTCTCGCAACTTAGACCGACCTAGGGGTCGTCCTCACCGGGCTCTCGCAACTTAGTGAGGGAACCAAACCCACAAACAAACTATCACCCACAAGATAAAGTCAAGAAAAACAAGCATACGCATACAAGTCATTCAAGCATTTCAACAAACATGTACCATGCATCAAACCAAGAGGAAACCCAAATCTTCCACCAACATCTCCAACAAACCCTTAATCATCCAATTAACACCCTAATCACCCTAATAACCCTAGCAAGAATCTATTCAAACATAATTAAACTACAACTAACAAGAACAAGAGGAATCAACATAAGAATCCAAACATACAAAATGGAAAACTAACAAGGATGATGAACAAAACAATAAACAAGAACTAAAGATTGTAACTTGATTGATACACAAAGATGAAAAGAAGAGAAAAGAAGATTATACCTACTAAAAAGATGAAAGGAAGAAGGAAACTTGCATAAATGAGAAAAAACCCAAAACAAAAATCCAAGTTTGTCAAGCTTGGTGAAGATCTTGAAGAATTCCCAAATTACAAGCATTAAACTAAGATTAACGATAATCTAAAGACTAATCTACACTAATCTATGCTAAAACTATGCTAGGGTTTTTGGGTAATGTCTAACATAACATAGGAATACAAGAGGAAGGGTATTTATAGGGTTAAAATGCAAAGGAATTGAAAGGAAGTCACGCGGTGCTGTATTGGGCTCATCCCGGTCGGGATGGATGGTCCCGTCCGGGATGGCTTCATCCCGTCCCGGTTGACTCAGCAGAAGAGCTTCTTTGTTTGCACTTCATCCCGGACGGGATGAGGGTTGTCCCGACCGGGATGGGTCTTGTAGGCCTCCAATATGATCCTTTTGGTCCCTCCTTGCTTCACATGGACTTCTCATCGATTCTCGGGACTCGGGATCGGGTCTCGGAGGCTCGGGATTGGGTCCCAAGGTCTCGGGGTCGAATCCAAGGCATCGAGTAATCGTTCCTTCACTTCGTTGGCTCCGTAAAGTTTATGTATTGAGTTGGAATCGCTCCAACTCTTCACGAATGGTCTCGGGAACCTGAAACGAACTAGAGGAAGCATAAGTAGCCCATAAATCGTTCCCAAGGAGCGATTCCACAAGGAAAATGGGACCAAAACACTACGAAATAGGCACTACAAACTACACTTATCAAATCCCCCACACTTAACCCTTACTCGCCCTCGAGTAAGCACAAACTAACTACTAAACTAGCCGAGCGGGTATTAGCGCACCCTATGCCCTTTCAACTCACGCGATAACACTTAGAGGACAAGTGCTATCCGCAAGGCAAGTGGGGTCTTGCGATAAAACTGTGGATGCAACCGGACACAAAACACATAAACAACAAACATACAAACAAACAGACAAAGAGTTGCACCCAAAAGAAAAGAAATACCGCTTCCCTCAAACAAGCAGTGAAAGAAGCACCGGTTTAGGACTCAAGGCAAGTGACAACGTTCCCGAGCTAGCAATACAAACCAAAATGGACCAAACCCTAATAGTATGACGACAAAGCAATAAAAACATTGGTAACTTACCTAGGTTACTCCTAACCTTCTAACAACGTACTACGGTACGATCGGCGGGATGGAAAAAGGATGAATCACGGTGTTAGTCGACACTGTAGGTAAGTGAGACCCCGCCCCCTTTAGCAATGAGCCAAGAGGGTCGTCCCGTGTCCGAAACCGCCTAACTAGTCCAAGTAAAAATTGGAAATGATTGCAAAATGAGGGAAGACCGACCCTTGCTGTTATCCTCCTTCCTAGGGACTCGGTCCTTTGGTAGGCTCTTCACGGCAAAAGTCGGAAAAAGTTTTATTTTTGTGGGGTTAGAATCTTTTTGTGAGACGATTTTCTTTTGGCATTTTCTCTTTTCTTTTGCATTTTTTCTTTGTTTGTTTGTTGCCATGCCATTTCTTTTTCTTCTTTTCTATTTTCTTTTTGGCTTTTGTGCCTTTTCTTTTTCTTCATTCTTTTCTTTATTTTTTCTTTCTTTTTCTTTTCTTTGCCCTTTTTGTTGTAGGCATTTCTTTTTTGCAACAAGAAAGACGATTTCAACAATTTGCAACTTTATTGTGTGGAAGTGTGTAGGAGGTAGGTGAATGGGAGAGTTGGGAGCGCGCTTTCCCTTCAATCCCACAAAAAGGGGAGAACTTGGACTAGTCGAGCAAATTTCAAACATGGTCACCTAGGGGACGAGACTCGGTAACCAAGGCCTTTTCACACCGTGGGTGGTCATAATGGTCAAAGGTGCAAATCCCGTAGTAAATCCCTAGTAAGCTAGGTGGACTCAAGGTAAAGGACCAACGAATTCATTGATTTAGGGTCATTCTACTAGATTAAAGTCCAAGACTCGGTTTATTCCACTAGGAAGGGAAAGTAAACACTCGCACACTAGCCTCTAAACCGGGTTTTCGAAAACCATTTTACACACAAGACACAACTACACAACATAAAACGAAGACATGACGAAAACGAAAGAAAAAGAGACAAAAGGCCATAAAACAAATCAAAACAAAACAAACACATAAACAGCACAAACACCACCCCGAGCTTCCAAACAAGCCACCAAATCAACCACACTTTACAAAGCTCCTCCCGAGCACACTACATCACAATCTCCTCCAAACTCCACAAGAGATAAAGAAGAAAAAGGGATAAAGATGTTACCGGAAGTCTTGAAAGCTCTCCAAAGCTATTGGTGATTCAAGTAACCTATAAGGAAAAAAGGAGGCAAAACACCCACAATACAACAAATACACGATACAACGACATACAAGGAAAACACACAAAAGGAAAATCTTTTTGATTTTTATGAAAAATTTTCAAATTTTTAGGGTTTTTAAAGATTTTTCGAAAAACTACGAAAATAAAACTAACTACGATAGAATATCGCTCCCCCACACTTAAGCCGAGCAATGTCCTCATGCTCGATCGTAGTGCATGGAGCACAAAAGAAAAGAAACTACGAAAATAAAGCAAAAAAACAAAAAGTGGAGAAAAGGGTAGAAAGTGTCCGGCCGGGGTGTAATCAAGTCACCATGGGCCGAGACGAGAAAAGATATGGATGGGGGAAGAAATAAGAAGAAGGAAATAAAAGGAAATGGGAGGGGAGGACTAGGTGTAATCACGTCACCTAGCCCGGATTCCGCCCGAATCCGACTAAATCCTAGAAAAGGGTGAAAACCTTGTAAAATTTGGATTTTTCGATTGACTCTCGACGTAGTCACGTCATCGAGAGTCGGGAGCAACCATACTAAGTTCTTGAAGGCCACCAAGACACCATGACTCAAGGAGAAGGGGGGCAAACAAGAGAAAACAAGCAATAATAGACGGAAAGGAAAGGATAGTTGTCGTACCCATCGGTTAGCAACTCACTCGCTCCATCGTCTCATTGGTCAATATAAGAACTTTGCTTGTCGTCATCATTGTCATCCCGCTTCGAACTTGATAAAACACATGGTAGAGGTAGTAATGGTGTGATGGGAGTTGGATTCGATGCAAAACTCGGTGTAAAGGGAAGAGAAATGAGGTGAGGGTATGTAAATGAAGTGTAATGGTCATACGACATGAGCAAGGATGGGTAGGGAGGTTGGGTGGGGGTATACAATGGTTGGGTGGGCCCAAATCTCGAAGAAGAGGCCAGAAGAGGAGAAAGGGGACCATCCCGGTCGGGATGGATGGTCCCGGTCGGGAAGACACACTTGTCCCGGTCGGGAAGCCACCTTCCCGGTCGGGACGGCAATCCAGGAGACTCGAAATATGGCACCCTCATCCCGATCGGGATGGCTCCTTCCCGGTCGAGATGACACACTCGTCCCGGTCGGGAAGCTCCCTTTCCGCCCGGGATGGGTCTTCTTGACCTCCAAAACCCCAAAAGCTTCACCAAAGCTTCAAAAACCGATTCCCATACTCACGATCCAAGCTCTATCATAAGCCATTTCTTTCTAGGAATCACCTTCATTTCACCTATCAAACAAAGCTCAAACACACATCAAATTCCCTCCCTCACATCGCTCATCAAAATACCAAATTCCAAGAATTCCACAAAACTAACAATCCTACAAACCAAAATATCCAAACAACCATAAACACAAATACAAGCACAAAAAGAAAAAGGGAAAAGATATTTACACTAAAATACTCTCTCCAACTACCCCTCCATAGCCATCAAGAGCTCGAAGGAGTAAGTCAAATGCCCTAGCAACATCTTCATTGAAGCTCACATGGCCAAGCTTAGCCACTTTCAAGAGTTTCCAAGTCGGAGGTGAGAAGCGATCATCTTCATTAAGCTCAGGGTTCTCGTGATCTTCCGGGTCTTCGGAACCAACATAGCTACGACTCTTATGACCATCCGGTAGGTATAGTGGTCTAGAGTCAAGCTCGGTATCATGATGTGGGAGATCACACCCTAGGGGTGTCGCTTCTTCTACGGGGTCGAGAGTGGAACTCTTTTCCACCGCCCGACAAGGATCCTCTTCACCAATCGTCTCACAAGACAAGGGACTAGACATCGAGTGCGGTAGAGGAGGATAAGGCATCAAGTTTTCTTCATTGGAGGGTTTAGGATCCTCCAATTTCCCGTTCAAGGCAATTTCCAAGGCATCTACTTCTTTTTCCCAAGTATTGCGCTCCTTTTCACTCACCTTGTCTATATGGCCTAGAGGAGGTATGTCTTCACTTGGCTTTGGATTGTCTAGTTGTTCATCATGAAGAAAATCGAACAAATCCAAATTTAACGCCAATACATCGGCTCCCCAAGAGTTATCTCGAGAATCATGTTCACACTTCTCCTCATTGTCGGCCCTTGAAGCTTCAACTTCCTCTATTCTTTCCCTATCTTCACCACCCAAGCAACACTCAACAATGGTCTCTTGATCGACCCTCTCTTCTTCATTTGTAGCTTCAAGGTTGGGTTGACTTTCTTCTGGAGGCACCCGACCTTCTTGCCCAAATGAACCTTCCTCAACATGTATTTGAGCTCGAGTGGCCAACATCGTGATATGAGCCATGAGTGCATTGATGCGAGCATCTTGCATCTCTATTTGGGCCTTGAACTCCTCCCTAACCCCTTTTATTTGAGTCAACATCAATTGTTGACCCTTTTACAATAACATCATCTCATGTTGGCTCCCTTGTGTTTGGACCAACATTTGACAAGTCTCAAAGTTAGGGATATTAGGTTTTGGGTTATGTGAGGGTGTTTGGTAGTTGTTAGGATGTGGGAACGATCCTTGACAACTTTCTTGGTAACCATAAGAAGAGAGTTCATAAGATTGTTGATGAGGTTGATATGGTTGGTAAAGTTGTGGGTTTTGGTAATTCGCCCCATAGTTGTCCCGTGATGATTGATGGTAGCTTGGACGCGCCATGTCCATAACGTTGCTTTGGTACCTAGGATGAGCTAGAAGCACTTGAGCAAACGTTAGTATCCTAGTGCTTTTGAGGCACTAGGAAGGGAGAGTAACACACAAGAAGAAAAACGGAGATACACACGGAGAAGAGAACACAAAAATCAAGAACAAAGTCCAAAACTAAGCAAACAAAAGTCTAAACTACGCCGTCCCCGGCAACGGCGCCAATTTGATGGGAGGGATTTGTCGTGGATCCCGCCAATCAAATAAAAACCAACTAACCTAACTAAGGTATCTAGGGCAAGTCGGGTCGAATCCACAGGGACTGGTGGTCGGACTAAGGTATGCTACGGTCTAGGACTAGGTTCGAGACGAGCTAATCTAAGGAGGGGGAGACTAGGACTAAGCTAGGTCTAAAGCAAGAAAACAATAAAAGGAAACGGGCTAGGATTAGGTCGGGGTCAAAGGGGTAACGGAATGGTCGAGGAAGAGCTAGAGTGAAGGAGGTAGTAGGGTAATCTAGGCAGAGTCCGGGCTCTCGCAACTTAGACTCACCTAGAGGTTCCATCTAAAACCCACCTTGGCGACACAAACGACAAACGGGGTTACTAGCGTGATATCGGGGCCTAGGTCGCATCCGGGCTCTCGGAACTTAGACCGACCTAGGGGTCGTCCTCACCGGGCTCTCGCAACTTACTGAGGGAACCAAACCCACAAACAAACTATCACCCACAAGAGAAAGTCAAGAAAAACAAGCATATGCATACAAGTCATTCAAGCATTTCAACAAACATGTACCATGCATCAAACCAAGAGGAAACCCAAATCTTCCACCAACATCTCCAACAAACCCTTAATCATCCAATTAACACCCTAATCACCCTACTAAACCTAGCAAGAATCTACTCAAATATAATTAAACTACAACTAACAAGAACAAGAGGAATCAACATAAGAATCCAAACATACTAAATGGAAAACAAACAAGGATGATGAACAAAACAATAAACAAGAACTAAAGATTGTAACTTGATTGATAAACAAAGATAAAAAGAACAGAAAAGAAGATTATGCCTACTAACAAGATGAAAGGAAGAAGGAAACTTGCATAAATGAGAAAAACACAAAACAAACATCCAAGTTTGTCAAGCTTGGTGAAGATCTTGAAGAATTCCCAAATTACAAGCGTTAAACTAAGATTAACGATAATCTAAAGACTAATCTACACTAATCTATGCTAATCTATGATAAAACTATGCTAGGGTTTTTGGGTAATGTCTAACATAACATAGGAATACAAGAGGAAGGGTATTTATAGGGTTAAAATGCAAAGGAATTGAAAGGAAGTCACGCGGTGCTGTATTGGGCTCATCCCGGTCGGGATGGATGGTCCCGTCCGGGATGGCTTCATGGTCCCGTCCGGGATGGTGATCCCGTCCGGGATGGCTCCATGGTCCCGTCCGGGATGGCTTCATCCCGTCCCGGTTGACTCAGCAGAAGAGCTTCTTTGTTTGCACTTCATCCCGGACGGGATGAGGGTTGTCCCGACCGGGATGGGTCTTGTAGGCCTCCAATATGATCCTTTTGGTCCCTCCTTGCTTCACATGGACTTCTCATCGATTCTCGGGACTCGGGATCGGGTCTCGGAGGCTCGGGATTGGGTCCCAAGGTCTCGGGGTCGAATCCAAGGCATCGAGTAATCGTTCCTTCACTTCGTTGGCTCCGAAAAGTGTATGTATTGAGTTGGAATCGCTCCAACTCTTCACGAATGGTCTCGGGAACCTGAAACGAACTAGAGGAAGCATAAGTAGCCCATAAATCGCTCCCAAGGAGCGATTCCACAAGGAAAATGGGACCAAAACACTACAAAATAGGCACTACAAACTACACTTATCAGTTCTGGAATACTTTTCTGAAGACCAGGTCTCCTTCCTGCAGGATTCTGACTTTGACATTCTTGTTGTAGCTTCTGGCGACTGTCTGCCTGTAGGAGGCCATTCTGATCTGGGCATCAGTTCTGAGTTCATCTATGGTGTCTAAGTTGCTTGCCATTTCAACCTGGTTTCTTTCTTCTGTTATGCAGCCATATCTGTGAGTGGGTACCCTCACCTCTGCAGGGATGACCGCCTCAGCACCGAAGACCAAGCTAAAAGGCGTCTGTCCTGTAGCCATGTTAGGTGTGGTTCTGTCGGACCACAGCACCAAGGGAAGCTCCTCTGGCCATCTACCCCTGCTTCTTCCAGCCTCCTCTTCAGGTTATCCATCACAATTTTTTTGCTGGATTCCGCCTGACCATTGGATTGAGGATTTGTGGGAGTAGACTTGTTTAGAGCGATATTCAACCTGGCGCAATAGGCCTCCATTTTATTGCCAATAAACTGGGACCCATTGTCGCAGATGATCTCTGAGGGAACACCGAACCTGCAGATAATGTTACGCTTAATAAAGGATATAACCTGCTTCTCAGTCACCTGAGGGAACGCTTCTGCTTCTATCCATTTGGAGAAGTAGTCGGTCATTGCAAGCATAAAGACTTTATTTCCTGGTGCTCTTGGCAGTTTGCCCACAATATCCATTCCCCACTTCATGAAGGGCCAAGGAGAGATTATTGGATGTAACAGTTCTGCTGGTTGGTGATTGACCGGTGCGTGTATTTGGCAGGCGTCGCATTTTTTAGCATACTCTCTGGCGTCCCTGTGCATTGTTGGCCAATAGTAGTCTTGGCGAAGTGCTTTGTAGGATAGACTCTTGCCCCCTGCATGATTTCCACACTCTCCGCTGTGGAGATCATGCATTACTATTTCTGCTTTCTCCTGGCTTAGGCACCTTAGGTATGGTCCGGCGGTCGATCTTTTGAATACCACGCCATCAATGAGGGTATACCAGGATGCTTTCATCCGGAAACTTCGGGCTTCTCTCTTGTCTGCCGGCAGAATATCATCTTGCAACCAATCCTTGTAGGGTTTCCTCCAGTCGGAGGTTTCCTCTTGTTCTGCTGTGGTGCTGCAGATCCTTGCTTCTTGAAACCATTGCAGTCCCTGATCTGGTGAATCCCCTTCTGGTGTTCCCCGTTCCTGTGCGCCTCTCCCGATTGCTGGCTCCAGCACATGGACTGTGAGTATGGTGGATACTTCTCCTGGTCTGAAGGTTGCCCCCAGAGTTGCTAAGGCGTCCGCTTCCACGTTTTGATCCCTTGGAACTTGGCTGATTGAGAATTCTGTAAAGCTTAGGGAGAGACCTTTTGCCACCTCAAGGTAAGCCATCATCTTGGAATCCTTTCCTGCGTATGAGCCGTTCATATGGTTGACTATCAGCTGGGAGTCACCATACATCTCCAGCCGCTTGATTTTAAGATATAGGGCCAGCTGGAGACCCAAGATTAAGGATTCATATTCTGCTTCATTGTTCGTTGTTCGGAACTCGCATCGTACTGCTTGGACTACGAGGTCCCCCTGACGTGACTTGAGCACCAATCCCGCTCCAGATCCTCTCATGTTTGAGGCTCCATCTACGTTAAGCCTCCACACCTGTTCGCCCTTGTTTTCTTCCAGGAGAATGATGTCTTTCATTGCTTGTGTCTGCAGCGTCGGTCTGAAGTCGGATATGAAATCTACTAACGCTTGGGACTTGATTGTTGTTCTGGGGACAAACTTCAAATCGAAGTCACTCAAGTGCATGGACCATTTTGCCATCCTACCTGACAACTCGGGTTTTCTCAGAATAGTTTTCAGTGGGTAGTTTGTTATTACAGATATAATATGTGATTCAAAATAAGGACGCAGTTTATATGATGCCGTAACGAGCGCAAGTACAAGTTTTTCAAGGGACGTGTAACTGGTCTCTGCAGGAAGCAGAGACTTACTAACATAGTAGACGGGATGTTGCGCTCCTTCATGTTCCCTTACCAACACTGCAATAACCGCCACCTCAGTCACTGATAGGTATAGAAAGAGTGGCTCTCCAGGTTCCGGCTTTGACAGGAGTGGTGGAGTACTCAAGTAGTGCTTTAGCTCCTCGAATGCTTTCTCATGCTCCTCCGTCCAGTCAAATCTTTGAGCCTTCCTTAGGATATCATAGAATAAACGGCACCTGTCTAAGGACCTTGAGATGAACCTATTCAGGGCGGCAATTCTTCCAGTCAACCGCTGCACATCTTTCGGTTTTCGTGGAGACTCCAACTGCAGGATGGCTTTGATCTGCACTGTCCTTGCTTCGATTCCCCTCTGGGTGACCATGTACCCCAGGAATTTTCCACAGGATACCCCAAATGTGCACTTGGAAGGATTCAACTTCATCTTGTACTCCCTCAGGGTGTTGAAGGCGTCTTCCAGATGTGCCGTGTGCTGTGAGGCTTGCTTGGACTTGACGAACATGTCATCAATATACACCTCCATGGTATCGCCAATTTGCTTCTTGAACATCATGTTAACCAGCCTCTGGTAGGTGGATCCTGCATTTTTCAGACCAAAAGGCATAACATTGTAGCAATAGATACCTCTCTCAGACCTGAAGGCGGTTTTCTCCTGATCTGCTGGATGCATCCTGATTTGGTTGTATCCGCTCCACGCATCAAGGAAAGTCAGCATTTCATGGCCTGCTGTGGCGTCCACCATGGCGTCTATGTGCGGCAGAGGAAAGGGGTCTTTTGGGCATGCCTTGTTTAAATCGGTGAAGTCGACGCACACTCTCCACTTGCCATTCTTCTTTGGAACTACCACCACGTTGGACAACCACTCTGGGTACTTTACCTCCCTGATTTTACCAGTAGCCAGCAGGTTATCCACCTCCTGATTGATAACTTGATTCCTCTCTAGAGCAAACTTCCTTCTTTTCTGCTGGATTGGTTTGTAGCTCGGGTCCACGCTTAGCCTGTTGGTTATGATACTCGGATCTATTCCTACCATATCATCATAGGACCAAGAAAAACAATCCATGTTAGTTTTTAATAATTCAATAAGGTTTTGTCGGGTATTACCTGTGCATTCTGATCCGATCAGCACTTTTCGTTCTGGGTTGTTTGTCTAAGTTGACTTCATCTATCTCCGCCTGAGGGGGCTCGAGATACTCTTGCAGAGGTAGGTGAAGGCTCTGTAGTTGCTATGCTGGAGGACTTGCCGTCTTCTTCAGCGCCACTCGGTAGCAGTCTTTGGCCTCCCTCTAGTCACCGCTGATTTTCTGCACTCCCCAAGGCGTGGGGAACTTCAGGCATTGGTGGTAGGTGGAGGTGATGGCCTTCATCTCATGTATCCACGGTCTTCCTAGGATCACGTTGTAAGTGGATGGACCGTCAATGACCAAATACCGTACTTGCTTGTTTACTCCTCCAACATAGGTGGGAATCGTAATCTCTCCCAGGGAGTATTTGGTTTCCCCACTGAAGCCTATGAGGGGGACCGCTTTTTTGCTCAGGTCCTCCTCGCTGAACCCCATGTTCTGCAAAGTCTCTAACATGATAAGGTTGACAGAGCTTCCGGTGTCCACCAGTATTTTTCTTCACAGTGCAGTTCCGTATGGAGAGCGTGATGGTTAGGGCATCGTGGTGGGACTCTGGAGAGGGTTCCGCATCAGATTCATCAAAGGTGACGGCTGGAAGGTCTGGACAGATGATTCTGCAGGAGTGCTCTGGTCTGTCACCTCTGGACTGGAAAGCGTGCCTTTTGGCTGCCGAATAAGTTAGGCCACACAATTCCGATCCTCCTGTGATTACATTGACAATTCTGGTGCACAGTGGAGGAGCTGAGGGCAACACTTGGTCTGTCGCATTTATCCTGCTGGAGCTTCTGGATACCAGGTGATCCAGGTTTCCCTAATCGTAGTGGAACTTCACTTCCTTTCTGAGGAGGACACATTCTTCGGTGTTGTGCCCGATGTCATCGTGGAACTCACACCTCTTGCTGGTGTCTCGGCGGTCGTTGGCGTACTCTTGTCTCCTGGGCCACCTGACTTTGCGTCCCAATTCCTTTAGGGCCCTGAGTAGACCGGCAAGGTTGGTAGAGAACCCGTACTCGCTTATTTTAGGTGGGAGTCCTGGGCTCTCCTTCCAATCTTTTTCTTCAGAGATCTTGTGCGCATTTCTGTCGTAGGGCTTGGATCTTTCGCCTCTCTTCTATGCTGGTGCCTTCCTAGAGACATGCTCAGAACCATATGTAGCCCTTCTGGGGCCCGAATCTTCCTCCAATCTGATGGCTGCCATTGCTTTGGTTTGCACATCTTCGAATGTAGCGCATGGATATTTGGTGAGATCTTTGTAAAGATCCGAATCCTGGAGGAGCCCTTGACGGAAGGCTTCTATGGCGGTGGCTACGTCACATCTGAGAATAGTCACTTTCTCCCTGTTGAATCTGTTGAGGAAATCTCGCGTAGACTCCTCGAATTTCTGCACCACCCGGTATAGATCGCGAGTCTATTTTTCTGGCTTTCTGCTGCTGGTGAACAGTTGGTTAAAGGCATTGACCAGATCGGCAAAGGAGGTGATACTTCTGTTTGGCAGACCAACGAACCAGTGGAGGGCTGCCCCTGAGAGGGTGGAACCAAACCCTTTGCACATGCATGCTTCCTTTAGAGGCTATGTGGCGGTTACCACCATCATTTTCTGCTTGTACTGGTTGATGTGGTCTAGGGGGTGTGCACTGCCATCATAGAGCGTCATGGCTAGCGGCACAAAACCTTTGGGCACAGCAACGCAAGCCAGGTCGTCAGTGAAGGGCGAGTCTGCATAGCTGTCTCTGGGTGCTCTCTCCAGGGGGCGTGGCATTCCAGGGATTTTGCTGATCAGGTCCCTCAGCTCCTTCAGTTCTTGGTACTGCTGATCTGCAGCACTGTTTGTTCCTGCAAGAGGGTTAGGAGCAGAAGGGAAGAAACTGAAAAGGGTACTCCCTGCCTGAGGCCCTCCAAGGTGGCGACTGCTCGGGGGTGGAGGCGGAAGAGACATAGCCACTGCAGGCTCAGGTCGCCATTCTGATGCCAGCTGAGGTGAGTTCTGGAACGGCCAGGCCGCTTCAGGGTAAGGGCTAGCGACCATGGGGTTGACTGTTACTCTCGGCTGCCATCCGGAAGTTTGCTGACTGGGGGTAGGTGCTCTTCCCAGATCTGGTGGGAGTCGGTTGATGGCTGGGGTGTGCACTCCTGACGAACTTACCGGCTGCCATCCTGATGCCTGGTGAACGGAGGTACCTGCAAGAGACAACAGATTAGCTTCCCGGTTTTCGAGGCTAAAGAAAGGATTACCTGTGACGTAGGGTCCGCTAGAGGTAAGGCCATGAGTCAAGTAGCCCAGTCCTCTGGGTATCATGGCTTGACTAGGTGGTGCCAACTCTAAATCCAGTCTGGTAACCAATTCCTGAGGGAATGACTTGGAAATTTGCCCACTGGTGACAGACTCTCTGTGGGAGCTTGGCGTTTCCTCAGGCGTCGCGAACAGGATCTCGGGTGATGACTGGACTGGTACAGGTGGTGGTTTTGATGCCGCCTTCATCTAAGCCTTGATGTCCATGTTGTCCTTCTACAAGGTCTTCACCGCCTGGCGCAAAGTGTTGATCCCCTGGAGTATCTTCGTCATGGGATCTGGTGCCAGCGGAGCACTGGAAGCGTCCCCAAATAACCCTCCATGAGCCGCCGCCTTGGATGGTGCCTCCTCTCTACCGGCTACGAAAGGGTTGAACGTCTTTGATGTTGAGGACCCCTGGGGTGGTTTCGAGGCGCTCAGCGTATGCCCCGCCACCTGGCTAACTGGAGTCGCCTGGGTGGGTGATGTGACGAGCGGGCCGGTCGTTCCTGAGGAAGGTGTTCCTCCAACAGACTGAGTGGAAGCGTTTTGACTGTTGGCAAGATCTTGGCCGGATCCAGACATGTTGACACGTAAGTTGCTTTGCTGCGTGATTTGGCTAGCAAACGATCACTTTGCCCCAAGGTGGGCGCCAAATTGTTTTGGTAAAAATTTACCGAGTTTAGATTCGAGTTGTGGGTTAAAGCGATCGGACTAACTCCTATGAATTAATAGACGAATTGAATCTACGAATGCGAAAATACGGAAAGAAAACGAAGAGACACAAGAATTGGTGACGCGGAAACCCAATGTGGGAAAAACCGCGGGGGGATTCGGAATCCCGCCAAAGTATCTACTATGAATGAAATGAAAGAATAAAGAATACAAATGTCGACTTTGGATTATCGGAGGCTAAGTTTTGCTAGTATGCTTTGTGGTATGGAGTTGAAGTATGCTGAAGATGAGTTGAATGATCTCTTGTTGGGGTTATCGTGCTTATATCTTCCCTTTTTTAACTGTTATTTCCCGCATCTCCCTCCTTCTTCTCCTGATTTACCTCTTTCTCTGGTGGAACTATCCCAGAATCTAGGGAGTTGTTAGTTGACCCAGCCCTTTGCTTGGGGTAGGGTTTCTCTTAGTGCTGGACTATCTTCGGCCCACTTCTGGACTCGGCTGCTAGTTGCCCCAATATCAATACCGGGCTTTATTTCCTTTGCTGACTTTCTCTTGTATCGGATTTCCGACTTTTACGACTTTGACTTTTGACTTTCGGATATTATTCCGTAGTTTCTTCGTATATGATCTTTTGACTTTTTGACCGTAAGTATTCCACGTCATTTCTTAAAGATGCGGAATTTATCCCAAACAGAGTATACTCCGTATTTTTTAATATTTACTCATGTATTTTTAGAAAATGGTCACAACCTCACACGTCAACAACCTATTACACTTTTTATCGATAATTTGTTTACTTTTATATTATTTGTGAAAATTATTTTAATAAAGCTAAAAAAATGACCGAGTGACGGAGGAATTATAATTCACTCGGGAAAAAATCATTTCGTACGATAAAACCACACATGTTAATTTAGCCTTAGATAGTTTTGATTCCTGGATTCGCCCCTGCTCGTGTTTGGAGTTGTGCTCCGACGAACTCGGAGCAGAAGATGATCGGTGACAGCGCGAACGTCGGAGCTGATGGACGTGGTGAGAGTGACAGAGAATCAGGGGGGCGCCGGTTCTGGGTTGCTCGTCGAGTTCTGGGCAGCTCGCTTGAACTGGGTTAGTCATGGCGGAGGTGAACGACGGAGAAGAAGCGGGAGTTGAGTTGGAGTGATGGTGGCCGGGTCCGACGCCGGCAAAGTTTGGCCGGAGAACAGAGAAAGACGGAGAAAGACGCCGGAACTGGGCAGTGAGTTCAGGTGCGTCGATGCCAGTCTTGGCAGTTCGTCGGAGCTTGCTCTGTCGACAATGGGGAGCAGGTTCGCCGGAGTTCTGGGTTAGCTGCGCTGCAGATGGAGGTCGAGTGTGGTGAGCTAGTGCTAGTTGACGACGACTGAATTGTAGGTCGATGAAGTGTGAATGGAGGCGCAGTGATGCAGAGGAGATAGAGTTGTGGACTGATGTGGGGGAAATGGAGGTGGTTATGAAGACGGAGGCAGGGACCAGGGTCGAGGTGGACTGAGGTTTGCACGGAGTTGGTGCGGGGTGCTGGTTGGGTCAAGGTCGAGGTTAAGATTGACCTTGACCAGGGTGAGTTGGGTTGAGTCATTAAATTGGGTTGAGGGTAAATGGAAATAGGTTGATTTGTGGGTTGTGAAAATGGGTTAAGGAATTGGGCTATGGATTGGGATTCTATTGGGTTAGCTGGGTATGATTTGGATTATGGAGTTGGATAAGGGTGACTAGTGAGTAAAATGGGTTGGTGATGGGTTTGGTCAAAGATGGGTTTACCAGGATCCCTTTGACTCAATCTCTTTATTCACGAACATAGATAAAACAACAAAAGCAGTACCAAATCTTACAAAGATTAAGATAATTACGAATAAACTAAACTCAAACTAGAAAATACAAAATATATATACCAAAATAAGTTATATCGACATTTAAGTACACAAAAACGAGTCAAAAACGAGTCTAAATGAGGGGTAAAACGGTCTAAATTTGCGTGTTATCATTTGTAGACTGAAAAAGTCCTTGTATGGGATAAAACAGTCTCCGAGGCAGTGGTATAAGCGGTTTTACAGTTATATGATAAAGATCGGCTATAATAGGTGTTCGTATGCTTACTCTGTGTATTACAGTAAGGCTGTGAATGATTTATTGATTCATTTATCTATCTAGTCCTATATGTTGATGACATGCTAATAGCTGCAGAGAGTAAGTCTGATGTTCAGAAATTGAAGGGTTTCCTCAATGCTAAGTTTGAAATGAAAGATTTGGCCTGGGTACAATGAAGAAAATTATGGGAATGGAGATCTAGATGGATATAAGCAAGAAGGCTATATTCAGAAGGTGTTCTCAAGGTTTGGCATGTCTATAGCTAAATCCATAGATACTTCTAGCGCATCGAATGCACATCTGTCCGTTGCGTTTGCACCTAAGTCAGCTGAAGAGAAAGCATACATGTCGGCGGTTCCTTATGCTAGTGCAGTTGGAAGTTTGATCTGACATGTCAGGTGTTTGCCATGGTCTATACTAGGCTAGATCTGACACAGTCCGTCTGTGTGGTGAGTCGCTTTATCGGGGATCTAGGTAAAGAACATTAGCAAGTTGTGAAGAGAATTTTTCGGTACCTTAAGGGTATGTGCATCTGATAATGTTGGTCTCATTTATCGAGGTGATAGAAAGTGTTTAGTGTCAGGGTATTCTGACTTTGATTATGCTGAAGATGTGGACAATAAAAGATCTATGGCTGGATATGTTTTCACTCTTGCCGGTTTAGTTGTTAGTTGTAAGGCTACTTTGCAGCCTACAATAATGTTGTCTACTCCAGAAGCGGAGTATATGGCGTTGACTGTAGTAGCTAAAGAGAGAATCTGGTTAAAGGAGTTGATCAATGATTTGGGTCTACATCAGGATCAAGCTATTATGTACTATGACAGTCTCAATGCAACCTGTTTGACTAAGGATCAAGTTTATCACGTTCGACTAATCACATTAATGTTAGGTATCATTTTCTGAGAAACGAGAAGAGGATTAAGGTGAACAAAGTGGGTATTGCTCATATCCCAGTTGATATGTTTATTACCAAGCCGGTTCCGCATAGCAAGTTCCAACACTGTTTGGATGTGCTAAATATTTGAAGCATTTGATTGCCCCGCTGTGGGCAATATTTGAGAGGGAAGGAAGAAATGTTTCTGGTACATCTAGCATTTATATATGGAGGTGCGTCTGGTACATCTGTCTGTCTGAGTGAGGATTTAAGTCAAGGTGAATATTTTTTGGATTTGTGCATTGAATCTCTTATGTTAGTCGTTGCCGCTTCGAACAACTATCGCGGGGGTCTATCCGTAATCTATTATTGGGCTACGTTCTGTCTTTGGTCTTATTAGGTCATTCTGTTTTAGGTCTTATAGAGTATCATATAAACTCTCTGAGGCTCTCCCTAACAGTTATACACATCATCGTTCTGAATCTGTAATCTGAAAACTCCTCACAATCAATAAAACTCTCTTCCTTCTTCCATGTGGACGTAGCTAACTGCTTCGCACAAAAGTGACTTCATTTTAGGCTATTTTCGCATTCATTTTGATCATTCTTATGGTTTATTTCACTCATTTAGAGTGTTGTTATATTTTGGCACCGCAGTATCTGCGCAGCCTGCGCCAGGCAGGCGTAGACCGAGAAAATCTACTTAATTGCCAGAATTCGTGTTTTGTATTTAGATTTCGTTTTGGGCTTTGTTTAATCCAAGGGTTATGAACCTAAGGTATAAATAGGCTATTTCCAGGGTTTTAAGAGTATCATCCCTTAGAAGCAGGGGCGAGTCCAAGTACATCCATGGTGTACCACGTGCTACACCATAAAAATTGAGATTTTTTAGTTAGTTGGAGCATTAATTAAAGTATTAATAACAAAATTATACCTTCAATATACTCCGTATCAAATATCTTCCTAAACTACAGAGTATTTCATATCTTCCTAAACTATTTATTTCCCTAGCTAACCTCACTCCCTCAATCAATCTCACTCTCTTTCTTAATTACCATACTATCCTAGTTAATCCCCTAAATTAATCTCACACTCTCTCCCCCCCTAATTAATTTCAATTTGTACGTCACTGCTGCTACTACTCCCTTAATTGGTCCCTCTTTTTCTTAAATCATACCAAAGTTTACAATTTTTCAATCAATTCCAAAATATCTTTTCTTAATTTTCCCCAATCTATTTATTTTCGGCTAAGATGATTTCCTATTTTACTATAGTCGATTAATTGCTATGACATTCATAAACAATAAATTACGGAATAGCATGGGCGATGAATGGTTGAATGATTGTTTAATTACTTTTGTAGAACGTGATGTATTTTTAAAAGTAACAATCGACGAAATTGTAAAAGAATTCAAGAATATGAGAACTCGTCGAATAGTGTAAGTTAACGTTATCGTGAAATTTTGTTGTACTACAGATTTTATGCAAAGTAATTTTTGCTCATACCGTCGCCTTTTACGTTGTACTACACCAAAAAATAAATCCTGGACTCGCCCCTGCTTAGAAGGGAATTCTTGAGAAAGGGTGTATCTTCCATTGGAGATCTAGTTTAGGGTTTTCATCTTTAACTTTGTTTTAGGACAAAACTCTTGTATTTGAGTAATTATGAGGAATTAATCTTCATTACTTTGTGTAATTCCTCCTCATGTCTTAAACCATTACATTGTAAGACTCTTATCTTTATCAAAGTTTCAATCTTTAGATTTCTTTTATGCTTCATTGTTTATGTGCAATACCCATGTATTAGGTCTTTGATGTTAATCAAAGTGGCTGCGTAGTTGTGTGTTTTGCACTAATTGCTTGTGTGTTAGATAAGTTGTTACACCTATCTACACCCCTATGGCACTCTTAGTCAAGTTGATTTGGATCTTGAGACTTGATTGAGATTAAGGAGATATCTAGTTGTTTGATGTGATGATTGTTTTAGCATAGTCATTATCTTACTCCCTCATTCCTTATTAAGTTCTATACACATGTTGATGTTGTTTGCTAGACGTTGTGTGGGGACGAATGAATCACTCTATGTGTAATGTTTTTGAGCATAGAGTTGTTTGGGTGAGAAGATTTTTCATCTTGATCTTTGTATTTCATTGTTCTTGGTTGAGCATATTGGTTGAATTGTACCAAGTTACTCTCTTATCATTTGTTTATCCTTATTTTGTGTTTTCCACATCCCAACCAACCTATCAAAACCTCCCTCTTTAGGTTTAGCATAATTGTTACTCCCGCCATCCCACTATCTTCTTCCCACTTTCCTAAAAAGAAAATCTCACTAACATCTTCCCATTTACTTTATTTCCTTATTTGGTTAATTTGCTTTACCATATTATCCTTCTAAATACTACCTATTTACATATTATGCCATTCATATTAGTTGAATTGAGTCCACTTGCATTAATTTATAATAATTTCTCTAAAATTGGAATCACTAACAATATTATATATTTATCCTTAAAAATGTGCCCATATCAAATGGGAACATCTCTTTTGGGATTGAGGGAGTATTCTTTATTTTGTCTTTTCTATGGCATTGTCCTAAGACAGTTGACTCCGTCGATACCTTAGGCTTGTCTGTTTGACTTGATTTTTGGTCTACGATTGTTTTTGGGCATCTGGACTACTTGGTCCAGATTTCATGTCATTCCGTTGGGTTTAGGTTAGTTTTCTATTTTCGTGTCTTGTTTTGCATATTTCTAGCTTGGTTAGACATTGTTCACTCGTTTTTGCATTATTTAGTAGAGTAATTTTCATCCCCGTGGTTCGACCCTTTTGTTGTATGTTAATAGTTTTGGGTATTATAAATATTTTTGTATGATAAAGTTTTCTACTTGACGACATGACGAAACCCTTCTCATCACTAAGACCAAGCTAGACGTAATAAATATGTATGTTCTTTCTTTATTGTTCTTTATTTTATTATCTCGCTTCTCCTATATAACAAACACCAAGACGGTAAATAGTTTTATAATAAAAATCATAGCAAAAAAAATTCTCTTTTTTCATCACTTTCATTTTACTGTGCATACCATCATCTTTAAAAGAAGCTATATTTTTTTAGAAAAAATCGTACTTAAGACCCTAATAAATGTACCCTATTATTATAATCATTATAACGAGATTTATATAAACTACAATATAATACTTATACGGAGGTAGGTCTAATAAGAAACGGTTTCTCATTAAACTTATTGAGAGATCAACTACAATTGATGTAACAATGTTACCAAAACTAATAAAATAAGTACGTTTGATATAAAAAAAAGTATACTAATAAAAATGTTCACAATCTAAAATAAAAAGGGTACTCTTATTATAAAAACAAGTATAAAAATGATATGATAATTTTGAGGAACATCTAGTGATAAAAGAGGTATGAATAACGCATAAAGAGGTACAGAAAAAAATGTTCTCTCCATAACTTAATGAGAAATCGTCTCTTCGTACTTTTTTTGTGTACATATATAAGTCTTCTTAAACTTAACACAATTTCAATTAACCTTTTGTGAATATTAAACATGGTTTTATTGGGCAGCTTGCACAATTGTGCTCAATTAAAGAATGGGTAATTCACGCGGTACCTTGAACTTTTACAATATGCCCCAAAAACTCATATTTTTCGAACCCGGTTTTTTTAAGTGATCATAACTCGCATTTATGAGTTCACATAAAAAGATGATTTTTTTAGACAAATCGTCTTTACGAGAATTATGGGGGACTACTTTTTACCATCGTCGCTTTACTTCTTACCGTCGGCGTTAATTACGTAAAATGACGACTTTGTCCTTGATATTTATTCTCCAAATAATATTACTTTAACATTTTATAGATTATCGATTTATTAAAACTCGATAATAAAACCGTCCTTTTCGATTATCGTAATAAACCAAAACCGACTCCCTATATAATTAATATATGGAATTACGCATAATGACAAGTTCTCCTTTGCAATTAATTTTCGAAATATTATCACATTTACATTTTAAAAAGTATCGGTTTATTAGAACTCGATAATAAAATCGTTTTTCGATTATTGTTACGCCTCTGATTTTAAACAGTTAATTAGATTAATTAACGACAATACAATTTAATAAACGTAATTAACAAATACGAGTAATACGCAAATTAAATCCTAATTAATGTACGACAATCAAGATTTATGATACAAATCGATGCAAATTAAAAGAAAAAAAATCCGGAAATGGGTCGGGTCGAGTGGGTTTTTCGACCCACCCAAAGGTCGTATTATTTTCTCTATAATACTTGAAAGTTTGATATTGAACACGAAGTATAAGGTGGTGAAATTGGTTAGATGGACAACCTTTCATACAAGTGACCCGGGTTCAAATTCTCTTGTTTACAAATACAACTGAGAAGGATCATCAAATGGTTGAAAACTACCTGTTTCGAAAAAAAAAATCGGGATAATGAACTTAGTCGAAAAAATCCGTCGACTCTCCCATCCGCGAGTCGACAGTTTTCTTCGAAAAACCATTTTCCGGGTTTTTTTTCCTCTTTTCGAAACAAGTAGTTTTCAACCATTGGAAATATTAGTTTGTTGATGGTGGTGTAGTGGTTTAGACATTAGCCTCCTAATCAGTAGGATAGGGGTGCGAACCTTGTTAATAGCATTATTTTATAAATTTTAATTATTTTTTCAAAAGACAAAGTGTGTAAATAGGGAGATTCGAACCTGAGTCAGGTTCTATGAAATGTTGTCAGTGTAACCAATTTCACCACCTTATACTTCATATTTCATATTATTGGAAGATTTATATATACTTAAACTATTTCTCAAAACCTTCAAGTATTATAGAGAAAATAATGCGACCCTTGGGTGGGTCGAAAAACCCACTTGACCTGACCCATCTCCGGATTTTTTTATTTTAATTTGCATTCATCTGTATAATAAATCTTAATTGTCGACTTGTCGTAGATTAATTAGGATTTAATTTGCATATTACTCGTATTTGTTAATTACGTTTATTAAATTGTATTAAGTCGTTAATTAATCTAATTAACTGTTTAAAATCGGAGGAGTAACAATAATCGAAAAAACGGTTTTATTATCGAGTTCTAATAAACCAATATAAAATGTAAATGTGATAATATTTCGAGAATTAATTGCAAAGAAGAACTCGTCATCTTGCGTAATTAACTATATAGGGAATCGGTTTTGGTTCATTACGATAATCGAAAAAGACGGTTTTGTTATCGCGTTTTAATAAATCGATAATCTATAAAATGTAAAAGTAATATTATTTTGAGAGTAAATAGTAAGGACAAAGTCGTCATTTGACGTAATTAATGCCGACGGTAAGAAGTAAAGCGCCGACGGTAAAAAGTAGTTGCGGAATTATGAGTTGAAAAAAAATGTCGATTTAGGAACTCGTGAGTAAGATATCTCAAAGTTTAATACAGTAATAATTATTTTGACATAATAAAAGAACTCTGAGTCATGGGTTATCAATACAAAATTCTTTTTAATTCAAATCGTAGTTCTTATAATGAAGAGTACTTTGAAAAAAAATTGTCACTTTCTAAATTCGTAAATACGTACGATTATTATGGTTACTCAAAAAAAGTATTTCATGAAAAAAAAAGTATTTGATGGTACATGTCAAAATTTAGGGGTTTTATGTAGATGATCGGATTAACAAAAATGCATACCCGAAAAAAATAAGACATACTGTATACTAGTAAGATAGGAAAGGATCCTTCCATTACTTTCTCTCCATTATCTCTCGCAGTCTATTATAATTATCATTTTCTTTTTTTCAATCATTTTAGAACAATAATATTAGAAACGTTAGATGTTTTCGAAGTAAAATCTGGACCATTAATAAATAATGAAGATGAGTAATGGGAAATAATGGACACTAATAAGCTGGTGCTACTCTGGCGGTCTAAGCTGGTGCTGCTAGCGGTCTCGTAGGAGTTCCTTGGTCTTGCCTTCTAGTGTTTGTGTTTGGGCGTGAAAGGTAAAAGCAAATGTCAAAATTAACCGTTGGAGTTGGAATTTACTAAATTACCCTGGAAGAGTTTTGTCTCAAAGTTTGTGTATGCGTCTTCACTCATAGACTTTTACAAAAACCTATCTAGCTGTATAGTAATAGTGGTCCTATGTAATTACCGTTTACTTGTCTATTAGTACCAATTTACCACTCTTGCCGGACTGGATTACACAACCTTTTATGAACAGCGTATAATTCCCGTGGTACACTCGGACTCGGTACACCTAACTTTACACTAAAAGATTTGATGTGATTATAACTAGTATTCACAAGATAAGACAATGACAATATTTTTTCAAATTACGATTTAAAAAAAACAAATTATTTCATTCAGATAATTTAGCCCCGAGTTCTTATATGTCGAAGAATTTTTTATTGATTAGATATTGAGTGATCATATGTTTTACTCACAAGTAGTTGTGGCAAATAGGTCAATCGGGCCGAGTTTGGGTTGGATCAGCTTATTTCGTGTTTTGAGTTGCATGTTATCGCGCCATGTTGTGTTTGGGTCACATCAGATTAGAGCATTTTGGATTGGATCTAGACCTGTCAAAAATTGACCAGACCCGAAACCCGATTCGAAATCGTCCGAAAATGACCGAAGCTTGAAAGTGACCCAACCCGAAAGTAGCCCGCATATTTTGGGTCAAAACCCGCCTGACCCGTTACCCTACCCGAATATAGGTAAATTAAAAAATTCCTCTTATACTAAGAGAATAGAAGAAACTAGAAATACGCTTACGTGTCAACACATGGTTAAAAAAATTTCCGCCCAATACATTTCCTACATGTATGTGGTAAGTGTATAATACCAAATTAATTTGTACGGAGTACAAAATAATAGTATTACCCATATTACCATATATATATATATATATATGTAGAGAGAGAGATGAGTTCTAATGAGTCCCTCATCTATATTGAGTCCCTAAGTCAATGGATGGACAAGATGCATCCTAATATTTTGTATTTAAAAAAAAAGATTTAGTATCCTAAAATAACTCCCATGATTTTAGGAAACAATAACTCTCATAATCACATTCATTCCTCATTCATCCATTCACGTTACAGGTTCATCAAAATCTTAAAAAAAACGCTTCCATCGATCATCACGTTCATTCATTCATTCAATCAAATCTGTGCTCGAAATTCCGTTACTATGAATTCAATGATCTTGACATCTTCATTAACTGTTGATAAGCAATTCATCGAGTATAACAATGGTGAGTTTCGATATTGCTTTCATGTTTTGCGTCAATTTTTATTCATTATCTTGATTACTTTGCGTCATTTTGTGTTCATGTTTTGCGTCAATTTTCATGTTGATATTGCTTTCATTGTCATGTCATTCACGTTTTGCGTCAATTTTCATGTTGATATTGCTTTCATGGTCGTGTCATTCATCATAGATTCATATGCAAATCATAGAACACACAAACGGTGAGTATATATGCTTTGTAATTTATACTGGAATCGCCATGGAAGTCATTAAGATGCTACTCAATTATTAGTTTTACGTTTACAATATGTGAAACTGCATACTGTTAAATGTCTGATTCATCGTATGAAATTTGCGCACGCACAATATATTGAGTTATTGTAGTTCATATATTGCGTTACTTTAGTGTAGAGCATCTGTTACTTTAATGTCTACCATCTGTTATTTTATATGTCATGTTACTTTAATACACTCCAGTTGTTACTTTAGTACTTTTCATCTGTTATTGTAGTGCATTGTAGTGTCCTAAGAATTTAGGAAACTACCATATTAAAAAAATAATAATAAAAAAGATATCATTTCCTATAATAACGTGACGTGATTGCCACCAAAATAGGAAACAATATCAAAGAGTAACGCCATATAAAAAAAGAAAAGAAAAAATACCGCTTCCTATAATTTTGGGACGTGATGACTTCAAAATAGGAAACAATATCAAAGAGTAAGATACTGCGTCATACTCTCATTTTTTTTATCATTATATGAATTTTTTGCACTAACCAATATCTGGTGTTATTTTAATGAACATTATCTGTTACTTTAATTCACATTATCTGTTACTTTAATGTCTGACCTCTGTTACTTTATACCTGGTGTATAAGCATTCTCTGTTAATTTAATTCAATGTTACTTCAATGCACTTCATCTGTTACTTTAATTCTTGTTATCTGTTACTTTAATCCATATTTCAAGTTTTGATTGTTTTTTTTCGCCACGTTTATTGGCACTGTTATTGTTTTTTCAGTAGATGTAAAAGCACATGAATGATGTAGGGATGTGGGTGAGAATTTCCTCTATACATAGGGCAGATCTTCAAAGATGTAGATGAGAGGAAGAAGAAGAAGGAAACGTCATGTAAATCATCGTCTGACAATGAAGAAGAATCAGGAGAAGAAGAAGAAGATGATGAAGAAGCACAATTCTGAGTAGGACAATATATTGTTAGAGTAACATACATTATTCGTTAGAGTAACATACTTGATTGGAGTAAAATGAGTTAGAATAACACACATTATGTGTTAGAGTAACATACTTACAGAGTTACAGTAACACAGTTTTAATGAGTTACAGTAACACAGTTTATGATTATAATTTGATTTCAAATATCCAGTTCTTATAGTTACAGGTGTGAAACATTGGAATTATAATGGAGTTTTTAATTTTTGTTTTGGAGTATCCTTAATAGAAACATACATTATTCTTTTGGTTGATTGAAAGTCTTGTTTTTGCAAAAGATTATTATTATGCAACATAATAAATTTTATGAGTTAAAGTAACGCAGTTCATGAATTAGAGTAACACATTGTATGAGTTAGAGTAATAGTTTTTGCAAGAGAATATTATACAACGTAACAGATTTTATGAGTTAAAGTAACACTGTTCATAAATTAAAGTAACACGTTATATGAGTTAAAGTAACATAGTTTATGGATTATGTCAGTAACATAGTAGCATACGTACAATGACAGTAGGAAAATGATGATTTTTTGGTGAAAATGAAAAAAACTTAATTTTGAAGAAACTTAGTTGTGTGTGAGAGAGAGAGAGAGGCAATTAAAAAGATTGATAAGAGAGAGAAAATATTTGCATTGAGATAATTAAGGAGGAGAGAGAGAAATGATATATTTACCAAGATTTGTTACTTATTTCCTTAATTATGAAATTAAATCTTAACCATTAATCTAACATTAAATCAAGGGCTAAGATGGGGAGTCACGAACTCAAAATAGATAAGTGGAATCACCTGATCCCACTTCGATATATATATATATATATATATATATATATATATATATATATATATATATATATATATATATATATAGGGGTAGGTTCAAATAAGGTCAACAACTTTTTTAAGTTCATAAGTTCCAGTGTTAAAGTTACACAAAAAGTATTTAAAGTTACACGAGATGAGTGATAAAGTTGCACTTTATCACTTGAAGTGATAAAAGTGCTTAATGTTATAGTTACATATCAATTTTGAACAAATGAAACTTTATCGTATGTCATTTGTAACATTAATATAGACTTAGTATTTGTATACTTATCGTATATCCTAATATTTGTATATTAAAAAAAAAGAAAAAAAAAGAAGAAGAGAGATTTAGTATCCTAAAATAACTCCCTTGATTTTAGGAAACAATAACTCCCATAATCATTTCATTCCTCATTCATTCATTCATTCACGTTATACGTTCATTAAAACCTAAAAAAAACGCTCCCATCATCACGTTCATTTATTCATTCAATCAAATCTGTGCTCGAAATTCCATTACTATGAATTCAATGATCGCGACATCTTCATCAACTATTGATAAGCAATTTATCGAGTATAACAATGGTGAGTTTCAATATTGCTTTCATGTTTTGCGTCAATTTTTATTCATCATCTTGATTAATTTGCGTTCATGTTTTTTGCGTCAATTTTCATGTTGATATTGCTTTCATGGTCGTTTCATTTATCATAGATTCATATCAATGGTTAATTGGTCTCTTGTTGGTAAAGATTCCAGATTTTTATGTTTGTTATTTAGGTTTTCCGTAATCTCCACTGAAATTATTGTTTTGTTGTCTATTGAAGCAGACACGGCATTGAACTAACATACGTTCTAAGTTACAGTAACACGTAATTTTAATTAGAGTAACACACACTGAACGCTGAGAAAGGTTTTTGATGATGATGTTAGAGTAACGTGTTGTACGAGTTAGAGTAACTCAACTCATGAGTTGAAGTAACACATTGGTTGCATCGATGCAACGTTGTTTAATTTTGTGCAGGTGGAATTGGCAAAGATGCGAATGCACAGGACAACACCGGAAAAGGTGAAATTTTATTCATTTGATTAATCATAGATTCATATCAATGGTTTTTGGATTTGATTAATCATAGATTAAGCAGACACGACGTTGAAGTAACATACGTTCTAAGTTACAGTAACACCTTATTTTAATTAGAGTGACACACACTGAACATTAAAAAAGATTTTTGGCGCTGATGTTGAAGTAACTTGCTTTACGAGTTAGAGTAACACAACTTATGAGTTAAAGTAACACATATGTCCCATGGGCGTAACATTGTTTATTTTTTTGCAGGTAGCATTGGCAAAGAAGCAAATGCACAGGAATGGTGCAGAGATGTGGGTGAGGCGTTCACTCCGTACATGGGGCAAGTATTCGGGGAAATCGATGAGGCGGTGGAATTTATAAAATCTACGCATAGGCTTGCGGATTCGAAGTTTTTTTTTTGTGGGTTTACAAGAATAACTGATTTTTTACATATTTTTTCACATTATGATGTACAACGTTGCAGTTAACTCTATATTTATTTAATACATGCGTTTTTGGTTAGAGTAACATCTCAGATGTATTGTAGTAACACCATTCGTTCCTTAAAGTAACAAATATAATGCATAAAAGTAATTGAGGATATTGCGTTGTTTATCATCCATTCTTAGATTAACCACAACCATTTCTTATAGTAACATGATTTGTTCGTTAAAGTAACAGCTACACTGCGTTAGAGTAACACATATTTTTTTTCCTAAAGTAACACAGTTCATGAATTAAAGTAACACATTGTATGAGTTAAAGTAACAGTTTTTGCAAAAGACTATACAACTGTTCATGAATTAAAGTAACACATTGTATGAGTTAAAGTAACAGTTTTCGCAAGAGACTATACAACGTAACGGGTTTTATGAGTTAAATAACATAGTTCATGAATTAAAGTAACACATTGTATGAGTTAAAGTAACAGTTTTTGCAAGAGATTATTATACAACGTAACACATTGTATGAGTTAAAGTAACATAGTTTACGGGTTATGAGAGTAATATAGTAACATACGTACAACGACAGTAGAAAAATGATGATTTTTTGGTGAAGATGAAAAAAACTTAATTTTAAAGAAACTTGTTGTGTGAGAGAAAGAAGCAGTTAAAAGATTGATAGGAGAGAGAAGATTTGCATTGAGATAATTAAGGAAGAGAGAGAAATGATATATTTACCAAGATTTGTTAGTTATTTCCTTATTTCACTCAAGCAATCACAACCATCCATCTTCCATTTGATCAATGGTCCAAGATTGGACTCATGGACTCAATGTATATAGAAGGACTCACTTGATCCTTCCTCTCTCTCTCTCTCTCTCTCTCTATATATATATATATATATATATATATATTCTTTTTTTGCCAACGAAATCAAGTTAAACTTTCACTACATTTTCAGGGCCGCAGATGCCAATCTGTGGGCTCTGAAGTTATGTTTCCTATGAATGAAAGAAAAAGAAAAACAGTGGAAGAAAGAGCATTCTTCCAGGATTTCTTGGATCAGCGATGCTAATTCCACGTTAAGTGGACCAATTCCGACTAACTGTGAAACCAAGTTGAGACAGTCGGACACAAATCTTACGTGAGTGAATCTCTTCTTGATCGTCCATTTAACAGCCCTAAGCATCGCTTGTCCTTCCGTGTGGATAGCTGATTCAACAAAAAAAGGTTGGAGACACTACTACAATAAAGGCCTATTGCAACATTTACAATGCAACATTTTATTATTGTGTTGCAATTTCTAATAGTGATATTAGCTATGCAACACTTATCTAAAAAATGTTGCATTTAATCTAAAAATGCAACATTTTTACAAAAATGTTGCAATTATAACACGATTTAGCAACACTTTCAAGAAATTGTTGCATTTAGTAAAACATTTAGCAACACTTTGTTTAATTTGTTGCAATAATATTGTTAGGATAATTGATAACCCACAATTAAATAATAAATAAAATAAAAAAAGATAATGGGAAAGTTCGGTTTGATTTTAGTGTAAAAAAATAAAAGAAAAAAAAATCTCAATTACGATTTTAACTCTTAGGAAACCAACGTCTCTTATATATTCTTAAGTGATCATTATTTAAGTATTACTTTGTAATTAGTACCAGACATGAGAAACGAGATCGGACGACGTGCGAGTTTGGCCACAAACTCAGAAGTCGGGTCATATGGGTTGTTTAATCTCAATATCAATTTTGTACGGTTTTTTGGATTGGGAGACTTATTAGAGTTATGTGCCCATTGAATCGTCGCAGACTCACTGGTCATAATATTTTGCACGAGCTAAGTCAATGAGGTTGGATCAGTCCATTTTCCATCGGAACATGAAAATAAAGTTCATTTATTTAAGGTTGGAGTCATTTTTGGATTACTACTACAAAATTATTAGTTTCTTGACGATTGAAGCTGGCTTTTATAAGTGTCCACCCTTTTCTTTATAAAATTTTATTTGTCTACCCTTTAATATGTCGACAGTAGGGGTGAGGAAAAAAAGACGGAACCGGTAACCGAACCGAAATCCGGTATGAAAAACCCGAAAATCTGGGTTTTTGAAGTTGAAAACCGGTTCGGGTACTCGAAACCGTTTTTTTTGTTGAAAAATGGGTCGGGTTCGGTTCACAATTTTAAAAACCGACCGGTTTACACTTTTAAACGAAAAAAAATGAAAAATGCATACACAAATTAGTGACACCGGGTCAAAAACCGCTCTGAAACCGGTTAAAAAAACCTGTTTTAAACGAAAATAACCATATTTTTTATAACCGGGTCATAAAAATTGGAACGGTTTCAGTTTACAATATGGAAAAAAAATTAAACGGATACCCGATTTGAACCGGGTCGATTTCGGTTCGGGAAAAAACAGTTTTTAAAAACGGGTACCCAATTTTGTTCACCCTAATCGAGAATTGTTTTTTGTAATTATAATTCATAAATGAATTAAAACTTCTAAATAGACTGATACAAAAGAAATGAGCGGTGAATGAAACAATTGAAGAACGTTCATCCCGCTCAAATCTTTTGGATATCCCAAAAACCCCAAATCGTCGATCACCCCGCAAAATTAGAACCAAATTTGGAAATCCCCAAATCAAACATTTTTGATTTTGCGTATAACTCTGCTGCTCCTCCTTCATTCTGCGTATAAATTCGATCCTTGATTATATATTTCGCTCCTTCATCAATAAAAGTGTCACTGTTCATACCACCGTTCGTATCGTATATGTGTACTGCATAATTCGTCAATACCTTCGTATCATATGCTGTTGTGCTATTGATTTTGCGTCAATGTTGTGCTATTGATTTCGTGATCGCTATTGCCGATTATTGATTTCAGGGATGAATTTTATTTCAGGATATTGATTTCACTTTTGATTTTGCGTCATTGTTGTGCTATTGATTTCTCATCACCGTTTTTCTGATTTTACACAGTTCGTTTAGATACACAGTACGCATCACTGTTCCGATTATCGCTGTATATCACTGTGCTGCTATCTTCACCTTATCTCGCTAAATCAGGTAACATTCGTCGATTAATTTCTTAATTTGTTTTTCAATTTATAAACTTTGTCGGTTTGAATAGATTTAACTTCATCGTGATTATGATACTAGTTTTGTATTTTCTTGACTTTTCTGTGAATTTTTACTGTTAATTGATGTCGCTATGGTTAGTTTCTGTGCTTGCTGCTGTTTTTAGTTGCTGTAATTGTTGTTGCTGCTGCTAATTGTTGTAATTACTGCTGCTCATTGCTGTAAACTTATGTTGCTGCTGCTGTTAATTGCTGTAAACTGATGCTATTGCTGTTGTTAATTGCTGTAATCTGATGCTGCTATTGCTGTAATTGTTGTTGCTGTAAATTGCTGTAATTGCTGCTGCTGTTAATTGCTGTAAAATGTTATTGCTGCTGCTGGTTATTGATGGTTGCTGTTTTTGCTGCTGTTAATATAGATTAATTAGACAAACAAAAAATTCCTTGCGAAATTGAAGTCAATAAAAATTATTTCTTATAAATTATCATCATCATTCACAATTAAATCAAGAAAAAGTACAAAATTATTTCTTATACATTTGTTTTTTTAAATCAAACTCTAATTTTTTTCCAGAATTAGTGATCGGAAGATGGAAACGAATAGAAGTTGGATGTATTTACCTAGACGATTACCAGAGTTTGAATATGGAGTTGTTGAATTCCTTAATCAATCATTTTCTAAGGTCGCTGTAGGGGGTCAAATAAGGTGTCCATGTAAGCGGTGTAAAAACCGTTTTTGGTTAAGACGTGCCGAGGTTTGGGATCATCTAAAAGTTTTTGGTTTTGTTGACGACTAACGTAGAAAATGTTTTCGAAGGTTCGACTAACGTAGAAAATGGTCCAAATGATGAAGCTAAAAACTTTTATAGGTTGGTGGAGGATGGTAAACTAAAGTTGTTCCCGGGATGTAAAAACTTTTCTAAACTTTCTTTCATCATTCGACTCTTTTTATATAAGACACTTCATGGACTTAGTAATCTAGCTTTTGATGACCTCCTACTACTTTTGAAAGAATTGCTTCCGGAAGCGAATCTTCCTAGAAGTTTTAGAGAAGCTAGAAACACAGTGAGAGACCTAGGCCTTGACTATAAAAAGATACCTGTGTGCCCGAATGATTGCATGCTATTTTGGAAAGAACATGAAAATGAAGATGTATGTCATGTGTGTCATGTCTCCAAATGGAGACAATACGAAGAAAGTGCTTTGAATGAGTTCTCTAAACCCAGTCGTCGCATTCCAGCTAAGGTCTTATGGCATTTTCCTCTAAAACCAAGACTGCAGAGATTATTTATGTTCTCTAAAACCGCAGAATATATGACTTGGCATGACGATGAGCGTCCAAAAGACGGAAATCTTTGGCATCCTGCTGATGGCTTAGCTTGGCAACAATTTGATTCGTTATACCCTAACTTTTCTAAAGAACCTAGGAATGTCAGGTTGGGTTTGGCTTCGGATGGCTTTAGTCCATTCCGGACATTGAGTGTTGCTCATAGTACATGGCCTGTAGTGTTGATCAGTTATAATTTACCGCCGTGGATGTTTATGCAGCATGAACATTTGATGTTATCGCTCCTTATCCCTGGGCCCGAGGGTCCTGGAAATAATATTGACATATATTTACAACCCTTGATTGATGAGTTAAAGGAATTTTGGAATACTGGGTTGGAAACTTATGATAATAAAAGGAATGAAACATTCTTGTTGCATGCTTCTTTGTGTTGGACAATAAGTGATTTTCCCGGTTACTCAATGTTATCGGGTTGGAAAACAAAGGGTAAGCTTGCATGTCCAAATTGTAACCATGAAACCGACTCGTCTTATTTGAATCACAGTAAAAAGATGTGTTATATGGGTCATCGCCGATTTTTAAATGTGCAGCACCCTTGGAGAAATATGAAAAAGTCATTTAATGGTAAGGTTGAAGAGAGACTTTCTCACAAACCTTTAAGTGGATTTGATGTTTTCGAAGAGGTTTCTGGTTTTTCAAATTCATTTGGGAAAAAGCAAAAACAAAAGAGAACTAATGATTGCCCTGGGAAAAAGAAGTCGATTTTTTTTGAGTTACCATACTGGAAATTCAATACATGTCGACATAATCTAGATGTGATGCATATTGAAAAAAATTTGTGTGATAATGTGTTGGGCACTCTATTGGATATGGCTGGGAAAACTAAAGATCATGCAAAAGCTCGGTTTGATATTCTAGAGTTAGGTATTAGAGAAGCCTTGCATCCTCAACTTTCACATGATCGGAAACATATTTATTTTCCAAAGGCATGTTAAGTGAACAAGCACACCGATATCTCTTATTCAATTCGGAGAACGATGAGGTTGATCAATACATAGAGTAAGTTTACTTATCTAATGGATTTTTTTATTATTTCTGAAAACGCTATACTTGTTGTAATTGTTGGTTGTTGTAATTATTGTATGCAGGGAGCATGGAGCTTTTGTAAACTCACAAAGAAGGAATAGCAGGTGGAAACGTGCGCAAAACCATGCTCACGAATTTGCCAATTGGTTAAAACAAAAGGTCATTGAAGAGAATGTTTCGAACCAAATTTTTTGGCTTGCAAAGGGTCCTTCTCAAACTGCCAGGAGGTATAGGGGATATTACGCTAACGGGTATGAGTATTACACTAAATCTCGTGATGCGAAATGCAAAACCTAGAATAGTGGTGTAACTCTTCAAGCGCTAACTTCTAATTTTGCTAGCTCTAAAGATCAAAATCCTTTAGAAGGTGTGGACATGACGTAGGTCCACCCCGACGTGGCCACGCGCGGGTTTGGGTAGGCGAATGAATCTCGTGGTGAGATTGTTCTCGGGTTCGAAATTTAAGTCAAAATGGAGTCGCCACCGAATTTTGTGGTTATTCGGAACCATACGAGCCCACTCTATGTCGTCATGGGCTGTACACAAAGTACGGCCCACTTCGATTTCAGAGTTTATTGGGCTCGTCCCTTTGCATTGCAATATCGATACCGTTTAAACCGGCTTTCGTATATAGAATGACTCTCGTGCACCAATGGTTTCGGGCATTCGGAAACCAAGGTTCTGAGGAAGGGGTGAGGGTACGTGTTGGGAAGCCCACTAAGGACACCCAACCCCGCCCGCACATGGCGGCCTCTACTTAGACATCGTTTGTGTTCGTGTGCGCGCGCTAGTAAAACGATTAAATGATATGCAAACAGCGTTTTTGGGCTAAACATGTGAATTTTGCGTTAACTACGTCATTTAATGCATCTTGAATATGGTCGGAGTAATTTAGCATGCGAGGTTCATTTATAAAGTGATAAGCAAATAAATAAACAAAACTCGAAAGTAAATAACGTACAAGCTACACGGGCGGAAATACAACCCGGCCAATACAAAAATTGCAAATGATATACAAACGGAATAATAAATAATAAAAAGATAGGAACGGACTCGTATGTAAACTTGACAGTGAATTATGTATATGGACGAACCCCGATTAAATACACATTGCATTGTGTATTAAACGAAGGACGGAGACATAGGATCTAAGCGTGACGCTAGCCCAACCCTATGCCTCGATGCCTTGTCCCGACCTATCATGTCGAAAAATCGATCAAAGTCGTTAAAGTGTCGTGATATGAATGGGTTTTGAAAAATGGGTTCACGTGATTGCCTTTACTCGTGTCGACTAAAAGTCGTAAAAAAGACGAGGCTTAAATGTTGCATTTAAGTTCTCGGTTTTCTGGGCTACAGGACCCACTCGGTCGAGTCATGGTCTGACTCGGTCGAGTCATGGTCTGACTCGGTCGAGTGTGTCCTCGAAAAGGGGTCTGCCCAGGTTTATGGACACTACTCGATCGAGTAGCCTACGTACTCGGTCGAGTGGCCCCTGTACGAGTACCAACTCGCGTCGTTTTTTGGTTTAAAATCGATGGTCGGCCAAATCAAATACAAATATCGCACGATTCGTATTAAACTTGGCTTCCGGTGTTACAATCGCGTATGCATGCGATTATAATACCGTTATCGGAGATTTATGAAAATGCCTTTGCTAAATTAGAAATTTTGTATTAGTGACGAAATTGTGTCCCTCTACGTCACGACATCGAAACTAACCCTTTAGGATTGTGTGATGTCGGTTTTCGTGTCAACGGGTTCCGTACTAATAAAAATGGGATCAAATGCGTTCAACTATTATCAATCGCGATCACGTCACGCCCTTGAGTACATTGGGGCGGGGCTCCTCGAAAGGGCTCTACCTCCGTCGTTGCTCGTAAAGGGATTAGACGGACTTTAGGCGATAATTATAGTCAAACGTATTTAAAACCGGATTTTAATACTTGTATATATATACACGGTATGATAATGTTTGTAACGAAAATGTAAAAGTTAGTATACGGGAAATAAATGTTAGAGTTATGTTAGAGTTAATGTTAGGATACTAGTATAGTTATTATATAAACGATATAAAAACTTAAATAAAAAACAAAGTAACAAGGATCGAAATGCGGTTTAGGACACCCTCAACATACATGCTTAGTAGGGACCTCGGAAATGGACTCGTAAATAGTGACGGGACGTCGGAGTATCGAGGATGTATGCAAGTTATGGTGTGTGTGTGTGTGGATGATTCGTCGTTTTTCGAGGGACAAAGGGCTCGGTTTTTGTGTGTAGTGCTTAGGGTTACTAAGGCTTGTAGTGTAGGTGAATTATGGTGGGAATGTAGGGTAAAATGTAGGATGAATGTAGGTGAAAAAACTGTGTAAATGAGTGGGGGTCGTGGGGTATTTATAGAGTTTACCCCACGACCTAGGGTCACTCGATCGAGTGGCCCTAGTGCACTCGGTCGAGTGCCCTAGAAAATGGGCCTGATCCGGAAAATGACGCTCCACTCGACCGAGTGGGTCAATCCACTCGATCGAGTGGGTCAAGCAAACTGAGACAAAATAGGAAAGAATTGATTTTGTTGTTTTGATTGATTTTTTGAATTTAGATTTGTGCGCCAGCTGAACTTGGCTGATTTATGAGACGGTTTCGTCTTTGACCGGGTTTTGACCCGGTCGCCAAAAGACGGGTTTTATTTTTGGTGTCGGTTTTGGCCCAAATTAGTCTTATTTTGCTCGAAACGACCCACTGAGCCTGAATTTGAGGTCTGTTTTGACAGATTTGCACTCCGCTAAAAGTCCATGTCAGATATTACTGATTCCGAGCCCAAATCCGAGTATACCAAGTCACGTTTGCGTCCGATCATCATCGGGTGCTTTTCGGGAACTGCTATAGACACTAGCAGGCAAAATGCGGGTGTCTACAGAGCCCCCACTCTGACTGAGGCTTGGACAAGGCGAAAGTCAGAGTAGCTACCAGGCCAATCGCAGATTACGACCTGGCAGTCTTTCGGTCGGGTCGTTTATAGTCCAGTAGACTAGCGTGAAGGGCTCGCCAGCCATAGGCAGAGGGTCATACCTGTCCTGCTGATGATAGCTCAGTGGGGAGTGAAACTTGCTTTTAAAGGTATAGGTGCACCCGTATGCTGATACATCATAGCTCTGATTGTAGCATTCCGGGATAAATATTGACTCACGTTGGGGAGTGAAGGTATTGCGTGGAGACTTGCTTCTGAAGTCTGGGGTGTACCTGTATGCTGACACATAACAAATTGCATGTAGCACATAGACAAAACACCGACTCGTGCTGGGGAAAAACTGGTTTTTGAAAAGCCAAAAGTTTTGGAAGATTTTTTTTCAGAATTTTAGAAATTTTCTAGGAAAGCTCGGGACAACTTGATTCCTATTCTGGGTTTAGTCTGAAGTCAAGCCTGCACATGCTGGGGCCCAGGTTTGCTGAGGAGGCAGGGTAGTTAGGGTTACAGTTAGGGTTTTCTATTATAAATATAGGTCTCCCTGCTTCAGTTTACTGTATCTCAAATCAAAACTCCTTCTTCTCCTCAAAAATCCCTTAGTCTTTCGAGAAGGTTCAAATTCCTGCCATGGGTATCGATCACCTCACTTCGATGCTTTTTGCCTGGTCCCAGCACTTTCGGGACGAGGACAAAGTTCAACTGACCCAAATGGGGATTGTCAGCCTTTTTCCTCTTCGACGTCTAATACCTGATTCGCATTTCTTAGACGCCTGCCTGTCGTTTTGGGATACTACCCATCACGTCTTTGCGTTCCCGCGGGGAGAGATATGCCCTCTTCCTGAGGAGATCGCAGCTATTGGGGGTTGGAGCCCTGATGCTCGTCCCGCTATTCCTCCGTTCTACCCGGACCCGAGGAGAAGGTTGAGGGATTTCCTGGGTTTGTCTCATGTTGAGACAGATCGAATGGTGCGGGGAAATACTGTTTCCCTCTTCGACTTGGCTGACAAGTTTATGAACAGTTAAGATGTAAGGGCTACCCCTTCTCATCGGCGTAGGGCTTTTGCCTTCTGCATGCTGCACCGTTACGTTTTTGAGGGGATGATGGACGTTGACTCATGCCTGGGTCAAATCAGGCTGATCAGAGTGGTTGACCAGATGGAGACTGGTCATAGCCCTGCTTGGCTAATCGCTGGAGAAATCATCATGGGTCTGGATGCTAGGCGACTTGATCCAACCCGGCAATTGACGGGGAGTACCCTTATCCTGCAGGTATAGGTCTCGCGATTTTCATTTTTTTGTGTTTCGCGCGATTTCTTGAGGCCCGTGAGTTACTCGATCGAGTGGACCTGTCACTCGATCGAGTGATGTCTGCAAAGTACTTCTGCCCATCCGTGGAGGGTTTACTCGATCGAGTGAGATGCTGTACTCGACCGAGTGATCACTCTTAACGAGATTATGCTTGTCTTTAGGGAGTCTTACTCGATCGAGTCAGATGGCATACTCAATCGAGTGGGCTGTAGCGGACCATTCCGTTGCTTACGAATTTTGTATATACTTTTGCAGGTTTGGTTGTCGGAACGCCTGTCAATCATAGAGCCTCCTCCGAGCATTCCCAACTACCGCAGCAGCCAAATTAGTTCAAGAGGGCGCCGAATAAGCTCAAGTCACCATATAAATCGAGCTTACTGGGATGAGGAGTTGGTGTTTCATGGCGGTCCTTTAATCAGGTGGACTGTCGCTTGGTGGTTCCTTTCTAAACTGACGGGGCTGGCCAAGAGGGACCAAGCTCGCTACTTGGTGATCCTGTCCCTTGACTGGACAGTTCACATTTACCCGGACCGCATCCTGAGGCAGTTCGGTTCGTCTCAGCGCATTCCTGAGACTGAACCCATTATTAGCGTCTCGCTCCAACTGACAGACGCTATGTGCGACACCTGGTTGCAGAGATGGTTCACTCGTCCTACATGGACTATTCCCAACCCTTGCCAATCCGCTTGGGTTTCTCGGGCTTATGAGAAATGGACTTTCGAGGAGTCTGAGGAAGCCCGTAAAGCTCTGAAGGTCGATGAGGCCTTCGAACTGGTCCGTCGGGAGGCGGCAAAGGAAAATAGGGGATTCTTTTATGAGGGAGAGACCCCTGCTACCTTAGTCCGATTAGAATCGGGTCTTAAGTCACATACTAAGACTCGAGCTAAAGATGTCGGTGCTAGTGGCATGCGGGGGCGGCTAAGCCCCCAGACTGATTTGGAACGGCGACTTGGGCCAAGGCTGGCGGCCCGGGACCGACTAGGTCCGCGTGACCGGCTCCCTGAGCTTGTGAGGGCCCGACTCGGGCCTATCGAGGTGGATGAGGACTCGAGTTCCAAGAAACGAGTCCGGGCTAAAGAGGTTCCTGTGGTGATTCGGGAACGCTCTCCTCCGCGTCGTCGTCAGTGGACGGCCAAGGAGGCCAAGGACAAGGGGAAGGGCAAGATGCCCTAAATACCGAGTCCTTAGTTTTTTTTATTATTTAAATATTATTATTATTATTGATTTTGGGGTGTCGCGTGCATTTTTGTTTTTGTAATTTTTTGAATTCCTGCATTTTGTAAGTTTCTCGAGTTTATCGAGGCTTTTTTTTTGTGATAATTAATAAAAGGAGTTTATTATTAAACCGTTCCTGTCTTTTCTTGATTGCACTGGTTGTGCCCTTTTGAGGGGCTGCCTACGTATCCGCAATTAGCAGAATCAAACCAAACGTAGTTCAGGCTCGGTAAATTTGCAATCTCGAATTACACCAAGACTAGTGGTTCAAGATGTTTTGTGACAGTAGAATAAATAATTCTAGCTTATTGACTTGCTTTTTATAAAAAAAAAGATTCTGATAAATTTTGCTAATGACATTGAGAAATGGCTAAGGGTAGTAACGCTTCAACTGGTCCAGGTTGGTTGGGTTGACGAACTCATTCCCGTCCAGGTCTGTTAGCATTACTGCTCCCCCTGATAGGATCTTCTTCACCAGATATGGCCCAGCCCAGTTGGGTTTGAATTTTCCCCTTGGGTCAACTGGCAGTAAGGCTCGAACAGACTTAAGGACTAAATCCCCTTCTTTAATGTTTCTGGGCCTTACCCGCTTGTTGAAGGCCCGTTGGATCCGTTTCTGGTAGATTTGGATGTTGTTGAGAGCGCGGAACCGTCGTTCGTCTAGTAGAACCAACGAATCGTACCGTGCTCGAACCCAGTCGGCTTCGGGTACTTGACTTTTGTAGACACCTACATTTTGACCGCCAAGTGTCTATAGTAGTTTCCGACAAACACCCGATGATGATCGGACGCAAACGTGCTTTAACGTACTCGGAAATGGGCTCGAAATCATGGATATTTGGCTTGGGCTTTTTAAGGACTACAAATTTCACAAAACCAACCTCAAATTCAGGCCCAGTGGGTCGTTTCGAGTCAAATAACACTAATTTGGGTCGAATCCGACACCAGGGGTAAAACCGTCTTTTAGCGACCGAGTCAAAACCCGGTCAAAGATTTTCCCAAGGCACGTGAGTCAGCCGTGACACCTCACACGGCTGATTCATACTCAAACTCTACAAAAAATCAGCTTCACAAAATAATAAACAATTCCGTTTAAGGTAGAATTCGATCTCAAGCAGGAATCCTATCCGAAAACCGATTCAAACACCCGACCGAGTGCAAACACTCGGCCGAGCAGCATACAACCAGCCGGGTTCTTTTTCTTCCTTCACAAGAAAATGGAATTCTCGTTCTTCTCAGCTTCTTACCCAAGCGGTAATTCTAGTTCAAATGCACCTCTCCTAGCCAAGGTCGGGAACTCCCTATAAATAGCCCCTTGCATACAACACTTTCAACATCAGAAATCAATCAGAAAATATCATATCACACATAGATCATCGACCAACATTCAGAATTATACACATCCATAAAACTCCTTACACTTAGCATCGAGAAACCGATATTACAAACCCGAAGGAAACCGGTCCCGATACCCGACACCCTTCACTCGTCACCTCCAAACCTAGCCACCCTAACCCGACCGACATCACTCGACGCTCCCGTGCCTAGCCACATTCCGACGAGGCCCGATCCGAGTTAACAAAAGCATGTAGGTTGAGGGTGTACTAAACCCGACTTCTCCCTTTCTTCTCCTTCCTTCTCTTCGTCCGTTTTTTTTTATGGGTCAAGAGTCGTTTTTTTTCTTTTTTTTCTAATATCGTTATTAACGAAAAACTATTTTCATAACAAACATTCTTAAAAATATGATATCGATTTTTCTATAATCGAATATTGTATCGAAAAATATTATATTAAGATCTCGACGATGTCAAAAAATCGTTACATTCTTTTTCGTTCAAAACTCTTTTCTTTTACTTTTCGTTCAAAACAAACAATTTTACAAAACCTTTTTTAAACTCATTCTAAATATCCGATATCGATTTCATAATCGAATATCGGATACGACGAATATCGAAAACATGAATCAAATACAAATTATTTCATATTTTGTACGCGATTCATCAAATTTAGCAATTTCGAACAAAAATATAAAAACCGGACAGGCCCGCACGCGAGTCGCGTCACGCCCGGACGACTCACGCACGGGCCTGAAATCCGAACCGTTTTTTTTTTTCGTTCGTTTTTTTTATTATTTATTCTACGAAACAATCTCTAAAATTTACATCTTTTCTAAAACTATTCCAAGTATTTGATATTGATTTCGTAGTCAATTATCGAATATAGCGAATATCGAAAATATTAATTCGAGTACGAATCATGCAATATTCGTACGCGATTTAATAAATCGAATTTTCAGAAAACCGCGCCCAAAATCAGCCCGACACGCGACTCGCCGGCGTCCCGGGCGAGCCGCGCGGCCGGCTGTCCCGACGCACCCTTTTCGTTCTTTTATATATTTTTTCGAACATCGTTTTTTATACAAAACAACGTCTTTTTAATGATATTTTTCAGATTTCGATTTTTCTCGATTTCGCATATTTATTTCTTGCTATTATCATTTATAAATCGATACTAACTCGTTTGTTCATCTTGTAGCAATTTCATCTTTTTTATTTCATTTGTTTTATTATACTAAAACGAATCTCACATGTTAAATTCAACTTTGACGTTAATTAATTTTTATGCATTAAACCGACTTAGCAACCCGTTCAATTCCTCACATGCTTAGGGAAACAATGTTTGCATATCATTCATCGTTCAACTAACGCGCGCATTAAAACGTCATTCGATATCCTAGTAGAGGCCGCTAATGTGCGGGCGGGGTTGGGTGTTCTTAGTGAACTTCCCAACACGTACCCTCACCCCTTACTCAGAACCGTGGTTTCCGGATGTCCGAAACCATTGGCAACGAGAGTCATTCAATATACGATTAACCGCTCTAGTCGGCATCTATATCGATATGCAAAAGGGACGAGCCCAATAAACTCTGACATCGGAAATGGGCCGTATTTTGTACACGGCCCACTACGACATAGAGTGGGCTCGAACGGTTCCGAATAACCATAAAATTCGGTGGCGACTCCGACTTCGATTTAAATTTCCATTTGACCATCTCATGGAGATTCATTCGCCTCTCCAAACCCGCGCGTGGCCGCGTCGGGGTGGACCTATGTCATGTCCACAATTTGGCGACTCCGCTGGGGATTTACTAATGAGTTAATAACCTTCGGTATGCTCAGGGTGAGACTCGAATAGAAATCGTTTGACTAGTACAATGCGCGTTTTAGTTTTACTGTTCATGCATAACCCCATTTTCCCGGGCCGGTACTGGTGACCGACGTCCCACTATACCATTGATATAGTCCAAATTGGTTATGTCAAAGATGTCCATTAGCCGATTCGTATGGGTTTTACGGCATGTCCTAATCTCAACTCGAGTTAGGGAGTCCGCCCCGATTCTAGATAGGCTATGTACACTGGTATAGACCCTTATAGACTGACCGAGACTTAGCTTAAGAGCATACATGGCGTCATTATACTGTTTCCATGACTACGTGCTACTTGATCCACATCATCTTTTTCAAAAACCGTCATTTTCAAAAGTTTGCATCTTTTTCAAAATATCCAATTTCAAAAACCCGGGCATATACCGAATTTAGGACCTACGATTTTACTCAAAATAGCCTTTTTTTCTAGCCGGTATTATGCCCGATTTAAGACTCGAAACTATTTTCGAACTTGCAAAACCGTCGCCCGGTTCGATTTCCGTTTTTTCTTTCTCTTTCGAACAAAACCGGGCCATCAACCGAATTTCTCTTCGGGCTTTCAAAAAATTCAAAATTTATGACTTTTCAAAAAAATTCAAGCCCGATGACATTTTTGCCGATTTTAAAAGTCGGTATCCTGTTTTTGATTTTCAAATTTTCGGAAATTCATCTTCGATATTCACAATTCCGAAATTCCAAAAATGCATCTTTTCAAAAATATTCAAATTTTAAAAAATCGGAAAGCTGCCGAAATTTAGACTTAAGATTTGACTCAAAACAAGCTTATTTTCTAATCGGCATGCTGCCCATTTCAAAATTCGAATTTCCGATCCACCATTCTATTTTCAAATTTTCAAAATTCAATTTCGATTTTAAAATTTTCGAGATACCATTTTCAATTTTCAAATCTTCGAGATGCCGTTTTCGATTTTCAAATCTTCGGGATCTCATCTTCAATTTTCAAATTGTCGGAAATTCCTTTTTTCGATACTCAAGTTTCAAAATTCCAAATATTCAACTTTTCAAAACCCCGGAATGCTACAGAAATTAGGATTTACGATTTGACTCAAAGTAGCCTATTTTCCAGCCGGTATTCTGCCCATTTCAAAACTCGATTTTTTTTCGAACTTTCAAAATTATGGCCCGATGCACTTTTCCGTTTTTTCGAAAAATTGGGCCATCCACCGAGACTTCTCGAATTTTCCAAAAGAATCCCTTTTTCAAAACCTTCATCTTCTTAGGACTTCCCGTATTTAGCAGTGTCAGGTCGTGTCATAAGTCGTCAAAGTCTTTAGCGTCGAAACTCCGTCGATCTTATATCACGAGTTTCCTCCCTATCCCAGTCCGCCTTATTTGACTAAGGCAAAGCCCACCTACGTAGGACATACTCCTACGAAGGTTGGCCCGTCTACACAATTATCAAGTCCAAAGTCTGGGGAATGTCTCACGTAAACCTCCTTTCAAACAGGGCCCAGCCACACAGCTGGATCCTAAAGGAGACTCACCTTTCATGAGTCACCCGTCTAGGTGTCCTTTCCGAGTCATTTCCTTTTCAGGCTTTTCCCCACTCGGGGGCTACCCTTCTGCAGAGCGATCAATCACGGTTGCTCTAAGGGTCATGTCTTACACATGTTGTCTCACGTATCCCACTTTCGAGTCACTTTAGATGTCACACCATCTGAGTCTCTAGCCTTACTCAGGGGGTTGTCCTCCACCTGAGCAGTCAGCCACGATTACCCTAGAGAGTACCCTACGTTCATCCTACACCGGCGTCCTTATGATGCCTTCTTCGAGTCGTACCCACGCTACGAATACTCGGGTCACCTAGGGTTAGGTCACCACGGTTGGTCCAACCACGCGACACGGTCAAATACGGTCGCCCCATTTTTGGACTTATCCTTGTACAGCTCGAGTCTCGTGGTCGAGTCTAGGTCACAGTCGTTACTTTGTCTGGATTAACACTTAAGTAGCCCGGTCATAGAATCTTAGTCATTCCCGCCCCCGGGCCGTACCTAGTTTGACTCTCTCTCCTGCATTTGCGCAAAACCGAGTTTAGGCGAGTTCTAACACCTGTCGTTTCCTCCGATCAGGGACCCTATGAACGAGACACTACCAAACCATAACAAATCCCGCGCCGTCGAGAAAGGGGATATCCAGGGAAGTATGCTTATGCTATCTTGCTCCATTAACAATATCTTCTCGAAAATCAGTACTGCCCTAGATAACCTAAGTTCCAGGGTAACCATCATCGAAGAGGATCTTGTAAGAACCCGATCCTGTCTAGCACAACTAGAGCGGGTAAGACAGCCTATCACCCAACTGAGCCATTTAAAGGGTGAACACTCTTACGAAACTGTCCGGTACCCTCAAGATGGCAAGACCGAGAGAGGTAACCCTCAAGTCACCTCTCCAAAAATCAAGAACCAGTCAAAGGAAAGGACATTTACCCACTTGGATATGTCCTACACCGTCGCTTTCCAGAGGTTGGTTCCGAAGGGCCTAATACTACCTATAGGACCAACAGCCGACCCACCTTTGGAAAAACGCTCCAAAGCATGGAACGACGAGCATTACTGCAAATTCCACAGAGGGAGGGGACACGATACAGAACAGTGCTGGAAACTGAAACACCTCATTCAAGACTTCCTCGATGCCGGGAAGACTCCCGTTTTGTAAACATTGTCACTTGCAAAGCCCCTCATGGACTATACAGGGCCTGATGACCAAAGCATCCAATCTACCTCTCATGCATCCAAGAGTCCGGATTTGATTTAAGTCCAAGTCTGAGTCCGGGTCTAGGATATACTATTTATTTCAACTTCAAAGTCAGAGTCATAGTCAATTGTATTCTGTCCTCTTTTTCAAAATTCAATAAAATCAGCTTTTCTATTTCTCATATATACTTTCCTTATGTGTTTCCGAGAACATGATGAACACCATCATACACTGTGAGCACACGCACGTGACTATTATAGGCACATCTATAATGACTGCAGGAAATGAGACCCGTGTTTTCCTTTTACCTACTCCATGTCTGGTATAGAAAGCCACATAACTACTCTTAGCAAGAGCGGTATCGAATCCTATGACAAATCTAGGTAATCTCCTAGTTTGGGTTAAAGACGGGAGGCAAGCACATTTCCCACAATAAACACCCATCCAATAATACTGACCAATCCCTACCTTAGGTGTTAGTCTGACCAACAAAAAAAGGGAAAAAACTGGACAAAAAAAAATCAAAAGTCCAATACAAGAAAAAACATTAGGCCAAAACAAAAAAGCAGGCCATTATAAAAAAAAAGAGGCACCCATGACCGAGGTTAAGCGGTCAATCCAAATGAAGAATCCCAAGACCGGGGCTAAGAGGTCAACCAAAAAATATTTAAAAAATCATGACCGTAGTGAAAACGATCAATTCAAAATTATCAAAATTCATACCATCAAATAAGGGAGAGATAATCGAGCTGGTCAACTAACACCACATTTAGCCTTCCCACATTACAACCCTCAAGACCTTCCCGAGACCCAGGCCAGAGACAGCCCGGAATTTTGAGGATTCAAGCTCCATAGGATACCCCTAACCATTAGGGCCAGACATGGAAATCGGATCTCGCATTATCAAAACTTATCCCGATCAAAGTTCGAGCCATTTTACTCGACTTCCCCTTTACATAACAGAATTCACAATCACCATACGCAAACCCGAGAGCAAAACTCGTCAAATCCCCCAAGACCAAAACTCGTCAAATCCCTCGAGAGCAGAACTCGTCAAATCCCCGAGAGCAAAACTCGTCAAATCCCCCGAGAGCAAAACTCGTCAAATCCCCCGAGAGAAAAACTCGTCAAATCCCCCGAGAGCAAAACTCGTCAAAATCCCCGAGAGCAAAACTCGTCAAAATCCCCGAGAGCAAAACTCATCAAATCCCCGAGAACAGAACTCGTTAAAATCCCCGAGAACAGAACTCGTTAAAATCCCCGAGAGCAGAACTCGTTAAAATCCCATCCCAATTCTTCTCATTCAAACCAGTTACCAACCCCAAACACGGGAACTCAACTTGCGGTCGGCATAGAACATGCCCAAATAGTTCACACCACCTCTGGGGGCTATCCCGGAGAACGCTCACAGTCACAGGATCAATATCCTAACCATTCTAGCCCTTTGATCAAGACATCACTGGGAATGCACCTAGCCTACACCATTGCTATGGCTGGTCACACACAAAGCCCTAATAAACTAGGCACCATAATCCACTGAACTACGTCATGGTTTGATTTCACCACACGTGAATACGTAGGCAGCCTTTCAACAGTGGCACAACCACCCACATTGACACACATTCAAAAAGCACCATCATTCCGGTCACGACACTGTCACGACACTGTCATGTTCTCGACAGTTAGCTTTGTCATTCTGGGGGCTTCTCCTAGGCAGAAGTTCTCCATCCATTCACATAATCCAAATACTTTCAAAATCTAGCCTCTTTTCTATAGTGTGTCCTAGTACTCGGCTCAGTCGAAGACGAGAATCTGTCAGGACTCGAGGCAATACCCACTTTGGAAATGTACCCTAAAATAAAAAAGGATTCAAAAGAGCACTAGTCTACAGCATTCCACTGCTAAGTCCTGCAAAAACAGTCTCATTACAGACTACTGCAATTCCCCTATAACGCATCCTTCCCATTTCGATGTACGACCATGTTGCTACTCGCCTAGGTTACGGAATAGCGCAACTTAAGAGTCTTGTCATCTTAGGTGGCCCACCTCCTTACCAAGTCACGGTCCAACCCTTAGAGAGTCCAAGTCGTGTCTGTCAACTCGTCCTGTCGCGTCCAGAGTCGTGTCTGCCGGTAGGCCTCTCTTTTCAAATTCTCATTTTAAAATTTGCAAAAACTTAGCCATTTGAAAAAAATCCTTTTCGACAAGGTCAAATTTCAGTCTAATTAAACGGCAAATTTCTTTTCCACCTCTTTCAATTTTGGAAACCTATCTCCTAGCACGTGAGTTGCTTTCAGGACTTTGATTTCAAAATGCAGCAAAAATCATTTTTACTCCCCAGCGCGAGTCATATTTGTTTCACCTACGTGTTGCATGCAAAATTTAATGTAACTTATACAGGTACAAATCACGACAGCGCAATTCACATAACTCCCCAGCGGCATTTAACAGGATGAGCCCATATATAGGCGCGCCTAAGTCTTATACGACAAGTCCAATTCCCCACGGAGTTATCATCATCAGTTCAGGTATATTTCTAGTCCATGGCCGGCGGGCCCTTCATGCAGGTCTAATGGACCTTAAGCGACCCGACCGGAAGCTACCAGGTTTTAATCCTTGATTGACCTGGTAGCTACTCTGACTTTCGCCCTGTCCAAGCCTCAGTCAGAGTGGGGGCTCTGTAGACACCTACATTTTGACCGCCAAGTGTCTATAGTAGTTTCCGACAAACACCCGATGATGATCGGACGCAAACGTGCTTTAACGTACTCGGAAATGGGCTCGAAATCATGGATATTTGGCTTGGGCTTTTTAAGGAGTACAAATTTCACAAAACCAACCCCAAATTCAGGCCCAGTGAGTCGTTTCGAGTCAAATAACACTAATTTGGGTCGAATCCGACACCAGGGGTAAAACCGTCTTTTAGCGACCGAGTCAAAACCCGGTCAAAGATTTTCCCGAGGCACGTGAGTCAGCCGTGACACCTCACATGGCTGATTCATACTCAAACTTTACAAAAAATCAGCTTCACAAAATAATAAACAATTCCGTTTAAGGTAGAATTTGATCTCAAGCAGGAATCCTATCCGAAAACCGATTCAAACACCCGACCGAGTGCAAACACTCGGCCGAGCAGCATACAACCAGCCGGGTTCTTTTTCTTCCTTCACAAGAAAACGGAATTCTCGTTCTTCTCAGCTTCTTATCCAAGCGGTAATTCTAGTTCAAATGCACCTCTCCTAGTCAAGGTCGGGAACTCCCTATAAATAGCCCCTTGCATACAACACTTTCAACATCAGAAATCAATCAGAAAATATCATATCACACATAGATCATCGACCAACATTCAGAATTTTACACATCCATAAAACTCCTTACACTAAGCATCGAGAAACCGATATTACAAACCCGAAGGAAACCGGTCCCGATACCCGACACCCTTCACCCGTCACCTCCAAACCTAGCCACCCTAACCCGACCGACTTCACTCGACGCTCCCGTGCCTAGCCACATTCCGACGAGCCCCGATCCGAGTTAACAAAAGCATGTAGGTTGAGGGTGTACTAAACCGACTTCTCCCTTTCTTCTCCTTCCTTCTCTTCGTCCGTTTTTTTTTATGGGTCAAGAGTCGTTTTTTTTCTTTTTTTTTTCTAATATCGTTATTAATGAAAAACTATTTTCATAACAAACATTCTTAAAAATATGATATCGATTTTTCTATAATCGAATATTGTATCGAAAAGAATTATATTAAGATCTCGACGATGTCAAAAAATCGTTACATTCTTTTTCGTTCAAAACTCTTTTATTTTACTTTTCGTTCAAAACAATCAATTTTACAAAACCTTTTTTAAACTCATTCTAAATATCCGATATCGATTTCATAATCGAATATCGGATACGACGAATATCGAAAACATGAATCAAATACAAATTAATTCATATTTTGTACGCGATTCATCAAATTTAGCAATTTCGAACAAAAATATAAAAACCGGACAGACCCGCACGCGAGTCGCGTCACGCCCGGATGACTCGCGCACGGGCCTGAAATCCGAACCGTTTTTTTTTTTTCGTTCGTTTTTTTTTATTATTTATTCTTCGAAACAATCTCTAAAATTTACATCTTTTCTAAAACTATTCCAATTATTTGATATTGATTTCGTAGTCAATTATCGAATATAGCGAATATCGAAAATATTAATTCGAGTACGAATCATGCAATATTCGTACGCGATTTAATAAATCGAATTTTCAGAAAACCGCGTCCAAAATCAGCCCGACACGCGACTCGCCGGCGTCCCGGGCGAGCCGCGCGGCCGGCTGTCCCGACCCACCCTTTTCGTTCTTTTTTATATTTTTTTGAACATCGTTTTTATACAAAACAACGTCTTTTTAATGATATTTTTCAGATTTCGATTTTTCTCGATTTTGCATATTTCTTTCTTGCTATTATCATTTATAAATCGATACTAACTTGTTTGTTCATCTTGTAGCAATTTTATCTTTTTTATTTCATTTGTTTTATTATACTAAAACGAATCTCACATGTTAAATTCAACTTTGACGTTAGTTAATTTTTATGCATTAAACCGACTTAGCAACCCGTTCAATTCCTCACATGCTTAGGGAAACAATGTTTGCATATCATTCATCGTTCAACTAACGCGCGCATTAAAACGTCATTCGATATCCTAGTAGAGGCCGCTAATGTGTGGGCGGGGTTGGGTGTTCTTAGTGAACTTCCCAACACGTACCCTCACCCCTTACTCAGAACCGTGGTTTCCGGATGTCCGAAACCATTGGCAACGAGAGTCATTCAATATACGATTAACCGCTCTGGTGGGCATCTATATCGATATGCAAAAGGGACGAGCCCAATAAACTCTGACATCAGAAATGGGCCGTATTTTGTACACGGCCCACTACGACATAGAGTGGGCTCGAACGGTTCCGAATAACCATAAAATTCAGTGGCGACTCCGACTTCGATTTAAATTTCCATTTGACCATCTCATGGAGATTCATTCGCCTCCCAAAACCCGCGCGTGGCCGCGTCGGGGTGGACCTATGTCATGTCCACAACTTTCTAACAGGATTCTGAGGGACGGTACCTCTAATTGAACTGGTTGGACCGCCTCCATCCCATAAGTCAGGTAATATGGTGTCACTCCGGTTGCGGTGCGAATTGATGTCCGGTACCCCCATAGGGCAAAAGGTATTTTGTCGGGCCAATCCCGATAATTATCAACCATCTTTTTGAGTATGGTGACAATCGTTTTATTAGCCGCCTCTACCGCCCCATTCGTTTGGGGACGGTAGGGCGAGGACGTGTGCCTTTGGATTTTATATTTAGTCAGCAGGGCTGCGGTCTCAGCTTGGAAATGAGTCCCGTGATCACTGATGAATTCATGCGGGATTCCATACCGACATATTATCTTGTTTTGGATAAATTTGGCGACATGTTTAGCATTGAGGATGCGATATGATTCAGCTTCGAGCAACTTGGTGAAGTAGTCGATAGCTACTAAAATGAAACAGTGTCCGCCAGTACCGGAGGGATTTACCTTCCCGATTATGTCGATACCCCATGTCGAGAACGGCCAAGGCGACGTCATGGTATAGAGTAAAGATGACGGCATATGTTGCACATTGCCGAAGATTTGACAGTTATGACAATGTTTCACATATAATTGGCAGTCGGCTTCCATGGTATTACAGTAATACCCGAGCCTCATGATTTTTCGGACCAACATGTGAGCATTCATATGTGGGCCGTTTTCACCATCATGTACTTCGGCCATTACTTTTCGGCCTTATATTTATCAACACAAAGGAGAAGAGCCCCTTGCGCCGTCTTTTTGTACAGTTGCCCGTCATCAGTACGGATGAACTGGGTGGCTAGCCTCCGTAAGGCTTTCTTGGCTCGACCGTCAGTGCCGGGAGGATACTCTCCGTTTGTCAGGTATTTTAATATAGCCTGGTACCAAGGTTCGGGATCAGTGATCTCGATGTCTTCGATGTCATGGATGTATGCCGGCTCGGACCGTCTTTCGACGCAAATTGGCATACTGGTCACGTGGTCGGGAATGTTCAGTAAAGATGCCAATTTTGAGAGTGCATCTGCAAACTGATTTTCTTCCCGAGGCAAGTATATATACTCCACCTTTTGGAATTGCTTCTCGAGATCCCTTACTCGTGCCTGGTAGGCCACGAGATTAGCATTCCGAGTCTTCCATTTTTGGAGTGCTTGGTTAATGACCAAGGATGAGTTGCCATGTACCCGGAGATTTGTGATCCCCAGATTGGCGGCGGCTTGTAGCCCGTAAATGCATGCTTCGTATTCTGCTGCATTATTGGTAACATCAAAGTCCAGTTTGATGGAGTTGGGAGTATGCTCCCCTCTCGGCGAGATTAGGAGGATTCCGACTCCGAACCCTCGAAAATTAGATGCTCCATCGAAGTATAAATCCCATGTTTCAGCATCAGTATGGAAAATATCTTCGTCTGGGAAGGACCAGGTGTCGGTGTGTCCTTCTTCGGTTACCGTGCTGTCGGCGAGGAATTAAGCTACTATTTGCCCTTTAATAGCCTTTAATGGTACAAATTTCAGGTCGAACTCTGCCAGCATTAGATTCCATCTTGAAATCCGGCCATTGAGAATGGGCTTTTCGAAGAGGTATTTGATTGGGTCCATCTTGGATAGAACATGGACCTCGTAGCTAAGCATATAGTGTCGGAGCTTCTTAGTGGCCCAGACTAGAGCCAAACACGTCTTTTCGAGCATGGTATATTTGCACTCATACTCTAAAAACTTCTTGCTGATGTAATAAATGGCTCGTTCTTTGGAGTCGACCGTCTGAGCCAGCATAGCCCCCATGGCTGTCTCGGTCGTTGTTAGGTATAACGACAGAGGCAAACCGGGTTGAGGTGGCATCAAAACTGGCGGAGCAGACAGTATTTCCTTGATCTTGTCGAAAGCAGCTTGGCACTTGTCGTCCCATAGTATCCGTTCCCCTATTTTCAGTTTCTTGAAAATTGGTTCACACACCATGGTTAGTTTGGAAATGAATCGACTAATATACTGGACTTTTCCGAGAAATCTCCTTATTTCTTTTTCGGTCTTAGGAGCTTGCATCTCGTTAATGGCTTTGATTTTAGCTGGGTCAACCTCGATACCTCGTTGGCTAACGATATGACCCAGTAATTTGCCTGACGTTACCCCAAAACTGCACTTTTGAGGATTTAGTCTCATGTTGTATTTGCGCAATCGGGTGAAGAATTTCCTCAGGGCGGTGATGTGACCGTCCCGTTCTTTGGACTTGACGATCATGTCGTCCACATAAACCTCTACCTCTTTATGCATCATGTCGTGTAGTAAAGTGTTAGCGGTCCTTTGTTATGTGGCCTCGGCATTAATGAGGCCAAATGGCATGACGGTATAGCAGTAAGTACCCCAAGGTGTAGTGAAGGTAGTCTTACTCATGTCTTCTTCCGCCATCTTGATTTGATTATATCCGCCATACCCGTCCATGAATGATAGAAGGGCATGATCGGCCGTGTTATCCACCAGTATATCTATGTGTGGTAACGGAAAATCATCCTTCGGGCTTGCCTTGTTAAGATCCCGAAAATCTACGCATACCCGCACCTTACCGTCCTTTTTAGGAACCGGCACGATGTTTGCAACCCAGTCCGGATACTCGGACACTTGTATGAAGCCGACTTTGAACTGTTTGTCGACTTCTTCTTTTACTTTGAGAGACCATTCGGGCCTCATTCGACGAAGCTTCTGCTTGACCGGTTTGCACCCGTCTTTGATAGGTATGCGGTGCTCGGCTATTTCCCGGTCTATCCCCGACATGTCCTTGTAGGACCATGCGAAGACATCTTTGAATTCTTGGAGGAGGTTTATGAACTGTTGTTTCTCCTCGGGATCTAAAGATAACCCTATCTTAAGTATCTGAGGCTCTAAGGTTGTTCCCACGTTTATGGACTCGGTTTCTTCAATTACCGGATTCCGGGATTCCCTTTGCTCTAGTTGCTCGATCAGATGTGGAGGTAAGGGTACCCGTTCGTCGGATTTCTCAATGTCATAACATAAAACATTTTTGAAAGCAGAATTTAAAAGAGACAAGTCGTAAGCAGATCGGTTGTTATTATTGATTGAAAATTTGGAAAACAGCTCAAAGAGAGCAGCCATCTGATCATTGGACAGTGGCGGGATCTGTAAGGCACTCGGGACAGACCCCGAAGTGCCAGCAGCAGGAATGATAGAAGGGAGAAGGGTTATAGGAGTGACTCTAGCACCGAATTTCTTAGACTCGACCTCAGACTCTGACTCAGACTCCGACTCAGACTCGGACTCAGACTCAGGCATGTCTCCCTCTCCGATGACCATCTTGTAGATCTTTCCTTGACTGTCAGTCCACTTGACAGTCTTCCTCCAGGCCCTGTTTCCCGTCTCGGAGCCAACATCCGAGATCAGCTTGGTCGGGTCAAACCTGTTGCTGCGGAGACTCAGGTTGACTAGGTCTTCTTTTGGAGTCGGGGTTATGGTGTCTTCCCCGAAGAGCAGCCCCAGCGCGGGCTCAGCATCATCAGCTTCATCAGACTGGATGAGGGCGAACACCTCATCCGGGATGTAGTTGCAATCCCGGGCCGAGTGGGTCTCGAGGTGCGTAGCATTGGGTTGGTATAGTCCAACCTGGATAGCCTCGAATACGGGTGTGACAAAGTAGTCGGCCAACCGTGGGCTATAAGGGCTCAAGTGGACACCCTTCATGATGTTGCAGGCTTTTTCGATTCCTGCTCGGACAACGTTGCCCGGAGTGGCGGCATAGCCAAGGCCGAAGTGAGAGTCTTCGTCCTTAAGGACCTCGATGATCTTCCCAGCCGGAAGGTCGGGTCGAGAGGTAGCCCCCGGAAGGTACCCTAAGTTCTGGAGCATTGTGTCAATGCTCGTGGTGAAGTAAGGCCTAAAAAGGTAGTCCTCCTCGATCATACCCACAAAGTCGAACCCCAGAGGTCCGTGCGGCCCGTGGCGTTACAGCTAGCCACGGTCATTGGGGCTGCCTCCAAAGTAATAACATTGTCGAGCAGAGGCACCTTGATCTTACGGTGGAGGGTGGAAGACACAGCTTTGACCGCGTGGATCCATGGCCTTCCTAGGAGCAAGTTGAAAGATGAGGTGACATCGATCACCTGGAATTCAAGCTCTTTTTCTATCGGGCCCGTGATGATGGTTAGCTTCACGGCCCCAGATACCGTCTTCGGGCTCCCATCAAAGGCTTGGATGGTTTGAGCCGTCGGGACATAATCTGCCTTGGTGATCCCGAGGGCTTTGGCGGTCCTTAAGGGAAGGACGTTCACGGCTGACCGTCATCAACCAAGGTCATGGGGAGGTATTTTCCTCGGCAGATCACTGTAATGTAGAGGGCCAGATTATGAGCGGCCCCGAATGGTGGCAGGTCGGCTTCAGAGAAAGTGATCATTGGGCCTCCTTCCTTGCTTTTGCCCTTCAAGTGGGGCAGGACTGTGGCTACCATTTCAGCAGGGGTAGCCAAAGAGTCGATCTTAACTTGATCGAGAGCCTTAGTGAGTGCTTCTCGATGTTCTTGTTAGCTAACCAAGAGTTGCCATATAGTGAGGTCAACTCGGGTCTTCTTCAGTTGCTTCACAATAGCCGTTTCAGCGGTAGGCTATTCAGGGGCGACTTCCATCCCGAGTGAATCGGTGATGGTTGTCGGGATGGGGGTGTCCCTTGTGCTTGTGGCTAGATAGGGACGACCAAGGTGGTTGCTGGCTAGGACTCGATTTTTGGCCTCGCGAATCTGTTCAGGGTTGATGGGAACGGTTTCCCCCTTAGCGAGGTAAACATCATCTTCGTCGTCAAACCAGATCCCGTTCACTTGCGGGATGAATGGAGAGATAAGGTGAGAGCAATTAATCACCTCCCCGGCAAAGATGGCATGGGAGCTGAAAGGGTTCTCCTTGTTGCTTGGTTTTTCTCCGGGTAGCGGGATTTTACCGCTTTCGATCAAGTCCTGGATCAGGTGCTTCAGCTTCCAGCACTTTTCGGTATCATGCCCATTGCCCCAGTGGTATTGGCAATAGGCCTGAGCATTGTAGTTCTTGGAGTGTCGCTCGACCGGAACTTCAGGAGTTGGTCTTATCGGTTGGATTAGGCCTTTGGAGGACAGCCTTTGTAAGGCATAAGTGTAGGTGGTACCTATATCAGTGAAGACCCGAGGTGGGGTGTTCTTCTTGGACAGGGCATCTAGTAGATTAACCGCGTCAAAAACGCTACGAGTTGCAGCTTGGGGCTTAGTGGTGGAGGAAGAAGCCCCTTGGTATGCTTTGCTAGCGGCCTTAGTGAGGCCTTCTAGTCTCAGATCGTCTTCGATCCTCATACCCATTTCAGTAAGGGTGGTGAAATTGGGTATGACAGCGTACCGGAGGTGAACCCGGTAGGAGGGGAGGAGGTTCTTAACAAAAGCCTCCACCAAAGTCTTCTCATTGGGCTTGTCGACCAGTTTCACGCTCTCGGCCCTCCAGCGTTGAAGGTATTTAGTAAAAACTTCCTTCGGCTCTTGGGCCATAACCTCCAGAGATCGCATTGCGGTTTGGATCTCGGTGTTGTCAGCATAGTTCCGAGCGAACTCGGTAGCCACATCATCCCATGTAGGGTATTTTTTCGGGTCTAGCCTGTAGTACCAGGCCCGTGGGTGCTTCGCAAGAGATGCAACAAAGAGGTTCTTTAACATGGACGAATCCACTCCCTTGATGGCCATGAATTCCTTGAAGGCCCGCACATGTAGTAACGGGTCTTCAGTTCCCTCAAACATGGGCAAACCTGTGAGGTTCAGGTTTGCGGGCAGCTTGTCACTCAACGGGTTGTAATCTCGACTATTCTCCCGATGAATGTTGTTACTCCCAGCCAAATGGACTTGTTCCTCTAGCCGGCGCACCGCGCTGACTAGTTCAGCTAGAGGCTCAGTAGCCTCAACATTAGGAGCCCTTTGCTCCACTGTAGCTAGGCGAGCAACAATGGCCACTTGGCCAGCCCTCATTTCGGTCAGTTGGGCTTCGATATCGGTTTGCTTTGCGACCATGGCATCCAGAGAGGTTTGCAGGCTGTTCAAAGTAGCCATCCTTCGAGCGTGTCTAGTTGCCGGCGGCCAGTCTGTAAGAACACCGCGTAATCAGAAACCGAACCCAGATCTTGGAAAAAGAAAGTAAATCCCGAGCGACACTAGAAAGGAAGACTAAAGACTCGAGAAAGACATCTAGACGGATGACTCGATGGGTGGTATAGCTTCCTTAGGATTTTGGCTTTGTGGGCCTAATCCCGTTCGAAGGAAGGTCCACGTGAGACTTTTCCCCAGCCTTTTGACTCGAGTGTATGGACGGACTTTCCTTTGTAGGGGTATGCCCTACGCGAGTTGGTCGTGCCTTGACAGATAAGGCGGACTCGGGAAAGGGGGGAAACTCGCGATATAGGATCGGCGGAGTTTCGACGCTATGAACCTTCGACATACTATGCAAAGACCCGACATACGGCTATACGGTAGGTCCTATAATAAGGAAGGTTTGTTAGGAAGGTTGAATGCTTGAAAATATAAAGTGGATGAATTTCCGAGAGTTTGAAAATTGAAGATGGAATTTCGTAAACCAAGATTAGAATTTTGAAAATTCAGAAAATCGGAATGGTGTCGGAAATTCGAGAATTAAAGCGGACGGCATGTCGACTAAAGAAAAGGATATTTTGAGTCAAATCGTTGATCCTAAATTTCGGCGGCATTCCGAGTTTTGAAAATTGGATATTTTGAAAAGACGGGTCACGAAACGGACAGTATTTCGGGTTTTTCAAAATTTGGTATTTTTGGAAAGATGCACTTTTTTTGAAATGACGTTTTTTTTTGAAAAATGACACGGAAACCAAGTAGCACGTAGTCAAACAAGCATTATAACGACGCTTATGTATGCTTTACACTAAGTCTCGGTCGATCAAAATAGGGTCTATACCAACAACGATAGCATTCTCGCGAAACGGGACGGACTCCCTAAGCCGAATTGGACTTAGGACCTGCCGTAAAACCCCGGCGAGTTCTGCCATCGAAGTCTTTAGTGCACCCATGTAGGAATGCACCGTGGTATAGTGGGACGTCGGTCACAAGTAACCGGCCCGGGCAAAAATGGGTTATGCATGAATCATTAAACTAATGCGCGCACACTAATATTCGAACGATTTCTCTTCGAGTCTCACCCTAGGAACCCCGATGACATGTGGTACATCAGGTATCCCCAGCGGAGTCGCCAAATTGTGGACATGACGTAGGTCCACCCCGACGCGGCCACGCGCGGGTTTGGGTAGGCGAATGAATCTCGTAGTGAGATTGTTCTCGGGTTCGAAATTTAAGTCAAAATGGAGTCGCCACCGAATTTTGTGGTTATTCGGAACCATACGAGCCCACTCTATGTCGTCATGGGCTGTACACAAAGTATGGCCCACTTCGATTTCAGAGTTTATTGGGCTCGTCCCTTTGCATTGCAATATCGATACCGTTTAAACCGGCTTTCGTATATAGAATGACTCTCGTGCACCAATGGTTTCGGGCATTCGGAAACCAAGGTTCTGAGTAAGGGGTGAGGGTACGTGTTGGGAAGCCCACTAAGGACACCCAACCCCGCCCGCACATGGCGGCCTCTACTAAGACATCGTTCGTGTTCGTGTGCGCGCGCTAGTAAAACGATTAAATGATATGCAAACAGCGTTTTCGAGCTAAACATGTGAATTTTGCGTTAACTACGTCATTTAATGCATCTTGAATATGGTCGGAGTAATTTAGCACGCGAGGTTCATTTATAAAGTGATAAGCAAATAAATAAACAAAACTCGAAAGTAAATAACGTACAAGTTACACGGGTGGAAATACAACCCGGCCAATACAAAAATTGCAAATGATATACAAACGGAATAATAAATAATAAAAAGATAGGAACGGACTCGTATGTAAACTTGACAGTGAATTATGTAGATGGACGAACCCCGATTAAATACACATTGCATTGTGTATTAAACGAAGGACGGAGACATAGGACCTAAGCGTGACGCTAGCCCGACCCTATGCCTCGATGCCTTGTCCCGACCTATCATGTCGAAAAATCGATCAAAGTCGTTAAAGTGTCGTGATATGAATGGGTTTTGAAAAATGGGTTCACGTGATTGCCTTTACACGTGTCGACTAAAAGTCATAAAAAAGACGAGGCTTAAATGTTGCATTTAAGTTCTCGGTTTTCTGGGCTACAGGACGCACTCGGTCGAGTCATGGTCTGACTCGGTCGAGTGTGTCCTCGAAAAGGGGTCTGCCCAGGTTTATGGACGCTACTCGATCGAGTAGCCTACGTACTCGGTCGAGTAGCCCCTATACGAGTACCAACTCGCGTCGTTTTTTGGTTTAAAATCGATGGTCGGCCAAATCAAATACAAATATCGCACGATTCGTATTTAACTTGGCTTCCGGTGTTACAATCGCGTATGCATGCGATTATAATACCGTTATCGGAGATTTATGAAAATGCCTTTGCTAAATTAGAAATTTTGTATTAGTGACGAAATTGTGTCCCTCTACGTTACGACATCAAAACTAACCCTTTCGGATTATGTGATGTCGGTTTTCGTGTCAACGGGTTCCGTACTAATAAAAATGGGATCAAATGCGTTCAACTATTATTAATCGCGATCACGTCACGCCCTTGAGTACATTGGGGCGGGGCTCCTCGAAAGGGCTCTACCTCCGTCGTTGCTCGTAAAGGGATTAGACGGACTTTAGGCGATAACTATAGTCAAACGTTTTAAAACCGGATTTTAATACTAGTATATATATACACGGTATGATAATGTTAGTAACGAAAATGTAAAAGTTAGTATACGGGAAATAAATGTTAGAGTTATGTTAGAGTTAATGTTAGGATACTAGTATAGTTATTATATAAACGATATAAAAACGAAATAAAAAATAAAGTAACAAGGATCGAAATGGGGTTTAGGACACCCTCAACATACATGCTTAGTAGGGACCTCGGAAATGGACTCGTAAATAGTGACGGGACGTCGGAGTATCGAGGATGCATGCAAGTTATGGTGTGTGTGTGTGTGGATGATTCGTCGTTTTTCGAGGGACAAAGGGCTCGGTTTTTGTGTGTAGTGCTTAGGGTTACTAAGGCTTGTAGTGTAGGTGAATTATGGTGGGAATGTAGGGTAAAATGTAGGTTGAATGTAGGTGAAAAAACTGTGTAAATGAGTGGGGGTCGTGGGGTATTTATAGAGTTTACCCCACGACCTAGGGTCACTCGATCGAGTGGCCCTAGTGCACTCGGTCGAGTGCCCTAGAAAATGGGCCTGATCCGGAAAATGACGATCCACTCGACCGAGTGGGTCAATCCACTCGATCGAGTGGGTCAAGCAAATCGAGACAAAATAGGAAAGAATTGATTTTGTTGTTTTGATTGATTTTTTGAATTTAGATTTGTGCGCCAGCTGAACTTGGCTGATTTATGAGACGGTTTCGTCTTTGACCGGGTTTTGACCCGGTCGCCAAAAGACGGGTTTTATTTTTGGTGTCGGTTTTGGCCCAAATTAGTCTTATTTTTCTCGAAACGACCCACTGAGCCTGAATTTGAGGTCTGTTTTGAGAGATTTGCACTCCGCTAAAAGTCCATGTCGGATATTATTGATTCCGAGCCCAAATCCGAGTATACCAAGTCACGTTTGCGTCCGATCATCATCGGGTGCTTGTCGGGAACTGCTATAGACACTAGTAGGCAAAATGCGGGTGTCTACAGAAGGAAAGGTAATCTATTATGATGCAATTCTAGAAATTATTGAGCTTAGTTATTCGTCAATATTTAACATAGTGTTGTTTCGTTGTGAGTGGTATCAACCAGAGAAAGATGAACACAGGATGACTTGTGTCAATGTGAACAAGTTATGTTCTGTGGATGATCCATTTGTCATACCATCCCAGGTTCACCAAGTCTTTTATGTTGCGGATCCTATCATAGAGGGACTTCAATATGTAATGACTAAAGTTCCAAGAGATGTCTGTGATGATGGTGATGACCCAATTGACCCAAGTTCATACTGGCAGGAACTTGATGACCCTATGCTTCATTCTAAGTTGCCCTTTCTGATGAAGAAAAACATACTATCCAGAGAAGATATAGAACCTGCTATCATTGATGCAAATACTATGTTATCAAATGTTAATGACATGTGTCACTTTAGCGAATCTAATTCCGATTGCGATGACACTATATGGGATTGGATGGAAGTGGATGAAGATCATGTTGACGAGGAATGAGGAGTCGTGTTACTAATTATGTTTGCGAACTAATTATCATATAATTTGTAGATCTTTCCACTGGTTTATTGTTTCATTTTGAACAATCGCGTACTGATTAATCGTTTAATGGCTTTTTTGATGTTGCTACTTGCTGTTAATTGGTGCCGAATACACTGATATACTCTAATGTTTCCTTAATTTTTTTGTTGTATGAAACCAAGTCGCTGAAGATGAGCATTAGTTGATGCTAATTTCTGTTAATTGCTGATGTTGTTAATTGTTGCTGGTGCTGTTAACTGTCGTTGATTCATGCTGCTGTCAATAATTGCTGCTGTTGTCGTTAATTACTGTCAAGTGCTGTAAAGTGCTGTAAAATGTTGTTGTTTGTTGCTGTAAACTGCTGTAAATTGCTGTAAACTGATGTAAAATGCTGCTGTTTGTTGCTGTAAACTGCTACAAATTGCTGTAAACTGCTGTATATTGCTGAAAATGCTGCTGTTTGTTGATAATTGTTGTTGTTTGTTGCTGCAAACTGCTGTAAATTGCTGTAAAATGCTGTTGTTTGTTGATAATTGTTGTTGTTTGTTGCTGTAAAATGCTAATAATTGCTGTAAAATGCTAGTAATTGCTGTTGTTCGTTGCTGTCAACTGCTGTTGTTTGTCGTTAATTGTTGTCAGTTGCTACTGTTGTTGTTAATTGCTGATGTTGGAGTGACGACAAAGACTGAAGACGGTAGATCAAATAGGAAGATTGAAGATAGCGAACTGAAAACTAAAGCAACTGTTTGCAGCTGTGTTGAATTGACAGACTGAATTGAAGACTAATTTTATTCTTATGCTTATAGATCAAAGAAGAGGAATGGGAGATAAGAGACATGATATCAATGAGTATGAAAGACTCCAAAATGAAAGGATTGCACAACATAAGACAAGACTTCAGGAGTCTGGGGTACTTAACCTCGCTAGAAAAGTGACAAGTATGATGGACACTAACAAGAACGACAAGAGAAAAGCAAAAGAGAAAAGTAATGGTACCGAGAAAGACATTGCTTACACTCCAAATTATAATAGCAACGATGACAATGAGGAACTTGATCCTTTAAACTTTGAGATTGTTTCTAAAAAGGTTCTGTTATATTTTCTAACTTTTTATTATCTTATCATAATATTTTTTTTTGATAAATGTTTGAAAAAAACACACACACACACACACACATATATATAATTGTTAACTGGTTTATAACCCGCACAAATGTGCGGCATATCGCTTATCAATATTTATAAGAGGATTTTTTGATTTGATAATCGTATTAAATAATAAAGTTTTTATATAATGTTTATAAAATATACCTACGTTTAATATTAATTTGTTAAAAATGATATATCAATGATTGTAATTACATGTGAAACTTAGGAGTATAAATGATTCTCCTTGAAGAAAATATAAACATGAATGTATTTGCATGGTTTTAAATAATGATATTATTCATAACAAAAAAAATTAAAATTAAAATATTACTGTAATGATGTATTAAACTGTAACGATGTGTTAAACCTGAAATATATGTTATTAATATTAGTATTAAAAAAGAGGTTAAAAAGGGGAACTTACTCTTTTAGTTAACATAATTGATTAATTACTACTCCATATTTTAATTAAATTAAGTCAAATAATACCTAAATAAATATTTTCATTTTTTCTCTTCTATATTTTTCAATTTTTTGATTTATCATAAAATTTAATTTGTATAAAAAGAAATTTTGTAAATATGATTTAATTGTTAATTTGTATCATTAATGATTTGTTTTCATAATTAAAAATTAAAGTTTTTGGAGGGAAAACTTTTAACCTAAGCTCGCCGCCTAAGCAACCTCTATTCTCTTAGTAGTAATGAGGATGAAAAACAACTCTAACTAAATGCATAATTTTTTGGTGACTATACAGGTCATTCACTCCGGTGGTCGATGACAAGTGCGATCTAGTCCACTTAAATCAATGAAACATAACTCTAACTCAGCCACAAAAAAAGTCAACGACGGTCTCATTCTGAGAGAGTGCTCGATGGAGATGCAGGGAGAGTAAGTATGGCAGACATTCTCTTGCGTAAGAAACAATTGCGTGGAGGTGACAAAAGAGATAAACGTTGTTACTAGATCATATTCTACAAGGTCACAAGGTTCGTATATACGGTTTTTCAAAAAAAAAATCTCAACTAGCTTAGTATTGTATTAATCCACTTTTATTAAATTTATTGTCGAAGTACTTGAAGATGATCGCAATGCCCTTGATTACTTAAAAGAGTGTGGATTAGTGGATGACGACGATGACATGGCCGGAACTGATGACGAGAATCCAGACGGATATGGTGACCAAGAAACTTCTGATAAGGAGGATGAACAAGTGGACTTACATAGTCAAGATCTCGAACTACAAGGTATTGGTATAATTTCTTCATAGTTTATATTTTATTACAATTGTCGACATTTTAGATGATCATTACTCTAATTCAATATGTCAAATTCAGTTACCACGAAAGTGAAAAGAAGAGGACCGACCATGATGCATCATGTGCACACAAGGAAAGAGGAAGATCGCATATCGATAATTCTTAACAAGTTTGGGCAGCCCGTTGGCCCTATAACCGTTAAAGTTGACTGGGTAGCCGAGTTTTCTCGCTTCTTAGGTACAATTGCTCACGATTACAGTTATGCCTCTTTAATTATTGAAGATTGGATAAAAGTGCCTAATAAAGAGAAAATTTGGGAATATGTTTTGGTATGTCTTTCTTAGAAACCTTTTTGTTACTTGCTTCTTTGTCTAATTACGAGATCCCGGCACACAACTACATAATTAATTTTTTCTCGCAGACGAAGTATATAGTCCCACCCGAAGGTAAGCAGTGGGTGATGAAGACTATAGGATCTGCTTGGAGAGTTCACAAAAGCCGCTTCAAAAAAACATTACTACTCATACACAAATGACAAGACTAGATGGAAAAACAGGTCGAAGACGGTTCCGGAATAAGATTTTACGAAACTGCTTTTGAAGTGGAAGAAGAAAACTGAGCATGTTTTGTTTACGATTTACAACTTATTCTTTGTTTAAGCAAAAAGTATTAAACCTACATTTTATAAATAGAATATTTATACATTAAATGTATATATAGATGCGGTGCACGCGTAACAAGAACCACCGCCTATCACAGAGGAACATGCACACCGTTCGTCCAAAGAGCTTCGTAGTAGTTCGCGAGAAAATAGTAATTGATCGTACTAAAAACAAACCGTTTGTAGTTTAAATACATGTTTAATTATGATTCATTGAACAAGTTGACGCCATCTTATTATTATCTCATCTTATATCTTATTTGGTATCACAGACAAATGAACATCCAAAAAAGGAAGCGCCTTCTTTAGTTCAAATGTTTGAGCTAACACGTAGAAGGACCGAGGGGAGGCAATATAATGATTCATATATTGATACTGCCAAAAAAAGTTGTAAGTTATTTGAGATTTTTTTAAAATTTACTTGAATATTTTTTCACAATAGTTACAATGTCTCATTTTTTTAAATCTTTATCGTAGGAGGATATGAAGAACTATGTCTCACCAGATGATGGAAGTGGCCCTACAGATGCTTATTTAGGAGTTATGGGTAAGGGGTATGATTGGCTTGTAGGTTATATGGTAGAGGTGTTACTAATAAAAAACTGAAAGCAATAAATGGAGACACGACGTCTTATGTGGTGCCCGGAGAGATTATGGAGTCCCTCAAAGCTAGTTTAATTGAGGACTTAAGAAAAGATATGGATTCTGAAATTGTTGTTAAACTAAATGAGGCACAAAGACAAATGGAGGCAGAACATTTAAAAAAGAAGGCAGAATTAGAAAACTGTCAAAGAGAGCTTGATCTCGAAAGGGAGTACTGACTGACGATATTTTGCATAAAATTCTTGGAAAGATACCTCCAGAAATTGCAAAACAGTACTTATGTTAGAGGTATGTATTTTTTATCCTTTGTTTTTTTAAGTTTAAAATATTGTGGCATTATAACTATTGTTATTTACTCTTTTTTTCTTGTCACAGATCACCTTCTAGGTCACGTATGAATTCAACAGTAGCTGCATAAATTTGGATCCACTGAAGACTTGTACATGTTTGACGTTTATTTGTTTTTGTATTCAAACAATGTTTTGATTTCTGTTAGCTCTACATTTTTTCAATAACATGTCATACGGAACATGAATATTGATTTTTGGATATTAATGAACATCTGTTTGTGGATCAATTAATTAGTATTTTTTGGATCAAACGTATACGTGGATAATTTTTATAATGATTAAAAGCACGTGGGAAAAAAATTAAAACAAATGTATATTATATATTTTCAATCAGGAATGTTGCGTTACAATTAGATTAGTGTTGCCTTTAACATTGTTGGATATGTTGCATTAACACCAAAATAATGTTGCCTTTATGTTTCATTTAGACAAACAAATGTTGCATAAACTTGAAATAAGTGTTGCAAAATTGTGGAGGGAAAGGGGGAAAAATGTTGCATATTTATATTTAAAAGTGTTGCAATAGTTACTCGGTATATGTGTTGCATTAGGGTATCATTGCAACATTTTTTAAAAATGTTGCATTTGAGTAGAAAATGTTGCACAAAGTGTTGCATTAGGCTATTGCAACGGAGTTTTAAGCAGCACGGTTAAAAGTGTTGCATAAACCATAAAGCAACATTTTAGAGCTCATGTGCAACATTTTTTCTGCGTTGCAATAGACCCTTATTGTAGTAGTGAGATCTTCTTCCAGAATCATAGAGTCCATGAAAAACATCACCCACCTCCCCCTGCCCTGAGAGATGGAAGGCAGCCTGCGTCAACCTGTATCGTAACCCTTTCATATACATTTACGTCACCAGTTTGTTTGATCACGGAAAATTCTTTAGAATTACGGAGATCCAATTTTCTTCCTCTTAGATCATCCCAGCTTCCGATCGTATTAACTTCATTTTCAGTTGATGTCGCATTGGAAGCTGCGTGGTCGTCTTTGAGTTTGGTACAAGCCGTAAGGTGAATCTGCAACTCTGAACATGAGGCCTCATATCTTTTCCAAAGCCCACAAATGGAATTGCTCCATCTACCAAAGATGATTTCATTTCTGAAAGCCAGATGGAATAAAGCATATTCAAGAAATGCAGAATTCCGATGTTAGTTTTGTCAGATTTACCGAGGAAGACAATCCACCCCAAGATCCAATCTTCGATAGTTAGAATTGAAGCCGACTCAATCCTGATACCAATCGAACAAGAAGCCCATAATCTAGCCGAGATGGGGCAATCTTTGAACAAATGTTCAAGTGTTTCAGGTTCTTCCTTGGATGTTATAAAGGCAGTATTAGCACAAAGAACGCAAAAAAAGGTCCCGACATCTTTCTTTTACTCCTTTCCTTACCCGTCGGTAAAGCTGCTGAAATAAGTTTCCATAAGAAAGTTTTCCACACTTGAGGGCCCGACAAGTTCCAAAGAGTTTTTTTCTCAAAGAAATCAAGGAATCTTTTTATTTCCACCGAAGCTCTTTCCCTATGGGAATCAAATCTATGGTCCTTGGAATTCCCTTCTCTGTAGCCACTTTTAACATTATATATACCATCCATCGTCTTTTTCCAAATGGGTTTACTGTCAAATTGAACTTTAAGGATGTGTATAGCTAAAATTCTACTACTCCACTCCCAACTAAAAACCCTATCCAATTTTTCCCAATTCCAAGAACTGTTCGGTTGAATGAAGTCTAATAGGGACCAAGCTTTTCCTTCTTCATTAACAAGACAATTGATACCTGTTTTAGGTACCGGGATACATCCCTGGACCCATTTATCCTGGAATATATTAATAGTCTTCATATTTTCTTCTGTAAAATTGCCCAAGCTCCAGGAAAGGCCACTGTCAATAATCTCACTTCTCCAAATAATGTCCTTCCAACAAGAAGTTGAGGTGTAATGCCCATTATATCGACGATTCAGCATCCATTCCTTAATAGACCCAAATTTACCTTCAAACACCCTACAGAATAACGAATCCTCCTTACTAATAAGTTTCCAGGCAAGTTTAGCTAGAAGTGCTTGGTTAACATGAGTCACATTCCTGATTCCTAGTCCCCCTTCTGATTTAGGCAGAGATAGAAATCTCGTTGCCCTCCAGTACACTGTTCCACGTGCCCTTGTACCAGCCCACCAAAACTATGCTAATAAAGAGTTAATCTTATTAGCAACACTTACCGGCATTTTAAACACCGATAGAAAGAAACTGGAAAGATTGTGATTAGTCTAGTTTAGTAGGGATTAATAAAGGTCACTTATTTGACTATTTTGTAGATTTCGGTGTGTTTTGACGGATTATTGTGTGCATGTCGTAATTGATGGGTTAATATAATAAAATGTGTAATTAGGTGGATTAAAGGGTGAAAAGTAATATGGGTTATAATTGAAATGTTTATTGGGTTAAAGTGTCAACAATCCTTTGGAAGTGAAGACAAATAAAGCCCAAAGTGAAAGTGGAAGCCCAGACCAAGTAGAAGGAAGAAGTGGAGAATTTCTAAAATCCGCTGCCAGCGGATTTTCCAAATTCCGCTGCCAGCGGCAGAAATTTATGCATAGGATTCCTTCTTGGATTCTTTTTCGCATAGGATGCTTTCTCTAGTCTTTTGATCTTCTTCTTTACTCACCTCTTTTATTCTTCTTCTTCATAATGAGACATTTTATGAGGCTTTATGAGCCATTGATGAAGATGCTCCATGGATGACTATATAAAGAGGGGAAAGTTCACCATCAAACTCATCATCCAACACATCAATCATCACTTGTAATTCTCAAAAACACATACACTTTCTAGTTTATTTTGCAAGTATTTCTTTTGTATGGAGGGCTAAGTTCTTATTCTTGGAACAAGTAGTTGAAGCCTTTCAAGTTAGTGAATTGTAAGACTCATTTCTATTTATTTTTATATTAGAATATCAAGTTTAAGTTGCATTATTTCTTGGTTTGTTAATTCATCTTCTAGCTCGATCACCTAGTTTTTGTTATTGATAAACCATTGCTAGAATAGTTGAGTGAATCTTTTGTTTGTTTAACTATATCCGAGTAGCAAATATAATTCACCAATTCGCATGTTTTTCATCGTTGTTGAGTTATAAGGATTAAACTTGTATGAAACAAAGTGATACCGCTTGAGTAATCATTCTTCATCTTTGCTAACTTCCATCGTTTTAATCTACATATTGATACGATTTAGACGCTTGAGTTAAGTTGACAATATCGTAAGGGTTATCTGAGTATGCTTCTCATATCTTATAACTATTAATAAGTGGAATTGGAAGCCGATTAAACTTCATAGCAAAGTATTCTAATATAAATTGTAAAGTAGAAGTGTCAATGATCATCGTTTATTCATATTAGTTTATTTATATTAGTTTATTCATATTAGTTTATTCTACATCGTTTATTCATATTAGTTTATTTTATTTCGTTAATTTATTTCATTAGTTTATTAGACTTAGACTCGAAACATTAAAATCCCCCCATTTGGTTACTTTTATATATCGAATTACGCACACTTAAGCGACATAATCACCTGCCTTGTGGGTTCGACCCCTACTTTCACTAACTACTAGTTTGTGTTAGAAGTGGATAAATATTGTAATTTGGAAGCTCACGACAAGTCTAGCCAAATTTTGGCGCCGTTGCCGGGGAAGGCAATTTTTGTTATTTATTTGGGTGTTGTTCTATATATTGTTATTTTTTTGGTGTTTGGTTTATGCCGAACACCCGTTCTACTAACGATAAATTAGTTGATTTTGATCCAGAATTGGAGTGGACTCTTCGTCGCATTCGGAAGGAAATCAAGAGGAAGCTCGATTTTGATAACATAGTTGAGGAGACAAAGGAGATCAAAATGGTCAAAGAAACAAGAACCTTGAAGGAGATCAAAGCTCCCGATCTTTCTCAACAACCACTTTGCATTACTTTTCCGGCGTTGGCGGAAAATGCAACCTTTGAATTGAAGTCGGGTTTGATCCACTTATTACCCTCATTCCATGGGTTAAGTGGTGAGGACCCACACAAGCACTTATACGAGTTTCATGTTGTATGCACTAGCATGAAGCCCAATGGAGTTACCGAAGAGCAAATCAAGTTGAGGGCATTTCCATTTTCCCACAAAGATGCCGCTCGAGATTGGTTGTACTACCTTCCACCGGGTAGTATCACAACTTGGGAATTAATGAAGAAGGCATTCCTTGAGAAGTACTTCCCCGCCGCCAAATCATCAAGTATCAAGAAGGAGTTATCCAATGTGGAGCAAGACGATGGGGAAACACTTTATTAATATTGGGAGCGTTTCCAAAAATTATTATCAAGTTGCCCATATCATGGGTATAGTGCTACCGATCTCATCCTCTATTTTGTTGGAGGATTATCTCCAGATGATGCCCGAATGGTCCAAGCCGCTAGTGGAGGAGGCATTGTTAATAAAAATCCGGATGATGCTTATGCATTATTGAGTGAGCTTGCCGAAAGCTCACGCCAATTTAGTGTGAGAACTACCACAAAAAGGGTGAACATGGCTACTTCACCTTCTCACACTTCACTTGAAAGGAAGGTTGAAGATTTGGCTTCCATGATGAGGGACATGATGAAGGGGAATCAACAACAAGTTCAAGCTTGCTCTATTTGTTCATCACATGGGCATTTTGCCGACAAGTGTCCACTTATGGAAGAGGAGGCCACCGAGGAGGTAAATGCGGTCGGTGCTTTTGGCCAAAATAGGTATGATAATTTTTATATGAGAAGAGACCATCCCGGGTTCCAATATGGAAACCCACAAGGAGGCTTACAACCTCAAGGTCAAATTTTTAATCAACCTCAAGGCCAATCCTTTGGCCAACAATTTGGTCAAGTCCGACCCCGTTTCATTCCTAGAAACCAAGTCCCAAACACCTTCACCCCACAAGCCCAAACTACCACACCTACTATGTCCACGGAGGACATGATCCGGGCTTTAACCTCTAATGTTGCTACAATGCAAGCAAACCAAGTCCAATTCCAACATGACACTAAAACTAGCATTCAAAACCTAGAACATCAAATGGGTCAAATGTCTAGTGCTATAGGAAGACTTGAGGCTCAGGATTGTGGAAAACTTCCATCCCAACCTATTCCCCCACCTAATGCTAATGCTAGTGCTATTACTTTGCGAAGTGGGAAAGAATTACCCGGTCCACAGGATAGGATTCGGGAAATTGTGGAGCAAGAGGAGGAAGAACTTGAGGTTGAGAACACCGTTCCAACCCCGGTGGAGCAAGAAGCGTCTTCACCGATAGTGACACCCACTTATGTGGACCCACCACCATTTCCGGAGGCACTCAAAAGGATGACTCGACCCGTGCAAGATAAAGATGTCTATGAAACTTTCCGGAAATGTGAGGTAAACATCCCTTTACTTGATTTATTGAAAAGTGTTCCTAGATATGCTAAATTTCTTAAAGAATTGTGTACTATCAAGAGGAATCAAAAGCTTAAGGGAGTCCAAAAACTTAAAGTCAATGAACATGTGTCGGCTTTGTTTCAACATAAATTACCACCTAAATGTAGTGACCCGGCTATGTTTACCGTTCCTTGCACCGTAGGAGACACCACATTTCCTAATGCTATGCTTGACTTAGGTGCATCGATAAATGTACTTCCATATTCATTATATAAATCTTTGAAATTGGGTCCTTTAATTAAAATGGGGGTGATAATACAATTAGCCGATCGTTCTAATGCTTACCCCAAAGGGGTTGTTGAGGATGTCCTAGTAAAGGATGACAAACTCATTTTCCCCGCCGATTTTTATGTGCTTGAAATGGAACATGATTCGCATGCGACCCCTATACTTTTAGGTAGGCCATTTTTGAAAACCGCAAGCACTAAAATCGACGTGTCTAATGGTTCACTCACTATGGAGGCTAATGGTCAAGTGGTTAATTTTAACATCTATGATTCAATGAAATATCCACGTGACGACCATTCTTGTTATATCATTGATGTTTTGGAGCATATAGTGCAAGATGTATTCAACCTAGAAGGAGAAGATGACTTGATTGTGGCTATTGATAATAGCTTATATTGTAATGATTTGGATCAAACTCTTTCTAGTGACTTGCAGGAGGTTGTGGCTTCTTTATCCAAGATGGAGACTTCACCTATTATGTCGTCTTTTTCTAAACCACTAACACTAACTTTGCCTCGTGAGAAATTGTTACCTTCAGTTGTGCAGGCTCCCGTGGTAGAATTAAAACCATTGCCGGATCACTTGAAGTATGTATTTCTAGGAGATGGTGAGACCTTACCCGTCATCATTTATAACAAGCTCACGGAGGAGCAAGAGGCAAGACTAGTGGAGGTTCTTAAGGAGAATAAGTTAGCAATTGGATGGACTATAGCCGACATCAAAGGCATTAGTCCAACCCCTTGTATGCATCACATTTTCCTAGAAGAAGATGCCAAACCGGTGAGGCAACCCCAAAGGATATTGAACCCACCTATGATGGAGGTGGTGAAAAAGGAGATCTTGAAGCTCTTGCAAGTGGGTATAATTTACCCAATCTCGGATAGCAAGTGGGTGAGTCCTACACAAGTTGTGCCAAAGAAGAGTGGAGTGACGGTAGTAGAGAATCAACATGGAGAGTTGGTTCCCACCCGTGTTCAAAATGGGTGGCGCGTTTGCATTGATTACCGTCGACTCAATGCGGTGACTAGGAAGGACCATTTCCCTCTACCTTTCATCGATCAAATGCTAGAGAGGCTTGCCGGTAAGGCCTTTTATTGCTTTTTAGATGGTTACTCGGGCTATTTTCAAGTAGCAATTGCGCCCGAGGATCAAGAGAAAACTACATTTACTTGTCCATTTGGTACTTTTGCATATCGACGCATGCCATTTGGGCTATGTAATGCCCCCGCGACTTTTCAACGATGCATGGTTAGTATATTTTCGGAATATGTAGAGAATTTCATTGAAGTTTTCATGAATGACTTTACCGTGCATGGTGACTCGTTTGATAGTTGCTTATTTCATTTGTCTCTTGTGCTTAAGAGATGCATTGAATCTAACCTTATTCTTAATTTGGAAAAATGTCATTTCATGGTAGAACAAGGTATTGTCCTAGGTCATGTGGTTTCATCTAAAGGTATTGAGGTTGATAAAGCCAAAATTGGCACAATTCAATCCCTTCCTTATCCAACTAATGTGCGTGAGGTTCGTTCTTTCCTTGGTCATGCAGGTTTCTATAGGAGATTTATCAAGGACTTTTCGAAATAGCTTCACCATTATGCAAGTTGTTGCAAAAGGAAGTAGATTTTGAGTTCGATTTGGCATGCAAGGAGGCATTTGACAAGTTGAAGGAGAAGTTAACCTCGGCACCGATTATCAAAGCTCCGGATTGGTCACTCCCATTTGAACTCATGTGTGATGCGATTGACTATGCTATTGGTGCCGTTTTGGGTCAAAGAGTTGGAAGGATACCTCATGTGATTTACTATGCATCTTTGACCCTTAACAAGGCCCAAAAGAACTACTTTACTACCGAGAAGGAGATGTTGGCGGTAGTGTTTGCTTTAGAGAAGTTCCGCTCTTACTTGCTTGGTACCAAAGTGGTGGTTTACACCGATCATGCCGCTCTTAGGTACTTAATGACAAAGAAGGAAGCCAAACCAAGGCTCATTCGATGGGTTCTATTGTTGAGTGAATTTGACTTGGAGGTCAAAGATAAGAAAGGAGCAAAGAATGTGGTCGCCGACCACTTAAGTAGATTGGTGCATCAAGAGAGGCTAGTGGAGCCTATTCGGGGTTCATTTTTCGATGAGACACTCTTTGCTCTTACTTCCGTTCTTCCTTGGTATGCAAACATTGTTAACTTTCTTATTTCCAATGAATTTCCTACAGGTTTTTCAAAATCCCAAAAGGAGAAGATTCGTAGTGATGCTAAATACTATGTTTGGGATGATCCTTACCTATGGAAACATTGTGCGGACCAAATAGTACGGAGGTGTGTTCCGGAGAGTGAGGTGAGCTCTATACTTGCCTTTTGTCATTCATATGCTTGTGGAGGCCATTTTGGAGCTAGACGTACCGCAAGAAAGGTATTAGATTGTGGTTTTTATTGGCCTAGCTTGTTTCGTGATGCCCATGGCTTTGTTAAGACCTGTGACAATTGCCAAAGGAGCGGTAACATTTCACGTCGAAATGAGATGCCTCAAACCCCGATGATTTATTGTGAAATTTTTGATGTATGGGGTATTGATTTTATGGGTCCATTTCCCGTGTCTCATGGGTATTTGTATATTCTTCTTGCGGTTGACTATGTCTCGAAGTGGGTGGAAGCTAAACCCACTAGGACTAACGATTCTAAGGTTGTTGCAGATTTTGTTAAATCTAATATATTTTCTAGGTTCGGAATTCCCCGGGCTTTGATAAGTGATAGAGGCATCCATTTTTGCAATAGGACGGTTGGCGCATTGTTGAAGAAATACTTTGTTACTCACAAGGTGTCCACCGCTTATCATCCTCAAACCAATGGGCAAGCCGAGGTGTCTAATCGAGAGGTGAAATCTATATTGGAGAAGACGGTAAACCCGAATCGGAAAGATTAGAGCATGAGGCTCGATGACGCTTTATGGGCCTATAGAACGGCTTATAAGACTCCGATTGGTATGTCACCGTACCGATTAGTCTTCGGTAAGTCTTGTCACCTCCCGGTTGAACTTGAGCACAAGGCATATTGGGCGGTGAAAAATTTGAATATGAGGATGGATGAATCGGGTGAGTATCGGAAATTGCAACTACAAGAGCTCGAGGAGATTAGGAACGAGTCATATGAGAATGCCGCGATATTTAAAGATCGAACCAAGGCATGGCACGATAAAATGTTGGCTCGGAAAACCTTCACCGTGGGACAAAAAGTGTTGTTTTTTATCTCCCGTCTTCGGTTATTCCCGGGAAAATTGCGATCCCGGTGGATTGGTCCCTTTGAAGTCACACAAATATATCCACATGGAGCGGTTGAGATTCGTAGTTTCTCTACGGATAAGGTTTTTAAAGTGAACGGACATCGTCTTAAGCCGTATTATGACGGGTTTCGAAAGGAAACGATCGAGGAAATTGACATTTCCAACCCAATTTATGAAGATTGAATCCGTTCTCTTTACGTCGAGCCACGACGTTAACTAAGGCGCTTGTCAGGAGGCAACCCGTCTTTTCTTTTCTTTTCTTTACTTTATTTTTCATTTTATTATTATTATTATTATTATTATTATTATTATTTTAATTCCCATTATTTTAGAATAAATTTTAATTTTCTAATAAATTTTGTTTTTCTATTTTGTAGGTACGATTCTCGAATATGAAATCGACGTAATCCGATTTTATAATTCGAGAATATATATTTTTACATTAAAAATTAAAAATAAAAATAATAATAATAATAATACAGCAATCAATTGTCGGAAACTAAACCCGACAACCAAGCAACAGTGATCGAAGGTGGGAATTGAATCGACCATACAACCAAGCTGCAGATATTACAGTAAACCAATGGCCGTTGGGCGCAGCCACGAACGGCCGCTGGTAGCGGAGGGCGAAACAGGAACTACTAATTCCGCCGCTGGTCGGAGTTCAATACCGCTGGAGTCGGCACGTATACGCCACTGGCAGCGACCAATTTTGCGGCTGCACGCGGAGGTGAATCAGGAAGTAGTCCGTAGTGCCGCTGGGGGAGACAGACTGGCCGCTGGCACCGGCTAACACTGTCGCTGGACGCGGAAACCAAGGCCGCTGGCAGTGGCTGCACACCTTCCGCGCTGATGTTATTTGGTGTTTTGCTGGTGGTTTGTTGGTCTCTGTGCTGGTTGGTCGATGTTGCTACTGAAGTTATTGACGGTGGCTGCTTGTCGTGGCAGCCGATGGTACCACAGAATGGTGGTACGTGTTGCTGTATTGACGGAGCAGTGGTGGTTGGTCTTGGTGTAGGCCTGTTATTGATTTACTATTATCCGTGATGGACGCTGCTGCTGTTTGGCTGGTGGTTCGTTCTGCTATGTCGATACTGATGTTGCCTGTTTGCTTGGTATTCTCGTCATACAGGTATGTGCTTTGAGTTTAATTATTTTTATTTTTATTTTTTTTATTATTCATTTCATTCTAAACCTTCCTCTTCTATATTCCCATATAATTACTGCAACTTTTCTCCTTTAAAACTCCATCAAAACTCACCAAATTTGACTCAAAATTGTCCCAAATTACTTCAAAATCACTTATTTATCATTACCCATTACAATTCCTATCATTTTAACACATAATTTTGCCCAAAAAGTCAAAAAATCAAGTTTTTCGACCATTTGATGTCAAAATCCGAGTTTGATTTTTTTTGTTTTTTTTGACTAATTGAGTCGAATTCGATCTTAATCAATGCAAGGAGGACATTCATTCATTGTTTCAAATTTTAAGAGGTATAATTTTCAAATTCTTCTTCCAATTCCTTGAAATTTTACCTCTTACCCATTAATTAGTAGCTTGAATTTTGCTTATTCTTGCTCAATTTTGGGTTTTCTTGCCCCTCCTTGTGTTATTTGAATCGCTTTGTGTGATTGATATTTTTGTTGTGATGGTGAGAAAAATTGAGTGATTGAATTGGTGAATTGTGGATTATTTTGAGAAGAAAAAAATTGAGTGAATTGTGAGTGAGGATTTTGTTGATCATTACTTGAGAGATGGGGAGAGCTAAAAGAAAAAATTACTCTAGTACCGTTTCTACACCACCACCAAAAAAATCCAAAACCGTCACTAAAAAAGCTAAAACCAAACCCGTCCATCCTAAATATATTCCCGTTACCAAACCTCAAGATCCAATTTGGGATAGGTTATCTAAGAAGGAGATGAGGGGAACTCGATTTCTTTGTCGTTCTACTCTTGAGAAATTGGGGATGCTTGATGTCATGACCAAGCTAATGAAAAATGTGGGTTTAGAAGAATTTATTGAGAAGGGAGCTCATACTTATCGGAGGTATACACTTGAGTTCTTTTCCACTATAGCGATTTTTAAAAAAAGCACTAAGCTTGCACCCGCAATTAGCTTTAAATTGAATGGTAAAGCTCGTGAGTTAACTTATGAGAAGTTGAGGGAAGCTTTTGGTATTCGGGATATGTGTGAAAAAGAGTATGTGGGGGTGAGAGAGAGGGGGATTTGGTGGCAAGAGGTTACGGGGTTGCTTTTGGGTGGTAAATCCGGTGAGTTGAGTTCAAGTATTCCTAACCCATGTCTTTGACTTGCTCAACGTTTGATTGTTAACTCATTCCTTTGTATGGGGAACCTAACAAGCTTCCCCACTCTCATTTTGGTTACTTGAGGGCTATGATGCCGGATGGCGAAGGTGTTCCCGATTGGGTTGGTCTTTTCGTTTCATCTAGCATAGCTTTGGGTACTAAGGATGGGGGAATTATAAATGATGGTGGGTTAGTCACTCTCATTATGAATTACTTGAATATTGAGGTGGCGGAGGGGGGGAATCCGTTACTTGATAATTACCTCTTTAATATTCCTTGTTTGATTCACGCTAAGATGTTACGACCTTGCACGAAAGTAAAAGGGTCTTATTATTATCGTTGGGGAAAGAATCATGATTCTTATCTACAATTGCCGAGACCCGAGGATGATCCTTTGATCTATGGTGAAGTTTTGGATGATTTCTTTATTCCCCGGGATCGTGACATTGATGATGATGATGAGGAGGAGGAGGAGGAGGGAAGTGATGACGATGTTGAGAGTGAGGAAGATGAGAGTGGTGAGGATAGTCAAGTTCGTGAAAAAGGAGAAGGAGCAAGGGTGAAGGAAGGGAGGAGTCATGAGAAGAATAAGAGTGTGGATGCTTTGGAGGGGCAAATAATGAGTTAGAAGTGGATCGAGAAGCTTGGTTTACAAAGATAGATGCTTGGTGTGCCTCAACCGATGCTATGATTCATGACATGCGTGCAGGGTTGGAGGAAACTCATGCCGCTACTTTGGAGACTAGAGACTTGATGAGAACTTTGTCTTGTGCTCTCTTAGCATGGTTCCCGGACGCTCGACCACCACCGTCCAAGATCCTTGGCGAGATTGAGGGGCAAGCTACCACCTCTAAGGAAGATGACATCGGGGATTCCCCCGACACTTGATTGCTTGGTATGTTCCTTCTGCTCATTTTCTATGTCTTTTTCTTTAATTTTCCTCACATTGAGGACAATGTGGAGATTAAGCGTGGGGAGTGGAATATACTTGTATATATGTAATTTCATATTTCAAAAAAGGAAAAAAAAAAAAAAAAAAAGAAAAAGAAAAAAGAAAAAAGAAACCCGGCTAGGTGAAAATTCGCAAGGGCGAGCGCCTAGGCAAAAATGGGTATATGGTCGAGGACGGAGTGAAAACCCGAAAGGGCGCCCCGGGTAAAATGAATAAATGAGAAGCGTGCCATGAGAGTAGAAGTGAGGAATAAAAGCTAAATCGAAAACCCGCAAGGGCGGGAGATTTAGGCAAAATGAGGGATTAGGAAAAAAAAAATCATTATTTTGATTACTATTTTTTCTATTTCTTCATGATTCGGGAGTCATAAGGAGGTTAGAAGGGTGATTCGGGTTTAGGATCATCTAAGAGTTGGAGTGATAGACCTTGTGGAGGATCATTATTTTGATTTTATTTACTCGAGGACGAGTAAAGGTCTAAGCGTGGGGATGTTTGATTAGTCTAGTTTAGTAGGGATTAATAAGGGTCACTTAGTTGACTATTTTGTAGATTTGGGTGTGTTTTGAAGGATTATTGTGTGCATGTCATAATTGATGGGTTAATATAATAAAATGTGTAATTAGGTGGATTAAAGGGTGAAAAGTAATATGGGTTGTAATTGAAATGTTTATTGGGTTAAAGTGTCAACAATCCTTTGGAAATGAAGACAAATCAAGCCCAAAATGAAAGTGGAAGCCCAGACCAAGTAGAAGGAAGAAGTGTAGAATTTCTAAAATCCGCTGCCAGCGGATTTTCCAAATTCCGCTGCCAGCGGATTTTCCAAATTCCGCTGCCAGCGGAATTTCTTGCCAGCGGATTTCCAAAAATCCGCTGCCAGCGGCAGAAATTTATGCATAGGATTCCTTCTTGGATTCTTTTTCGCATAGGATGCTTTCTCAAGTCTTTTGATCTTCTTCTTTACTCACCTCTTTTATTCTTCTTCTTCATTATGAGACATTTTATGAGGCTTTATGAGTCATTGATGAAGATGCTCATTGGATGACTATATAAAGAGGGGAAGGTTCACCATCACACTCATCATCCAACACATCAATCATAACTTGTAATTCTCAAAAACACATACGTTTTCTAGTTTATTTTGCAAGTATTTCTTTTGTATGGAGGGCTAAGTTCTTATTCTTGGAACAAGTAGTTGAAGCCTTTCAAGTTAGTGAATTGATAGACTCATTTCTATTTTATTTTTATATTAGAATATCGAGTTTAATTTGCATTATTTCTTGGTTTGTTAATTCATCTTCTAGCTTGATCACCTAGTTTTTGTTATTGATAAACCATTGCTAGAATAGTTAAGTGAATCTTTTCTTTGTTTAACTATATCCGAGTAGCAAATATAATTCACCAATTCGCATGCTTTTCATCGTTGTTGAGTTATAAGGATTAAACTTGTATGAAACAAAGTGATACCGCTTGAGTAATCATTCTTCATCTTTGCTAAATTCCATCGTTTTAATCTACATATTGATACGATTTAGACGCTTTATTTAAGTTGACAATATCGTAAGGGTTATCTGAGTATGCTTCTCATATCTTATAACTATTAATAAGTGGAATTGGAAGCCGATTAAACTTCATAGCAAAGTATTCTAATATAAATTGTAAAGTAGAAGAGTCAATGATCAATTCGTTAAACTTGATGGTGGATATTGCTTGGTCCAAGTATTTTTCTCATATTTTCTACATCGTTTATTCATATTAGTTTATTTTATTTTGTTAATTTATTTCATTAGTTTATTAGACTTAGACTCGAAACATTAAAATCCCCCCATTTGGTTACTTTTATATATCGAATTACGCACACTTAAGCGACATAATCACCTTTCTTGTGGGTTCGACCCCTACTTTCACTAACTACTAGTTTGTGTTAGAAGTGGATAAATATTGTAATTTGGAAGCTCACGACAAGTCTAGCCAGATTGGCCAACAAAGAATGGATCAGAGTCAGTCTTCCAGCAGGAGATAAGAAAATACCATTCCAGGAAGAGATTCTTTGCCTTACTTTATCTAAAATGACAGAGTGAGAAAGAAATTTCTTCTTTCCACCAATATCCGGAATACCCAGATAGGACCCCAGATCTTCACACAATTTAATGTCAAACAACAGAAGTGCTCTTTGTGTATTTCACAAATTACAATTAGGATAAAGATGATAGAAGATTTGGCCTTATTGATAATTTGCCCTGAAAGAGAGCAGTACTTCTAGAATATCTTGTAAAAGGAGACCAAATTCCTCCATTCACTTTTCAAAAAGAATAATGAGTCATCAGCAAAGAACAAATGTGAAATTTCTGGAGCCCTCCTAGCAATTTTTAGACCATCAATACCTTTATATAACATTGAGCCCCTCAGATTTCTTGATAATATTTTAGAACATATAACGAACATATATGATGAGACTGGATCACCCTGCCTCAATCCACATGACGGATTAAAAAACTTAATAGGTTCTCCAATTCGACACCGTGGAAACTCAGTTCATGATCAAATTCACCCATTTTGAAGGTAAATTCAATCCTATGAGCGCTCCCTCAAGAAGTTCCAGCTGATGTGATCATAGGCCTTACTCCTGTAAGCTTTGATAGCCAAAAAACACATCTTCCCTGAATTTTTATTCTGAATGGTCTTGATACATTCGTCTGCAATCAGAATATTGTCCGAAATGGATCTTCTCGATACAAAAGCATTCTGAAACTCCCCTATGATGTTTCCCATAATATTCTTCATTCTATTTGCCATGCGTTTCATAATAATCTTCATAATTACATTGCATAGACTAATAGGCCTGTACTACTGTTCAACTTTCTCTGGATTGGAGTTCTTGGGAATTAAAGTAATAAAGGTTCTATTCATTTCCTTGAGAATAAAGCCTGAATTAGAGGTGGCTCTGACAGCATCGCAAGTCTCGTTTTTGATAATCTTCCAAAATTTCTTATAAAATTCCCCCGGAATTAAATCCGGCCTAGGAGACTTGTAGGATCCCATCTGAAAGACAACCATTCTAATCTCTTTGTTAGTGAATTCACTATGGAGCATTTTTCCTTCCTCCTCCGTAACTTTAACACCTTCAGAAACAAATGAAGTAGAGTTTTTCTCGTAGAAATTGTTGAAAGGTTCTTGATTTTTGCCTTCCTGAAAAATATTTTGAAAGTACTCCTGAAACTCTTCTTTGATCTCCTTAGGCTGTTGAGTCCACACGCCTTCCTTATTTCTTAAACAGTAGATGAAATTCTTACCACTCCTTCCTTTCATTCTATTAAAAAAATATCTAGTACATATATCCCCTTCTTCTGCCCATTTGATTTTCGCTCTTTGCTTCCAGTAGATTGCCGCTGCCTACTAAACTCGATCAATTCCTCATGAGTCTTTTCATAGTCCTCTACCCTTTTTCCTTCAAAGATTTCCTCCAATTCAGTACCTAACTTATTATCAAACTCATCCCACTTCCTATTCCATTCCAGTCTTTTGTCCAATGCACAACGCATAAGACTCATATTGATCCTTTCTAATTTCCTCATTAAGCTATTTTTTTTATCCATTCACCGGTTTCCCTCATTCTGTATGCACTATCTCAATTCCTTCCTCTGTTTCTAAACTCCAGGATTCCACCTTATATAGTCTCCTCCTTTTATCTCTTGTAGGCTCCGTCGTGAAGAGAATTGGAACATGATATGAGATTTGAATAGGCAGATGAACCACCCCCGAATGTGGGTAGTTTGATATCCAGTGATTTGAGACATAAACCTTGTCCAGCCTCTCAATCGTTCTTGCTTTTCCTTCCCTATTATTGCACCAAGTAAATTTTGGGCCTTTAAAAGTAATGTCGACAACTTGGAGCTGCATTTTCCATCCGATAAAAGCGTCCATCCATCAAAAACCTAGGTGATTAGACTAGCAGCTTTGCTGGAAAAAAATGGGGAAATCCAAGAAATCTAATTCTCCACCGATTAATCCTTCACCAATAATAACAAATCTGAAAAAAGAAAATACAAGAGAGAATTGAAGCTGAGAAATACAAAAATTCTTCAAAAAATAAGGGTATATTCAATAATGGTTCCGATTTCGAAAGTTCAGAGGAGATGCAAGCTTATTAGCTGGAGAGAGAGTTGGAGGTGCTAGATGAAGAGCTGGATACTGAGAAAGAAGATGGAGAGCACCAGTGGGAGAATGTTGAGAGAGGTGGTAAGAATGGTAAGTGTGGACATGACATAGGTCCACCCCGACGCGGCCACGCGCGGGTTTGGGTAGGCGAATGAATCTCCATATGAGAATGGATCGAATGGAAATTTAAATCGAAGTGGAGTCGCCACCGAATTTTGTGGTTATTCGGAACCATTCGAGCCCACTCTATGTCGTAGTGTTCCGTATACAAAATACGGCCCATTTCCGATGTCAGAGTTTATTGGGCTCGTCCCTTTGCATTTGATACCAATACCGACATTATCGGATATTGTGTATTGAATGACTCTCGTGCGCCAACGGTTTCGGGCATCCGGAAACCGAGGTTCTGAGTAAGGGGTGAGGGTACGTGTTGGGAAGCCCACAAAGGACACCCAACCCCGCCCGCACATTAGCGGCCTCTACTAAGAATTCGAATGACTTTCCAATACGCGCGTTAATTGAACAGGAAAAAGATATGCAAAGATTATTTTCCCTAAACATGTGAATGGAATTGAAAAGGGTTTCTATGTCGATTTAATGCAATTAATTCTACGTCAAAGTGGAATTTTAGCATGTGGGTTCATTTTAGTAAAATAAAATAAACGACAAAAATCGACAAAAGAAACAATCAAACCGTTAGTAACAATGTAACGAGTAATAAATTGAATAAAGATATAGATGTGATGAATGCATGATTTTGGAAAGAATAGTAGGTCACGTGATGGATTAACACGTGTTGACCGAGGTCAAGGAAAAAAAAATATATCGAGATCTAAAAAAAAATGTTTTGTCTAAAAAAATGATGTTCGAAGAATAATAATAAAAAAAGAGCGAAATTGCTTTCTTCGGAAAATTGATGATTTTATTAAATCGCGTACAAATATTGCGTAATCTGCACTTGACTTAATATTTTCGATATTCGTCGTATTCAATATTCGATTATGAAATCGATATTAAATACTTGGAATAATTTATACTCAATTTTGATTTTGATGCTCGTTATATCCCATATCCGATTATGAAATCGATATGAAATACTAGAGTGAAAAAATAAAGAAAATAATATAAGTCGTTTTAAATTAACTAGCACGATATAAATTTTCTCCGCGTTTATTAATGTCGTAATTAATCCAATTGAATTAGAGGACATCTATATTAGCATCAACGAAAATCGTGTTAATTAATTTATTTGACTAAATCATTAGATTCGACATCCAATTATGGAATTGGTATCGAATCTAATAGATCGATAATTTAATTAAAAAAACTCGACTTGATTCCCTCCGCATCCCGACATCATAATTAATTCTTGCGAATTGTTTGATGTCGGATCCGCATCAACGAATTTTGACCCTTATTAAATATAATGCTTGTTTTTGAAAAATAATGTAAATATACGACTAATGATAATGATGCAAACGAAATAAAAAAAATATTGTTTAAGTTAACTTATCTCAATAATCAAATAATCGGGGTATTGGAACAAGCGACCGTCAACGCTGTGTGCAGTACACTTGTATATTCGTGTTTCCTTATTCCGATACCCCTCTTATTCGACACAAATCGATAAGTATTTTAATGTTTTGTATTAGTATTATCGATATTATGATGCAATAAAGGAAAAAAAATAAAAAAAATAAAAAAGTAAGAAAAAGCGAAGAGGATGACGAGAGGAAGAGAAGAAGGAGAGAACGGGGTTTTGACACCCTCAACCTACATGTTCTTGTCTCGGATCGAACTCGTAACCGTGGCTTTAACACAAGAGTCTTCGAGGTTTTATGGAGGTTAAGTTATGGTGGCTCGGGATTGATTCCTAAAACTAGGTTTAGGGTTTTTTTGCTAGTGTAGAATTGCTAGGGTTTGATTAGGGTTTGTAATAGATGTTGTATGTGTGTGTAGGGTTGCTCTAGCGTTTTTTTTTCAATGTGTGAAAGTGTGTTGCATGGGGGTGTTTATATAGGCATGGTCATGCACTTTGGTGTCTAGGGTTTTGCCTTGACGGACTTGACCCGATGGCCCGTCTGAAGCTGGACTGTTGGTTTTGCTTCTTGAGTTGGACTTTTGATGTTGTGAATGGTTGTTTTGTATGTCTCGGAAACGACCTTGACCAGGGTTGACCCAATCGCAAAAAGTCGGTTTTAATTCCGGTGTCGGTTTTGGCCCAAATTAGTCTTGTTTGGCTCGGAACGGTCCGTTGGGCCTGGATTCGAGGTTGATTTTGTGAGATTTGTACTCTGTAAGTGTGTTAGCCAGCGATTAATGGATTTGAGCCCGTATCCGAGCGCATAGAAGCACGTTAGCGTCCGATCATCATCGGGTGTTTTTTGGAAACTGCCATAGACACCTGGCAGTCAAAATGCGGGTGTCCACAGAGCCCCCACTCTGACTGAGGCTTGGACAAGGCGAAAGTCAGAGTAGCCACCAGGCCAATCGAGGATTGAAACCTGGCGGACTTCCGGTCGGGTCGTTTATAGTCCATTAGACTCGCGTGAAGGGCTCGCCAGCCGTAAGCTAGAAGTCATACCTGAGCCGATAACTCCGTGGGGAATTGGACTTGTCGCATAAGTCCTGGGTGTGCCTGTATGTAGGCTCATCCCGTGAAATGCTGGGGAGGTGTAGCGGGTTGCACGTCCCTGTTTGAGTCATACCTGTATAAGTCACATAAAATGCATGCAACACGTAGGTAGTAAAATGACTTGCGCTGGGGAAGAATGATTTTTGAATTTTTGAAAGTTTGGATTTTTGAAATTTTGAAATTTTTGACTCCTAAAGAATTTTAGGAAAGAAATTTGCAGTTTAAATAGACCGAAATTTGACCTTGTCGAAAAGGATTTACTCAAATGGCTAAGTTTTGCAAATTTTAAAATGAGAATTTGGAGAGAGATATACTGACAGACTCGACCCTGGACGCGACAAGACGAGTTGACCGACACGGACTGGACTCTCTAAGGGTTGGACCGTGACTCGGTAGGAGATGGGCCACCTAAGATGACGAGACTCTCGAGTTGCGCTATTCCGTAGCCCAAGCGAGTGGCAACACGGTCGAACATCGAAATGGGATAGATATGCTATGGGGGGGATTGCAGTAGCCTGTAATGAGACTGTTTTAGTCTGGTGCCCCTCTGGATTTCTGATTTTTGGGTACATTTCCAAAGTGGGTATTGCCTCGAGTCCTGACAGATTCTTGTCTTCGACTGAGCCAAGTACTAGGACACACTATAGAAAGGAGGCTAGATTTTGGAAGTATTTGGATTATGTGAGTGGAAGGAGAACTTCTGTCTAATAGAAGCCCCCAGGACGACAAAGCTAGCTACTGAGAACATGACAGTGTCGTGACCGGAGTGATGGCACTTTTTGAATGTGTGTCAATGTGAGTGGTTGTGCCTCTGTTGAAAGGCTGCCTACGTATTCACGTGTGGTGAAATCAAACCATGCCGTAGTTCAGTGGGTTGGAAGATGTATTATGGCGCCTAGTTTATTAGGGCTTTGTGTGTAACTAGCCAGAGCGATGGTGAAGGCTAGGTGCATTCCCAGTGATGTCTTGATCAAAGGGCTAGAATTGTTAGGATGTTAATCCTGTGACTGTGAGCGTTCTCCGAGGTAGCCCCCAGAGGTGGTGTGAACTATTTGGGCATGTTCTATGCCGACTGCAAGTTGAGTTCCCGTGTTTGGAGTTGGTAACTGGTTTGGATGGAATTTTAACGAGTTTTGTTCTCGGGATTTTTAACGAGTTCTGCTCTCGGGGAATTTTAACGAGTTTTGTTCTCGGGATTTTTAACGAGTTCTGCTCTCGGGAAATTTTAACGAGTTTTGTTCTCGGGATTTTTAACAAGTTCTGCTCTCGGGAAATTTGATGTTTTTGGAAATGTGGTGCTAGGAAGTAAATGGCTTTGATGACTCGAAATCTGGAGCTCGGTTCTGTGGAGCTAAGGCTTCGAGGGCTGGTTTGATAATGTGGGATCTGGTTTTGATGACTCGAAATCTGGAGCTCGGTTCTGTGGAGCTAAGGCTTCGAGGGCTGGTTTGATAATGCGGGATCTGGTTTCCATGTCTGGCCCTAATTGTTAGGGGTATCCTATGGAGCTTGAATCCTCAAAATTCCGGGCTGTCTCTGGCCTGGGTCTCGAGAAGGTCTTGAGGGTTGTAATGTGGGAAGGCTGAGTGTGGTGTTAGCTGACCAGCTTGATTGTTACTCCCCTATTGGATGACATGGATAATTTTGAATTTGACCGTACCGCGGTCAAAGGATTTTCACTTGAGTTGACCGTTGACCACGGTCATGGGTATTTGATTTTTGATTGACCTCTTAGCCGCGGTCATGGGTTTTGATAGTTTTGACCGTACCCTGGTCGTGGGGCTTTCCCTTGAATTGACCGTTGACCACGGTCATGGGTATTCTGAATTTTTTTTGATGATGGCCTGGTTTTTTTTTTTTGGCCTTTTGCTTTTTTCTCATGGACTTTCGAATTTTTTTTTTTTTGAGCCTTTTTAGTTTTTTTGTCGGTCAGACTAACACCTAAGGTAGGGATTGGTCAGTCTTATCGGATGGGTGTTTTATTGTGGGAAATGGGCTTGCCTCCCGTCTTGAACCCAAACTAGGAGATTACCTAGATTTGTCATAGGATTCGATACCGCTCCTGCTACGGGTAGTCGTGTGGCTTTTCTATACCAGACACGGAATAGGTAAAAAGAAAACACGGGCTCGGTTTCCTGCAGTCATTATAGATGTGCCCATAATAGTCACGTGCGTGTGCTCACAGTGTATGATGGTGTTCATCATGTTCTCGGAAACACATAAGGAATATATATGAGAACGAATATTGAAAGCTGATTTTATTGAATTTTGAAAAAGAGGACAGAATACAACTGACTCTGACTCTGATTTTGACTTTGACTTCGACTTTGAAGGGAATAGTACATCCTAGACTCGGACTCAGGCTCAGACTCAAATCGGATCCGGACTCTCGGATAATGTTGGCATTAGTCGTCGGCTTCTAAGGACTCGAGTTGATGTCCAGTATAGCCTTTAGTATCAACTTCACCCAGATCTTCATTATGTCGAAGATCGTCTTCAATCCTAATGCCCATTTCGGTAAGTACGACAAAGTTTGAAATGCCGGCATACCTAAGATGGACGCGGTAAGAAGGCAGGAGGCTGTTGACGAAGGCCTCCACTAGCGTCTTCTCGTTGGGCTTGTTTACTAACTTTACACTCTCGGCCCTCCATCTTTGAAGATATTTAGTGAACCCTTCTTTGGGCTCTTGGGCCATGACTTCCAGAGTACGCATTGTAGTCTGGATCTCGATATTATCGGCGTAGTTTCGAGCGAACTCTGTTGCCACATCATCCCAAGTCGGGTATTTCTTGGAATCGAGCCTGTAGTACCAGGCTTTGGGGTGCTTCTGGAGGGAGGAAGGGAATAAGTGCTTAAACATGGTGGACTTTACCCCTTTGACTGCGATGAAGTCTTTGAAGGCCCGGATATGATGGACCGGGTCTTCGGTACCCTCAAACATAGGAATTGCCGTCAAGTTGAGGTTGACCGGTAGCTCGTTACTCAAAGGTGAATAAATGCGAGCATTTTCGGAGTGGATTGAGTTGCTTGTTGATAAGTGAACTTGCTCCTCGAGCCTGCGAACAACACTGACCAATTCGGCTATGGGCCCAGTGGACTCAGCTCCTTCAACTGAGACCGTCTTCTCTACAGTGCTTAGGCGAGTGTCCAAAGTTGCTTGGTTAGCAAGGATGGAGGTCAGTTGAGTCTCGATTTTGGTTAGGGCATCTTTCAATTCTTCCATCTTGCGTTGATGTCGGGTTGCGGGTGGCCTGTCTGTAAGAGCACCACGTAATCAGAGAGGTTGCTTTGGAACTCAAACTCACCAAGGCATAGGAAATAGCGTAAGAGGAGGGACGACCCCAGTTTGACTCGGGTTAGACTCCCCTAAGACAAATGTGTAGGGTACGATTCTCGGAGTGACTGTGATTAGTCATTCCGTCGGAGAATAGCCCCCAAGTGAGGCTAGGGACTCAGATGGTGTGGCATCTGAGTGACTCGAAAGTGGGTTATGTGAGACACGTGTAAGACATGACCCTTAGAGCAACCGTGATTGATCGCCCTGCTAAGGGTAATCCCCAAGTGGGATTGAAGATTTTGTTAAGACTCGAGTGTGGGACGAGTGACCCTTAGACGTAAGGACCGTGAACCTTTTGTTATAGGGCTATGCCTTGTAAAAGGTTGACTCGGAAAAGACACCTAGACGGGTGACTTGCGAAAGGTGGGCCTTCCTTAGGATTCGGCAAGTGGGCCTAGTCCTGTTCGAAGGAAGGTTCACGTGGGACATCCCCAGACATTTTGACTCGATTGTGTTGACGGGCCCTCCTTCGTAAGAGTATGTCCTACGTAGGTGGGCCTTGCCTTAGTCGAATAAGGCGGACTGGGATAGGGAAGAAACTCGTGATGTAAGATCGACGGAGTTTCGACGCTAAAGACCTTGACAACTTAAGACTCAACCCGACACTGCTAAATACGGGAAGTTCTAGAAGAGGGAAGGTTTTGAAAATTGATGATTTTTGAAAAAGGACCGAGTGGACTCGGTGAATGGCCCAAATTTCCGAAAAAGAGGACGAAAAGTCATTGGGCCATGAGTTTTGAAAGTTCGAGTTTTGATTTGGGCAGCATACCGGCTAGAAAATAGGCTATTTTGAGTAAAATCATAAGTCCTAAATTCGGTATGTGTCCCGGGTTTTGAAAATTGAATATCTTGAAAAGGAGGATGTAATTTTTGAAAAGTTGATATTTTTGAAAACGACTCGGAAACCAAGTAGCACGTAGTCACACAAGCATTATAACGACGTCATGTATGCTCTACACTAAGTCTCGGTCGGTCTGAAAGGGTCTATACCAGTGTACATAGTCTAGACGTTGATCGGGACGGACTCTCTAAGTCGAGTTGAGCTTAGAACATGCCGCGAAACCCACTCGAATCGACTATGGACACCTTTTGACATATCCATGTTGGAGTACATCAATGGTATAGTGGGACGTCGGTCACCAGTACCGGCCCGGGAAAATATGGGTTATGCATGAACCGTAGAACTAACACGCGTATAGTATTTGTCAAACGATTTCTATTCGAGTCTCACCCTGAGGATGCCGATGGTAAGTCACGCATCAGTTAATCCCCAGCGGAGTCGCCAAATTGTGGACATGACATAGGTCCACCCCGACGCGGCCACGCGCGGGTTTGGGTAGGCGAATGAATCTCCATATGAGAATGGATCGAATGGAAATTTAAATCGAAGTGGAGTCGCCACCGAATATTGTGGTTATTCGGAACCATTCGAGCCCACTCTATGTCGTAGTGGTCCGTATACAAAATACGGCCCATTTCCGATGTCAGCGTTTATTGGGCTCGTCCCTTTGCATTTGATACCAATACCGACATTATCGGATATTGTGTATTGAATGACTCTCGTGCGCCAACGGTTTCGGGCATCCGGAAACCGAGGTTCTGAGTAAGGGGTGAGGGTACGTGTTGGGAAGCCCACAAAGGACACCCAACCCCGCCCGCACATTAGCGGCCTCTACTAAGAATTCGAATGACTTTCCAATACACGCGTTAATTGAACGGGAAAAAGATATGCAAAGATTATTTTCCCTAAACATGTGAATGGAATTGAAAAGGGTTTCTATGTCGATTTAATGCAATTAATTCTACGTCAAAGTGGAATTTTAGCATGTGGGTTCATTTTAGTAAAATAAAATAAACGACAAAAATCGACAAAAGAAACAATCAAACCGTTAGTAACAATGTAACGAGTAATAAATTGAATAAAGATATAGATGTGATGAATGCATGATTTTGGAAAGAATAGTAGGTCACGTGATGGATTAATACGTGTTGACCGAGGTCAAGGAAAAAAAAATATAACGAGATCTAAAAAAAATGTTTTGTCTAAAAAAATGATGTTCGAAGAATAATAATAAAAAAAGAGCGAAATTGCTTTCTTCGGAAAATTGATGATTTTATTAAATCGCGTACAAATATTGCGTAATCTGCACTCGACTTAATATTTTCGATATTCGTCGTATTCAATATTCGATTATGAAATCGATATTAAATACTTGGAATAATTTATACTCGATTTTGATTTTGATGCTCGTTATATCCCATATCCGATTATGGAATCGATATGGAATACTAGAGTGAAAAAATAAAGAAAATAATATAAGTCGTTTTAAATTAACTAGCACGATATAAATTTTCTCCGCGTTTATTAATGTCGTAATTAATCCAATTGAATTAGAGGACATCTATATTAGCATCAACGAAAATCGTGTTAATTAATTTATTTGACTAAATCATTAGATTCGACATCCAATTATGGAATTGGTATCGAATCTAATAGATCGATAATTTAATTAAAAAAACTCGACTTGATTCCCTCCGCATCCCGACATCATAATTAATTCATGCGAATTGTTTGATGTCGGATCCGCATCAACGAATTTCGACCCTTATTAAATATAATGCTTGTTTTTGAAAAATAATGTAAATATACGACTAATGATAATGATGCAAACGAAATAAAAAAAATATTGTTTAAGTTAACTTATCTCAATAATCAAATAATCGGGGTATTGGAACAAGCGACCGTCAACGCTGTGTGCAGTACACTTGTATATTCGTGTTTCCTTATTCCGATACCCCTCTTATTCGACACAAATCGATAAGTATTTTAATGTTTTGTATTAGTATTATCGATATTATGATGCAATAAAGGAAAAAAAATAAAAAAAATAAAAAAGTAAGAAAAAGCGAAGAGGATGACGAGAGGAAGAGAAGAAGGAGAGAACGGGGTTTTGACACCCTCAACCTACATGTTCTTGTCTCGGATCGAACTCGTAACCGTGGCTTTAACACAAGAGTCTTCGAGGTTTTATGGAGGTTAAGTTATGGTGGCTCGGGATTGATTCCTAAAACTAGGTTTAGGGTTTTTTTGCTAGTGTAGAATTGCTAGGGTTTGATTAGGGTTTGTAATAGATGTTGTATGTGTGTGTAGGGTTGCTCTAGGGTTTTTTTTTTCAATGTGTGAAAGTGTGTTGCATGGGGGTGTTTATATAGGCATGGTCATGCACTTTGGTGTCTAGGGTTTTGCCTTGACGGACTTGACCCGATGGCCCGTCTGAAGCTGGACTGTTGGTTTTGCTTCTTGAGTTGGACTTTTGATGTTGTGAATGGTTGTTTTGTATGTCTCGGAAACGACCTTGACCAGGGTTGACCCAATCGCAAAAAGTCGATTTTAATTCCGGTGTCGGTTTTGGCCCAAATTAGTCTTGTTTGGCTCGGAACGGTCCGCTGGGCCTGGATTCGAGGTTGATTTTGTGAGATTTGTACTCTATAAGTGTGTTAGCCAGCGATTAATGGATTTGAGCCCGTATCCGAGCGCATAGAAGCACGTTAGCGTCCGATCATCATCGGGTGTTTTTTGGAAACTGCCATAGACACCTGGCAGTCAAAATGCGGGTGTCTACAGTAAGTTAATTCTTCAGCTTACTGATGAGGATGAAGCAGATGAAATACAATATTGGTCTACTGCTATCTATGGGTATGTGGTAGGTGCAAATCCCCCTCTGAATGTTTTGAATGGCTTTCTTCGGCGTACATGGAAGCAGTTAAGCATAGATAAGATATCTTCTTTACCAAATGAAGTTTTCTTGTTCGATTTAACTCTATGGAAGATAAATTTAAGGCGTTAGATACAGGGTATGTTATGTTTGATAGCAAACCAGTAATCTTCAAGAAATGGACACTAGAGAGTAAACTGATTAAACAGAATTGTAAAATGGTGCCGATCTGGATTAAACTGCAGGGGTTGGAGGTGCAGTTTTGGGGCCTTCCTAGCTTGACAAAGATTGTAGGATTAGTGGGTAAATTTGTCAAATGTGATGAAATTACCACTAACAAGACATTTCTGAGTTATGCTAGGATTATGGTGGAGGTGGAGTTTAATCAACCATTTCCAAGAAAGATTGAATTTCTGGATGCTAAAGGAATGTCTCATACGGTCACGGTGGGATATAATTGGATTCCGGTGGAGTGTGTCAAATGCAAGGGTATCGGACACACTAAGGATGTATGTAGGAAGGACCAAAAAATACAACAAGTTGGGAAGAAGGTGTGGAAGCCGAAGGTTGTGGAACAAAGAGTTAAGACACCACCTATTCTAATGGTCAATGGGAATGGATTAGTCACTCCTGAGGGGAACGTCATATTGATGTCGCCTCCGAAGATAACTAAACCACCCAGGAAGGAGGAAGAAGGTCCAAAGAAATTCTCACCGGGAGGTCTGTCTTTCATGGAGGCATTACTGAAATCGCAGGGCAAGGAGAGTGGAGTTCGGAGGAATACAAGACCACCTGATGATGGATACTATAGGCTTTTGGAATATTAGGGGTCTCAATAGCCTAAATAAACAGAAGGACATTAAGTGGTTCTTGAATAAGATTAATGTTGGGCTATTCAGTCTGTTAGAGACTAGAGTGAAGGCTGTTAATTGGCTAAAAGTGATGAATAATATTTGTGGAGACTGGGCAATTACTACAAATAATGCTCAGCATAATGGGGGCAGAATTTGGGTCCTTTGGAAGCCTTATAATTATGAGTTATAAGTTATTGAGACTACGGCTCAGACTATTTTGATGGTGGTGAATGATAAAATGAGGAAACAACGGTATTATTTGACTGTGGTGTATGGTCATAATAAACCTGCTGATAGGAATGTCCTGTGGAGCATTTTGAAGGCGCATAAGAATAGGATTACTGGTGCATGGGTGATCTGAGGGGATTTCAACAATATTTTGCAACATGGGGATAGGATTGGAGCACCTATCTCTTGGGCAGAAATAATGAGGTTTCAAAACTGGGTGCAGGAAAGTGAAGTTACTGAAATGACTACTTCTGGTTCCTTTTATACTTGGAACAATAAACATGAAGAGGGAATTAGAGTGTTTAGTAGGATTGATAGGGTGTTCTATAACTCTGATTGGCTGGATATGTTTCCTAATGCTAGGGGACATTTTCTACCCGAAAGGTTGTTTGATCATTGCCCTTGTCTAATTAGTTTGAAGGCTAGTAAGAATGCTCAGAAAACTAGTTTTAAGTACTTTAATATGTGGGCTTTTGATGATAGGTTTGGAAGCATTATTAAGGAAATTTGGGACATTAAAGTGGAGGGGACACATATGTTTAGACTGGTGCAGAAATTAAAAATGGCGAAAGAGGAACTTAGGATGTTGAATAAGGGCAGGTTTTCTGAGGTGGAAAAAGCTTATCAATTGGGGTTAATTGCTTTGGATAATATCCAAAACAGATGCATCATGAGCCATGGAATGGAGAAGTACAGCAGCAGGAAAGAAGTGTGGCTAAGGAGGTTATGTTTTTGAGAAAAGGCTGCTCAGTCTTTTCTAAAACAAAAGGCCAAATGTCAGTGGGTAGAGGAGGGAGATGATAATACATCTTACTTTCACTCTTGCATTAGAAGGAGAAGGGCTAGCAATAAAGTCATAAACATTAAGCATACTCAAGGAAATATCCTTACCGAACCTGAGGAGATAAATCAGGCGTTTGAGAAGTTTTACATTGATTTGCTTGGAACTAGCAAGGAGGTTAGGCATGTGCATTTTCCTACTGTTAGAAAGGGGAAATTGGTTAGCGTGAACCATGTGGTAGAGTTGATGAAGCCTATTTCGGGAGAGGAAATTATACAATGTATGTTTGATATTCCTGGGGACAAGAGTCCTGGACCTGATGGTTACACAAGTCAGTTCTATAAGGATTCCTGGAGTATAGTTGGTAATAGTGTCATTCAAGCTGTTTAAAATTTTTTTAGGAATGGGAGGATGCTTAAGCAAGTTAATCATACCCTTCTCACTTTAATTCCTAAGTGTGCGATGCATGAAGATGTGAGTCAATTCCGCCCGATCACTTGTTGTAACACGATTTATAAATGCATTACGAAGATTATGAGCTCCAGATTGGGTAAGATTCTTCCAGACATTATTAACCAGAATCAAAGTGGGTTTGTTCAAGGAAAGGAGATTGTGGAGAATATATTAATTTGCCAAGATTCGGTGAGGTTATATGGGAGGAAATCGTGCTCTCCGAGATGCTTGATGAAGATGGATCTCAGAAAAGCATATGATTCAATTGAGTGGCCCTTTCTTGAGGAAATGATGGTGGCTTTGAATTTTCCTAGTAGGTTTGTCTCGATGGTTATGGCTTGTGTTATATCTACTAGCTTCTCTTTGGTGTTAAATGGATCCACTTTTGGGTATTTTAAGGGGAAGAGGGGATTAAGCCAAGGGGATCCATTGTCCCCCTTATTGTTTGCTATTTGTATGGAGTATCTATCTCGGATTTTGAAGGAGGTGCAGCAGTTTGAGGAGTTTAAATACCATTCTATGTATAAGAAAATGGAACTTGCACATCTATGTTTCGCGGATGACTTATTACTGTTTTCGTATGGTAATAGAGCCTCTGTCACGGTGTTGATGAGAGCATTCCTGACATTTTCAGTTGCATCTGGGTTAAGCATGAATAAAGAAAAATCTGAAATTTATATGAATGGAACTAGAGATGTGGATGGAATCTTGAGGATAACTGGTATGAAGATGGGGAAATTACCCTTTAAATACTTGGGTATCCCAATTTCTTACAAGAAGCTTGGAGTTCTAGATTGCCTTATTCTTACAGAGAAGATTGTTGATAGAATCCGAGCCTTGGGAACTAAGCATCTGTCTTATGGAGGTCGATTGACGCTTGTTAATTCAGTCCTACATAATTTACACACCTATTGGGCTAGAGTGTTTTTGTTGCCTAAATCTGTTGTTAAGCAAGTAGAGGGGATATGTAGGAATTTCTTAAGGAAAGGCCACTATTCTTATATATCAGCGCCTTTGATTAGCTGGGATGTTATTTGTTATGATAAAATGCAAGGGGGGCTTGGCATAAGAGATGGAGCAGCGTGGAATCAGGCTCTAATAGCCAAGTACATCTGGTGGATTGCAAGTAAAAAAGACCATTTATGGGTGAAGTGGATACATGTCAATTTTTTAAAGGGCGGGAACTGGAAGCAAATGCATATTAGTCCTACTTCTAGCTGATCTTGGAGGAGGATTTGTAAGATTAAGGATATGTTTCTGCCAGGGTATACTCATGATTAGTGGTGTAGAAATGGGAATGAATATACTGTAAAGCAAGGGTACAAGTGGATTAGAGAGGATAAACCTACGGTTGATTGGTGTAATCTGGTGTGGCATAAACTAGTCCAGTCTAAACATTCTTTCATAGCCTGGATAGTTATGCATCATAGACTGCAAACAAATCTGCGCTTGCAGCATTGGGGGTTGAATGTTAATCCTAATTGCTGGCTTTGTGCAGATGGTTTGGAAGACCAAGAGCATCTGTTTTTTCAATGCGGATATAGTGAGAGATGTGTTCATCTGGTAGCCGAATGGTTACAACAGGATATTCCAGTGGTTAATGCTTGGAATTGGTGGAAAGATCTTGGTGTGCAAAAGAGGATTAAAAGGGTAATAGGCTGTGCATTGGTGGCGCTGTTGTACTATGTTTGGCAGGCTTGGAATTCGGCGAAGCATGATGCGGTTATTGATAAGCCTGGGTATATGGTGAAGAAGATCAAAGAGGAAATGAGCATTCGTTTTAAGTTTATTTTGAAAATAGAGAAATACAGGGAAGTAGAACATTTTTTCCATTAGAAATGGTCAATTGGTCTAGTTGAAATGGGTGATGTATTGGTGAGAACTTGATGTATTATGTTGATTCATTATTAATATAACCCTTACATTTTCACCAAAAAAAAAGCGTCCATCCATGGAATTCTTCTATCCGAAGAACTAAGTTTATCTTCCAGTACGTCCACTTGATTAAAGTCTCCTAATAAAAGGTAAGGGAGATCTAGACCCTCCAAAATGGCACCCAAACAATCCCAAACTGGTTGTCGCTGAGCAACAACAGGTTCTCCATAGAGCAGGACCAAGTAAAAGGGATAATCTACGTTAATATTAGACTTCAAGATAACGAAATTACGACACTTAGACACTAAGGAGAACGCAGATGGAGACTTCCATCCTACGAATAATCCCCCACTAGACCCCAAGGCATTCATGCCTTCAAAATAATAGAATCCAAAAGACCGACAAAGACTCAACAATATCCACATTACATTGGGGTTCACAAAGAAAAATAAATTCCAAGTCCTTATGACTACTAAGGATCGCTCTAATTTTAGGAATTGCCGGTGCAAGCGGATACGAGAGTCCCCGACATATCCATGAAAGTCCAATCATTCCGGAGGAGAAGATTGATCAGGTCCAATCTTCGAATCACCATGGCTTGTCTCCTAGGCGTGTTGTCCTTCTCCATCCTTCTCAACATCTGCCTTGTTTTTAATAATAACATCTGAGCCACCCTCCTCCGATTTGATTTTCTTTCCTGGCGATCTCAACACCGCAATTTCTGGATCCTGCATTTCCTCCAGGCCTTCCTCCTCATTAGGGCTTAACTTCCTTTTCTTACTTTCACCACCAACCTGCACTCCTTTCATTTTCTTTCCTTCTTCATGATCGATCTTAGAACTACCTTCCCCCTTCTGGGCCAAACGTTTCCTCTTGCCTGCATTTCTGCCTTTCCTAACAAAATCCACTATTTCTATATCAGGGAAGAAATCAGGATCATTGAGAAACTTACCCAAGTTTTCAATCGGTTGTCCCATTAGTTCCTCAATCTTCTTGAGCTCTTGCCAAGTTCTTTCAGCAGCTTCCATCTCCTCACGATCCTCAATAGTCATCTCATCATCCATAATTTGGTCCTCAATTCCTTCAGTAGTCGCCTCCATTCCAGTGCTTTGATGCGAAACATTAGTGTTCTGTACCAGGACTTCTTCCTCCTTTTCTGGCTCCTCCTCCCCTAGAGAATTCCTGACATAATTCCAGTTGTCTGGCCCTCTAGGAGATAAAGGCCACTCAAAGAAAGACTTAGGAGTCTCATCAGGGTCAAACCCTATCACTCCCTCTCCTCTTCTGTTCGCTGCTTCAATGTTGGCTTTCTCCTCAGTATTACGTATATTTGCTTCTGCTTCTTCTAGGATCATATCTGCTATACCTGCATCTCCCTCCTGCCCTGTTTCATTTCTGACCAATTCCTCTTCCTCCTCTATGTCCCTACCTTGTTCATTTACCATATCGTTGTTATTGTTACCAATCCCACCCTCACCATCCCCTCCATTCTCCTCCCCATCATCACCACCATTGTTATTATCATTCAAGTTACCTGGGTCAAGGAAAAGAATAGGGAAACCAGTAGAACTGACAAAGGTCTATGCTACTCCTTCTTCCTCATCCTCCATGAATCCTCTAAATTAATGAGGTTCTATATTTCTCCTTAGGTTTTCTCTCATAACCCATTCAGGGTTGGTTGCATCTACTTCTCCTCTGAAGTTCATTGCTCTTACATATTGTAGACACCCACATTTTGACCGCCAGGTGTCTATAGCTGTTTCCAAAAAACACCCGAAGATGATCGGACGCAAACTTGTTTCTACGCGCTCGAATATGGGCTCGAAACTATTAGTTGCTGGCTTAAGCATTTACGGAGTAAAAATCTCACAAAACTGACCTCAAATTTAGCCCCAGTGGGTCGTTTCCAATCAAACAGGACTAATTTGGGTCAAAACCGACACCGGAAATAAAACCGACTTTTAGCGATTGGGTCAAACCCCGGTCAAAGCCGATCCGAGACACAGAAAACAATCACTCAAACATCAAAAGTCCAATCCAAATACAAAACCCACAAAATGCCTAACCCGAGGTCCAAAGGCCCGGACCTCTCGCCCCAGCTGACCCACTCGATCGAGTGTCAGCCCACTCGATCGAGTGGGCCCTCAAGAAAGCCCGACTGCAGTCGCACTGGGCCACTCGACCGAGTTAGCTCGTTACTCGGTCGAGTAACCCTAGACGGGGGTGCATAGCAATGCCTATATAAGCACCCCCTTGCATGCAAAATGGAGGATCTTTTTTCCACCTTAAGAAAAACCCTAATTAAAACCTATTCAACCCTAATCAAACCCTAATCTACACTATACTCGAACCCTAACCTTAGCATCTAGGAATCCGAACCCCAATCACCATAACTTAACTTACATCTCGATACTCCCGTGCTAGCCACAACTAACGAGTCCTGTCCGAGAACAAGAACATGTAGGTTGAGGGTGCAATATTCCATTCTTCTCTTTTTCTTTCTTCTCGTCGTCCGGTCGTCCTGATTATCATCTTTTTTTCGTTTTTTTATTTTATTATCGCATCTCTAATATTGATGGTATTATTAGTATAAAACATTAAAATACTTGTGAATTTGTGTCGAGTGCGAATGATGTCGGGATAAGAAAACCCGAATATACAAGGGTATTGCACCCAACGTTGCCGATCGCTTATCCCGACACCCCTAGCACTTGATTATTGAAACGAGTCAACTTAAACACTAGTTTTTTTTACTTTTGTCCGCATTGTCATCAAATGCATATTTCATCGATTTTCGAAAATGTTTTCAAAACGAGTACTTTTATTCTAATTAAGGTCGAAACCCGTTGACGCGGATCCGACATCACATAATCCCTAGGGATTTATTACGATGTTGGGAAGCCGAGGGTATCAAATCGAGTCCGTTTTATTTAAAGTAATCGCAAAGCGTCGATTTATTAGATTCGGTACCAACTCTATAGTTGGATGTCGAATCTAAACGATTTAGTCAAACAACTTAACTAACACGATTCGTTGATGCTAAAATAGTTGTCACCTTATTCGATAAAATATGACACTATAAACGCGGAGAAGATCCATATCGTTTTAGTTAATTTAAACGACTTATATTATTTTCTTCAAGTTATCGCTCTAATATTCCATATCGATTCAATAGTCGAATATGGGTATGACGAGTATCGAAGTCAAGAATCGAGTATAAATCCCACCATATGCCCGATTCAACAAACTCATCGAATTATCAAAATCAAAAGGCAATTTCGAAATCAATAACAAATTGCAAAGCGAACCCTGGTTCGTACAGGGGGCACTCGATCGAGTACCTAGTCCACTCGGTCGAGTGGCACCCCAAAAACGAGACAGAAGGCTATTTTGACAACCACTCGGTCGAGTCTTGTCATGACCCGATCGAGTGGCCGTGCACTCGGTCGAGTTCTCGCATAACTCGGTCGGGTGACGTCTCGAAATCTGGACCGAAGCTTCTTTAGAGGTCCACTCGGTCGAGTCCCTCAGTGACTCGGTCGAGTGGCCCCTTTATCACGTAAAACCGCGAGTCCTACAATGCCGATCGAGTCTCGTTAACGCTTTTTTATGACTTAGGTCAACACGTTCCCAATCTATCACGTGAAATATTACTTTTCAAAAACTATTCATCATCTTATTTACGTCATTCCATTATTCGCAAACCGTTATTATCGTTATACCGTTACTAACAAGTTTGTTATTTTCTTGTTGATTTATTTTCATTGTTTATTTTATTGTACTAAAAAGAACTCGCATGCTAAATTTAACTTCGACGTTAGAATTAGTTGCATTAAATCGACATAGAAACCCATTCCACTTTTTGCATGTCTAGGGAACATATTGTTTGCATAACATATTCATCGTTCAACTAACGCGCGTATTAGAAAGTCATTCGATATCTTAATAGAGGCTGCTAATGTGCGGGCGGGGTTGGGTGTTCTTTGTGAACTTCCCAACACGTTCCGGATGTCCGAAACCGTTGGCGCACGAGAGTCATTCAATACACGGTATACGATAATGTCGGTATCGGTATCAAATGCAAAGGGACGAGCCCAATAAACTCTGACATCGGAAATGGGCCGTATTTTTTATACGGACCACTACGACATAGAGTGGGTTCGAACGGGCCCAAACTCCCACAAAGTTCGGTGGCGACTCCACTTCGATTTAAATTTCAATTCGATCCATTCTCATAGGGAGATTCATTCGCCTCCCCAAACCCGCGCGTGGTCGCGTCGGGGTGGACCTATGTCATGTCCACAATTTGGCGACTCCGCTGGGGATTAACTGATGCGTGACTTACCATCGGCATCCTCAGGGTGAGACTCGAATAGAAATCGTTTGACTAGTACAATACGCGTCTTAGTTTTACGGTTCATGCATAACCCTATATTTTCCCGGGCCGGTACTCGCGACCGACGTCCCACTATACCGTGATGTACTCCAATAGAGATATGTCAAAGGTGTCCATAGTCGATTCGAGTGGGTTTCGCGGCATGTTCTAAGCTCAACTCGACTTAGAAAGTCCGTCCCGATCAACGTCTAGACTATGTGCACTGGTATAGACCCTTTATAGACCGACTGAGACTTAGTGTAAAGCATACATAGTGTCGTTATAATGCTTGCGTGACTATATGCTACTTGGTTTCCGTGTCGTCTTTTTTCAAAACCATCTTTTTCAAACTATCCAATTTCAAAACCCGGGACGTATACCGAATTTAGGACTTATGATTTTATTCAAAATAGCCTATTTCTAGCCGGTATTCTGCCCATTTCAAAACTCGAAAATATTTTCGAACCTTCAAAACCGTGGCCCGATATGTTTTCCGATTTTCTTTCGAAAAATTTTGCCCTCCACCGTTTTTTTTTTCGGATTTTCCAAAAAAATGCTCTCCCAAAACCATCCTCTTTTTAGGACTTCCCGTATTTAGCATGTGTCGGGTCTTGTCGTAAGTCGTCGAAGTCTTTAGCGTCGAAACTCTGTCGATCCTACATCACGAGTTTCTTCCCCATCCCAGTCCGCCTTATTAGACTAAGGCCCGGCCCACCTACGTAGGACATACTCCTACAAAGGAGGGCCCGTCTACACAATCGAGTCTAAAGGTCTGGGGATGTCTCACGTGGACCTTCTTTCGAACAGGACTCGGCCCACCCGCCAAATCCTAAAGAAGGCCCACTTTTCACAAGTCACCCGTCTAGGTGTCTTTTCCGAGTCACTTCCCTTTTCAGTCTTGCTCGGGATGTACTTTTTATTCCGGGATTTGGGCTAGTTTCTGATAATGCAGTGTTCTTACAAACAGGCCACCCGAGACCAGACATCAACGCAAGATGGACAAACTGAAGGCTGCGCTGGCCAAGATCGAAACCCAATTGACTTCCATGCAGACCAACCAAACGACCTTGGCCACCCGTGTGAGTGCCGTAGAGAAGGTAGCCCCTATTGAAGGATATGAGCCCACTGGGCCCATAACTGAACTAATCACCATTTTTCGCAGGCTCAGAGAACAGGTTCACCTGTCAACGAAAAACTCGATCCACACTGAAAATGGTCGTTCCTATTCGCCTTTAAATGACGAGCTACCTGTGTAGACACCCGCATTTTGACTGCCAGGTGTCTATAGCAGTTTCCAAAAAACACCCGATGATGATCGGACGCTAACGTGTTTCTACGCGCTCGGATATGGGCTCAAATCCATTAGTCGTTGGCTTAAGCACTTACGGAGTACCAATCTCACAAAACTGACCTCAAAATCAAGCCCAACGGACCGTTCTGAGTCAAACAAGCATAATTTGGGCCTAAACCGACACCAGAAATAAAACCGACTTTTAGAGATTCGGTCAACCCTGGTCAAAGTCGTTTCCGAGACACATCAAAGCAGCCAAAAAGTCCAACTCAAGAAGCAAAACCAACAGTCCACCTTCAGACGGGCGATCAGGTCAAGTCCGTCAGGGCACAAAACCCTAGACACCAAAGTACATGGGCAATGCCTATATAAGCAACCCCATGCACACACAATTACACATCTTTTACAAATAAAATTCAACCCTAATTCAACTTTTTCACAACCTCAAGAACCCTAATCTTACACATGCAACCGTAATCAATCCCTAGCAATCCTACACTAGCAAAAACCCTAAACCTAGTTTTAGGAATTAATCCCGAGCCACCATAACTTAACCTCCATAAATCCTCGAAGACTCTTGTGTAAAGCCACGGTTACGAGTCCGTTCCGAGACAAGAACATGTAGGTTGAGGGTGTCAAAACCCCTTTCTCTCCTTCCTCTCTTCCTCTCGTCATCTTCATCTTTTTCGCGTTTTTTTGTTTTATTTCGTTCCTTGCATTATAATATCGATAATAACTAATACAAAACACTAAAATACTTATCGATTTGTGTCGAATAAGAGGGGTATCGAAATAAGGAAACACGAATATACAAGTGTACTGCACACAACGTTGACGGTCGCTTGTTCCAATACCCCGATTATTTGAATATTGAGATAAGTTAACTTAAACCATATTTTTTTTTTCGTTTTCATCATTGCTCGAGTCATATATTTACATTAATTTTCAAAAACAAGAATTATATTTAATAAGGGTCGAAACCCGTTGACGCGGATCTGACATCCTAATCCTTAGGGATTTATTTTGATGCCGGAAAAGCCGAGGGAATCAAGTTTTCATTCAAGCAAAGTGTCGATACGTTAGATCCGATGCCAATTCCATAATTGGATGTCGAGTCTAATAATCTAATCAAACAATTTAGAAAATTCAATTTTTCGTTGACGCTAACGTAGATGTTATTTAATTCGTTCGAATCATGACACTACAAACGAGGAGGAATATCTATATCGTCTTGGTTATTTTAAACGATCCAAATCAATATTCTTTATTTTTTCACTCTAGTATTCCATATCGATTCCATAATCGAATATGGGATATGACGAGCATCACAATTAAAATCGAGTATAAATTATTCCAAGTATTTACTATCGATTTCATAATCGAATATTGAATACGACGAATATCGAAAATATTAAGTCGAGTGCAAATTACGCAATATTTGTACGCAATTTAATAAAATCATCAATTTTCCGAAGAAAACAATTTCGCTCTTTTTTATTATTATTCTTCGAACATCATTTTTTTTAGACAAAACATTTTTTTAGATCTCGATATATTTTTTTCCTTGACCTCGGTCAACGGGTGTTAATCCATCACGTGACCTACTATTCTTTTCAAAACCATGCATCATACTACATTATTCGCAAACTGTTATTATCGTTATACCGTTACTAACAAGTTTGTTATTTTCTTGTCAATTTATTTTTGTTTATTTTATTGTACTAAAATGAACTCACATGCTAAATTTAACTTCGACGTTAGAATTAGTTGCATTAAATTGACATAGAAACCCTCTTTTCAATTTCATTCACATGTTTATGGAAAATAATCTTTGCATATCATTTTCCCGTTTAACTAATGCGCGTATTGGAAAGGCATTCGAATTCTTAGTAGAGGTCGCTAATGTGCTGGCGGGGTTGGGTGTCCTTTGTGGGCTTCCCAATATGTACCCTCACCCCTTACTCAGAACCTCGGTTTCCGGATGCCCGAAACCGTTGGCGCACGAGAGTCATTCAATACACAATATCCGATAATGTCGGTATTGGTATCAAATGCAAAGGGACGAGCAAAATAAACTCTGACATCGGAAATGGGCCGTATTTGGTATACGGACCACTACGACATAGAGTGGGCTCGAATGGTTCCGAATTACCACAAAATTCGGTGGCGACTCCACTTCGATCTAAATTTCAATTCGATCCATTTCATATGGAGATTCATTCGCCTACCCAAACCCGCGCGTGGCCGCGTCGGGGTGGACCTATGTCATGTCCACAATTTGGCGACTCCGCTGGGGATTAACTGATGCGTGACTTACCATCGGCATCCTCAGGGTGAGACTCGAATAAAAATCGTTTGACTAGTACAATACGCGTTTTACTTTTACAGTTCATGCATAACCCATATTTTCCCGGGCCGGTACTCGCGACCGACGTCCCACTATACCGTTGATGTACTCCAATATGGATATGTCAAAAGGTGTCCATAGTCGATTCGAGTGGGTTTAGCAGCATGTTCTAAGCTCAACTCGACTTAGGAAGTCAGTCCCGATCAACGTCTAGACTATGTACACTGGTATAGACCCCTTATAGACCGACCGAGACTTAGTGTAGAGCATACATGGCGTCGTTATAATGCTTGTGTGACTACGTGCTACTTGGTTTCCGTGTTGTTTTCAAAAAACCGTCAACTTTTTCAAAAATGCATCTTTTCAAAAACTTTCAACTTTCAAAAACTCGGAAAGCTGCCAAAATTTAGGACTTATGATTTGACTCAAAACAAGCCTATTTTCTAGCGGCATGCCGCCCATTTCAAAATTCGAACTTTCGATCCACCATTCGATTTTCGGATTTTCAAAAATTCAATTTCAATTTTCAAATCTTCGAGATGCCGTTTGCGATTTTCAAATCTTCGGGATATCATCCTCAATTTTCAAATTGTTGAAAATTCCTTTTTTCCGACACTCAAATTTTCAAGATATTCAATTTCAAAACCCGGGACGCATACCAAATTTAGGACTTATTATTTTACTCAAAATAGCCTATTTTCTAGCCGGTATGGTGCCCAATTCAAAACTCGAAAACACTTTCGAACTTTCAAAACCGAGGCCCGATGCACTTTCCGATTTTCTCAAAAAATCGGGCCTCTCCACCGAGTTATCTCGAAATTTTCAAAACAATCAATTTTCAAAACCTTCTTCTCCTTAGGACTTCCCATATTTAACAGTGTCGGGTTATGTCTCAATTGGTCAAAGTCTTTAGCGTCGAAACTCCGTCGATCTTACATCACGAGTTTCTTCCCTATCCAGTCCGCCTTATTAGACAAAGGCAAGGCCCACCTACGTAGGACATACTCCTTCAAAGGAAGGTCCGTCTACACACTCGAGTCTAAAAGTCTGTGGATGTCTCACGTGGACCTTTCTTCGAACAGGACTCGGCCCACATAGCCGAATCCTAAGGAAGGCCCACCTTTCACGAGTCACCCGTCTAGGTGTCTTTTCCGAGTCAACCTTTTACAAGGCATAGCCCTATAACAAAAGGTTCGTGGTCCTTACGTCTAAAGGGTCACTCGTCCCACACTCGAGTCTTAACAAAATTAACGATCCCACTTGGGGGATATTCTCCGACGGAGTGATTAATCACAGTCGCTCCGAGAATCGCGCCCTACACATTCGTCTTAGGAGGGTCTAACCCAAGTCAAACATGGTTGCCCCATTTTCAGACTCACCTTTCTGCAGCTCGAGTCTAATTTGCGGTCGTTACCTCGTCTAGGTCAACATTCAAGTATCCCGGTCCGAGAGTCCTAGTCATTTCCGTCACCCCGGGCCATGTCTAGTTTGACTCATCATGTACGCAAAACCGAGCTTAGGCGAGTTCTAGCACCTGTCATTTCTTCCGATCAGGGACCCTATGAACGAGACACTACCAAACCACGATAAATCCCATGCCGTCAAGAAAGGGGATATCCAGGGGAGTATGCTTATGCTATCTTGCTCCATTAACAACATCTTCTCAAAAATCAATATTGCCCTAGATAACCTAAGTTCCAGGGTAACCATCATCGAAGAAGACCTTGTAAGAACCCGATCCCGTCTAACACGACTAGAGCGGGTAAGGCAACCAATCACCCAACCGAGTCATTTGAAGGGTGAACACTCTTGCGAAACTATCTGATACCCTCAAGATAGCAAGGCCGAGAGAAGTAACCCTCAAGTCACCTCTCCGAAAATCAAGAATCAGTCAAAGGAGAGGATATTTACCCACTTGGATATGTCCTACACCATCACTTTCCAGAGGTTGGTTCCGAAGGGCCTAGTGCTACCTATAGGCCCAACAGTCGACCCACCTGTGGAGAAACGTTCCAAAGCATGGAACGCCCAGCATTACTGCAAATTCCACAGAGGGAGGGGACACAATACAGAACAATGATGGAAGCTGAAACATCTCATTCAAGACTTCCTCGATGCCGGGAAGACTCCCGTTTTGGAAACATTGTCACTTGCAAAGCCCCTCGTGGACTACACAGGGCCCGATGACCGAGGCATCCAGTCTACCTCTCATGCATCCAAGAGTCCGGATTTGATTTAAGTCCGAGTCTGAGTCTGAGTCTAGGATGTTCTATTCCAAAGTCAAAGTCAAAGTCAAAGTCAAAGTCAAAGTCAAAGTCAAAGTCAAAGTCAAAGTCAAAGTCAGAGTCAATTGTATTCTGTCCTCTTTTCAAAATTCAATAAAATCAAGCTTTCAATATTCTATTTCTCATATCTACTTTCCTTATGTGTTTCCGAGAACGTGATGAACATCATCATACACTGTGAGCACACGCACGTGACTATTATAGGCACATCTGTAATGACTGCAGGAAACCGAGCCCGTGTTTTCTTTTTACCTATTCCATGTCTGGTATAGAAAAGGCACACGACTACCCGTAGCAGGAGCGGTATCGAATCCTATGACAAATCTAGGTAATCTCCTAGTTTGGGTTCAAGACGGGAGGCAAGCCCATTTCCCACAATAAAACACCCATCCGATAAGACTGACCACTCCCTACCTTAGGTGTTAGTCTGACCGACAAAAAAACATAAAAGGCTAAAAAAAAAAAACAAACTGGACACAAAAAAAAAATCAAAAGTCCATGTGAAAAAAGCAAAAGGCCAAAAAAAAAAAAACAGGCCATCATTTAAAAAATTCAGAATACCCATGACCACGGTCAACGGTCAATTCAAGTGAAAGCCCCACGACCAGGGTACGGTCAAAATTATCAAAACCCATGACCGGGGCTAAGAGGTCAATCATCAAAAAATTCAGAATACCCATGACCATGGTCAACGGTCAATTCAAGTGAAAGCCCCACGACCAGGGTACGGTCAAAATTATCAAAACCCATGACCGCGGCTAAGAGGTCAATCAAAAAAATCAAATACCCATGACCGTGGTCAACGGTCAACTCAAGTGAAAATCCTTTGACCAAGGTACGGTCAAATTCAAAATTATCCATGCCATCCAATAGGGGAGTAACAATCAAGCAGGTCAGCTAACACCACACTCAGCCTTCCCACATTACAACCCTCAAGACCTTCCCGAGACCCAGGCCAGAGACAGCCCGGAATTTTGAGGATTCAAGCTCCATAGGATACCCCTAACAATTAGGGCCGGACATGGAAACCAAATCCCGCATTATCAAAGCAGCCCTCGAAGCCTTAGGTCCACAGAACCGAGATCCAGATTTCGAGTCATCAAAACCAGATCCCACATTATCAAACCAGCCCTCGAAGCCTTAGCTCCACAGAACCGAGCTCCAGATTTTGAGTCATCAAAGCCATTTACTTCCTAGCACCACATTTCCAAAAACATCAAATTCCCCGAGAGCAGAACTCGTTAAAAATCCCGAGAACAAAACTCGTTAAAATCCCATCCAAACCAGTTACCAACCCCAAACACGGGAACTCAACTTGCAGTCGGCATAGAACATGCCCAAATAGTTCACAGCACCTCTGGGGGCTACCCCGGAGTACGCTCACAGTCACAGGATTAATATCCTCACTTTTCAAGCCCTTTGATCAAGACATCACTGGTAATGCACCTAGCCTACACCGTCATTACGGCGGCTAAGTTACACACAAAGTCCTATTAGAATAGGCACCATAATACATCTTCCGACACTGAACTACGGCTCGGTTTGTTTTCACTACACGTGAATACGTTGGCAGCCTTTCAACGGAGGCACAACCACCCACATTGACACACATTCAAAAAGCGCCATCATTCCGGTCACGACACCATCATGTTCTCAACAGCTAGCTTTGTTGTCCCGGGGGCTTCTCCTAGGCAGAAGTTCTCCATCCACTCACAAAATCCAGATCTAGCCTCCTTTCTGTAGTGTGTCCTAGAACTCGGCTCAGTCGAAGACAAGAATCTGTCAGGACTCGAGGCAATACCCACTTTGGAAATGTACCCTAGAATCAGAAATTCGGATGGGCACACTAAAACAGTCCCATTATAGGCTACTGCAATCCCCCCCGTAGCATATCTATCCCGTTTCGATGTGCGACCGTGTTGCCACTCGCCTAGGCTACGGGATAGCGCAACTTAAGAGTCTTGTTAGGCGGCCCACACCCGTACCGAGTCACAGTCCAACCCCTCGAGAGTCCAGTCGTGTCAGTCAACTCGTCCGGTCACGTCCAGAGTCGAGTCTGTCGGTAGGCCTCTCTCGTCAAATTCCACTTTGAAATTTGCAAAATCTAGCCATTCGAAAAAAGATCCTTTTCGACGAGGTCAAATTTCGGTGTATTTAAACTGCAAATTACTTTCCTAATCTTTGTTAGGAGTCAAAAATCTCAAAGTTTCCAAAATTCAAAAATCTCAAATTTTCAAGTTTTCAAAAAATCATTTTCCCCCAGCACGAGTCATTTTGCTACCTACGTGTTGCATGCATTTTATGTGACTTATACATGTACGACTCAAACAGGGACGTGCAACCCACTATACCTCCCCAGCGGAAGCCAACGGTGGTATCTAACGGGATGGGCCTACACACAGGCGCACTCATGACTTATGCGACAAGTCCAATTCACCACAGAGTTATTGTCATCAGCTCAGGTATGACTTCTAGCTTATGGCTGGCGAGCCCTTCACGCGAGTCTAATGGACTATAAACGACCCGACTGGAAGTCCGCCAGGTTTCAATCCGCAATTGGCCTGGTGGCTACTCTGACTTTCGCCTTGTCCAAGCCTCAGTCAGAGTGGGGGCTCTGTAGACACCCGCATTTTGACTGCCAAGTGTCTATAGCAGTTTCCAAAAAACACCCGATGATGATCAGATGCTAACGTGTTTCTACGCGCTCGGATATGGGCTCAAATTCATTAGTCGTTGGCTTAAGCACTTACGGAGTACCAATCTCACAAAACTGACCTCAAAATCAGGCCCAACGGACCGTTCCGAGTCAAACAAGACTAATTTGGGCCAAAACCGACACCAGAAATAAAACCGACTTTTAGCGATTGGGTCAACCCTGGTCAAAGTCGTTTCCGAGACACATCAAAGCAGCCAAAAAGTCCAACTCAAGAAGCAAAACCAAAGTCCACCTTCAGACGGGCCATCAGGTCAAGTCCGTCAGGGCACAAAACCCTAGACACAAAAGTACATGGGCAATGCCTATATAAGCAACCCCATGCACACACAATTACACATCTTTTACAAATAAAATTCAACCCTAATTCAACTTTTTCACAACCTCAAGAACCCTAATCTTACACATGCAACCCTAATCAATCCCTAGCAATCCTACACTAGCAAAAACCCTAAACCTAGTTTTAGGAATTAATCCCGAGCCACCATAACTTAACCTCCATAAATCCTCAAAGACTCTTGTGTAAAGCCACGGTTACGAGTCCATTCCGAGACAAGAACATGTAGGTTGAGGGTGTCAAAACCCCTTTCTCTCCTTCCTCCCTTCCTCTCGTCATCTTCATCTTTTTCGCGTTTTTTTGTTTTATTTCATTCCTTGCATTATAATATCGATAATAACTAATACAAAACACTAAAATACTTATTGATTTGTGTCGAATAAGAGGGGTATCGGAATAAGGAAACACGAATATACAAGTGTACTGCACACAGCGTTGACGGTAGCTTGTTCCAATACCCTGATTATTTGATTAATGAGACAAGTTAACTTAAACAATATTTTTTTATATTTCGTTTTCATCATTGCTTGAGTCATATATTTACATTAATTTTCAAAAACAAGCATTATATTTAATAAGGGTCGAAACCCGTTGACGCGGATCTGACATCCTAATCCTTAGGGATTTATTTCGATGTCGGAAAAGCCGAGGGAATCAAGTTTTCATTCAAGCAAAGTGTCGGTACGTTAGATCCGATGCCAATTCCATAATTGGATGTCGAGTCTAATAATCTAATCAAACAATTTAGCCAATTCAATTTTTCGTTGATGCTAACGTAGATGTTATTTAATTCGTTCGAATCATGACACTACAAACGCGGAAGAATATCTATATCGTCTTGGTTATTTTAAATGATTCAAATCAATATTCTTTATTTTTTCACTCTAGTATTCCATATCGATTGCATAATCGAATATGGGATATGACGAGCATCACAATTAAAATCGAGTATAAATTATTCCAAATATTTAATATCGATTTCATAATCGAATATTGAATACGACGAATATCGAAAACATTAAGTCGAGCGCAAATTACGCAATATTTGTACGCGATTTAATAAAATCATCATTTTTCCGAAGAAAACAATTTCGCTCTTTTTTATTATTATTCTTCGAACATCATTTTTTTTTGACAAAACATTTTTTTAGATCTCGATATATTTTTTTCCTTGACCTCGGTCAACACGTGTTAATCCATCACGTGATCTACTATTCTTTTCAAAACCATGCATCATACTACATTATTCGCAAACTGTTATTATCGTTATACCGTTACTAACAAGTTTGTTATTTTCTTGTCAATTTATTTTTGTTTCTTTTATTGTACTAAAATGAACTCACATGCTAAATTTAACTTCGACGTTAGAATTAGTTGCATTAAATTGACATAGAAACTCTCTTTTCAATTTCATTCACATGTTTAGGGAAAATAATCTTTGCATATCATTTTCCCGTTTAACTAATGCGCGTATTGGAAAGTCATTCGAATTCTTAGTAGAGGCCGCTAATGTGCAGGCGGGGTTGGGTGTCCTTTGTGGGCTTCCCAACACGTACCCTCACCCCTTACTCAAAACCTCGGTTTTCCGGATGCCCGAAACCGTTGGCGCACGAGAGTCATTCAATGCACAATATCCGATAATGTCGGTATTGGTATCAAATGCAAAGGGACGAGCCCAATAAACTCTGACATCGGAAATGGGCCGTATTTTTTATACGGACCACTACGACATAGAGTGGGCTCGAATGGTTCCGAACAACCACAAAATTCGGTGGCGACTCCACTTCGACCTAAATTTCAATTCGATCCGTTTCATATGGAGATTCATTCGCCTACCCAAACCCGCGCGTGGCCGCGTCGGGGTGGACCTATGTCATGTCCACAACCTGCTAACCTCAACCTCACGAGAGTTTCAATATTTGAGGGTACTGAAGACCCGGTCTACCACATCCGGGCTTTCAAAGATTTTATGGCGGTCAAAGGGGTGAAGTCCACCATGTTTAAGCATTTATTCCCTTCCTCCCTTGAAAAGCATCCCAACGCCCGGTACTACATGCTCGATTCCAAGAAATACAAGACTTGGGACGATGTGGCAACTGAATTTGCTCGGAATTACGCTGATAATACCGAGATCCAGACTACAATGCGTACTCTGGAAGTAATGGCCCAAGAGCCCAAAGAAGGTTTCACTAAATATCTCCAAAGATGGCGGGCCGAGAGTGTGAAGCTGGTTGATAAGCCCAGCGAGAAAGTTCTAGTGGAGGCTTTTGTCAAGAACCTCCTCCCTTCCTACCGGGTCCATCTCCGGTATACTGTCATCCCCAATTTTGCCACCCTAACTGAAATGGGTACAAGGATCGAGGACGACTTACGGTTAGAGATCCTAACTAAAGCCTCTACCAAGGGCTATCAAGGGGCCAGTTCATCTATGAGCAAGCCCACACCTGCAGCTGCAACCCGCAGCATTTTCGATGAGGTTAATTTGCTGGATTCCTCATCCGAAAAGAATACTCCAAATTGGGTATTCACGGATATAGGGACTACCTATACCTGGCCTATGCCTTACAAAGGCTATCTTCAAAGGGCCTGATCCAACCGATAGGCCCAACTCCTGAAGTTCCAGTGGAGAAAAGGTCCAAATGTTACAATGCCCAAGCCTACTGCCAATATCACCGAGCTAATGAGCATGACACCGAGAAATGGTGGAAACTAAAACATCTGATCCAAGATCTGATCGAGAATGGGAAAATAACGTTGCCCGGAGACAAGCCGAGTAACAAGAAAAACCCATTTAGTGCCCATGCTATATTCACAGGAGAGGTAATTGACTGCTCTCACCTCATCTCCCCCTTTATCCCACAAATTAACGGGATATGGTTCGATGAGGAGGAGGATGTTTACCTAGCGAAAGGGGAAGCTGTCCCCATCACCAGTGAAGAGGTCCGAAAAGCTAAGTCCAAGGCCTTGGCCACTAACCACCTCGCCACAGCTTGGCGCTCTACTCCAACAACCGTCACTGAACCTGCCAGGATGGAATCCCCTCTTGAGGAACCAAGCAACGACACGGCTCTAGTCCAACAATTGAAGAGGGTTCGAGCTGACCTAACCATATGGCAACTTTTGGTTAGCTCGCAAGCACATCGGGAAGCACTGACTAAGGCTCTCGATGAGATCAAGGTCGACTCACAGGTTACCCTCACTGAAATGGTAACCATTATCATGCCCTATCTTAAGGGCAAATCCAAAGAAGAAGGCCCACTCATAACCTTCTCTGAGTCCGATCTACCACCATTTGGGGCCGCCCATAATTTGGCCCTATACATCACGGTCATTTGCCGAGGGAAGTACCTGCCGATGACCCTAATCGATGACGGATCTGCCGTAAATTTCCTTCCCCTAAGGACCGCTAGGGCCCTCGGCATCACAGATGCCGACTATCTCCCGACGGCACAAACTATCTAGGCTTTCGACGGAGGCCCAAAACCGGTTGCCGGGGCCGTTAAGCTGACAATAATAACGGGCCCAATCGAAAAAGAATTGGAGTTTCAGGTGATCGATGTCACCTCGTCCTTTCACTTACTACTAGGAAGGCCTTGGATCCATGCAGTCAAGGCCGTATCCTCTACCCTCCACAGAAAAGTCAAGATGCCACTTCAGGACGGTGTCATCACACTGGAGGCGACCCCCATTACCGTAGCAAGCAGCAATGCTACGGGTCGGGCAGACCCACGAGGATTTGATTTCGTAGGCATGATCGAGGAGGAATATCTCTTCAGGCCTTACTTCACAACTAGCATCGACACGATGCTACAAAACTTTGGCTACTTACCGGGGGCTACCTCGAGGCCATATCTTCCAGCTGGGAAGATTATCGAGGTCCTAAACGATGGCGAATTACAGTTTGGGTTGGGGTATGCTATGACCCCGGAAAACGTGGTCCGGGCCGGTATTCAGAAGGCCACCAACCTCATCAAGGGTACTAACTTAGGCCGTTATAGCCCGAAGTTAACTGACTACTTCGTCACTCCTGTATTCGGAGCTATTCAAGTGGGCCTCTACCAACCCACCATCACATATCCCGAGACCAAAATGGCTCGGGAATGCAATTTCTTCCCTGATGATATATTCACCCTTGTCCAGCTAGAATCCAAGGCACCGACAATTCCGAGCCCGTGTTGGGGCTCCTATTCGGGGAACAAGGCCATCCCCACTCCTAAAGAAGATCTGGTCAACCTGATCCTCCGCAGCAACCGGTTTGACCCAATAAAGCTGATCTCCAAAGTTGGCGCAGACACCGGGAAAAGGGCCTGGAGGAAGGCCGTCAAGTGGACTGACAGCCAAGGATGGACCTACAAGCTAACCACCGGCAAGGGAGACATGCCGGATACCGAGTCCGAGTCTGAGTCAGAGTTAGAGTCGGAGTCTGAGTCCAAGTTTGGAGGGTCCAGTGCTAGAGTCCAGTCTGTAACCCATCTTCCTTTAGCCACTTCCACTGGAGTCTCGGGGCCTGTCCCGAGAGCACTCCCTATCCCGCCACTGACCAATGATCATATGGCCGCTCTATTCGAGCTATTCTCAAAATTTACCATTAATAATAATAACGAAAACCATTCCGCTTACGACTTGTCTTATTTCCAAAATTCTTACAATTTCAAAAATTTTATATGCAATAACATTGAGAAACCCGACGAACAGGTACCTCTGCCTCCGCATCTGATCGAGCTGCTCAAACAAACGGGAATCCCGAGATCCGGTGATTGAAGAAACCGAGTCCATTAACGTGGGAACCACTTTAGAGCCCCAAATGTTTAAGTTGGGCCTATCCTTAGATCCCGAGGAGAGAAAACAATTCACAGACCTCTTCCAAGAGTTCCTGGATGTCTTCGCATGGTCCTACAAGGACATGCCGGGAATAGATCGAGAAATAGCTGAACACCGTATACCCATCAAAGATAGGTGTAAGCCGGTAAAACAGAAACTCCGAAGAATGAGGCCCGAATGGTATCTCAAACTCAAAGAAGAAGTCGACAAGCAATTCAAAGCGGGCTTTATACAAGTGTCTGAATACCCAGACTGGGTCGCAAACATCGTGCCGGTACCCATGAAGGACGACAAGGTGCGGGTATGCGTGGACTTCCGGGACCTTAATAAAGCTAGCCCAAAATACGATTTTCCGTTACCACACATCGACATACTGGTGGATAACACGGCCGATCATGCCCTTCTATCATTCATGGACGTGTATGCCGGATATAATCAGATCAAAATGGCAGAAGAAGACATGAGTAAGACCACCTTCATTACACCTTGGGGTACTCATTGTTACACCGTTATGCCATTTGGGCTCATCAATGCCGGGGCCACTTATCAACGAACCGCCACTACTTTACTGCACGATATGATGCATAAAGAAGTGGAGGTTTAGGTGGACGACATAATCGTCAAGTCGAAATACCGAAGGGGGCACATTGCCGCCCTAAGAAAATTCTTTACCCGACTACGCAAATACAACATGAGGCTAAACCCTCAAAAATGCAGTTTTGGGGTAACATCAGGCAAATTACTGGGCCATATCGTTAGCCAACGCGGCATCGAGGTCGACCCAGCTAAATTCAAGGCCATCACCAAGATGCGGCCACCCAAAACCGAAAAAGAAATAAGGGGGTTCCTTGAGAAAGTCCAATACATCAGCCGGTTCATCTCAAAGCTAGCCATGGTATGCGAGCCCATTTTCAAGAAACTGAAGATAGGAGAACCGGTACTGTGGGACGATAAATGTCAAATGGCTTTCGATAAAATCAAGGAGATTCTGTGTACACCGCCGGTATTAATGCCACCTCAACCCGGTTTGCCTTTGTCGTTGTACCTAACAACGACCGAGACAGCCATGGGGGCTATGCTGGCCCAGACAGTCGACTCGGAAGAACGAGCTATATACTACATCAGTAAGAAATTCCTGGAGTACGAATGCAAGTACACGATGCTCGAGAAGACGTGCCTAGCTTTAGTTTGGGCCACTAAAAAGCTCTGCCACTTTATGCTTAGCCACGAAGTACATGTTCTATCCAAAATGGATCCTATCAAGTACTTGTTCAAAAAGCCCATTCTCAACGGCCGGATGTCCCGATGGACTTTGATGCTAGCGGAGTTTGACCTCAAGTTTGTACCATTAAAAGCCATCAAGGGCCGGGTGGTGGCCGAATTCCTTGCTGATAGCCCGATATCTGAAGAAGGACACACCGATAATTGGGCCTTTCTTGATGAAGACATATTCCACACCGATACCGAAACATGGGATTTGTATTTTGATGGGGCATCCAACTTCCGAGGATTTGGGGTCTGAATTCGGTTAATCTCACCGCAAGGGGAACACACCCCGTTATCCATCAAATTGGACTTTGACGTGACCAACAACGCAGCCGAATATGAAGCATGCATTCACGGGCTGCAAGCCGTCGCTGATTTAGGGGTAACGAACCTTTGGGTCCACGGTGACTCATCGCTGGTCATCAATCAAGCGCTCCAAAAACGGAAAACTCTGAACGCCTATCTCGCGGCTTACCAAGCACGAGTAAGGGTTCTAGAGAAACAATTCCAAAAGGTGGAATATATCTACCTGCCCCGGGAAGAAAACCAATTCGCAGATACGCTTTCCAAATTAGCATCTTTACTGAATATCCCTGAGCATCTAACTAGCATGCCAATCTGCGTTAAAGACGGTTCGAGCCGGCGTACATCCACGCCATCCAGGATATCGAGATAACTGACCCATAACCTTGGTATCAGACCGTCCTAACCTACGTGACAATGGGAGAGTATCCCCCGAAAACTGAAAACCGGGCCAAGAATGCCTTGCGAAGATTGGCGACCCAATTTGTTCGTACGGACAACGGGCAGTAATACAAAAAGACGGCACAGGGGGCACTCCTCCTGTGTATCGATAAAGTACAGGCGGACAAGGTTATGTCCGAGGTACACTATGGTGAAAATGGCCCACATATGAATGCCCATATGTTAGCCCGGAAAATCATGAGGCTTGGATACTATTGGAACACCATGGAAACGACTGTCAGTCATATGTCAAACACTGTCATAACTGTCAGATCTTTGCCAATGTACAACATATGCCGTCGTCTCTGCTACACACCATGACGTCACCGTGGCCATTTTCGACATGGGGCATTGACATAATTGGAATGGTACACTGTTCCGGGACGGGAGGTCATTGCTTCATTTTGGTGGCCATCGACTATTTCACCAAATGGGTCGAAGCCAAGTCATATCGTGTATTGAACGCCAAGCATGTGGCCAAATTGATCCAGAATAAGATCATATGCCGATACGGGATCCCACACGAGTTTATCAGTGATCACGGGACCCATTTTCAAGGTGAAACTGCCACGTCGCTGGCAAAATATAAAATTCAAAGGCATACATCTTCACTTTACCGACCCCAAACAAATGGAGCGGTAGAGGCGGCTAATAAAACAATTGTCACCATACTTAAAAAGATGGCTGAAAATTACCGAGATTGGCCCTATAAAATACCTTTTGCTCTCTGGGGCTACCGAACTTCAATTCGCACCGCAACCGGAGCAACTCCATATTATTTGACGTATGGAATGGAGGCGGTCCAACCGGTTGAGCTAGAAGTACCATCCCTCAGGATTTTACTTGAAAGCCAAGTACCAGAAGCAGATTGGGTCCAAGCCCGATACGATTCGCTAGTTCTTTTGGACGAACGGCGATCTCGGGCCCTCAACAATATCCAAATATATCAAAAGAGGATCCAACGGACTTTCAACAAAAGAGTTAGGCCCAGAAACATCAAAGAAGGGGATCTAGTCCTGAAATCGGTCCGGGCCCTACTACCGGTTGACCCAAGAGGAAAATTCTAACCTAATTGGGATGGGCCGTATTTGGAAAAGAAGGTCTTATCAGGAGGAGCGGTGATGCTGACAGACTTGGACGGGAACGAATTCGTCAACCCAACCAACTTGGACCAGTTGAAGCGCTATTACCCATAAACCCTATCTCAATGTCATTTGCAAAATTTTTATAAAAATTCATCTTTTTATAAATTTTCAAAATTATAGACAAGTCAATAAGTTAGAATTAACTATTCTATTGTCGCGCATCTCGAACTAATAGTCTTGATGTATTTCGGAAATCGCAAAATCCATTTCTGAACTACGTTTGGTTTGATTCCGCTAATTGTGGATACGTAGGCAACCCCTCAAAAGGGTACAACCGCTGCAATAACGAAAAGACGGGAACGGTATTCCCTAATATGTCTTTTATTAAAATCCCAATGAACTCAGGAATTTCAAAAAAAAAACGCCAAAAACGGCACGCAAAAAAAGTACACCACAAAAATAGTAATAATACTTAAATAATAAAACTAAGGAGGCTAGTGTTCATGCATTTTGCCCTTTCCTTTATCTTCCGGGTCGCGTGGGGCCCGATGTCGTCGAGACGGGGGCGAGCGTTCCCGAATCACGAGACGGACCTCCTTAGTTCGAACCCGTTTCTTCGACGGCGGGTCCTCTGCCACGGTCACCGGTCCGAGTCGAGCCCGTACATGTTCGGATAACCTGTCTCGCGGACCAAGTCGGTCCTGCACTGTTAGTCGTGGGCCAAGTCTCCTTTCCAAGTCAGTCTGGGGGCTCACTTTCCCCCGTGTACCTCTAGCACTAGACCCTTCAGCTTGAGTCCTAAACTTTTTTCTCTGACCTGACATCGGATGGACCAGGGTAGCCGGAGTGTCTCCTTCGTCAAAGAAGTCCCTATTGTCTTTAACTTGCTCCCTTCGCAGCAGGTCAAAGGCCTCATCAACCTTCAAAGCAGCTTGGGCCTTTGCAAAATCCGCTTTGGTCCACTTCACATAAGAATCTGAGACCCAGATTGAATGAAGAGATTTGGGGATGGGCCAAGTATGCCGGGTATACCATATTTGCATCCAAGTGTCGCACATTACATCCGTCAGTTAGGTAGACTCACTCACAACTGCTTCAACTTCTGGGATTCTTTGGGTCCAACCATACTGCCTTAGTATGCGATCCGGGTAGAGATGAACTATTTGTCTGAAAGACAAGATTACCTAATAGCGGGCCTTGTCCCTCGGGTCCAAGCCTGTCCAAACATAGATGGGCCACCACGGCACTACCCATCGAATCGACGGACCGCTGTGAAAAGACAACACCTCATCCCAATACTTCTGAGTAATCTGGCGAGAAAAGTCTATAGCCCGCCTCCTTGTCATCACCTGATTATGACGATAGTTGCTAGCGTCAAGTGGAGGATCTATCACTGATAACCTCTCATATAGCCAAATCTGGAAAAAAGGAAGCGAAAATATGAGTTCCCGGGACGAAACAAGTGTCCGCCTAAGGGCACTCGGTCGAGTGCCTAGGGGTCACTCGATCGAGTGGTACCTCTGGAAACCAACAGGGGGCTTTTTACGAGGGCACTCGATCGAGTGCCAGGGTAACTCGATCGAGTGCCCACTGCAGCAGAAAAATCGCGAGAAAAAAATAAAAAAATCGAGAAATTGGGAAAAATAGAAATTTGAAGTAACATACTTGCAGTAAACGGGTACTCCCGGTCAAGCGGACTGACGAATCCCTCTTACGGTTGTCTAGGCCTTGGATAATTTAACCCGTGATAAGCCAAGCCGGACTATGCTCCGTCTCCATCAGATCAACCACGGTTAAGAGGCGGGCGTTACCCATGCATGACAATAAGTCCATATGACCTTCAAAAGCATAAACATGGAGCATACAAAAAAATAAAGCCCTACGGCATTAAGCCGATCTGACCCGGACATCATGAGGATTCATAAACTTCTCGGCCAAGTCGATCAGATAAATATTGCCGTCCTCCATCACGCGGGATACTTCGTTGTGGGAAAGTCCTAAGAATTCTCGAAACTTCCTTCTTGGGTCATACACCAAGAACGGAACGGCAGGACAAAGTATAGGATTCCATCCTCCTACAGCAGCAATCTCCTCGGGTAAGGGGCAGACTTCTCCTCGAGGAAAAGCAAAGACATGATATGTATCGTCCCAATAGGACAGACAAGCATCAAGAAAATAACGGTCAACTTGCATCTGACGGAATGGGTACAACTGAGTAATACCCGTCTGATTGAGAGCCACCCTATCTGTGTCCCTAAAGTATTGGGACCATTCTTGCAGCATCACGGTCAATCGATCGATCCCCATTGGCTAAAGTTCTTGAAAGGAATAAAGAGCTTTCTTTTTGAGGAAAAGGGAATTGTGAGGAAGTTGTGAAGAAAATCAAAGACAGGGAGGGGTATTTATAACATTAACTACACAACCCTCTTTCCATATCTTCCCTTCGCAGAAAGTTTCCTAATTTTAACGGAATCAACATACAGGCCTCGTCTCGAGATTCCCTAATCTTAGCCCAGAGATAGTCATCCTGTAGACACCCGCATTTTGACTGCCAGGTGTCTATGGCAGTTTCCAAAAAAACACCCGATGATGATCGAACGCTAACGTGTTTCTATGCGCTCGGATACGGGCTCAAATCCATTAATTGCTGGCTAACACACTTACAGAGTACAAATCTCACAATATCAACCTCGAATCCCGGTCCAATTGGGTCAAAACTGACACCGGAAATAAAACCGACTTCTAGCGATTGGGTCAACCCCGGTCAAAGTCATTCCGAGACACATACGAAACAGCCATCCAGGTATCAGGAGTCCAACTCAAAAATCAAAACCCACAAAACATCCAATGTAGAATCCAAAAAGACAGACCTTTACACTACAACTGACCCACCACATCGAATGGGCCCGACCGGAGGGACCATGCTGCTCAACCAAGCCCGGGGGCTACCCGGATCACCTAACCCTAGCTAGGGGATTTATAGCCTTGCCTATATAAGCAACCCCCATGCTAGACATTAAAACAACTTTTTTCACAACCTCAAGAACCCTACTCTTACACATGCAACCCTAATCAAACCCTAGCAAATCTACACTAGCGAAAACCCTAAACCTAGCTTTAGGAATCAATTCCGAGCCACCATAACTTAACCTCCATAAAACCTCGAAGACTCTTGTGTTAAAGCCACGGTTACGAGCCCGTTCCGAGACAAGAACATGTAGGTTGAGGGTGTCAAAACCCCTTTCTCTTCCCTTTCTCTTCTCGCCGTCCGTCTTCTTTTTCTCCGTCCTTTTTCCGTTTTTTATATTTTTGTTCATCGCCTCATAATATCGATAATATAATTAGTACAAGACATTAAAATACTTATCGATTTGTGTCGAATAAGAAGGATATCGGAATAAGAACGAATATACAAGTGTACTGCACACAGCGTTGACGGTCGCTTATTCCGGTACCCCGACTATTTGATTATTGAGATAAGTTAACTTAAACAATAATATTTATATTGTTTGCATCATTATTATTAGTTGCATATTTACATTACTTTTCCAAAAATAAGCATTATATTTAATAAGGGTCGAAACCCGTTGACACGGATCTGACATCCTAATCCTTAGGGATTTATTTCGATGTCGGAAAAGCCGAGGGAATCAAGTTTTCATTCAAGAAAAGTGTCGATACGTTAGATCCGATGCCAATTCCATAATTCGATGTCGAGTCTAATAATCTAATCAAACAATTTAGCCAATTCAATTTTTTCGTTGATGCTAACGTAGATGTTATTTAATTCGTTCGAATCATGACACTACAAACGCGGAGGAATATTTATATCGTCTTGGTTATTTTAAACCATTCAAATCAATTTTCTTTATCCTTTTCACTCTAGTATTCCATATCGATTCCGTAATCGAATGTGGGATATGACAAACGTCACAATTAGAATCGAGTATAAATCATTCCAAGTATTTAATATCGATTTCATAATCGAATATCGAATATAACGAATATCGGAAACATAAATCGGGTATTAGTTAATCCATACTTGTACGTGATTTATAAAAATTGACGGTTTTCGACAAATAAAAAAAACGGACAGACCCCAACACGAGTCGCGCGCCTGTCAGGCGACTCGCGCGGAGGCCTGGTTCGTCGTTTATTTTTTTTTCTTTCTCGTCTTTTCTATTCTTTTCCGATCTTACATAAAACAGCGACTTTCGCGACATATTTTCCAGAATTCGATAAATATTTTTATTGACCTCGGTCAACACGTGTTAATCCATCGTGTGACATATAAAGCTTTTCAAACCATGCATCATCATACATGCATCTTTTCATCTCATCTCATATTTGCATAAACCGTTAAATGTCGTTAGATCGTTACTAACGCGTTTGTTGTTTCTTTTGTCAATTTAATTTTTGTTCGTTTATTGTACTAAATGAACCCACATGCTAAATTCCACTTCGACGTAGAATTGATAGCATTAAATTGACTTAGAAACCCTTTTCAAATACATTCACATGTTTAGGGAAAATAATCTTTGCATATCATTTTCCCGTTCAACTAACGCGCGTATTGGAAAGTCATTCTAATTCTTAGTAGAGGCCGCTAATGTGCGGGCGGGGTTGGGTGTCCTTTGTGGGCATCCCAACACGTACCCTCACCCCTTACTCAGAATCTCGGTTTCCAGATGCCCGAAACCGTTGGCGCACGAGAGTCATTCAATACACAATATCCGATAATGTCGGTATTGGTATCAAATGCAAAGGGACGAGCCCAATAAACTCTGACATCGGAAATGGGCCGTATTTTGTATACGGACCACTACGACATAGAGTGGGCTCGAATGGTTCCGAATAACCACAAAATTCGGTGGCGACTCCACATAGACCTAAATTTCAATTCGATCCATTCTCATATGGAGATTCATTCGCCTACCCAAACCCGCGCGTGGCCGCGTCGGGGTTGACCTATGTCATGTCCACAATTTGGCGACTCCGCTGGGGACTAACTGATGCGTGACTTACCATCGGCATCCTCAGGGTGAGACTCGAATAGAAATCGTTTGACTAATACAATACGCGTTTTAGTTCTACGGTTCATGCATAACCCATATTTTCCCGGGCCGGTACTGGTGACCGACGTCCCACTATACCATTGATGTACTCCAACATGGATACGTCAAAAGATGTCCATAGTCGATTAGGGTGGGTTTCGCGGCATGTTCTAAGCTCTATTCGACTTAGAGAGTCCGTCCCGATCAACGTCTAGACTATGTGCACTGGTATAGACCCTTTCTAGACCGACCGAGACTTAGTGTAGAGCATACATGACGTTGTTATAATGCTTGTGTGACTACGTGGTACTTGGTTTCCGAGTCGTTTTCAAAAATGTCAACTTTTCAAAAATTGCATATTTTTCAAGACATTCGATTTCAAAACCCGGGACATGCCGAATTTAGAACTTATGACTTTACTCAAAATGGCCTATTTTCTAGACGGTATGCTGCCGAATTAAAAACTCAAAATTACTTTCAAAACCCGCGGCCCAATGTTCTTTCATTTTTCTCGAAAATTGGGCCCTCAACCGAGTTTTCTCGGACTTCTTCAAAAACAATCAATTTTCAAAACTTCCCTCTTCTTAGGACTTCCTGTATTTAGCAGTGTCGGGTCATGTCATAAGTTGTAGAGGTCTCTAGCGTCGAAACTCTGTCGATCTTACATCACGATTTTCTTCTCTATCCCAGTCTGCCTTATTAGACTAAGGCAAGGCCCACCTATGTAGGACAAACCCCTACAAAATACGGCCCGTCAAAACAATCGAGTCTAGAAGTCTGGGGATGTCTCACGTGGACCAAGCTTCGAACAGGACTAGGCCCACTCACCGAATCCTAAGGAAGGCCCGCGTTTCACAAGTCACCCGTCTAGGCGTCTTTCCTCGAGTCATTTCCCTTTTAGTCTTGTTCGAGATGTACTTGCTTTTCCGGGATTTCGGGGCTAGTTTCTGATTATGCGATGTTCTTACAGACAGGCCACCCGCAACCTGACATCAACGCAAAATGGAAGAGTTGAAAGATGCCCTAACCAAGATCGAGACTCAACTGACCTCCATCCTTGCTAACCAAGCAACCTTGGACACTCGCCTGAGCACTGTGGAGAAAACGGTCCCTGTTGCAGGAGCTGAGCCCACTGGGCCCATAGCCGAATTGGTCAGTGTTGTTCGCAGGCTCGAGGAACAAGTCCACTTATCGACAAACAACACAATCCACACCGAAAATGCTCGTATTTATTCACCTTTGAATAACGAGCTACATGCCAACCTCAACCTGACGGGAATTCCGATGTTTGAGGGTACCGAAGACCCGGTCCATCATATCAGAGCCTTCAAGGACTTTATGGCGGTCAAAGGGGTAAAGTCCGCCATGTTCAAGCACCTATTCCCTTCTTCTTTGGAGAAGCATCCCAAGGACTGGTTCTACAGGCTCGACCCCAAGAAATACAAGACTTGGGATGATGTGGCGACCGAATTTGCTCGGAACTACGCCGATAACACTGAAATCCAAACTACAATGCGTACTCTGGAGGTCATGGCTCAAGAGCCCAAAGAAGGGTTCACAAAATACTTGCAACAATGAAGGGCCGAGAGCGTGAAGCTGGTCGACAAGCCCGGCGAGAAGGCCCTAGTGGAGGCTTTTGTCAAAAACCTCCTCCCATCCTACCGGGTCCATCTCCGGTATGCCATCATCCCCAACTTCGCTGTCCTTACTGAAATGGGCACGAAAATAAAAGATGACTTGAGACTGGAGAGCCTGACTAAGGCCTCTACTAAAGGTTATCAAGGGGCTAGTTCATCTACAAACAAGCCCGCACCTGCAGCTGCAACTCGCAGCATCTTTGATGAGGTAAACCTGCTGGACACCTCATCTAAAAAGAATACACCAAATCGGGTATTCACAGATATAGGGACTACCTATGCTTACGCCTTACAAAGGCTATCTTCAAAGGGCCTGATCCAGCCGATAGGCCCAACAGCAGAACCTCCAGTAGAGAAGAGGCCCAAAACTTACAATGCCCAAGCCTACTTTCAGTATCACCGGGGTAACGTGCATGATACTGAAAAATGTTGGAGGTTAAAGCACCTGATTCAAGATCTTATCGAAAGCGGGAAAATCTCGTTGCCCGGAGACAAACCGAGCAACAAAGAAAACCCGTTCAGCGCCCATGCTATATTCGCAGGGGAGGTAGTCGATTATTCTCAACTCATTTCTCCTCTTATCCCACAAATCAATGGGATATGGTTCGATGACGAGGACGACGTGTATCTAGCCAAAGGGGAAGCTGTCACCATCACCCTTGAAGAGGTCCGAAAAGTCGAGTCCAAGGCCTTGGCCACCAACCACCTCGCCACTACTGGGCGCCCCACTCCAACACCCGTCCCTGAACCTGCCAAGATGGGGGCTACCCTCGAAGAGCCGAGCAACGACACTGTAATATCCGTGTTTATAGAGTCAGTCAAATTGAGTCATGACGGTACAGGTCAACCGGAACCTTAGTTATATTTTATATTTCGATCATTACGTAATACATCATTTGTTTTAAAACCTGAGTCATGTAATCTGACCCGAGCCCATTTAATACCGTGCGTACCCGAGCCCACTTAGTATCGTGCATATCTTATTCTCTATTTAAAGAAACTACCATGCAAACTACTTGCATCACACATACTTATCACACTATCACACACAAATCGTCATACCAACACACACAAACCGACACATCAACACACAAACTGCCGCATGAAGAAGAAGAAATACGACAGCCCTAGGAGTTGGATCGGAACATCGTAAGGCTAGAACTCGATCTTACACGTCATTTAGGTATGTTAAACCCTCTTTTATGTTTACGTAGTATGTTAATGGAACAATTAAATCGATATATCGGTGCCGGAAATGTTGATAGTTGTCTTTGTCGAGAGTATTGTTGCTGTTGTCTTTAATTTTTGTGGTGTCGGTAAGTCATTGTTGTTTGTTACGATGGTTGTCGGGAATGGTATCGGGTTCTATCGTCGGTTGGCTGTTGTTGTTGTTGCCTTTTGTCGTTTTACAGTGTCGATATAGAATTGTATCTGTGGGACACATTATCGTGGAGTGTGATAAGTGTTGTTACAATCCTTACGGGCTGTTGTACGGGAGAGGGACTAGCGGGGGAGTCAGTATACCATGGTGGTTGTTGGCTATGGTCCTGTAATGCGTATAGCCGGACTGAAGTTGCGGAGCGCGCGTAATGATGTGGTAGAGTAAACATAATGTAAACGGTGATGATGGTTTAAGTGTAATAGACAATAGTAGTTGGCCTGGGAAATGCATGTGTCTTACGTAGTTGATTATTATTATAATAATAATAATAATAATAATAATAATAATAATAATAATAGTAATTGCTTTACGTAGTGGAATTGCTGTACATAATTGATTATAATAATAATAATAATAATAATAATAATAATAATAATAATAATAATAATCATAATAATAGTAGTAATTTAATAATAATATCATGTTGGGCAGTGTATATGTACGGAGTACTAAATTCTGTTTTAAGAATAATAACAAGTCGTGGTAGTCTAATTAGAATGCTAACGGTTTCATTTTATACATTAAATACGCTACTATCGATATTAATTTATGTATATGATATTTTATTAGGTTCAGACTTTGTAGAAATTCTGTGGTGAATAGTACTAACGGCGAGGTAGTAACCTGCTAATTAGGTAAGGTTATCCTTACTCAGTTTACGTTGTATGTTTGCATATTGTATGATATAATGGTATAATGATGATATTGAGATTGTATGATATAATGGTATAATGATGATATTGAGATTGCGGTTGTGTAACGATTGAGAGAAACTAGCTAGGACTAGCTAGGCCCGGTTGATCTCGGGACCTTCCCTAATGTTTCCTCCTAGGAGAGCCTAGGAGGGGTGTGCACACTCGGACTGACGGGGCGTGACTGCGGTCGCGATAGTGATGATAAGAATGATGATATTGATGATATTGATTGTACTAATATTGTTTAATGTTATCGTAAACTGATCTTGTGTGTGTATTTTTGATTTATCTGTGATGATCCACTTGACGGTTATGGTCATTTGGGGAGCAGGGATGTATTCAGGTGATTGATGGAGTGTGCTTTTGACTCGGGATGCTATTTACGGGATGGGCAAAATGCGAAATCACAAGAGTAGTATAGACCCTTGATCGTTCGTATTCCATCTTATTTATTAAACTATCACGAATACTCTTTATTCTTTGGTTTGTAGACTGAATTTCTATAATCTATTAATAAGTTTTAACGTTTGGAAACTCTATTATTGTGAGTAATGATGTCTGCTACCTCGGTTTACCGAGTTGGTAATACTCGTATTTGTTTAGGATGACTTGTTAAGTCTCCTGAACAAATGAGGGTGTTACAAAGTGGTATCAGAGCGATCGATTCTGGAGCCTGAATAAATGAACATAGGAATTAAAATGAACCCTGGTGATAGACCATTAGGAGCCCACTTAAAATCTCTGGTTGAGAAGACGTCCTCATACCAACCTCCGGCCCTTTTGGTTTAGACCCGGTAACTACGTGTGAGACCGAGAGAGGGTAGAATAGGATGGGTCCGCGATGATGATATGAATCTCTTTGAATTACATAATTTTTATGAGTAGTTATGGGTGTGATGTTTTCAATAATATGAGTAATTACAACGTTAATAGTAATGTATTGTTATGATGTATGAGCATTTAAGGCTCATGTGTATGTTATTGGTATTTTGAAGTAATCATGTCAAAGGAAGCAGCCACCGGTTCTACCCCAGCCACTCCGCGTGATGAGGAAATGGCGCGCTTACAGGCAACCAACGATGCGCTTTTGGAAGCTCTGAGAAACATCCACGCCCCGAAACCACCAGTGACTGATGCGGCCACCATCAGCGCTGCGATAGCACGCCTTCATCCCAGTAAGTATGACGGGACTGGTGGGCCGTCGCGGCTGGAGAACTGGGTGAGAGAAATGAAGAAGGTGTTCCAGACCGTGAAATGCCCGGAGCATATGGAGCTGAATCAAGCTGCGTTCTATTTGAGTGGCAAGGCCGATTTATGGTGGCACCTTAACTATGTCAACCTTATTGCACAGCATGAGGAGGGAGATTATGGAGAGTATACCTTTGGGTGGAAGAGTCTTCAGGAGGAGCTGAGGGCGGAGTTCTTTCCGGAACATATCCGCAGTGCAAAAAGAGCTGAGTTTAATCGTTTCACCATGGCGGATGACATGACCGTCGAGGACTATTATGACATGTTTATGGAGCTGGCCACTTATTCTGCTGACCTCAATTTAAGTTCTGAACTACTGGCTTCCCGCTTCGAGAGGGGCTTGTCCATCAGAATCGTGGAAAGGCTACCCATGGGACTTAATACTGATGTGAAAGAGGTATACTTGAGGGCCGGGCACGCAGAACGAGTGGCTGACCGAATCAAGGAGCTGGGAGAGCAAAAGAGGGAGAAGAGAAAAGCTGAATCTGAAGGCACACTCCAGAATGAACCTAAGAGGGGAAACCAGAACCGGGGAGTGGTGCGACCCCAATACTTTGGGGGAAACAGTTATGGAGGAACAGGGTCCGGTCAGGGACGACGGAACGAACCTCGAGTATATGAATGCAAACACTGTGACCGCAACCATCCCCGTAAGGATTGTAATGGAAAACCCGTAACGTGCTACAATTGTGGGAAAGCTGGACACCGTGCCTATGAATGTTTTGCCCCGAAGCAGAATGGGGGTTTGAGTCAAGGGGGTTTTTACTCCGCTGCTTCAGCAACTTCAGGCAATGTTAACCAGGGAAATCGGTACCACGGAAATGGGAACCCACAGCAGAGAAACTGGAACTGATCACAAGGGAACTAGAATCGGCAACAAGGGAGTTACTATCAGGGGTCGGGAAGCACTACCTAGTCAGCTGCAGCCGCTGGGCCAACTACATCCGTTAATGGGGTGCCTGAAGGTAGTAAGAATACTGGGAAACACTTTGCTATGGGGAAGCAAGCTGCTCAGGAGGACACGCAAGTTATCACGGGTACCTTTCTCGTTAACTTGAAACCTTCTTTTGTTCTATTCGATTCTGGGGCAACCCATTCATTTGTAGCTTGTAACCATGTACCGAGTCTAGGGTTAGTAGATTTTGAAAATATAGCTGATGATGTAATCACACCCTCGGGGAAGTCAGTTAGGTGTTCAAGGGTCTTTCGAGATGTGTCTTTAATAGTTGAGGGAGTTGACCTACCAGTTAATTTAATAGAGTTTCCCTTAGATGACTTCGACATTATCCTGGGAATGGATTGGTTGGGACGGTTTAGAGCCCAGATTAATTGTAATGTTAAGAAAGTGTCGTTAAGGGGTCCAAAGGGCATTAGAGTGTCTTATAAGGGGTATGCTGTAAAGCCAACTGTGAAGATTATAGCAGCCATCACCTTGAAGAGACATCTAAAGAAGGGTAACTCGTTATTCTTGTGCCATGTACGGGATACTCGGGCCGAGGAGTTGTCTTCCGATTCAATACCTGTAGTGAACGAGTTCGTAGACGTATTTCCGGAGGAAATCCCAGGGTTACCACCAAGGCGAGAAGTTGATTTCGGTGTTGAGTTGAAGCCAGGGACGGGGCCTATCTCTAAGGCACCGTACCGTATGGGGCCTAAGGAGTTGACTGAATTGAAGAAGCAGTTGAAGGAATTGATGGATAAGGGGTATATCAGACCAAGTGTATCCCCGTGGGGTGCTCCTGTTTTGTTTGTGCAGAAGAAGGATGGGAGCATGAGGCTGTGCATCGATTACAGGGAGCTGAACAATGTCACTGTGAAGAATCGGTACCCTTTGCCTCGCATTGATGATTTATTCGATCAACTGAGTGGTGCTGGTATCTTTTCCAAGATTCATTTGAGGTCCGGTTATCACCAGTTGAGGGACAAGAACGAAGATATTCCAAAGACCGCATTCAGAACTCGGTATGGCCACTATGAATTTGGGGTGATGCCATTTGGTCTAACAAATGCTCCTGCTGTTTTCATGGATCTGATGAACCGAGTTTTTCGACCCTACTTGGACAAGTTCGTGGTGGTGTTTATCGATGATATTCTGGTTTACTCAAGAAACCGGGAAGAGCATGCAGAGCATCTGAGGATCGTATTGCAACTACTCCGAGACAACCAGTTGTACGCTAAGTTATCGAAGTGTGAGTTTTGGTTGGAGAAGGTCGCATTTTTGGGACACGTGATTTCGAAAGAGGGGGTATCTGTAGACCCAAGCAAGATCGAAGCTGTCTCAAAGTGGCAAGCGCTAAAGAATGTGGCAGAGATTCGGAGTTTCTTAGGGTTAGCCGGGTACTATCGAAGATTCGTAAAGGACTTCTCAAAGATTGCAAGACCATTGACTAACCTTATGAGGAAGGAGATTCGGTACAGGTGGGATGACAGCTGTGAGAGGGCGTTTCGAACCTTAAAGGAGCATCTGACTACAGCACCAATCCTAGCCTTACCCGAAGGGAGCGAAAATTTTGAGGTGTACACTGATGCATCGAAAAATGGGTTGGGTTGTGTACTGATGCAGAATGGGAAAGTCATCGCGTATGCTTCACGTCAGCTGAAGACTTACGAAGAGAACTACCCAACTCATGACCTAGAACTTGGGGCTGTGGTGTTTGCTCTGAAAATATGGAGACATTATCTGTATGGGGCAACATTCAAGGTGTTTTCAGACCATAAGAGTTTGAAGTACATCTACACGCAGAAAGAGTTGAATATGCGACAGAGGCGGTGGATCGAGTTAATCGGAGATTATGATATGGAGATTTTATACCACGAGGGAAAGGCAAACGTGGTGGCCGATGCTCTAAGCAGGAAATCGGTGCATTTTCTGAGTTTGGATATGTCCAGATTGAGGTTAAGGAATGAAGTGCAACAGATGGGGATTCATGTGATAAGAAAAGGGGAAGCAATGTCGGACTTGGCGATTCAACCCGAGTTGTACGCTGAAATACGAGAAGAGCAGTTTTTGGATCAGAAGTATTTAATGTGGTGAGCCCGTATCGAGAGAGGTGAACCCTCGAATCTCACCATCCACCCAGACGGGAGCCTCAGGTTCAATGACAGGTGGTGGGTACCGGAAGGAGGAGAATTGAGGAGGAAAATCATGACCGAGGCGCATTGTAGCCCTTACTCGGTACATCCAGGTGGGGACAAGTTGTATAAGGATCTGAAGAAGACATTTTGGTGGGAGAACATGAAGAGAGAGGTGGCCGAGTTTGTGTCCAGATGCCTGACTTGTCAGAAGGTCAAAAGTGAACACAAACGACCACAGGGTAAGCTGCAACCCTTAGAGGTACCTGGGTGGAAGTGGGACTCCATTTCCATGGATTTCATTGTCGGTTTGCCGAGAACCCCAAAGGGGAATAATATGATTTGGGTGATAGTAGATCGACTCACCAAATCGGCTCACTTCGTGCCAATGAAGGATACGTGGAGTAAGGCTGAGCTAGCAATGGCTTATAGGAGGCATGTTCTGAAATTACATGGAGTACCTAAGGACATTGTGTCAGATCGTGATTCGAGGTTCATCTCAAAATTTTGGCAGGAGTTGCAGGAATCCTTGGGTACACAATTGAAGATGAGTACAACCTTTCATCCCGCGACTGACGGTCAGACAGTACGAACCATACAGACTTTGGAAGACATGTTGCGGGCCTGTGCCTTGGAATTTCGGGGTTCGTGGGAGGATCGACTGGATTTGATTGAGTTCTCTTACAACAACAGCTACCATGCTAGCATACAGATGGCACCTTTTGAAGCGTTATATGGAAGGAAGTGTAGGAGCCCGGTATGTTGGGACGAGAAGGCCGATGCAGTTGTGCTGGGTCCCCACATGATTCAGGAGATGATCGAGCAGGTACATGTAATCCGACAGAAGATGCGAGCAGCACAGTATCGTCAAAGGAGTTATGCTGATCTCCATCGCCGAGAGGTTGAGTTCGCTGTGGGTGATATGGTATTACTGAATGTGTCACCTATGAGAGGGGTTATGAGGTTCGGGAAGAAGGGCAAGTTGAGTCAAAAGTTTATTGGGCCGTATGAAATTCTGGATAGGATAGGGGAGGTGGCATATCGGTTAGCACTTCCCCCAGCTCTTGATAAACTCCATAATGTGTTTCATGTTTCCCAGTTGAGGAAATACTTGAGTGACCCGTCTCACATCATTGAACCCGAGACGATTCAGTTAGATGATTCTCTTACTTATGAGGAGGTTCCCAAGGAAATTTTAGATCGGAAAGTTCGGAAAACCAGGGGAGGAGAAACAGCCCTTGTCAAGGTTTTGTGGACTAATCACAACGTCGAGGAGGCCACCTGGGAAACAGAAGCATCAATGCAGAAACGTTTTCCTCATCTCTTCGATCAGGTAATTACTTCGGTTACGGGAACGTAACCTTATATTTAAGGAGGGTAGGATGTAACAGCCTGACTTATGCTATATATAGTTAAACATTCATCGTATAGAAAATTTAGTTTTATTGCTTCATTATTAGTAGGGTAGTTCCTGGGTAATCCATTGACATGTTGTGTCAGGGAGCAAACTTCGGGACGAAGTTCCTTATAAGGAGGGTAGATTGTAATACCCGTGTTTATAGAGTGAGTCAAATTGAGTCATGACGGTACAGGTCAACCGGAACCTTAGTTATATTTTATATTTCGATCATTACGTAATACATCATTTGTTTTAAAACCCGAGTCATGTAATCTGACCCGAGCCCATTTAATACCGTGCGTACCCGAGCCCACTTAGTATCGTGCATATCTTATTCTCTATTTAAAGAAACTACCATGCAAACTACTTGCATCACACATACTTATCACACTATCACACACAAACCGTCATACCAACACACACAAACCGACACATCAACACACAAACTGCCGCATGAAGAAGAAGAAATACGACAGCCCTAGGAGTTGGATCGGAACATCGTAAGGCTAGAACTCGATCTTACACGTCATTTAGGTATGTTAAACCCTCTTTTATGTTTACGTAGTATGTTAATGGAACAATTAAATCGATATATCGGTGCCGGAAATGTTGATAGTTGTCTTTGTCGAGAGTATTGTTGATGTTGTCTTTAATTTTTGGGGTGCCGGTAAGTCATTGTTGTTTGTTACGATGGTTGTCGGGAATGGTATCGGGTTCTATCGTCGGTTGGCTGTTGTTGTTGTTGCCTTTTGTCGTTTTACAGTGTCGATATAGAATTGTATCTGTGGGACACATTATCGTGGAGTGTGATAAGTGTTGTTACAATCCTTACGGGCTGTTGTACGGGAGAGGGATTAGCGGGGGAGTCGGTATACCATGGTGGTTGTTGGCTATGGTCCTGTAATGCGTATAGCCCATGACTGAAGTTGCGGAGCGCGCGTAATGATGTGGTAGAGTAAACATAATGTAAACGGTGATTATGGTTTAAGTGTAATAGACAATAGTAGTTGGCCTGGGAAATGCATGTGTCTTACGTAGTTGATTATAATAATAATAATAATAATAATAATAATAATAATAATAGTAATAGTAATTGCTTTACGTAGTGGAATTGCTGTACATAATTGATTATAATAACAATAATAATAATAATAATAATAATAATAATAATAATAATCATAATAATAGTAGTAATTTAATAATAATATCATGTTGGGCAGTGTATATGTACGGAGTAGTAAATTCTGTTTTAAGAATAATAACAAGTCGTGGTAGTCTAATTAGAATGCTAACGGTTTCATTTTATACATTAAATACGTTACTATCGATATTAATTTATGTATATGATATTTTATTAGGTTCAGACTTTGTAGAAATTCTGTGGTGAATAGTAATAACGGCGAGGTAGTAACCTGCTAATTAGGTAAGGTTATCCTTACTCAGTTTACGTTGTATGTTTGCATATTGTATGATATAATGGTATAATGATGATATTGAGATTGTATGATATAATGGTATAATGATGATATTGAGATTGCGGTTGTGTAACGATTGAGAGAAGCTAGCTAGGACTAGCTAGGCCCGGTTGATCTCGGGACCTTCCTTAATGTTTCCTCCTAGGAGAGCCTAGGAGGGGTGTGCACACTCGGACTGACGGGGCGTGACTGCGGTCGCGATAGTGATGATAAGAATGATGATATTGATGATATTGATTGTACTAATATTGTTTAATGTTATCGTAAACTGATCTTGTGTGTGTATTTTTGATGTATCTGTGATGATCCACTTGACGGTTATGATCATTTGGGGAGCAGGGATGTATTCAGGTGATTGATGGAGTGTGCTTTTGACTCGGGATGCTATTTACGGGATGGGCAAAGTGCGAAATCACAAGAGTAGTATAGACCCTTGATCGTTCGTATTCCATCTTATTTATTAAACTATCACGAATACTCTTTATTCTTTGGTTTGTAGACTGAATTTCTATAATCTATTAATAAGTTTTAACGTTTGGACACTCTATTATTGTGAGTAATGATGTCTGCTACCTCGGTTTACCGAGATGGTAACACTCGTATTTGTTTAGGATGACTTGTTAAGTCTCCTGAACAAATGAGGGTGTTACAGACACGGCTCTAGTCCAACAACTGAAGAGGGTTCGAACTGATCTAACTATATGGCAACTATTGGTTAGCTCACAAGCACATCGAGAAGCACTGACTAAGGCTCTCGATGAAATCAAGGTCGATTCAGAAGCTACCCCTGCTGAAATGGTAGCCACCATTATGCCCTACCTTAAGGGCAAATCCAAAGAAGAAGGTCCGCTCATAACCTTCTCCGAAGCAGACCTACCACCATTTGGGCCCAATCACAATCTGGCCCTATACATCACGGTCATCTGCAAGGGCAAATACCCTCCAATGACCCTCGTCGACGATGGATCAGCCGTGAACATCCTACCTCTAAGGACTGCTAGAGCCCTCGGCATCACTGATGCCGACTATCTCCCGACAGCGCAGACCATCCAGGCTTTCGACGGAAGCCCGAAACCTGTCGCCGAGGACGTTAAACTAAAGATTATAATGGGCCCGATCGAAAAAGAGTTAGAGTTCCAGGTGATTGATGTCACCTCATCCTTTAACCTACTACTAGGGAGGCCGTGGATCCATGCAGTCAAGGCCGTGTCCTCTACCTTTCATAGGAAAGTCAGGATGCCACTTCGGGACGACATCATCACACTAGAGGCCACTCCCATCACCGTGGCTAGCTGTAATGCCACAAATCGGGCCAAACCACGAGGATTCGACTTCGTGCGCATGATTGATGAGGCATATCTCTTCAAGCCTTACTTCACCGTTAGCATCGACACGATGCTACAAAATCTGGGTTACCTACCCGGAGCCACCTCAAGGCCGTACCTTCCGGCCGGGAAGATCATCGAGGTCCTGGACAACGGAGAGTCTCGGCTCGGTTTGGGATATACTATGAGCTCGGAAAGCGTGGACCGGGCATATGCAATCAAGTTCGTCACTCCCGTGTTTGGGGCGATCCAGGTGGGCCTCTACCAACCCACCATCACATATCCCGAGACCAAAAAGGCTCGGGAATGCAACTACATCCCTGATGATATATTCACCATCGTCCAGGCCGAATCCCAGGAGGATGAAACCAATTCTGAGCCCGTGCTGGGGCTCTTATTTGGAGAAGACAAGGTTGTCCCCGCTCCGAAAGACGACTTGGTCAACCTGATCCTTCCCAGCGATCGGTTTGACCCAACGAAGCTGATCACCGAAGTTGGTGCAGATACAGGGAAGCGGACCTGGAGAAAGACCGTCAAATGGACCGACAGCCAGGGGCGGATCTACAAGCTGACCACCGGCGATGGAGACATGTCGGATACCGAGTCTGAGTCAGAGTCAGAGTCGGAGTCTGAGTTCGAGTCTAGAGGGTCTAGTGCTAAAGTCGAGTATGTAACCCCTCTTCCCTTATCCACTGAGGTCTCGGGGCCTGTCCCAAGACCTCTCCCTATCCCGCCACTGACCAATGATCAGATGGCAGCTCTATTCGAGCTATTTTCAAAATTTACCATCAATAATAATAACGAACACCGTTCTGCTTACGACTTGTCTTATTTCCAAAATTTTCTCAATTTCAAAAATTTTATATGCAATGACATTGAGAAACTCGACGAACAGGTACCTTTACCTTAACATCTGGTCGAGCAACTCGAGCAAAGGGAATCCTGAGATCCAGTAATCGAAGAAAACGAGTCCATCAATGTGGGAACCACTTTAGAGCCACAAATGCTTAAGTTGGGCCTATCTTTAGATCCAGAGGAGAGAAAACAATTCGCAGACCTCCTCCAAGAATTCAAAGACGTCTTTGCATGGTCCTACAAGGACATGCCGGGTATAGACCGGGAGATAGCCGAACACCGAATACCCATCAAAGATGGGTGCAAACCGGTAAAGCAAAAACTCAGAAGAATGAAGCCCGAGTGGTCTCTTAAAGTCAAGGAAGAGGTCGATAAACAATTCAAAGCGGGCTTTATACAAGTGTCTGAATATCCAGACTAGGTTGCAAACATCGTGCCGGTACCCAAGAAGGACGGCAAGGTGCGGGTTTGCGTGGACTTCCGGGACCTTAACAAGGCCAGTCCAAAAGACGATTTTCCGTTACCACAAATCGACATCTTAGTGGATAACACGGCCGATCATGCCCTTCTATCATTCATGGATGGGTACGCCGGATACAACCAGATTAAAATGGCAGAGGAGGATATGGGTAAGACCACCTTCATTACACCATGGGAGACTTACTGCTACACCATCATGCCATTTGGGCTTATCAACGCCGGGGCCACTTATCAACGGACCGCCACTACTTTGCTCCATGACATGATGCATAAGGAAGTGGAGGTCTATGTGGACGACGTGATCGTCTAATCCAAGGACCGAAGCGGGCACATTTCAGCCCTAAGAAAGTTCTTCACCCGGCTACGTAAATACAACATGAGACTGAACCCACAAAAATGCAGTTTTGGGGTAACGTCAGGCAAATTACTGGGCCATATCGTTAGCTAACGCGGTATTGAGGTCGACCCAGCTAAAATTAAAGCCATCACCGAGATGCAACCACCCAAGACCGAAAAGGAAATAAGGGGGTTTCTCGGGAAAATCCAATACATCAGCCGGTTCATTTCGAAACTAACCATGGTATGCAAACCCATCTTCAAAAAGCTAAAAATCGGAGAACGGGTGCTATGGGACAACAAATGTCAAGCGGCTTTCGACAAAATCAAGGAGATTCTGTCTGCTCCGCCGGTACTAATGCCACCTCAACACGGTCTGCCTTTGTCGTTATACCTAATGACGACTGAGACAGCCATGGGGGCTATGCTGGCCCAGACAGTTGATTCAGAAGAACGACTATTTACTACATCAGTAAAAAGTTCCTCGAATACGTGTGCAAATACACAATGCTCGATAAAACGTCCCTAACATTGGTTTGGGCCACTAAAAAGCTCCGACATTACATGCTCAGTCACGAGGTACATGTGTTATCCAAAATGGATCCTATCAAGTACTTATTCGAGAAGCCCATCCTCAACGGCATGTTGTCAAGATGGACTTTAATGTTATCCGAGTTCGACCTCAAATTTGTACCATTAAAAGCCATCAAAGGCCGGGTAGTTGCCGAGTTCCTCGCTTACAGCCCAATATCCGAAGAAGGCCACACCAATACATGGGCCTTTCCTGATGAAGACATATTCCATACCGATACGGAGGTGTGGGATCTATATTTCGACGGGGCATCCAACTTCCGAGGATTTTGGGTTGAAATACTGTTAATTTCACCCAGAGGGGAACACACTCCCTTATCCATCAAGTTGGACTTCGACGTGACCAACAACGCAGCCGAATACGAGGCATGCATTCCCGGGTTGCAAGCCGTCGCTGATTTAGGGGTAACAAACCTCCGGGTCCACGGTGATTCATCATTGGTCATCAATCAAGCACTCCAAAAATGGAAAACTCGGAACGCCAATCTCGCGGCTTACCAAGCACGGGTAAGGGTTCTAGAGAGACAATTCCAAAAGGTAGAATATATTTATCTGCCCCGGGAAGAGAATCAGTTTGAAGATGCACTTTCCAAATTAGCATCTTTACTGAACATCCCGGATCACCTGACCATCATGCCAATCTGTGTCGAAAGGCGGTCCGAGCCAGCCTACATCCACGCCATTCAGGATAACGAGATAACTGACCCGGAACCTTGGTATCAAGCTGTCCTAACCTACCTGACAACGTGAGAGTATCCCCCGGAAGCTGAAAATCGGGCCAAAAAGGCCCTACGAAGATTAGCAACCCAATTTGTTCGAACTGATGACGGGCAATTGTACAAAAAGACGGCACAGAGGGCTCTCCTTCTATGCATCGACAAAATACAGGCTAAAAAGGTCATGGTCGAGGTCCATGATGGTGAAAACGGTCCGCATATGAATGCCCATATGCTATCCCGCAAAATCATGAGGCTCGGGTATTACTGGATTACCATGGAAACAGACTGCCAGTTATATGTCAAGCACTGCCATAACTGTCAGATCTTTAGTAATGTACAGCATATGCCATCTTCCCTATTATATACCATGAAACACCCCACATTGATTGAAGATGTCCTATTTATGAGCTTTGCTTAAAGGGATTTGAAGTACTACTCATATCAACAAAGTGCACTTTCTTTTCTGGTCATCCATGCAAAAGAACTCCGCAGTTAAGCGTGCTTGGCTGGGAGCAATCTTAGGATGGGTGACCTCCTGGGAAGGTTTCCAGGATGCACATGAGTGAGGACAAAATGCGCTGGAAAGGACTCGTGTTGGTCTGTGGGACCAGTACAAAGCCTGGCGAGCTACCGCGGTTACATTTCTGGTCCTAGGATTGGGCCGGGGTGTTACAAATGGTATCAGAGCAACCCTGCGACCGTGCATTTGGCACCTAGCGGGGGTGGATTCTGGGTCAGCGGTTATGCTGCCAGGCGCAACGAGGACGTTGCGTTCTTCAAGTGGGAGTGATTGAAACACCCCACATTGATTGAAGATGTCCTATTTATGAGCTTTGCTTAAAGGGATTTGAAGTACTACTCATATCAACAAAGTGCACTTTCTTTTCTGGTCATCCATGCAAAAGAACTCCGCAGTTAAGCGTGCTTGGCTGGGAGCAATCTTAGGATGGGTGACCTCCTGGGAAGGTTTCCAGGATGCACATGAGTGAGGACAAAATGCGCTGGAAAGGACTCGTGTTGGTCTGTGGGACCAGTACAAAGCCTGGCGAGCTACCGCGGTTACATTTCTGGTCCTAGGATTGGGCCGGGGTGTTACATACCATGACATCACCATGGCCATTTTCGACATGGGGTATAGACATAATTGGAAAGGTGCATCCTTCTGGGGAGGGAGGACATTGCTTCATCTTGGTGGCCATCGACTACTTCACCAAATGGGTCGAAGCTGAGTCATACCGTGTCTTGAACGCCAAACACGTGGCCAAATTCATCCAAAATAAGATAATATGCCGATACGGGATCCCTCACGAATTTATCAGTGATCACGGGACCCACTTTCAAGCTGAAACCGCTGCATTGCTGGCGAAATACAAAATTCAGAGGCATAATTCTTCACCTTATCGACCCCAAACAAATGAAGCGGTAGAAGTGGCCAACAAAACAATTGTCACCATACATAAAAAAATGGCTGAGAATTATCGAGACTGGCCCGACATGTTAGGAAATAAGTGCCTAGCAATTGTCTTTTCGGATCTCGAATTGGTTTCCGACCTGAATCTGTTTAATTAGGAAAGTTTCCTAATTAATATCTGATTGATTAGAGTTTCCTAATCAATATTTGAGTATCTGACCTAAGATTTCCTATTGTATAGGGTTTCCTAATCTGTTTAGGGTTTATGTTCAGGTTGAGAGTATTATATAAACTCTCATACCCTTACCCTAAGAATTATGATATCAGTATGAAATCTGTAACCTCTCCTCAAATTAATAAAACTATCCCCTCCTTCTGCCCGTGGACGTAGCTAACAGGTTGTTAGTGAACCACGTAAATCTGTCTGTCTCTCGATTTTACGTTCTTATTTGTTTGTCTTTCTCTTCCGTTATAACAAACTGGTATCAGAGCTTAGGTTCTTTTGATCTGTGAGAAAGATGTCTGTGATGAGTTTTAAAATCGAGATATTTAATGGGAGGAATAGTTTTAGTCTGTGGCAAATCAAGATGCGGGCGTTGCTGAAACAACAGGGACTGTGGGCGCCACTCGTGAAGAAGAAAGACGACACAGTCACCGCTGAGATGGCCGTTCTGGAGGAGAAGGCACATTCAACAATATTGTTGTGTCTGTCTGATGATATCATCACTGAAATCGCGGAGGAAGAAACCGCGGCGGGTCTGTGGGGAAGGCTTGAAAGTCTATACATGACGAAGTCTTTAACCAACAAGTTGCTTTTGAAGCAACGTCTGTTCAGTCTGAGAATGCAGGAAGGTATGCCTCTCCTAGATCATCTCGATCAGTTAAACACAATATTATCAGAGCTGCGTAATATTGATGTTAAAGTAGAAGATGAGGATGCCGCATTAATTCTGTTAGTATCTTTACCGTTGTCATATGAGAATTTTGTGCAATCTTTTATTGTTGGTAAAGATACAATTACTTTAGAGGAGGTCAGATCGTCCCTCCATTCTAGAGAACTGCGCCATAAGGCGGCTGGTACAATTACAGATAATCAGGCTGCAGGGTTAGTAGCCAGTGGGGGTCAGGGACAGGGAAAATCAAGGAAGAATAAATCTGGTTCTGGTACTCATGTTTCTAAAGGTCCACAACCCAATGATATCTGTCATTACTGTAAAGAGAAGGGACATTGGAAATTCGATTGTCCCAAGAAAAAGAATGAACAGGACAAATCTGGTATTGCTGGTGTAGAAAATGTAGACTCCGAGGAAGATGATTATGCTCTAGTTGATGAGAAGGTCACAGATCACACTGATTCGTGGATTCTAGATTCGGGAGCTTCTTACCATATATGTCGGCGCAGGGAGTGGTTTTCAACGTATGAACAGATAGACGGGGGGAATATTTCTATGGCCAGTAATGCTGTCTGTAAAGTAGTTGGAATTGGCTCAATAAAGATTAGGACAAATGATGGTAAATTCTGCACGTTGAATGGAGTTAGACATGTTCCGCTGATGACAAAGAATCTGATATCCTTGAGTCGGTTAGACAAGAAAGGTTTCAGCTTTCAAGGTAAAGGTGGAGTTCTGAAAGTCTGCAAGGGTTCAAACGTGGTTCTGAAAGGTACCAAGCGCGGTACTTTATATCATCTTCAAGGATCTACACTGTCTGGTTCTGTTGCTGGTGCATCCTCTGATGGTGAAAGAGGGATGCAAACTCTGTCTGATCTGGCTCCGTATAGCAAGGTCCAACACGGTTTGGACTTGCTACGATTTGGAAGTATCTGATTGCCCTTTGTTGGGCAATATCTGAGGCAGGAGGGGGAGAGGAGTTTTATTTCTGGTACATCTGGCATTCGTTGGAGTGCATCTGGTACATCTGTTGAGGAGATTTCTGGTGCATCTGATCTGGCATTCTTTGGAGTGCATCTGGTAATCTGATCTGGCATCCGTTGGAATGCATCTGTCTGATCTGATTAAGAGACAATTCGAGGCAAGGTGGAGATTGTTAGGAAATAAGTGCCTAGCAATTGTCTTTTCGGATCTCGAATTGGTTTCCGACCTGAATCTGTTTAATTAGGAAAGTTTCCTAATTAATATCTGATTGATTAGAGTTTCCTAATCAATATTTGAGTATCTGACCTAAGATTTCCTATTGTATAGGGTTTCCTGATCTGTTTAGGGTTTATGTTCAGGTTGAGAGTATTATATAAACTCTCATACCCTTACCCTAAGAATTATGATATCAGTATGAAATCTGTAACCTCTCCTCAAATTAATAAAACTATCCCCTCCTTCTGCCCGTGGACGTAGCTAACAGGTTGTTAGTGAACCACGTAAATCTGTCTGTCTCTCGATTTTACGTTCTTATTTGTTTGTCTTTCTCTTCCGTTATAACACGACAAAACACCCTTCGTCCTGTGGGGATACCGAACTTCGATTCGCACCGCAACCGGAGCAACTCCATACTACCTGACATATGGAATGGAAGCGGTCCAACCCGTCGAGCTCGAAGTGCCATCTCTCAGGATTTTACTTGAAAGCCAAGTACCTGAAACAGACTGGGTCCAAGCCCGATACGACTCGCTAGTCCTTTTAGACGAACGGCGATCCCGGGCCCTCAACAACATCTAAATATATCAAAAAAGAATCCAATGGGCTTTCAACAAAAGGGTTAGGCCCAGAAACATCAAAGAAGGGGATTTGGTCCTGAAAACGGTTCGTGCCTTACTACCGGTTGACCCAAGGGGAAATTTCAAACCCAATAGTGTTGGGCCGTACTTAGTCAAGAAGATTCTATCAGGGGGAGCGGTGATGCTAACGGACCTGGATGGCAACGAGTTCGTCAACCCGACCAACTTGGACCAACTGAAGCGCTATTACCCATAAACCCAATCTCAATGTCATTTGCAAAAATTTATTAAACCTTGTCTTTTTATAAATTTTCAAAATTTTAGACAAGTCAATAAGTTAGAATTAATTAATCTACCGTCGTACATCTTGAATTAATAATCTTGATGTATTTTGAAAATTGCAAAAAAATCAAATCAATCAAATCAAAGTTTGAACTACGTTTGGTTTGATTCCGCTATTTGTGGATACATAGGCAACCCCTCAAAAGGGTACAACCACTGCAATAAACGAAAGACGGGAACGGTGTTCAATAATATGTCTTTTTATCTCGATTAAAAAAAAACAAAAAAACGCCGGACACGGCATACACACAAAAAATCAAACCACAAAAATAATAGTAATATTCAAATAATAAAATAAGGAGACTAATATCCCGGCATCTTCCCCTTCCTCTTGTCCTTCGGGTCGCGTGGAGCCCGAGGTCGCCGAGGTGGAGGTGAGCGTTCCCTAATCACAAGGGGAACCTCCTTAGCCCGAACCCGTTTCTTTGACGACGGGTCTTCAATCACGGTCTTCGGCCCAAGTCGGGCTCGCACATGCTCGGGTAGCCTATCCCGTGAGCCAAGTCGGTCCTGCACGGCTAGTCTAGGGCCCAGTCTTCTTGCCAAGTCCGTCTGGGGGCTCACCTGCCCCCGAGCACCTTTAGCACTAGACCCTCAAGCTTGAGTCTTAGTCTTCTGACCGGACATTAGACGAACTAGGGTAGCCGGAGTGTCTCCTTCATCAAAGAATCCCCTGTTATCTTTGGCTTGTTCTCTCCTCAACAGGTCAAAGGCTTCGTCAACCTTCGAAGCAGCTCGGGCTTTAGCATCACCTGCTTGGGTCCACTTTGTGTTGGAGTCTGAAACCCAGATCAAGTGACGAGATTTGGAAACAGGCCAAGTGTGCCGGGTATACCATCTTTGCGTCCAAGTATCACACATCACATCAGTCAGTTGGGTAGGGTCACTCATAATTGCTTCGACTTCTGGTATCCGTTGAGCCCGTCCGTACTTCCTTAGTATGCGATCCGGGTAGAGATGAACTGTTTGCCTGAAAGACAAGATCACTTAGTAACGGGCTTTATCCCTCGGGTCCAGACCAGACCAAACAAAAATGGGCCACCATGGCACGACCCATCGAATCAACCGCCCACCATGGATCGATAGCACCTCGTCCCAATACTTCTGTGTAATCTGGCGAGAAAAGTCAATGGCCCGTCTCCGCGTCATCACCTGGTTATGACGATAGCTGCTCGCATCGAGGGGAGGATCTATCACTGATACTCTCTCATAAAGCCAAATCTGAAAAAAGAAAACAAAATCATGAGATCCCGAGACAAAACAGGCAACACTCGATCGAGTGCGCGTTGCAGCATGTCAAAATCTCGAAAAAAATTCAAAAAATCGAGAAATCAAGAATAAAAAATTGACATACTTGCAGCAAACGAGTGCTTCCGGTGAGACGAACGGACGAATCCCTTTTGCGGTTGTCCAATCCTTGGATTATTTCACCCGTAATCAGCCAAGCCGGGCTATGCTCCGTCTCCATTAAATCAACCACGGTTAAAAGATGAGCATTACCCATAAAAGACAACAAGTCCATGTGACCCTCAAAGGCATAAACATGGAGCATGCAAGAAGAAAAAGCCCTACGGCTATGATCGGTCTCACCCGGACATCGTGTGGGTTCATGAATTTCTCAGCCAGGTCGATAAGAGAAATATTACCGTCCTCCGGCATACGGGATACTTCATTATGAGATAGACCTAGAAATTCTCGAAGCTTCCTCCTTGGGTCGTAAACCGAATACGGGATGGCGGGTCGGAGCATTGGATTCCATCCTCCCACAGCGGCAATCTCCTCAGGTAAAGGGCAGACTTCGCCCCGAGGAAAGGCAAAGACATGATATATGTCGTCCCAGTAAGCCAAACATGCATCCAAAAAGTAGCGATCAACCACCATCTGACGGAACGGGTACAGCTGAGTTATACCCATCTGGATGAGCACCACTTTATCTGCGTCCCTGAAGCGACGGGACCACTTCTGCAGCATAACGGTCAACCTATCAATTCCCATGACTAATTCCTTAAGAAAATAAAGGAATTTTCTTTGCCTTGGGGGAAATAAAAAGACTTTCTTTAAAGAAGGATTGATTTGTGATGATAATTATGAAGAAATCAAGAGCAAGAGAGGGCTATATATAGCATTAGCCTTGCAAACTGTTTAGGAAAATTTCTTAATCCTAATTGGAATCAAACCGCAAGCCTAGTCCCGGCACTAGCATGGAAATCTCCATCCCGAACTTTCCTAATCTTTGTTAGGAGTCGAAAATCTCAAAGTTTCCAAAATTTAAAAATCGCAAAATTTTCAAGATTTCAAAATTCAAATTTTCAAAAATCATTTTTCCCCAGCGCGAGTCATTTTGCTACCTACGTGTTGGGTGCATTTTAAGTGACTTGTACAGGTATGACTCAAACAGGGACATGCAAACCACTACACCTCCTCATCATTTCACGGGATGGGCCAATACACAGGCACACCCAGGACTTACGCGAGAAGTCCAAATGCCCCACAGAGTATTATCATCAGCCAAGGTATGGTTTCTAGATTATGGCTGGCGAGCCCTTCACGCAAGTCTAATGGACTATAAACGACCCGAACGGAGGTCTATCAGGTCTTAACAGGCCTGGTAGCTACTCTGACTCTCGCCTTGTCCAAGCCTCAGTTAGAGTGGGGGCTCTGTTGACAACCGCATTTTGACTGACAGGTGTCTATGGCAGTTTCCAAAAAAACACCCGATGATGATCGGACGCTAACGTGTTTCTATGCGCTCGGATACGGGCTCAAATCCATTAATTGTTGGCTAACACACTTAAGAGTACAAATCTCACAAAATCAACCTCGAATCCCGGTCAAGTGGGCCGTTTCTAATCAAATAAGACTAATTTGGGTCAAAACCGACACCGGAATAAAACCGACTTTTAGCGATTGGGTCAACTCCGGTCAAAGTCGTTCCGAGACACATATGAAACAGCCACCCAGGTATCAGGAGTCCAACTCAAAAATCAAAACCCACAAAACATCCAATGTACAATCCAAAAAGACAGACCTTTACACTACAACTGACCCACCCGATCGAATGGGCCCGACCGGACGGACCGTGCTGCTCAACCAAGCCCGGGGGCTACCCGGATCACCTAACCCTAGCTAGGGGATGTATAGCCTTGCCTATATAAGCAACCCCCATGAAAGACATTAAAACAACTTTTTTCACAACCTCAAGAACCCTAATCTTACACATGCAACCCTAATCAAACCCTAGCAATTCTACACTAGCAAAAACCCTAAACCTAGCTTTAGGAAACAATCCCGAGCCACCATAACTTAACCTCCGTAAAACCTCAAAGACTCTTATGTTAAAGCCACGTTTATGAGCCCGTTCCGAGACAAGAACATGTACGTTGAGGGTGTCAAAACCCCTTTCTCTTCTCTTTCTCTTCTCGTCGTCCGTCTTCTTTTTCTCCGTCCTTTTTCCGTTTTTTTTTTGTTCATCACCCCATAATATCGATAATATTATTAGTACAAGACATTAAAATACTTATCGATTTGTGTCGAATAAGAAGGATATCGGAATAAGAAAACACGAATATACAAGTGTACTGCACACAGCGTTGACGGTCGCTTATTCCGGTACCCCGACTATTTGATTATTGAGATAAGTTAACTTAAACAATAATCTTTATATTGTTTGCATCATTATTATTAGTCACATATTTACATTAATTTTCAAAAAATAAGCATTATATTTAATAAGGGTCGAAACCCGTTGACGCGGATCTGACATCCTAATCCTTAGGGATTTATTTCGATGTCGGAAAAGCCGAGGGAATCAAGTTTTCATTCAAGAAAAGTGTTGATACGTTAGATCCGATGCCAATTCCATAATTGGATGTCGAGTCTAATAATCTAATCAAACAAATTAGCCAATTCAATTTTTTCGTTGATGCTAACGTAGATGTTATTTAATTCGTTCGAATCATGACACTACAAACGCGGAGGAATATTTATATCGTCTTGGTTATTTTAAACCATTCAAATCAATTTTCTTTATCTTTTTCACTCTAGTATTCCATATCGATTCCGTAATCGAATATGGGATATGACAAGCATCACAATTAGAATCGAGTATAAATCATTCCAAGTATTTAATATCGATTTCATAATCGAATATCGAATATAACGAATATCAAAAACATAAATCGGGTATAAGTTAATCCATACTTGTACGTGATTTATAAAAATTGACAGTTTTCGACAAATAAAAAAAACGGACAGACCCCCACGCGAATCGCGCGCCTGTCAGGCGACTCGCGCGGAGGCCTGGTTTGTCGGGTCTTTTTTTTTTTTGTTTTCTCGTTTTTTCTATTCTTTTCCGATCTTACATAAAACAGCGACTTTCGTGACATATTTTCTAGAATTCGATAAATATTTTTCTTGACCTCGGTCAACATGTGTTAATCCATCACGTGACATATAAAACTTTTCAAACCATGCATCATCATACTTGCATCTTTTCATCTCATCTCATATTTGCATAAACCATTAAATGTCGTTACATCGTTACTAACGCATTTGTTGTTTCTTTTGTCAATTTAATTCTTGTTCTTTTATTGTACTAAATGAACCCAAATGCTAAACACCACTTCAACGTAGAATTGATTGCATTAAATTGACTTAGAAACCCTTTTCAATTCCATTCACATGTTTAGGGAAAATTATCTTTGCATATCATTTTCCCGTTCAACTAACGCGCGTATTGGAAAGTCATTCGAATTCTTAGTAGAGGCCGCTAATGTGCGGGCGGGGTTGGGTGTCCTTTGTGGGCTTCCCAACACGTACCCTCACCCCTTATTCAGAATCTCGGTTTCCGGATGCCCGAAACCGTTGACGCACGAGAGTCATTCAATACACAATATCCGATAATGTCGGTATTGGTATCAAATGCAAAGGGACGAGCCCAATAAACTCTGACATCGGAAATGGGCCGTATTTTGTATACGGACCACTACGACATAGAGTGGGCTCGAATGGTTCCGAATAACCACAAAATTCGGTGGCGACTCCACATAGACCTAAATTTCAATTCGTTCCATTCTCATATGGAGATTCATTCGCCTAACCAAACCCGCGCGTGGCCGCGTCGGGGTGGACCTATGTCATGTCCACACATCCCGAACTTTCCTAAATTACTTTGGAGTCAAAAATTTCAAAAAAAATTCAAAAAATCAAAAATCATTTTCCCCAGAGCGAGTCATATTTGTTTCACCTACGTGTTGCATGCGAAATTTTATGTGACTTATACAAGTACAATTCAAGACCGCGCATTTCACATATCTCCCCACCGGAAAGCCCAAGGCGGCAGTTTTCACGGGATGGGCCCACATATAGGCGCACCCAGGACTTACGCGACAAGTCCTAATTCCCCACGGAGTTATTATCATTAGCTCAGGTATGACTTCTATCTTATGGCCGGCGAGCCCTTTACGCAAGTCCAACGGACTTTAAGCTACCCGACCGGAAGTCTACCAGATCTTAATTGGCTTGGTAGCTACTCTGACTTTCGCCTTGTCCAAGCCTCAGTCAGAGTGGGGGCTCTGTAGACACTCACATTTTGACCGCCAGGTGTCTATAGCAGTTTCCAAAAAACACCCGATGATGATCGGACGCAAACGTGTTTCTACGCGCTCGGATATGGGCTCGAAACCATTAGTTGCTGGCTTAGGCATTTACGGAGTAAAAATCTCACAAAACTGACCTCAAATTCAGCCCCAGTGGGTCGTTTCTAATCAAACATAACTAATTTGGGTCAAAACCGACACCGGAAATAAAACCGACTTTTAGCGATTGGGTCAAACCCCGGTCAAAGCCGATCCGAGAAACAAAAAACAATCACTCAAACATCAAAAGTCCAATCCAAATACAAAACCCACAAAATGCCTAACCCGAGGTCCAAAGGCCTGGACCTCTCGCCCCAGCTGACCCACTCGATCGAGTGTCACCAACTCGATCGAGTGTCAGCCCACTCGATCGAGTGGGCCCTCAAGAAAGCCCGAATGCAGTCGCACTGGTCCACTCGACCGAGTTAGCCCATTACTCGGTCGAGTAACCCTAGACGGGGGTGCATAGCAATGCCTATACAAGCACCCCCTTGCATGCAAAATGGAGGATCTTTTTTCCACCTTAAGAAAAACCCTAATTAAAAACTATTCAACCCTAATCAAACCCCTATCTACACTATAATCGAACCCTAACCCTAGCATCTAGGAATCCGAACTCCAATCACCATAACTTAACTTACATCTCGATACTCCCGTGCTAGCCACAACTAACTAGTCCCGTCCGAGAAAAGAACATGTAGGTTGAGGGTGCAATATTCCCATTCTTCTCGTCGTCCGGTCGTCCCGATTATCATCTTTTTTTCGTTTTTTATTTATTTTATTATCGCATCTCTAATAGCGATAGTATTATTAGTATAAAACATTAAAATACTTGTGAATTTGTGTCGAGTGCGAATGATGTCGGGATAAGAAAACCCGAATATACAAGGGTATTGCACCCAGCGTTGCAGGTTGCTTATCTCGACACCCCTAGCACTTGATTATTGAAACGAGTCAACTTAAACACTAGTTTTTTTACTTTTGTCCGCATTGTGATCAAACGCATATTTCATCGATTTTCGAAACTGTTTTTTAAAACGAGTATTTTTTTTCTAATTAAGGTCGAAACCTGTTGACGCGGATCCGACATCACATAATCCCTAGGGATTTATTACGATGTTGGGAAGCCGAGGGAATCAAATCGAGTCCGTTTTATTTAAAGTAATCGTAAAGCGTCGATCTATTAGATTCGGTACCAACTCAATAATTGGATGTCGAATCTAAACGATTTAGTCAAACAACTTAACTAACACGATCTTCGTTGATGCTAAAATAGTTGTCACCTTATTCGATAGAATATGACACTATAAACGCGGAGAAGACCCATATCGTTTTAGTTAATTTAAACGACTTATATTATTTTCTTCAAGTTATCGCTCTAATATTCCATATCGATTCAATATTCGAATATGGGTATGACGAGTATCGAAGTCAAGAATCGAGTATAAATCCCACCATATTTATGCCCGATTCAACAAACTCATAGAATTATCAAAATCAAAGGGCAATTTCAAAATCAATAACAAATTGCAAAGCGAACCCTGGTTCGTACAGGGGGCACTCGATCGAGTGCCTAGTCCACTTGGTCGAGTGGCACCCCAAAAACGAGACAGAAGGCTATTTTGACAACCAATCGGTCGAGTCTCGCCATGACCCGATCGAGTGGTCGTGCACTCGGTCGAGTTCTCGCATAACTCGGTCGAGTGACGTCTCGAAATCTGGACAGAAGCTTCTTCAGAGGTCCACTCGGTCGAGTCCCTCAGTGACTCGGTCGAGTGGCCCCTTTATCACGTCAAACCGCGAGTCCAACAATGCCATTCGATTCTCGTTAACGCTTTTTTATGACTTAGGTCAACACGTGCCCAATCTATCACGTGAAATATTACTTTTCAAAAACTATGCATCATCTTATTTACGTCATTCCATTATTCGCAAACCGTTATTATCGTTATACCGTTACTAACAAGTTTGTTATTTTCTTGTTGATTTATTTTCATTGTTTATTTTATTGTACTAAAATGAACTCGCATGCTAAATTTAACTTCGACGTTAGAATTAGTTGCATTAAATCGACATAGAAACCCATTCCATTTTTCGCATGTCTAGGGAACATATTATTTACATAACATTTTCATCGTTCAACTAACACGCGTATTAGAAAGTCATTTGATATCTTAGTAGAGGCCGCTAATGTGCGGGCGGGGTTGGGTGTTCTTTGTGAACTTCCCAACACGTACCCTCACCCCTTACTCAGAACCTCGGTTTCCGGATGTCAGATTCCGTTGGCGCACGAGAGTCATTCAATACACGGTATCCGATAATGTCGGTATCGGTATCAAATGCAAAGGGACGAGCGCAATAAACTCTGACATCGGAAATGGGCCGTACTTTTTATACGACCCATTACGACATAGAGTGGGTTCGAACGGGCTCGAACTCCCACAAAGTTCGGTGGCGACTCCACTTCGATTTAAATTTCAATTCGATCCATTCTCATATTGAGATTCATTCGCCTCCCCAAACCCGCGCGTGGCCGCGTCGGGGTGGACCTATGTCATGTCCACAATTTGGCGACTCCGCTGCGGATTAACTAACGCGTGACTTACCATCGGCATCCTCAGGGTGAGACTCGAATAGAAATCGTTTGAATAGTACAATACGCGTCTTAGTTTTACGGTTCATGCATAACCCTATATTTTCCCGGGCCGGGACTCGCGACCGACGTCCCACTATACCGTGATGCACTCCAATATGGATATGTCAAAGGTGTCCATAGTCGATTCGAGTGGGCTTCGCGGCATGTTCTAAGCTCAACTCGACTTAGAAAGTCCGTCCCGATCAACTTATAGACTATGTGCACTGGTATAGACCCTTTATAGACCGACCGAGACTTAGTGTAAAGCATACATAGTGTCTTTATAATGCTTGCGTGACTATATGCTACTAGGTTTCCGTGTCGTCTTCTTTCAAAACCGTCTTTTTCAAAAATTGCATCTTTTTCAAACTATCCAATTTCAAAACCCGGGACGTATACCGAATTTAGGACTTATGATTTTAATCCAAATAGCTTATTTCTAGCCGGTATTCTGCCTATTTCAAAACTCGAAAATATTTTCGAACCTTCAAAACCGTGGCTCGGTATGTTTTCCGATTTTCTTTCAAAAAATCGGGCCCCTCCACTGTTTTTTTTTCGGATTTTCCAAAAAATCCTCTCCCAAAACAATCCTCTTCTTAGGACTTCCCGTACTTAGCATGTGTCGGGTCTTGTCGTAAGTCGTCGAAGTCTTTAGCGTCGAAACTCTGTCGATCCTACATCACGAGTTTCTTCCCCATCCCAGTCCGCCTTATTAGACTAAGGCCCGACCCAACTACGTAGGACATACTCCTACAAAGGAGGGCCCGTCTACACAATTGATTCTAAAAGTCTGGGGATGTCTCACGTGGACCTTCTTTCGAACAGGACTCGGCCCACCCGCCAAATCCTAAAGAAGGCCCACTTTTCACAAGTCACCCGTCTGGGTGTCTTTTCCAAGTCACTTCCCTTTTCAGTCTTGCTCGGGATGTACTTTCTATTATGGGATTTGGGCTAGTTTCTGATTAAGCGGTGTTCTTACAGACAAGCCACCCGAGACCAGACATCAACACAAGATGGACGAACTGAAGGTTGCGCTAGCCAAGATCGAAACCCAATTGACTGCCATCCGGACCGACCAAACGACCTTGGCAAACCCGTGTGAGTGCCGTAGAGAAGGTAGCCCCTATTGAAGGATTTGAGCCCACTGGGCCCATAGCTGAACTAATCAGCGTTGTTCGCAGACTCGAAGAACAGGTTCACCTGTCAACGAACAACTCGATCCACACTGAAAATGCTCGTTCTTATTCACCTTTAAATGACGAGCTACCTGCCAACCTCAACCTCACGGGAATTCCAATGTTTGAGGGTACTGAAGACCCGGTCCACCACATCCGGACTTTCAAAGATTTTATGGCGGTCAAAGGGGTGAAGTCCACCATGTTTAAGAATTTATTCCCTTCCTCCCTTGAAAAGCATCCCAAGGCCCGGTACTACAGGCTCGATTCCAAGAAATACAAGACTTGGGACGATGTGGCGACTGAATTTGCTCGGAATTACGCTGATAATACCGAGATCCAGACTACAATGCGTACTCTGGAAGTAATGGCCCAAGATCCCAAAGAAGTGTTCACCGGATATCTCCAAAGATGGCGGGCCGAGAGTGTGAAGCTGGTTGATAAGCCCAGCGAGAAAGTTCTAGTGGAGGCTTTTGTCAAGAACCTCCTCCCTTCCTACCGGGTCCATCTCCGGTATGTTGTCATCCCCAATTTTGCCACCCTAACTGAAACGGGTACAAGGATCGAGGACGACTTACGGTTAGAGAGCCTGACTAAGGCCTCTACCAAGGGCTATCAAAGGGCCAGTTCATCTATGAGCAAGCCCACACCTGCAGCTGCAACCCGCAGCATTTTCGATGAGGTTAATTTGCTGGATACCTCATCCAAAAAGAATACTCCAAATTGGGTATTCACGGATATAGGGACTACCTATACCTATGCCTTACAAATGCTATCTTCAAAGGGCCTGATCCAACCGATAGGCCCAACTCCTGAAGTTCCAGTAGAGAAAAGGTCCAAAAGTTACAATGCCCAAGCCTACTGCCAATATCACCGAGGTAATGAGCACGACACGGAGAAATGCTGGAAACTAAAACATCTTATCCAATATCTGATCGAGAAAGGGAAAATGCCGTTGCCCGGAGACAAGCCGAGTAACAAGGAAAACTCATTCAGTGCCCATGCTATATTCACAGGAGAGGTAATTGACTGCTCTCACCTCATCTCCCCCTTTATCCCACAAATTAACGGGATATGGTTCGATGATGCGGAGGATGTTTACCTAGCCAAAGGGGAAGTTGTCCCCATCACCAGTGAAGAGGTCCGAAAAGCTAAGTCCAAGGCCTTAGCCACTAATCACCTCGCCACAGCTGGGCGCTCAACTCCAACAACCGTCACCGAACCTGCCAGGACGGAATCCCCTCTTGAGGAACCAAGCAACGACACGGCTCTGGTCCAGCAATTGAAGAAGGTTCAAGCTGACCTAGCCATATGGCAACTTCTGGTTAGCTCGCAAGCACATCGGGAAGCACTGACTAAGGCTCTCGATGAGATCAAGGTCGACTCACAGGTTACCCCCACTAAAATGGTAGCCACTATCATGCCCTATCTCAAGGGCAAATCCAAAGAAGAAGGCCCACTCATAACCTTCTCTGAGTCCGATCTACCACCATTTGGGGCCACCCATAATTTGGCCCTATACATCACGGTTATTTGCCGAGGGAAGTATCTCCCGATGACCCTAATCGATGACGGATCTGCCGCAAATGTCCTTCCCTTAAGGACCGTTAGGGCCCTCGGCATCACAGATGCCGACTATCTCCCGACGGCAGAAACTATCCAGGCTTTCGACGGAAGCCCAAAACGGTTGCCGGGGCCGTTAAGCTGACAATAATAACGGGTCCAATCGAAAAAGAATTGGAGTTTCAGGTGATCGATGTCACCTCGTCCTTTAACTTACCACTAGGAAGGCCTTGGATCCATGCAGTCAAGGCCGTATCCTCTACCCTCCATAGAAAATTCAAGATGCCGCTTCAGGACGTTGTCATCACACTGGAGGCGACCCCCATTACCATAGCAAGCTGCAATGCTACGGGCCGGGCCGACCCACGAGGATTTGATTTTGTGGGCATGATCGAGGAGGAATGTCTCTTCAGGCCTTACTTCACCACTAGCATCGACACGATGCTACAAAACTTGGGCTACTTACCGGGGGCTACCTCGAGGTCATATCTTCCAGTTGGGAAGATTATCGAGGTCCTAAACGATGGCGAATCACAGTTCGGGTTGGGGTATGCTATCACCCCGGAAAACGTGGTCCGGGCTGGTATTCAGAAGGCCACCAACCTCATCAAGGGTACTTACTTAGGCCCTTATAGCCCGAAGTTAACTGACTACTTCGTCACTCCTGTATTCGGAGCTATTCAAGTGGGCCTCTACCAACCCACCATCACATATCCCGAGACCAAAATGGCTCGGGAATGCAATTTCATCCCTGATGATATATTCACCCTTGTCTAGGCAGAATCCAAGGCACCAACCATTCCGAGCTCATGCTGGGGCTCCTATTCGGGGAACAAGGCCATCCCCACTCCTAAAGAAGATCTAGTCAACCTGATCCTCCGCAGCAACCGGTTTGACCCAACAAAGCTGATCTACGAAGTTGGCACAGATACCGGGAAAAGGGCCTGGAGGAAGGCCGTCAAGTGGACCGACAGCCAAGGACGGACCTACAAGCTAACCACCGGGGAGGGAGACATGTCGGATACCGAGTCCGAGTCCGTGTCTTAGTCAGAGTCTGAGTCGGAGTCTGACTCCAAGTCTAGAGGGTCTGGTGCTAGAGTCTAATCTGTAACCCCCCTTCCCTTAGCCACTGGAGTCTCGGGGCCTGTCCCGAGAGCACTCCCTATCCCGCCACTGACCAACGATCAGATGGCCGCTCTATTCGAGCTATTCTCAAAATTTACCATTAATAATAATAACGAAAACCATTCCGCTTACGACTTGTCTTATTTCCAAAAAAATTTCAATTTCAAAAATCTTATATGCAATGACATTGAGAAACCCGACCAGGTACCTCTGCCTCCGCATCTGATCAAGCAGCTCGAACAAAGGGAATTCCGAGATCTGGTGATTGAAGAAACCGTGTCCATTAACATGGGAACCACTTTAGAGCCCCAGATGTTTAAGTTGGGCCTATCCTTAGATCCCGAGGAGAGAAAACAATTCACAGACCTCCTCCAAGAGTTCAAGGATGTCTTCGCATGGTCCTACAAGGACATGCCGGGAATAGATCGAGAAATAGTTGAACACCGTATACCCATCAAAGATGGGTGTAAGCCGGTAAAACAGAATCTCCGAAGAATGAGGCCTGAATGGTCTGTCAAAGTCAAAGAAGAAGTCGACAAGCAATTAAAAGGGGGCTTTGTACAAGTGTCTGAATACCCAGACAGGGTCGCAAACATCGTGCCGGTACGCAAGAAGGACGGCAAGGAACGGATATGCGTGGACTTCCGGGACCTTAATAAAGCTAGCCCAAAAGACGATTTTCCGTTACCACACATCGACATACTGGTGGAAAACACGGCCGATCATGCCCTTCTATCATTCTCGGACGGGTATGCCGGATATAATCAGATCAAAATGGCAGAAGAAGACATGAGTAAGACCACCTTCATTACACCTTGGGGTACTTATTGTTACACTGTTATGCCATTTGGGCTCATAAATGCCCGGGCCACTTCTCAACGAACCACCACTACTTTACAGCACGATATGATACCTAAAGAAGTGGAGGTTTATGTGGATGACACGATCGTCAAGTCCAAAGACCGAAGTGGGCACATTGCGGCCCTAAGAAAATTCTTTACCCGACTACGCAAATACAACATGAGACTAAACCCTCAAAAATGCAGTTTCGGGGTAACATCAGGCAAATTATTGGGCCATATCGTTAGCCAACGCGGCATCGGGGTCGACACAGCTAAAATCAAGGCCATCACCGAGATGCGGCCACCCAAAACCGAAAAAGAAATAAGGGGGTTCCTCGGGAAAGTCCAATACATCAGTCGGTTCATCTCAAAGCTAACCATGGTATGCGAGCCCATTTTCAAGAAACTGAAGATAGGAGAACGGGTACTGTGGGACGATAAATGTCAAATGGCTTTTGATAAAATCAAGGAGATTCTGTGTGCACCGCCGGTATTAATGCCACCTCAACCCAGTTTGCCTTTGTCGTTATACCTAACAACGACCGAGATAGCCATGGGGGTTATGCTGGCCCAGACAGTCGACTCGGAAGAACGAGCTATCTACTACATCAGTAAGAAATTCCTGGAGTACGAATGCAAGTACACGATGCTCGAGAAGACGTTCCTAGCTTTAGTTTGGGCCACTAAAAAGCTCTGCCACTATATGCTTAGCCACAAAGTACATGTTCTATCCAAAATGGATCCTATCAAGTACTTGTTCGAAAAGCCCATTCTCAACGGCCGGATGTCCGGATGGACTTTGATGCTAGCGGAGTTTGACCTCATGTTTGTACCATTAAAAGACATCAAGGGCCGGGTGGTGGCCGAATTCCTTGCTGATAGCCCGATATCTGAAGAAGGACACACTGATACTTGGGCCTTTCCTGATGAATACATATTCCACACCGACACCGAAACATGGGATTTGTATTTTGATGGGGCATCCAACTTCCGAGGATTTGGGGTCGGAATTCTGTTAATCTCACCGCAAGGGGAACACACCCCGTTATCCATCAAATTGGACTTTGACGTGACCAACAACGCAGTCGAATATGAAGCATGCATTCACGGTCTGCAAGCCGCCGCTGATTTAGGGGTAACAAACCTCCGGGTCCACAGTAACTCATCGCTGGTCATCAATCAAGCGCTCCGAAAATGGAAAACTTGGAACGCCAATCTCGTCGCTTACCAAGCACGAGTAAGGGTTCTAGAGAAACAATTCCAAAAGGCGGAATATATCTACCTGCCCCAGGAAGAAAACCAATTCGCAGATGCGCTTTCCAAATTAGCATCTTTACTGAATATCCCGGAGCATCTAACTAGAGTGCCAATCTGCGTTGAAAGATGGTCCGAGCCGGCCTACATCCACGCCATCCAGGATATCGAGATAACTGACCCAGAACCTTGGTATCTGGCCGTCCTAACCTACGTGACAACGGGAGAGTATCCCCCGGAAACTGAAAACCGGGCCAAGAAGGCCTTGCGAAGATTGGTGACCCAATTTGTTCGTACGGATGACGGGCAGTTATACAAAAAGACGACACAGTGGGCTCTCCTCCTGTGTATCGATAAAGTACAGGCCGAAAAGGTTATGTCCGAGGTACACGATAGTGAAAATGGCCCACATATGAATGCCCATATGTTAGCCCAGAAAATCATGAGGCTCGGATACTATTGGAACATTATGGAATCAGACTGTCAGTCATATGTCGAACACTGTCATAACTGTCAGATCATTGCCAATGTACAACATATGCCGTCATCTCTGTTATACACCATGACGTCCCCGTGGCCATTTTCGACATGGGGCATTGACATAATTAAAAAGGTACACCCTTCCGGGATGGGAGATCATTGCTTCATTTTGGTGACCATCGACTATTTCACGAAAGTGGTCGAAGCCGAGTCATATCGTGTATAGAACGCCAAGCATGTGGCCAAATTTATCCAGAATAAGATCATATGCCGATACGGGATCCCACACGAGTTTATCAGTGATCACGGGACCCATTTTCAAGGTGAAACTGCCACATTGCTGGCAAAATATAAAATTCAAAGGCATACATCTTCACCTTACCGACCGCAAACAAATGGAGCGGTAGAGGCGGCTAATAAAACAATTGTCACCATACTTAAAAAGATGGTTGAGAATTACCGGGATTGGCCCGATAAAATACCCTTTGCTCTCTGGGGCTACCGAAGTTCAATGCGCACCGCAACCAGAGCAACTCCGTATTATTTGATGTATGGAATGGAGGCGGTCCAACCGGTTGAGCTAGAAGTACCATCCCTCAGGATTTTACTTGAAAGCCAAGTACCGGAAGCAGATTGGGTCCAAGCCCGATACGATTCGCTAGTTCTTTTGGACGAACGGCGATCTCGGGCCCTCAACAATATCCAAATATATCAAAAGAGGATCCAACGGGCTTTCAACAAATGAGTTAGGCCCAGAAACATCAAAGAAGGGGATCTAGTCCTGAAATCGGTCCGGGCCCTACTACTGGTTGACCCAAGAGGAAAATTCAAACCTAATTAGGCTTGGCCATATTTGGTAAAGAAGGTCTTATCAGGAGGAGCGGTGATGCTGACAGACTTGGACGGAAACGAATTCGTCAACCCAACCAACTTGGATCAGTTGAATAGCTATTATCCATAAACCCTATCTCAATGTCATTTGCAAAAATTTATAAAAATTCATCTTTTTATAAATTTTCAAAATTATAGACAAGTCAATAAGTTAGAATTAACTATTCTACTGTCGCGCATCTCAAACTAATAGTCTTGATGTATTTTGGAAATCGCAAAATCCATTTCTGAACTACGTTTGGTTTGATTCCGCTAATTCTGGATACGTAGGCAACCCCTCAAAATGGTACAACCGCTGCAATAACGAAAAGACGGGAACGGTATTCACTAATATGTCGTTTATTAAAATCGCGACGAACTCGGGAATTTCAAAAGAAAAAAAAACGCCAAAAACGGCACGCAAAAAATGCACACCACAAAAATAGTAATAATACTTAAATAATAAAACTAAGGAAACTAGTGTTCATGCATTTTGCCCTTTCCTTTATCCTTCGGGTCGCGTGGGGCCCGACTTCGCCTGGGCGGGGGCGAGCGTTCCCGAATCACGAGAGGGACCTCCTTAGCTCGAACCCGTTTCTTCGACAGCGGGTCCTCTGTCACGGTCACCGGTCCGAGTCGAGCCCGTACATGTTCGGATAACCTGTCTCGCGGACCAAGTCCGTCCTGCACTGCAAGTCTTGGGCCAAGTCTCCTTTCCAAGTCAGTCTGGGGGCCCACTTTCCCCCGTGCACCTCTAGCACTAGACCCTTCAGCTTGATTCCTAGACTTTTTTCTCTGACCTGACATCGGACGGACCAGGGTAGCCGGAGTGTCTCCTTCGTCAAAGAAGCCCCTATTTTCTTTAACTTGCTCCCTTCGCAGCAGGTCAAAAGCCTCATCAACCTTCAAATCATCTCGGGCCTTTACGGAATCAGCTTTGGTCCACTTCACATAAGAATCTGAGACCCAGATTGAATGAAGAGATATTGGGATGGGCCAAGTATGCCGGGTATACCATCTTTGCATCCAAGTGTCGCACATTACATCCGTCAGTTGGGTAGATTCACTCACAACTGCTTCAACTTCTAGGATTCTTTGGGTCCAACCATACTACCTTAGTATACGATCCGGGTAGAGATGAAATGTTTGCCTGTAAGACAAGATTACCTGATAGCTGGCCTTGTCCCTCGGTTCCAAGCCTGTCCAAACATAGATGGGCCACCACGGCACTACCCATCGAATCAACGGACAGCGACAACACCTCATCCCAATACTTCTGAGTAATCTGGCGAGAAAAGTCTATAGCCCGCCTCCTTGTCATCACCTGATTATGACGATTGTTGCTCGCGTCAAGTGGAGGATCTATCACTGATAACCTCTCATATAGCCAAATCTGGAAAAAAGGAAGCGAAAATATGAGTTCTCGGGACGAAACAGGCGTCCGCCTAAGGGCACTCGATCGAGTGCCTAGGGGTCACTCGATCGAGTGGTACCTCTGGAAACCAACAGGGGGATTTTTACGAGAGCACTCGATAGAGTGCCAGGATGACTCGATCGAGTGCCCACTGCAGCAGAAAAAGCGCGAGAAAAAAATCAAAAAATAGAGAAATTGGGAAAAATAGAAATTCGAAGTAACATACTTGCAGTAAACGGGTACTCCCGGTCAAGCGGACTGACGAATACCTCATACGGTTGTCTAGGCCTTGGATAATTTCATCCGTGATAAGCCAAGCCGGACTATGCTCCGTCTCCATCAGATCAACCACGGTCAAGAGGCGGGCGTTACCCATGCATGACAATAAGTCCATATGACCTTCAAAAGCATAAACATGGAGCATACAAAAAGAGAAAGCCCTACGGCTGTAAACCGATCTGACCCGGACATCATGAGGATTCATAAAGTTCTCGGCCAAGTCGATCAGAGAAATATTGCCGTCCTCCATCACGTGGGATACTTCGTTGTGGGAAAGTCCTAAGAATTCTCGAAGCTTCCTTCTTGAGTCATAGACCGAGAACGGAACGACAGGACGAAGTATAGGATTCCATCCTCCTACAGCAGTAATCTCCTCGGGTAAGGGTCAAACTTCTCCTCGAGGAAAAGCAAAGACAAGATATGTATCGTCCCAATAGGACAGACAAGCATCACAAAAATAACGGTCAACTTGCATCTGACGGAATGGGTACAACTGAGTAATACCCGTCTGATTGAGAGCCACCCTATCTATGTCTCTAAAGCATCGGGACCATTCTTGCAGCATCACGGTCAATCGATCGATCCTCATTGGCTAAATTTCTTGAAAGGAATAAAGAGCTTTCTTTTTGAGGAAAAGGGAATTGTGAGGAAGTTGTGAAGAAAATCAAAGACAGGGAGGGGGTATTCATAGTATTAACTTCACAACCCTCTTTCCATATCTTCCCTACGCAGAAAGTTTCCTAATTTTAACGGGATCAACATACATGCCTCGTCTCGAGATTCCCTAATCTTAGCCCGGAGATAGGCATCCCGAACTTTCCTAAATTTCTTTGGAGTCAAATATTTCAAAAAAAAATTCAAAAATTCAAAAAATCAAAAAAATTCAAAAATCATTTTCCCCAGCGCGATTCATATTAATTTCACCTACGTGTTGCATGCAAAATTTTATGTAACTTATACAGGTACAATTCAAGACCGCGCATTTCACATATCTCTCCAGCGGAAAGCCAAAGGCGGCATTTTTCACGGGATGGGCCCACATATAGGCGCACCCGGGACTTACGCGACAAGTACAAATTCCCCACGGAGTTATTATCATCAGCTCAGGTATGACTTCTATCTTATGGCCGGCGAGCCATTCACGCAAGTCCAACGGACTATAAGCGACCCGACCGGAAGTCTACCAGGTCTTAATTGGCTTGGTAGCTACTCTAACTTTCGCCTTGTCCAAGCCTCAGTCAGAGTGGCTGCTCTGTAGACACCCACATTTTGACCGCCAGGTGTCTATAGCAGTTTCCAAAAAACACCCGATGATGATCGGACGCAAACGTGTTTCTACGCGCTCGGATATGGGCTCGAAACCATTAGTTGCTGGCTTAGGCATTTACGGAGCAAAAATATCACAAAACTGACCTCAAGTTCAGGCCCAGTGGGTCGTTTCCAATAAAACAGGACTAATTTGGGTCAAAACCGACACCGGAAATAAAACCGACTTTTAGCGATTGGGTCAAACCCCGGTCAAAGCCGATCCGAGACACAAAAAACAATCACTCAAACATCAAAAGTCCAATCCAAATACAAAACCCACAAAATGCCTAACCCGAGGTCCAAAGGCCCGGACCTCTCGCCCCAGCTGACCCACTCGATCGATTGTCAGCCCACTCGATCGAGTGTCTGCCCACTCAATCGAGTGGGCCCTCAAGAAAGCCCGACTGCAGTCGCACTGGGCCACTCGACCGAGTTAGCACCCCCTTGCATGCAAAATGGAGGATCTTTTTTCCACCATAAGAAAAACCCTAATTAAAACTTATTTAACCCTAATCAAACCTTAATCTACACTATACTCGAACCCTAACCCTAGTATCTAGGAATCCGAACCCCAATCACCATAACTTAACTTACATCTCGATACTCCCGTGCTAGCCACAACTAACGAGTCCCGTTCGAGAACAAGAACATGTAGGTTGAGGGTGCAATATTCCCATTCTTCTCTTTTTCTTTTTTCTCGTCGTCCGGTCGTGCCGATTATCATCTTTTTTTCGTTTTTTTATTTTATTATCGCATCTCTAATATCGATAGTATTATTAGTATAAAACATTAAAATACTTGTGAATTTGTGTCGAATGCGAATGATGTCGGGATAAGAAAACCCGAATATACAAGGGTCTTGCACCCAGCGTTGTCGGTCGCTTATCCCGACACCCCTAGCACTTGATTATTGAAACGAGTCAACTTAAACACTAGTTTTTTTACTTTTGTCCGCATTGTCATCAGACGCATATTTCATCGATTTTCGAAACAGTTTTCAAAACGAGTACTTAATTTTTCTAATTAAGGTCGAAACCCGTTGACGCGGATCCGACATCACATAATCCCTAGGGATTTATTACGATGTCGGGAAGCCGAGGGAATCAAATCGAGTCCGTTTTATTTAAAGTAATCGCAAAGCGTCGATCTATTAGATTCGGTACCAACTCAATAGTTGGATGTCGAATCTAAACGATTTAGTCAGACAACTTCACTAACACGATCTTCGTTGATGCTAAAATAGGTGTCACCTTATTCGATAGAATACGACACTATAAACGCGGAGAAGATCCATATCGTTTTAGTTAATTTAAACGACTTATATTATTTTCTTCAAGTTATCGCTCTAATATTCCATATAGATTCAATAATCGAATATGGGTATGACGAGTATCGAAGTCAAGAATCGAGTATAAATCCCACCATATTTATGCCCGATTCAACAAACTCATCGAATTATCAAAATCAAAAGGCAATTTCGAAATCAATAATAAATTTCAAAGCGAACCCTGGTTCGTACAGGGGGCACTCGGTCGAGTGCCTAGTCCACTCGGACGAGTGGCACCCCAAAAACGAGACAGAAGGCTATTTTGACAACCACTCGGTCGAGTCTCGCCATGACCCGATCGAGTGGCCGTGCATTTGGTCGAGTTCTCGCATACCTCGGTGGAGTGACGTCTCAAAATCTGGACAGAAGCTTCTTCAGAGGTACACTCGGTCGAGTCCCTCAGTGACTCGGTCGAGTGGCCCCTTTATTACGTCAAACCGCGAGTCCTAAATGCCATTCGAGTCGCGTTAACGGTTTTTTATGACTTAGGTCAACACGTGCCCAATCTATCACGTGAAATATCACTTTTTAAAAACTATGCATCATCTTATTTACGTCATTCCATTATTCGCAAACCATTATTATCGTTGTACCGTTACTAACAAGTTTGTTATTTTCTTGTTGATTTATTTTCATTGTTTATTTTATTGTACTAAAATGAACTCGCATGCTAAATTTAACTTCGACGTTAGAATTAGTTTCATTAAATTGACATAAAAAACCATTCCATTTTTCGCATGTCTAGGGAACATATTGTTTGCATAACATTTTCATCGTTCAACTAACGCGCGTATTAGAAAGTCATTTGATAAGCGTAGTTTGTAGTGCTTATTTTACTGTGTTTTGGTCCCATTTTCCTTGTGGAATCACTCCCTGGGAGCGGTTTATGGGCTTCTTATGCTTCCTCTAGCTCGTTTCAGGTTCCCGGGACCAATCACGAAGAGTTGGAGCGATTCCGACTCAATACATACACTTTGGAGCCAACGAGGTAAAGGAACGATGACTCGATGCCTTGGAATCGACCCCGAGACCCTGGGACCCAATCCCGAGCCTCCGAGACCCGATCCCGAGTCCCGAGAATCGACGAGAAACCCATGAGAGGCAAGGAGGGACCAAAAAGCTCTTAAGGGAGGCCTACAAGACCCATCCCGATCGGGAAGGCCTCAACCCGATCGGGATGAGGTGCACAAAGGACGTAGCCACTGTGAAGAGCTCGTCCTGATCGGGACCAAACCGTCCCGATCAGGACCACGCCGTCCCGATCGGGATGATCCCGTCCCGATCGGGACCGGCCACCTGGCAGCCCGCATCCTTTCTTTCATCTTCCTTCCACTTGTAACCCTATATATACCCTTCCCTTGTTTTGTAAAGCAGATACACTACATTAGACATTAAACCCTAGACTACTTTAGGTTAGATTAGGTTAGATTAGGGTAGATTAGTCGGTAATTAGTAGTTAATCTTAGTTTAATCTTGTATTAAGAGGAATTTTTCAAGATCCATTCAAGATTGACAACCTTGGGTGTTTGTTTTGGGTTTTCTTCATTAATGCAAGTTTTATCCTTTCTTATTCACTAGTATGGTATTCTTCTCTTCCTTTTTACTCTTTATCTTGTTTAATTCATCCAAGTTTGCATCTTTGATTGTTGTATTGTTCTTAGTTCATTGTTTTCACTAGTATCTTTATGTATGTTTTGATGTTTATGTTGATTCATCATGTTCTTGTTAGTTTTAAGTTGATTATGTTAGAGTAGTGCTCTTGCTAGGGTTAGTAGGGTGATTAGGGTGTTAATTGGGTGATTAAGGGTTTGTTGGAGATGTTGGTGGAAGATTTGGGTTTCCTCTTGGTTTGATGCATATCACATGTTTGTTGGAATGCTTGAATGACTAAGTAGTTGAGAATGCTTGTTTTTCTTGCCTTTCTTTTGTGGGTGTTAGTTTGTTGTTGGTTAGGTTCCCTCATTAAGTTGCAAGAGCCCGGTGAGGACGACCCCTAGGTCGGTCTAAGTAGCGAGAGCCTGGATTCGACTTGGGCCACCATAGCGCGCTAGAACCCCGTTTGTCATGTGTGTTGCCGAGATGGGTTCTAGGTGGAACCTCTAGGTCGGTCTAAGTTGCGAGAGCCCGGACCAACCTAGATCACCCTACTACCTCCTTCGCTCTAGCTCTTCCTTGACCATTCCGTAACCCCTTTGACCCCGACCTAATCCTAGCCTGTTTTCCTTAGTTGTTCTTCTTAGTCATATTCTAGCCTTCCCCCCCCTTCTTATCATTCTCTAGCTTAGCTCGTTGACTTAGTCTAGTATTTGGGCCGACCTAGTCTAGGCTATACATTACCGTCCCCGTGGATTCGACCCGACTTGCCATATCTACCGTAGGAATAGCCGGTTAATTATTTGATCGGTGGGGATCCCGCGACAAATCCCTACCATCAATTTGGCGCCGTTGCCGGGGACGGTGCTAGTTTAGACTTTGTTTTCCTAGTTACTTGACTTTGTCTTTGTGTTTGTGTTTTTCTTTTTTCTTTTTGTTACCTTGCTTCTTGTGTGTGTGGTTTATTTCTCTCTTGTCTAGTGCCCAAAAAGCACTAGACTTCTCACGTTTGTTCCTAGTCTACAGTTTGTGCTTAGAGGTGGTGACTATCTTCTTCTTGCAACTTAGAGCCGCTTAAACGGATGGTTGCTAGGGTGAGAGGTTTCCAACCCGGTATGGACTACGATTTTCGAGCAAGCATGGGGTTTGATCTAAACTCCACATACTCGGGAGCCGATATGAGCTACTTGAAACACCCCACATTGATTGAATTGAAACACCCCACATTGATTGAAGATGTCCTATTTATGAGCTTTGCTTAAAAGGATTTGAAGTACTATTCATATCAACAAAGTGCACTTTCTTTTCTGGTTTGCCCATGATAAGAACTCTGCAGTTAAGCGTGCTTGACTGGGAGCAATCTTAGGATGGGTGACCTCCTGGGAAGGTTTCCAGGATGCACATGAGTGAGGACAAAATGCGCTGGAAAGGACTCGTGTTGGTCTGTGGGACCAGTACAAAACCTGGCGAGCTACCGCGGTTAACATTTTCGGTCCTAGGATTGGGCCGGGGTGTTACAAATGGTATCAGAGCAACCCTGCGACCGTGCATTTGGCACCTAGCGGGGGTGGATTCTGGGTCAGCGGTTATGCTGCCAGGCGCAACGAGGACGTTGCGTTCTTCAAGTGGGAGTGATTGAAACACCCCACATTGATTGAAGATGTCCTATTTATGATCTTTGCTTAAAAGGATTTGAAGTACTATTCATATCAACAAAGTGCACTTTCTTTTCTGGTTTGCCCATGATAAGAACTCTGCAGTTAAGCGTGCTTGACTGGGAGCAATATTAGGATGGGTGACCTCCTGGGAAGGTTTCCAGGATGCACATGAGTGAGGACAAAATGCGCTGGAAAGGACTCGTGTTGGTCTGTGGGACCAGTACAAAACCTGGCGAGCTACCGCGGTTAACATTTTCGGTCCTAGGATTGGGCCGGGGTGTTACAAACAAAGTGCACTTTCTTTTCTGGTTTGCCCATGATAAGAACTCTGCAGTTAAGCGTGCTTGACTGGGAGCAATCTTAGGATGGGTGACCTCCTGGGAAGGTTTCCAGGATGCACATGAGTGAGGACAAAATGCGCTGGAAAGGACTCGTGTTGGTCTGTGGGACCAGTACAAAACCTGGCGAGCTACCGCGGTTAACATTTCCGGTCCTAGGATTGGGCCGGGGTGTTACACTACTCCTCTCCTTCCATGAACAAAAGCTATGACATGACGTCCCCCTATCACTATCAAGCTTCTTGGGGTAATCAAGACTCTAGTGGGTATGAACTTCAAGGTTATGAAAATGGCTACCAACAAGTGAACGAATACCAATCCTACGATCATGGTGACTATTACTCGAGTTATCAATGTGAACCCACCATGTTCAATCAAGATTCACCTTATGGAAGCCAATACCCCCAAAACCCACCATATTACCCTCCACCCCAACCACAATATGAACCCCATGACCCACAATACTACCAATCACCTCAACCTCACTACCAACAATATGATGCCCCACCCCTTGGGCATCATCAAGATTTTCAAGGAGCTTTAAAAGACCCCAATGATCACCAATTACCCGACACGGAGGTGTTTCATTCTATGCTTCAAATGCAAAGGAGCATCCAAGAAACGGCCATTCAATTGCAAAAAGAACAAAATGAATTATGGGTCCAAATTCGAAGGACAAACGAGGCGAGGGATGCTCGAGTAAATGCATTATCGTTTCAAACCGTAATGTTTTTATCCCGAACATCGCAATTAGATGAAGGGTGCCCACTTGAGAAAGAGGAGCAACCTAATAACGAAGCCGCCAACGTTGTTCCCTTTGATAGAGAGATTTGCTTTGAAGAACTTCAATCGTCTACCCAAAAAGAGACGAATGAGGAGTTGACCCTTGGTGAAGGCAACATTGGTGAGGAATTGGAGGAGGATGGTGAGTTGGATGGGTTGGTAGAATTTGTGAGGATGTTGGGTGAAGTTGATAGCCTCGAGTTTCCCTTGTGCGATAATGCGACTAAGCATCAAGAGCCCCTAGCTAGTGAACCAAGCAAGGACTTGGAAGAGATTTAAACCGCCGGTAGAAGTTTCGATCCTCTTCTCCAAGATGACGTGGGGACGAATGATGAAGATGGGAAACCACAACTTGAGGAAAGTGTGGGGGTGTGCATTGAGGAGATGAGGCCAAAACCGCTTTTTGTGCCTCGCTTCTTGGAGATGAAGCTTGCTTGTGATTGGAGACGATGCTTAGGGAGGAAGAGGTCGGTTAAGCTCGTAGGATGGATAGACCTCAGAGACAACATGAATGATGACGTTGGGTCTTGGGATTCCTACTTCTTGCCTCCTCCTTGGAGGTCGTGGAGGTTGGCTAGGCTCGAGCGCTTCTTGGGCCTTCATTATGATGTCGGTAGCGCGTTCGACTTGCTCCTCCATGCCCTTGAGGGCTACGGTTGAAGAAGAGTCCACCATCCTAGGTTTGACGGAGTTCCTAAAGAACCGTCATGTTGTATATTCTCCTCTCCTCTTTAGAGTACTTGTGTTTGTATTTGTGTGATTTTTCTCTTGATTTTTGTTGTTTTGTGTAGCTCTTGTAATTGATTTGGTATTTTGATGAGCGATGTGAGGGAGGGAAATTGATGTTGTATTTGAGCTTATTGTCATAGGTGTGAAGTGAAGATGATTCCTAGAGAGGAATGGTTAATGATAGAGATTGGGTCGTGAGTATGGAAGTCGGTTTTTGAAGCTTCGGTGAAGCTTTTGGGGTTTTGGAGGTCAAGAAGACCCATCCCGGGCGGGAAGGGAGCTTCCCGACCGGGAAGGATATGCCATCCCGACCGGGAAGGAGCCGTCCCGATCGGGATGGAGGTGCAAAAATTGGAGCTTGCTGGAGTGCCGTCCCGACCGGGAAGGTGGCTTCCAGACCGGGACGAGTGTGTCTTCCCGACCGGGACCATCCATCCCGACCGGGATGGTCCCCTTTCTCCTCTTTTAGCCTCTTCTTCGACATTTGGGCCCACCCAACCATTGTATACCCCCACCCAACCTCCCTACCCATCCTTGTTCATGTCATATGACCATTACACTTCATTTACATACCCTCACCTCATTTCTCTTCCCTTTACACCGAGTTTCACATCGAATCCCACACCCCCTCACACCATTACTACCTCTACCATGCGGTTCTATCAAGCTTGAAGCGGGATAGCAATGATGAAGACAAGCAAGTGCCTATATTGATCTATGAGACGATGGAGAGAGTGAGTTGCTAACCTATGGTACGGCAACTATCCTTTCTTTTCCGTTTTTGTTGTTGCTTGTTTTCCTTTGTTTATTCCCTTCCCCTTGAGTCATGGTACCTTAGTGGCCTTCGAGGCCTTGGTAGTGGTTGCTCCCGACTCTCGATGATGTGACTACATCGAGAGTCATTTTCAAAATCCAAATTTCACAAGTTTTTCACTCTTTCTTTTTGAGGATTTAGTCGGATTTAGGCGGAATCCGGGCTAGGTGACTTGATTACACCTAGCCCTCCCCTCCCATTTCCTTTTATTTCCTTCCTTTTATTTTCTTCCCCCATCCATATCTTTTTCTTGTTTCGGCCCATGGTGACTTGACTACACCCCGGCCGGACACCTTCTACCCTTTTCTTCACCTTTATTTTTGATTTTTAGCTTTATTTTCGTAGTTTCTCTTCTTTTCTTTTGTCTCTCCGCACACTACGATCGAGCATGAGGACATGGCTCGGTTTAAGTGTGGGGGGAGCGATATTCTAGCATAGTTAGCTTTATTTTTGTAGTTTTTCGAAAAATCTTAATAAACCATAAAAATTTGAAACAATTTCACAAAAATCAAAAAGATTTTCCTTTTGTGTGTTTTCCTTTTGTGTCTTTATGTCGTGTATTTGTTGTATTGCGTGTGTTTTGCCTCCTCTTTCCTTATAGGTTGCTTAAATCACCGCTAGCTTTGGAGAGCTTTCATGACTACCGGTAACATCTTATCCCTTTTTCTTCTTTATCTCTCGCGGAGTTTGGAGGAGATTGTGATGTTGTGTGCTCGGGTGGAACTTTGTAAAGTTTGTGGGTGATTTGGTGATTTGTTTGGAAGCTAGGGGTGGTGTTTGTGTTGTTCATGTGTTCGTTTTGTTTTGTTTTTGTTTTGTTGCTTTTGCTTCTTTTTCTTTCGTTCATTTTCGTCATGTCTTTGATTTTGTGTTGTGCTATGTTGTGTGTCATGTGTGTAAACCGTTTTCGAAAACCCGGTTTAGAGGCTAGTGTGTGAGTGTGTACTTTCCCTTCCTAGTAGTGTAAATCGAGTCTTGGACTTTAATCTAGTAGAATGACCCTAAATCAATGATTTCGTTGGTCCTTTACCTTGAGTCCACCTAGCTTACTAGGGATTTACTACGGGATTTTCACTTTTGATCATTATGACCACCCACGGTGTGAAAAGGCCTTGGTTACCGAGTCCCGTCCCCTAGGTGACCGTGTTTGGGATTGTTTAATTAGTCCAAGTTCTCCACTTTTTGTGGGTTTGAAGGGAAGGACGCTCCCCGACTCTCTCATTTCCCTACCTCCTACACATATCCACACAATAAATTGCAAAGTGTTGATTTCTCTCTTTCTTAATTGTCAGAAATGCCAAAAAGCCAAATCTTGCCAAAAAAAGGGCGAAGAAAAGAAAAGAAAGAAAAATGAAAGAAAGAAAAGAATGAAGAGAAAGAAAAGGCACAAAATCCAAAAAGAAAATAGAAAAGAATAAAAAGAAATGGCATGGCAAAACAAAACAAAAATGCAAAAGAAAAGAGAAAATGCCAAAAGAAAATCGTCTCACAAAAAGATCTTAACCCCACAAAAATAAGCCTTTTTCCGACTTTTGCCGTGAAGAGCCTACCAAAGGACCGAGTCCCGAGGAAGGATGATAGCGGCATTAGTCGGTCTTCCATCATTTTGCATGTTTGCCACCTTTTTACTTGGACTAGTTAGGCGGTTTTGGACACGGGACGACCCTCTTGGCTCACGCTAAAGGGGGAGGGGTCTCACTTACCTACAGTGTCGACTAACACCGTGGATCATCACTTCCCACTCCGCCGATCGTCCCGTAGTACGTTTTTAGAAAGTTAGGAGGACCTAGGTAAGTTACCAACGTTTTTGTTGCTTTATCGTCATACTATTAGGGTTTAGTCCACCTCGGTTTGTATTGCTAGCTTGGGAACGTTGTCACTTACCTCGAGTCCTAAACCGGTGCTTCTTTCACCGCTTTTAGAGGGAAGCGGTATTTGTTTTTCTTTGGGTGCAACCGATTATGTGTTGGTTTGTGTGTTTGTTTGTTTTTGTGACTTGTGTCCGATTGCATCCGCAGTTTTGTCGCAAGACCCGACTTGCCTTGCGGAGTGCACTTTTCCTCTAAGTGCACTCGCGTGAGTTGAAAGGGCGTAGGGTGCGCTAATACCCATTCGGCTAGTATAGTAGTTAGTATGTGCTTACTCGAGGGCGAGTAAGGGTTAAGTGTGGGGGAGTTGATAAGCGTAGTTTGTAGTGTTTATTTTACTGTGTTTTGGTCCCATTTTCCTTGTGGAATCGCTCCCTGGGAGCGGTTTATGGGCTTCTTATGCTTCCTCTAACTCCGAAATCAAATCTGCTATGCTGAAAAAGTAGGGAGTCCAACAGGCCTGACTCTGAACATCACCCCCCAGGATGTAAGGCGGGTAATCTACCCCCACAGCGACCCTCTGGTTCTGTCTCTTACTATCAACAATCACATAGTGAGAAGGTGTATGGTAGACACGGGCACCTACACCAATCTATTGTACAAAGACGCTTTCGAAAAAATGAATCTGGAGAAGAGGCACCTCAAGCCCGCCTCTGGATCATTATACGGATTCAGTGGGGCATGAGTCCTCCCAATGGGGGTCATCGAGCTGCCGGTAATGTTTGGAGAAGGGGCATCGGCCAGAAACATCCGAGCCTCGTTCTTTGTTGTGGATGCAAAATCTGCGTATAACGCCATGATAGGCAGGGCAACCCTGAATGAAATCGAGGCAGCCATATCCATCAAGGCGCTAACGGTGGCCTACGTCACAGATTTTGGTATAGAAGGAAAGGTACACGAAGACCAAGAATCTGCCAGGCAATGCTACTCTGTGGCCCTGTGTGCCCACGAAACGGAGAGGAAAGGCAAACGAAAGGCGGACGGTTCCCCCAGCAGGGCAGGAGAAATTCTGGCCGGTCAGTAGACAGCAGACCACCCTGAACCTGGAGGAGAGAGCATGCTAGTGGAACTAGAGCCAGAGAGGCAGGTCTTGACAGGAGCCGACATGGAGAAATCCTACCAAGAGGCTTATCGGGGTCTTACAGGACAATAGGGATGTTTTCGCCTACTCGGCAGACAAAATGCCGGGGGTCGATCCGGCTCACATTGTTCACAAGCTGAACGTGAACCCGGAGGCCCGCCCTGTGAAACAGAAGAAAAGAAACATGTTCGCCGAAAAGGATCAAGCCATCAAAGAGGAAATTGAAAAGCTTCTGAAGGATGATTTCATAGAGAGTTGCAATTATCCCGAATGGCTAGCTAATGTGGTAATGGTGAAGAAATCCTCGGGTGCCTGTAGGATGTGCGTAGACTTCCCCAACCTCAATAAGGCATGTCCTAAGGACTGTTATCCCCTACCATGAAAAGATCAGCTAGTAGACGCCACCAGCGGATATTCCATGCTCAGTTTCTTGGATGCTTTTTCAGGCTACCACCATGTGTACCTCTGGCAACCCGACATGGTAAAATGTGCATTCATCACCAGCTCAGGCACGTACATGTATAAAATGATGCCATTCGGCCTCAAGAATGCAGATGCCACCTACCAACGTCTGGTGGATAAAGTGTTCGAAAGCTAGAAGGGCAGTAACCTGGAGGCGTACGTGGATGATGCAATAGTAAAAAGCAAGGGGGACGCGGAGCATCTAAAAGACCTGTAGGAGACTTTTTCCTCCCTGCGTACCTACCAGATGAAATTAAACCTTAAAAAATGCACCTTCGGGATCCGCTCTGGTAAGTTCCTAGGATTCCTGGTCAGCGCCAGGGGGATTGATGCAAACCCAGAAAAATTTCAAGCTGTTCTGGACCTTCCGAAACCAAGAACGATCAGGGATATTCAGCGCTTGACTGGCAGGATGGCTGCCCTGGCGCGATTCATCGCCAGGTCGGCCGACAGGTCGGCGCCCTTCTTTAAGGTATTAAAAAGAAATAAGCAATTCAAATGGGAGGCGGAATAAAAGGAGGCTTTCGATCAGCCAAAAGAGTATCTGAAGAAGCTCCCAACCCTGGCAAGGCCGGTGGCAGGAGAAAGGCTTTTCCTTTACATTGTCGTGACAAACTCGACTGTAAGCGCGGTGATCTTAAGAGAGGAGGCAGGCTCCCAACAGCCGATTTACTTTGTAAGTCACGCCATGGGGTAGCAGAAAAGAATTACCCGATCGTGGAAAAGGCAGCCTATGCGGTCCTCATAGCAGCCAGAAAACTCAGGCCATACTTCGATGCTCACCCCGTCGTTGTATTAACAGACCAGCCTCAAGAAAAAGTGTTAGAAAAGTTTGAGAAGTCCGGAAGACTGCTGAAATGGGCCATAGAGCTGAGTGGATTGAGAATCTCCTACCAATCCAGGACAGCCATCAAGGCACAGGCCCTGGCAGATTTCCTGGCAAAATGTTCTCACTCAGAGGAAGACGATCCCCCTGCTGGCGAATGGACAGTATATACCGACGGGTCATCCACAGCCAATGGCGCGGGGGCAGGGATCGTCCTTACCAGCCCTGAGGGAGTGGACTTTGAGCATGCTCTCAGGTTCACTTTCCCGTCGTCAAACAACGAAGCCGAGTACGAGGCCGTACTGGCAGGCATCAACCTTGCCAGAGCTGCAGGGGCAGAAAGGCTCATCTTACCACGGATTCTCAACTCATCGCAAATCAGATCAATGAAGAATATGAAGCCAGGGATCAGGCCATGGCCTCGTACCTGGAAAAGGTAAAGCAATAGTTGTCCGGACTGAAATCTTACCAAGTCAAGCAGGTCCCACGGTCGCAAAACAATCGGGCAGATGCCTTGTCTAAACTGGCCAGCTCCAGCCTGCAGGATATAAGAAGATCGGTATGGGTAGATGTAATACAAGAAAAGTCTACAGCGCCCTGCCAGCTGGTTAACGTCGTCAATGAAACCGAGTCTGAAAGTTGGATGACTCTTATCATCCAGTTTAAAAAGCATGGACTCCTCCCACAAGACCCAACTCAGGGGAGAAGAATGCCTGCCAAGGCTGCATGGTTCATAGTGATTGGAGGGGAGCTATACCGCAAGTCCTTCTCCGCTCCCTTACTTAAATGCTTGGGGGTAGGACAGGCTGCGGAGTAACTTGACGACATACACTCTGGGATCTGTGGTGACCATGTAGGAGGACGTACCCTAGTGCACAAGGCCCTGAGGGCAGGGTACTATTGGCCAACGATGCTCGCAGACGCCAGGGACCTGACCCAGAAATGCAGGAAATGTCGACTCTTCGCCCCCGTGATACACGCCCCGGTCCAGGATATCAGGCCGATTTTGTCTCCCATCCCTTTCGCCCAATGGGGAATGGACATCCTGGGACCGTTTACTTTGGCGACTGGGGGGGAGGAAGTTCTTGATAGTAGGGATTGATTACTTCACCAAGTGGATCGAGGCGGAAGCTGTCCCGAATATAACAGAGCCGGCAGTCAGGAAGGTAATCTGGAGGAATATAATAACAACATATGGCCTGCCAAAAGTGTTGGTTTTTTACCATGGCAGGCAGTTCGATAACGACCCCCTTAGAGCCTGGCTGGAAGGCCATGGCATAGCTCTCACCTACTCCGCTGTATGCCACCCGCAGACCAATGTGCAGGCTGAGGCAACAAACAAATACTTAATGGGATGAAGAGAATGGTAAACGAGCTGAAAGGTAGATGGGCAGACGAGCTTTCAAGTGTGTTATGGTCAATCAGGACCACCAGAAAGGCGTCCACAGGACAAACTCCTTTTGGCTTGGTCTACGGTGCCGAGGCTCTGTTGCCTATAGAAGCGCGTGTCCCTACCCTACGGTCTCAGCAATTTGACAGAGCCAGCAATTACGCTACAATGACCGAAGCTCTTGACCTGGTCAGCGAAGTAAGGCAGGAGGCATGCGTCAACATCGCTGCCTATCAGCAACGGATGAGAAGGGTTTATAACAAGAAAGTGTACGCAAGGAATTTCCAGGTAGGAGACCTGGTCCTAATAAAGACACAAGCAGTGGGGAGATCGAAAGAACATGATAAGCCAAGCACCAATTTGGAAAGGCCCATATGAAGTCACCCAGATTATGGGGCCAGGAACTTACAAAATTGTCAACCCTGAAGGCCAGGAGCTAGCTGCCCATTGGAATGTAGACACCCTGAAAAAATACTATGTCTAGCTTGAAATTCAAAAAATTTCTTTCTTTTTCAAAAAGTTGGCGGAGGACGATCAGGCCAAATTGTCGATTGCTCCGACCACATATGTGAAGTTTTCAAGGAATGAAATTAAAACAAACAGATTCATATTCGTTGTCTGTTCAGAATAGCACTTCACACACAAACGAGCAGGGGGCAATAGGGGGAGGGTCCCCCTGTTGCAAAACCCCAAGGAAAATAGACCCCCAAACAAAAACTCTAAGTCCCCCGCCTACCTCTGGGCAGGCCCCCTAGACTTCGGCAAGAAGCCAGGGTAAGGTCGACTGAACAAGGACTGAGTCACACTCAACCTTGTATAAAAAACACCAACCCCTCTGCCTCTGGGCAGGCAGGGGGCAAGCCCTCTGGACTTCGGCCAGAAGCCAGGGCCATGCCAAACGAACAACGACTGAGGCATCCTCAACCTTGTATAAAAAACACCATAATCCCCCACCTGCCTTCGGGCAGGCAGGGGACAAGCCCTCTGACTCCAGATCAGAAGTCAAGGTCAGGACAAAACCTTAAAGTCAAAACAATATAAGTTATAAGAATGCAACAAACGAATGTATTCACAAAGATAACGGAGAGTCATAAGAGTTTACAAGACAAATAATAAAAATCCGGTTACAAGAAAATTGGGTTACACATGCAGTCAACCGGCCATATCAGGGCCCAGCGCACAAGGAATAGATGAGTCAACGGGAGGTAGAGACGCTTTTATATGGAAGGGAAGACGAGAAGTCCCTCCTGGGAAAGTTGTCCAATCGGAAGCCCTCCCTACAAACTCTCCACGTGTCACACCCTTTGAACTCAACCACCCACCACTTCCCAAGAAGCCTTGGGAACATAAAAAGGACAAAGAGAAATCATTGCATTATGTCACCCAAAGCGCAATTCAAAATAAAATAAAAAACAGAAACAGGCAAACAGCACGTTAAGCAAAAGCCCACCAGATTTTCAATGATTAAAAGCCCAAAAGGGCCAAAATTACAAAAGAAGGTGGAAAGTAACAAGATTACAAAAGGAGGCTGAAAGTCCGGCTCAACCTGCCTGAGAGTGCAGGGTAGGCCTAGTCTTCGTCAGAGCCTGGGAGTGAGTACTCCCTGGGGCTGCTGCAGCCTCCATCGTCAGACCCCCAGTCCCAGTGGTCCGAGTCCTTCATAGGGTCGTCAGGGCCTTCGTCCTCGCTCCCCTGGGGATCCTGGTCAGACGAGTAGTGCTTACCACGACTGTCTCCTGAGTCACAGCTGCTCAGGTCCCAATCCTCGCCAAACTTCGCCCCCCTGATGCCCTCAGGATGGCCAGGATCGCCCCTTGGTTTCTTCGATATGGGGGAGGAGGGGCCCGAGTCAGGGCAATCGGGGTCATAGTTCTCTGGCTGAAGCCAGGGGAAGCACCGGTGACATCTCTTGTAGGGACACCCCCCTTCCTGAGAACAGTATCGGGGCCTCGGCTTCACGGAAGATAGATCCTTTATAAGGCGTTTAGCTGTCCGGGACTGGGAATCTACCCCAGGAATTCGAAGGGAACGAAGGTAGGTTCGCCTGCTGCGACGAACGGCCAAATACACCTGCTTGGGGTACTTAAGCCTCATGCGCCCCCTATAACGAAGAGCTCTGACAAAAACTCCTTGTTGAAGAATCATATCCCTTACCCAAGACATCACGAAAGAAGAAAAAGTGAAAGAAGAGGATGTTAAAGAAGTTTGCAAAGGAAAACGAAGTGGAACCAGATTTTATATGCATAAGTCATGCATTAAATGATTCTTCAACCATATCTACAAAAGAGAAGCCAACCATTGGCTGAACACGCGGCTCGAAGAAGCACTTCACAAGAAATAAATCATGAGGAAACGACATCCCAACTCTTTGCATGTGTGATCCCCCTATAAAATTTAATGCAATACAGTGGCGGAAACACTGTAGAATCGGGATTAAAACACACCGATGTTCTATATTTTACAAAAGAACGGTCAGTCAATACAAAGGCCACTTTTTACAAAAGGGCTAAAAAGAAAATTCCTTAAAAGGGTTTATACAATCCTTCAGTAAAAATAAACAAGGGAGAGTAGGATCCACGCTACTCGCTAGCTCACACCCAAAACCCAGCAGCAACAACCTGTCAAGTTATAAACATAACAGGCACATCAGTGGGGAGTAACTCAGACGTTATCCCAGCCATATTATATCATATGAAAAATAATAATGTTACTATATCAAAATAGGTAAAATAGAAAACAATTAAAACAATATAGTAACATAAGTTTTTAGCAAAACTTAAAGCGACTGTCAACCTGCAAGTCAAAACCAATCGATAATTATAAAATCCAAAATGGCGTTATGGAAATCAATTAGTGTAACGGAATAGACTTTCACTAGGATTATACTAAACTAGGTTCGAGAATTCAGTCAAAACAAATTAGACTTTAGTCTCAAACTAGGTAACTCAAACTATAACAGGACTACATGCAGCGAGGTCCTGGCTTAAGTAATGTACACCCCTCCAGGACACCAACCGTAATCCAGTTCAACCCGACGGCGACTTAAACGATGCGATATCTAAGTTTAAGGTCAAAATATACACACTCCTGAACACAAACCACACTCAGTTCAACGACAAATGTGTCTCAACATAGACACACCAGCTTTATAGTTGATGGCAAAACGTATACCCTAGACTGTATTACTCTACCTATACACTTGTCCTCATTCCATAACTCCAAAACCAAGTCATTATCGATGTTCAAAATAGAATGTTCAAAGTGAATAATATGAAGGTAAAAAAAAAAGATAAAACATTTTATGTTAAAAGGAAACTTTCTATTTATAGAAATTTACTAATTTTAGAACTTACTTAAATTAGAAATATTCTTATAGAAATACATAAAGTGTTCAAATAAGTTAAATGTACCAAAATAGCATTTAGGATAAATAAACATTTTATTAATATCGTTGTTATCATAACTTAATATATTTCTAAGTTCGTTATCAAAGGTACAAATCGAATGTAATAAGTGAAAACATAGTACATTATAAATATTTAAGAAAATCGAGTTAAAACAATAAATTTTAGAAAATATACGATTTAGAAACAAAATGATAAATATAGATAAAGTATAAATAGCGTAGGAGTTTTAGAACCGAAACGAGATTAAAAACCTTTCAAATGTCTTTAGCAATTAAATTAAATTTATTAATAAGCAATACCGATTTTGATAAAAATAATAAATTGTAACGATAAGAAGTTATTTAGTGAAAATAGCCTTGACAAAAATGTATTTCAAACAAAACGACTATTTTCTAATTTATTAACATAGGTCGTAAAACAAAAATTAATTTATTAAACCAGTACACAAATCTTGGTTATAATATAATAGTACGAATTTCAAGTTAAAATAATAACTCAATGAAATATGACAAAATTGTGAAACTGATACTATTTAGTTGCTAGTGTCACGATAACCAACAAAATATTATAATGATCATTAATAGTAAAAATTAATAATGATTTATAAAACGATATTGGAAAGTTATAAAATGTTTATAAGACGCACGATTTGAAATACTATTTTTAGCAAATAATACGTAGCTAAAAAAAATGAAGATAAAGTATCTACTACATACTACTACTCAAAACACGACATAATATCGAGTGACGTCCTAAAGTTACCTTGAGGCGATATCGGAATGAATCTCGTACATGTCCTTGACAGAGGCCTCACGAAACGCTAGAAGATTGGAGGAGAACGGAGGGTTATCGTGAGTACGGAACATGAAAATTGGAGGGACAAGGAATACAGACTCGACATCTTCAATGAGCAACCCACGAACACCAACTTCACGAATCAGCAACTACAAAACTCATCGACAGCAGTAGCGAGACAACAAGATCACAATCTGGGAAGAAAACAAAAGAAAAGGAAAAAGAGCAAAGGTCGAACAGCACGAACAAGTTTAAACAAACGGCAGCAGTCCACTGCGGAAATTAGCATCGAACTACAGCACCAGTACCAATCAGAGAGACATAACACCACAACAAAGACGAGGATGCGAATCGAACCAAAGGGGAAATCAACAAAAGAAAATGCCAGCAACGGTAAAATACAACAGCATCATCAACATAAGAACAAAATGAAGAGGAAGAAGAAAATGGGAGCATCAGACTCAACACAAAATGACGAACAACAGTACAGCGGCCACAACTGCACAACGATAAGAAGAAGGACAACAAGGGAAACAGACAACAACAACATTACGACAAGCGAAAACCGGGGAACAGAGGAAGAACACGCACAGAACAGACGCGGTGGCAGCAGAATAGACACGGTGGCAGCAGAACAGAACAAGCTGCAACACGCACGACCGCAGAAGAAGAACAAGCAAAGGAGAAGAAGAAGAACAAGAATAAAAAGAAAGAAGAAAGGAAAAGAAGAAGGAATGAGACACGCATCAGCATCAACACGTAGAAGCAGCATAACGAAATATAGCAGCAGCCACAGAATGAAAAGCAGCAGCATCAAATTCAACAAACACAACAGCGAAAACAGGAAAAGAAGGAGAAGGATCGAGGAGGAGATTACCTTGACTAAAAGTAGCAACGAACAGCGAACTGCAGCAACAACATCGGCAGAAATGGAGGAGAAAGGGGAAGAAAATGGAGGAAAACGAACAAAGCAACAGCGGCAAACGCAGGCACAAAGCGCAGCAACAGCAGCAGAACAAAAAGACGAAAAAAAAGAGAAAAGATTCCAGAAGAAGGTTGACGATGGTGAAGATGGGTGAGCGGCAGTTGAAGAGCGTGAAGGAGAAAGAAAAAGAAATAGGGGTGTGAGGTGAGCGTCTGCTTGAGATCAAAACGGGGTCAAGCAATTAGGTTAAAATGAACTGGTCGGAAATAAAACAATGAGACGGGTCAAGTAAAAGTGTAACGATATGAAAGGTCATTAAATCAAAAGTTGGCCCAAGGAGAAAACGGGTTAAATCGAAATAAGTAAAATTATAATTAATTGAGCCGAAACACAAAAAAGAGTAATTAAAAATATTTCCCGAACTAAAATGAATATTCACTTGGCCAGCCCCCATTTCGGTCAGTTGGGCTTCGATATCGGTCTGCTTCGCGACCATGGCGTCCAAAGAGGTTTGCAGGCTGTTCAAAGTAGCCATCCTTCGAGCGTGTCTAGTTGCTGGCGGCCTGTCTGTAAGAACACCGCGTAATAAGAAACTGAACCCAGATCTTGGAAAAAGAAAGGAAAAGTATATCCCGAGCGACACTAGGAAAGAAGACTAAAGACTCGAGAAAGACATCTAGACGGATGACTCGATGGGTGGTAAAACTTCCTTAGGATTTTGGCTTTGTGGGCCTAATCCCGTTCGAAGGAAGGTCCACGTGAGACTTTTCCCCAGACTTTTGACTCGAGTGTATGGACGGACTTTCCTTTGTAGGGGTATGCCCTACGCGGGTCGGTCGTGCCTTGACGGATAAGGCGGACTCGGGAAAGGGGGAAAACTCGTCATATAAGATCAGCGGAGTTTCGACGCTATAGACCTTCGACATATTATGCAAAGACCCGACACACGGCTAGACGGTAGGTCCTATAATAAGGAAGGTTCACTAGGAAAGTTGGATGTTTGAATTTTGAATATAAAGTGGATGAATTTCTGAGAGTTTGGAAATTAAAAACGGAATTTCGAAAACCAAGATTAGAATTTTGAAAATTCAGAAAATCATTATGGTGTTGGAAATTCATGAATTAAAATGGGCAGCATGCCGACTAGAGAAAAAGGATATTTTAAGTCAAATCATTTGATCCTAAATTTCGGCGGCATTCCGAATTTTTGAAAGTTGGATATTTTGAAAAGACGGGTCCCGAAATGGACAGCATTTCGGGCTTTTCAAAATTTGGGTGTTTTGGAAAGATGCACTATTTTTGAAATGACGGTTTTTTGAAAAAAATGACACGGAAACCAAGTAGCACGTAGTCAAACAAGCATTATAACGACGCTTATGTATTCTTTACACTAAGTCTCGGTCGGTCAAAGTAGGGTCTATACCAACAACGAAAGCATTCTCACGAAACGGGATGGACTTCCTAGCCGATTTGGAACTAGGACCTGCCGTAAAACCCCGGTGAGTTCCGCCATCGAAGTCTTTAGTGCACCCATGTAGGAATGCACCGTGGCATAGTGGGACGTCGGTCACAAGTAACCGGCCCGGGCAAAATTTGGGTTATGCATGAACCATTAAACTAATGCGCGCACACTAATATTCGAACGATTTCTCTTCGAGTCTCACCCTAGGAACCCCGATGACATGTGGTACATCAGGTATCCCCAGCGGAGTCGCCAAATTGTGGACATGACGTAGGTCCACCCCGACGCGGCCACGCGCGGGTTTGGGTAGGCGAATGAATCTCGTGGTGAGATTGTTCTCGGGTTCGAAATTTAAGTCAAAATGGAGTCGCCACCGAATTTTGTGGTTATTCGGAACCATACGAGCCCACTCTATGTCGTCATGGGCTATACACAAAGTAAGCCCACTTCGATTTCAGAGTTCATTGGGCTCGTCCCTTTGCATTGCAATATCGATACCGTATAAACCGGCTTTCGTATATAGAATGACTCTCGTGCGCCAAGGGTTTCGGACATCCGGAAACCAAGGTTCTGAGTAAGGGGTGAGGGTACGTGTTGGGAAGCCCACTAAGGACACCCAACCCCGCCCGCACATGGCGGCCTCTACTAAGACATCGTTCGTGTTCGTGTGCGCGCGCTAGTAAAACGATTAAATGATATGCAAACAGCGTTTTCGGGCTAGCACATGAATAGTGTGTGAACTACGTCATTTAATGCATCTTAATTTGTAGTCGAAATGATTTACCATGCGAGGTTCATTTATAAAGCGATAAGCAAGTAAATAAATGAAACTCAAACTTGAATAACGTACAAGTTACACGGGCGGAAATACAACCCGGCCAATACGAAAATAAACGGAACAAATAGATAATAAAAAAGATAGGAACGGACCCGTATGTAAACTTGACCGCGAAATGTGTAAGTGGACTAACCCCGCTTAAATGCACATTATGTTGTACATCAAACGAAGGACGGGGACATAGGACCTAGGCGTGATGCTAGCCTGATCCTATGCCTCGATGCCTTGTCCCGACTTATCACGTCGAAAAACCGATCAAAGTCGTTAAGGTGTCGTGATGGACGTGAGTTTTGGAAAGTGGGTTCACGTGATTGACTTTACACGTGTCGACTAAAAGTCGTAAAACAAGCGAGGCTTAAATGTTGCATTTAAGCTCTCGGTTTTCTGGGTTACAGGACCCACTCGGTCGAGTCATGGTCTGACTCGGTCGAGTGCGTCCTCAAAAAAGTTTCTGCCCAATGTTATGGACGCTACTCGATCGAGTGGCCTAAGCACTCGGTCGAGTAGCCCCTCGAAAAAGGGTCTGCCCAGTTTTACGGACGCTACTCGATCGAGTGGCTTATGCACTCAGTCGAGTAGCCCATGTACGAGTGTTGACTCGTCTCGTTTTTGAGGTGCAAAATCGACGGTCGGTCGAATCAAATGCAAATATCGCATGATTTGAATTTAACTCGACCTTCGGTACTATAATCGTGTACATGTATGATTATAATACCGTTGTCGGGATTTTATGAAAACATTTACGTTAGAAAGTTTGAATTAGCGACGGAATGCCTCCCTCTACGTCACGACATCGAAACTAACCCTTTCGGGTTATGTGATGTCGGTTTTCGTGTCAACGGGTTCCGCACTAATTAAAATGGGATCGAATGCGTTCAACTATGATTAGTCGCGATCACGTCACGCCCTTGAGTACATTGGGGCGGGGCTCATCGAAAGGGCTCTACCTCCGTCGTTGCTCGTAAAGGGATTAGACGGATTTTAGGCGACAATTATAGTCAAACGAATCCGAAACCGAATTTTTGATACTAATATATATATATACGCGGTATGATAGTAATGTTAGTAAACGAAAATGTAAAAGTTAGGATGCGAAAATGTAAAGTGTTAGGATGTTAGAATTACGATACTAGTATAGATATAAAATCAACAATACAAAAAAACGTAAATAAAGAGAACGAAGATTGAGATGGGGTTTAGGACACCCTCAACATACATGCTTAGTAAGGACCTCAGAAATGGACTCGCGAATAGTGACGGGACGTCGGAGTATCGAGGATGAATGTGAGTTATGGTGTGTGTGTGTGTGTGTGTGTGGATTTATTGTCGGTTTTTCGAGGGACAAGGGACTCGATTTTTATGTGTGCTTACTTAGGGTTGTAGAGTAGGAAGTATGGCTGAAATGTGAGGTGAATGTAGGTGAAAAATGGGTTGATAAAAGTTGAAAAAAGTTGTGAAATGAGTGAGGGTCATGGGGTATTTATAGAGTTTACCCCACGACCTAGGGTCACTCGATCGAGTGGCCCTAGTGCACTCGGTCGAGTGCCCTAGAAAATGGGCCTGATCCGGTTTTTGACGCTCCACTCGACCGAGTGGGTCAATCCACTCGATCGAGTGGATCAGGTAAATCGAGGTAAAAGAGGAAAGGGTTGACTTGGTTTGATTGTGTGATCTTTTTGAATTTAGGAATGGGCGCCAGCTTCTAGAAGGTGTACTTGGGCTGTTTTTGTGACGGGTTCGTCTTTGACCGGGTTTTGACCCGGTCGCCAAAAGACGGGATTAATTTTTGGTGTCGCTTTTGGCCCAAATTAGTCTTATATCGCTCGGAACGACCCACTGAGCCTGAATTTGAGGTCTGTTTTGTGAGATTATTACTCCGCTAAAAGTCCATGTCAGACATTATTGATTTCGGGTCCAAATCCGAGTATACTAAGTCACGTTTGCGTCCGATCATCATCGGGTGTTTGTCGGGAACTGCTATAGACACTAGCAGGCAAAATGCGGGTGTCTACAGCTCTCGACCGAGTGCCTAGCCCACTCGGTCGAGTGGCACCCCAAGATCGGATCAGAACGCTTATTACGACCCCCACTCGGTCGAGTCTCACAGTGACTCGGTCGAGTGGCCATGTACTCGACCGAGTTGGCCAATAACTCGGCCGAGTATGGTTTGAAATGCAAAACATAAACCTTTTTTAGAGGTTCACTCGATCGAGTCCATCGACCACTCGATCGAGTGGCCTCATCACGACCAAAACCGTGAGTCAAATATTCTTCTTCTTTCTAAATTCGATAGTATTTTACGACTTAGGTCAACATGTGCCTAATTAATCACGTGTATTACTATCTTTTCAAACCATGCATCATCTCGTTTACATCATTCAATTCAATTCAATATTTGCACAAACCGTTATTATTCGTTATATCATTACTAACAGTTTTCTTGTTTCTTTTGTCAATTCTTGTCATTTATTTTATTTTACTAAAATGAACCCATATGCTAAAATTCAACTTCAACGTTAGAATTAATTGCATTAAATTGACTTAGGAACCCTTTTCAATTCCATTCACATGTTTAGGGAAAATAATCTTTGCATATCATTTTCCCGTTCAACTAATGCGCGTATTGGAAAGTCATTCGAATTCTTAGTAGAGGCCGCTAATGTGCGGGCGGGGTTGGGTGTCCTTTGTGGGCTTCCCAACACGTACCCTCACCCCTTACTCAGAACCTCGGTTTCCGGATGCCCGAAACCATTGGCGCACGAAAGTCACTCAATACACAATATCCGATAATGTCGGTATTGGTATCAAATGCAAAGGGACGAGCCCAATAAACTCTGACATCGGAAATGGGCCGTATTTTGTATACGGACCACTACGACATCAAGTGGGCTCGAATGGTTCCGAATAACCACAAAATTCGGTGGCGACTCCACATAGACCTAAATTTCAATTCGATCCATTCTCATATGGAGATTCATTCGCCTACACAAACCCGCGCGTGGCCGCGTCGGGGTGGACCTATGTCATTTCCACAATTTGGCGTCTCCGCTGGGGATTAACTGATGCGTGACTTACCATCGGCATCCTCAGGGTGAGACTCGAATAGAAATCGTTTGACAAATACAATACGCGTTTTAGTTCTACGGTTAATGCATAACCCATACTTTCCCGGGCCGGTACTGGTGACCGACGTCCAACTATACCATTGATGTACTCCAACATGGATATGTTAAAAGGTGTCCATAGTCTATTCGAGTGGGTTTCGCGGCATGTTCTAAGCTCAATTCGACTTAGAGAGTCCGTCCCGATCAACGTCTTGACTATGTACACTGGTATAGACCCTCTCAGACCGACCGAGACTTAGTATAGAGAATACATGGCGTCGTTATAATGCTTGTGTGACTACGTGCTACTTGGTTTCCAAGTCGTTTTCAAAAATGTCAACTTTTCAAAAATTGCATCTTTTTCAAGACATTCGATTTCAAAACCCGGGACATGCCGAATTTAGGACGTATGATTTTACTCAAAATGGCCTATTTTGTAGACGGTATGCTGCCAATTCAAAACTCAAAATTACTTTCAAAACCCGCGGCCCAATGCTCTTTCGTTTTTCTCGAAAATTGGGCCCTCAATAGAGTTTTCTCGGACTTCTTCAAAAACGATCAATTTTCAAAACTTCCCTCTTCTTAGGACTTTTCGTATTTAGCAGTGTCGGGTCATGTCATAAGTTATCGAGGTCTCTAGCGTCGGAACTCTGTCGATCTTACATCACGGGTTTCTTCCCTATCCCAGTCCACCTTATTAGACTAAGGCAAGGCCCACCAAAGTAGGACATACTCTTGCGAAGGAGGGCCCGTCAACACAATCGAGTCAAAAGTCTGGGGATGTCTCATGTGAACCACCCTTCGAACAGGATTAGGCCCACTCGCCGAATCCTAGGGAAGGCCCACACTTCACAAGTCACCCGTCTAGGCTTCTTTTCTCGAGTCGTTTCCTCTTTTAGTCTTGTTCGGGATGTACTTGCTAATCCGGGATTTGGGCTAGCTTCTGATTACGCGGTGTTCTTACAGACAGACCACCCGCAACCCGACATCAACGCAAAATGGAAGAGTTGAAGGATGCCCTAACCAAGATCGAGAATCAACTGACCTCCATCCAGGCTAGCCAAGCAACGTTAGACACCCGTTTGACCGCCGAAGAAAAGGGGGCCCCTGTTGACGGGTCCGGGACCACCGGGCCCATAGCTGAACTCATCAGCGTTGTTCGCAGGCTCGAAGAACAAGTTCACCTGTCAACAAGCAACTCAATCCACTCCAAAATTGCTCGTACCTATTCGCCTTTGATTAACGAGCTACCTCCTAACCTCAACCTTACGGGAATTCCCATGTTTGAGGGTACCGGAGACCCGGTCCATCATATCCGGGCTTTCAAAGACTTTATGGCGGTCAAGGGGGTAAAGTCCACCATGTTTACCCACCTATTCCCCTCCTCTCTGGAGAAGCATCCTAAGGCCTGGTACTACAGGCTCGATTCCAAAAAATATAAAACCTGGGATGATGTGGCGACCGAATTTGCTTATAACTACGCCGACAATACTGAAATCCAGACTACAATACGTACTCTGGAAGTGATGGCCCAAGAACCCAAAGAAGGGTTCACCAAATACCTACAACGATGGAGGGCCGAGAGTGTAAAACTGGTCGACAAGCCCGGTGAGAAGGTCCTAGTGGAGGCTTTTGTCAAGAACCTCCTCCCATCCTACCGGGTCCATCTCCGGTATGCTGTTATTCCTAATTTTGCTACCCTAACTGAAATGGGTACCATGATCGAGGACGACCTAAGGCTAGAGAGCCTGACTAAGGCCTCTACCAAAGGCTATCAAGGGGCAAGTTCATCTACGATCAAGCCCACACCTGCAGCTGCAACTCGCAGCTTCTTTGACGAGGTAAACCTGCTGGACACCTCATCTAAAAATAATACACCAAATTGGGTATTCACAGATATAGGGACTACCTATACTTATGCCTTACAAAGGCTATCTTCAAAGGGCCTGATCCAGCCGATAGGCCCAACGGCAGAACCTCCAGTAGAGAAGAGTCCCAAAACTTATAATGCCCAAGCCTACTGTCAGTATCACCGGGGTAACGGGCATGATACTGAAAAATGTTGGAGGTTAAAGCACCTGATCCAAGATCTTATCGAGAGCGTGAAAATCCCGTTGCCCGGAGACAAGCCGAGAAACAAAGAAAACCCGTTCAGCGCCCACGCAATATTCACCGGTGAGGTAATCGACTGTTCTCACCTCATTTCTCCTTTTATCCCACAAATCAATGGGATATGGTTCGATGATGAGGACGATGTCTACTTAGCCAAAGGGGAAGCTATCCTCATCACTAACCACCAACCACCTCGCCGCAGCCGGGCGCTCTACTCCTATATCCGTCACTGAACTTGCCAGGACGGAGCCTACCCTCGAAGAACCAAGCCCGGACACGGCTCTGGTCCAGCAATTGAAGAGGGTTCGCAGCGATCGATTTGACCCAACGAAGCTGATCACCGAAGTTGGTGCAGATACTGGGAAGCGGGCCTGGAGAAAGACCATCAAGTGGACCGACAGTCAAGGACGGGTCTACAAGCTGACCACCGACGAAGGAGACATGCCGGATACCGAGTCTGAGTCAGATTTAGAGTCGGAGTCTGAGTCTGAGTCTAGAGGGTCTGGCGCTAGAGTCGAGTCTGTAACCCCTCTTCCCTTATCCACTGAGGTCTCGGGGCCTGTCCCAAGACCTCTCCCTATCCTGCCACTGACCAACGATCAGATGGCCGCTCTTTTCGAGCTTTTCATAAAATTTACTATTAATAATAATAACGAAAACCGTTCTGCTTATGACTTGTCTTATCTCCAAAATTTTCTCAATTTCAAAGATTTTATATGCAATGACATTGAGAAACCCGACGAACAGGTACCTATACCTCCACATCTTATCGAGCAGCTCGAACAAAGGGAGTCCCAGGATCCGGTAATCGAAGAAACCGAGTCCATCAACGTGGGAACCACTTTAGATTCCCAGATGCTTAAATTGGGCCTATCCTTAGATCCAGAGGAGAGGAGACAATTCACAGACCTCCTACAAGAATTCAAAGACATTTTCGTATGGTTCTACAAGGACATGCCGGGTATAGACCGGGAAATAGCCGAACACCGAATACCCATCAAAGATGGGTGCAAACCGGTAAAGCAAAAACTCCGAAGAATGAAGCCCGAATGGTCCCTCATAGTCAAAGAGGAAGTTGACAAGCAATTCAAAGCGGGCTTTATAAAAGTGTCTGAATATCCAGACTGGGTCGCCAACATCGTGCCGGTACCCAAGAAGGACGGCAAGGTACGGGTATGTGTAGACTTCCGGGACCTTAACAAGGCTATCCCAAAAGATGATTTTCCGTTACCACACATCGACATACTAGTGGATAACACGGCCGATCATGCCCTTCTATCGTTCATGGACGGGTATGCCGGATACAATCAGATTAAAATGGCAGAAGAGGATATGAGTAAGACCACCTTCATTACACCTTGGGGTACTTACTGTTACACTGTTATGCCATTTGGGCTTATCAATACCGGGGCCACTTATCAACGGACCGCCACTACTTTACTACATGACATGATGCACAAAGAAGTGGACGTCTACGTAGAAGACATGATCGTTAAGTCCAAGGACCGGAGTGGGCACATCGCAGCCCTAAGAAAATTTTTCACCCGACTGCGCAAATACTCAAAAATGCACCTTCGGGGTAACATCGGGCAAATTACTGGGCCATATCGTTAGCCAACACGGCATCGAGGTCGACCCAGCTAAAATCAAAGCCATCACCGAGATGCAACCACCCAAAACCGAAAAAGAAATACGGGGGTTTCTCGGAAAAGTCCAATACATCAGCCGGTTCATCTCAAAATTAACCATGGTATGTGAGCCCATTTTCAAGAAACTGAAGATAGGGGAGCGAGTACTGTGGGACGACAAATGTCAAACAGCATTTAATAAAATCAAGGAGATACTGTCTGCTCCGTCAGTATTAATGCCACCTCAACCCGACTTGCCTTTGTCGTTATACCTAACAACGACTGAGACAGCCATGGGGGCTATGCTGGCCCAGACAGTCGATTCAGAAGAACGGGCTATTTACTACATCAGTAAAAAGTTCCTCGAATATGAATGCAAATACACAATGCTCGAAAAGACGTGCCTAGCGTTGGTTTGGGCCACTAAAAAGCTCCGACATTACATGCTGAGCCACGAGGTACATGTATTATCCAAAATGGATCCTATCAAGTACTTGTTCGAGAAGCCCATCCTCAACGGCAGGATGTCCAGGTGGACTTTAATGTTATCTGAGTTTGACCTCAAGTTCGTACCATTAAAAGCCATCAAAGGCCAGGTGGTGGTCGAGTTCCTTGTCGATAGCCCAATATCTGCAGAGGACCGCGCCGACACTTGGGCCTTTCCTGATGAAGACATATTCCATACTGACACCGAGACATGGGATTTGTATTTTGATGGAGCATCCAACTTTCGAGGATTCGGGGTCGGGATTCTGCTGATCTCACCACAAGGGGAACACACTTCTTTGTCCATCAGATTGGACTTTGATGTGACCAATAACGCAGCCAAATACGAAGCATGCATTCACGGGTTGCAGGCCGCCGCTGATTTAGGGGTAACAAACCTCCGGGTCCACGGTGATTCATCACTGGTCCTCAATCAAGCACTCTAAAAATGGAAAACTCGGAATGCCAATCTCGTGGCTTACCAAGCACAGGTAAGGTTTCTAGAGAAATAATTCCAAAAGGTAGAATACATTTATCTGCCCCGGGAAGAAAATCAATTTGCAGATGCACTTTCAAAATTAGCATCTCTACTGAACATCCCGGATAACCTGACCAACATGCCAATCTGTGTCGAAAGACGCTCCGAGCCGGCGTATGTACACGCCATCCAGGACATCGAGCTAGCTGACCCAGAACCCTGGTATCAGTTAGTCCTAACTTACTTGGCAACGGGAGAATATCCCCCGGGAACTGAAAACCGGGGCAAGATGGCCCAGCGGATATTGGCAACCCAATTCGTTCGCACGGACGACGGGCAATTGTACAAAAAGACGGCGTAGGGAGGTCTTCTCCTATGCATCGACAAAGTACAGGCCGAAAAGGTAATGGCCGAAGTACACGACGGTGAAAATGGCCCGCATATGAACGCCCATATGCTAGCCCGCAAAATCATGAGGCTCGGGTACTATTGGAACACCATGGAAACAGACTGTCAGTTGTATGTCAAACACTGCCATAACTGTCAGATCTTTGCCAATATACAGCATATACCGTCTTTCCTCTTATATACCATGACATCACCATGGCCATTTTCGACATGGGGCATAGACATAATTAGAAAGGTACACCCTTCCGGGATGGGAGGTCATTGTTTCATTTTGGTGGCCATCGATTACTTCACCAAATGGGTCGAAGCCGAGTCATACCGTGTCTTGAACGCCAAGCACGTGGCCAAATTTATTCAGAACAAGATCATATGCCGGTATGTGATCCCTCACGAATTCATCAGTGATCACGGGACCCACTTCCAAGCTGAAACTGCCGCATTGCTGGCAAAATATAAAATTCAAAGGTATACGTCTTCGCCTTACCGACCTCAAACAAATGGAGCGGTAGAAGCGGCCAATAAAACAATTGTCACCATACTTAAAAAGATGGCTGTGAATTACTGGGACTGGCCCGACAAGATACCCTTTGCCCTATGGGGATATTGAACCTCGATCCGCACCGCAACCGGAGCAACCCCGTATTACTTGACATACAGAATGGAAGCGGTCCAACCGGTCGAGCTAGAAGTACCATCCCTCAGGATTTACTTGAAACCCAAGTACCTGAAGCAGATTGGGTCCAAGCCCGATATGATTCGCAAGTCCTTCTGGACGAACGGCGATCACGGGCCTTCAACAACATCCAAATATATCAAAAGAGGATCCAACGGGCTTTCAACAAAAGGGTTAGGCCAAGAAACATCAAAGAAGGGGATTTGGTCCTGAAATCGGTTCGTGCCTTACTACCGGTTGACCCAAGGGGTAAATTCAAACCCAATTGGGTTGGGCCATACTTAGTCAAGAAGGTCCTATCAGGAGGAGCGGTGATGCTGACAGACTTGGACGGGAACGAATTTGTCAACCCAACCAACCTAGACCAGCTGAAGCGCTATTACCCCTAAAACCCATCTAAATGTCATAAAAATTTGTCTTTTTATAAATTTTCAAAAAATTATGGACAAGTCAATAAGCTAGAATTAATTATTCTACTGTCGCACATCTTGAATTAATAATCTTGATGTATTTCAAAAAATTGCAAAAAAAATCAATCAAATCGATATTTTGAACTACGTTTGGTTTGGTTCCGCTATTTGTGGATACGTAGGCAACCCCTCAAAAGGGTACAACCACTGCAATAAATAAAAGACGGGAACGGTGTTCAATAATATGTCTTTTTATCTCGATTACAAAAAAAAAAACGCTGGACACGGCATACACAAAAAAAAAATATAATAATAGTAATATTCAAATAATAAAATAAGGAGGCTAATATCCGGGCATCTTCCCCTTTCCCTTGTCCTTTGGGTTGCGCGGAGCCCGAGGTCGCCGAGGTGGAGGCGAGTGTTCCCTAATTACGAGGGGAATCTCTTTAGCTCGAACCTGTTTCTTTGACGACGGGTCTTCCATAATGGTCTTCGGTCCAAGTTGAGCCCGTACGTGCTCGGGTAGTCTATCCCGTGGGCCAAGTTGGTCCTGCACGGGTAGCTTTGGGCCTAGTCTCCTTCCCAAGTCAGCCTGGGGGCTCACCTTCCCCCAAGCACCTTTAGCGCTAGACCCTCCAGCTCGAGTCTTTGGTCTTCTTCTGTCCTGACATGAGACAGTCTAGGGTAGCAGGAGTGTCTCCTTCATCAAAAAAGCCCCGGTTGTCCTTAGCTTGCTCCCTTCGCAGCAGGTCGAAAGCTTCATCAACCTTCAGAGCAGCTCGGGCTTTAGCATCCCCTGCTTTGGTCCACTTCGTGTAAGAGTCTGAAACCCAGATCGAGTGGCGAGATTTGACCACGGGCCAAGTATGCCGTGTGAACCATCTTTGCATCCAGGTATCACACATTACATCAGTCAGCTGGGTAGGGTCACTCACAACTGCTTCAACTTCAGGGATTCGCTGGGTCCATCCATACTGCCTTAGTATGCGATCTGGGTAGAGATGAACCGTCTGCCTGAAAGATAGGATCACCTGATAGCGGGCTCTTTCCCTCGGGTCAAAGCCACTCCAAAGGTAGATGGGCCACCACGAGACTACCCATCGAATTAACGGGCCACCATGGAATGACAAAACCTCGTCCCAATACTTTTGCGTGATCTGACGAGAAAAGTCAATGGCTCGCCTCCTCGTCATCACCTGGTTATGACGATAGTTGCTCGCATAAAGAGGAGGATCTATCACTGATAGCCTCTCATATAGCCAAATCTGCAAAAAGGAAACAAAAACACGAGTTCCCGAGGAGAAATAGGCGTCCGCCCAAGGCCACTTGATCGAGTGCCTAGGACACTCGATCGAGTGGTACTCCTAAACACAAACAGGGGCTTTTTACGAGAGCACTCGGTCGAGTGCCAGGGTGACTCGACCGAGTGCCCGCTGCAGCAAACCATCCGCGAAAAAAAATCAAAAAAAATTAATTGCAAAGTAATATACTTGCAGAAATCGGGTGCTCCCGGTAAGACGAATTGATGAGTCCCTCTTGCGGCTGTCCAATCCTTGGATAATCTCGCCCATGATCAGCCAAGCCGGGATGTGTTCAGTCTCCATCAAGTCTACTACGGTCGAAAGACGGGTGTTTCCCATGCAGGACAACAAATCCATGTGACCCTCGAAAGCATATACGTGGAGCATACAGAAAGAAAAAGCCCTACGGCTGTACGCCGGTCTGACCCGAACATCAAGAGAATTCATAAATTTCTCAGCCAAGTCGATCAGAGAAATTTTATCACCTTCCATCATGCGGGATACCTCGTTGTGAGAAAGCCCTAGAAATTCTCGAAGCTTCCTCCTCGAGTCATAGATCGAGTACGGGACGGCTGGATGAAGTACCGGGTTCCATCCGCCTATAGCTGCAATCTTCTCAGGTAAAGGGCAAACTTCGCCCCGAGGAAAAGCAAAGACATGATATATGTCATCCCAGTAAGCCAAGCATGCATCCAGGAAATAAAGATCAACCACCATCTGACGGAACGGGTACAACTGAGTTATACCCGTTTGATTGAAACCACCATATCCGTGTCCCTAAAGCGACGGGACCACTCCTGCAGCATAACGGTCAATCTATCAATTCCCATGGCTAATTCCTTAAGAAAATAAAGAGATTTTCTTTTTGCCTTAAGAGAAATAAACAGACTTTCTTTAAAGAAGGGATTGATTTGTGATGAGAATTATGGAGAAATCAAGAGCAAGAGAGGGCTATATATAGCATTAGCCTTGCAAACTGTTTAGGAAAATTTCCTAATCCTAATTGGATTCAAACCGCAAGCCTAGTCTCGATACTAGCACGGAAATCTCCATCCCGAACTTTCCTAATCTTTGTTAGGAGTCAAAAATCTCAAAGTTTCCAAAATTCAAAAATCTCAAATTTTCAAGATTTCAAAATTCAAGTATTCAAAAAATCATTTTTTCCCCAGCGCGAGTCATTTTGCTACCTACGTGTTGCATGCATTTTATGTGACTTATACAGGTATGACTCAAACGGAGACGTGCAACCCACTATACCTCCCCAGCGGAAGCCAACGGTGGCATTTAAGGGGATGGGCCTACATACAGGCGCACCCAGGACTTATGCGACAAGTCCGATTCCCCATGGAGTTATTATCAACAGCTCAGGTATGACTTCTAGCTTATGGCTGGTGAGCCCTTCACGCGAGTCTAATGGACTATAAACGACCCGTTCGGAAGTCCGCCAGGTTTCAATCCTCGATTGGCCTGGTGGCTACTCTGACTTTTGCCTTGTCCAAGCCTCAGTCAGAGTGGGGGCTCTGTAGACACCCGCATTTTGACTGCCAGGTGTCTATGGTAGTTTCCCAAAAAACACCCGATGATGATTGGACGCTAACGTGATTCTATGCGCTCGGATACGGGCTCAAATCCATTAATTGCTGGCTAACACACTTACAGAGTACAAATCTAACAAAACCAACCTTGAATCCAGGCCTAGTGGATCATTCCGAGTCAAATAGGACTAATTTGGGCCAAAAACGACACCGGAATTAAAACCTACTTTTTTTGCGATTGGGTCAACCCTGGTCAAAGTCGTTTCCGAGATACACAAAACAACCCTTCAAACATAAAAAACCCAAGTCACGGTCCAAAGTCAACGGACCCGCGCGACCCAGTTGGGCCACTCGATCGAGTGCCCCATCCACTCGATCGAGTGGGCTTGTTTCAAGCCCGACTGCAGGCTCATCGAGCCACTCGACCGAGTTAGCCTCCTACTCGGTCGAGTAACCCTAAACCGGGTGCCCTAGCATTGCCTATATAAGCAACCCCATGCACACATCTTTTTACACTTTTGAAGAAACCCTAGAGCAATCCTACACACACGCATAGAACGTCTTTTACAACCCTAATTCAAACCCTAAGCATTACCTAGTAAACCCTAAACCTAGTTTTAGGAAATCAACAACCCGAGCCACCATAACTTAACCTTCATCCACCTCGAAGACTCTTGTGTTAAAGCCACGGTTACGAGTTCGATCCGAGACAAGAACATGTTGTGTTAAAGCTCGCCTCCTCTTCGTCTTTTTTTTCTTTTCTTTTTATTTTGTTCATTGTGTCATAAAATCGATAATAACTAATATAAAAAAACTAAAATACTTATCGATTTGTGTCGAATAAGAGGGATATCGGAATAAGAAAACACGAATATACAAGTGTACTGCACACAACGTTGACGGTCGCTTATTCCGGTATCCTGACTATTTGATTATTGAGATAAGTTAACTTAAACAATAATTCGTTATTATTTTTGTCGGCATCATCATTAATCTTGCATTCATCAATTTTAAAACCTTTTTCAAGACACATATTTTTAATAAGGGTCGAAACCCGTTGACGTGGATCCGACATCACAATCCTTAGGGATTTATTTCGATGTCGGAGAAGCCGAGGGAATCAAGTCCTCTAATTTAAGCAAAGTGTCGATTCGTTAGATCTGATACCAATTTCATAGTTGGACGTCGAATCTAACAATATAGTCAATTTAATTCATTTAATTCGATTTCTCGTTGATGCTAACGTAGATGTCACGATGTAATTATGACGCTACAAACGCGGAGAGAAATTCATATCGTTTTGATTGACTTAAAATGACTCAAATCAATTTTCTTTATTTTTTCGCCCTAGTATTCCGTATCGATTCAATAATCGAATACGGGATATAACGAGCATTTAAATTTAGAGTCGGGTATAAATTCAATAATATTTATATTCGGTTCAATCAAGTTGATGATTTATAAAAAAAACCTGAATCGAGCATAAGTCATACAATATTTATGCTCAATTCGGTAAAACCGTTGAATTATCAAAAATCAGAAGCAACTTCTAAATCAATACAAAACTGCGAACGAATCAAAATTCGTACAGGGGGCACTCGACCGAGTGCCTAGCCCACTCGGTCGAGTGGCACCCCAAGATCGGATCAGAACGCTTATTACGACCCCCACTCGGTCGAGTCTCACAGTGACTCGGTCGAGTGGCCATGTACTCGACCGAGATGGCCAATAACTCGGCCGAGTATGGTCTGAAACGCAAAACAGAATCTTTTTTTAGAGGTTCACTCGATCGAGTCCATCGACCACTCGATCGAGTGACCTCATCACGACCAAAACCGTGAGTCAAACATTCTTCTTCTTTCTAAATTCGATAGTATTTTAAGACTTAGGTCAACATGTGCCTAATTAATAACGTGTATTACTATCTTTTCAAACCATGCATCATCTCGTTTACATCATTCAATTCAATTCAATATTTGCACAAACCGTTATTATTCGTTATATCATTACTAACAGTTTGCTTGTTTCTTTTGTCAATTCTTGTCGTTTATTTTATTTTACTAAAATGAACCCACATGCTAAAATTCAACTTCGACGTTAGAATTAATTGCATTAAATTGACTTAGGAACCCTTTTCAATTCCATTCACATGTTTAGGAAAAATAATCTTTGCATATCATTTTCCCGTTCAACTAACGAGCGTATTGGAAAGTCATTCGAATTCTTAGTAGAGGCCGCTAATGTGCGGGCGGGGTTGGGTGTCCTTCGTGGGCTTCCCAACACGTACCCTCACGCCTTACTCAGAACCTCGGTTTCCGGATGCCCGAAACCATTGGCGCACGAGAGTCATTCAATACACAATATTCGATAATGTCGGTATTGGTATCAAATGCAAAGGGACGAGCCCAATAAACTCTGACATCAAAAATGGGCCGTATTTTGTATACGGACCACTACGACATAGAGTGGGCTCGAATGGTTCCGAATAACCACATAATTCGGTGACGACTCCACATAGACCTAAATTTCAATTCGATCCATTCTCATATGGAGATTCATTCGCCTACTACCCAAACCCGCGCGTGGCCGCGTCGGGGTGGACCTATGTCATGTCCACACCTACGCTAGTCGAGCTCGCTTACGCCAAAACGATCATCACTAGGTTGTCTCTCTATCCACAGTTTATCGTTTTCCTTTAAATAAGGGTTGAGTTAGGCGGGTGCAATCCATCCAATTAGCTCAAACATCCTTTTTTTGTTGCCCGATGAGGATTCATAATCCGCCTAATCGACACATACACCTGTAGTTCCCATTTCAGGTATGGTGTACAAACCTCGTACATATCTGACCGACTCCCTAGACCAAACCGTCCAAAGTACGTAATGTCTACAACTTCAACCCGGAATTACTAAAACAACTAAATCCTAGTAGTCGTAATGGATCCGTTCTTTATCGTATTTAATTTAGTCTACATTCTGAGGATGCAATCCTCATAACATGTTTTACTTATGTTCTCGCACATTTACCGCTTTCCTCGTATGATTTACTGCTTTTATGAGCTTAATCGCATACTAAATCACCTAACCGAAAGCTAAAACGTAAACAACTGGCACTAATCAAAACACAAACAAACCCAAAAAACGCTTCTAAACCCGAACACTCAGAACTGTACTAGAGCGCACGGCCTCATGCGCCTGAACACTAAGATGGAAGGGAGGCCATGCCTCTCCTCTATGTGCGTTTCTGTGTTTGATCGGTATAATCAAAACGAGCAGTGGTTTAGTCCCGTATTAGTCCAGATGCTTATCCTATCGCCCATCAGTATCAGAACACATAGTGGCGTGCGCCTGATTGCCAAACCTCATAGCTTGACGCGTCTATATTAATGTTGCAAAGACGCACTTTTAGCAGAATATCAGGTAAGGTATACCACCAGATCCGACTAATATTCGTATTATCACGTTAAAACTGATTTGCTAATACGTATAATAACTAGTACTCTCTAGTCTCCTATGTGCACCTTAACATGTCTTGCCTGTCACGTGAAATCACATGCAAAGTATGTAAGAACACTTATTTCGACAGCACACTTGCTCCTAAACAAACCGACATTGCAAAGGCATAGGGTTAAAACAATTGGTTGTTACAGTTTTACGCCACATTAGAACGAGATACATCCAACATCGATTGACTAGTAGAAGCCGCTACGTGCGGGGGAGAGATTGGGTGTCGATAGTCAAATGATATTGGCTTCACGTACGCTCACCCTTTACTCAGAATATAAGGTTTCCGGATGTTCAAAACCATTGGTCACGAGAGTCATTCCGGACATGGAGTGCTTAAGGGTACAAGTCTTTATCTTTAGGTCCCCATGTCATTCGACTTTCAGCCAACTAAGTAATAAAGTTGACTTGAACGGTGTCCGAACCCCCATAATTGTTTGGTGGCGACTCCAAAATAAAATCGCGAATTCGGGTCCACTAAACCGTCGGCAGACGAAACAATCTGGCGTTTAAACATTTACAACCACATCTCGATCGATTTCAACGAAAACATAGATGCGCCCATACATCTATCTAGTACAACCCACAAATTGTCAACCAAATCGAGATCCGACACTTCACCCCGAATGCAGGATCAGACCGGCCTCTCCGGGGGGGATGGGGGGGGCGTGTGGGTGGCTGCCACGAAGAGGTTTCCCCCTCTCTTGAGACACACGGGTTTGCGGGCGGGTGGCAGCATCCACAGTTTGGCGACTTTGTTGGGGAGATGGAAAGCTCGACTCTGTCGGGCCTACAAATTTCCAACGGTGGTGAAACTTGAACATGGTTGACTGTCGCTCTATTTTGAGTTCTTTTGTGGTCGCTACAGGTTTTTCGGCCCTCAAAAGGCCCACCCAAACCGATTTTAGTACCAATCGATCTTCTTTAGCGGCAAGATTAAACCCGAATCATTGGGAGGGCCCCCGATTGACATTCCGTCCGTCTCAGGTAGTCACGAGTCCGTGATATGCCAAGTGGTAGGCACCGTGTGGAATGGGGACGACATTCATCCTCACTCAGGGTGACTCGTCTCCGCAGAAACAAGAACTTTTCATGGAATGGTAACCTACCCTAGCCTACCCGCATCTGCTTCCTGCATGTGTGTATGTTTGTTAGCTATGTGTAGCGTGTTTGACAACCCGAATAAAACATTAAACTCCAGATTTAAACCACGACATGATATTCAACTACACCAAACTCCATTTTTTCAAAACTTTTTCAAAATCCATTTTAGCGTCGTTACTCTGGCCAAATCTACCCTCACCACTTTTTCAAAATCCATTTTAGCGCCGTTACTCTGGCCAAATCTACACTCACCACTTTTTCAAAATCCATTTTAACCTCATTACTCTGGCCAAATCTACACTCACCATTTTCTAAATCTATTATAGCGTCGTTACTCTGGCCAAATTAACATTCACGATTTTCAAAACAAATTTTCAAAATCCATTTTTAGCGCCATTATGCTGGCCGATTCAGAACACATTTTCCTCAACATCGTCATAAGCGCCGAATTTTCAATCAGTGAGATTTCGGTACATCACACAGTTACATTTCTTTCAAATGTGATTTTCCACCCTTTTCTAAAAACAACACCGTTACAATCACCGTTCTCTCAATCTGGGAGATTTCGGTATATCACACGGTTACATTCTCCTTCAAATCGGATTTGCCACTTTTTTTAAAAGCACTGTTACTATCTCCAAAAATTTCAATTCATGGAACCTAGGTACCAACACGGCCACATTACCATTTCATATTTCAAAACAAAGCTTTTAAAACACCATCATAGCCACCGATTTTCCAATAAAATCTCGGAAAAACACGAGAAGGAAACAAGATACATTATTTTTCAAAATCACTTTACTAAAACCAGGCGTACACACATTTTCGCCTCCACCATTTCGTAAAACCCAAAAAGGTAATCTCGCCTTTTTTGGAGTTCCCGTTTTAAAAAAAATCGATTTTACGCCGTCACTATCGCCAATTTTTCAACTCGTTAACTATTAAAACCAACATGGCAATACCCTCCGACATTTCCAAACTACATTTTCAAAGCATCTTCGATTACAAACATCTATTTCAAAATCCAAAATATTCCAGATTCCGAGCCGGGATCGGGATCAATCCTAACGCGTGTTTGCTAAAATTTTCAATGTCACCTCCTTCCGAGGTTTTCCATTTTGGGTCATACAATTCCATGAATATACTCTAAATCTCACCTCGAGATTCGCATCATCAAATCGACTTGCTTTAGAGACCCGTGTCCACTAGATATCATGCCAAATACACTAGGTGTCTAAAGGATCAAACACGAGAGTCCCAAACCCGAGGATCGTCAACATGCATGAATCGTGGGACTCCCATCCGTCTCACTCGCCCAAGCGCGTTTCTCGAGTCGTCTGTTTTGGTAAAAATTTACCGGGTCTTCGATTTCGATTTGTGGGTTAAAGTGATCGTTCTATAGCTACGGGTCAACGAATCGAACGAATCTAGAAAACAAATGATAATGAAAAAAAAAAAAGATGACACACAAAGTTTTGGTGACGCGGAAACCCGATGTGGGAAAAACCGCGGGGGGGAGTCGGAATCCCGCCAAAATTATACTATCAACGGGAAAGAGTAAGGAAAGGGATACTAATACAAAGATTTGGACTATGACTTTGATGGAGAGTATTTCTTGTGATGTATGCTTGAGTTAGGTATACTTGGATGATCCTCCCTTCTTCCTCTCTTTTCCTTTATATACTCCTGCTGACCGTTGCCCATTTATTTCCCCAGAATCTTCTCATTTAATCCCTCCTTTATTGTTTGGCTGTTATTGCCCTTAATTACCTTGCCAGTTATTGCCTTTGATTTCCTGCAATCTTTAGCATTTAATCCCCCTCAGCAGTTACACTCTCCTCCTCCTTTATCTCCTGTTCTGCAGGAATCATGCCTCGAATGTAGGGGTTGGTTTTGACTCTTTCCTCCTTCATACCAGTTGGAGGAGAGATGGGTCATTATACTCGTTGGGCTGAGCTGTTGCTTTCCCTTGGTCCGTTGTCTTTTATTGTTTCGGGTTCCAGCCTGGCCCAATAATGTCGACTTTTGACCTTTGACCCTCGGCTCTTGACTTTGACTTTATTTTGACCCTCGGTTTTTGACTATCTTCTTTGACCTTCCGACCTTTGACTTTTTGACCTTTTGACCTTTTGACCTTCCACTCGTAGCATGCCACGTTGCATTCCGAAGGTGCAAGTTTTTTGCCCGAACAAATGCCCTCAAATTTCCGTCTAAGCTCACCTTAGACGGGAATTTTCATTTGCTTCCGTTGTAGACAGTCGGTTCTGCTTCTGCTGGCCTTGCTGGTTCTAGGAGAAGGCGTAATCCGTCCCCTCTCTCAGAAATTATTCCTGCAGAAAGTGGTCCTCTGGTGGCAGACCTTCCTAAGTCTACCTCTTATTCTGCCCCCAGATCCGTTGATGATGTTTCTGCTGGAGTGGTGCTCAAATTTTCTGAAGACTTCGGTAAGTCTGCAGAGGATATGATTTTTCTGGATCATATGCTACTTTCTAGTCCCAGGTCTGTGCTAGAAGAAGGTTCTCTGAAGGAGTTGGACTTGGTTTGCAGATTGTTGGCGGAGGAATCTAGTTGTAGAGAAGAAGTGACTGGATGAGGAATTTCCTGTGGCGCCTGACCTGGATGCTCTTTCTGATGTGGAGGCGGAGGATCTGAAGGAGTCCGTTGATTTCCCGTTGCTGTCCAGGAGGCTGATGGGCAAGAGAGTGTGGACCAGAAGGGTGTCGTTGACGATCCTGGATAGGTTCTGTTGCTGTTCATCAGAGACCCAGGTTTCTGCAGGAGGATCCGCTACAGTTCCGCCTTCACCAGAGGAGAATGTGCAGGCTGTGGACCAAGTTCTGCTGAAGTGATGCTACTCCTCTTTTGTTGAACTTTGCCTTCGGCTTGTGAATCCTGCATGGCATGAACTTCTGATTTGTTAGTGTTTGCAAAAAAATTTTGTAATGACTTCGCCTTTGCTCTGGGGAGCGACGTGTGTTAGTATTTTGTGGCACTTCGTGCCTTAGCAGAAGGTCGTAATTGTTTGCTTTGGATCATGATTGTTTGCGTTTGATTGTAATCGTTTGTTGTAGTTTTGTCTAACTACCTTTTGTTGTATGCATGCCTTATGTTTGTATGGTTTGGGGTTTAGTTCGCCCACTCAGTCGGAGGTGCCACGCTTTGCGTGGGTGCTAAGTGGTGCAGGAGACTGTAATGTCCCGGTTGTAGGCACTTAGTCACAGACGCACGCCCTTAGTAGAAATTGTACACTCCACCAGATTAGTCACCAGCACTTAGTTTGGGAAAACTGACAAAAATTTGGCAAAGATAGGGAACACAATATTTGAAGACATATGTGGAAGCAAAAATCGAATTTCGAAAATATATGGAGAGAGAATTAAATTTCGAAAATGTACGCAATAAGAAAATCAAACCTTAATGCCAAAGAAAATGGAATTTTGACGACACACGTAAAAAAGGAAATCAAAAATTTATCTGATTTAAATATGCGGGAAAAAATTTGAATTTTGCGAAAAGAAAGAAAAGAAAACAGAAGAATGATAGGAAAATTTAAATACGTGTTTGCGAGGTTTGAAAAGATTAAACTTGGGTTCTGGTGGAGATGCACCTGGCAGAATAGATGCCACGTTTCTGGCGGCAGTGGCCCAGATTGATGGCGGTTGTGGCCACTCAGAAGAAGTATTTCTTTAGGTGTACGATGTTCCATGGCTTTTGGATGATCTTCCCCTCCATGGTCCTAAGTCGGTAGGCTCCGTTCTCAACTACTTTCTCTATTTGATAGGGCCCTTCCCAATTGTAAGCGAACTTTCCTGCTCGTTGGTTCCTGGTGTTCTGGAAGACTTTTCTAGGTCTCCATCTTGCAGGATTCTGACTCTGACATTCTTGTTGTAACTTCTGGCGACTGTTTGTCTGTAGGAGGCCATCCTTATTTGAGCATCGGTCCTGAGCTCATCTATAGTATCCAGGCTGCTTGCCATCTCTACCTGGTTCCTGTCTTCGGTTATGCATCCGTATCTATGAGTGGGCACTCTTACTTCTTAGGGAATAACTGCTTCAGCACCAAAGACCAAGCTGAAAGGCGTCTGTCCAGTAGCCACTTTAGGTGTGGTTCTGTCAGACCATAGCACCAAGGGGAGTTCCTCTGCCCATCTGCCCCTGCCTCCTCCAGCCTTCTCTTAAGGTTGTCTATCACAATTTTGTTGCTAGACTCCGCCTGACCATTAGACTGAGGGTTTCTAGGGGTAGACTTGCTTAGTGTGATGTTCCACCTGGCGTAGTAGGCCTCCATCTAGTTGCCAATAAACTGGGATCCGTTGTCGCAGATGATCTCTGAAGGAATGCCAAACCTGCAGATAATGTTACGTTTTATGAAGGATATAACCTGCTTCTCAGTCACCAGAGGGAATGCTTCTGCTTCTATCCACTTGGAGAAGTAGTCAGTCATGGCCAATATAAAAACTTTGTTTCCCGGGGCTCTCCGTAACTTGCCAACAATATCCATCCCCCATTTCATGAAGGGCCAGGGAGAAATTAATGGGTGCGACGGCTCTGCTGGCTGGTGATTGACCGGTGTATGTCTCTGGCAGGCGTCACATTTCTTAACATATTCCCTCGCATCCTTGCGCATTGTCGGCCAGTAGTAACCTTGGCGGAGTGCTTTGTTGGATAGACTCTTGCCCCCTGCATGATTTCCACACTCACCACTGTGGAGGTCATGCATAACCACCTCTACCTCCTGCTGACTTAGGCACCTCAAGTATGGTCCAACAGCTGATCTTTTGAACATGACACCATCAACGAGGGTGTACCTGGACGCTTTCATTCTAAAAATCCGGGCTTCCTTCTTGTCTGCTGGCAGGATATCGTTTTGCAGCCATTCTTGGAAGGGTTTTCTCCAGTCTGGGATTCTTTCTTGTTCTGCTGAGGTGTTGTGGACTCCTGCCTCCTACAGCCACTGGAATCCCTGGTCTGGTAAATTATCCTCCTGCCTCAGCATCTGGTGTTCCTGTGTGCCTATCCAAACTGCTGGCTCCAGTACATGGACAATGGGTATGGTGGAAACTACGCCTGGTTTGAAGGTTGCCCCCTAGGACGTCTGCTTCCACGTTCTGGTCCATAGGGACTTTGTTGATTGAGAAGGCTACGAACCTAAGGGAGAGCTCCTTTGCCACTTCAAGGTAAGACACCATCTTGGAGTCCTTAGCTGCATACGAACCATTCATGTGGTTGACTATTAGCTGGGAATCGCTGTATGCCTCTAGGCACTTGATTTTGAGGTCTAGAGCCAGCTGGAGACCCAAGAGTAGAGCTTCATGTTCTGCCTCGTTGTTTGTTGTTCGGAACTCGCACCGTACTGCTTGGACTATAAGATCCCCCCTGAGGGGACTTCAGAACTAATCCTGCTCCAGATCCTCGCATGTTGGAGGCGCCATCTACATTTAGCTTCCACACTTGTTCGCCTTTGTCCTCCTCAAGGAGGAGGATGTCTTTCTCTGCTTGGGTCTGCAGTGCTGGGCTGAAGTCGGATACGAAGTCTGCTAATGCCTGGGACTTTATCGCTGTTCTGGGGACAAATTTCAGGTCGAAGCCGCTCAATTGTATAGACCACTTGGCCATTCTCCCTGATAACTCATGTTTTCACATAATAGTTTTTAGTGGATAATTTGTTATTACGGAAATAGCATGCGATTCAAAATAAGGTCGAAGTTTATAAGACGTTGTAACAAGTGCAAGTACGAGTTTCTCAAGGGATGTGTACCTGGTCTCTGAGGGAAGCAGAGACTTACTAACATAATATACTGGGCATTATGCTTCTTCGTGCTCACGTACTAATACCGTGCTGACTGCTACCTCGGTTACTGATAAATACAGGAAGAGTGGTTCTCCAGGTTCTGGTTTTGATAGCAGAGGTGGAGTGCTTAGGTAGTGCTTCAGGTCCCTGAACGCCTTCTCGTGCTCTGCTGTCCAATCAAACCTTTGGGCCTTCTTCAGGTTATCATAGAACAACCGACATCTATCTGAAGACCTGGAGATAAATCTGCTCAGAGCAGCAATTCTTCCAGTCAGCCTTTGCACGTCTCTTGGCTTCTGTGGGGATTCCAGCTGGAGGATCGCCTTGATCTGCTCTGTGCTAGCTTCAATTCCCCTCTGGGTCACCATGTACCCCAGAAACTTCCCACATGACACTCCAAACGTGCACTTTGAAGGATTTAACTTCATCTTGTATTCCCTCAAGGTGTTGAAGGTATCCTCCAAGTGTGTTGTATGTTGTGAAGCTTGCTTTGACTTGACGACTATGTCGTCAATATATACCTCCATAGTGTCCCCAATCTGTCTCCTGAACATCTTGTTGACTAGTCTCTGGTAGGTGGAACCTGCATTCTTCAGACCAAAAGGCATTACATTGTAACAATATATACCTCTCTCACACCTGAAGGCTGTCTTCTCCTGGTCTGCTTGATGCATCTTGATCTGGTTGTACCCACTCCATGCATCAAGGAAGGCTAGCATCTCGTGGCCTACTGTAGCATCTACCATGGCATCTATATGTGGTAGGGGGAATGGATCTTTCGGGCATGCTTTGTTCAAGTCTGTGAAATCGACGCACACCCTCCACTTGCCATTCTTCTTTGGGACCACCAACACGTTAGACAACCACTCTGGGTACTTCACCTCCCTGATTTTTCCAGCAGCCAGCAGGTTGTCTACCTCCTGATTTATGACTTGATTTCTCTCTAGGGCAAATTTCCTTCTCTTCTGCTGGACTGGTTTGTAGCTTAGGTACAGCAACACAGGCTAGATCGTCGATGAAGGGTGAATCTGCGTAGCTGTCCCTAGCTGCTCTCTCCAGGGGGCGTGGTATTCCAGGAATCTTGTTGATCTAGTCCCTCAATTCCTTCAGTTCCTGGCGTTGCTGATCTGCTGTGCTGATTGTTCCTGCAAGAGGGTTAGAGACAGGAGGAGAAAAGTTGAAAGGAGTACTTCCTGCATAAGGTCCTCCAGAGTGTTGACCACTAGGAGGAGGAGGCAATGGCAATGCTGCTGTCGTGGACCCAGGCTGCCATTCTGGTGCTTGCTGGAGTGAGGTTCTGGGTACTGTCGACTCTCCTCCAGAGGACTGGTTGCTGGATAAGGTGGTCATCCCTGGTGGAGTTACCAATTTCCATCCTGGCGCCTGGTGGACAGGGGTGCCTGCAAATGATAATGAGTTAGTTTCTCGACTTTCGATGTTGGAGAGAAGGTTACCTGTGGTGCCGGGTGTGGGGCCGTAGGTCAGGTAACCCAACCCCTGGGGTTCAATGACTGGGTCTGGTGGAGCCAATCCTAGCTCCAGCCTGGTGACCAATTTTGAGGGGACTTCTCTGGTGGTCTTCCTGCTGGTCATTGACTCCCTGCGGGTGCTAGGCTCTCCCCTAGGCATTAAGGGTAGCATCTCTGGTGACATCTGGAGCGATGCAACTGGAGTCTTGTTTGCTGTCGAGATCCGAGCCTTGATTTCTTGGTTGTCCTTCTGTAGGGTTTCCACTGCCTGGCGCAGAGCATTGATTCCCTGGAGCATACTCTGCATCAGGTCTGGTGACCCCGCTCCACTGGGAGCTTCTCCCACGAATCCTCCTGGAGTCAAGGTTCTCGTTGGTTTGCTTTCCTTCCTGACATTGGAGGAACTGGTGACCCCAGAGGTTTTAGGCGTCAGAGGGGGCCTAGACACCGATAACGTGGGTTTCACTGCTTGGCTGGTGGGAATTCGCAGGGTGAGGGGTGTGAAAACCGGCTCTGCTGATCCTGCGGATGACCCTCCTCCAATGGGCTGAGTTGATGCCCCTTGACTGCTGAAAGAACTTTGGCTGGATCCGGTCATGACGACACGAGATTGCTTCACGGTAGGGTTTGGCTTATAGGAGATGATCACTTTGCCCCACGGTGGGCGCCAAATTATTTTGGTAAAAATTTACCGGGTCTTCGATTTCGATTTGTGGGTTAAAGTGATCGTCCTATAGCTACGGGTCGACGAATCGAACGAATCTAGCAAACAAAGGACAATGAAAGAAAAAGAGATGACAAACAAAGTTTTGGTGACGCGGAAACCCGATATGGGAAAAACCGCGGGGGGAGTCGGAATCCCGCCAAAATTATACTATCAACGGGATAGAGTAAGGAAAGGGATACTAATACAAAGATTTGGACTATGACTTATGATTGATGGAGAGTATTTCTTGTGATGTATGCTGGAGTTAGGTGTACTTGGATGATCCTCCCTTCTTCCTCTCTTTTCCTTTATATACTGTTGCTGACCGTTGCCCATTTATTTCCCCGGAATCTTCTCATTTAATCCCTCCTTTATTGTTTGGCTGTTATTGCCCTTAATTACCTTGCTAGTTATTGCCTTTGATTTCCTGCAATCTTTAGCATTTAATCCCCCTCAGCAGTTACACTCTCCTCCTCCTTTATCTCCTGTTCTGCAGGAATCATGCCTCGAATGTAGGGGTTGGTTTTGACGCTTTCCTCCTTCATACCAGTTGGAGGAGCGATGGGTCATTATACTTGTTGGGCTGAGCTGTTACTTTCCCTTGGTCCGTTGTCTTTTATTGTTTCGGGTTCCAGCCTGGCCCAATAATGTCGACTTTTGACCTTTGACCCTCGGCTCTTGACTTTGACTTTAATTTGACCCTCGGTTTTTTACTATCGTCTTTGACCTTCCGACCTTTGACTTTTTGACCTTTTGACCTTCCACTCGTAGCATGCCACGTTGCATTCAGAAGGTGCAAGTTTTTTGCCCGAACATCGTCTTTTTACAAAGGCATCCCTCTTTATTCTCTTTAAGTGTCGTCTCCTGGGTCCTTTAATCACTTTCGGTCATGTTCTGTGGAGGTACCGTCCAACATGTCTTCAAGCAGCAACGATTGCAACAACGATCGACTGAACGCCATAAATAACGTAGTTCACGGAATCCTTGACCTGATTACCCCGATTTCGTCCTCCATCAAAGAAATTAGACGCCCTTTGGAGACTCTGGAAGGAACAACAAAGAGCAGCAACACGATCGAAAAGCGTGATGAACAAGAGCACATTCTTAATAAGACGTCCAGAACCACACCATCGAATATGGAAGGGCACCCCCCTCCGTCGAGATCATTCCTTTTAAAAAACCTTTCAGACTCTTCACTAACATCAAAATGTCCTATGCCGAAGCCCTCGAGAAATTACAAGACGAATGACAACTATGGCCCGCCCCAAGGGCCGACCCCCGATACACCCATAGACAAGAGAGATGGGTCGTGGAACCCAATTGCATATTGTTTAACCATCGGGGTCGAGGTCACGAAACGTAAACATGCATCTAGCTCAAGCATGTCATCCAAGACATGATCGAGGAAGGCACATATTCTCCTGTAGGGTGCCCCCAGAGGAGCACCAGTTTTCACTATCTAGCTTATAGTGAGAATTGGCCCCAACAGGCCCAATACCGAAGATTCATCTGAAGGACACGTGGACCTGGTTCTGAGTTAGAGTCTGAGTCGTCATAAGGTCAAGACTTAATATTACTATACTAAGTTTAGACATCGAGTCGGAGGTCTAGGGATATGTTCCGACCTCCCAAGTCCTATCTAACATTGCTCCCTTCAGAGTCTACCAATAAAAGCAGTTCATTCTTTTCTATTATAGTCCTCGATAAATGCTTGATTTGAACAATAATACAAATACTTTCGCTTATGACTCGTCCCATTTAACATGAAATGCAATTATCGATAACGATCAGAACATAAACGATCAGGATAACACTTCCCTCTCGCCAGAAACCTTGAGAGAGTTAGAAAAACAAGAGCTAGGGGCACCGGTGATCGAGGACACCGAATCCATAAACGTAGGAACCCCTCTAGAGATCCAAAACATCAAAATAGGGATCACCTTAGATCCCATTAAGAGAACAATTCATCAACCTCCTTACGCAGTGCATGGACGTATTCGCATGGTCCTACAAAGACATCCCAGGCATAGGTTGAGATATAGCCGAACATCAAATCCCGATTAAATCAGGATTTAAATCGGTAAAACAAAAATTACGCTGTATGCGACTGGAGTGGGCTCTCAAGGTTAAAGAGAAGGTAGACAAACAATTCAAAGTCGGGTTTATTCAAGTTTTCGAGTACTCTGACTGGGTGGCAATACAAGGACAATTCATAGTCCCCGTTCCCAAAAAGAATGGGAGAATTCGGGTTTGTGTTGACTTCCGAGACCTCAATAAGGTGAGTCCAAGGACGAATTCCCTTTACCACATATGGGCATCCTAGTAGACAATACCGCAGACCACGCGCTACTCTCCTTCATGGACGGGTATGCCGGACACAACCAGATAAAAATGGCTGAAGAGGATATGACCAAAATAGCCTTCATAACACCATTGAGTAAATATTGCTATTCCGTCATGCTCTTTGGACTCAAACACATGGGCAACCTACCAACGAACCGCAACCACACTTCTACATGACATGATGCACAAAGAAGTCGAAATCTACGTACGCGACACGATAGTCAAATTACAAAGCCGAGAGGGACACATTAACGCCCTCGAGAGATTTTTCAAACGCTTACACAAATACAACATGAGACTAAACCCTAAAAAATGCACCTTCGAAGTCATATCTAGAAAGGTTTTAGGCCATGTCGTGAGCCAAAGAGGAATAGAAATTGACCCATCAAAAATCAAGGCCATACTCGACATGCCCACATCCAAAAGCGAGAAGGAAATCCGAGGATTAGTAGGCAAAATACAATACCTCAGTCGATTCATCGCCAAATTAGCCATGATCTGTGAACCTGTCTTCAAGAAGCTCAAAATTACCGAACCAACAATTTGGAACGACAAATGCCAGAAAGTCTTCAACAAGGTAACGGAGATGCTAGCCAAACCACCAGGGTTGATTCCTCCTAAGAAAGGGATACCCCTATCTCTCTACCTCACTGTGATTGTAATCCCCTAGAAAATCTAACGCAATACAGCGGCGAAAACAATGTAGATTTGGGATTAAAACACACTGACAAACTATATCTTATTAAAAGAAATGGTAAGTCAATACAAAGGCCTCTTTTTACAAAAGGGCTAAAAAGAAATTCTCCAAACAGGTTTATACAATTCCATAAATTGTGAATGAAGAATGAGTAGGATCCACGCTACTCGCTAGCTCACCCCCAAAACCCAGCAGCAAATAAGTGTCATGTTATAAACATAACAGCCACGTCAGTGGGGAGTAACTCAGACGTTCTCCCAGCCATATTATATCATATGGAAAAATAATAATATTATTATATCAAAATACTTAAAATGAGAAAACATTAAAAACGATATAATAAAATAAGTTCTCGAAGAAAACTTTAAACATTTGACATCCTGCAAATCAAACCAATCGATAATAATTATCATATTTGTTCCGGTCACGGAAACAATTAACCCGGCTCTGGATCCGGGTCGTGCAATCGTAATGTTGATAAGTAATGGATCGTTTGATTTCCTTCAATCTCTTCTTTCTCCTTCTCCTATGATCGGACCTTCCCGGCGGAGTTGGCCTGCTCCCTGCATAATGAACGCACAGGGCCCCCGAGGTTGTCCGAGGGAACCCTCTCCGATGCCTAAGTTAGTCCGTGAAATGCCTTGGTGAACCTAGCTCGTGAGGAACTAGGTGGCGTTTTTAGGAGTGAGAGTCTAGAGAGAGAAAATTCAACCCCCTCTAAGTGGGAAATGGGTGGGTATTTATACCTTCCCACAAGAGAGAGAAGTGGGGAGGGAAAAGAGCGGGAGAATGGGTGGATTGCGAGGTGACACGTGGACCTGTTTCATCCACTCATTCCCTTTTACCTTTGGCAGAATGGCGGAGGGGCCCCTGGTAACCCCTGCCCTGCTCAGGGGAGAGGTCGCCTTGGGGCAGGCGAGTAGGGGGCGTCTGCAGGCCCTCCTCAGCTGGTCGCCTTACCCTGATAGGCGGGCGGCCTTCTCGAACCTACATTCCATTGGGGAAATCTAAGTGTCTTACTTTGACGGCCTGCTGGGCAGGCGCCTCGATTCCCCGGGTTGTGTCTTTACAGGGCCTGCTAGGCGGGCGACCCGAGGCAGGCTCCTGACCCTCATCAATTGGCCCTCACCGGCCGGGGGGAAGCAAGACTTTCCCTTGGCAGGTGGACTCTTGACAGCGGGGAGTTGACTTGTGGCTTTACCACTGCATTTAATGCGTTCGCGTATTCCCGAGGGGGAAGACTCTTCTGTATTGGGCATGCGAAGAGTTTAATTGTCTTTTGGGTCATGATTGCTCTTTACACCCAGTGGATTTTTGGGCAGCGTGCTGGTGCGCTGATTGGCCGTGCCCCCTGTCAGAGTGGTCGAGGCGCCATTTAATGTCTTGGCTTCCCTTCTTGTATAAATTGCATTCCCTTCGCCACTTTCACGACCCATCTCCAACCTTCTTTTCTTCTTTTTTCAAAGAAAAAATGTCGTGGATTACCAAAGTACTATTTTACCAAGGGACTCGCGTGGTGACCCGTCGCTTTAGGGGTCGTTGGAAGCTAAGGTACCCTAGGGCGTCCTTTCTCATCCTGCGCCGTAGCCGGCGGCCCCGCCCTCGACCTCGCAGGAAGCTCAGAAGGAGGACTCTTGTCAGGGCGAGCAAGCGCCCCCAGAGGGCTTCTCCTGTCGCCCCAAAGTACAGGCGCTGTCCCTAGGGAGGGGGTTGTTTCGACAGGGGATGCCATGAATGTTTTCCATGGCTACACCCTGAGCAGTTTGATCCCAACTGCTCAGAGTTGGCCTCTTCTCCTAAGACGGGCCCTCCTTCTCCCTTGAGAAGGAAAGTGGCCTGCGGCTCCTGTGATGACACTGAGGCAGTCCCTTATGGTAGGGACTGGGATGTTAGTAGCCAGGATTTCGGCGATAGTGGCGGCCAGGGTTATTCCTCCGGTCGGGACGGCGATGATGACTCTGCGGACCCCTTCAAGGATTCCGACGACTGGGACTGGGGATCCGATGCAGGGGGGTGCCACAGCCCTGGGGACTACTCCCCAGACTTTGATGACGATTAGGCCTGCTGGCGGGGCGCAGGCGTGGCGAGCTAGAAACAAGGGCTCTTTTTGTACTTTCTGCTTGTACTGGATGTAACTTGCCCGTTTTTCGGGTTTTCTTTAACTTAATGAATGAAAAAAAACAGGCAATTTGTTTATGTGTGGCATTTTTACTATTTGTTATTATTTATTTTTTAAATGGAGGGAGGACGTCACAGGGTGATCGATCCTCTGACATCCTTTGGTATTCTCGAGGCTACCCTTGGGAAGCTACAAGGGGCTGACTTTTGAGAGTATGACGCGTGGACAGTAATCCTTGGGCGGATTTTCGAGGGTTGGCGACTCTTTGTCTGCCTTCCCCCTTATAAAAGCAATCTGTCACTCACTCTTCTTCTTTTTCTTTTTCAAACTTCCTTTCTATTCCTCTGCAAATCTTTCGGTGTGATAACTCGAGCCTTCCTTCGTACCCCCGTTTTTTGGGAGATTTCTCTTTCAAGCTTTCATCCCATCGGCGGCCGACCTTAGGTTAGACTTCTAATTTCCAGTTCTTGCTCCCTTTCTTTTCGATTTCTTGCTTTTCATTCCTCTTAGAGTTGCTATGTCTAGAACTCGCGAACGTATCCTACCATTTACCGACTCATTGAGGAAGGAGGAACGGGAAAAGGGTAGGGAGAATCTTGCCTCCTCCTCTAGGGAGATTGGCCTTGGGACAGTTGAGGAGGAGAACTCGGCGGGTAGTGGGGGTGGTAACTCTCCTGAACCTGCCCCCTACGACGTTGTCGACTCGGACGACGAGGCGCTGGAGATCGACCCCTCCAGGACCTCCGGTCCCCTTATTCCCCGGGAAAAGGGTAGGACCTATTACTTAGACAAGGCCAAGTATCACGTTCCCCTGGGAACTTACCCCGACCCCAAAAGCCGGGATCTAATACTTGCGAAGAATGCTGCCAGCGCGATTGAGCGGTTCTACAATTTTGGGGATGGGTACACCATTGTCGTCCCTGGTGAAAAAGACACCGTATGCTGTCCTCCCGACGGGTGCATAGCGGTTTATCACAAGTGTTTAGAATTCGGCCTTCGTTTCCCCCTTCATCCTTCTCTGGAAGGGATTTTCAGGCGGATTAACGTGGCTATTGCCCAGCGGACAGCCATGGCTGTCAGGTCATTAATTTCATACGTTTGGACCTGCCTGTTCCATCGTGCCGAGCCCTCTATTGATGCTTTGAGGTTTATGGTCGGCCTGCAAATGGTTTCTTCTGGGAGTGAGGGTTCTCCTGGATATTGGTCTCTTCTGAGACAGAAAGGGCATACTCTGGTGTGGCCAGCTATGGACAGCCTGAGAGATTGGAAAAATAATTTTCTCTATGTGCACAGCTCCCGCGGGTGGAAGATTCCTCGCCATTTCAGGAATCGCGTTCACACCAGGCTAGAGACTCACGAGGAATATCACCCTGGCGTGGGAGGGAAAGCCTTGGAGGTGAAGTTGAGCAGGGAAGATAAGGATCTGGTAGACTATTTTGCTGCCCATACCGATAAATATGGGGTGTATGGCCCCTCGTTATGGCTCCCCCATGCGGAGCTTATTGCTATCGACAGGTACCTGACCCGGGTGGGCATGAATCCGGGCCTAGATGAACGTAGTTCAGGAGTGCTGATGATTTTTCCTTACCCACCTTTTCCTTTTTAAATGACCTTTCTAACCGTTCGCCTGTTCGCTTTGCAGACCTTGCTACCTTCCTTTGGAAAAAAGGGGAGGTGAGGCGTTTAGGTTTGACCGAGACTCTTGACGTTGTCCAAAGCCGTCCTTCCCTTCCTCCTGACTTCAGGAAGGACGAGAAGAACCTGATGAAGCATCTGAAAGGCCTGTCGTTTAGCAGGCCAAGGGTCCCTGTTCCCCCCAGATCTACGCCTGCGAAAACGGCGGTCTTTGAAGCCACCCCTTCTCTGGTTGCGAAAAAGGCGATCGCTTCTGAGGTTACTCCTTCCCCTGCTGGCAAGCAGGGAGGCTCTCCTGCAGGGGTTCAGATTCCCCAGGGGCCGCAGGCCGCTGGCTCTGAAGAGACTGGAGAAATTACCCGTAGGGGGATGATCAGAAAAAGGAGCAGGGAAACTCCAAATGCAGACCACGTGGTGGATTTGGTGGCTGATACGCCTGAACCAAAGCGCTTTGCTCAGGGAGTTCCTGGTACCCTTTTTTCTTAGGAGAATACCGAGTTCCATTACACTGCCGGCGATAGCCAGGACGTCTCTGCCTTGCTTTCTGACTCTGGGGCGGTTTTGGCGGACCACCTCCTCAAGACTGTCCACTCTGCTACCCATCATGTGACTCAGTACGTTCAGCGCACCGCCACAGTTATTCAGGCCTCTGCGGAGCTGGCGACCCTTAGTCTTTTAAGTGACGAGGAGTTGGCCAATTCTGACCGCCTGACTACACTCGAAAGGGATGTTGCTCTTGTTGCTGGTTTGAAGGATCAGCTGACAAAAAAGGAGAACGAGTTGGAGGAGGCCAGGGGTCAGGTGATTCACTGGAAGTCTCAAAGTGAGAAAGCAGTCAGGGAGGTGTCTCGCCTGGAGGAGGAGTCGAAGAGAGCTAAGCAGGCCTATGCAGAGCTGGAGCAGGCCAAAAAAGCTTTAGCTGAGTTGGACCACGCCAAGAAAAGCGTCGCTGACTTAGGGGAGCGCCTTTCCAAGGCAAATTCGGATCTTCAGGCGGCTCTTGGTGACTTGGCGGTGAAGACTGGGGAGTGGCAAAAGGAGAGGGATGAGATAATTCAGGAGGTGGAAACTGCAGTGTCAGCAGGCTTCGTGAATGGCGCCAATTCTTGCTTGGGGGTGGTTATGGAGGCTGTCAGGGAGATGTTCCCTGGTTTTGATGAAGAAGCTTTTCGGGCTCTTTATACCGCCAAGGATGAGGCCCAGATGCGCAGGATGGCTGAAGGGGCTGCTACTTCTGGCCCAGAAGCTCCCCCTGCTTAATATGGAGGGCAGTCATCCTCAAAGGGCTCTTGTTCGTCCCCTGCTGCGCTTATGCTGACGTTTTAACTTCTTATCTTTTTGCGCGCCGAGCCCTTTTGTGGTCGGCTCCCGTGTTTATTGTAAATACCTTTAAAAAACCTTTATTCTGTGTACCTCTGCTATTTTATTTCCTTTTATAAGGATTCTTCTATTTGTTTTCATCTGTTTTTGTTTGGCTTTTTGTACAAGTTTGTAAGGTACGGCCTGCCCCCTGCCTGCCCAGAGGTAAACGGGGAGGCTTTTTGCGTTTTTTTTTTATACAAGGTTGGGGGGCCTGCCCCCAGTCCTTGTTGATTTGGCCTGTCCCTGGCTTTTGATCGAAGTCCAGGGGGCCTGCCCCCTGCCTGCTCAGAGGTAAGCGGGGAGGCTTTTTGCGTTTTTTATACAAGGTTGGGGGGCCTGCCCCCAGTCCTTGTTGATTTGGCCTGTCCCTGGCTTTTGATCAAAGTCCAGGGGGCCTGCCCCCTGCCTGCCCAGAGGTAAGCGGGGAGGCTTTTTGCGTTTTTTATACAAGGTTGGGGGGCTTGCCCCCAGTCCTTGTTGATTTGGCCTGTCCCTGGCTTTTGATCAAAGTCCAGGGGGCCTGCCCCCTGCCTGCCCAGAGGTAAGCAGGGAGGCTTTTTGGGTTTTTTATACAAGGTTGGGGGGCCTGCCCCCAACCCTTGTTGATTTGGCCTGTCCCTGGCTTTTGATCAAAGTCCAGGGGGCCTGCCCTCTGCCTGCCCAGAGGTAAGCGGGGAGGCTTTTTGCGTTTTTTATACAAGGTTGGGGGGCCTGCCCCCAGACCTTGTTGATTTGGCCTGTCTCTGGCTTTTGATCAAAGTCCAGGGGGCCTGCCCCCTGCCTGCCCAGAGGTAAGCAGGGAGGTTTAGAATTTTTTGTTGGGGGGTCCATTTTCCTTAGTTTTGGCAACAGGGGGGCCTCCCCCTATTGCCCCCTGCTCGTTTGTGTGTGAAAACGCAAGTTTGAACAGGCAACGAGTATGAACTTGAAGTTCTTTCATTTCGTTATAAAAATTTTAACACAAGGGTGGTCGTTGCCGTCGACATTCTTTGACCGTTCTCTGCCAATTTTTCCAGGAAATGAAAACAATCTTAAGATTTGGCTAGACATAATATTTCTTCAGGGTGTCTGCGTTCCAGTGGGCACTCAACTCTTGGCCTTCAAGGTTGGCAATTCTATACGTGACCGGTCCTAAAATTCGAGTTACTTGGTATGGACCTTCCCAGTTAGCACTTAGTTTGCCGTGCTCCCTCGATTTTCCCACAGCCTGTGTTTTTCTGAGAACTAGATCACCCATCTGAAAACTTCTCTGATGTACTCTCCTATTGTACGCCTTTCTCATTCGTTGCTGGTAGGCGACGATATTGGCACTGGCCTCCTCCCTTACCTCACTGACCAGATCTAAAGCCTCAGCCATTGTTACCTCATTCTCAGTCTGGTCGTATTGTAGGGAGCGCAGGGAAGGGATCCTGGCCTCAATTGGTAGTAGAGCTTATGCACCATATACCAGGCCGAACGGTGTCTGGCCTGTAGATTCCTTTCGGGTGGTCCGGATTGACCAGAGTATGCTGGGAAGCTCATCGGCCCATCTGCCCTTGAGGTCATCTACCATCTTCTTAAGACCATTCAAGATCTGTTTGTTGGCTGCTTCTGCCTGTCCGTTGGTTTGAGGGTGGCAGACGGCAGAGTAGGCAACTGCGACGCTATGGCCTTCCAACCAGATTCTCAGGTGGTCGTTATCGAATTGTCTTCCATGATCAAACACTAGCATTTTTGGTAGGCCGAATCTAGTGATGATATTTCGCCATATCACCTTCCTGACTGCAGGGTCGGTAATGCTAGGCACTGCCTCAGCTTCCACCCACTTGGTGAAGTAGTCGATAGCCACAATCAAGAACTTTCTGCCCCCGGTGGCTACCGCAAAAGGTCCTAGTATGTCCATCCCCCACTGAGCGAAGAGGATGGGGGATAGGATTGGCCTGAGCTCTTGGGCCGGAGCATGGATGGATGGGGCAAAAAGCTGACATTTCCTGCACTTTTGGGTCAGGCTTCTAGCGTCTGCTAGCATGGTAGTCCAGTAGTACCCTGCCCTGAGGGCCTTGTGGGCCAACGACCTTTCTGAGAACTAGATCACCCATCTGAAAATTTCTCTGATGTACTCTCTTATTGTACGCCTGTCTCATTCGTTGGTAGGCAACGATATTGGCACTGGCCTCCTCCCTTACCTCACTGACCAGATCTAAAGCCTCAGCCATTGCTACCTCATTCTCAGTCTGGTCGTATTGTAGGGAGCGCAGGGAAGGGATCCTGGCCTCAATTGGTAGTAGAGCTTATGCACCATATACCAGGCCGAACGGTGTCTGGCCTGTAGATTCCTTTCGGGTGGTCCGGATTGACCAGAGTATGCTGGGAAGCTCATCGGCCCATCTGCCCTTGAGGTCATCTACCATCTTCTTAAGACCATTCAAGATCTGTTTGTTGGCTGCTTCTGCCTGTCCGTTGGTTTGAGGGTGGCAGACGGCAGAGTAGGCAACTGCGACGCTATGGCCTTCCAACCAGATTCTCAGGTGGTTGTTATCGAATTGTCTTCCATGATCAAACACTAGCATTTTTGGTAGGCCGAATCTAGTGATGATATTTCGCCATATCACCTTCCTGACTGCAGGGTCGGTAATGCTAGGCACTGCCTCAGCTTCCACCCACTTGGTGAAGTAGTCGATAGCCACAATCAAGAACTTTCTGCCCCCGGTGGCTACCGCAAAAGGTCCTAGTATGTCCATCCCCCACTGAGCGAAGAGGATGGGGGATAGGATTGGCCTGAGCTCTTGGGCCGGAGCATGGATGGATGGGGCAAAAAGCTGACATTTCCTGCACTTTTGGGTCAGGCTTCTAGCGTCTGCTAGCATGGTAGTCCAGTAGTACCCTGCCCTGAGGGCCTTGTGGGCCAACGACCTTTCTGAGAACTAGATCACCCATCTGAAAATTTCTCTGATGTACTCTCTTATTGTACGCCTGTCTCATTCGTTGGTAGGCAACGATATTGGCACTGGCCTCCTCCCTTACCTCACTGACCAGATCTAAAGCCTCAGCCATTGCTACCTCATTCTCAGTCTGGTCGTATTGTAGGGAGCGCAGGGAAGGGATCCTGGCCTCAATTGGTAGTAGAGCTTCTGCACCATATACCAGGCCGAACGGTGTCTGGCCTGTAGATTCCTTTCGGGTGGTCCAGATTGACCAGAGTATGCTGGGAAGCTCATCGGCCCATCTGCCCTTAAGGTCATCTACCATCTTCTTAAGGCCATTCAAGATCTGTTTGTTGGCTGCTTCTGCCTGTCCGTTGGTTTGAGGGTGGCAGACGGCAGAGTAGGCAACTGTGACGCTATGGCCTTCCAACCAGATTCTCAGGGGGTCGTTATCGAATTGTCTTCCATGATCAAACACTAGCATTTTTGGTAGGCCGAATCTAGTGATGATATTTCACCATATCACCTTCCTGACTGCAGGCTCGGTAATGCTAGGCACTGCCTCAGCTTCCACCCACTTGGTGAAGTAGTCGATAGCCACAATCAAGAACTTTCTGCCCCCGGTGGCTACCGCAAAAGGTCCTAGTATGTCCATCCCCCAATGAGCGAAGGGGATGGGGGATAGGATTGGCCTGAGCTCTTGGGCCGGAGCATGGATGGATGGGGGAAAAAGATGACATTTTCTGCACTTTTGGGTCAGGCTTCTAGCGTCTTCTAGCATGGTAGGCCAGTAGTACCCTGCCTTGAGGGCCTTGAGGGCCAACGACCTTCCTCCGATGTGATGTCCACAGATTCCCGAGTGGATGTCTTCTTGGACTTCGGCAGCCTGGTCTGCCCCTAGGCATCTGAGCAGGGGGTAAGTGAAAGATTTCTTGTAGAGCTCTCCGTCGATGATTATGAACCAGGCGGCTTTGGCCTGAACTTTCCTCTTCTGTACCGGGTCAGGTGGTAGGATGCCGTATCTTTTGAACTGAATGAGGGGGGGTCATCCAGTTTTCCTGTCTTTCCTCAATGGTGCTGAGAGCCTGACGGGGAGTGGTGGACTTCTCATGCATAACATTGACCCAGACTGACCTCCTTACGTCTTGCAAGCTGGAGCTGGCCAGCTTAGACAGAGCGTCGGCCCGATTATTCTGTGACCGGGGTATTTGTTGGATTTCGTAGGACTTCAGGTTTGATAATTCCTGTTTCACTTTTTCAAGGTAGGTGGCCATGGTCTGGTCTCTGGCCTCATACTCTCCATTAATTTGATTAGCAATGAGCTGGGAGTCAGTTGCTAGTATAACTCGCTCTGCCCCTGCGGCCTTAGCCAGATTTATCCCTGCGAGTACAGCCTCGTACTCTGCCTCATTGTTTGATGCGGGGAAGGTGAATCTGAGCGCATGCTCAAAATCAACTCCCTCTGGGCTGGTCAGAACAACTCCTGCTCCTGCGCCGTTGGCTGTTGAGGATCCGTCAGTGTGCACAATCCATTCTTCGGCGGGGGGCTCCTCTTCCCCTGAATGAGAACATTCAGCCAGGAAATCAGCCAAGGCTTGGGCTTTGATGGCTGTCCTTGGCTGATATGATATCTCCAGCCCGCTTAACTCGATCGCCCATTTCAGCAGCCTTCCTGATTTCTCAAACTTTTCCAACACTTTCTCCAGCGGCTGATCGGTGAGGACCACAACGGGGTGTGCGTCAAAGTACGGTTTGAGTTTTCTGGCTGCGATGATGACTGCATAGGCGGCCTTTTCTATCAAAGGATAATTTCTTTCGGCTGTCCCCAGGGCGTGACTCACAAAGTAGATGGGTTGTTGTGAGTTTGCTTCCTCCCTTAGGATGACCGCACTTACTGTCGTGTTGGTGACAGCAATGTATAGGTACAGTTTTTCTCCGGCCACTGGTCTTGCCAGGGTAGGGAGTTTCTTCAGGTGTTCCTTCAATTGTTCGAAGGCTTTCTTTTGTTCATCTTCCCATTTGAATTGCTTATTGCCCTTCAATACTTTGAAGAATGGGGTGGTTTTGTCTGCCGACCTGGCGATAAATCGGGCCAGGGCGGCCATCCTGCCTGTAAGCCGCTGAATGTCCCTGATGGTTTTAGGCTCCGGGAGATCTAGGACCGCCTGAATTTTTTCTGGGTTGGCGTCTATTCCCCTAGAGCTGACTAGGAAGCCCAGGAATTTTCCGGATCGGACCCCGAATGTGCATTTTTTCGGATTCAGCTTCATCTTGTACGACCGCAGGGAGGAGAATGTCTCCTCAAGGTCTGTTAGATGCTCCTTGTCCCCTTTGCTCTTGACAATCGCATCATCGACATAGGCTTCCAAATTTCTCCCTTTTTGATTTTCAAAGACTTTGTCCACCAACCGCTGATAGGTGGCGCCTGCATTTTTTAGTCCGAATGGCATCATCTTATACATGTAAGTGCCATGGATGGTTATGAAGGCGCACCTTACCCTGTCTGGCTGCCAGAGGTACACTTGATGGTACCCTGAGAATGCATCCAGAAAGCTTAGCATGGTGTATCCACTAGTGGCGTCCACCAATTGATCTATCCTGGGCAGAGGGTAGCAGTCCTTTGGGCAGGCTTTGTTAAGATTTGTAAAGCCTACGCACATTCTCCATGCACCTAACGACATTTTTACCATTACAACGTTTGCCAACCATTCAGGGTAGTCACAGACTTCGATGAAATCTGCCTTCAGGAGTTTGTCTATTTCCTCCTTTATCGCCACGTCTTTTTCTACAGACATGTTTCTTTTCTTCTGCTTCATAGGGCGAGCCTCTGGATTAATGTTCAGCTTGTGAACAATAAAAGCCGGGTCGACCCCTGGCATCTCGTCTGCAAAGTAAGCGAATACGTCCCTATTTTCTCTCAGGACCGCAATTAACTCCCTTTGGTAGGATTCCTCCAGGTCGGCCCCTATGAGGACCTGCCTTCCTGGTTATAAGTCCACCAGCATGCTTTCCCCTTCGGGCTCTAGGTGGGCTGGTTCTTGCTGGGCAGCCGGGATTTCGCCCTCCCTGCTGGGAGAACTTTCGGCCTTCCGCTTTCCTTTCCTTTCTGTCTCATGGGCTTGCAGGGCCACGGAGTAACAGTGTCTGGCCGACTCCTGATCCCCATGGACTTTCCCCTCCATGCCAAAGTTTGTCACATAGGCTATGGTGAGGGCCCTGATTGACACAGCAGCTTCTATTTCATCTAGGGTGGCTCGCCCTATCAGGGCGTTGTATGCAGACTTGGCATCCACCACAACAAATGATGCCCTGATATTTCTGGCCGAGGCTCCCTCTCTGAATGTTACCGGCAGGTCGATAACTCCCATGGGTAGCACACCTGCCCCACTGAACCCATACAAAGATCCAGAGGCCGGCTTCAGATGTCTTTTTTCTAGATTCATTTTCTCAAAAGCATCTTTGTACAGGAGGTTTGTGTAGGCGCCAGTGTCCACCATGCATCTCTTGACAATGTGATTGCTAATTTCAAGAGTTAAGACCAGAGGGTCACTATGCGGGTACACGACTCTCCCTGCATCTTCAGGGGTGATGCTTAGGGTGGTGCCTCTTGGACTTCCTGCCCTCTCGGCGTAGCAAATTTGGTTCCGTAATTCGCGGATCTGCCTTTTTTGGCTTCGCCTGCTAGTCCGCCCCTCTGCATCTCCTGACACCACGTGGATAATTGTGCGATTTTGGGCTGAGCCTTCAGGTTTGTCCGCCGCCTCCTTTTGGGGTTTGTTCCTTGCTGCATAGTTACTCAGCCAGTCGTTCCTTATAAGTTTCTCTATCTCATCTTTTAAGTGTCGGCATTCCTCTGTGGTATGGCCTATGCAATCGTGGAACGTGCAGAATTTTTTGGGACCTCCCTTTGGGCTGCGCGCCTTGTTTGGGCGAGTCCATTTCGCTGTTTCTTTTTCCTGCTCGGACATTTCTGCTCTCGGCCTATTGAGGGCCGTGTAGCTGTCGAATCTTGGCTGGTATGTTGTGCGTTCTTTCTTGGGGTGGTCTCCCTCTTCTCTCTACTTGCCTGGCTCGTTTCTGCCACGTCCACCCTGCGGTCCCCCTTGCGGCCTTGCTTGGCCTGTAGGGGTGTCCGGCAGGCTGTGAAACTCTTCCTGTAGAATAAATCCTTCAGCGATTTTCCTGGCCTTGGCCAAGGTTTCCGGCTGGGCCCTGATCATCTGATTCTTCATTTCTCCTGGGAGCAGGGAGATTGTTAGGGCGTAAGCAGCGGTGGAATCATCGATCTCTCTGACTTGCTAATAGGATAAGTCAAACCTCTTCAGGTACTCACTGACGCTTTCGCCTTTCTTCTGTTTTAGGGTCATGAGATCGAAATGAGTGAGGCGTCTCCTTTTGTTCTCTGCATATTGCTCAAGGAAGGCCTCGGCTAACTCTATAAAGAAGCTGATCGATCCCTGGCGAAGGTCCCTGAACCATCCCTGTGCAAGTCCTACCAGGGTGGTTGGGAAGATTTTACACCAGATTGCGTCATCCACGTCATACATGCCCATGTGACTCTCAAATGCCGCCAGATGATCCTATGGGTCTGTGGTCCCGTCGAACTTGACGGTAGGCATTTTTATTTTTGGGATGGGGAAATCTTGTACATCAGGATGAAGAGGGGTTTTTGTAGGCCTGCCTACCACTCGTGACCTGCTTTCCCCAGATTGGTTACCGTGAATATCCCATTGTCTAGGGATCGGTTTCCTAGTACTAGGGGAGCGGTGCCTCGGTGGCGGCCTACTCGCTGCTTCGTCCTCTATCTCAGGGGAGATTTGTCTGGGTCTCTTCCTCTGAGACTGGCAGAGGTTGTCATCCTGGTGGTATCTGGACTCGAGCGGTTGCCCCCAGTTAAGCCTAGACTGTAGGCTTTGGGACAACCCTGGGGTTGGCTATCCCTTGGCTGCCGGCGTTAACCTGGAGAAGACTCCTCCCTGCTTTTCCCCCAGGCGCTTGGATGCAGGTTCCTTGTGTCTCATTCGCTCCCGCAATCCTTGGGACAGACCTCTCGGCTCTCCAGACGCAGATTCTGTGGTGTGAATGGAGAACGCCTGTTGTTGGGCAGGTGGCTCTGGGCTGCTTGTTGTGATACGCTTCTGCACCTGCGCATACACTTGAGCTGTCCTTCTTGCTTTCCTCTGGGCGTTCCCCCCTATACGCTTCTGCACCTGCGCCCCCAGCTTCATCCCTGTTCGTTGAGGGTGGCTGCCTGGGGATCGTTGCGACCCTGCCTACCAGGTCCTCAGGAGTGAACTCCTGATTTAGCATTGCAGAGAAGAAGGCAGCTGTCTGTGCCATCTGAGCTGGGGTCAGGTTCAGAGTGTGCCCTGGGTGTGCCCCCAACTCTGGCGCGACAGCAGCATTTGGCATGCCCAGGAGAGTGGTTCCTCCCATTCCCAGGGTCGTGGTGGGAGGAGCCCTCTCTGGCTATGGCATGCCGTATAGGGGGAACACCGGTGGGACCGTCGAACCTACCCCTACACTGGTGTCAAGGATTTCTGGCATAATTACTTTGATTGGTTTAGTTTTTGTAATTGGGAATGGTTGATTTTTGTGGGTAATTCGTGGATACAACCAGATCTTCTCCACAGACGGCGCCAAATTGTTCCGGTCACGGAAACAATTAACCCGGCTCTGGATCCGGGTCGTGCAATCCGAATGTTGATAAGTAATGGATCGTTTGATTTCCTTCAATCTCTTCTTTCTCCTTCTCCTATGATCGGACCTTCCCGGCGGAGTTGGCCTGCTCCCTGCACAATGAACGCACAGGGCCCCGGAGGTTGTCCGAGGTAACCCTCTCCGATGCCTAAGTTAGTCCGTGAAATGCCTTGGTGAACCTAGCTCGTGAGGAACTAGGTGGCGTTTTTAGGAGTGAGAGTCTAGAGAGAGAAAATTCAACCCCCTCCAAGTGGGAAATGGGTGAGTATTTATACCCTCCCACAAGAGAGAGAAGTGGAGAGGGAAAAGAGCGGGAGAATGGGTGGATTGCGAGGTGACACGTGGACCTGTTTCATCCACTCATTCCCTTTTACCTTTGGCAGAATGGCGGAGGGGCCCCTGGTAACCCCTGCCCTGCTCAGGGGAGAGGTCGCCTAGGGGCAGGCGAGTAGAGGGCGTCTGCAGGCCCTCCTCAGCTGGTCGCCTTACCCTGCTGGGCGGGTGGCCTTCTCAAACCTACATTCCATTGGGGAAATCTAAGTGTCTTACTTTGACGGCCTGCTGGGCAGGTTCCTCGATTCCCCGGGTTGGGTCTCTACGGGGCCTGCTAGGCGGGCGACCCGGGGCAGGCTTCTGACCCTCATCAATATTAAAAAATGGCGTTATGGAAATTCGATAAGTGTGCACAAGGCTAGACTTTCACTAGGATAATACTGGAAACTAGTTTCGAGAACTGTAGACTTAACTCATAACATAATCCAGTCTCTAACTAGGCAAATCAACTATAACAGGACTGCGTGCAGCGAGGTCCTGGTTTAAGTAGTGCATACCCCTCCTAGACAACAAATATGTCTAGTTCAGCTGACGACGACTAACACGATGCGATATCTAGCTTATGGTCAAAACATACACTCTCCTGGGCGAAACTACCCCCAGTTCAACGACCAAATGTGCCCCAAATAGGCACACCGGCTTTATAGCTGATGGCAAAAACGTACATCCCAGACTATATTACTCTAACCCCACACTTGTCTTTATTCCATAAATCCACAACAGCCATTATCGATATTCAAAAATAAATATAATCAATATAAATAATATGAGGAGAAAAGGAATAAACATTTTATATAAAAAGGGAAACTTTCTATAAATAGAAACTTACTAATTTTAGAAACTTACTTAAAAATAGTCTTATAGAAAATACGTAAGATATTAAAATTAGTTAAATGTATAAAAATAGCATTTCTAACGAAATTAACATTTCATTATTATCGTCGTTATCGTAACTTTAATATATTAATTCGTTACTCGAAATATGAATAAAATATAATGAGTCAATATATAGTCTCTTATAAATAATTAAGAAATCGAGTTAAAACTATAAATTTTAGAAAAGAGATGTTTTAAGAAAAACGATATCAAAATTAATTGAGTCAACGAGTTTTATAAATGAAATGAGATTTACAAAGATTTCAAATTATTTTTAACAAATTATTTTTATTAATAAATAATACGGATTTTAATAAAAATATTCAATCGGAAACAAATAGGAAAATATTAGTGAAAATAGTCTCGACTAAAAATATTTTTAAAACTAAATCGACTATTTTATCATTTATTAGTATAATTCGTAAAATGAAAATTAATTTATTATACAAATCTCGATTATTGTATTAAAATACGATTTTAAGTAAAAAATTAGAAATTAACAAAATATGACGAAAATATGAAATCGATATTATTTAGTTACTAATGTCACGATAACCAACAAAATATTATAACGATCGTAAATAATTAAATTACTAATGATTTATAAAACGATATCGAAAACTTGTAAAATACTTATAAAGCACCCGATTTAAAAGAATACTTTTAGCAAATAATAAATAGCTAAAATTAGAAAAACCGAAGTTGAAAATATTTACTACATACTACTACTCAAACATACGATATAAAATCGAGTAACGTCCTAAAGTTACCTTAAGGTGAAAATCCAAAACGATCGCGTACATGTCCTCGTCGGGGTCCTCGCGAAATCATAATGGATAAAGGGATGAAATAGGGATCGAAACAATGAATGGAAAAAGGACGACAAGGGCCTGCCCAAAACTGGTCAGCAGTACGAGTAAGAGCAGCAGCAACAACAACAACGACTCCGTTGTCAGTACAGCAGCAGAATATCGCCCCTAACACCAGTACATTAGGCAACAAAGAAAACAGGACAAGGTAAGAAATAGGAAGAAAATAGAGGAGACGTGCCGATCAGAGAAAAGATGCAATAATAGGGCAGATAGAGCGAGGAGGGAACGATGAATGAACGATGTTTACGGGCTGAAAAGACGTGAATCAGGAACATGATGAAGAGCAGTGAAAATACGAACAAGAAGAAAGAACAAGATCGGAAGAGGGCAAAAACAGACGAGAACAGTAGCATAACTAACAGCAACGACAACGAAACGATGAAAACCAAGGATAACAAGGTAGCAGCAGTTACGAAGCGACAACAAACAGCAACACACGAGCCAATAATAACAACGGACTCTAGGAGGAAGAACATAACAATGCCTATGAGCAGCAGTCCAACAAGAATAGCAGTAGTATCGTATAGCAGCAGTAACGAACCGGCGAAGAAGCATAAGAACGAGACAGCAACGTGACCACAACAAACGGCAGTATCGAGATCCAACTAAACAAGGATGAAGGCGGGAAAAACGACAGCAATATCCTGAGCAGGACACCAAAGCATCAGAAACGAAAAGAAAGAAGAAAAGAAAGAAGAACAAATGCAGCAGCAGACGACAAAAAAGAAAAACAACAACATCGACGCAGGATAGAAACATCGATCAAACAGCAGAGGAAAAATAACGAAAGGAGAAGCAACAAGAACGAAAAGAGGAGCAACGGAGCGAAAAGAGGAGAAGAATGAAGAGTAGTAACACAGAATGACGCCAACACAGGACAAACAAGAACTGCAGTACCCACATAAAAATGGAGACGAAAAGAAGAAGGACAAGAAGAATAAGAAATCAGTGGGGACGAAGCTTACCTCTCGCCGAGTCTGGGAGCAAAACGGAGCAGTAGAAAAAAAAAAGATGAACAAGGATTGAAAAGATGGGGAGGATGAAATGGGATGAATTAGAGGGTGCGAAGGTGAAGACGAAAGGGAGGTAGGCTGGGGAAGTGAATGTGAGATGAAGGAGTGCAATTGAAGCGGTGGAGAAAGAATAAAAACAAGGGGAGTGTACGTACATAAGTGGGTCAAAAGAACCAAAAGTATTAATTAAATGAATTCGATAGGAGACGAATTCCGTACGATAAGTTGACTAACCCAAGAATCGAATTAAAACAAATTAATGTAAGTAATAAATAATCGGGCCGACAGATAAAATGAGTGAATAAAATATTCGAGACAAAAACGAAGCTTATAGAAATAAATAAGTAGACGATGAAATGATATTTCCCGATAAATAATAAATCTTCGATAAAGTGAATTAAATTGATTTCTCGAGGAAAGGAAATAAATATTTTTGACGAAATTTAAAAAGTAATGAGCTTCGAGCCGATAAATAGAAAAATCTAGCTTAATATAAATAAATTAATTAATTAAAATAATTTAGAATTTAAATTGTCGAAGTAGACTTTCGATAAAAATTAAATTAAATGTATGAAATGAATCGAAACCGAAATAAAAATACGTTTTAAATATAAGAAGAGTTTCTGAGTCTAATAGAATTTTAGGAGTTTGAATCGATTAAACGATAAATTCGTTTTATAATAATTTTAAGAATTACGAGTTAAATCGTAAAAATAAAAATACGAACATAATTTTAATTTAATTTATTTTATAAAATCAGGGGTGTTACAATCTTCCCCACTAAAAAGAAGTTTCGTCCTCGAAACTACCAAAAACATAATAATAGAATGGAAAACAAGGTTATAACGATTGAACAAAAGGAGATTGCTTAACTCGCATCACAATCTCGATTTTTAAAAGATTTTACAACTTCAAATGTGATATGAAATCGAAATCGGAGACAAAATTTATTTCAAGAAGAGTTGGGCTTAATTCCCAAAGTTTAAAATCATTTAAATTGATAAAATTGCAAGTTAAAAATTATTGGATAAAATAATGAAAATAAATAATATTTGTAAACGAACTTGAGGGGGAGAGTACCCAAATATTTTCAAAGCAATAGTAAAACGTTTTGATTAAGGATTTCGACAATATTTTGTTTTAAGACCAAACAAAAATTTGAGAAATCAAATTTTGTAGTTAGAAATCGAATTGATTGTCAAACGTTTTCAATAACAGATTTAAAGTCTAACGACAATAAAACAAAAATTTAGACGTATGAAGTTTTTCAAAAATATCAAATCATTTTACATAATAATCTTATAAAAATCAAAATATTTGAAACTAAGAAAGTTTTCATAAAAATCTCGATCACTTGAAAATCAAAATTAAAATTTTAAACAATTTCGAAATACTTTAAAATAAATTATTAAGGTATTTTGAAATATGACGAAATATATGTGTTATCAAAATAAAATAGAAATGAAGTACAAAGTTTTAAAATTTATAACTCAAAATGTTAAAATTTCACAATGGCCCAAAATTTTAAAATAGTCAAAATTTCATAACATAGGTTCGGGAAAACGGTAAACGGATAAATAAAGTCAGAGTCAACGACAAATCGAAACAGAAATTATCAAACCCGATAAAGAAGTCAAAAGGAAAGGCCGAAGAAGTAGCAGGATTTAAGAGAAGCTAAGGGGAGGAACGAAATTGAGAGTTAAAAGAGCTCTCGAGGATTAGAGAATAAATTAACCATCTCGAGATTCCCGGTACGACTCCCACAACACGGGTTCCTAATTTCGATCAAATAGCATTAAGTCCAATATTAAGCACTAGGTGGTACTACTCAGTCAATATCTCCAAAAACGTCTTACGTGATTATCCATCATTCCAACAACACGATACTAATCCACATTTTTTTTACAATCTATTCTCATTAATTAAAACTCCAACAGTCATCATAACACACCCAAACTCGCAATCGATAAGGTTCCTCAATCCAAAGCTCATAAGGTTTGAACTCGAAGTACTCCAAATTTCTCGAGTAAGGAACACTAGACAAGGTCCACCAATTTAACAAGGCTCGGGTACGAAATCCTCAAATATGATCATCAACATATTTATAATGTCACAAGTACGGAAGTTGGAAAAACACAACGAATCCTCAAACACGCTCAAACCTATAGGTAATGGCGCGAACACTCACATCTTCAAAAACACGCCTTTCGACTAAGGTTTATGAGAATTCCACCCAATTTCATATTATATCAGCAGAACCACCAAAATATTTATTAACTCAACGTAGCCACAATCTCGTTGGTCTAAGGGTTCTGAACTATAAATCCATCAAAATGATTCACATTAAGTATTCCTCAAAACAACACGATAAATCCAACCTGTGCTTGTGCAAGATAGTTCTCTTCTTCAAAGTCAACAACTTATCCAAGTTATGTCACTCAACTCCAAAGTTCATAGTTACAACCTTAAACAACGATCAACGATATAATCCTTAAGAGACACGGGTAATCTATGTCAACCAAAATTTCTAACGACATAAATGAAAGCCGTTGATAGTACCACAACACTCAGGGTAACACTTTAAGCAATACTCTATGATCCCAAATATTCACGATGCATCCATCAAATAAGCATTAGGTAAGAATCCCAAAGTAATATTATCAGTTACACTTAGTTCGGTTCTAGGTTAGGTACTTGGTATCCATCAAATATGACAAACTCTTACTACTCCAAAATATATTCAACTCTAAGTACTCCCAAATAATCAAGGTAACCTATAACCCAAAGTTAAGTGTCTAAACTATCAACCTAATTCCATTAAGCAACAAATTGTCATTCAAATCAATCCACAAGAATTTCTTACTTGCTTAGAAAATAGGGTAAACTCACAATCCTCAAACCAGGTAACAAGGGTCTACTAAACCTCAAACATCTATAACCTTTCACGGGGTTCACTGGGACGGAATTCGGTCAAACCAAAGAATCTCAAAAGGGAAGATGGTAAAATACAAAAAATTAACCGAAGATTTATCTCAAGAATGAAGACGTGAATTTGAGAGAGGAATTGGAAAAGGCAGAAGCCGGAAGAAAAGAATCAAAGATTCAAGCTAATAAAGACCTAAACGAGAAGGGAAAGTTTGGACCTCTAAGGTTCGCGAGGGAACCAAAAGGATTACTCCATCTTCTTGTAGAGGAACGAGCACACAAGTCTTGGGTCGCTCCATCTAGACCTACTGCAACATCATGGAACATGAATCTAGCCTTGATCATCTAACTTGTAGCTTAAGCGAACTAAATCGGAGCTGAAAGGTCACCATCGGCATCTTTCTTGGACACCAAGTTGTCCACTCGAGTTGACGGGCGTTGAGAGTTCTAAGCGGTGTCTTGTTCCGATCTGGAGCAGCATATCAACATCTTGTTCTTTCATCTTCTTCTCGACACAAAAGAAACAAATATTCAATGCTAGTCATTGAGTTACAAGAACAATTAATCCTAACAGTTAAGTCCTTATTTTGTTTCTACCCATCTCTCACTAATATTTCTTTAATGTTCAAATCATTTACAAGTATTTTTCCTAGAATCAGGTGTAAGCGTCGGGAGCAACAATTCTCTGATACCAACTGTAATCCCCTAGAAAATCTAACGCAATACAGTGGCGGAAACACTGTAGATTTGGGATTAAAACACACTGACAAACTATATCTTATTAAAAGAAATGGTAAGTCAATACAAAGGCCTCTTTTTACAAAAGTTCTAAAAAGAAATTCTCCAAACAGGTTTATACAATTCCATAAATTGTGAATGAAGAAAGAGTAGGATCCACGCTATTCGCTAGCTCACACCCAAAACCCAGCAGCAAATACCTGTCATGTTATAAACATAACAGCCACGTCAGTGGGGAGTAACTCGGACGTTCTCGAAGAAAACATTAAAAACGATATAATAAAATAAGTTCTCGAAGAAAACTTTAAACATTTGACATCCTGCAAATCAAACCAATCGATTATAATAATCATATTCAAAAATGGCGTTATGAAAATTCGATCAGTGTGCACAAGGCTAGACTTTCACTAGGATAATACTGGAAACTAGTTTCGAGAACTGTAGACTTAACTCATAACAGAATCCAGTCTCTAACTAGGCAATTCAACTATAACAGGACTGCGTGCAGCGAGGTCCTGGTTTAAGTAGTGCATACCCCTCCTACACAACAAATATGTCTAGTTCAGCTGACGACGACTAACACGATGCGATATCTAGCTTAAAGTCAAAATATACACTCTCTTGGGCGAAAATAAGCCCAGTTCAACGACCAAATGTGCCCCAAATAGGCACACCGACTTTATAGCTGATGGCAAAAACGTACATCCCAGACTATATTACTCTAACCCCATACTTGTCTTTATTCCATAACTCCAAAATAGCCATTATCGATATTCAAAAAAAATATAATCAATATAAATAATATGAGGATAAAAGGAATAAACATTTTATATAAAAGAGGAAACTTTCTATAAATAGACACTTACTAATTTTAGAAACTTACTTAAAAATAGTCTTATAGAAAATACGTAAGATATTAAAATTAGTGAAATGTATAAAAATAGCGTTTCTAACGAAATTAACATTTCATTATTATCGTCGTTATCGTAACTTTAATATATTTCTAAATTCGTTACTCGAAATATAATAAAATATAATGAGTCAATATATAGTCTCTTATAAATATTTAGGAAATCGAGTTAAAACTAGAAATTTTAGAAAAGAGATGTTTTAAGAAAAACGATATCAAAATTAATTGAGTGAACGAGTTTTATAAATGAAATGAGATTTACAGAGATTTCAAATAATTTTTAACAAATAATTTTTATTAATAAATAATACGGATTTTAATAAAAATAGTCAATCGGAAACAAATAGGAAATTATTAGTGAAAATAGTCTCGACTAAAAATATTTTTAAAACTAAATCGACTATTTTCTCATTTATTAGTATAATTCGTAAAACGAAAATTAATTTATTATACAAATCTCGATTATTGTATTAAAATACGATTTTAAGTTTAAAATTAGAAATTAACGAAATATGACGAAAATATGAAATCGATATTATTTAGTTACTAATGTCACGATAACCAACAAAATATTATAACGATCGTAAATAATTAAATTACTAATGATTTATAAAACGATATCGAAAACTTGTAAAATATTTATAAAGCACCCAATTTAAAAGAATATTTTTAGCAAATAATAAATAGCTAAAATTAGAAAAACTGAAGTTAAAAATATTTACTACATACTACTACTCAAACATACGATATAAAATCGAGTAACGTCCTAAAGTTACCTTAAGGTGAAATTCCAGAACGATCGCGTACATGTACTCGTCGGGGTCCTCGCGAAATCATAATGGATAAAGAGATGAAATAGGGATCGAAACAATGAACGGAAAAAAGGACGACAAGGGCCTGCCCAAAACTGGTCAGCAGTACGAGTAAGAGCAGCAGCAACAACAACGACTCCGTTGTCAGTACAGCAACAAAATAACGCCCCTAACACCAGTACATTAGGCAACAAAGAAAACAGGACAAGGTAAGAAATAGGAAGAAAATAGAGGAGACGTGCCGATCGGAGAAAAGATGCAAGAATAGGGCAGATAGAGCGAGGAGGGAACGATGAATAAACGATGTTTACGGGCTGAAAAGACGTGAATCAAGAACATGATGAAGAGCAGCGAAAATACGAACAAGAAGAAAGAACAAGATCGGAAGAGGGCAAAAGCAGACGAGAACAGTGGCATAACTAACAGCAACGACAACGAGACGACGAAAACCAAGGATAACAAGGTAGCAGCAGTTACGAAGCGACAACAAACAGCAACACACGAGCCAATAATAACAACGGACTCTAGGAGGAAGAACATAACAATGCCTATGAGCAGCAGTCCAACAAGAATAGCAGTAGTATCGTACAGCAGCAGTAATGAACCGGCGAAGAAGCATAAGAACGAGACAGCAACGTGACCACAACAAACGGCAGTATCGAGATCCAACTAAACAAGTATGAAGGCGGGAAAAACGACAGCAATATCCTGAGCAGGACACCAACGCAGCAGAAACGAAAAGAAAGAAGAAAACAAAGAAGAACAAGTGCAGCAGCAGACGACAAAGAAGAAAAACAGCAGCATCGGCGCAGGATAGAAACATCGATCAAACTGCAGAGGAAAATTAACGAAAGGAGAAGCAACAAGAACGAAAAGAGGAGCAACAGAGCGAAAAGAGGAGAAGAATGAAGAGCAGTAACACAGAATGACGCCAACACAGGACAAACAAGAACTGCAGTACTAACATAAAAATGGAGAGGAAAAGAAGAAGGACAAGAAGAATAAGGAATCAGTGGGGACGAAGCTTACCTCTCGCCGAGTCAGGGAGCAAAACGGAGCAGTACAAAAAAAAAAGAAGATGAACAAAGATTGAAAAGATGGGGAGGATGAAATGGGATGAATTAGAGGGTGCGAAGGTGAAGACAAAAGGGAGGTAGGCAGAGGAAGTAAATGTGAGATGAAGGAGTGCAATTGAAGCGGTGGAGAAAGAATAAAAAACAAGGGGAGTGTACGTACATAAGTTGGTCAAAAGAACCAAAAGTATAAATTAAATGAATTCGATAGGAGACGAATTCCGTACGATAAGTTGACTAACCCAAGAATCGAATTAAAACAAATTAATATAAGTAATAAATAATCGAGCCGACAGATAAAATGAGTGAATAAAATATTCGAGACAAAAACGAAGCTTATAGAAATAAATAATTAGAAGATGAAATGATATTTCCCGATAAATAATAAATCTTCGATAAGTGAATTAAATTGATTTCTTGAGGAAAGGAAATAAATATTTTTGACAAAATTTGAAAGTAATGAGCTTCGAGCCGAAAAATAGAAAATTCGAGCTTAATATAAATAAATAAATAAATAAATAAAAAGAATTTAGAATTTAAATCGTCGAAGTAGACATTCGATAAGAATTAAATTAAATGTATGAAATGAATCGAAACCGAAATAAAAATACGTTTTAAATATAAGAAAAGTTTCTGAGTCTAATAGAATTTTAAGAGTTTGAATCGATTAAACGATAAATTCGTTTTATAATAATTTTAAGAATTACGAGTTAAATCATAAAAATAAAAAATACGAACATAATTTTAATTTAATTTATTTTATAAAATCAGGGGTGTTACAGTGATCGAGACCGCAAGCCATGCTAGCAGAAGCCATCGAGCAACAAGAGAGAGCAATTTACAGCATTAGTAAAAAGTTCCTCGAATACTAGACAAAATACACACCTCTAGAGAAAACATGTCTCGCTTTAGTATGGTTCACCAAGAAGCTATGACACTACATGCTTAGCCATACCATACTCGTACGCTCCAAAATGGACCCCGTCAAGTACATATTTGAGAAACCCGTTCTCAATGGACGATTGTCATGGTGGACCCTAATGCTCGCAGAATTGGACCTGACCTACATACCCATCAAGGTCATCAAAAGAAAGACCATTTCTGACTTCCTAGCAGAAAACCTAATAGAGAAAACCGAAACGGCCGATACATGGTTATTCCTCGATGAGGACATACTATTTGCAGATGAGGAATCATGGGACCTATACTTCGATGGCACCTCAAACATGAAAGGTTACGGTGTAGGAATCTTCCTAATTTCCCCGCATGGCGACCATACACCCATATCCGTAGAACTAGACTTCACGGTAACCAACAATGGAGCCAAATACGAAGCCTGTCTAATAGGATTACAAGCCGTAGTAATACTAGGATTCAAAATCCTTAGGATCCACAGAGACTCATCCTTAATAGTAAACCAAACCATGGGAATTTGAAAGGTTTACAGGGAAAGCCTATCTCCATACCAAGCAAAAATCAAAGAAATATCCCAGCATTTCAAAGAAGTTGACTTCGTGCACATCCTACGCGAAGAAAACCAATTCGCAGATGCGCTATCCAAACTAGCCTCACTAATCAACATGCCCGATAGCCTATAAACCATGCCACCCTTTGTGGAGAAGAGGAAACAACCGTCCTCCATCAATGACATCGAAACTGATAGCAACGACACCAACAAAGAACCGTGGTACAAAGCAATCTTAGACTTCAAGACGGATGGATCGTATCCTTCCAATTCAAACACTAAAAGCAAACGCGCTCTTAGAGTGCTCGCCGCTCATTACGTCTTAATCCAAGGGCTTCTATATAGACGTACCCCACAAGTAGTATTGCTCAGATGCGTCGATAAAACTAAAGATAAGAAAGTCATGGAAGAAGTGCATGACGGGGAATGCGGACCCCACATGAGCGTTCACACACTAGCCTGCAGAATAATGAGGCTAGGATATTACTGAAAAACTCTAGAAGCAGATTGTAGACACCATGTCCGCCACTGCCACAATTTTTAAATATTTGCCAACATCCAGCATGTGGCACCATACCCATTGCACACTATAGCAACACTGTGGCCCTTATCAACCTAGGGAATCGACATCATAGGAAAAGTACACCCCGTCAGGACAGGAGGACTCTATTTTATGCTAGTAGCCATATACTACTTCACAAAGTGGGTCGAAGCAGCATCTTACGCAATGTTAACCTCGAAAGAAGTGGTAAAATTCCTACAAAACGACATCATCTGTCGCTACGAGATACCACACGAGATCGCTAGTGATCGGGGGCTCATTTCAGGACAGATACCCAGACACTCTTAGACAAATACAAAATCAAACGACACAGGTCGTCACCTTACAGACCTCAAACCAACGGGACCGTAGAAGCAGCAAACAGAACCATCGTTCCCATCCTTAAGAAGATGATAAACAAATACCGGTACTGGCCCAGCAAAATACCATTCGCCTTGTGAGGATACAGAACATCCTATTGAATGCCCACAAGGGCTATTCCACACTATCTAACCTACGGTTCGGAAGCGGTGCAGCCAGTAGAGCTAGAGGTCCCGTCCTTAAGGATACTAGCCAAAAGTGGCATTCCAGAAGAGGAATGGAACCAAAAGCGCTATGACGAGTTAGTCCTCCTAGACAAATGCAGGATACACGCGTTATCAAATGTGCAAGCATACCAACAACAATTACAATGTGCATTTAACAAGCAAGTCAAATCACGAAACATACATGAAGGGGATTTGGTGGTTAAATCTGTTAGAGCTCCGCTCCCTATAGACCCTAGAGGGAAATTCAAACCGAACTGGACAGGACCATAGATCGTCAAGAAAATTCTCACCAGAGGTGCCGTTATAATCATCGATTTGGATGGGCAAGAGTTCTCAACACCTACTAACATAGATCAAGTCAAGCGGTACTTCCCTTAGATCACTGCCCTAGCAAATACACTCTAAAATCCTAAATCGATAATTGGCGTGACGAGTCTAAAGCACCAAAATCACTTGCACCATCCGAACTACTATCATGGTTTGATTCTGTTTCACGGTAGATACGTAGGCAACCCCTTTTAGGGTGCAACCAAAACAACAAAATCAACTACGATTTAATCGTGTAAAACCGGGATCCCTCATACATCTCGACAACAAAAGTGATAAAAATGACGAAGCATACTAAAAAACAAAATGATAACAAAAATGGCGAGCCGAGGATGGAGTGAAAACCAGATAGGGCGCTCCGGGAAAAATGAAGAATTGAGTTGCAAGCCGCTTGAAAAAAAGAAGAGCAAAGCAAAAAAAACACAACAAAACAAAAAGGTGAGCCGAGGACGGAGTGAAAACCCGAAAGGGTGCTCCGGGGAAAATGAAGAATCGAGTTAGGAGACACTAAAAAAAATAAAAAGTGTGCTTCTCATTATAATCAAGTCAAGCAAAATCAAGCCTTTGTCGAGGCCTTACATCTATGTCCCTCGTCGGGATACATCAAAAGAAAAGAAATGTCAAAAAACAAGCACCACAAAAAAGCTAGTAGTAATGCGCCACATAATATTGCATAATAGTACATAATACTAAACAGCTGGGCCCTACCTGTCCATCTTTGCTTTTTCTTTGCCCTTCGGGTGAGCCTTCTTCGGCTTCTCATCTCGAGGCTCTTGAATGCAAACGGACACCTGCTTAGCCAGTCGTTGGCCAAGATGATCCCACACATAATCCATGTCTATGTCTTTAATAGGGGTCTCGTCTGTTTTGACCCAATTCAGCAAATTGACGGTACTCGAACCAGTGCCAATATCTTTGGCCGGACGCTTGACTATTTTGGCCCGGAAGATGTCCTTATTCTCAAGCTCCAACAACTCAACACTTCTTCGCATTTCCTGTTCCGTCGGATCCTTGCAAAGTCACCACTGGCTATAAGAGAGGGACACCCATCTAGTGCGCGTGCCTCGAATGGTAAAAAATTTCCGTTGTCTCCAATTTAGCACAAGTTCCTTTGCATGTCTCCAACCCAGGGATGGTAGTCAATAACGACAGCATCTGCTTTGGGGATAGTCTTCACCATGCCCATCTGACGCATCAACCTGTCCGGAAGAATATAAACGCACGAGTTCAAAGATAAAATTGGCATGGCATGGGATGATGATGACATCGGAAGACCTGTGTATCTCTTTATGTGCCACCATGGAACGATCCATCTGATAATAATCCCGTTATCAGCTCGCAGACGAGCGTCCCAATCCTCCTTAGTGCCCTTAAATTCTGGCACACAAACCAAGGAGGGCATAGTAAACCTCTGACAGGCGTAACCTTCAATAGCTGGAGGAAGCTCAACAAGCCGAAGTCTCTCTTGCAACCACACCTACAGCAAAGCAAGCAAAAAAAATAGCAAAGTCAAACGCCGAAAGGCCCGCACCTGAACCCCTTAGGCCCAAACAATTTCAAAACTCGGGTAACTCCCCGACGAGCTGAAATACACCACACAATACAAAGGCACACCTGTAAAAATCTACTAGGGCCGCGGAACGGCTAGAGACGAACCCATGCGCGCATGTCTAGCCCCATGATAATCTCGCCAAGCATAAGCGACGGTGATCTCCCATGCTCCATGTCCAAAATAATGTCGATAACACGAGGGTTACCCAATCCGGCATGGGTCGAAACATCCTCAAACATATATTCGGATAATACCACAATACTGAAAGCACACCTGTGTGCTAAGGGTGAAAACTCGTGGGCATCTCTTTGTGAAAACACGGTAACAAGATAACCCAAGGTAATGCCTCCTTCGCCAAGGAAAGCCTCAACTTCCTCCATCAACAGAATATCTAAGAAACGGCGGAATCTCTCCACGGACACTTCAGCGAAAACAGGAACCGAAGGGCGAAGCGGTGAATCTCATCCACCAATAGCATCTATCTCCTCGGGCAATGAACAAATATCACCCCGCGCGAACGCAAATACAAGATGGTCGGGATTCCAAAAATGCAAGCATGCGCTTAATAAATCATCTTGCTCCTTGGTCGGCTTAAGCGACAAAGTGGATGACAAATTGATGGGAGGGATTTGCCGTGGATCCCTACCAACAAGTAATAACCAACTAACCTAACTGGGTAGATAGGGCAAGTCGGGTCGAGTCCACGGGGACGGTAAAGAGGGTTTAGACTAGGTTCCACCTAAAGACTTGACTAGGTCAACTAAGCTAAACAAACTTGAACGATAAGAAGGGAAGGGAGACTATGACTAAGAATAAGCTAAGAAGAAGGAGAAATCAAATAAGGAAAGAGTAGGGTTAGGTTGGGTTCATAAGGGTAATAGGATGATTGGGAAGTCGAGGGTGTAGGCTTCACCTAGTTACTAAGGTCGGTCCGCGCTCTCGCGTCAAAACCAAAGTCCGCGCTCTCGTGTCAAAGACTAACCTCGAATACACAAGAATTCATTCACAAGTCAACCACAAAATGAGAAGAAGAAGACTAGCATGAGAAGGATGGCCAATTCTACTCAAACAAGCAATTCAACAAACACATGTAGGGCTCAACATGTGACTAGTAACAAAAGGATTCATCTTTACCCTCAATCAAACCCAAATTATCCATAATCCACGCTTAATCTCCCTACTAACCCCACAAGAGTCTACTCACACATAATGAAGTTAATACTAACACTAACAAGAGAATTCAACATAATAACCAAAACACACATTATGAACTAACAAGAACAGAAAACAATTTGTAAAGATTAAAACTTGAAAGATTAAACAAAGATTAAGAGTAAAGAGACTAAGAAGATTATACCTACTAACAAGAAGATGAAAAGAAGAGAACTTGCATTAATAAGAAAAACCCAAAACAATCTCCCAAGGTTGTCAATCTTGGATGAATCTTCAAGAATCCTCTTAATACAAGACTAATTACTAAGATTAAGGATAAACTAAAGACTAATATACACTAATCTAAGCTAATCTAGTCTAAAGTAGTCTAGGGTTTAGTGGGTAATGAAGAACATAAGCTAATATGGTGTAATCATACAAGAGGGAGGGTATTTATAGGGTTACAAGAGTGGAGGAGGCGAGAAAAGCGAAACAGCCTATTTCTGGGCTCATCCCGTTCGGGATGGATGGTCCCGTCCGGGATGGCTTCATGGTCCCGTCCGGGATGTCTTCATCCCGTCCCGGTTGACTCAGCAGAAGAGTTTCTTTGTTTGCACTTCATCCTGATCGGGATGAGGATTGTCCCGACCGGGATGGGTCTTGTAGGCCTCTAATATGGTCCCAAAGGTCCCTCCTTGCTCTCGTTAGGCTTCTCATCGATTCTCGGTGCTCGGGATCGGGTCCAAGGGGCTCGGGAATGGGTCCCAAGGTCTCGGGATCGAGTATAGGCTACCGAGTGATCGTCGCTTCTCTTAGATGGCTCCAAATGTGTCGGAAACGAGTCGGAATCGCTCCATATCTCCAATAATGGTCCTAGGAACCTAAAAAAAGCTAGAAGAAGCGTAAGTAGCCTCTAAAACCGCTCCGAAGAGCGATTCCACAAGAGAAACCGGGATCAAACACAACAAATAAGCACTACAAACCACACTTATCAACTCCCCCACACTTAACCCTTACTCGCCCTCGAGTAAGCACGAACTAAATACTAAACTAATAAAAACTAAAATACTAGCCGAGCGGGTATTAGCGCACCCTACGCCCTTTCAACTCACGCGATAACACTTAGAGGACAAGTGCTATCCGCAAGGTAAGTGGGGTCTTGCGACAAAACTGTGGATGCGACCGGACACGAAAACACACAAACAAACAAACACACACACAAACAAACACCAAACGGTTGCATCCAAGACAAAACAAATACTGCTTCCCTCAACAAAGCGGTGAAATAGACACCAGTTAAGGACTCAAGTTAAGTGACAACGTTCCCAAGCTAGCAATACAAACCGAAATTGTCAAAACCCTAATAGTATGACAACAAAGCAATAAAAACGTTGGTAACTTACCTAGGTTCCTCCTAACCTTCTAAGAACGTACCACGGGGCGAAAGGCAGGATGGAAAAAGATGAACCACGGAGTTAGTCGACACTGTAGGTAAGTGAAGCCCTGCCCCCTTTAGCGTTATGCCAAGAGGGTCGTCCCAGGTCCAAAATCGCCCAACTAGTCCAAGTAAATGGTGGTCAAGGTTGCAAAATGAGGGAAGACCGACCATTATCGCTATCATCCTTCCTAGGGACTCGGTCCTTTGGTAGGCTCTTCGCGGTAATAATTGGAAAAAGGCTTATTTTTGAGGGTGAGGGTTCTTTTTGTGAGATGGTTTTCTTTTGGCATTCTTTTCTTTTGCATTTGGCTTTTGAATTGCTATGCCACTTCTTTTTCTTCTTTTGTATTTTGTTTTTCTTTTGTTGTGCCTTTTCTTCTTCTTTCTTTTCTTGGCTTGCCCTTTTGGCTAGATTTTGTTTTGTAGGCATTTCTTGAAACCAAGTAAGAGATTCAACAGTTTTGCAACTTATTTGTGGAAGTGTGTAGGAGGTAGGGAAATGGGTGAGTCGGGGAGCGTCCTTCCCTTCAAACCCACAAAAAGGTGGAAAACTTGGACTAATCAAACAATTCTGAACACGGTCACCTAAGAGACAGGACTCGGCAACCAAGGCCTTTTCACTCCGTGGGTGGACATAGTGGTCAAAATGCAAATCCCGTAGCAAATCCCTAGTAGACTAGGTGGACTCAAGGTAAAGGACCAACGAAACAATTGATTTAGGGTCATTTTACTAGACTAAAGTCCAAGACTCGATTCGCCCTACTAGAAAGGGAAAGTGAACACTTGCTCACTAGCCTCAAAATCGGGTTTTCGAAAACCTTTTTCCTACACTAGACACAAACCACACAACACAAAACAAAGACAAGAAAATGAAACGAAACAAGTCAAAACAAAATGAAATGAAAGAAAGGAAAGAAAACACACAAGGAAAACAAACACCACCCCTAAACATCCACATAAGCAACCAAATCAACCACAAACTCTACAAAGCTCCACCCGAGCACACGTCATCACACAATCTCCTCCAAACTCCACAAGAGACAAAGAGGAAAAAGGGATAAAAAGAGGTAAATGGATGTCTTGAAAGCCCTCCAAAGTTAACGGTGATTAAGCTACCTACAAGGAAAAGGGAGGCAAAACACAAACAACACAACAAATATACGACACAACATCACAAAAGGAAAAGACACAAAAGAAAATCTTTTTGGTTTTTATGAAATTTTTCAAATTTTTAGGGGTTTTTAAGATTTTTCGGAAAAAACTACGAAAATAAAACTAACTACGCTAGGATATCGCTCCCCCACACTTAAACCGAGCAATGTACTCATGCTCGATCGGTAGTGTGCGGAGACACTAAAAAAAAGAAACTACAAAAATAAAGCTAAAAATCAAAAAGAAAAGCGGAGAAAAGGTAAAATGTGTCCGGCCGGGGTGTAATCAAGTCACCATGGGCCAAGACGAGAAAAGATATGGATGAGGGAAGAAATAAAAAGAAGGAAATAAAAGGAAATGGGAGGGGAGGGCTAGGTGTAATCAAGTCACCTAGCCCGGATTCCGCCTAAATTCGACTAAATCCTACCAAAGAGTAAAAAAAAGTGAAAATACTTGCAAATTTGGATTTTGAAATGACTCTCGATGTAGTCACGTCATCGAGAGTCGAGAGCAATGACAACCAAGGCCCGAGGGCCACTATGACACATATGATAAGGGGAAGGGGAACAAACAAATGGAGACAAGCAATAAAAGATGGAAAAGAAAGGAGAGTCGCCTTACCAAACGGTTAGCAACTCCAAAGTCTCCATCGTCTCAATGTTCGAATTCGGCACATTACTTGTCTTCTTCATTGTCTTTCCTCTTCGTTCTTGATAAGGTTGCATGGTTGAAGTACTAGACTTGCAATGGTATGAAGAGGTGGGATTTGATATGAAACTTGGTATGTAGTGAAGAGAGGATGAGGTGAAGGTGTATATATGAAGTATATGGGTCATAGATAGTCGCAAGGGTAGGTAGGGAGGTTGGGAGGGGGTATAAAGTGGTTGGGTGGGCTTAAATGTCGAAGAAGAGGCAAAAGGAGGAGTTGGGCACCATCCCGGTCGGGATGGACTTCTTCCCGGTCGGGACGAACTTGGTCCCGGTTGGGATCGCACTCCAGTGAACCCACTTTTCAGCACACTCATCCCGATCGGGATGACATCCTTCCCGGTCGGGATGAGTCTTCTAGCCCTTCATTTCCTTGATAGCTTCACCAACAAGGCCACCAATACATCGAGATCTAAAATCTCGCCCCCAAAAGCTTGTCAAAAGCTTCAAAAACCGACTCCCATGCTCAAATCCAAGCTTCTATCATCAACTACTCTCCTTGGAACTTCATCTTCACTAACAACCTATCAAATAAACTCAATAAACATCATCAAATTCCCTCCCTCACATCGCTCATCAAAATACCAAACGACAAGAGCTCCACAAAAGACACAAAACCTAGAAACAAACCACACAAATACAAACACAAGAACTCTAAAGAAGAGGAAAGAGGAATATACAACATGATGGTTCTTTAGGAACTCCGCCAAACCGAGGATGGTGGACTCTTCTTTCCTAACCGTAGCCATCAAGGACTCGGAGGAGCAAGTCAAACGCACGAGCCACATCATAATGAAGGCTCAAAGAGTGCCCGAACCAAGCTATCCTCCAAAGCCTCCAAGTCGGAAGCAAGAAGTAGTCACTTAAAGACCCAACGTCATCTTTCATGTTGTCTCCGGGGTCTATCCATCCTACAAGCTTTACCGACCTCTTCCTCCCTAGGCACCGCCTCCAATCACTAGCAAGCTTCAAGTTCTTGACACGAGGCACAAAAAGCGGTTTTGGCCTCATTTCCTTGTTGCACATCCCCATACCTTCCTCAAGTTGTGGTTCCCCATCTTCAACTCCCGGAACAACACTTGTCCCCATGGCATCTTGAAGGAGAGAATTGAAACTTCTACCGGCAGTTTCAATCTCTTCCAAATCATTGCTTTGCTTACTTGCAACGGGCTCTTGATGTTCTTCTACATTCTCGCACAAGGGCAACTTGGGCTTGTCATTTTCACCCAACAACTTCACAAATTCCACCAACTCATTCAACCCACTAACCTCCTCCAATTCTTCACCAACAATGCCTTCACCAAGGGTCATATCCTCATTCGTCTCTTCTTGGGTAGACGATTGAGATTCTTCCAAGCAAGTTTTGCTTCCGAAAGGAACTTCATCGGCGGCTTCATGATTAGGTTGCTCCTCTTGCTCAAGTGAGCACCCTTCATCTAGTTGTGACGTTCGGGTTAAAAACATTACGGTTTTAACTGCTAACTCATTTAATCGAGCATCCATTGCCTCGTTTTCCCTTTGATATTGGGCCATGAATTCATCTTGTACCTTTTGCATTTGGATGGCCATTTCTTTTTGTCTCTTTTGCACTTGAAGAATCGATTGATATAACTCCAAGTTGGGCATTTGGTGGTCATTGGGGTCATGTAAAGCTCCTTGAAAATCTTGATGATGCCCAAGGGGGTGGGGCATCATATTGTTGGTAGTGAGGTTGAGATGATTGGTAGTATTGTGGGTTTTGGGGCTCATATTCTGGTTGAGGTGAAGGGTAATATGGTGGGTTTTGGGGAGATTGGCTTCCGTATGGTGAATCATGATGAAACATGGTGGGTTCACAATAATTGCTTGAGTAATAGCCACCATGATCATAGGATTGATAAGCATTCACTTTTTGGTAGCCGTTTCCATGTCCTTGAAGCTCATACCCACGGGTTTCTTGATTACCCCATGAAGCTTGATAGTATGTAGGAGGCGTCATGACATAGCTTTGATCCATAGAGCGAGAGGAGTAACTTATGGTGGCTTCTAAGTGTGGGGAGTTTAGATCAACCCTCATGTTTTGCTCCAAAATCGTGGCTCGTACCCGGTTGAGGACCTTCTCAAACTAGCAACTGTCCATTAATGCGGCTCTGAGTTGCAAAGAAGAGGATGGTCACCACCTCTAGGCAAAAACTGTAGACTAGGAGCAAACGTGAGAAGTCTAGTGTTTTTTGGGCACTAGACAAGAAGGAAATAAACTTCACACACAAATGAAGCAAAAGAAAACGAAAAAAACTACAAAAACAAAGACAAAGTCAAGTAAAAAGGCAAACAAAGTCTAAACTAGCACCGTCCCCGGCAACGGCGCCAAATTGATGGAGGGATTTGCCGTGGATCCCTACCAACAAGTAATAACCAACTAACCTAACTGGGTAGATAGGGCAAGTCGGGTCGAGTCCACGGGGACGGTAAAGAGGGTTTAGACTAAGTTCCACCTAAAGACTTGACTAGGTCAACTAAGCTAAACAAACTAGAACGATAAGAATGGAAGGGAGACTATGACTAAGAATAAGATAAGAAGGAGAAATCAAATAAGGAAAGAGTAGGGTTAGGTTGGGTTCATAAGTGTAGTAGGATGATTGGGAAGTCGAGGGTGTAGGCTTCACCTAGTTACTAAGGTCGGTCCGCGCTCTCGCGTCAAAACCAAAGTCCGCGCTCTCGTGTCAAAGACTAAACCCGAATACACAAGAATTCATTCACAAGTCAACCACAAAATGAGAAGAAGAAGACTAGCATGAGAAGGATGGCCAATTCTACTCAAACAAGCAATTCAACAAACACATGGAGTGCTCAACATTTGACTAGTAACAAAAGGATTCATCTTTACCCTCAATCAAACCCTAATTACCCATAATCCACACTTAATCTCCCTACTAACACCACAAGAGTCTACTCACACATAATGAAGTTAATACTAACACTAACAAGAGAATTCAACATAATAACCAAAACACACATTATGAACTAACAAGAACATAAAACAATATTAAAGATTAAAACTTGAAAGATTAAACAAAGATTAAGAGTAAAGAGAGTAATAAGATTATACCTACTAACAAGAAGATGAAAAGAAGAGAACTTGCATTAATAAGAAAAACCCAAAACAATCTCTCAAGGTTGTCAATCTTGGATGAATCTTCAAGAATCCTCTTAATACAAGACTAATTACTAAGATTAAGGATAAACTAAAGACTAATCTACACTAATCTAAGCTAATCTAGTCTAAAGTAGTCTAGGGTTTAGTGGGTAATGAAGAACATAAGCTAAGATGGTGTAATAATACAAGAGGGGGAGTATTTATAGGGTTACAAGAGTGGAGGAGGCGAGAAAAGCGAAACAGCCAATTTCTGGGCTCATCCCATTCGGGATGGATGGTCCCGTCCGATATGGCTTCATGGTCCCGTCCGGGATGACTTCATCCCGTCCCGGTTGACTCAGCAGAAGAGCTTCTTTGTTTGCACTTCATCCTGACCGGGATGATGGTTGTCCCGATCGGGATGGGTCTTGTAGGCCTCTAATATGGTCCCAAAGGTCCCTCCTTGCTCTCGTTAGGCTTCTCATTGATTCTTGGTGCTCGGGATCGGGTCTAAGGGGCTCGGGAATGGGTCCCAAGGTCTCGTGATCGAGTATAAGCTACCGAGTGATCGTCGCTTCTCTTCGATGGCTCCAAATGTGTCGGAAACGAGTCGGAATCGCTCCATATCTCCAATAATGGTCCTAGGAACCTAACAAAAGCTAGAAGAAGCGTAAGTAGCCTCTAAAACCGCTCCGAAGAGCGATTCCACAAGAGAAACCAGGACCAAACACAACAAATAAGCACTACAAACCACACTTATCACAAACCAACACTCAATAACTCCTCAAGCTCACCCTTTTTGAAGGAATTTATCCACTTGGTAAATAGGTCACCAAAGGTCGACATGACTTAATAATTCAAAATCAAATTATTAAGCACTACTTGGGTGTCAATTATGTCTAAGAAAGACCCCAAGCACCCCTATTTATAGTTACAAGAACAACGGAATAAGGAAAGCTCCGTTCAATGAAATTTGAAAAAGTTACATAATCACGCGCTCAACCGCACCGGCCCCTGCACCAGAGAATCAAGGCGCCCGAGCCACCGTGCCTAAGAATCAGGGCGCACGGAGATCCGCGCTTCAACCCTCTGGCATTCAGCAAAATCGAGCCATGCATTCGATTTCCTAAATCATTTCTTTCCTATTTCAAGATACGAAGAAACTATGCACGCCCAATGGATCGCCACACCAGCAAACGAAAGCAGCTCTAGCTACGCCGACTCACCGGACTTAGACGTTTTATTTTCATTTTTTCTTTCGAGAGATAAGCTACCCCACCCCGAGGTGATGTTTAGCCTCATGCAACGCGTGTAAAAAGTGGACTAACCTTTTTTTTCCCGCATTTTAGCACATTTAAAGTCAAAATGGACTCTAATGTAAAAATGATCCAACTCTTGTTTAGTTTCAAAAGCTTTTAACACATTTCGAGTCACAAACGACGCTCTAAGTCGAGTTCGCAAGTCTTTTATGCGTTCCGAGTCGAAACACATTTCAAAAACATATGTTTTAACCTACGTCCTAATCGATCTAATTCCCGGCTAAAAAATTTAAAACATCCTAAACGCACTTTCGCACTCTTGATCAATTGCAACTCACCTAAAACACCCTAAATCATGGCGCAACACTAAACAAATCAAACTCTGAAGAGCTTATGTGATTACATGCTATTTAAGCTAACGTTGCAAGAGTTGTAAACAAAAGCAACCGAGCAAGCAGAACATCATCTGCAAAAGCAAAGTTTATATATACAAGCAAATTCAAGTGTTGAAACTGGAGGCTTCGAGGCCTTCGAGCCGATACAACAAGTACAAAACTAAGTCAAAGGAGAAATCAAAATCAAGATCCTCGACCTGGAAAGGAGTCGACTCCTCTACGCCGCCTAGTGATATCTAGGCCGATCAGCAAATCAGCAGTGCTCGATACCCCTCCGGTCATCTTGACCTCCTCAGAAAACACCCTGAACCTCCAACTTAGCTCTATCCTCGCTATGTATGTCTCGAGGCTTCACCCTGGAACTGGACTAGATGTGCCCTCAACCTCTTGTTCTCGCGATCTCGTGAACAAACAAGCTGGAGCAAATCGAGCTCGACCCTCTCGAGCTCGACAACCCACGCTCCCAGTTGGGACACTATGTTCGGGACAACCTATAAGACAGTACAAAATCTCAAACAACAAATGCCTCAAAATGACGATAACCATCCACAAAACAAAACAGAGGCAACATACCAATCTAGACTCTACTTCGCGAGCCAAGGCAGGAGCCCTCCATGATGTGTAGGCTCGAAAATGGTTCGCGGCCTGCTACAACCTCTGATGGGTAGCCGAGGATACCTAAACCACAGAACCAAACAGATTATCCACAAATACCTAAAACCATAAAAATAAACTTCGAATAAAAAAAGGCATCATGCTTAGGGGTGTAAATGAGCCGAGACAGCTCGCAAGCAGCTCGAGATCGGCTCGGTCAAAGCTCGGTCAAATCTCGACTCGTATGAGCTCGGCTCGGCCTCGAGCTTTGCTCGGATCATTTATGAGTCGAGCCGAGTAAGACCTGGCTCGGCTCGAATAGCTCGCGAGCGGCTCGATATTATTTTAAAGCTACACTTTCCTTTCCGCTACCTAAATCAAATATACCGATTAATTATAAAAAAGAAAGTAAATCGTAAATCAAATCATAATTTACTCATATTACCTTAAATTTTTGCGCGTATATTGTTTGTTTTTACCATAATTTACTCATATTACTAAACCAAATTAACCCTAAACCATTCAAATCCCGTCAAAAGTCAAATTCAAGAGTCATACTCACAACTTCACAAGTTCATATTTTGTCTTTCGTAGTTAATTTAGTTTCGAAATGTTTGGTATATCATATATGCCTCCTATTAAGAAGATTTTATTTTATTACTATAATGTTGCGAATTGCAATATTCAAGCCATCGATTCTTTTCTTTCATCATTACAATTTGCATTTTTATTTCTCTTTTCATCGTAATAGGCTAATAGCTTAAGACTCCCATAAATCAATAATGTATTGATTTAATTTCCGTTTCATTAGTCAAAAACTCAAATAAGTTAGAGCACTTAAGCTCCAGCCCAACCCATCATGCGAGTCGAGCTCAACACGAGCCCGTGAGTCGAGCTCAACTCGAGCCCGAAGTCGAGCCTTTTCCCGAGCCACGAGTCGAGCTCGAGCCACGAGTCGAGTTAACGAGCTCGAGCTCGAGCCTTTGTTTTTGAAGCTCAACGAGCTCGAGCTCGAGCCGAGACTCCCCTTTTTCTTTTCGAGCTCGAGCCGAGCAACCCCATGTTCGCGCTCAACTCGGCTCGTTTACACCCCTAATCATGCTTACCCGATATACCTGGTCACGCCACTCCATTCCGGCATCCAATTTCTCCACAGAACAAGAAGGGAGAGGATCGATATCCCTCACACCCGCCGCATCTACCCTAAACAGTGTCAGAGGAAAGTCTGGGGGCTGAACCAAATCGACCGGATCCGCCAATTAATACACAAAACTTCCGACTTGGGGGATACCTGGGCCTGTCTCTTAACATTGATACACCACCTAGATACAAGGCGGACCTTTTAATTGCTAATCAAAATTTTAGGTACAACGCCTGAAGAATATTGGAAAATGGAAGGATCAAGAAAGAATACCCTCTCGCATGGGCCTATGGCCCATCAAAGGGCTGACGATTACTCTAGAACCAACGTTAAGATGCCAAAAAATGTCATCTCCAGACATGGAATGCTTAAGGGTACCCATCTCGCAAGCTCTCCTCTTGGCTTGGTGCCACCCATCATCATCTGTTTCATCTCCCGCGTCATCTCTAGTTGAAAACAATGCGAAACAGATATTTCAGGTCAAGTCAGACAACTTGAAACAGGTCAAAACGGGTCCAAATTTGCCAGCGAGCTATCATAACTTTTAAAAGCACCCTAGCACACATTTTTTATCACGATCACAATAAAAGCAGTTTCGTGAAAATCAGGCATCGTTACGGCCTCATTTGGTCCATCTTAAGCCTCATGGCCTCACACAAAATGACCTAGAGTGCGTTCTGGGTCACGAGAATCAACATACAAGCTACCCATAACACACATCATAAGCGAGGAATTGACAAGTTTATGGGAATCAAACATGGGGACGATCGGGAAATCGACCCTAAACCCTAAAAAATTTGGATTTTGGCAATGGGAAGCTATTAAAGGTCCTTCAAGCTCCTAACTCAAGCTAATAATCACTTCTACGAGTCCTATGTACCCTAATTCATGAATGAGAGCAGAAGCAGACACCAAAATTAAGCAAAAAACGAAACTCCTAAATCGATTTCTAGGATTATGCAATTTTGACTAAATCAAGCACAAGTCAAGCATGAAATTGACATAAGTGGGTAAACAACACTTACCTAAGGTTGACATTGCCAAGATCGGTGAAGAATCAAGCTCGAGAGCAACAAAAAATGGCGAAAATGGTGATGAGGAGCGAAAGGGATGTCCCGTCTGAGTTTCAAAATAAATGGACCAAACGCCCCTAACTTCGCGTTCTTATTTCAAATCTGAACAACGAGAGCTGAGCTGCAAGAGGTTTTGCGCCTCAATATTGAGCCGCATGAATCCCCGCGCTTGAAAATTAAGGCGCAAGAGGACTTGCCCTTATTCCGCTAGCCTAAATCAAATTCTAACACGTTCATCAATCCCTCGGAGTCTTGAGTACGCATATTTAAAATCTCACAAGCGAAGACGATGTAGCTACAACCTCTTTCAAATCCCCAGCGGACCCTTATGCAGAGCAAGACACCGCACAGCGCAACCCATTAAGCAGAGAAGAAAAAATCTCCTGTGGTACCTATCGACTCAAAAAAACTACCCCAAACCGAAGCACGAAATACAAACCCATTTCCCAGCAAATAGAAGTCCGCGCAACCAAGCTGTATCCCCAGTGAAAAAACCATTAACCTAAACTTCAAACCCGCCATCAACACAAAAAATGAGCAAAGGCAAAACACGAAGCAAAAGTACCACATATACAATTACGCACTCGTCAAGAGTAAGCGCTTGACAATAGTTTATGTGATGATCCAAGGAAGGATAGAGACACAAACACAGTTCAATACAGCTATCCAAAAGAGATTAATACAATTCAATGCACCCACCCAAAAGGGATTCACACAATTCAACGCAGTCACCCGTAAGGGATTAAATCAAAACCAAGTTATCCGAGAAGGACTTATTACAAGGGGTTCATCTCGCCAAATTTCAGTTACTCACAAGTAGACTCAAGCAAGGAGTCCACTTCATACAATATGCAAAGTCCATGAGTAGCCATGATCTATTCCAAAGAATACAATATGCAAAGCCCAGGAGTAGACATGATCTATTCCAAAGAATACAGTAAGCAAAGACTAGAGATATATGAGATCTATTTCAAAGAGTACAACTAAGAAAAGATCAGGGATAGACAAGATCTGTTTCAAAGAGTACAATTATGTCAAGTCCAGAGACGGACTCAAGCATAGAGTCTATCTCGAATACTCAACCAATTATGCACAGGCTAAGGGCAAACCCAAACATGGGGTCTATTCCGAAGATCAAGATACAAAGCAACCACTGCAGCAAATCCTCAAATCAAACCAAAAAAAGCATATCCAGATCAAAATTATAATAGAAATCGCAAACTAAGAGGTGAGGTATGATTTCTAGCCTTGGCTGACAAGCCACAACACGTTTCTAACAGACTTAAAACGACCCGAGTGGATAGCCACCAGATTGTAATCCTCGATTGAGATGGGCGACTATACTTCGACTTTCTCCTTGTCCAAGCCTTAGTCAAAGTGGGGGCTTCTGTAGACACCCAAATTTGTACCTGGTGGCTACTGGAGCGTCCGAAAAACACCCGATGATGATCGGACTGCAACGCGACACGATTTTACGAAGTTTCAGATGAATTTTCTATAGAACGGATCAAATAATTACACGAACAATTAATTCAATATCAAGACGGTCTTAATCGAGTCGTTCCGATCACGTCAACACTAATTAGAGTTAATTCCGACTCCGGGGCCCCAAATTGGCCTGAAAAGCAAAGTCAAACCCGAGTCGAACCTCGAAAACCGAATCGGTCCCAAGGGCAAGCCATGTGTGCCGCTGTAGAAGCCTTAGAAAGCAAGAAACCCGTGCAAAATATCCTAGGATCCTGTATCTCTCCGTTTTGGAAAGTTTTCCAAATCTCGACCTCGAAAATTCCACCACATCAGGTATCGTGCCTCATAATCGTGTCGCAAAAACCCTTGCGCATCATAATCAACACGCATGAGCTGTTGTATCTATGGGCTCGAATCGAGCCTCGAGAAAAATATATATACCCCCCTCCCCTCGACCATTCAACACACAATAACATTCAACGATCTCAAGAGTTCATTAACTCCTTGGTCTGCGAATAAATTGTTCCCTTCAATTTCTCCCGAGTTCTTAATTTATACGAGATTAAAAATGGCTTCGAAAGACAAAGAATTCTTATACTTTTTAGTCAAATATTTCCCGAGCATACCACTCAAAACTCCGTCGAAACTACCGCGTACCACTGTATTCAAGACACACAGTTCTAATTAATCTAGTTCCTATCAGAATTAATTCAAGCGTTCCTATGCTCATCGAGATCGCCTACGCTGAAACGATCGTAACTAGGTTGTCTCTCTATCCACACTTTATCGCTTTCCTGTAAATAAGGGTCGAGCTAGGCAGGTGCACTTAAACCAATTAGCTCAAACATGCGTCTTATTGTAGCCCGATGAAGATTCATACTCCGCCCAATCGACACAAATTCAACCCGAAATTACTAAAACAACTAAATCCGAGTAGTCGTAATGGATCTGTTCTTTATCCTCTACACATCGTATTTTATTTACTGTAAATTATGAGGGTGCAATCCTCCTAACGTGATTTAATTATGTTCTCGCACATTTACCGCTTTCCTCGCATGATTTAATGGTTTTATGACATTAATCTCATGCTAAATCACCTAACCGAAAGCTAAAAAGTAAACAACCAACACTAACCAAACACACAAACAAACCCAGAAATCGCCTCTAAACCCGAACACTCAGAACTAGGGCACACGACCTCGTGCGCCTGAACACTGAGATGGAAAGGAGGTCGCGCCTCTCCTTAGTGTACGTTGTTGTGTTTGATCAATTTAATCAAAACGAGCAGTGGTCTAGTCTCGTATTAGTCTATACGCTTATCCTGTTGTGCCTCAGTATCAGAACACAAAGTGGCGTGCTCCTAATTCCTAAACCGCATAGCTTGATACATCTATATTAATGCTATACAGACACACTTTAAGTAGAATACCAGGTAAGGTATACAACAAGATTCGACTAATATCCGTATTATCACGTTAAAACTGATTTGTTAATACGTATAATAACCAGTACTCTCTACTCTCCTACGTGCACCTTAACATGGCTTGCCTGTGACGTGAGATCGCATGAAAAGAATGTAAAAACACTTACTTCGACAACACACTTGCTCCTAAATCGACCGACATAGCAAAGGCATAGGGTTAAAATAATTAGTTGTTACAGTTTTACGCCACATTACAACGAGATACATCCGTCATCGATTGACTAGTAGAGACCGCTAAGTGCGGGCTGAATTGGGTGTCGATAGTCAAACGATATTGACTTCCCAATACGTACGCTCACCCCTTACTCAGAATATAAGGTTTTTCGGATGTCTGAAACCATTGGTAATGAGAGTCATTCCAAACATGGAGTGCTTAAGGGTAGAAGTCTTTATCTTTTGGCCACATGTCACTTAAATTTGAGTCGACTAAGTATTAAAGTTAACATAAGTTGTGTCCGAACCCCCTTAAATTTTCGGTGACGACTCCAAAATCACATCTCGAATTCGGTTCCTCTAAACGGTCGCCAGGCGAAACGATCTGGCCTTTAAACATTTACAACCTCATCTCAATCTTTCAACGGAAACATAGATGCACCCATACATCTATCTAGTAAAACCCGCAAATCGTCAACCAAATTGAAGTCCGACACTTTGCCCCAAACAGTGGATCGGACCAGCCCTTACCACGTGGGGTGGGGGGTGGCTGCCGCGGAGAGGTTTCTCCCTCTCGAGACGCGTGGGTGCAGCGTTTATAGGGATCGGTCGTCCTATCGAAATGCATCGTCGACATTTTAATCCATGGGACCGTGCAATACCATACCTCCGCGTGGCTGGGCCACATCATAGGCCGACCTCTCAGTTCGGCCACGCATTCTCAGTCTGAGGTTGTTGAGTTTGGGAATTAGCCCACGTCGCTCAAGGCTCTCTATGGCTCTACTCGCGATGGCATTGCCCTCCTAGCCTCTAGCTGAATTGGTGATAAGCACAATTTACACCCACTTTTTAGGCTCTTTGTACCAATTCAGGGTGGTTTCAATGTTACGTACTCATATTTAGAGTATTGTTATATTTGCCCCCGTTTTGGCTATTTGTGTGTATTTTGCAGCCAATATTATGCATTGCTTGGCTTGGACTCAATCACTCGAGATAACATCACATGCTGAAGAATGAGTGCCATGGAGAACTCGATTTTCGAACCAGGCACTTACGAACTGAGGGAGTCCAAAAGCGTCTTATTCGGGTAGCATAACCTTGAAGTGACCATGGAAAATAAAGAAGTTAAAGCATACAAGAAAACAAGAGGAAGAATCAAGAAGCAAGAAGAAGAAAGAAGACGAAGATTTGGAGCAAGGTCGCTAGCACAGACTGCGGGTTCCAGCGTAGTTTGCGGGCGCAGCCTGCGCTGCCCTGCGCCAACTGCGAGATTCCACTTAAAATCGCAGATTTTCGTTTTCTCCTTCTCTTTATTACGAGCTTTTTTATGGTCTTGTAGTTCAGCTTCTTTGTGTTACCCTACATATTTAAGGTTGCATTACACAATTTGTAGAAAGAGGAACTCACTTTTAGATAGAGGTTAGGGTTTTAATCCATTCTAGATCTAGTTTGCAATTGGTGTAGCATTGGAAGAAAAGACTCAATCTTTATGTTTATTTTGGGTTGCTATTGGAGTATGAGGAGCTAATCCTCTTATATCTTGGTGTGAATCTACCCAATGATGTAATTCTTCCTATGTTGTAAGATTTTCAACTCTTGTTTTAATATATCTTATGCTATTCCTATCTTCTATTATGTAAGTGTATTTTTTCATATATTAGGTCTTTGATTTTATCAAAGTGGCTACTTCATCTTGCTGATCACGTAGACCTCCCTCTTCGGAGACCAGGCCAAATTATCGGCTCTTTCCAACGAGTTATCAGCTCTAGTTCTTCTTCCAACTCTTCCAGTTCCTCTTCTTGGTCCCTTTCTCTATCTTTTAAAGCAGGCTATCATCTTAGTGGACATGCCGCAAACTTCAAGAGACTTGAAATTATATCTCTGCCTGGGGTAGACGTCTTTTAAATTCACAACTAAGCGAGTAAGCGCTGCTTGGATGGCTCCCATGTGCCAAGGCCGTCCTTCATACCTTGGGATTGAGGCTAGGCTATCTTAGCTTATGCGACGGATTCCTCAGTTTGGACTTCCACAATTTGCTTGTCGCGGTTCTGCTCCCGAGGTTTTCTGATTTAGACGACTGCGCTTCTATGCAACTTCTTCCTGACACTTCAGCATGATGCGGCGGAGCGCATTGCTTTCCTTTGGAATTTTCTAACGACAGTCTTCTTTGATCCTTCGTTGGGACCGGAGTTTGGGTAGACGAGGTCGAGGGGTTGACAGTTTTAGTTCCACCCAGATCTTCAGACGACACTTGTTTCTTCAATTAATTTGTGAGGAAACTGGTGGTCTAGGCAAGTTGGCTCGGGGTTAGTACCTGTTCGGTTTCACGGGGCTGCTACTATAGTGGGTCAACATTTAATGCCCTCACGATACTGTTGAGTGGGTTTTCTTTTCGCGGAGTATATTTTGCACCGACAAGCCCACTACCCCGGGGATTGACGGCTAGGCCGGTCGGATTCTCCGTGTCGCCAATTTCTTCTATGTCTGGCATAATGTGACTTTGTTCTTTTTAAGGATTTTAGGATTGTGTTCCCCACAGAGGGCACCAAATTGTTTGGACACCAAACAATTGACCTAGTTCTTGTGCTAGATAGAATTTGATGATGCTTGTGGTTCTATCTTGAACAAGATTCTTCTCGTTCCCTTGTCTAGAATGTCTCAAGTTGCTTGGTCGGTTGAGAACCTATACCCCTGCACGAGTAACACACATGGTCTTGCAGGGTTTCCGAGGGGGTCTTCTTCAATGTCAAAGTAAGTCGTTTTTATCATTATGAAACATTTTTCGTTAGAAGAAAGGTGGCATCTTCTAAAGAGAGATGGAGCAGTGAAAGATTGATTACCTCTTTATGATGGTTTACACGAAGTATTTATACATATTGACATAGAGAGAGAAGAAAAAAAACCTTACGTCTTCCCTTCACGGACTTGATGCGATGGCTCTCCTAGAGGGATGGTGCACTCAAGATCCCTCTGAGGGAAGCAAGACCTGGGCTGTGAGCGGCTCAGATGGTCCTAGCTTGCGGTCGAGCTATGCTCGCGGTCGATTAGGTCTTGGCAGGCTCCCCCTGGATTGATCGTAGGTCGGCTCACGGCGGCCTGGACTGATGTATGGGGTCGGCGCGGGTAAGGTGGAACAGTAGCTGGCCCCATTAATAGTTAATAGGAAAAAAAATTAAGAGGGGAGTTAATACGAGTGCGGCTTAGTGGAAAATATTTAAAAAATGAAAATGAGAGAGACTAAAATAAAAAGAATATAAATGGTAAAAACAAAAATAAATAATCCAAAATAAAAAATGAGACTAACAAAATAAAATGGAGGGTGTATATAGTAGAGTTGACAAGCCTGACCTAACCCAATTGACTCGACCTAAAATCTGAGTAAAATTTACCTGATCTAACCCAAAAATGTAATGACATACATGACTCAAGCTGACCTGACTCGATGATGACCCGTAACCCGATACGACCCGCTTCTGGCTGACCCAAACCCGAACCCGACTTGATCCGTAACCCGAGACGACCTGATAAGTTATCTACCTGCCCCAAAATGACCAGACCTCAAAAGCTGACCCGACCTGATCTAATGAAGATTAAAAAAAGCTCATAAATATTTTTAAAAAAATGTTAAATTAAAATATTTTTTAGTTTTTTTTCTCATATGTTCTTGACAAAATATCGTTAAAAAAAATGTAAATATTAAATAATTTTTTTAAAATATATTAAAGTCCTTTATAAAAATCGTTATAATCTCAACTAAGTCGACTCTACTAATTATCGATCCAACAAGACTCAACACGACCCAACCTGAACCCAATCCGTTCGATTTCCACCTCTAATATTGTCATATACTAAAAATTTCATCAATCGTAGTATTTGCGGTTTTAATGTTATTGTTATATATAGTTTCATATAAAATTATCTTTAAAATCTGTTGGAAAAAATGAACATCTATATATATATTATTAAAAGGCAATCCACAACAAGTTTTTTCTTTGTGATTTCTAAAAAACGCCATGTGGCAGCCTTTAACACAAGTATTACAAAGCTAATTTTTCATAATTTCAGATTAGTTGACCTTTCCACTCCTCACGTAGTTAACGGATCATATGCCCTTTAAAAATCCATAACTCCGTTTGACAACTCTCTAATTTACCATTTCAAGAGTAATACGAACCATATAAAATACGATCACTTTGTATATAACCTTCATTGTTATGAGTATTATTTACACTTTCAAGAAAATAATAATTTTATTGTCTATGATATTTCTATTACGTGCCTCTATCTCTTAGTAACTCTCTATACATATTATTACGAGGCAATCCAAAACAAGTTTTTTTCTTTGTGATTTCTAAAAAAACGCAGCGTGGAAGGCTTGAACACAAGCTAAGTATTACCAAGTACTTTATCATAATTTCATATTAATTCACCTTTTCACTCCTCACGGAGTTAACGGATCATATGCCTTTTAAAATCCCATAACTTCGTTTGACAACTCCCTAAATGACCATTTCAAGAGTATTACGGACCATATAAAATATGATCATCACTTTGTATATAACCTTCATTTTTGTTATGAGTATTATTTACATTCAGAAGAAAATAATAATTTTTGTTGCTTGTCAATGGTTTTTCTATTACGTGTCTCTATCTCTTAGTAACTCCAAATTAATTAACTATTGGATACGTTAATTATTCTAAATAGGGTCAAACTGAAAATAAATTACTAACTCATTCAAATTATTACTCTCACCATTTTTTGGTTTACTTCTCATTTCACAATTATATGCGAGGATTATTTTAACGAAATGAGAAGAAAACAGAAAAATGTTGTGAGTACTCTCTTATTTTATTAAATCCATTAAACTGTACGATTCTTTCAAAATAATTTTCATTAAAGTAGCCCTAGAAGACCCCGTGCATTGCACGGGAACCAATAACTAGTTATAAATAATAGAGAACAAAATTCTTATAATAAATGATAGTCTCTCGGTTCATTATTTTTTGCCTCATTTCATCAATATTTGAGATGACTATTTTAATGAAATGGGGCAAAAGATAGTGAAAGGTGGGAGTAAATAATAAAAAAAATAAACCGGATAATGAATTGATGGTTTAAACCAAACCTGACCATGCAAAACCTAGTCCGTCCAGATAATGACCCAAATGCGATAATGACCCAACCCGAGAATGCTCTGAACTCGACCCAAACCCGAACCAGACTTTGATGACCTGACAACTCAACCCGAATGACCCGAACCTGATCCAACCTGAACCTGACACAAAATTTGAACCAAGTAACCAAACCCAAAACTTACCCGAAGGTAATGTGGACACCTAGATTTGGACCTGGTGCCTGCAGAAGTGCCCGACAAACACTCGATGATGAACGGACTGCAACACGACAAGAATTTACGATGTTTTAGACAGTTTTTTATAGAATGGATCAAATAAATACCCGGGGAAATTAATTCAACATCAAGACAGTTTTATTCGTGTCATTACGATCGTGTCAACACTAACTAGAGTCAATTCCGACTCCGGGGCTCTGAATCGGTCCCGAAACACGCAAATTCAAAACCGAGCGAACGCGTCAGACCAAGTCGAACCTCGGGATGTACGCCCAAGGCCCAACAGCGCGCACTAGGGAAAAGGACGGGAGACTTGGCGAATAAGCAATCAGAAAGATCACGTATATCTCCGTTTTGGAAACTCTTCAAATCGGATCTTCAAAATCTCGGGCGCCCGGTGGGACGCAACTGAAAATCGCGTCGCCTGGTGTCAGGCGCCTCACTATTGGGTCGCACAACGTGCTGCGCTTGAAATCTCGTATTGGACTACAAGAAAAACTATAAATACACCCTCATCCGCTCATAATCAACACATCACAACTTTCTCCTCTCTTACGAGCTCCACACAATTTGCAGCTCTTCTTTAGCGTCGCACTCCACGACATTAGGATCGACCCACTCGATCGTTATCTCCTCAATTTGCATTCTACGAATCAACGCTACTCTTCGTAGTTCCTCGAGTTCCTGACTCGAAAGGACGAAACAGGGCACCAACGTTGATTCGTCGACTTGCCATCCACCGTAGCGAAGCTCTGCCGAAATTTTCGCAGGACTCTAGGAGGATCATTCCGTCAAAGTGATATTGTCAATAGGTTGTCATCTAAACCAAACTTTACATATCGCACTTTAATTAGGCGTTTTGACGTCATCAAGTCCGACCTATATGGATACTAATTCCACGATGCGTCCACCATTTTCACTCTAAATGGTGTACATGCCTTACTCCTGTTTTGCCCAGTCAAAACCAACTCGTCTAAAATACGTAAAGTCCACAACTTCAGCCTCAAATACTAAAACACCTAAGTCAAATCTGAGTATTCGTTATAAGATTCATTCTTGATCGTCTATACATCGTACTTCATTTAGTGTACATTCTGACGATGAATCTACTCATACAATGTGATTTACATACATTACACACTTTACCGCTTTCGTATGATTTACCGCTTTTATGACCATAATCACATGCTAAATCATCCAACACGAAATTGAAATGTGAACAAACTAACGTTAACCAAAACAAGCAGTGGTCTAGTTCCGTATTAATCTCGATGCTCACACCTCACATGTTGCTCGACGCATCCTTATTAATACGGAACCGACGCACTTTAGGCAGAATACCAGTTAAGGTATATCACGAGAATGACTAATATCTGTATTATCACATTAAAACCGATTTGATAATACGAATACTATCTAGTACTCTCTACTCTCCTACGTGCATTTTTACATGGCCTTCTTGTCACATGAAATCACATGTAAAGAATGTAAAAACATTTACTTCGACGACAAACTTACTTGTCCTTAAAACAACCAACGTAACAAAGGCATACGGTTAAAACAACGGATGTTATCCCATTTACGCCACATTGGAACGAAGATATCAGCCCACTAATTGATTAGTGGTGGCCGCTACGTGCGGGTGGGATTGGGTGTTGACGTCTATCGGATGTTGGCTTCCCAATACGTACCCTCACTCCTTACTCAGAATCTACGGTTTCCGGATGTCCGAAATCATTGTCAATGAAAGTCATTCTAGACATGGAATGCTTAAGGGTACAAGTCTTTGTCTTTAGGTCCCCATGTCACTCAGCTTTGAATTGACTAAGGATTAATGTTGACTTGAACGGTTTCTGAGTATCTCAAAATTACTCGGTGGCGACTCCAGAAATCGGCAAAAAATTCGGTTCACTAAAACGGTCACCAGACCAAATGAATCAGGCTTTAAACATTTACAAGCACATCTCGATCGATTCAACGGAAACATAGATGAGCCCATACGTCTATCTAGTACAATTCAAATCATCAACCAAATCGAAGTCCGACAATTCACCCCGAACGAGGGATCAGACCGGCCCAGACCAGCGTCTAATGGGCCGTGTGGGTGGCTGTCGCGACGGTCCGCACGAGTGCGCGCGGCGAGCGGGTGGCAGCGTCCACATTTTGGCGACTCCATTGGGGAAATGGAAACATATTTTATCGGTGGTGTAACTTGAACGAAGTCGGTGAAGCCCATTTCCTAGTTTCTTTGTGGTCACTACAGGTGTGCAGCCCTAAAAAGACCACCCTAACTGATTTAGGACCAATCGATGTTCTTAGAGTAAGGTTCTCGGAGTAGACCCGTGAAGAGGTACCAGATTAACGTTATGGCCATCCAAGGTAGTCACATATTTAGTGAATATGTCGAGCGAAATGCTCCTAGTGGAACAGGGAAACCGCACATCCTCACTGACGGTGACAGATCCCGGGCGAGGCGAGGACTTTTCGTAGGCAGTAGCCTACCCTAGCCTATCTGCGTCTGCATCCTGCATGTGTGCATGCTTGTTTAGCTATGCGTAGCGTGTTGTGACAACCCGAATAAGACATTGAATTCCGGATTAAACGACGACAACATAATCAACTACACCAAACTCCGTTTCCGAAAAGGTTATTTTTTAACGTCGTCATTCCGGCCGCGTGGTTTCCAAAGTCAAACTTTTTAAACCCGTTTTAGCGTCGTTGTACAGGCCAAATTCACACTCTTTAAAACCCATTTTTAGCGCCATTATGCAAGCCAAATCAAAAACTCCCCATTTTCAAAACACCGTCATACCGTTACTATCGCCAAAATTTCAACCAAAGGAATCAAGGCATCTAACACGGTAACATTTCCCTTTTCAAAAATATTTTACACATACCGTTGTTATCGCCAAAATTCCAATCAATAGATCTAAAGTATCTAACATGGTTACATTTTCCATCCACAGAGCATTTTTACACATACCGTTACCATCACCAAAATTTCAATCAACGGAATCAAGGTATATTAACACGGTTGCTTTCTCACTTTCAAAACTTCGCTACCACCACCTAAATTCCCTTAACGAGAATCTAGCTACACAACGCGGTCGAACATCCATTTTAAGCGCCACCATGGTCATCATGTTTTCTAAAAAACACCTTCTGTCAGATTATCTCGTTCTAGTAAATCCGAGTCCGTTAGGCGTTTCGCGGAATACACCAAGTGTCTAAAAGCACATGAGTCACAAAACTCGATGACCACAAACACGTGTGAATCAAGGGTTTCATTTATGTGTCGCTCACCAACGAGCATTCCTTGAGTCACTTTCACGTCGTCCGGTGGATATGTTCTCATCTTTGGTCCTTTTCCGCAGTCATGTTAGGGGACTCTAGCGTAGACGCAAGCAACCATAGCGGAAATGACGTCGGAAAATCCGAAGATAACGCCCTAGGCGCCCTAGCCAACATGATCTGAGATCTACAAGCCTCTATCATTGCTATGAACTCGTCCGTAAATAGCATCGATGCCCGTCTTGTTCACCTAGAAGATAGGGCCTCAGACGAAAACCATAATCGGATCCATAATAAAGTTCTGCTAAGTTCCACACCGTTAAACGGTATTCCCGCTGGGGTCACCCCTAATGACTCTATTCCACCACCTCAAGATGACATGTTACAATCTGCCATGAGTCCTATCAAGTTCCTCGAAAACCAAGTGTGCCTGAACCAAGGCAACAACGTCCACCTCAAAAATCATCGGAAGTTTGAGATGGTGAACGATCAACTTCCTGAAAAATTCTCCCTAACCGATATACCTAATTTCAAGGTAATCAAAGAAACACTCAACCATATCCTAGCCTTTAAGGATTACATGACTATAAAGGGAGTCAAACCAAACCTTTTTACTCATAAATTCCCGTCATCCTTAGGCCACACACCTCGATATTGGTTTTACTCCCTCGATCCCAAAAAGATATCCACATTGAATGACATAGCTATCGATTTTGCGGATAACTCCGAATCCCAAATCACTATCTGAAGCTTAGAGATCCTTTCTCAAAACAATAAAGAGGACTTCTGCGAGCTCTTAACTAGGTGGAGAAAGGTGAGCACCCAACTGGTAAACCGTCCTGATGAGGCTACATTAGTGGAAAAGTTCGTCAACAATCTCATGCCAATCTATGCATCACACCTCCGGTATCAAAACATCCGCACCTTCAAAGATCTCTCAACCTTAGGGATACGTCTAGAAGACGATATGAAAAAGAGGGTATTCTCAAAAATAATGGGTAAAGGCTACCAAGGCCCAACCCCCTCCACTGGAGCCCGCTCCTATGGGTCGTCCGGAAATAACAAAGCCGAAGAAATCCACTTCGTTGAACCAGCTACCAAAGAAAGAACTAACTTCACCCCTCGAACGTTCTCCAAACTAGGCACTACTTACGCCGAGGCTTTAAAAAGATTAGTCAAGCAAGGAAAGCTCGAACCATTGAGACCTACGATGGATCTACCTACCGATTAGAGATGTAAAATGTGGAATGCCTGCGAGTATTGCCATATTCATTGTGGCAACGGGCATGACATTGAATCCTATTTTCCACTCAAACACACCATACAAGACATGATCGAAAATAGGACGATTCCACTCCCTTTACCCAAAAAGCCGAATAACACCGCAAACCCCTTCAGTGTCCATGCCATGTTTGATGATGTCATCGACTTCTCACATATCAACCCTACAGGGGACGATGTTCTAAACATCGATAATACTACAGCTGAGTACACACCCAGTACTCCCACATAGCCCGAAACAACGGGAGATCCGACCCACATAATACTACAGCTGCACCATTTGCTGTTAAAAATTGAGGCAAGAATAGTTCGTATCGAAGAAAAGATCGAGGCATTCCCCGAACCACCTTCCTCAAATTGTAAGGGGTCTATTAAGGGGAGCAACGCAAGTTCCCCTAAAACTTTAGCGTGAAAAAAGAGATATACTCGAATCAGGGTTAGTTATGCATCTGCACTACGGAGGTTAACATCCCTTCGCCTCCTACGACCCATAGGCCCGATGGCGGACCCCCCCAATAAACTATAGGTCCATCTATTGGTTCAAAGAGTAGTATTGTCATTATTATAGGGGCATTGGCCACGATACAGAATCTTGCAAGCTCTTGAAAGACAAAGTGCAAGGATTGCTAGACACAGAAGCAGTAAAACTGGAGCTACTAACCAAGAGGCCAACACACCTCCTCACAGACAATTCCAAAGGAGGATGCATCCGACTCCTCGAACACTTCGGGCTATCCCATGATCAAGCGCTAACCATGCTAACAGCCGATGGACTCTTGTACCTTATGGCCCCAAAACCTGATCCGCCCGTGAACAAAAGACCCACACATTGGAATGGTAACAAATGGTGTCGGTATCATCAAGGTCGAGGGAATGACATTAGTGAATGCCACGAGTTCAGACAACAAGTCTGATATCTTATCCAGGAGGAGAAATTCGGAACATACCCAGAATACGCCGACGCGCGAGCACTCGCGGAAGCAAGTGAACTCGTGTCCGAGTCGGAGTCTAGCTCGTCTTAGGGTCAAGACTTAATAAAATAATAAGTATTCTCCTTCTTATGCATTGAGTCGGAGGTCTAGGGGCCTGTCCCTACCTTTCAAACTCCTTTCTAAACTATCTTTCGATTCCATCAATAAAGAAATAAGCTTTTCTTTTTCTTACTATGCGCCTCGACAAATGTTTGATTTAAAATATATACTTCTCGCTTATGACTCGATACTATGCCGTTTATCGATAGCAATCAACACTAGTACAATAAGCACTTGTGGGTTCGGTTAAAAAGGACATATGGCTACGGTTAAATGGGCGTAGTAAATGAAGGCGTAGCATTAAGTCTATGAGTTGTGGCTTCGGTTATGAACCGAAGCAAAAAGCTGGTAAAAGGATTCGGTCATTAAGATGAACCGAAGCCAAAAGTAGTTTTGGCTTCAGTTGTTTATAGGAACCGTAACCGAAGGTTGATAAAAGGCTTCGGTTATTTCAGATTAACCATAACAAAATGTACTTTTCGCTTCAGTTGTTTGTAGGAACCGAAGCCAAAGGTTGATAAAAAGCTTCGGTTGATTACTATAACCGAAGCCATTTCATAGTTAAAAATAAAAATAAAAACCCTAATAATTTCACATGAAATTAATATTAGTATAATTTTAGTAACCACCAAAAAAATACATTTTTCTTATACGCATGTCCAGGTTAGGCCTTCACCCTTCGACCCTTAGGTTACGGGTGATTTCGGCCTACATATTCCGAAAGAGGGAAAAAATAAACTGAATATATAAAAACACCATCTTTTTCAAACACCCGGTTTCCTGTAGGCGGAAGTTTTGGTTTAGCCTCTATAAAAGGGAGTCGTACCCAAAAATATGATCGATTCAGTACACAGGACAAACGTTTTTACCTATAAGTTGTTATCGGCTTCTCAATGCGAAAATTATTCAAACGTTTCTAATTCCCTATATTTAAGCTTGGAAATGTTTCAAGTTCTTGCTCTGAATTACTGAAATGACGAACAAAGAATTTTGAATAGTCCGTCTGGGTTTTCAGCGTGTACCTACAAATAATAACATGAGAAATTGCTTAACTCGGTCAAACATACTAAATACGGAGTAGAAAACATATAGGATACTCGATATAATCATGAAGATGCAAAACAAACATAGAAGAAACTTGAATGAGTATTCAGATAAGCTAAGTTAATGCAAAACATGAATTTTTTCGTTGCAGGCTAAGGCGAACTTGAAAACTACAACACCAAAAACTCTCGTATGAGAAGGATAGGATATACTTTTGCCCTTACTCGTAGTTAGAACATAAAGAAGTTGTTTACAAAGGAACCCTAATAAAATTATCGCAATTTGAATTGATCGATAGCTACTTCACAAATAAAATGACAGGATACCAAAAGTTAAATGATCATCAACGCAGAATGAGTTTCAAAGATGTCATGTTACGTGGTAGATGAAAAACGGAGTTCTAAAAGCAATTAAGACAGTTTAACAGAATCTAAACTCACCCAGTGCCCTGCATCGTCAAGCACATGCATCTGCACTCCGGCTTCCTCACTAGCTGCTACCTCCTCTGCAGCATGAATTCATTGAATATCCTCAAGGGCCCACCTATGCAAACTTCTTTCTGCTTTTAAAAAGTTTACATGAACTCCTCGTGGAACATCTTCAACAATTTTCCTGGGACAGAATTAAATTACACCCAAATTAGTGTATTTCGATGCCCCTTATAAACATTTTTCTTACAGTAGGTGAATCGAGGAGGTATGGTTCCTTCTTCACATATCGGGCAAGATTTTTTCCCTTTGTTTGAATATCCAGACAAATTTCCGTACGCAGAAAAATCATTTATGGTGCACAATAACATAGCACGTAAATTGAAATTTTCTTTAGCATTTGCATCAAACACATTGACCCCTTCATACCACAAATGCAAGTCCATACCAAACGAATGCAAAGGAGTGACAGACTGTTATAAGATGTGATTGTTTGCTACCAAACCAAAGGAAGAAGAACAGAGACTTTGTAAGACAAGTTCCGTAGGTGTTCTCAGTTCAGTAAGTTTGTTAAAGTCTCACTACTACAAAATGTATTATAGACTGGTATATTAAGGTCACAATTCACCAGGGAATGTATGTCTATTTTCGGGTTGAATCAAGCGGCTTTGGGTGTGATTCAGGCTGTTCAATTAAACATGATATACAAGGACAGGTTGTTTTCTGTTATACCAGCTTCATCTTCCCAATACAATGATTCCGAGTGCTGCTATAGGTCTTTAATAATTGTACTACATTCAAGAACAATGATGTGGATTGAAGAAACAACAAGTTTAGCAAAATCTAATATTCAGAAGAAATTACGGCAACATATATTACTTAATTTGAAACAATTACTTATGACAATATGAAAAATTAATAACAATGACAAATTAATAGCAATGACAAATTATTAGGAAGAAATTACAGCATATATACGAGTTCTGTAGATGGCCAAGTTCGAATAATATATGACAATAACAACAATATGCAAAATTATAAGACTTAAATTCGAACAAATTAACGAGTATGACAACATTATATACGAGTTCACGTCACTGAAAATATACACACACACACACACACACACACACACGACATATACACGAGTTCCGACAAAATTAACAATCGAAGGGAATGAAGCATAAATACATGTGTATATATGTATCAGTTCCGACATAACTTACCGAATATCACGTTGTTGAAGGGAAGCGAGGAATCCACGAATCGACTGATTTCTTCAAGCGTACTTCTCCCCAAATCCCCAATCGATGATGCAATTGCCAGTTTATACTCTTCTAGCAATGAATCGGTTGAAGTTCTGCAATTAGGGTTGATGAAGCGAGATTAAGTTCGTGGGTTTTGAAGGGTGAATCTTAGTGGGTATAGATAGTGAGTAGGTTTCGGCGGTTTGTAGAGAATTGGGGTTATTTGGAAAATCCAGAGACTTGGTTAGTTTTAAGTAATAGTGGGTTTTGCCATGAGTACTATTTGTCGCAGTATTTAGGGATATTTAATTTTTTTTTTAAAGTATAATTATGTTTATAATCTAGTTTAGGAAAGAGAACTCATTATTAGTGGATTTTTTTTGCGACAAATATATACATATATTTTAGTTTAGGAAATTTTAACTACTATCCCTTGTGAATGAGGTATCCGTCACTTTGTTAAAACGGATCAAATACTAGTCATTTACGTTGAAAAGACAACCCATTATTTTTTTTTGATGTTTTGACATTTTCTGTGTAAGTGGATCATATTTGACTTTTTATAAGAAAATGAAGGATAACTCCGTCACAAACAAAAAATTGTGAGAAATTTTATGGACATTTTTTTGAGTAGAATGACAACTTTTTAATATACAATTAAATTTGTTTATGATAAAATTAAAAGCTTACGGTTCCTTAATTACAAATGTTGTCATTTATAATCACTTATGGCTACGGTTAAAAATCCAACTGAAACCTTTTATATTTTGCTACGGTTTCTTATTAAAAGCGTTACCATTTAAAACCAAGTTTGGCTACGATTTATAAACTCAACCGAAGCAAATTATATTTGACTATGGTTTTTTTATACAACCGTAGCCATTTATAAATCCTATTCCTATAGAATCATTTGGTTACGATTATTATATGCAACCGTAACCTTTTCAACAAACCTAATGTGTTATTTGTACTAGTGAGAGGTACTACGCTCCGCACGATGTAGACACCCAGATTTGGACCTGGTGGCTGCAGGAGTGCCCGAAAAACACCCGATGATGATCGGACTGCAACGCTACGCAAGATTACGATGTTTTAGATAGTTTTTCTGTAGAAAGGATCAAATAATTTCTCGGGAAAATTAATTTAACATCAAGGCAGCCTTAGTTGTGTCATTACGGTCGCGTCGACACTAATTAGAGCCAATTCCGACACCAGGACCCCGAATCGGTCCCGAAATATGCAAAGTCAAACCCGAGTCAGCGCGTCGGGCCGAGCAAACCTCAAGACACGCGTCCGACGCCTACCCGGCGATAGACGCGCTAGGGTTAGCGGGAAGCCTTAATCTCAAAGAAAGCCTATGATACACATCTTCACCATTTTCGAAAGTTTGGAAATCGAATCTTCAAAAATTCAATCGCCTTACACCAGGCTTCCATAAACTGAACTGCCTCACACCAGGCGTCCAAGTTCTGAGTCGCTGGACACCAGGCGTCCAAGTTCTGAGTCGCTGGACACCAAGCGCCTGAATAGTTGATTTGAACTGCACGAACAACTATAAATACCCCCCATCATTTCACTCATTTTCACATAATTCATTCTTCTCTTCTCCCTCTTACTTTTTACGAGTTTTCTCTAACTGAGGTTCGCACTCCGACCCAAAGTAACGATCCACTCGATCGTCGTCCTGATAAGCGAATCGACGCTACCCCTCACCTACGAGCACCCCACTCGATCCCGAGGAGCCTGTGTTCGACTAGCTAACCCCGAGTCAAGCAGCGGAGTTCTGCCGGATTAACTGCAGAACCACCCGTAGTAAACGAAACTCTGCCAAAATCACCACAAGCTAAGCTAGGAGGAACCACCTCGAAGTCGAACCGTCACTAGGTTGTCATCTAAACAAAACTTTACATTTTTGTATTTTTTATTATGCACTACGATTATGTCAAACGTGGACGCTAGGTCCACGGCACGTTATAAACATACATAACGTCCCAACTTCAACCATTAGCACTAAAACACCCTAACTAAACCCGAGTAGTTCTGAGATCCGTTCTCAACCATCTACGCATCATGTCTTGTTTAGTGTACACTCCGAGGTGCAACTCCTCACTATGTGATTTACTTACATTTTGCATTTACCGCTTTCGTATGATTTATCGCTTTTATGACCTTATAATCGCATGCTAAATCACCTAACACAACGGTTCGACGCATCCCTATTAATATCGAGCCGACGCATCTTAAGCAGAATACCAGGTAAGGTATACCACGAGAAAGGAACAACCAACAACCGACATAGCAAAGGCATAGGGTTAAAACAATGGATGTTACAGTACTTCCGCCACAACAAAGAAACAAAGTTATCAGCCCACCAATTGATTAGTAGAGGCCGCTATGTGCGGGCAGGATTCGGTGTCGATGTCTAGGGGACGTTGGCTTCCCAAACGTACCCTCACCCCTTACTCAGAATCGATGGTTTTCGGATGTCCGAAACCATTGACAATGAGAGTCATTCCAGGCATGGAGTGCTTAAGGGTAAAAGTCTTTATCTTTAGGTCCAGTGCCACTCAACTTTGAGCCGGCTAAGGATCAAAGTTGACTTGAACGGTTTACGAGTCCCCATAATTGACTTGGTAGCGACTCCACAAATCGGCAACGAATTTGGTTCACTAAAAAGGTCGCCTTACCAAACATATCAGCCTTTAAACATTTACAACCATGACACGATCGATTCCAACGAAAACACGGGTGCCCACATCTGTCTAGTACAAGTCTCAATCGTCATCCGAATCGAGGTCCGAAACATCGCCCTGAATGCGAGATCGAACCACCCCCGACCGGAAGGGGGCCGCGTGGGCGGCCGCTGTGATGAAACCGAGTCGGTCCCGCGCGGGCGCATGCGGGGCGCCGGACGGTGCGGACGGACGTCCATAGTTTGGCGACTCCGCTGGGGATTTGAAATCAAGTTTCCAGTGTTGGTGTAATTCGAACGAGGTCGACGAAGCTAATTTCCTAGTTTCTTGTTGTGGTCACTACAGGTTTTGGTCCTAAAAATCCCAACCTAACCTATATTAGGATGAATCGACCTCTTCGCGGTAAGATCCTTACGGACACGCGGAGAGACCCTCGGTTGACGCTCCGGCCGTCCGAGGTAGCCACATATTCTGTGGACATACCAAGCGAATGGCTCTAAGCTGCCGATACGACACTCATCTCCCCAGGTGACCTATCGACACCTAAGCGCAGACCATTCGTGAGCGGTAGCCTACCCTAACCTACCCGTGTCTGCATCCTGCATGAGTGTACGCATTCCTAGCTATGTGTAGCGTGTTTGAACAACCCAAATAAAACACTAAAATCTGGATTCAACCACGACAACATATTCAACCGCACCCAACTCTGTTTTCAAAAAAAAGAACATCTTTTTTCCAAAACCGTCTTGAAAGTGCCGATACTCCGGTAAACCAATATTTTTTTAAAAAAAACGTTTTAACACCGTCATCATGATGAATTTTACACTCCACAGTTTCAAAAGACCCTTTTGAGCGACATCAACTTGGCCAAAGTGAAACTCGTTATTTTCAAACAATGACAAGGACCATTAACCTCGCCAAATTCCCAATCAATGGGACCGAGGTACCTGAAGCGGTTACATTTTATTTTCAAAAACATTTTTTTTCGCATATACTGATTAACACAACCGAAACTTCAATTAATGAAGTCAAGGAAACAAAAACGGTTACACCCGCAAAATATTTTTCACAATATACCACCACCACCGTCGAAATGCCAGTTAATGGAATCGACAAGCACGGGTCGCCCATCCTTTAAAAAAAAATTATATAAGCACTTTCACTACCTAAAATCTGTAATAAAGATTTGGTCACACCTCCAAAGGACCATCACAGGCACCACGTTCTCTCACGAACACCGTCTTCACCGCAAATGACAGACTAACTAGTTAATAGTAGTCTCGATAAAAGCACGACATCGTTATTTTCAAAACCGGTACCTTTAGAACCGCGCTTCTTTTGCAAAACCTCCATTTACACTTTGCTATCATCAAGTCCTCGACGCGCACATAGCAACACCTTTTCAACACATCACGAACGGTGTCGTTAAACCATCACCAATTTTACGAACTCTCACTTTCAAAAAAGAGAGGTTTATTTTCAAAACACATCTGTTTTCGAAAGCATCAAAACTCTTTGATTCCGAACCGGGATCGAGATCAATTCCTTACGTCGTACAACGGTGTGATTAACTGTCTATGTTAGTTACTAGGGTCGCCTCTATTTGGGGTCTTACATTTCGGGTCGTCTCATCTCGAGAAGTCCTCTCTCTTGAATTTCACCCTCGAGATTTGTGTCAAATTGTCTCATTCCAGAGATATGAGTCTATTAGGCGCTTCGCCGAATACACCAAGAGTCTAAAGCACCCGAGTCCCTAATCCGACGACCGTAAATACGCACGAATCAGGGGTCTCATTTCTCTGTTGCTCGATTAAAAGCACTCCTCGAGTCTCTAAGTCGCCTGGTGGATTCAGTCTCATCTTCAGTTCTGTTTCAGATCTAAGGATGTCCTCCAGCAACAATCTCGACCAATTCAACACCATGCTAGGACTTGTCAAAGAGTTCCAAAACACTATGGCCCAAATGACCGCCATTCACAATGACATCCTCCTCCAACTTGACAAGTTGGAAGGGGCTGCCAACAGAATAGAGGGTTCAACACAGAACCTCTCGTAAGAGGAGGTAGATGAAAAACCCTTCATCTCTAGGGACTGAATGAGGCTCAAGCCGGCTAGGTTTGTCCAAGCCCTTGAGGGACGTCCCTTCAGAAGCCTAAAAGACTTAGGCATGACCTACACCGAGGCGCTTAGAATTGCCAACGAGGACTGGCAGTTATCCCAGCTCGCCCCTACTCCGGATCCACCTCTCGAGGGCCGAGATCCGGACTGGGATCCCATTGCCTACTGCCTATATCATAAGGGCAAGGGACACGACACGGAGGATTGTAACCGCCTCAAGCATGACATCCAAGATCTGGTGGATGCCGGAACCTTCACTCATGTGAAAGCGCCGATGACACAACTCACCTTCGGGGAGAATAGCGACAAAGAAACCACGTCTATAGTGGTTAAGACGGGCGGTGCCATCAAGGTGCTCTTCCAAGGAGGAAGCCTTGATGCTTAAGGGCATAGCCGGTCTTAGTCGGAGTCCAGTGCGTCTATAGGGCCTAAGCTTAAAATAATAATAAATGTTTTCTTTTTTTATCAAGTCCGGGAGGTGCGAAGGGACTTGTCGTCCACCTCCTCCGAAACAACATCACGGGCACCTAGCCCGCTTATTATATCAATAAACAGTTCTTTGTTTTACAAACATGCCTCGACAATTGCTTGATTTTGTTTATAACGCACTTTCTCGCTTGAAACTCGATACTATGTCATTTATCGATAACAATCAATCAAAGCGTAAGGGCTACAACAAACGGTCCACTTAACTTCACCTTAAGAAGAGATCATGAGCAATTACCCTAAGTTCAACCCACAACTAACTCCCTAACCAAAAAACAATACATAAGAAAGCTACGCAACCAGCAACCAACAGGTAACCACACACCCATATCGGTCAACCTAGACTTCACAGTTACCAACAATGCAGGCGAATACGAAGCCTAGTTAACAGGGATAAAAGCCGCCACAAATTTAGGATTTAAAAACCTCAGAGTCCACGAAGATTCATCCCTAGTAGTCAACCAAGCCACAGGCGCCTGGAATGTCTATAGTGAGAGCCTAGCCCCTTACCAAACCGAAATAGAAATAATATCCCGGGAATTCACCTAAATCAACTTCATACACATTCCCTGCGAAGAAAACCAATTCGCTGACGCCCTATCCAAGCTAGCCTCATTAATAAACACGCTCAACAACCTCTTCTCTATGCCTATCTGCGTAGAAAGGAGTGAACAACCCGCCAACATCCACAACCTCGAAACAGACGACACCCCCGGAGAACCCCGGTACAAAGCGATCCTAGACTTCAAAACCAACGGATCATACCCACCCCACACAAACACCAAAAATAAAAGAGCCTTACGAATACACCCCCAAGGACTATTATACAAACAAACCCCACAAGGAGTACTCCTTAGATGCATAAACAAAACCCAATCCGAGAAAGTCATGGAAGATGTACATGACGGGGGATGCGAACCCCATATGAGCGCGCACTTATTAGCCCGAAAAATAATGAGACTAAGCTATTACTGGGTTACCCTAGAGGCAGACTGCCGACGTCATGTCCGCCACTGTCACAACTGTCAAATATTCGCCAACATCCAACACCTACCACCATATCCCATCCACACCATAACAACACCCTGGTCGTTCTCTACCTAGGGAATTGACATCATAGGAAAGTTACACTCATCCGGAACCGGCAGACACTATTTTATTCTGGTGGCCGTCGATTACTTTACCAAATGGGTAGAAGCATCCTCTTACATCGTACTAACCTCCAAACAAGTAGTCAAATTCCTACAAAATAACATCATCTGCCGCTACGGTATACCCCACGAAATTATCAGTGATCAGGGGGCTCATTTCAGGGCCGTCACCCAAAAAATCCTAGACAAATACAAAATCCAAAGACACAAATCCTCACTCTACAAACCTCAGACAAACGGGACTGTAGAGGCAGCGAACAAAACCAATACCACAATCCTTAACAAACGGGTCTGTAGAGCCGTGCAACCCATAGAACTGGAAATACCCTCACTAAGAATACTAGCCAAAAGCGACATTCCCGAAGAAGAATGGAACCAAAAACGTTACGATGAGCTAGTACTCCTAGATGAGCGTAGAATACACGCACTGTCCAACGTGCGAGCCTACCAACAATGCATACAACGAGCCTTTAACAAACGAGTCAAATCCAGAAATATACATGAGGGAGACTTAGTGGTCAAGTCCATTAGAGCGCCCCTTTTCGTCAATCCTAGAGGGAAATTCAAACCAAATTGGGCGGGCCCCTACCTCGTCAAGAAAATACTCGCGGGGGTGCCGTGATACTTACTGACCGAGACGGTCAAAAATTCTCAACCCCAACCAACATGGACCAACTCAAACGATACAACCCCTAAACATCCTAACAACCCCATCCTGATCACCGACCTAGGGTGAAAACCCACACAAAACACTTAAAAATAATTCGCATCAATAATTGGCATAACGAGTCTAAAGCAAAATCACTCACATCTAAATGAACTACGAACACGGTTTGATTCCGTCTAAACACGGATACGTAGGCAACCCTTCTAAGGGTACAACCAACAAAAAATGACAAAATCGATTACTCGATTCACATGCGAATCGGAACTTCTACCCCGCGTTCCGGTTAGCGAGTGATTTTAATGACGAAGCACAAACGACGAGCCGAGAACGGAGTGAAAACCCGAAAGGGCGCTCCAGGCAAAATGAAGAAACGATTTGCGAGCCGTCGTTAAAAAAAATGATGAGCCGAGGATGGAGTGAAAACCCGAAAGGGCGCTCCGGGCAAAATGAAGAATCGAGTTGCGAGTCGTAAAAAAAGAAGACAAAATAAAAGATGAGCCGAGAACGGAGTGAAAACCCGAAAGGGCGCTCCGGTAAAATGAAAAATCGAGTTGCGAGCACCCACAAAAAAAAAGAATGAAATTAAAAAAAATGTGCTTCTCATTAATACAAAAAAATTAGTCAAATCGAGCCTTTGTCGAGGCCCCTTTACATTGAGCATCCAAAATCCAACTACCTCGGAAAATGACAACGTGTCAAAATCCTACAAAAAACTAGTACTAATACGCCACATAATAGAATATAGTACATAATGGCTGGGCTCTACCCGTCCAACTTTTTTCTCCCCTCGCCATCTGGGTGTGCTTGTTTGGGTTTTTCACCATCTACCCCTCCTAACACAATGTTTCTACCACCCTAGCCAAAGGCAAGCCCAGCCAATCATACTTTCTCTCATCACTCACACTTTCAATATGGATCTCGTCGTTCTTGGCCCGTATAGATGAACTGACGGCACTAGGATCGGTAACGCTGTCTTTGGTCAGGCATTTAATGATGTTTCCTTGAGTCGCCTCCTTATCCTCTAGCACCGTGGTCTTCCTAACTTTCGACTTGCTCTATCCTGACGGGTGTTCATAAACTCCCCGCCGGAAAGAAGTAATGTCGGTCAGTCGGGCACTCTCTATAACAATGGGATGTGAAAAATTCTGTCTCCAAGATATCTTAAATTCCTCAAGAGAATTTTCCGTCCACGGGTCAAACTTAGGAACGCCCCTAGTAACCTCCGAGATGGTTTACCTCACCCACATTTGGCGCGACAACTCTCTCGGGTAAATATAAACCGGATCCCTTAAGGATAATATCTGCATAGCCTGAGTCGAGGACGAGAAGGGAAACCCGACCTATCAACCAATATGCCACCACGGGACTGTCCACCTGATAACCACTCGCCCGTTAGCCAAGTAGGAATGCCATCCTTCTTCGGTATGACCATCACTCCATGCTTGCACCATCTTGCGACCCGTGAAGCCCTTATAGCTATAACCCTTGACGGATCGAGGAGGGTCGACTAAACCAAGCCTCTGTTGTAGCCAAACCGGCACAAACTACAACGTAATGTCGAACTTTCGAACTAAGGCTAGTTTTGAAAAAAAAATATAACACCCCCATATATACCTGCAAAATGATCCTAGAATCCAGAAAAGAAGACCGATGCAGCCGGGCACGAGCATCGAGACCTAGGATAAGCTCACCCAAAATGATTAAAGAAGGTGATCGCCCATGTTCCATCCCCATGACAAAATCCAAAACCAAGGGATTACCCCAACCCTCATGCACTAACGCATCCTCAAAAAGATAATAACAAGCCACCGCAATATTAAAAGCCCGTCTACAAGCTAGGGGTGAAATATCATGGGAACCCGTCTGTGAGAACGTCCTAAATTGCAATTCTAGGTCAATACCATCTCTGCCAAAGAAAATTTTAGCCTCCTCTAATGAGGAAAGGTCCTAAAACTGACGAAACCGTTCCATAAATGCATCATCTCCCAAGGGCACACAAGGTTGAACCGAACACCACCCGCTTATAACGTCTAGCTCCTCGGGAAGGGGACAAACCTTACCTCCAGGGAAAGCAAAAACATTACGTTTTACGTCCCAAAAATTAGAGCATGCTAACAAGAAGACATCTTGTAACTTAACTTGCCTTAATGCGATAACCATGGACAAACCATCACTTGGACTAACCTCGAGGTCACATTTCTTAAAACAACACATTCTTTAGGTTAAAAGATCCCGAAACCCGACATGACTTGAAATAATACAAGGAAGCTATAAACACACTATGGGTTTTTTAGTATGTCTAAAACGAGCACCAATAACCCGCATATATAGCCTTAATCCCACAACAATTAGGAAACTACAAAAAATTTCCATAAAGAGGTGTTGGACCGCCCGAGCCCAGGCGCCCAAATACCAGGCCGCCCGAACCCAGGCGACCCAGAACCAAACCACCCTAACCCAGGCGTTTGAACCCTAAGACATCAGCCTCCCTAGCGCCTGAAAATTATAACGACAGCCCCGCTTTACCACGACAATCACCACCTGGAAACCCCGGACATCGGGATCGACCTCCCAAAGTCACTAAAGCCTTTTCTGAAAGCCGAAATACCCAAGCAAGAGCAACGAGGTCACACGGACAACACATTTCACCCGTCGGATCCACCAGACTTAGACGTCTTTTCATTTTTTTTTTCTTTTAGGGGGATAAGATACCCCACCTAGGCGTGTTGTAGCCTTTAAAGGCATAGTCAATTCGTGTCTGTAGCCCAGTACGACATTATCATGAATATACAAAAAGTGGTCTAACTTTTTTTTCAAAAGCAGTCTGACCTTTTTGTTTTTGCCTCATTTTAGACATGAATGTCGAGACAACTACGCTTGTCTCCCAATGCACTCAGTCGAAACATGTTCATTTCCTATATGTCACACATACCGAGTCAAAAATTTTAATCGACGTATTACTCGACCCAACTCCCGGCTCAAACTAACGCATTTCAAAAATTCCAAAAAAAAAACGTTTTTGTACTCTTATGCAACCCTAACGCATTTAAAACATCCTAAAACTATGATGAAATCGCAAACAAACCGAGCCTGAAGTGATTACTTGTCAATCTAGTTCAACAATTCAGAAACAAAAACGCAAGACTAAACCGATCAATCAAAATACTAAAAGTTAAAAAATACAGAAATTATACAAATCCATACACAAATCGAGTTCATAAACTAGGGAGGACCCCTAGAAGTTGCGCCTATAGCTATTACAAACTCACCAATGTTGTCGTCCAGATCGAGATCCTCCAAAACAAAGGTAGGAGACTCACTACCATCCATCCCCGACAGCATCTAGAGTAGCTATCTCGGGAATCCCTCCAACATCCTCGGCGGTGTCCGTAGCATGACCCTCAGCCTCAGCCTCAACCTCCCTCTCCATCTCAACCCCTAGCCTACCCTCGCTCTGCGCCGAGGACACGCCCTGAGTTTGAGCCAACCACTCCTTTAGCTGGGAAATCTCGTCGTCCCAGGATCGCAGAAGCTATCGAAGCCTAGCCTCTCCCGCCTCGAGCTCGGTCACCCTAGTCTCCAGCTGCCCCACCATATCCGGGGTATCCTGCAAATATGCCCTTGCTTTAGGAAAACATACAAATAGCCAAGGAAACCAATCCTAGGTACACATACTCACCAATCGAGATCCCGAAGTATCACGGTAAACCCTCGACGCATAGGCCCAGAAGCAGTTGGTGGCCTGCCACAATCGCTAATGAGAAGCCGACAAAACCTGAGAGGCAAAACCAAACGAATTAGCCAAACTAAACCTAACCCTTGAGAACCCAATCCAAGACAAAAAGCAAAACTTACCCGATATACCCGGTCGCGCCACTCTATCCCAGCATCCATCTCCTCGGCAGAACACGGGGGAAGAGGCTCAGTGAAGGCTACCCCGGCTGCATCTACCCTAAGCAGCGTCAAGGGGAAGTCTAGGGGTGAACAACATCAGCAGGATCGGCCAGCTAAAGGAAACTTACATCCTCGAGGCGTAGCTAGTTCACCAACACATTCTCCGATGGGTAATGACTTGTCGTGCTCTTGGCTTGAGCCAATCTTCACTCAATCCCCGGTGGAAACCTAACCGGACGGGCACGCACCATCCTAGGTGCCAATCAAGGAAAATAGGAATAAATCCAAGACTGCAAAAACCCAAAAACATCATTACCAAAACCAGACCGAATTAGGTAAAACCCTAAAACCAAATACAGAGGCAATAACTAACCTCCAGCACAAGACCTGGACCCACGATGGGTAAAGCCGAGCCTGAGTCCACCTTCAGTGGCCTCACCATGACTTGTAAGCAACAGGTCATCTCCGCGAAAGTCGCGGTCACCCAATCAAAACGTCCCAGCTGATCCAAAACAGCCAGGAAAGGCAAAATCCCAGTACTAAGCCTCTCGCCCTTATCCGAGAAGTGAGTAGATCCTAGGAAGTACCACAACCACAGTCGAGCATCCTTCACCGGTGTGTTAGGTACTCGACCCTCTAGTACCCCCGCCCTCTCGAAGTGGTCGGTAATGTGCGAACACCAAAGCATGAGACGTACTGTAAGCCTCACGCTCTAAACAATACCTGATCCTGCCCTCGACCTCGTCACTATCTAAACTAGGGCCCTCGGGAGCCCACCTAATCATCTCAGGACCCACGCCTGATCATGCAGCCTAAAGCAAACACGAAAACTACTTGGAGGCGATACCTAATAGTCACAAGATGTACCTTCCCGTACTAAACAAAATAAGCAAGGACATGGCCATTTACCGCCCCTCCAACTGATGTGACAAACCTTAAAACCTCCTCTAATCGAAATCAACCCCCAGCGGAAAGAAAATGAAATCCCCTAGCTAATAAGACCACTCATACCAAAACATACGACGAGCCAAACATGATGAAAACCAAATTCAAAACCAATCTAAGTGAGCCCCTTGTAGCGCTCAAAACCAATTTTAAACGAGTCCCTAGTAGCACTCAGTTTAATTCAACGAGTCCCTGGTAGCACTCGATTCAAGCCAATTTTAAATGAGACCCTGGTAGCACTAAATTTAATTCGAAACCAATTTTAAACGAGTCCCTAGTAGCATTCAGAATCAATTCAATTTTAAACGAGTCCCTAGTAGCACACAGTTTAATTCAATGAGCCCCTGGTAACGCTCAAAATCCAATTTTGGATGAGTCCCTAGTAGAACTCAATCCAATTCAATTCAATTTTAAATGAGTCTCTGGTAGCACTCAATTTAATTCAATTTAATGAGCCCCTAGTAGCGCTCAAAATCTGATTTTGAATGAGTCCCTAGTAGCACTCAATCCAATTCAATTAAATTTTAAATGAGTCCCTGGTAGCACTTAATTTAATTCAATGAGCCCCTAGTAGCGCTCAAAATCCAATTTTAGATGAGTCCCTAGTAGCACTCAATCCAATTCAATTAAATTTTAAATGAGTCCCTGGTAGCACTCAATTTAATTCAATTCAATGAGCCCCTGGTAGCGCTCAAAATCTGATTTTGGATGAGTCTCTAGTAGCACTCAATCCAATTCAATTCAAATTGAAATGAGTCTCCGGTAGCACTCAATTTAATTCAATTTAATGAGCCCCTAGTAGCGCTCAAAATCCGATTTTGAATGAGTCCCTAGTAGCACTCAATCAAATTCAATTAAATTTTAAATGAGTCCCTGGTAGCACTTAATTTAATTCAATGAGCCCCTGGTAGCGTTCAAAATCCAATTTTGGATGAGTTCCTAGTAGCACTCAATCCAATTCAATTCAATTTTAAATGAGTCCCTGGTAGCACTCAATTTAATTCAATTCAATAAGCCCCTGGTAGCGCTCAAAATCCAATTTTGGATGAGTCCCTAGTAGCACTCAATCCAATTCAATTCATTGAGCCCCTGGTAGCGCTAAAAGTCAATTTTGAGTGAGTCCCTGGTAGCAATCACTTCAATTCAATTCAAGTCAATTTTAAATGAGCCCCTGGTAGCACTCAAAATAAAATTAAACGAGTCCCTGGTAGCACTCAAAATCAATTCAATTCAATTCAAATTGAGTCCTTGCTAGCACTCACCTCAATTCAACTCAATTTTATATAAATCCCAAAACACTCAGAACAATCAAATTAACCCGAAACGAGTCCCTAAGCATTCAATTCACACCCCGGAGGAATACCTAAAGCAAAAAGCAAAAACGAAATCAACACAACCATCCGCCAAGGATATTAAATCAGAACTAAGACACCAATAAAGGACTTAAGCAAAAGGTCCATGTCAAAGACTGAAACTACTAAAACAACAAACCCGAGACGAGCTAGCAAGCACGAACCCGAGCCCTGACAAGCAAACGCGGGCAAGGATGTCAGGTACAATTTCTAAGCTTTGGTTGACGAACCTCAGGTACGTAGTCTAACGGACTTAAAATGACCCGAACGGACAGCCACCAGGTCGTAATCCTCGATTGACCTTTCGCCTTGTCCAAGCCTCAGTCAAAGTGGGGGCTTCTGTAGAAACCCAGATTTGGACCTGGTGGCTGCAGGACTGCTTGACAAACACTCGATGACGATCGGACTGCAACGCGACGCGAGATTACGATGTTTTGGAGAGTTTTTCTATAGAAAGGATCGAATAATTACTCTTAAAAATTAATTCAACATCAAGGCAGCCTTAGTCGTGTCATTACTGTCGCATCGACACTAATTAGAATCAATTTCGACACCGGGGCCCCGAATCGGTCACGAAATATGCAAATCAAACCTGAGTCAACGCGTCGGGCCGAGCAAACCTCGAGACACGCGCCCGGGGCCCACCCGGCGCTCAACGCTCTAGGGTTAGCGGGAAGCCTTAATCTTCAAGAAAGCCTAAGTTACGCATCTTCTCCATTTTGGAAAGTTTTGAAATCGAATCTTCAAAAATTCAATCGCCTCACACCAGGCTTCCCTAAACTGAATTGCCTCACACCAGGCATCCGAGCTCTGAGTCGCTGGACACCAAGCGTCCGAATAGACGATTTGAACTGCGCGAACAACTATAAATACCCCCCCTCATTTCACTCATTTCCACACAATTCATTCTTCTCTTCTCCCTCTTTCTCTTTACAAGTTTTCTCTAACTGAGGTTCGTATTCCGACCCTAAGTAACGATCCACTCGATCGTTGTCCCGATAAGCGAATCGACGCTACCCCTCACCTTCGAGCACCCCACTCGATCTCGAGGAGCCTGTGTTCGACTAGTTAACCCCGAGTCAAGCAGCGGAGTTCTGCCGGATTAAACGCAGAACCACCCGTAGTAAACGAAACTCTGCCGAAATTACCACAAGCTAAGCTAGGAGGATCCACCTCGAAGTCGAACCGTCACTAGGTTGTCGTCTAATCAAAACTTTACACTTCTGTACTTTTAATTATGCACTACGATAATGTCAAACGTGGACGCTAGGTCCATGGCACGTTATAAACATACATAACGTCCCAACTTCAACCATAAGTACTAAAACACCCTAACTAAATCCGAGTAGTTCCGAGATCCGTTCTCATCCATCTACGCATCGTGTCTTGTTTAGTGTACACTCCGAGGGTGCAACTCCTCACTATGTGATTTACTTACATTTCGCATTTACCGCTTTCGTATGATTTATCGCTTTTATGACCTTATAATCGCATGCTAAATCACCTAACACGAAATTCAAAATGTAAACAACCTAAAACTGAACAAAATGATGATCGGGCTCCGTATTAGTCCCGGTGCTCACCATACACGGTTCAACGCATTTCTATTAATACCGAGTCGACGCCTCTTAAGCAGAATACCATGTAAGGTACACATCGAGAACGGCTAATATCCATATTATCACGTTAAAGCTGATTTGCTAATACGTATAATACTTATTACTTTCTACTCTTCTATGTGCATCTTTTCATGGCCTGCTTGTTACGTGAAATCGCATGCAAAGAATGTAAAAACAACTACTTCGACGACAATAAGCTTACTTGTCCTTAAACAACCGACATAGCAAAGACATAGGGTTAAAACAATGGATGTTACATTACTTCCGCCACAACAAAAAAACAAAGTTATCAGCCCACCGATTCATTAGTAGAGGCCGTTATCTGAGGGCGGGATTGGGTGTCGATGTCTAGCGGACGTTGGCTTCCCAATATGTACCCTCACCCCTTACTCAGAATCGACGGTTTCCGGATGTCCAAAACCATTGGCAATGAGAGTCATTCCAGGCATGGAGTGCTTAAGGGTACAAGTCTTTATCTTTAGGTCCCGTGCCACTCAACTTTGAGCCGGCTAAGGATCAAAGTTGACTTGAACGGTTTCCAAGTCCCTATAATTGACTCAGTGGCGACTCCACAAATCGGCAACGAATTCGGTTCACTAAAAAGGTCGCCTTACCAAACATGGGTGCCCCCATCCGTCTAGTAAAAGTCTGAATCGTCATCCGAGATCGGACCGGCCCCCGACCGGAAGGAGGCCGTGTGGGTGGCTGTCGTGATGAAACTGGGTCGGTCCCGCGCGGGTGCGCGTGGGCGGTGCGGACGGACGTCCACACATGACAAGTCTCTTGCAGTTGTAACCTTCGATGAGCCGAGGTGGCTTGATTAGACATAGTCTCTCTTATAGCCATACCTGCATGAACATAATACTACACAGTGTCACAACTTTGAACTAGGAAAACTTCGAATAAAGTCAAAAGTTGCACCATAACGTACCTGCAAAATGGCTCTAGAATCACGAAATGTAGCATGATGAATGTGTGCGTGCATGTCGAGACCCATTATAATCTCCCCCAAGATAAGGGTCATCGCCCGTGTTCCATTTCCATTACAACGTCAAAGATGTGAGGGTTATCCCAACCAGCTTGCACCGATGCATCCTCGAACAAATAGTAACACACTATCGCAAAGCTAAGAGCACGCTTGCGAGCTAGAGGTGAGACACCATGAGCACCCTTTCGTGAGAATTCCATAACAAGGCGCTCCAAAATAATACCACCTTCACCAAAGAAAACTTCGACCTCTTCCGGAAAAGGAATATCCAAAAACCGACGAAACCGCTCCACGGGAACATCACTTTTAACCGGGATAGAAGGGTGAACTAATGCCACCCGTCGTGTAACACCCCCGGCCCAATCGTAGGACCAAAAATGTTAACCTCAGTAGCTCGCCAAGCTTTTTACTGGCCCCACAGATCAACACGAGTCCTTTCCAGGACATTTTTTCCTCACTCATGCGAATCCCGGAAACCTTCCCAGGAGGTCACCCATTCTTAGACTACTTCCAGCCAAGCACTCTTAACTGCAGAGTTCTTTTTCTTGGATGACCATAAAAGAACGTGCACTTTGTTTATATGAGTAGTACTTCAAATCTCTTTAAGCAAAGCTCATAAATAGGATATCTTCAATCAATGTGAGGTGTTTCACGCGGATCACACCGATCTCCTCGGGCAAAGGACACTCGTCACCCCGCTGAAATGCAAATACAAGATACTTAGCATTCAGAAAGCGCGAACACGCGCTTAGGAAGTCATCTTGCACCTTAATTTGCTTCAATTACGTAACAACAGACAAACTGTCACTTAAAGAAATCTTCAAGTTCACCTTTCTTGAAAGGATTCATCCACTCGGTCAAAAGATGGCCAAAACCCGACGTGACTCGACAAATCAAGAAGAGCTATCAAGACACTTGGGTATCAATTATGTCCAAAAGATAACACCCATAACCCGTATATATATAGCTACAATAGCATCGTAATTAGGAAAATTATGAAAAATTTACATAATCGAGAACCTGGCCGCCCCAGGCCAGGCGACTGAGAATTTGACGGCCCGGGGCCAGGCGCCTGAAAACCAGAACGTCAAGGGGCCAGAGCCTGTGTTCCAAGCTCCCCACGTGACGCGCCTCATTTCGCTATTACTCGACAACCTCGAGAGATAAGGATGACTTCCTAAATCAGTCATCTCCTTTTCCAAAGATAAAAAACACGATACAAGCACCATGCAAAAATGGAAGTTTCCTTATCAGCAACGGACGACTCATTTTCGTCACTCCAATCCACCGGACTTAGACGTTTTTTTAATTTTTTTCCTTGGGGGATAGGCTACCCCACCTAGGCGTGTTGTAGCCCCCTGCGCGGCATTGTCAATAAAGCGTAAAAAGTGGCCCAACTTTTTTATTTTACTCTCTTTGTACACAAGCGTCATTATCCAAATACGATTTCACACATCTTCAGCGTTACACACACACTTGGTCAGAACGCCGGTCATAAAATGCGTTATACATGCTTTATACAGTTCAAGTCAAATGTTTTAATTGACGTTCTACTTGATCCAATTCCCGGCTCAAATTAGCAAATTTTAAGCATCTTGAAAGCATTTTCACACTCTCAATCAATCCTAATGCACTTAAAACATCCTAAATCATGCCTGAACCATAAGCAAATCAACCTTGGAGTGTTTAGGTGATTACTTGTTATCAAAGCTAACATTTCAGGGTTTAAAGCAAGCCGATCGAGCCTGAGAAGTTTGATCGAATATACAAATATACAAATCCGATACAAATCCGAGTTTACAAACTAGGGAGGACCCTAAGAAGGCTATTGTTACAGCCAATACAAGTTCACCGATGTTATCATCTAAGCCAAGATCCTCGAGATCGAAAGTGGGAGACCCCGTCCCATCGTCAGCCGACCCGCCTTAACCAGCCAACAGGTCAACGGTAGCCATCCCCGTACTGGAAACTCCTCCTATAAGCTTGACCTCTTCTGTAACACTGGTAGCCTGATTCTCAGCCATAGCCTCTGCCTCAACCTCAACCTCCGCCTCAGCCCTAGCGTCGCCTTGTCCCGAGGTCTCACCCTGAAACCGAGCCAATTGCTCTATCAGCTTAGCATTCTCGATGCCCCGAGCCCGTACGGACTGGATCAGACTAAGCTCAACCGCCTCAAGCTCACTTACCCGTGCTCCCAACTGTGCTACCATATTAGGAACGTCCTGCAAAAGGCATACTATCCTTAGATAAAAACAAAAAAAGCAAAATAAACAGCTAGCCTAAAACCTTATACAAAGAGCAACACATACCAATCGAGGCCCAGACGTGTATCGAGCCGAGGCAAGAAGCCTCCCCAATGCGTAGGCCCGGAAGCGGTTTGCAGCCTGCCATTACCGCTGGCGATAAGTGTGTTTTGTAGTGTTTATTTCACGTGTTTGGCCCCGCTTTCTTTTGTGAAATCGTTCTTTAGAGCAGCTTCGAGGCTACTTACGCTTCTTCTAACTTGTTTTAGGTTCCTAATACTCATCATGGAGAAGTGGAACGATTCCGTCTCGTTTCCGACGCATATGGAGCCAATGAAGAGAAGCAACGATGATTCGGTGACTTAGACTCAAGCCCGAGTCCCTTGGAGCCCATTTGAGAATATCCCGAGCACCGAGCATCGATAAGAAGCCTTGGAAGAGCAAATAAGGACCCATCACGGCCGGGAAGGATCCATCACGGCCAGGATGAAAAGACGAGAAGAAACAAGCCACTGTAAGGTGGTCCTGACCATGACCACCACCATCACGGCCGAGAAGGAGGGTCATCCCGACCATGAGCACTCCCATCACGGCCGGGACGGCCCCAGCTCGCACTCCGCTTCATTCTTTCATTTCCCTCACTTATGGAACCCTATATACACCTTCCTCTTCTAATTTTTTAGGCACAAAACCCTAGATAGAGGACTCATATCTATAGCTTAGTTTCTCCTTAATCTTTTCTTAATCTTCCTTTAATCTTAGCTTAATCTTAGTAGTTACTCTTGTATTATTGGATTTCTTGAAGAATCTACCAATCTTGACAACATTGGTGGAGGTTTTGGGTTTTCTTATATGCAAGTTTCAATCTTTTGATTCATCTTCTAGTTTGGTATAATCATTTTTTTCTCTTTTCTCTTAATCTTTCATTGTTAGTTAAGTTTTAATCTTTATCTTTTGTTTATTGTTCTTCCTTGTTTGTTCTTCATAATGAATGTTTTTGTTCTTTTGATGGTTTCTCTTGTCTATGTTAGTTTTAGTTTAAACATGTGTGAGTAGATTCTTGTGGGGTTAGTAGGGGGATTAAGTGTTGATTATGGGTGGTTAGGGTTGATTGTGGGTAAAGGTTGAATCTTTGTTGCTAGTCACTTGTCTTGCATGCCATATGTTTGATGAAATGTTTGTTACGGTGGTAGTGGCCAATACTACTCTTGCTAGTTTCCTTCTTCTTGTTGTATGTTTGATTGGTGATTGAATTCTCTTGTCATGAGTAACATCTTGCATGATTTTTCGGGTTTTTTTTACGCGAGAGCGCGGACTTACCTTAGTGCCTAGGTGAAACCTACACCCTCGATTACCCAACTAGCCTAATGCACCTATGAACCCGACCTAACCCTACTCTTCCCCTTATTGATTTCTTCATCGTCTTTGTCATTGTTCATCTTGTTTGTTGTTTGAACTTAGTTCTAGTTGAATCATTTAGTTCATGATATACTTAGTTTATTCATAGTTATAGTTTTATTCCCCTTCATTGTTTTAGTTTGTTAATCCTTGTTTTTAGCCTAGTCATCGTGTTAGTAATTAATTCTTGGTAATTCTCCTCCCTTTGTGTTATTGTGACTTAGTCTTGTGTTGTAGGCAACTCTAGTCTAGACCGTTTTCCTTCCTTGTGGTTCGACCCGACTTCCCTAGCTACTTGTTAGGATTAGTTGGTTATTTGGTGACGGGATCCCCGACAAATCCCGCCATCAATTTGGCACCGTCCCCGGGAACGGTGTTTGTTTAGACTTTGTTTGCTTATTTGCTTGACTTAGTTACCGTTTTGTGTTCTTCTTCTTTTATCCATTTTGCATATTTTGTTGTCTTTGTCCTTGTTTTTATTGTGTTTTCTTCTTTCTCTGTCTTTTGTTGTGTGCGTCTATTGTCTCTACCTAGTGCCCATAAAGCACTAGGTGTTCTCACGTTTGTTCCAATTGTGTAGTGCATACCTAGGAGGGGAGACGACTTCTTACTCTTCAATCCAGATCCGGAAAGACTCTTTAGAGCCTTTCGCCACCGAACAATTGCTCAAGTTAGGAATTCTCAACCGGGTACTAGCACCAACATTAAAGAACAAGCTTTTGGATTTGACTTGAACGAACCACCTCAAGACAACACCGAAGGGAACTTCTTTAATCCCTTTGGTACATTATTTGAATCACCTCCTACATCTCCTTCAACATCTCAATCAAGTTCTACACCGTCATCTCCCTTACATCCAAACATGCCTAAATTCTCATCACACTCCACTTTCACCGTGGATGTCTTGCCGGGACCGAACACTTTACTGGCCGCTTATGCCGTAAATTTTGTGGCCAAGACACAATTCATTCAACTTGTGGAGCGAAATCAATTTAGTGGTTTGCCCACCGAAGACCCGCACCAACATATGGAGACATTCTCCGATTATTGTGATGTTATTTCTCAAACTGGGATTACTCAAGATCAAATTCGATGGGTTCTTTTCCCATTTTCTCTTATTGGAAAAGCTAAGCAATGGTTTAAGAGTCTCGATAAGGCGGCCATGGGGATTGATACTAGGAAGAAGCTTGGATTGGCCTTCTACCAAAAGTTCTACCCTCCCAAGAAGACAAATTTGCTAAGGGCCTCCATTACCGGTTTCCAACAACGGGATGAGGGGAGTCTTTATGAATCATGGGAGAGGTTCAAAGCTTTGGTTAGATCTTGCCCCCATTATGGTTTATCGCAATGGTTCCTTGTCCAACAATTTTGGAATGGTTTATATGATGATTCAAGGGCCATACTCAACATGGGTTCCAATGGAAGGTTTACCGAGGTGGATGATGACCAAACTTGGTCTAGAATCGGAGAAATGGCGGTCCACAATTCCCAATATAGTAGGCCTAGGAAGGCGAATAGAGGGGGAAGGCATGAGATTGATGTTGTAATCCCCTAGAAATTCTAACGCGATACAGTGGCGGAAACACTGTAGAGTCGGGATTATAACACGCTGTAACTATGTTTTTATAAAAATATAAATGGTAAAGTCAAACATTATGCCCTAAATAAAATGGCCAAAAATTAAATAAATCCACAAAGGGGTTTAACAATCCACAAAACATAATTATTAAAATTAATCGAGCAAGGATCATGTCTGCCCGCTAGCCCACACCCGGAAACATGCATACCTGTCATGTTAAAACATAACAGCCACAATTAGTGAGGAGCAACGTCAACGTTCTCCCAGCCGTATAACAGGATTTTCAAACAGTAATTACTAATATAGGAAAAATAGTCAAAATGGAAAACAGTAACACAGCATATTAAAATAAGCTTTCAGCGCGAAATGAAATAATTAAATGGGTTTCCGAAGAAACATAAAAATATTTGCCAACCTGCAAACCAATTTATATCGATAACAATAAAAATATTCAAAATGGCGTTATGGATAGGATTAATGTAGAATCTAGACTTTCACTAGGATAATACTAGAAACTAGCTTCGAGAACTGTAGACTTAACTCATAACAGAATCCAGTCTCTAACTAGGCAACTCAACTATAACAGGACTGCGTGCAGCGAGGTCCTGGTTTAAGTAGTGCACACCCCTCCTAGACAACAAATATGTCTAGTTCAGCTGACGGCGACTAACACGATGCGATTCTAGCTTAAGGTCAAAACAGACACTCTTCTGGGCGAAACTACGCCCAGTTCAACGACCAAATGTGTCCCAAATAGACACACCGGCTTTATAGCTGATGGCAAAAACGTACATCCCAGACTATATTATTCTAAACCCACACTTGTTCTTATTCCATAACTCCAAAACAAGCCATTATCGATATTTAAAAGATATAATCATTATAAACAATATGAGGATAAAAGAAGTAAACATTTATATTCTAAAAGAGGGAATTTTCTATTTTAGGAAACTTCTATTTTTAGAAACTTTACTAAAATAGCATTATATCAAAATAATGAAAATATTAGTTCATACTAATACCACATTTTTAGTAAACGATATAGATTTATAAAACTAATACTTTCGGCCTTAACGATATTAATTATCAAAGTGAACACTTGATTTTATGAAATTACTAAAATATCGTATAAGCGTTATAAAATGATTAAAAATGTCTTAAACATTTTAATATTACTAATTAGGGTGTTTTCAAAAGTTAAAAAGCTAAAATTCCCTAATTATTATTAGTTTCGACAATAAAATTATAAATAGGATTTTACGGCAAACATCAAATTAAATATTTGAACGTCTTTATTTAATTAAACCAAAAAATACATTTAGAGTATGTTAAGGGATGATTTAACTCTTAAAGTTTCAGATTTAAATACTTTCAAAATTGCTGGAAAATAATTCTTTTAGGTAAGACGAAGCATTTTAACGATAAATCACAATTTGTCCGAAAATCAATACTTATTAATTAAAGACTTTAATAAATAGTACAAAAATTACGTAAAATTGTTAAAATATATTTATGGACATTCTGTCCAGAAAAGAAAATTTTACAGAATCCTAACACTCGGTTTTTAATGCGTTTTCTCGTTAATCGTCCAATCTCGACAATAACGATTAATAAAAATAGTAATTACAAAATGATTTAATTATTAATGTCTAAAAATTATTATTAAACCTAAAAATCATCATTATCCAGAATATACTAATTTTCCAGATTTTCCAAAGTTCCAGATTTACCAACTTCCGTCAAAACCGTCTTTAAAACCCGTTTTCACAATTAACGATTCCATTAATAAAACTTATCGTTCCTAACATTTTATTAAGGCACTAATAATCATAAAATTATATTTTAATATGAAATCATCGGAATCATAATTTTTCCAAATTTAAACCAAAGACCAGAAATCGAGAATTTAAGCGACAAACACGGTTTTAACGATAAACGATGATTTAAAGTGATTAATTAATTCATCCACTTAAGAATTCTGAAAAATTATGAAATAATTCATAAAATTTTATTTCATCCGAAAGTTTCACCACGTAAAAAATAAGATTAAAATAAAATCTTTAAGTACTAGAACTAAAAATTGGGTTTTAATCGTTTTTGTCCGATAACGGTAATAATTCAATAATCGATATCAAAAATATCAGAAAAATACTAAATTATTAAAAATCATCAGAAAAAAAAAATTCCAGAATATAAACATATATTACATGTTTAGGCCGAATATTATGATTTTACAAATTAATATGACAAATTAATCGTTAATCTTGTAAAAGCGATAAAAATACCGAATCATACAAATTTTCAACTTTTAAAAATTTTCCAGAATTCGTGACATACATATATTGCCAAAATAAAACATAAAAATATATACATGCAAATACTTAATTAAAATCATGAAATACCGAGTAACATCGACGTTACCTCTACTCCAAGACTGAATCGAATATATATTCGTCGGCCTCAGGATCGTCCACAAATCCTACCAAACACGAGAATCATGGCAGAAAAATACCATGAGAAAACTAATAAAAATCAAGGTAAACATTGATCGAAAACGACGTCGATTAATACCTTAACGAAGAGAACGGAAAGAGGATCATTATGACGATAAAAATGATGCGATTGGGACTCAAAATGGAGCAAAAATCTGCCTAAGATAGAGGAGGGAGTACACGGACAACCAAGAGAGAAAGAAAGGTTGAATATTTTTTTATGACAAGAATGAATAAGGAGGATGGAAGGTGTTTGTGTGCATAAATGTGAATGAATGAGTTCATAAAAACAAGGCTCATCTTATCAAGATTTGGCCGGCCACATGAAGGAGGGGGAGGATGAAGAGTTTCGATAATAATGCCTCAAATGAATGAAAAGAAATAATCTTACGTTTACGTTTTAACGTGATAAAATGAAACGTATTAAATAAAACGTAGTAAAATTTGTTACCAAGAGCTTAGTCGGTCCAAAATGTGAGGAAATGGTCTCAGATAATTTATAAGTTGATAAAAAGTATAATTGTAAAATAGTTAAAGCCATTTCAAAGTAATTCGAGTAAACCTCGCGTAAGAAAATAATTATTTGCGAAGCTTCGTAATAAAATCATTAACAACTAAATTTTTGTAACTAAAAATATTTACTAGTTGAAAATATTATAGAAACGTATTCAAACATTTTTAGGAAAAGGAATAACTTAAATCCAAGTTTAAAAACGTAAATTCGAAGAGAAATAGAATTCCTTGCGGAAAATTAATTAGTTTACGAAGAAACCAAATAAATGGATTTAAAAAGAATTTAAATCTTTAAAATTAAAATTAAAAATCATTAAACTTAAAAACTAAAATTAGAACTTAGTAAAATGATGGAATATGAGGCCGAAAAGTGACAGAGTTAAGACGAAATCCTAACGGAAAGAATAAAAAATGCTTAGGAAAAATAGCGGGTGTTACAGATGCAATTACACAACTTAGTGCCGATCTTGGTGCTCAATTGAAGACTCATATGAATGTTAGCGATAAGAAGCTTCAAGGTCACCTAAATCAAACTCAAGGCACAAGTTCCTCCAACCAACAATCAATCCATCAAGTTAATGCTACGGGAGTGGTTTCTCCAACCTCTTATTATGGGATATGTGAGATTTCTGGGATATATGGACATGAGCCTCAATATTGTCGAAGTAGCATTGAGCAAGTGAATGCTTTTCAAGCATACAAACAAGGTGCCCCGTACTCTACTTACAAGGATCAAAATGTGCAAAATCCTCATATGTTCCAAGCCTCTCAACAACAAGCTCTACAATAACATCGTCCATCATATGTTGCTCCTTCCTTAAGGGACAATCAAGGATACCAAGGTTACCAAGGCAATCAAAGGCCTTTTAACAACTCCCAACAACAAAATGCTTACCAAAACCAAGGTGCCTTCAACAATCAACAAGGGTTCAATAATCAAGGGAACTTTAATCATCAAGCTCAACAAGGTGGTTTCCAAGGAAACCAACACTCTCAACAGTTCCAGAAGAACCAAGGTTACCAAAATCACAATCATGGTAACTTTCAAGGCCTAAATCAAGGCAATTCTCAAGAGTTCCAAAGGAACTTTCAAAATCAACAAGGGATCCAAAATGCTCAACAAGACAACAAGCCAAGGAGTCGATCTCCAACTCATGACTATGGCTTTCCCCTAACCATCACTAATACTCCACATAACCAACAATCTCCGACTCGGGAATTTGATATGCAAACGACGATGTTGGACATGAAAAGGAGTAATAAAGAGATGCAAAGAAGTCAAATGGAGATGCAAAGAAACCAACAAGAATTTTATGCTCAACTTCAAAAGGAAAACAAGGCACCCTCCTCAAGGCTTACCATCTTTGAAACTGTGAATTCTATCACCTTGAGGAGTGGTGCATCCTATGATTCTCCCTTGTTTCCTAATGAACATGAAGCTATGAAAGAAGTGGAATCTCCGTGCCAAGGCAATGAAAATTTAGGGAATCTCATGGAGGAGCAAGTCTTATGGGAAATTGAAAAACCGATTGAAGACAAGAGTCCCCCACCCAATGAAGAAAATAAAGCAAAGAAGAAGGTGCCAAGTGAAAAATCCAAGCCTAATTAACTTGACAAGAACAACATCAAGTTGCCATTCCAATCGAGGCAATTGAAGACAAAGACGGATGTTCAATTTAATAAGTTCGTCGATATTGTGAAAAAATTAGATGTGAACGTCCCTTTCACCGAGTTAATTACCCAAGTCCCGGCCTATGGAAAATTCATGAGAGATATTTTGGCAAGAAAGTGATCCTTGGACAAGGTAGAGACAATAGCATTTACAAGAGAGGTGAGTGAAATTATTCAAGGCTCCACTCTACCTAAGCTAAAGGATCCGGGTAGTTTCTCAATCCCATGCACCATCAAAAATGTGAAGATCAAGAGGGCATTATGTGATTTAGGGGCGAGTGTAAGTATCCTCCCTTATTCTATTTGTGAGAAACTCGGTATGAGAGAGCTCAAATATACCTCGATTACACTCCAAATGGCGGATTGCTCACTTAATCGACCTTTGGGAATGTTAGAGGATGTGTCGTTAAGGATCCGGAAGTTCTTCATTCCGGTTGACTTCCTTTTGCTTGATATGCCCGAGGACCCTAACACCCCCATTATTCTCGAACGATAATTTCTACACACCGCCGATGCATTAATCGATGTCAGAAAGGGTAAGATCACTTTTGAGTTCGGTGATGAGAAGCTTGCTTTTGACCTTCGAGGCACTACTTCACCGACAAATAAAGAGTCATGTCATATGATCCATGCCTTTGAAGACATTGAGGTTGGGAATCAAGTGGGTGAAAGCTTGGAGGTTGCCAACAACTTGTGTGAAAAGGGTGTGAGTGTAATTTCCTTGTGTGATAATTTGAATGCTTGTGATAAGCTAGAGAGTAGCTCGGAGATGAGTGAACTCACTTTCTTGAGTTTCAAATCTCCCCATCTTGATAATGTACAAAATGAAGATGCTTTGGAGCTTGGGGTAGATGAATACCCTTGTCATGTTAACATGGAAAAGCTTGTTAGTAAGAGGGAGGTTGAGCCTCCGTTGATGTTCCATGAAAAGAAATGGAAGTTTGGTTATATCCCAAAAGATTGCAAGTACAAGTTCAAGCCATTAAACATAGTGGATCGGGATGCCCCGGGAACGTCAAGACAAGGTTATAAAGAACCTTGTAGCATATGTTGCTGTTCTACGAGCTTTTGTGAAAATTGTTCAAGAGCCTTCGACTTGTTGCTCCGTGCCCTCGAAGGCTATGGAATTGTGTGCAATTGTGTTGATGAAAAATGAAGATCCCTCACTAGCCTTAGTTTGACGGAGTTCCTCAAGAACCATCGTGTTGTATATATCTCTTTCCTCCTCTTTCAATTATTGAGTTTGTATTTGTGTGAGTTTGGTTTCTAGGATTTGTGTGTTTTGTGGAGTTCTTGTCATTTGGAATTTTTTTGAGTGATGTGAGGGAGGGATTTTTTATTGTAGTTATTGAGCTTGATTGTTAGGTTTGAAGTGAAGATGAAGAGTTTTGAAGAGTTTTTGGATGATATAAGCTTTGAAGCTTGGTGGAGGAAGTCGGTTTTTGAGCTTTTTGTAAGCTTTTGGGGACGGGATTTTTATCCCGTAGTTGGTAATGTTCTTAGGGTGGAAGACTTGGTAAAATCAAGGGGAATGAAGAGCTAGAGAGGTGTCACGGTCGTGATGAAGCCCTCACGACCGTGACGAGTGGTGCTATAAAAGACAGCTCACTGTGAGGCCATCCTGTCCGTGATGAACTTGATCCCGCCCATGATGGGCCTGTCACGGCCGGGAAGAATTCCAGCAGCCCCCTTCGCCTTCTTTTCTTCATTTAAGCCCCACCTCACCACTTTACACCCCCATCCAACCTCCCTAATTACCTTTGCCTCTATCATTTCATCCTTACACTTCACTTATACACCTCCATCTTATCTTCTCATCACTATACACCGAGTTTCCCCTTAAATTCCAACCTCATTTCACCAATGCAAGCCCGATACTTCAATCGTGCCACTACATTTAGGAAGAGGAGGAATATCGATAACAAAGACGAGCAAAGTGCCGAAAATGATCATTAAGACGATGGAGATTGTTGAGTTGCTAACCGTTTGGTAGGCACGACTCTCTTTTCTTTTCCGTCTTCTATATGCTTAGTCTTTCTTTGTTTATTCCCATTCCTTTTATCCTTTTAGAGTCGTGGTGGCCCTCGAGGCCTTTGTGGTTATTGCTCCCAATTCTCGATGATGTGATTACATCGAGAATCATTTGAAAAATCCAAATTGACAAGTTCTTTTCACTTTTTCTTTATTTTTATTCCCTTTTTGGTAGAATTTAGTCAGAATTGGACGAAATCGGGGCTAGGTGACTTGATTATAGCTAACCCTCTTCTCCCATTTCCTTTTATTTTCTTCTTTTTATTTTCTTCCCCCATCCATATCTTTTCTCGTCTCGGCCCTAGGTGACTTGATTACACCTCGGCCCGACACATTCTACCCTTTCTTCACTTTCATTTTTGATTTTTAGCTTTATTTTCCCTCTTTCATTTCTTTTTTTTAGTGTCTTCCACACACTATCGATCGAGCGTGAGGACATTGCTCGGTTTAAGTGTGGGGAAGCGATATCCAAGTCTAAGTTTAGTTTTATTTTCGTAGTTTTTTCAAAAAAAATTTAAAATTCCTAAAAATTAGAAAATTTTCATAAAAACCAAAAATATTTTCTTTTGTGCCTTTTTCTTTTGTGTCTTTGTGTCGTATATTTGTTGTGTTGTGTGTGATTTGCCTCCCGATTTCCTTTTAGGTTGCTTGATCGCCGTGAGTTTCGGAAAGCTCTTGACATCCGGTAATATCCTTCTATCTCTTTCTCCTTTTCCCATTTTGGTGTTTGGAGGAGAACTTGTGATGGTGTGTGCTCAGGTGGAGCTTTTTGGAGTTTGTGGATTGATGTGGTTGCTTGCTTGGAAGTTTTGGGGTGGCGTTTGTTTACTTTTTGTGTGTGTTTGTTTTATTTTGTTTGTCTCATTTTCCTTCGTTTTTGTTTCGCCTTTGTTTCGTCTTGTTTAGTTTGTGTCTTGTGTAGAAAAGGTTTTCGAAAACCCAATTTTGAGGCTAGTGCGCAAGTGTTTACTTTCCCTTTTTAGTGACATGAATCGAATCTTGGACTTTAGTCTAGTAGAATGACTTTAAATCAATAGTTTTGTTGGTTCTTTACCTTGTGTCCACCTAGTCTACTAGGGATTTACTGCGGGATTTGCATTTTGACCACCTTGACCACCCACGGAGTGAAAAGACCTTGGTTTCCGAGTCCCGTCTCTTAGGCGACCATGTTCGAAATTATTTTGATTAGTCCAAGTTTCCACCTTTTTGTGGGTTTGAAGGGAAGCACGCGCCTGACATACCCATTTCCATACCTTCTACACATTTGCACAAATAAGTTGCAGAGTATCGAGGTTTCTATACTTACTTGGTTGTAATGATTGCCTACAATACAAAATTTAGTCAAAAGGGCAAACCAAGGAAAAAAGAAAGAAAAGAATAAAGAAAAAAAGGCACAACAAATCAAAAACAAAATACAAAAAGAGAAAAAGAAATGGCATGTCAAATAAAAAACTAAAGACAAATCAAAAGCAAAATATGAAAGAAGAAAAATGCCAAGAAAATAGTTTCACAAAAAAAATCTTAGCCCTCAAAAATAAGCCTTTTATCGATTGTTATCGTGAAGTGCCTACCAAAGGACCGAGTCCCTAGGAAGGATGATAATGGAAATGGTCGGTATTTCCTCACTTTGCAACCATATCCACCTTTTTACTTGGACTAGTTAGGCTATTTTTGAGCATGGGATCGACGACCTTCTTGGCTTATCGCTAAAGGAGGCCGGGGTTCACTTTACCTACAGTGTCGACTAACTCCGTGGTTCATCCTTTTTCCATCCCGCCTATAGTCCCGTAGTACGTTTTTTAAAGGTTAGGAGGACCTAGGTAAGTTACCAACGATTTTATTGCTTTGTTGTCATACTATTAGAATTTTGTCCATTTCGGTTTGTATTATTAGCTTGAGAACGTTGTCACTTGCCTTGAGTCCTTAACCAGTGTTTCTTTCACCGCTTTGTTGAGGGAAGCGGTATTTGTTTCCTCTTGTATGCAACCGTTTGTTTGTGTGTTTTCGTGTTCGGTTGTATCCACAGTTTTGCCGCAAGACCTCACTTGCCTTGCGGAGAGCACTTTTCCTCTAAGTGTTCTCGCGTGAGTTGAAAGGGCGTAGGGTGCGCTAATACCTGCTCGGCTAGTATTTTAGTTTTTTTTAGTTAGTAGTTAGTTCGTGCTTACTCGAGGGCGAGTAAGGTTAGGTGTGGGGTAGTTGATAAGTGTGTTTTGTAGTGTTTATTTCACGTGTTTGGTCCCACTTTCTTTTTGTGAAATCGCTCTTTAGAGCGGTTTCAAGGCTACTTACGCTTCTTCTAGCTTGTTTTAGGTTCCTAATTGTAGACACCCGCATTTTGACTGCCAGGTGTATATGGTAGTTTCCCAAAAAACACCCGATGATGATCGGATGCTAACGTGTTTCTACGCGCTCGGATATGGGCTCAATCTATTAATCGCTGGCTAACACACTTACAGAGTACAAATCTCACAAAATCAACCTCGAATCCAGGCCCAGTGGATCATTCCGAGTCAAACGAGACTAATTTGGGCCGAAACCGACACCGGAAGTAAAACCGACCTGTCACGATTGAGTCAATCCCGGTCAAAGTCGTTTCTGAGACATACAAAACAAACCCTCAAACATCAAAAGTCCAATTCAAACACAGACCCATCAAATATCCATGGTCACGGTCCAAAACGAGTGACCCGCGTGACCCAGCTGGGCCACTCGATCGAGTGCCTCACCCACTCGATCGAGTGGGCCTTTATTCAAGCCCGACGGCTGACGCACAAGGCCACTCGACCGAGTCAGCTGCCTACTCAGTCGAGTAACACTAAACCGAAGCCCTAGCTTTTCCTATATAAGCAACCCTTTGGCACACACTTCAAGACATCTTTGACACATCTATTGACACCTCAATTTCAACCTCTCTTTCACACTCTTACAACCCTAATACACCCTAAGCAATACACTAGCAAAAACCCTAAACCTAGTTTAGGAATCAACAAACCCGAGCCACCATAACTTAACCTTCATCCACCTCAAAGACTCTAGTGTTAAAGCCACGGTTACGAGTTCTAATCCGAGACAAGAACATGTAGGTTGAGGGTGTCAAAACCCCGTTTCTTCTCTTCTCTTCCTCCTTCTCGCGTCATGTCGTCATTATCTTCATATGGGTCGCGTTTTTTTTGTTTTTTTTATCGTTATTATCGCATTATTAATATCGATAATACTAGTATCAAAACATTAAAGTACTTATCAATTTGTGTCGAGTATGAGTGATATCGGAATAAGGAAATCCGAATATACAAGTGTACTGCACACAGCGTTGCCGGTCGCTTGTTCCGATATCCCGATTACTTGATTATTGAGATAAGTTAACCTCAACAATAATTCTCATATCGTTTGCATCATTATTGTTATTCGAGTCATATAATCACATCGATTTTCAAAAAGCGAACATTGTATTTCAATAAGGGTCGAAACCCGTTGACACGGATCCGACTTCACAATCCTTAAGGATCTACTTCGATGTCGGAGAAGTCGAGGGAATCAAGTTCTTTCTTTATTTATTCAAGTAAAGCGTCGATTTTAGATTCGATACCAATTCCATAATTGGATATCGAGTCTAACGATCAAGTCATATGAATTAATTAACGCGATTTGTTCATATCACGATAATTAATTTGAAGCAACTAAAATCAATTTATCTTTTTTATTTCACTCTAATATTCCATATCGATTCCAAATAATCGAATATGGGATACAACGAGTATTCTGAATTAGCATCGAGTATAAATTCAACAATATTTATATTCGGTTCAACAAAATTCGCGATTTATACAAAAGCCAAGTCGAACATGAATTGTGCAATATTTATGTCCGATTCGGTAAAATCGTCGAACTCTCAAAAATCAAAAGCAATCTCTAAATCAATTCAATTTGCAAACGAATTACAATTCATACAGGGGGCACTCGACCGAGTGCCTAGCCCACTCGGTCGAGTGGCACTCCAAAGCCGAACCAGAATGTTTTTCACGACCTCCACCCGATCGAGTCTCACAGTGACTCGGTCGAGTGGCTATGTGCTCGACCGAGTTGGTCAATAACTCGGCCGAGTATGGTCTAAAACGCGAAACAGGAACATCTTTTCAGGGTCTACTCGATCGAGTCTACCGACCACTCGATCGAGTGACCTCATAACGACCAAAACACGAGTCGTACATCCTTCTTTTCAAATTCGATAGTATTTTATGATTTAGGTCAACACGTGTCTAATTAATCATGTGTATACTATCTTTTCAAACCATGCATCCTCATATTTGCGTCTCCTCATCTCTTTCAATATTTACACAAACCGTTATTATTTGTTCTACCGTTACTAACAGCTTGTTTGTTCCTCTTGTCAATTTAATTTTTGTTCGTTTATTATACTAAATGAACCCGCATGCTAAATTCCACTTTGACGTAGAATTAATTGCATTAAATTGACTTAGAAACCCTTTTCAACTCCATTCACATGTTTAGGGAAAATAATCTTTACATATCATTTTCCCGCTTAACTAGCGCACGTATTGTAAGTCATTCGAATTCTTAGTAAAGGCCGCTAATGTGCGGGCGGGGTTGGGTGTCCTTTGTGGGCTTCCCAACATATACCCTCTCCCCTTACTCAGAACCTCGGTTTCCGGATGCCCGAAACCGTTGGAGCACGAGAGTCATTCAATACACAATATTCGATAACGTCGTTATTGGTATCAAATGCAAAGGGACGAGCCCAATAAACTCTGACATCGGAAATGGGCCGTATTTTGTATACGGACCACTACGACATAGAGTGGGCTCGAATGGTTCCGAATAACCACAAAATTCGGTGGCGACTCCACATAGACCTAAATTTCAATTCGATCCATTCTCATATGGAGATTCATTCGCCTACCCAAACTCGCGCGTGGCCGCGTCGGGGTGGACCTATGTCATGTCCACAATTTGGCGACTCTGCTGGGGATTAACTGATGCGTGACTTACCATCGGCATCCTCAGGGTGAGACTCGAATAGAAATCGTTTGACTAATACAATACGCGCGTTAGTTCAACGGTTCATGCACAACCCATATTTTCCCGGGCCGGTACTGGTGACCGACGTCCCACTATACCATTGATGTACTCCAACATGGATATGTCAAAAGGTGTCCATAGTCGATTCGAGTGGGTTTCGCGGCATGTTCTAAGCTCAATTCGACATAGAGAGTCCGTCCCGATCAACGTCTAGACTATGTACACTGGTATAGACCCTCTCAGACCGACCGAGACTTGGTGTAGAGCATACATGGCGTCGTTATAATGCTTGTGTGACTATGTGCTACTTGGTTTCCGAGTCGTTTTCGAAAAACTATCAACTTTTCAAAAATTGCATCTTTTTCAAGATATTCGATTTCAAAACCCGGGACATACCGAATTTAGGACTTATGATTTTACTCAAAATAGCCTATTTTCTAGACGGTATGCTGCCCAATTCAAAACTCAAAGCATTTTCGAACTCTCAAAACCGAGGCCCGATACACTTTCCGATTTTTCTCGAAAAATCGGGCCTCTCCACTGAGTTGTCTCGGAACCTTCAAATCAATCAATTTTCAAAACTTCCCTCTTCTTAGGACCTCCCATATTTAGCAAGTGTCGGGTCATGTCTTAAGTTGTCAAGTTTTTCTAGCGTCGAAACTCCGTTGGTCTTATATCACGAGTTTCTTCCCTATCCGAGTCCGCCTTTTTAGACTAAGGCAAGGCCTACCTAAGTAGGACATACTCTTACGAAGGAGGGCCTGTCAACACAATCGAGTCAAAAGTCTGGGGATGTCCCACGTGAACCTTCCTTCGGACAGGACTAGGCCCACTTGCCGAATCCTAAGGAAGGCCCACACTTCACAAGTCGCCCGTCTAGGTGTCTTTCTCGAGTCATTTCCCTTTTAGTCTCGTTCGGGATGTACTTTCTATTCCGGGATTTCTGGGCCAGTTTCTGATTATGCGGTGTTCTTACAGACAGGCCAGCCGCAACCCGACATCAACGCAAGATGGAAGAATTGAAAAATGCCGTAGCCAAAATGGAGACTCAACTGACCTCCATCCTCGCTAACCAAGAAACTTTGGATACTCGCCTGAGCACTGTAGAGAAGACGGTCCCAGTTGAAGGAGCTGATTCCACTGGGCCCATAGCCGAATTGGTCAGTGTTGTTCGCAGGCTCGAGGAGCAAGTTCACTTATCAACAAGCAACTCAATCCACTCCGAAAATGCTCGCATTTATTCACCTTTGAGTAACGAGCTACCGGCCAACCTCAACTTGACGGGAATTCCTATGTTTGAGGGTACCGAAGACCCGGTCCATCATATCCGGGCCTTCAAAGAGTTCATGGCAGTCAAAGGGGTAAAGTCCGCCATGTTCAAGCACCTATTCCCTTCCTTCTTGGAAAAGCATCCCAGGGCCTGGTTCTACAGGCTCGACCCCAAGAAATACAAGACTTGGGATGATGTGGCGACCGAATTTGCTCGGAACTACGCCGATAACACTTAAATCCAGACTACATTGCGTACTCTGGAGGTAATGGCTCAAGAGCCCAAAGAAGGGTTCACAAAATATCTGCAAAGGTGGAGGACTGAGAGTGTGAAGCTGGTTGACAAGCCCGGCGAGAAGGCCCTAGTGGAAGCCTTCGTCAAAAATCTACTCCCATCCTACCGGGTCCATCTCCGGTATGCTATCATCCCAAACTTTGTTGTCCTTACTGAAATGGGCACGAGAATCAAGGATGACTTGAGACTAGAGAGCCTGACTAAGGCCTCTACCAAAGGCTATCAAGGGGCAAGTTCATCTACGATCAAGCCCACACCTGCAGTTGCAACTCGCAGCATCTTTGACGAGGTAAACCTGCTCGACACCTCATCTAAGAAGAATACACCAAATCGGGTATTCACAGATATAGGGACTACCTATACTTACGCCTTACAAAGGCTATCATCAAAGGGTCTGATCCAGCCGATAGGCCCAACTGCAGAACCTCCAGTAGAAAAGAGGCCCAAAACTTACAATGCCCAAGCCTACTGTCAGTATCATCGGGGTAACGGGCATGATACTGAAAAGTGTTGGAGGTTAAAACACCTGATCCAAGATCTTATCGAGAGCGGGAAAATCCCGTTGCCCAGAGACAAGCCGAGCAACAAAGAAAACCCGTTCAGCGCCCATGCTATATTCACAGGGGAAGTAGTCGACTGTTCTCACCTCATTTCTCCTTTTATCCCACAAATCAATGGGATATGGTTCGATGATGAGGACGATGTCTACTTAACCAAAGGGGAAGCTGTCCCCATCACCCTTGAAGAGGTCCGAAAGGCTAAGTCCAAAGCCTTAGCCACCAACCACCTCGCCGCAGCCGGGCGCTCTACTCCTATATCCGTCACTGAACCTGCCAGGACGGAACCTACCCTCGAAGAACCAAGCCCAGACACGGTTTTGGTCCAGCAAATGAAGAGAGTCCGAGCTGATCTAACCATATGGCAACTATTGGTTAGCTCGCAAGCTCATCGGGAAGCACTGACTAAGGCTCTCGATGAAATCAAGGTTGATTCAGAAGCTACCCCTGCTGAAATGGTAGCCACCATTATGCCCTACCTTAAGGGCAAATCTAAAGAAAAAGGTCCGCTCATAACCTTCTCCGAAGCTGACCTGCCACCGTTTGGGCCCAATCACAATCTGGCCCTATACATCACGGTCATCTGCAAGGGTAAATACCTCCCGATGACCCTTATCGATGATGGATCAGCCGTGAATGTCCTTCCTCTAAGGACCGCAAAAGCACTCGGCATCACCGATGCCGATTACCTTTCGACGGCGCAGACTATCCAGGCTTTCGACGGAAGCCCAAAACCTGTCGCCGGGGCCGTGAAATTGAAGATCATAACAGGCCCAATCGAAAAGGAGTTGGAATTTCAGGTGATAGATGTCACCTCATCATTCAATCTCTTACTAGGAAGGCCTTGGATCCACGCAGTCAAGGCCGTGTCATCTACCCTCCATCGAAAAGTCAAGATGCCCCTTAAAGACGGTATCATCACGCTGGAGGCGACCCCAATTACCGTAGCAAGCTGCAACGCTACGGGCCGGGCCGACCCACGAGGATTTGATTTCGTGGGCACGATCGAAGAAGAATATCTCCTAAGGCCCTACTTCACAACTAGCATCGACACGATGCTACAAAATCTCGGTTACCTACCCGGAATAACCTCAAGGCCATATCTTCCAGCTGGGAAGATTATCGAGGTCCTAAATGATGGCGAATCACACTTCGGATTGGGGCATGCTATAACCCCGAAAAACGTGGTTCGGGCCGGTATTCACAAGGCCATCGACATTTTCAAGGGTACTTACATAAGCCCTTATAGCCCGAAGTTAACAGATTACTTCGTTACTCCAGTCTTCGGAGCCATCCAAGTGGGCCTCTACCGACCCACCGTCACATATCCCGAGACCAAAAAGGCTCGGGAATGCAATTTCATCCCTGATGATATATTCACCATCGTCCAGGCTGAATCAAAGGAGGGCGAAAACAACTTCGAGCTCGTGCAGGGGCTCTTATTCGGAGAGGACAAGGCCGTCCCCGCTCCGAAGGACGACTTGGTCAACCTGATCCTTCGCAGCGATCGGTTTGACCCAACCAAGCTAATCACCGAGGTCGGTACCAACACCGAGACGAGGGCTTGGAGGAAGACCATAAAATGGACCGACGGTCAAGGACGGGTCTACAAGTTGACCACCGGCGAGGGAGACATGCCGGATACCGAGTCTGAGTCAGAGTCAGAAACGGAGTCTAGGTCCGAGTCTAGAGGGTTTGGTGCTAAAGTCGAGTCTGTAACCCCTCTTCCCTTATCCATTGAGGTCTCGGGGCCTGTCCCAAGACCTCTCCCTATCCCGCCACTGACCAATGATCAGATGGCAGCTCTATTCGAGCTATTCTTAAAATTTACCATCAATAATAATAACGAACACCGTTCTGCTTACGACTTGTCTTATTTCCAAAATTTTCTCAATTTCAAAATTTTATATGCAATGGCATTGAGAAACCCGACGAACAGGTACCCCTACCTCAACATCTGGTCGAACATCTCGAGCAAATGGAATCCCGAGATCCGGTAATCGAAGAAACCGAGTCCATCAATGTGGGAACCACTTTACAGCCCCAGATGCTTAAGTTAGGCCTATCTTTAGATCCAGAGGAGAGAAAACAATTCGCAGACCTCCTCCAGGAATTCAAAGATGTCTTTGCATGGTCCTACAAAGACATGCCGGGTATAGACCGGGAGATAGCCGAACACCGAATACCCATCAAAGATGGGTGCAAGCCGGTAAAGCAAAAACTCAGAAGAATGAAGCCCGAGTGGTCTCTTAAAGTCAAGGAAGAGGTCGATAAACAATTCAAAGCAGGCTTTATACAAGTGTCTGAATATCCAGACTGGGTTGCAAACATCGTGCCGGTACCCAAGAAGGACGGCAAGGTGCGGGTTTGCGTGGACTTCCGGGATCTTAACAAGGCAAGACCAAAAGACGATTTTCCGTTACCACACATCGACATACTGATGGATAACACGGCCGATCATGCCCTTCTATTGTTCATGGACGGGTATGCCGGGTACAATCAGATTAAAATGGCAGAAGAGGATATGGGTAAGACCACCTTCATTACACCTTGGGGTACTTACTGTTACACCGTCATGCCATTTGGGCTTATCAACGCCGGGGCCACTTATCAACGGACCGCCACTACTTTGCTCCACGACATGATGCATAAGGAAGTGGAGGTCTATGTGGACGACATGATCGTCAAATCCAAGGACCGAAGCGGGCACATTTCAGCCCTAAGAAAGTTCTTCACCCGGCTACGTAAATACAACATGAGACTGAACCCACAAAAATGCAGTTTTGGGGTAACGTCGGGCAAATTACTGGGCCATATCGTTAGCCAACGCGGCATCGAGGTCGACCCAGCTAAAATCAAAGCCATCACCGAGATGCAACCACCCAAGACCGAAAAGGAAATAAGGGGGTTTCTCGGGAAAGTCCAATACGTTAGCCGGTTCATTTCGAAACTAACCATGGTATGCGAACCCATCTTCAAAAAACTAAAAATCGGAGAACGGGTGCTATGGGACGACAAATGTCAAGCGGCTTTCGACAAATTCAAGGAGATTCTGTCAGCTCCGCCGGTATTAATGCCACCTCAACACGGTCTGCCTTTGTCGTTATACCTAACGACGACAGAGACAGCCATGGGGGCTATGCTGGCCCAGACAGTCGATTCAGAAGAACGGGCTATTTACTACATCAGTAAAAAGTTCCTCGAATACGAGTGCAAATACACAATGCTCGAAAAGACGTGCCTAGCATTAGTTTAAGCCACTAAAAAACTCCGACATTACATGCTCAGTCACGAGGTACATGTGTTATTCAAAATGGATCCTATCAAGTACTTATTCGAGAAGCCCATCCTCAACGACAGGATGTCAAGATGCACTTTAATGTTATCCGAGTTCGACCTCAAATTTGTACCATTAAAAGCCATCAAAGGCCGGGTAGTTGCCGAGTTCCTCGCTGACAGCCCAATATCTGAAGAAGGCCACACCGATACATGGGCCTTTCCTGATGAAGACATATTCCATACCGATACGGAGGTGTGGGATCTATATTTCGATGGGGCATCCAACTTCCGAGGATTTGGGGTCGGAATCCTGTTAATTTCACCTCGAGAGGAACACACTCCCTTATCCATCAAGTTGGACTTCGACGTGACCAACAACGCAGCCGAATACGAAGCATGCATTCACGGGTTGCAAGCCGCCGTTGATTTAGGGGTAACAAACCTCCGGGTCCACGGTGATTCATCATTGGTCATCAATCAAGCACTCCAAAAATGGAAAACTCGGAATGCCAATCTCGTGGCTTACCAAGCACGGGTAAGGGTTCTAGAGAAACAATTCCAAAAGGTAGAATACATTTATCTGCCCCGGGAAGAGAATCAGTTCGCAGATGCACTTTCCAAATTAGCATCTTTACTGAACATCCCGGATCACCTGACCAGCATGCCAATCTGTGTCGAAAGACGGTCCGAGCCAGCCTACATCCACGCCATTCAGGATATCGAGATAACTGACCCGGAACCATGGTATCAAACTGTCCTAACCTACTTGGCAACGAGAGAATATCCCCCGGGAACTGAAAACCGGGCCAAGAAAGCCCTGCGGAGATTGGCAACCCAATTTGTTCGCACGGACGACGGGCAACTGTACAAAAAAACGGCACAGGGGGTTCTACTCCTATGCATCGACAAAATACAGGCCGAAAAGGTAATGGCCGAAGTACACGACGGTGAAAACGGTCCGCATATGAACGCCCATATGCTAGCCCGAAAAATCATGAGGCTCGGGTACTATTGGAACACCATGGAAACATACTGTCAGGTGTATGTCAAACACTGCCATAACTGTCGGATCTTTGCCAATGTACAACATATGCCATCTTCCCTCTTATATACCATGACATCACCATGGCCATTTTCGACATGGGGTATAGACATAATTGGAAAGGTGCATCCTTCCGGGACGGGAGGTCATTGCTTCATTTTAGTGGCCATCGACTTCTTTACCAAATGGGTCGAAGCCGAGTCATACCGTGTCTTGAACGCCAAGCACGTGGCCAAATTTATCCAAAATAAAATAATATGCCGGTATGGGATCCCTCACGAATTCATCAGCGATCACGGGACCCACTTTCAAGCCGAAACTGCCGCATTGCTAGAAAAATATAAAATTCAAAGGCATACATCTTCGCCTTACCGACCTCAAACAAATGGAGCGGTAGAAGCGGCCAATAAAACAATTGTCACCATACTTAAAAAGATGGCTGAGAATTACCGGGACTGGCCCGACAAAATACCTTTTGCCCTATGGGGATATCGAACCTCAATCCGCACTGCGACCGGGGCAACTCCATATTATTTGACATATGGAATGGAAGCGGTCCAACCCGTCGAGCTTGAAGTGCCATCTCTCAGGATTTTACTTGAAAGCCAAGCACCTGAAGCAGACTGGGTCCAAGCCCGATACGATTCGCTGGTCCTTTTAGACGAACGGCGATCACGGGCCCTCAACAATATCCAAATATATCAAAAGAGGAACCAATGGGCTTTCAACAAAAGGGTTAGGCCCCGAAACATCAAAGAAGGGGATCTGGTCCTAAAATCGGTTCGTGCCTTACTACCGGTTGACCCAAGGGGTAAATTCAAACCTAACTGGGCTGGACCATACTTAGTCAAGAAGGTCTTATCAGGAGGAGCGATGATGCTGACAGACTTGGACGGGAACTAATTTGTCAACCCAACCAACTTGGACCAGCTGAAGCGCTACTACCCATAGGCCTCATCTCAATGTCATTTGCAAAAATTTATAAAAATTTGTCTTTTTTATAAATTTTCAAAAATTATAGACAAGTCAATAAGCTAGAATTAATTATTCTACTGTCGCACGTCTTGAATTAATAATCTTGATGTATTTCGAAAATTGCAAAAAAAATCAATCAAATCAAATTCTGAACTACGTTTGGTTTGATTCTGCTATTTGTGGATACGGAGGCAACCCTTCAAAAGGGTACAACCACTGCAATAAACGAAAAGACGGGAACGGTGTTCAATAATATGTCTTTTATTAATATCTCGATAAACTCGGGATCACAAAAAAAAAACGCCAAACGCGGCATACACACACCACAAAAAAAAACACACCACAAAAATAATAATAATATTCAAATAATAAAGTAAGAAGACTAATATCCGGGCATCTTCCCCTTTCCCTTGTCCTTCGGGTCGCGTGGAGCCCGAGGTCGCCGAGGTGAAGGTGAGCGTTCCCTAATCACAAGGGGAATCTCCTTGGCCCAAACCCGTTTCTTTGACGACGGGTCTTCAATCACAGTCCTCGGCCCAAGTCGGGCCCGCACATGCTCGGGTAGCCTATCCCGTGGGCCAAGTCGGTCCTGCACGGCTAGTCTAGGGCCTAGTCTTCTTTCCAAGTCCATCTGGAGGCTCACTTTCCCCCAAGCACCTTTAGCACTAGACCCTTCAGCTTGAGTCTTAGTCTTCTTCTTGCGACCTGACATTAGACGAACTAGGGTAGCTGGAGTGTCTCCTTCATCAAAGAACCCCCTGTTGTCTTTGGCTTGCTCTCTTCTCAACAGGTCGAAGGATTCATCGACCTTCAAAGCGGCTCGGGCTTTAGCATCTCCTGCTTTGGTCCACTTCGTGTAAGAATCTGAAACCCAGATTGAGCGGCGAGATTTGACAATAGGCCAAGTATGTCGTGTGTACCATCTTTGCATCCAGGTATCACACATCACATCAGTCAGTTGGGTAGGGTCACTCACAACTACTTCAACCTCAGGGATTCGCTGGGTCCATCCATACTGCCTTAGTATGCGATCTGGGTAGAGATGAACCGTCTGCCTGAAAGATAGGATCACCTGATAGCGGGCTCTGTCCCTCGGGTCCAAGCCACTCCAAAGGTAGATGGGCCACCACGGAACGACCCACCGAATTAGCGGACCACCATGGAAAGACAAAACCTCGTCCCAATACTTTTGCGTAATCTGACGAGAAAAGTCAATGGCCCGCCTCCTCGTCATCACCTGGTTGTGACGGTAGCTGTCCGCATCAAGAGGAGGATCTATCACTGATAGCCTCTCATATAGCCAAATCTGCAAAAGGAAACAAAAGCATGAGCTTCCAAGGCAAAATAGGCGTTCGTCTAAGGCCACTCGGTCGAGTGCTTGGGACACTCGATCGAGTGGTACCCCTGAACGCAAACAGGGGGCTTTTTACGAGGGCACTCGATCGAGTGCCAGGGTTACTCGATCGAGTGGCACCTCCGAAGACAGATCAGGAGGGTTTCTTCGAGGGTACTCGACCGAGTGCCTAGGTTATTCGATCGAGTACCCCCTGCAGTAAAAAAAAAATTGCAAAAAAATCGAAAACCGAGAAATTGAAAAAAAAGAGGCCAAGTGACATACTTGCAACAAACGGGTGCTCCCGGTAAGACGAATTGATGAGTCTCTCTTACGATTGTCCAATCCTTGGATAATCTCGCCCGTGATCAGCCAAGCCGGGCTGTGTTCGGTCTCCATCAAATCTACCACGGTCAAAAGACGGGTGCTTCCCATGCAAGATAGCAAATCCATGTGACCCTCGAAAGCATATACATGGAGCATGCAAAAAGAGAAAGCCCTACGACCATAAGCTGGTCTAACCCGAACATCAAGAGGATTCATAAATTTCTCAGCCAAGTCGATCAGAGAAATATTATCACCCTCCATCATACAGGACACCTCATTGTGGGAGAGCCCCAAAAATTCTCTCAGCTTCCTCCTCGGGTCATAGATCGAGTACGGGACGGCGGGACGGAGTATCGGGTTCCATCCCCCTATAGCTGCAATCTCCTCGGGTAGAGGGCAGACTTCGCCCCGAGGGAAAGCAAAGACATGATATATGTCATCCCAATAAGCCAAGCAAGCGTCCAGAAAATAGCGGTCAACCACCATCTGACGGAACGGGTACAATTGGGTTATCCCCGTCTGATTCAAAGCCACCCTATCCGTGTCCCTGAAGCGACGGGACCACTCCTGCAGCATAATGGTCAATCTATCGATTCCCATGGCTAAACTTCTTAAGAGGATAAAGAGACTTTCTTTTTGCCCTAAGGGAAATAAAGAGACCTTTTTTTTGTGATGGGACTTATGAAGAAATCAAGAGCAAGAAGGGGCTATATATAGCATTAGCCTTGCAAACCGTTTAGGAAAATTTCATATTCCTAATTGGAATCAAACCGCAAGCCTAGTCTCGATACTAGCACGGAAATCATCATCCCGAACTTTCCTAATCATTGTTAGGTGTCAAAAATCTCGAAGTTTCCAAAATTCAGAAAAATCTCAAATTTTCAAGATTTTAAAAAATTCAAATTTTCAAAAATCATTTCTCCCCAGCGCAAGTCCTTTTACTACCTACGTGTTGCATGCATTTTGTGTGACTTGTACAGGTATGACTCAAACATGGACATGCAAACCGCTACACCTCCCCAGCATCTTCACGGGATGAACCAACACACAGGCACACCCAGGACTTACATGACAAGTCCAAATGCCCCACGGAGTTATCGTCATTAGCTCAGGTATGACTTCTAGCTTATGGCTGGCGAGCCCTTCATGCAAGTCTAATGGACTATAAACGACCCGGCCGGAAGTCCGCCAGGTTTCAATCCTCGATTGGCCTGGTGGATACTCTGACTTTCGCCCTGTCCAAGCCTCAGTCAGAGTGGGGGCTCTGTAGACACCCGCATTTTGACTGCCAGGTGTCTATGGTAGTTTCCCAAAAAACACCCGATGATGATCGGACGCTAACGTGTTTCTACGTGCTCGGATATGGGCTCAATCTATTAATCGCAGGCTAACACACTTACAGAGTACAAATCTCACAAAATCAACCTCGAATCCAGGCCTAGTGGATCATTCCGAGTCAAACGAGACTAATTTGGGCCGAAACCGACACCGGAAGTAAAACCGACCTGTCACGATTGGGTCAATCCCGGTCAAAGTCGTTTCCGAGACATACAAAACAAACCCTCAAACAACAAAAGTCCAATTCAAACACAGACCCATCAAATATCCATGGTCACGGTCCAAAACGAGTGACCCGCGTGACCCAGCTGGGCCACTCGATCGAGTGCCTCACCCACTCGATCGAGTGGGCCCTTATTCAAGCCCGACGGCTGACGCACAAGGCCACTCGACCGAGTCAGCTGCCTACTCGGTCGAGTAACCCTAAACCGAAGCCCAAGCGTTTCCTATATAAGCAACCCTTTGGCACACACTTCAAGACATCTTTGACACATCTATTGACACCCCAATTTCAACCTCTCTTTCACACTTTTACAACCCTAATACACCCTAAGCAATACACAAGCAAAAACCCTAAACCTAGTTTAGGAATCAACAAACCCGAGCCACCATAACTTAACCTTCATCCACCTCGAAGACTCTAGTGTTAAAGCCACGGTTACGAGTTCTAATCCGAGACAAGAACATGTAGGTTGAGGGTGTCAAACCCCGTTTCTTCTCTTCTCTTCCTCCTTCTCGCGTCATGTCATCATTATCTTCATATGGGTCGCTTTTTTTTTGTTTTTTTTATCGTTATTATCGCATTATTAATATCGATAATACTAGTATCAAAACTGTAATCCCCTAAAAATTCTAGCGCGATACAGTGGCGGAAACACTGTAGAGTCGGGATTAAAACACACAGAACTATGTCTTAATAAATTAAATTGGTAAAGTCAAACATGCGCCATACATAAAAATGGCTAAAATTTAAAACAATCCATAAAGAGGTTAAACAATCCTTAAAACATGATTATTAAAAGATCAGCAGGATCCAAGACTGCTCGCTAGCCCACACCCACCGGAAAATAAACACGTATACCTGCCATGTTAAAACATAACAGCCACAATCAGTGGGGAGCAACGTCAACGTTCTCCCAGCCGTATAACAGGATTTTAAACAGTAATTACTAATATAGGAAAAATAGTAAAAATGGAAAACAGTAAAACATCATATTAAAATAAGGTTTAGCGTCGAACAAATTATTCAAAAGGGATTTCCGAAGACACATAAAGATATTTGCCAACCTGCGCCAATTTATATCGATAATAAATAAAATAATCAAAATGGCGTTATGGATAGGATTAATGTAGAATCTAGACTTTCACTAGGATAATACTAAAAACTAGTTTCGAGAACTTAGTCAAAACAAATTAGACTTTGGTCTCTAACTAGGCAACTCAACCATAACAGGACTGCGTGCAGCGAGGTCCTGGCTTAAGTAGTGCACACCCCTCCTGGATACAAACCATATCCAGTTCAACCCGACGCGACTTATACGATGCGATATCTAAGTTTAAGGTAAATATACACTCTCCTGAACACAAACCATGCTCAGTTCAACAACCAATGCGCCCCATAAAGACACACCAGCCTTACAGTTGATGGCAAAACGTACATCCCAGACTATATTACTCTAAACCCACACTTGTCCTTATTCCATAACTCCAAAGCAAACCATTATCGATATTTAAAAGATGTATTCATCATAAACAATATGAGGATAAAAGAAGTAAACATTTATATTCTAAAAGAGGAAACTTTCTATTTTAGGAAACTTCTATTTTTAGAAACTTTACTAAAAATAGCATCATATCAAAGTAGTGAAAATATTAGTTCATACTAATACCACATTTTTAGTAAACGATATAGATTTATAAAACTAATACTTTCGGCCTTAACGATATTAATTATTAAAGTAAGAACATTTGATTTTATGAAATTATTAAAATATCGTATAAGTGTTATAAAATGATTAGAAACATCTTAAATATTTTAATATTACTAATTAGGGTGTTTTCAAAAGTTATAAAGCTAAAATTCCCTAATTATTATTAGTTTCGACGATAAAATTATAAATAGGATTTTACGGCAAATACTAAATTAAATACTTGAACGTCTTTATTTAACCAACCCAACAAATATATTTAGAGTATGTTAAGGGATGATTTAACTCCTAAAGTTTCAGATTTAAATACTTTCAAAATTGCTGGAAAAATAATTCTTTTAGGTAAGACGAAGCAATTTAGCGATAAATCACAACTTGTCCGAAATCAATATTTATTAATTAAAGACTATAATAAATAGTACAAAAATTACGTAAAATAGTTAAATTATATTTATGGACATTCTGTCCAGAAAAGAAAATTTCCAGAATTCTAAAAACTCGGTTTTTAAAGCGTTTTCTCGTTAATCGTCCAATCTCGACAATAACGATTAATAAAAATAGTAATTACAAAACGATTTAAGTATTAATATCCAAAAATTATTATTACACTTTTAAAATCCTGATTTTACAGAATATAAATTTTCCAGATTTTTCCAAAATCCAGATTCAACAAATTTCAACAAAACCGTCATTTAAACCCGTTTTCGCAATTAACGATTTTATTAATAAACCTATCGTTCCTAACATTTTATTAAGGCACTAAAAATCATAATAATACATTTTAATATGAAATCATCAGAATCATAATTTTTTTCCAGATTTAAACTAAAGACCAGAAATCGAGAATTTAAACAACAAACACGGTTTTAACGATAAACGATGATTTAAAGTGATTAATTAATTCATCCACTTAACAATTCCGAAAAATTATGAAAAAAATCAGAAGATTCTATTTCACCAGAAAGTTTCACCACGTCAAAAATCAGATTAAAATAAAATGTTTAAGTACTAGAACTAAAAATCGGTTTTTAATCGTTTTTGTTCGAAAACGACAATAATTCAATAATCGATATCAAAAATATCTGAAAAATACTAAATTACTAAAAATCATCAAAAACAACATTTTTCCAGAATATAAACATATATTACATGTTTAGGCCGATTATTACGATTTTACAAATTAATATAACAATTTAATCGTTAATCTCGTAAAAGCGATAAAAATATCGAAACATGCAAAATTTCAACTTTAAAAATTTTTCCAGAATTCGTGACATACATATATTGCCAAAATAAAATATAAAAATATATACACGCAAATACTCAATTAAAATCTTGAAATACCGAGTAACATCGACGTTACCTCTACTCCAAGTCTGAATCAACAATATATTCGTCGGCTTCGGGATCGTCCAAAAATCCTACCAAACACGTAAATCATGGCAGAAAAATACCATGAGAAAACTAATAAAAAACAAGGTAAAAATTGATCGAAAATGACGTCGATTAATACCTTAACGAAGGAATCGGAAAGAGGATTATTATGACGATAAAAATGATGCGATTGGGACTTGAAATGGAGCAAAAATCAGCCTAAGGAGGGTAAGAAGTACCCGGCCAAAAGAGAGAAAAAAAAAAGTGATGAATATTTTTGTTAATGCAAAAATGAATGTAGAGTAAAGGAGGAGATGGATGTTACTACACTTAAAGGAGTAAGAATGAATTAAGGCTTCAAAATGAGGAATCCAAAATGTATCTAGACCTATAGTTGGCCGGCCAAAAGGATAAGAGAGGGAGTAAGAAAAGTTTTGACATAAATGCTACAATGAATGAAAATGATTTATCTTATGATTACGTTTTAATGTGATAAAATGAAACGTTTAAATAAAATGTAATAAAACTTGTGACCAAGAGCTTAGTCGGTCCAAAATGTGAGAAAACAGTCTCAAATAATTTATAAGTTGACAAAAAGTATAATCGTAAAATAGTTAAAGGCATTTCAAAGTAATTCGAGTAAACCTCGCGTAAGAAAATAATTATTCGCGAAGCTTCGTAATAAAATCATAAATGGCTTGTTTTTAGTAACTAAAATATATCTTAGTAGAAAATATTCCATAAACGTATTCAAACATTTTTAGGAAAAAGGAATAACTTAAATCCAAGCTTAAAAATGTCAATTCGGAGAGAAATAGAATTCCTCGCGGAAAAATTACTTAGTTTACGAAGAAACCAAATAAATGGATTTAAAAGAATTTTAAATCTTTAAAATTAAAAATAGAAATTATTAAACTCAAAAATTAAAATAAAGCTTAGTAAAATGATAAAATATGAGGCCAAAAGTGACAGAGTTAAGACGAAGTCCTAACAGAAAGAATAAAATGCTTAGGAAAAATAGCGGGTGTTACAATCCTCCCCACTAAAAGAAAGTTTCGTCCCCGAAACTAAGAATAAGCAGATAGGAAATCGAGGTTTACCTTACTCGAAGAGTTGAGGATGCTTAGCTCGCATCGAAGACTCGGTTTCCCATGTTTCTTCCTCAAACCGATTACAGCGCCACAAAACCTTCACCAGAGGTACAACTTTGTTCCTTAAACGCTTCTCGCGGCGATCAGTAATCTTCACCAGCCTTTCTTCATAAGTCAAATCCGGCTCGAGATCCACAATCTCGGGCTCCAACACGTGCTCGGGATCACTAACATATTTCCTTAACTGAGAAACATGAAATACATCGTGAACCTTACCCATGGACGCAGGCAATTCCAGTTTATAAGCAACTTCGCCCACTCTCTCGATCACAGGGTATGGGCCAACGAACTTAGGGCTGAGCTTGCCCTTAATCCCAAACCGTTTCACCCCTTTCATAGGTGATACCTTCAGGAACACCAGATCACCAACCGAAAACTCCAAAGGTCGGCGACGAACATCAGCATACGACTTCTGCCGATCCTGGGCAGACTTCATCCTAGATCGGACAACATTCACAACGTCAATAGTCTGAGCCAACAAATCCGGGCCCAAAATCTTTACTTCACCGGGAACATCCCAACAGACGGGACTACGACACTTTCGACCATAAAGTGCTTCAAACGGGGACATCTTAATAGAAGCATGGTAGCTGTTGTTATAGGAAAACTCTACCAATGGAAGATGTCGGATCCAACTCTCTTGGAAATCCAAGGCACAAGCCCGCAACATATCCTCCAAAGTTTGGATTGTTCTCTCGGACTGTCCATCTGTAGCAGCATGGAAAGCGGTACTCATCAATAACTTGCTTCCCAAAGCATCTTGCAAAGCCTTCCAAAATTTAGAGCAGAACCTCGGGTCTCGATCCGAAACAATCTCGAGCGGTACACCGTGATGACGGACGATCTCGGCAATATACACTTCTGCGAGCTTCTCCAAACTCCAAGTATCGCGAATTGGGACGAATCGTGCACACTTGGTCAAGCGGTCCACAATAACCCAAATACCGTTTCTACCATTCACGGTCCTAGGTAAAGCCATCACAAAATCCATCGATATGCACTGCCATTTCCACTCTGGAACAGGGAGTGGTTGTAGCAAACCTCCAGGCTTCCTGTGCTCGAACTTCACCTGCTGACAAGTCAAGCACTTACTTACAAACTCTGCAATGTCCTCTCTCATATGAGGCCACCAGAAATGGAGCTTCAAATCCCGATACATCTTGTCACCACCAGGATGAATAAAGTACCTCGTCTTATGTGCTTCGGTTAGAACTTGCTTTCTCACCTCAGCATCACCAGGGACAACCCAGCGGTTCTTAAATTTCAGTGCTCCACTGGAATCCACAGAAAAATCTAGAGCCTTACCAAGATTCATCTTTTCTCGGATGCCAGCCACAAAAGGGTCATCCAACTGCCTCTCACGAATCTCACGGAAAAGAGTTGGTTCAGCAACAAGGGCATACAAGCGACCATCATAATCTTCATCCACAACATCAATAGACATCTTGGCAAAATCTCGGGACAACTTCTCAGGCAAGCTAGAACACGGAGACAAGGAATGAAGGATCTTTCTGCTAAGGGCATCAGCAACCACGTTAGCCTTTCCCTCACAATACACCAATTCAAGGTCATAGTCATTCACTAACTCGATCCAGCGTCTCTGTCTCGCATTCAGATCTTTCTGCGTGAAGAGATATCGCAGACTCTTATGGTCAGTGTGAACCTTGCATCTTATTCCGTACAAATAATGCCTCCAAATCTTCAAGGCATGCACCACAGCTGCTAACTCCAAGTCGTGGGTAGGGTAATTCACCTCATGAATTTTCAACTGTCTAGAGGCATAAGCGATCACCTTACCGTTCTGCATAAGGACACAACCCAAACCATTCTTAGAAGCGTCACAGTACACATCAAATCCAACGCCTTCTTCAGGTAGGGTCAGGATAGGAGCAGAGGTGAGCTTTCTCTTGAGCTCAGAAAAAGCATCTTCGCAAGCTTGACTCCACAGAAACTTATTCTCTTTCTTGAGTAATTGAGTCATAGGTCGTGCTAACTTAGAAAAGTCTTGCACAAACCTTCGATAATAGCCGGCAAGACCTAGGAAACTTCGGATCTCGCCAACATCTTTGGGACTTGCCCAGCTCTCGATAGCTGAAATCTTAGCAGGGTCAACCTTAATACCCTCCTTTGTGACAACATGACCCAGAAAAGCTACCTCGGAAAGCCAGAACTCACACTTGGAAAACTTAGCATACCACTTCTGATCTCGTAGGATGCCAAGAATAACCTTGAGATGTTCTGCATGTTCCACCTCTGACTTGGAATAAATCAGGATGTCATCAATAAAGACAACAACACACTGATCCAAATACTCCCTGAAAGTTCTGTTCATCTGATCCATAAAAACAGCAGGAGCATTGGTTAGTCCAAAAGGCATGACTTTGAATTCATAATGTCCATACCTCGAACTGAAAGCCGTCTTAGGAATGTCTGATTCACGGACGGGAATTTGGTGATATCCAGACCTTAGATCGATCTTGGAAAATACGGAAGCACCCTTAAGTTGATCAAAGAGATCATCAATTTTGGGCAGGGGATATTTGTTCTTGATCGTAACCTTGTTGAGATCACGATAATCAATACACAGGCGCATTGAACCATCTTTCTTCTTGACAAAAAGTACAGGAGCGCCCCAAGGGGAAGAACTTGGACGAATGAAATCTTTCTCAATCATTTCATCCAATTGCTTGCGTAGCTCTTGCAACTCAGCAGGAGCCATTCTGTAAGGTGCTTTGGCGATTGGGCCTGTACCAGGCACAAGTTCAATAGTGAATTCCACATCTCGTTCGGGTGGGATACCTGGTAACTCCTCAGGAAATACATCTGCATAATCACACACTATGCGCACCTCTTCGAGCTTGGGGAGTTCAGCAGTTACAGTTACAGTTACCGTACATAGAAATGCTTGGCAACCTTTTCTCTGCATTCTGATAGCCTTCATGGCAGAAATAATCTTGATACCCTTCTGTCTTCGACCACCACGGTAAGTCACTCGAACACCTTCGGGGGTCTTCAGAGAAATCTTCTGATCTCGACACTGAAATCTTGCATCATACTGAGCTAACCAGTCCATTCCCAAAATAACGTCGAACTCAGCGAGAGGAAACTCAAGGAGAGTAGAAGGAAGAATAGTACCAGCAAAGAGAATAGGTACATTCTGATAAGCTTTAGAACAGTCAACGACTTCACCAGAAGGGAGGGAAATAGCTATAGGCTCAGCTAGACAGGGGGTTAAGGATAGTTTTGGAGCCAGAGTAGAAGATATTACAGACGTGGAAGCACCGGTATCAAATAATATATAAGCACTAACACCAGAAATCAGAAACATACCCGTAGCCACATCAGGATTAGCCTCAGCGTCGGCACGGCTCATCACAAAGATGCGTCCCTTACGAGGAGCAGAAGTAGAGACAGCGCCAGCTGCAGTAGCGGTATTGGTTGTTGCTTTCTTTGGGCAGTAGGTAGAACGATGTCCCACTTCCCCACAGTGGAAACAGGTAATAGGGTTACCCTCACAAGTCAAACCCGGATGATAGGCCTTCTTGCATTTGAAACAGTTAGAATCCTTCTTGTTGTTGGGCTTCGAGTTGAAATTGTTTTTCTTGAAACCACTACCTGTAATAGCATACAGTAGAGTCAGAAATTTAGAGGAAAGAAAGTAGAAGAAGAAGAGAAAGGAAAAATAGTCCAGACCTCCAGAGTTGAACTTCTTAGAAGAAGATGAAGAGTTATTCCCAGAATGGGTGAAAGGTCTTTTATAACCAGATGATGGGTTCATAGATTTCACCCGCTCAATCGAAGATTCCGCGTATAGCGCGGCATTATAAAGCTCATTAACAGTTGAGAGACTCCGGGGCATGTTGAGAGTGATATCGGCTCGGAGTCCTCCACGATAAAAGAAAGCTCGGGAATTCTCATTGGGTAACAGATCACCAGCATAATTCGCCAGAAAGTGAAACCGAGTGGTGTAAGCTTCAACTGACATTGTATTCTGGCTTAGAGTGTTGAATTCAGTCATCCTCTGACGCCTCAGCTCCTCGGGATAAAATCTCTGCTCTAAGAGAGCCTTGAACTGAGTCCAGTTGAATCCTGGAGTCTGAAGAGCAGTCGGGCCAACTTGGCTCCACCATCTGTCTGCATCGTCTGACAAGTACAACACAGCTAGGCCCACCTTCTGATCCTCGGGGGCGGAGTAAATTCCAAACTGTCTTTCCATCACTCGAAACCAACGGTTCATGACTTCAGGGTCCACGGAACCGTCATAATAGTCCAATCTGCTTTTAGCCATTCCTTCAGCAGCGTGAGAGAAGTTGAAGGGCCTCTGCTGGTTCCGGTTGTTCATCTCGTTCATAGCCTGCGCTATATTGCTTAGCGTGTCAGCCAGAGCTTCGATACCTCCTTGATCATTATTGTTGTTGTTGTTGCGGTTGTTGTTGTTGTTGTTTCGGTTACCTCTTCCGGCCATCTTGAAGTTCACAAATAACAACATAAAATCAATGCTAATCATCGAGTTCAGGAACAGACAATCTTAACAGTTAAGTCCTTATCTGTTTCTACCCATTTCTAATAATATCTTTATTTACTGTTTAAATAATTTACTGGTATTTTTCCCTAATTTCAGGTGTGTAAGCGTCGGGAGCAGTGATGCTCTGATACCAACTGTAATCCCCTAAAAATTATAGCGCGATACAGTGGCGGAAACACTGTAGAGTCGGGATTAAAACACACAGAACTATGTCTTAATAAATTAAATTGGTAAAGTCAAACATGCGCCATACATAAAAATGGCTAAAATTTAAAACAATCCATAAAGAGGTTAAACAATCCTTAAAACATGATTATTAAAAGATCAGCAGGATCCAAGACTGTTCGCTAGCCCACACCCACCGGAAAATAAACACGTATACCTGCCATGTTAAAACATAACAGCCACAATCAGTGGGGAGCAACGTCAACGTTCTCCCAGCCGTATAACAGGATTTTAAACAGTAATTACTAATATAGGAAAAATAGTAAAAATGGAAAACAGTAAAACATCATATTAAAATAAGGTTTAGCGTCGAACAAATTATTCAAAAGGGATTTCCGAAGACACATAAAGATATTTGCCAACCTGCGCCAATTTATATCGATAATAAATAAAATAATCAAAATGGCGTTATGGATAGGATTAATGTAGAATCTAGACTTTCACTAGGATAATACTAAAAACTAGTTTCGAGAACTTAGTCAAAACAAATTAGACTTTGGTCTCTAACTAGGCAATTCAACCATAACAGGACTGCGTGCAGCGAGGTCCTGGCTTAAGTAGTGCACACCCCTCCTGGATACAAACCATATCCAGTTCAACCCGACGCGACTTATACGATGCGATATCTAAGTTTAAGGTAAATATACACTCTCCTGAACACAAACCATGCTCAGTTCAACAACCAATGCGCCCCATAAAGACACACCAGCCTTACAGTTGATGGCAAAACGTACATCCCAGACTATATTACTCTAAACCCACACTTGTCCTTATTCCATAACTCCAAAGCAAACCATTATCGATATTTAAAAGATGTATTCATCATAAACAATATGAGGATAAAAGAAGTAAACATTTATATTCTAAAAGAGGAAACTTTCTATTTTAGGAAACTTCTATTTTTAGAAACTTTACTAAAAATAGCATCATATCAAAGTAGTGAAAATATTAGTTCATACTAATACCACATTTTTAGTAAACGATATAGATTTATAAAACTAATACTTTCGGCCTTAACGATATTAATTATTAAAGTAAGAACATTTGATTTTATGAAATTATTAAAATATCGTATAAGTGTTATAAAATGATTAGAAACATCTTAAATATTTTAATATTACTAATTAGGGTGTTTTCAAAAGTTATAAAGCTAAAATTCCCTAATTATTATTAGTTTCGACGATAAAATTATAAATAGGATTTTACGGCAAATACTAAATTAAATACTTGAACGTCTTTATTTAACCAACCCAACAAATATATTTAGAGTATGTTAAGGGATGATTTAACTCCTAAAGTTTCAGATTTAAATACTTTCAAAATTGCTGGAAAAATAATTCTTTTAGGTAAGACGAAGCAATTTAGCGATAAATCACAACTTGTCCGAAATCAATATTTATTAATTAAAGACTATAATAAATAGTACAAAAATTACGTAAAATAGTTAAATTATATTTATGGACATTCTGTCCAGAAAAGAAAATTTCCAGAATTCTAAAAACTCGGTTTTTAAAGCGTTTTCTCGTTAATCGTCCAATCTCGACAATAACGATTAATAAAAATAGTAATTACAAAACGATTTAAGTATTAATATCCAAAAATTATTATTACACTTTTAAAATCCTGATTTTACAGAATATAAATTTTCCAGATTTTTCCAAAATCCAGATTCAACAAATTTCAACAAAACCGTCATTTAAACCCGTTTTCGCAATTAACGATTTTATTAATAAACCTATCGTTCCTAACATTTTATTAAGGCACTAAAAATCATAATAATACATTTTAATATGAAATCATCAGAATCATAATTTTTTTCCAGATTTAAACTAAAGACCAGAAATCGAGAATTTAAACAACAAACACGGTTTTAACGATAAACGATGATTTAAAGTGATTAATTAATTCATCCACTTAACAATTCCGAAAAATTATGAAAAAAATCAGAAGATTCTATTTCACCAGAAAGTTTCACCACGTCAAAAATCAGATTAAAATAAAATGTTTAAGTACTAGAACTAAAAATCGGTTTTTAATCGTTTTTGTTCGAAAACGACAATAATTCAATAATCGATATCAAAAATATCTGAAAAATACTAAATTACTAAAAATCATCAAAAACAACATTTTTCCAGAATATAAACATATATTACATGTTTAGGCCGATTATTACGATTTTACAAATTAATATAACAATTTAATCGTTAATCTCGTAAAAGCGATAAAAATATCGAAACATGCAAAATTTCAACTTTAAAAATTTTTCCAGAATTCGTGACATACATATATTGCCAAAATAAAATATAAAAATATATACACGCAAATACTCAATTAAAATCTTGAAATACCGAGTAACATCGACGTTACCTCTACTCCAAGTCTGAATCAACAATATATTCGTCGGCTTCGGGATCGTCCAAAAATCCTACCAAACACATAAATCATGGCAGAAAAATACCATGAGAAAACTAATAAAAAACAAGGTAAAAATTGATCGAAAATGACGTCGATTAATACCTTAACGAAGGAATCGGAAAGAGGATTATTATGACGATAAAAATGATGCGATTGGGACTTGAAATGGAGCAAAAATCAGCCTAAGGAGGGTAAGAAGTACCCGGCCAAAAGAGAGAAAAAAAAAAGTGATGAATATTTTTGTTAATGCAAAAATGAATGTAGAGTAAAGGAGGAGATGGATGTTACTACACTTAAAGAAGTAAGAATGAATTAAGGCTTCAAAATGAGGAATCCAAAATGTATCTAGACCTATAGTTGGCCGGCCAAAAGGATAAGAGAGGGAGTAAGAAAAGTTTTGACATAAATGCTACAATGAATGAAAATGATTTATCTTATGATTACGTTTTAATGTGATAAAATGAAACGTTTAAATAAAATGTAATAAAACTTGTGACCAAGAGCTTAGTCGGTCCAAAATGTGAGAAAACAGTCTCAAATAATTTATAAGTTGACAAAAAGTATAATCGTAAAATAGTTAAAGGCATTTCAAAGTAATTCGAGTAAACGTCGCGTAAGAAAATAATTATTCGCGAAGCTTCGTAATAAAATCATAAATGGCTTGTTTTTAGTAACTAAAATATATCTTAGTAGAAAATATTCCATAAACGTATTCAAACATTTTTAGGAAAAAGGAATAACTTAAATCCAAGCTTAAAAATGTCAATTCGGAGAGAAATAGAATTCCTCGCGGAAAAATTACTTAGTTTACGAAGAAACCAAATAAATGGATTTAAAAGAATTTTAAATCTTTAAAATTAAAAATAGAAATTATTAAACTCAAAAATTAAAATAAAGCTTAGTAAAATGATAAAATATGAGGCCAAAAGTGACAGAGTTAAGACGAAGTCCTAACAGAAAGAATAAAATGCTTAGGAAAAATAGCGGGTGTTACAAAAACATTAAAGTACTTATCAATTTGTGTCGAGTATGAGTGATATCGGAATAAGGAAATCCGAATATACAAGTGTACTCCACACAGCGTTGCCGGTCGCTTGTTCCGATATCCTGATTACTTGATTATTGAGATAAGTTAACCTCAACAATAATTCTCATATCGTTTGCATCATTATTGTTATTCGAGTCATATAATCACATCGATTTTCAAAAAGCAAACATTGTATTTCAATAAGGGTCGAAACCCGTTGACACGGATCCGACATCACAATCCTTAAGGATCTAATTCGATGTCGGAGAAGTCGAGGGAATCAAGTTCTTTCTTTATTTATTCAAGTAAAGCGTCGATTTTAGATTCGATACCAATTCCATAATTGGATATCGAGTCTAACGATCAAGTCATATGAATTAATTAACGCGATTTGTTCATATCACGATAATTAATTTGAAGCAACTAAAATCAATTTATCTTTTTTATTTCACTCTAATATTCCATATCGATTCCAAATAATCGAATATGGGATACAACGAGTATTCCGAATTAGCATCGAGTATAAATTCAACAATATTTATATTCGGTTCAACAAAATTCGCGATTTATACAAAAGCCAAGTCGAACATGAATTGTGCAATATTTATGTCCGATTCGGTAAAATCGTCGAACTCTCAAAAATCGAAAGCAATCTCTAAATCAATTCAATTTGCAAATGAATTACAATTCGTACAGGGGGCACTCGACCGAGTGCCTAGCCCACTCGGTCGAGTGGCACTCCAAAGCCGAACCAGAATGTTTTTCACGACCTCCACCCGATCGAGTCTCACAGTGACTCGGTCGAGTGGCTATGTGCTCGACCGAGTTGGTCAATAACTCGGCCGAGTATGGTCTAAAACGCGAAACAGGAACATCTTTTCAGGGTCTACTCGATCGAGTCTATCGACCACTCAATCGAGTGACCTCATAACAACCAAAACACGAGTCGTACATCCTTCTTTTCAAATTGGATAGTATTTTATGATTTAGGTCAACACGTGTCTAATTAATCACGTGTATACTATCTTTTCAAACCATGCATCCTCATATTTGCATCTCCTCATCTCTTTCAATATTTACACAAACCGTTATTATTTGTTCTACCGTTACTAACAGCTTGTTTGTTCCTCTTGTCAATTTAATTTTTGTTCGTTTATTATACTAAATGAACCCGCATGCTAAATTCCACTTTGACGTAGAATTAATTGCATTAAATTGACTTAGAAACCCTTTTCAACTCCATTCACATGTTTAGGGAAAATAATCTTTGCATATCATTTTCCCGTTTAACAAGGCGCGCGTATTGTAAGTCATTCGAATTCTTAGTAGAGGAGGCTAATGTGCGGGCGGGGTTGGGTGTCCTTTGTGGGCTTCCCAACACGTACCCTCACCCCTTACTCAGAACCTCGGTTTCCGGATGTCCGAAACCGTTGGAGCACGAGAGTCATTCAATACACAATATCCGATAACGTCGGTATTGGTATCAAATGCAAAGGGACGAGCCCAATAAACTCTGACATCGGAAATGGGCCGTATTTTGTATACGGACCACTACGACATAGAGTGGGCTCGAATGGTTCCGAATAACCACAAAATTCGGTGGCGACTCCACATAGACCCAAATTTCAATTCGATCCATTCTCATATGGAGATTCATTCGCCTACCCAAACCCGCGCGTGGCCGCATCGGGGTGGACCTATGTCATGTCCACACTAATGCTCATCATGGAGAAGTGGAACGATTCTGTCTTGTTTCCGATGCATATGGAGCCAATGAAGAGAAGCGACGATGATTCGGTGACTTAGACTCGAGCCCGAGTCCTTGAAGCCCATTTGAGAATATCCCGAGCACCGAGCATCGATAAGAAGCCTCGGAAGAGCAAATAAAGCATCACGACCGGGATGAAAAGACTATAAGAAACAAGCCACTGTAGGGTGGTCCCAACCGTGACCACCACCATCACGGCCGGGAAGGAGGGTCATCTCGACCATGAGCACCCCCATCACGGCCGGGATGGCTGCAGCTCGCACTCCGCTTCATTCTTTTATTTCCCTCACTTATGGAACCCTATATATACCTTCCTCTTGTAATTTTTGAGGCACAAAACCCTAGATAGAGGACTCATATCTTTAGCTTAATTTCTCCTTAATCTCTTCTTAATCTTCCTTTAATCTTAGATTAATCTTAGTAGTTACTCTTATATTACTGGACTTCTTGAAGAATCTACCAATCTTGACAACATTGGTGGAGGTTTTGGGTTTTCTTATATGCAAGTTTCAATCTTTTGATTCATCTTCTAGTTTGGTATAATCATTCTTCTCTCTTTTCTCTTAATCTTTCATTGTTAGTTAAGTTTTAATCTTTATCTTTTGTTTATTGTTCTTCCTTGTTTGTTCTTCATAATGAATGTTTTTGTTCTTTTGATGGTTTCTCTTTTCTATGTTAGTTTTAGTTTAAACATGTGTGAGTAGATTCTTGTGGGGTTAGTAGGGGGATTAGGTGTTGATTATGGGTGGTTAGGGTTGATTGTGGGTAAAGGTTGAATCTTTGTTGCTAGTCACTTGTCTTGCATGCCATGTGTTTGATGAAATGTTTGTTAGGGTGGTAGTGGCCAATACTACTCTTGCAAGTTTCCTCGTTCTTGTTGTATGTTTGATTGGTGATTGAATTCTCTTGTCATGAGTAACATCTTGCATGAGTTTTCGGGTTTGTTTTTGACGCATGAGCGCGGACTTACCTTAGTGACTAGGTGAAACCTACACCCTAGATTACCCAACTAGCCTAATGCACCTATGAACCCGACCTAACCCTACTCTTCCCCATATTGATTTCTTCATCGTCTTTGTCATTGTTCATCTTGTTTGTTGTTTGAATTTAGTTCTAGTTGAATCATTTAGTTCATGTTATACTTAGTTTATTCATAGTCATAGTTTTATTCCCCTTCATTGTTTTAGTTTGTTAATCCTTGTTTTTAGCCTAGTCATCGTGTTAGTAATCAATACTTGTTAATTCTCCTCCCTTTGTGTTATTGTGACTTAGTCTTGTGTTGTAGGCAACTCTAGTCCAGACCGTTTTCCGTCCTTGTGGTTCGACCCGGCTTCCCTAGCTACTTGTTAGGATTAGTTGGTTATTTGGTGACGGGATCCACGATAAATCCCACCATTAGTTGGTAGGTACCCGACGAAACCTGAACAATAAAAACAAACAAGTTAGCCAACAAAACCTAACCGACAAAATCAATTTCAAAGCAAAATCACAACAACTTACCAGGTACACCCAATCGCGTCACTTCTTCCCGGCCTCCAACTCTTCCACAGAGCTGGGAGGAAGAGGCTCAGTGAAGGCCACCCCAGCCACGTCCACCCTAAGCAGCCTCAGAGGGAAGTCTGGGGGATGAATAGCGTCAGACGGGTCAGCCAGCTAGAGCACAAAACAAAAACACACCATTTCAAAATACGACAAACCCGAACCATAAAACAGAAACAAACAAAGAACAACCAAATACTTACCACGATGCGGTGGCAAGCCAAGCACTGACAGACGTGAGACACGTACGAGGCATCGGACACCAGTAAAGCCTCGCCTCCTTCACCGTCCCTGTCCTCGCGGGCCTCAGTCGTAGTAGGAGGCCTAAATATGGTCCGGGGAAGGTCAACCGGGACCCTAAACTTGTCGTAGAGGCATTGGTGCACTAGCCTCTCCCTCATATACCAAACCGGGCGAAATAGTGCGGGGAGGAGCATCCTCCGAAAGCTCCTCGGCCTCAACCCTGCCCCCACATACCAAGGCAAACCCTCGTAGCTGACCCAAGGACGGGCCACAAACTGCAAAACCGAACATGCACTGCATTTCAAAACTCCTAACCTTGGGGGCTACTTAGAATAGCAAATGAAAGAAAACTTACATCCCCAAGATGTAGTTGGTTCACCAGCACGTTCTTCGTCGAATAGTGGCTCGTAGTCGTCTTGATCTGATCCAACCTCTACTCGATCCCAGCCGGTAACATGGCTGGGCGAACTGGCACCGTTTTAGGTGCCAAACACGGAAAGTAAGAATAAATCCAAGTCTGCCAAACCCGAGACACCGTCAACAAACAAAACAAAACCAACCAAAATCAAACTAAATACAAGTTAAGTAACTTACCTCAAGCACGAGACCTGAACCCACAATAGCTATGGCTGAGTCCGAGGCCACTCTTTAAACCCTCACCGTAGCCTGCAAACAACAGGTCATCTCCGCAAAACTCGTTGTCACCTAGTCGAAACGACCCAACTGACTCAAGTCAGTCAGGAAAGGCAAAATCCTAGTACTAAACCTCTCACACTTATCCGAGAAGTGGGTCGAACCTAGGAAATACCACAACCACAAATGGGCATCCTGCAGCACCGTGTTGGGCTCCCGACCCTCCAAGATCGCCACTCTCTCAAAGTAGTCAGTGATTTAAGAACTGGCCAAGGCATGGGGCGAGCCGTAAGCAGAAGGCCCTAGACAGTCCCCCATCCAACCCCTAACCTCGGCATTGTCCAACCTAGGGCCCTCCGACGCCTACCTGATCAACTTGGGACCCCAAGGCAGTCTCGTGATCACTTTAAAATCTTCCAACGTCATGTTGACCGCTCCGAACGACATGTGAAATGTCGAGGTTGTGTCATCAAAGTGATCCACCATCGCTCTGATCACCATCAGGTTGCTCTTAGTTTGGCAACCGACTAGTCAAGCCCAATGCTTGACTAAGGGACCCAAGGTCGTCCCCATAACCAACTTCTTAGCCTCAGGGCTATGCTTAGGAGAGTATACCTTCAAGTACGTTGCAAACCAAGATGATACGAGAACATAATGATATCAAATGCAAATTGATATCGAAAATAATCAAAGGTACTCACATTGCCGTTAATGGTATGGCTTGACACATGCAAGTCCGGATGGAGTATTAGTTGTCGCCCATTCTAATCCCTAGCCCAGACCGTCTTGTGCCATCTTCAGCTGTAAAACAAAGCAAAACATACATACCGGGCCAGGTCAAGACAACCAAAACGGGTCAAAATAAACTCAAAATTTTCAAGAAAGATATCAAACTTCCAAAAAGCTCGCACCTATTTTCGACCTTGGTCACAATAAAAGTGGTTTTGAGAAAATATGGTATCGTTACGGTCTCCTTTGGTCCGTCATAAGCCTCACAGTCTCACACAAAATGACTTAGAGTGCATTCCGGGTCATGAAAATCAATATACAAGCTACCCACAACATCACAAGAAAGAAACTAGAAAAATCACAAAAGTTAAGTACGAGAATAATCGGGAAATCGGTCCCTAAACCCTAATTTTCGAAATATCGCCATCGGAGGCCATTAAAAGACCTTCAAACTTTCTTTTCAAGCAAATAACTACACCTACAAGTTCTATACTACCCTAATTTGAAAAGGGCAAAAAGAAGAAGCATCAAAACGTAGCAAGAACGAAACACCTAAATCGATTTCTAGGGTTTAATCAAAATCAATTAAAATCGTACTAATCAAGTTCAAATTGACAATAGTGAGTAAAGGACACTTACTAGGGGTCGGCATTATCGAGATTGAGTACAAATCAAGCTTTAAATCGGTAACTATGGCAAAAGGACGAAAGCAAGGCGATGGGAAAGATGCGTCGGTTTTTGAGTAAAATTAACAACCGCCCTTCAATTCGCGTTTTATCCTGGGTCGATAAAACAAAACCCCAGCCGCCTCATTGCAGACGCCTCAATTTTGTAGCGCTGGGATCCGGGCGCCTTAACATTGGGTCGCCCGAAGGCTCGCACCTAACCTTTCAGCTCAGAGCGAATATTGGGTTAACCCAGACACGGTTTTTAATACCCGAAGAACGTACACCCGTCCACTAGCAAAAAGAAACAATAGAAAACCACGTCAACTCCCTGGCAGAGTAACCAAACACATTATCATCCCCGGCAGAGCAACCCATTATACTACATCATCCCTCATCAGAGCGCCCTTTAAGGCAGACATAACGCGTTATGAAAACCAACAAAAATCTCCAGCGGTACCCACTGATTCAAGTCGTTCACACAATACCAAGTTCAAATAGCAAACCCTTCAATAAAATTGCAAAAACAAATCAATTACCCCAGCAAATCTTCAATCCAAAGCAACCGATCTATATCCCCAGCGTAAAACCACGACCCCCAGTCCAAAATACGAAAGAGCATGAAGCAAGAAGCAATACAAACACAAACTATGCACTCGCCAAGAGTTTATGATACGATCCCAAGAAAGATCAAAATACAAATACAACTACAAAAACCCTATGCAGCCACTCACCAATATGCAAAGTCCAGGACAGACAGGGATCTATTCCAAAGAATACAATATGCAAAGTCCAGGAACAGACAGGGATCTTTTCCAAAGAATACAATATGCAAAGTCCAGGAACAGACAAAGATTTGTTCCAAAGAGTACAATATGCAAAGTCCAGCAATAGACAGTAATCTGTTCCAAAGAATACAATATGCAAAGGCCAGGAACAGACATGATCTGTTCCAAAGAAAACGATTATGTAAAGTCCAGGAATAGGCAGTATCTATTCCAGAGAATACAACTAAAAATGCCAGGCACAGACTCAAACACGGGGTCTATTCCGAAGATCAAAACACTAATCAACTGCAATGAACTCTTCAAATCTAAGTCAAAGTAAGCAAATCCAGATCAAAACTTCAAACAAGAAACCGCAGGCAAAGAGGTCATTTATGATTTCTAAACCTTGGCTGGCGAGCCTTAGTACGTTGTCCAGTGGACTTAAAATGACCTGAGCAGACAGCCACCAGGCCGTAATTCTCGATTGACCTGGGCGGCTATACTTTGACTTTCGCCTTGTCCAAGCCTCAGTCAAAGTGGGGGCTTCTGTAGACACCCAGATTTGGACCTGGTGGCTGCAGGAGTGCCCGAAAAACACCCGATGATGATCAGACTACAACACGACACGATTTTATGATGTTTTAGACCGTTTTTCTATAGAACAGATCAAATAAATACTCGGAGAAATTAATGCAACATCAAGACGGTCTTAGTTGTTTCATTACGGTCGCGTCAACACTAACTAGAGGCAATTTTGACTCGGGGCTCCGGATCGGTCTCGAAACACGCAAAGTCAAACCCGAGCCAATGCGTCATACCGAGTAGAACCTCGGGATGCGTGCCCAAGGCCCAACAGCATGCATGCTAGGGCAAAGGATGGAAGACATGGCGAATAACCAATCACAAAGATCACGTATATCTCCATTTTGGAAACTTTTAAAATCGGATCTTCAAAATCTCGAGCACCCGGTGGGACGTGCCTGAGAATCGCGTCGCCTGGTATCAGGCGCCTTACTATTTGGTCGCACGACGTGCTGCGCCTGAAATCTCGGATTGGACTACAAGAAAAATTTTAAATACCCCGCTCATCCGCTCGTAATCGACACACCACAACCTTCTCCTCTCTTACGTTCTCCACACAACTTTCAGCACTTCTTTAGCGTCGCACTCCACGACATTAAGAAACATCCACTTGATCATTATTTCCTCGATTCGCATTCTACGAATTAATGCTACTCTTCGTAGTTCCTCGAGTTCCTAACTCGAATGGACGAAAAAGGACATCTGTTGTTATCCGTTGACCTACCTTCCACCGTAGCGAAGCTCTGCCGAAATCGTCGTAGGACTCTAGGAGGATCATCCTGTCAAAGTCGATATTGTCACTAGTTTTTAATCTAAACCAAACTTTACATATCGCACTTTAACTATGCATTTTGACGTCGTCAAGTCTGACCTATGTGGATACTAATTCCACAATGCGTCCACTATTTGCACTCCAAAATTCCAAATGGTGTACATGCCTTACTCCTGTTTGGCCCAGTCAAGACCAACTCGTCTAAAATACGTAAAGTTCACAACTTCAGCCTAAAATACTAAAACACCTAAATCAAATCCGAGTAGTCGTTATAAGATTCATTCTTGATCGTCTACACATCGTACTTCGTTTAGTGTACATTATGAGGGTGCAACTCCTCATACAATGTGATTTACTTATATTACACACTTTACCGCTTTCGTATGATTTACCGCTTTTATGACCTTAATCGCATGCTAAATCACCTAACTCGAAATTGAAATGTAAACAAACTAACGTTAACCAAAATAAGCTCGATGCCCACACCTCACATGCTGCTCGACACATCCTTATTAATACGGAACCGGCGCACTTTAAGCAGAGTACCAGTTAAGATATATCACGAGAATGACTAATATCCGTATTATCACGTTAAAACTGATTTGATAATACGAATACTATCTAATACTCTTTACTCTCCTACGTGCATCTTTACATGGCTTGCTTGTCACGTGAAATCACATGCAAACAATGTATAAACATTTACTTCGACGACATACTTACTTGTCCTTAAAACAACCGACGTAACAAAGGCATAGGGTTAAAACAACGAATGTTATCCCATTTACGCCACATTGGAACGAAGTTATCAGCCCACTGATTGATTAGTAGAGGTTGCTACGTGCAGGCGGGACTGGGTGTTTACGTCTATCGGATGTTAGCTTCCCAATATGTACACTTACCCCTTACTCAGAATCTACGGTTTCCGGATGTCTGAAACCATTGGTAATCAGAGTCATTCTAGACATGGAATGCTTAAGGGTGCAAGTCTTTATCTTTAGGTCTCCATGTTCAGCTTTGAGCCGACTAAGGTTTAAAGTTGACTTGAACGGTTTTCGAGTATCCCAAAATTACTCGGTGGTGACTCCACAAATCAGTAAAGAATTCGGTTCATCAAAACGGTCGCCAGACCAAATGAATCGGCCTTTAAACATTTACAACCACATCTCGATCGATTCAACGAAAACATAGATGTGCCCATACATCTATCTAGTACAATTCAAATCGTCAACCAAATCGAGATCCGACACTTTGCCACGAACGCGGGATTGGACCGGCCCAGACCAACATCTAACGGGCCGTGTGGGTGGCCGCCGCGACGACCCGCGCGGGTGCGCGCGGCGAGCGGGTGACAGCGTCCACATGTAGTCTTGACTAAAGGTGGCAAAAGCTGACCTGACTCGTCAAACCGATCTGACCCACCCTACACCCAACCCGATAAAACCCTTAATGATCCAAAACCGACTAAACCTGACCTGCTTGTGATCAACCGTTAACCGATATAACTTGATGACGACCGAATCGAACCCAAACCCAACCCGACCCAATGAGATTAATGATCAACCAAGTTTTTGGCTTAAAGATTGATTCTAATGAAAATGATTTTGGGTATAACATGATAGACATAATAACAAATTAATTAGACCAAATAATGACCAATAATCGAACTTATTTGGAAAGTATTGAATTAATATGATGTACTCCCTCGGTCTTACTGAATTGTTATCTATTTTTCCTCTTTTAATTGGGTGTATTAAACTTTTGTTATCTATTTCCATTTTTGGTAAGTTTTTGTTATAATTGTGTAAGCTTAGTGATATTGTGTACTCCAAATTCACTCATTATTCTTTCGTTAAACTTTGTTTCAAAAACAACAAATAACAAATGAATAAAACGGATGGAGTATTAACTAGACCCGATATATAATGACCTGACCTAAACCCGATGTGACCCGACATATTAGTTGACCCGAAAATGACCCGACCTGATAATGACAGGCCCGAACCAGACTCGACCCGGAGGAGTTTGATGACCCGATATAACCCGAACCCGATATGACCCTACCCGTCTTGACTCGACCCGAACACAACCCGAGTGACCCGATTGCCACCTCTAGTCATGACCTGACCCAACCCCGTCCCGCCCGCCCACCCGATTGCCAGACCACCTCTATGTATATGGGTGTACGAAACAATAAACTGAGTACATAAGGTAAGAGTTAGGAGAGTGAGGAGAATGAGTGTTGGTAGTATAAAAGAGTAACGCAAAGTTGAAAAGAAAGTGGACAAACTCATGCAAGTTAGAAATATGTAACGTCCTCGAAAGAAGCAGCAAATAAAGTGTATAACTGAAACTTAAAACACATCTCTCTCCTCCCACCCATAAAGAAGCAAGCAAGAAATAAATGACACAAGTAAAGCGAATAAATAGAGATAGACAACCTATTTATTTTTGTTTCTCTTGTCTCATTCCATACTTCACTTCCTCTTGTTCATTTCTTGAGCCCTTCGCTACCTCCACCTCCCACTCCCAGCAAACACTACCTCCCCCTCTCTCTCAAATAAATATGTCAAACGACGAGAATGGCGTAACGGAGAAGCGGCCCAAAATGAGGCGTAGTAGTAGTAGTTGTAGTTTCAGCATAAACGAGAACAGGGACATACTGGTGGAGGTACTGAAGCGGTTAGACGGGCGGAGCTTGGGGGTGGCTGCGTGCGTGTGCAGGCTATGGTGCGACCTTGCGACGTTGGACGACTCCATATGGGAGCACGTGTGCTTCCGCCACGTGTCTCCCCCCGGAGTGCGGGCCCTGGTGCTGGCCCTCGGGGGGTACAGGCGCCTCTACACGATCTGCGTGGGCCCCGTCCTCGGGGTGATGCGCCTGGACCCCCCTGCCCCTCCTCCTGCCCGCCGAGTCTGGACCAGGCAGGGGGCTCAGCTCTTACTCTCCCTCTTCTGCGTCGACTATTACGAGAAGTTGGGAGCTGGTGGGCCCGCCAGTATCGATACCTCCTCTTCCAATAACATGGCTAGCTCGCTTTTGTTCTTGTGTAAGCCCGTGAACGTTTGATTGATATTTGAGTTTACATTCTTATGATTATTATTATTATTGATTATTGATTTGATTGTTTACTTTTGGTGGGGTTGCTTAAAGGACTAAAGCATTCTTGCTCCAAATAATTATGAACGTGTAATACCCTTTTTTTCTTTAATTAAGTTGATTTCTTACTTCTTACGGACTAATAAAATACTCCGCCTATTTATTAAGTTGTTAATTTCAATATTTAAACTGCAAAATCCACAAACTGAATCCTATTTATTTATTTATTTTCATTGTTTTTTTTATTGTTTGCATAAAGTTTTGTTCAAAAAGAGTTATGTACTTTTTGAATTTATAGAATAAGTTAAATATGATAGGAAATGGAAAAAGTACAAGTCCTTAAAGATTATGAAGAATTTGTTCCATGACTCAACGTCTCTTTTATTTTTCTTTCGTCATTGCCCATGACTCTAAGTCATATTTATATTTTACTCATTTTAACCTTACAAGTGCTTAAAGATTATCAGTAATTGGATGATGTTACAATACTACTACAAATATTATTGTTTATTTTGAAACAGTAATTCTCAAATAAAACGATATCACAATAATATATTATAGGTAGATATATTTTTGATTCTACATTCAATTTTATTCGTAGAAGAGAGGGACTGAACACCAAATTGAATTGATGTACTCCGTATAATATACTAGTGTAGTCTGTAAATTTGATTTCTATCGTGTATCATTTGGTCCTATTCACAGTAACTTCTTAGGAGTACAAGAGTTTACATTTGTGGGCCTTTATTATGATCATAATTTTCGAATTTGATGCGCCTCGTGTATCATCATCATTCATCATCAATCAAATCAAATCATACTAATACTAATATAAGGAAAACAAAAGAAGGCGATACAAACCCGAGTACTCCTACCATACCATACCATACCATACCATACCATACCATGGCAGTGTGAAAATCAACAATCAATTCATTGAAGCACGGAGCACGACTGCACGAGTAGCATAGCTTGCTGCATTAGATCATTTCTTTCTTAACCACTAGGTTTAACATTTCTGTTAAGTCTTAGAGCATGTTTTATCATGGATAAAATTTCCTCCATATTTTCTCTCCATTACTATTCTCCATCTTTTTTTCTCTACTAAAAAATTCTCAATTATAATGGATATCATTTTTCTTCATCAACCTCTCTATTATGGGACCCACACATTTCCCAACTCATTTTTATCTATCTATCCCATTCATTTTCAACATTTTTTTATTATAATTAACCCATGGCCCCCATAATAAGTCTCCATCCATTTCTCCACCAACATGGAGAATTTTACCTTTCTCCATGTTGATGGAGACTATATCCATGGTAAAAAATGGTATTTCTCTCCATGGCACCTCATGGAGAGATTTTACTCCTTTGTAAAACTTGGCCTTAGGGTATCAAAATGTATGACACTTTTACTCCTTCTGTATTTTAATGTTCTTACCCTTTAAAATAGAAACGGTCGGAGGGAGTAAATCATAGTGGTATACTTGTATATGTAAATGTACAAATTGTGTTGTCATCCCATTCAGCAATTCTCCCATACATATTATATTAACCATCAGTTTAGGTTTGGTCAAACTCCTCATTACTTAATAATAATAATAATAATAATAATAATAATAATAATAATAATAATAATAATAATAATAATAATAATAATAATAATAAGGTGGCCTTGAAAGCAGTCCCTAAGCTAAGGCGTTGTATTTTAAAAAATAGTCCATCCGTCCCCGTAAACTAAATAAAGAATAAAAGAAAGGAAATATAGAGCGAGTGAAAACAAGAAGAGGGTAGAGAATCTAGCAGAGAGCCTATACAACGTCCAGATTTAGCCCAAAACTATATGACAAAACTATCCAAGACAAGTAGAAATGCAGGTGCATATCATTTTACCAGCTCTATGTTGAGCGAACAAACTCACTACATGCCAAATTGCTAAAAGCTCCTTGCTCAACCTCAACCTCAACCTCAACTATAGAATATACATACATCTTGCCTAAGCTTATTTTCAAATGCTACCACTAATATTTACTCCGTAAATTATTAGTGTCATATTATATTTTCTCTGTCTCACTCATTTCTTTATGTTTGTTTTTGTATCACTATTGATGAATGGAAAACATCTCTCATATCCGGAGTAATTTATTTCTAAACATAAAATATAATCATGTGATTTTTTTAAAATGGTCTTAATGAATACATCAAAAAAATGTCTTATTATATTTAATACCACCTCCGAGTTCCTATCATTGTCCACTTTGCTTTTGGGATGAAAATTAACGAAGAAGAAATGAGTGGCTTAACCACACATTGATGACCTAAAAAAGAAGTTTGGACAAAAATTAAACTCATCTCAAAAAGAAAAGTGCGACAAAAATAGAAACTCGAAGGGAGTAATATGTGTACATAAAGATATGAGGGCAACAAAAACAAAATCCTATATATTTTGCGCCGATCAACGTGTGTGTCATTGTGTATCAAGGCTTGTTGATAGAATTGCCACGATGTTTATTGAATAGCGATACTTGTTTGTGAGTATAGGACCAGAGTTCGTAGAGGATTTTTTTCAGTTGATAGGATTGTGGAACTCCTTTTGCAGTTTTGCTCAAGTAACGATCAATCCGTAATGATACTATACTACCGTATGTTGGTAAATGTTGATGATTTTGTCATTAGTGCTAAACTGCTAACGGGTTAATCAACTTCATTTCTTTAGGCTCTGGCCGTAAAATGGACCGGACTGGATCATTTGGTCTGGACCAAAATTGGACTAAATTCTTTTAGGTTTGATCCTTGGTCCAAATTTTTTTTAGGTTTTGGTCTTCGATCCAGTACGATCCAAGATCGGTTAATTTAGGTTGGGACCGAATGGACCGACTTTTATGTTTTTAAAGACTAATCAATAAAATAAAATAAAACAATTAACCACTCTTTAGACGGGCACAGTATTCGATAAATATAAAGGTATCATTACTCCCTAGGATAAGTCGGGACGAGACAATTAGAAGGTCCGGGTAGAACATTTTACCATCAAAAGAAATTATAAATCAACATTAACAATTATTTTCATATATTGAACATATATTTTGTATATTACCGTATATTTAGGTGTATCATATAATATTGCATATACTTTACATTTAGGTGTAGATTTATCTCTCTATTATTTTGTTTCTTATTATTAGGAGATATGCTAGGTTGTAGTTTCTAATATAGTGGGATACCTTTTGTATATATGTGATGTTTCTTAACGTAATGGATATCAATAATATCACAAGTATTTTTCTTCCATCTTCAACTTCTTCATGGTATCAGAGCAGGTTCTTTAATCTGATACCGAAAAAAAAAATCAATAACCATGACAGGATCGAATGGAGGCGAAAAATCATCCAAGGTCGATTTCATTCCACCATCTTCCCCACTTTATCTCCATCCAAATGAAAACCCCAGTTTATTGTTAACTCCCACAAAATTCAATGGAGAAAATTACGATTTATGGGCAGATGCAGTGAAGATAGCACTGGATGCGAAAAACAAGTTGGCCTTTGTGGAAGGAAGGATCGAGCAGCCTATCACGCCTAAGGGTCAGGAGGAAACCCTCGAATCTGTAGCATGGCGACAGTGCAATGCTATGCTTAAGGCGTGGATACGATGTTCAATCCACGAAGATTTGCATACTAGTATTAGTTTCTCGGGAACTGTTATTGAGGTTTGGAAAGAATTAAAGGAGCGTTATGCTGCCGGAAATGCTCCAAGGGTACATCAATTAAAGGCGGAATTGAGCGAGTGTAAGCAAAAAAAGGACCAGACCGTGGTCCAATATTACACGAGTTTGAAGACAATATGGGACGAATTGGCAAGTTATAGCAAGGTCCCTCCGTGTACTTGCGGGGCCGTCAAGGAAATTCTCAAAGAGCGTGAAGAGGAAAAAGTGCACCAGTTTCTTATGGGACTCGATACTAGTCTCTATGGTCACATCCGATCTAATTTGTTAATGGAGGATGAAATTACTTCCTTAAGCAGGGCCTATGCCCTAGTGTTACGAGAAGAGCGACATAAAACAATGACTAAAGGGAAAGAAGAAGTGCTTGAAAACAACTCGGCTATGGCGGCTAAGATTACAGAGGAAGTTGGCCGTGGCACACCGAGGAGCATTGTTGGCATAAACCAGGGAACCAAAATAGAGGGAGAGGAAGAGGACGTCGTGGCGGCCGTGGAAACCACCAAAGGGCAAATGCTGCAGGTGTTACGAATGAGAATGACAACGACAATGCACAACTTTTGACCCTGGAGGAATTAACACAACTCCGTACTCTTTTGGTGAAAAGCGAAGGTAGCAATAAGAATGCGGGTAAAATTAATAATAGTTGTGACGGTTGGCTTATCGATAGTGGTGCTTCGCATCACATGACGGGTCGACGACATTTGGTTGAAAATATTCATAGTCGAGCACCGTCGAGAGTGGGACTCCCCAATGGTTCTCAAATCGTGGCCCATGAGCATGGGAAAGTTGTTTTGAATGACAACTTTGTTCTTAAAGATGTTCTCTATGTCCCGTCTTTAACTTCTGATTTAATCTCCGTTCAACAACTCATTAAAGAAAACAATTGTGTAGTAACTTTTTATACCAATCATTGTGTGATACAGGACCTATCTACGAGGATGAAGATTGGACGGGGTGAGCTTAAAGACGGGGTCTATTATTTCAAGGAGAATCGGGACAAAACCGTGGCACGAGTCAAAAATAGTGGCGATGCGCAATTTTGGCACAAAAGACTCGGTCACCCTTCAAATAGTATTTTACCTCTTTTCTCTACTTTAATTGGTTTTGATTTAAGCTGGAACTCTAAAGACATTTGTGATTCGTGTTGTCGAGCCAAACAAACACGGAGCAGTTTTAAGTTGAATAATAAGCGCAATGATTCTTTATTTGGTCTTATACATTGTGACATATGGGGTAATTATCATGTTAAAAGTTTAAGTGGAGCTAAGTGTTTTCTTACCATTGTTGACGATAAAAGTAGAGCTGTTTGGATTTACCTCATGAAAGATCGGGGTGAAGTAAATCAGTTAATGATTAATTTTTGCAACATGGTAAAAACACAATTTGAAAGACAAGTTAAAATTGTTCAAAGTGACAATGGAACGGAATTTCTCTCCGAAAATTTAAAGAAAAATTATAATGAACACGGTATTGTTTTTCAAACTAGCAATGTTGATACGCCCCAGCAGAATGGTCGAGTTGAACGAAAGCATAGACATATATTAGAAAAAGCACGGGCTTTACGTTTTCAAGGGAATATGCCTATTGAATTTTGGGGGGAATGTGTTGCTACCGCTGCGTATTTAATAAACCGAACCCCTACTCATGTGTTGAACGACAAGACGCCTTATGAAATTTTACATGGTCATAAACCAAACCTTGATAATGTACGGGTCTTCGGGAGTCTATGTTATGTGCACAATAAGGAGAGACCAAAAGATAAGTTTAAAGAACGAGGGACACGATGTGTCTTGTGGGATATCCGTCAAGTAAGAAAGGATGGAAAGTTTACGACCTTAAACGACGACGTATTTTTGAGAGTCGGGATGTAACCTTTTATGAGCATGTATTCCCTTTTGTTGACATTCTCAATACTAAAGAGAATATTGAACAATCCACCCAACCAATGGGAGATCCACAAAGTACCATCTTAGTAGAATATTTGGAAGACAATACTAACCCTCAGGAGGTTTTAAAGGAGAATGACAACGAGGAAAGTGAGATTAATCTTGAAACTGTTGAAGACAATGCTCCGATCGAAGAATCAGAAAATCCAAAAATCCCAGAGGATGTCGTGCCAATGGGACGCGGGGCTCGGGAGAAAATTGAACCGTATTGGAAGAAAGACTATCATTGCAAGTCGACTCGGATTATAGACCCCGCAACGACTCTAGCTCACCCGTGTCAATCCGATTCCACAAAGAAAGGTACCCGTTATCCTTTGGTTGATTACGTAGCTACAAATTGTTTTTCTAACAATCACAGGTGTTTTTTTGACTAAAATTGATGAAATAATCGAGCCACAAGATTATTTTGAGGCTGCACCAATCCGTGAATGGAGAGAGGCAATGTTACAGGAATATCAAGCTCTAGAAAAAAATGGAACATGGTCCATTGTGGAGTTGCCTAAGGGAAAAAGACCCATTGGTTGTCGATGGGTTTATAAAGTGAAATACAAAGCAGATGGAACAATTGAAAGATATAAAGCCCGGCTCGTTGCTCAAGGATATACCCAAATAGAAGGAGTGGACTACCATGAGAATATTGCCCCAGTTGCCAAAATGACGAGTGTACGATGCTTGTTGGCAGTAGCCGTCGTGAAAGGATGGTCTATTGCTCAGTTGGATGTAAATAACGCTTTTCTTCACGGTGACTTGAGTGAAGAAGTGTACATGAAGATGCCACCGGGGTTCAATAAAGAAGGCACAAATAAAGTTTGCAAACTCAACAAGTCATTATACGGACTCAAACAAGCATCAAGAAATTGGTTTCAGAAATTGACAACGTCTCTAAAGAGGTACGGTTTTGAACAATCCATGGCCGATTATTCCCTTTTTACATACAACAAAAATGGATTTTTTGTCGGAATACTTGTTTATGTGGATGACATGATAGTTGTGAGTAGTAATGATGAAGCTAGTACTCGGCTTAAACGATTTCTAGAGCGGACTTTTGGCATAAAAGATCTCGGTAGACTTAAATATTTCTTAGGAATTGAAGTGGCAACGGGATCGAAGGGGTTATTCCTTAGTCAACGTAAATATGCTATTGATATTGTGAAAGAAGCGGGTTTGGAAGGTGCAAAACCGGTTGACACACCAATCCAACCGGACCATAATTTATCGCTTGCCAAAGGGCGACTCATAAATGACCCGATGAAGTATAGGCGATTAGTAGGAAAGCTTATTAACTTGACGATTACAAGACCTGACTTAATTTATGTTGTACATATTCTTTCTCAATTCGTTCATGCCCCAAGACAAGAGCATTTAGACGCGGTGTTAAGGGCAGTTCGTTACATTAAGGGAGCCCCTAACAAAGGGATAGTTTTAAGTCGGGAAAGTGAATTGCGAGTTCGAGGTTTTTCCGATTCAGATCATGCAAAATGTCCATTGACACGGCGATCAATTACTGGTTATTATGTAGCTTTGGGTTCCTCGCCTATTTCATGGAGAGCTAGGAAACAAACTACAGTTGCGAGATCGTCGGCGGAGGCCGAGTATAGAGCCTTGGCAGCTCTCACGAGTGAAGTCATTTGGGTAAAGTCTTTTCTTAAGTCTTTGGAAATTGACCATGCTAAACCTATGACACTCTTTTGTGACAATCAGGCGGCCTTACACATAGCAAAAAATCTAGTTTTTCATGACCGGACCAAACACATTGAAATAGATTGTCATTTCATAAGACATCATCTTGTTGAAGGTACGATCATAATGTCGCATGTACGGAGTAAAGAACAAATTGCCGATCTCTTCACAAAAGCCTTAGCCGGAGATGCCTTCCATTATCTTCAATCCAAGTTGGGAGTTATCATACCAACTACTCCAACTTTAGGGGGAGTATTGAACATATATTTTGTATATTACCGTATATTTAGGTGTATCATATAATATTGCATATACTTTACATTTAGGTGTAGATTTATCTCTCTATTATTTTGTTTCTTATTATTAGGAGATATGCTAGGTGATAGTTCCTAATATAGTGGGATACCTTTTGTATATATGTGATGTTTCTTAACGTAATGGATATCAATAATATCACAAGTATTTTTCTTCCATCTTCAACTTCTTCATCATAAAAAAAATTGTATTTTATTCAATGATATTAATTTTGCAGAATTATGGAGTATCAAAATAGTAAAAAAAAAAATATAGGTCTATTCCTTTGGACCAGACCAAATATTTCGGGTTTGATCCGGTCCAAGACCAAAAAATTTAGGTCCGATCTTCAATCCATAAAATTTGTTTTTTCGGTTTCGTCCGATCCAATTCGGCCCGGTTCGATCCGGTTCACCACAATTTGTCACTATGTCATATGAGCTTTAGTGTGGTTTCTTTGATAAGCCTTGGGTCATGTATGTCGTTAACTTTCAGGTGTGGTGGGCTCGTGTCCCGTGATGAATTTTGTAAAATACGACCTTCTTTGTACCTATGGGCCATGCTGGATTTGTATGGACGACGACCTAGCTAACTTAGTCTAAACCTACGACGTAAACTGTGTATCACGAAGCTAGTTAGGACAGTACAAGTTAGGTGCAGTTGATCTTGAACCATACCTTTTCCTCGTAAGAGAGTTTAGGAGGGATGTGAACAATCAGAACAACGGGATATGATTGAGTATGAACAAGATGGTGATAATGATGGCGGTATGATTTTGGTGAAGAGGATGAATGTGCATGAACGGTCGGTCGTGTGGAGGGATGACAACGGGTCGGATCTGGACCTGATCCAGAGCCTGATCCGCATCTTCGATACTGGATCCAGATATGATCCATATTCGATGGGTCCAAATTGATTAGATCAAGATCTATATCCGCGGGATCAATGCAGATGTGGATTGTCCGCGGGTATAAAATTGTTCAACACAAAAAAAATTCAACAAGAAGAAAGGTTATGGAAAATATATTTTTTAAAAATTTTCTTGCCATTTTGTTGTTTAATTCCAATTGTCTTATTTTTAGTTTTATAATCTAGCTTATTTATTATGAAATTTCATGCAAATAACATATACTCCTTCCGATTTTTTTTGTTATTCCCTTTTGCTTTTGAGGAAAAAAATGAGGGTATATTATATTATTAAGGAAAATGAAATGGCGCCACCGAGTGACGCCGAATTTGTGCGCCACCGAAAATATCTTAGTAATTTACTATATGGGATTGTATTTAAGCATTAAAAACCTTCTAACTGTGGTATAAACTTAGAAATTGAAGACTGGATTACACATCCATCGATTCAATTAATACATATTAACACTTTATTGTCACCTTTAGCCTCTTAAATACAGCCTTAAGGGTTGTATTTATCAATCTCTTTATTTTATTTATCTCCTTTAAAATATGATTTTAAAATGAGTTAGTAGTAAAGGGTGAATTTGGAAGTCCACGTATAAAATAACTTATAATTATATAATTTAATGGTACACGATTAATCGTTACTAATAACCCAAGGAATGAGTCATTTAGTGTACTACTGTGCTAACGAGTAGGCATAAAGGTGATAAAAGTCTATATCCTCATTTTTCCCTTTTGCCATCTAACTCAAGCAAATTTCATGTTCGGTTTACTCGGCGACAGTTCCCCATTTCCATATGTAGGGGCGAATCTAGGATTCAAAATATGGGGTAGCGAATTTTTTTTAAGACTCTTTTCTCTTTTAGAGAATTTTTTAAAATAAAAACTCAATTTTATTTAACAAACGACTCATGATTGATGTGGTTACTGAGAATTAAAGGGTTATTTAACAACAATAATATCAACTATACGACGTCTTTCCAAAATAATATCAACTAGTTTTGATGACCGTGCGATGCACGGATGTAAGTGTGTAACAATAACGTTAATAAATCAACCTTAATACTTCCTTTTATAATTATTGACTGCGATGGAATGATTACGATTATTTCAAATAATTATCATTTTAGAGAATTAGCACTCCACATTTGTATGTATTTTATATGAAAATTAGCAGACGCGGGTTATGATGTTACACTTAGACGGTTAGACCTGTCAAATTCGAACCTGACCCTAATTTAATACGTACTATTTTTTTACTTTAAGCCGTAACAAATTAAGCGTTCAAAATTATTTCTGAGCATGACCCGTATACCCCAACCAGTGACAGGTCTAGAGTGTGCATTAGTGTGGACATGACATAGGTCCACCCCGACGCGGCCACGCGCGGGTTTGGGGAGGCGAATGAATCTCCATATGAGATGGGTCGAATTGAATTTTAAATCGAAGTAGGAGTTGCCACCGAATTTTGTGATTATTCGGAACCGTTCGAACCCACTCTATGTCGTAGTGGGCCATATACAAAATATGGTCCATTTTCGATGTCAGAGCTTATCGGGTTCGTCCCTTAGCATTGGATACCGATACCGACATTATCGGATATCGTGTATTGAATGACTCTCGTTGCCAATGGATTCGGACATCCGGAAACCATGGTTCTGAGTAAGGGGTGAGGGTACGTGTTAGGAAGTTCACTAAGAACACCCAACCCCGCCCGCACTTAGCGGCCGTTACTAAGATATCGTTCGTTTTTGGTGTACACGGGTTAGTTCGACGGTTGAATGATATGCAAAGATTATTTTCCCTAGATATGTGAGAGAAGAATAAATGGGTTGCTAAGTCGTTTAATGCATGTTAAACTAATAACGTCAAAGTTATTTTAGCATGTAAAGTTCGTTTTAGTCTAATAAAACAAAGAAATAAATAAATTGCTACAAACACGAGAAAGCGAGTTAGTAACGATTGAATAATTTGAGTAAAGACATAAATAAATAAATAATATGCATGATTTTTGAAAAGATTTATGTCACGTGATGGATTAGCACGCGTTGACCGAGGTCAAAAGATTTATCGAAATATGTCGCGAATGTCGCTTTTTATGTAAGATTCGAAAAGAATAAAAAATAGAAAAGCGAGGAAACGAAAAAAAAGAGGACCCGGCCAACCAGGCCACCGCGCAAGTCGCCTGACAAGCACGCGACTCGCGTGGCGGTATGTTCGGGTTTTTTTTTATTTTGTCGAAAATCGTTAATTTTTATAAATCGCGTACAAATATAGGTTAATTTATACCCGATTCATATTTTCGATATTCGTCGTATTCGATATTCGATTATGAAATCGATATCGAATAGTGGGAATGATTTTAGAAAAGGTTTTGAAAAAAGTTTGTTTTGAACGAAAAGTAAAAAAAAAGAATTTTGAACGAAAAAGGTGTTAATTCTCTCCGAGTATAAAATCGTCGAATTTTGTTTAAAAAAAAATGTAACGATTTTATTAGCATCAACGAGAATTGATTAATTTTATTCTTGTTAGATACGATATTCGATTAGAGAATCGATATCGTATTTTAAGAACGTGATAAGAAAAAAATAGTTTTTGTAGTATCGATTATTAGAAATAATGAAAAATATGTGACGAACGACCCGTATTAAAAATACAAAACGACCGACGACACGACTCGAAAAAAAGAACGAAAAAAAAACGTGGAGAAAGGAAGAGAAGAAGAGAAGAATCGGGTTTAATTTACACCCTCAACCTACATGCTTTGTTTTCTCAGGATAAGGCTCGTCGGAAAGTGGCTTAAACTTGGGAGCGTCGAGATGATGCGGGATGAGTTAAGGTGTTATTTTGGACGTGTGGTTGGACGGGTTTCGGCCGGTTGGAGGGTCGGTTTCGTCGGGAATTGCTTGGTATAACGAGGTGGTATGTGAGAATAATTTGTGAGAACTTCCGTGTGTCACGATTTTTGTGTCGTGTTGTGTGTGTGTGAAAATTTATGTCTGTTTTGTGTTGAATGGAGGGTCCTATTTATAGGTGAAGAGGTTTAAGAGAGGTGTCTTGCCTGGACAACAAGAAACACCGGTTTGGATAGGAAACGTAAGAGGTTGAAAGGAACGAGAACTCGCTTTCTTGGTGAAGAAGGCAAAGAACTTGGCTGTTTTGGCTGATTTTGGCCGAGTGTTTGACACTCGGTCGGTAATTGCTTTAGTTTTTCGGATAGAATTCCACTTGAGATCAAATTCTACCTTCAATGGAATTGTTTAATGTTTTCAAAGCTGATTTTTTGTAGTATTGGAGTCCAAACCGGACACGTGAGGTGTCACGGTTGGTCCGTGAGTCTCGGGAAATATCTTTGACCAGGTTCTGACTCGGTCGCTAAAAGACGGTTTTACCCCTGGTACCGGATTCGACCCAGATTAGTCCTATTTGACTCGAAACGACCCACTGGGCCTGGATTTGAGGTTGGTTTTGCAAGATTTGTACTTCGTAATAGGTCTAAACCAAATGTCCATGAGTACGAGCCCATATCCGAGTCCATCAAAACACGTTTACGTCCAATCATCATCGGGTGTTTGGCGGAAACTATTATAGACACCTGGCGGTCAAAATGTGGGTGTCTACAGAGCCCCCACTCTGACTGAGGCTTGGACAAGGCAAAAGTCAGAGTAGCTACCAGGTCAATCAAGGATTAAAACCTTGCAGACTTCCGATCGGGTCGTTTATAGTCCATTAGACCTGCGTGGAGGGCTCGCCAGCCATAGGATAGAAATCATACCTGGGTTGATGTTGATAATGTCGCGGGAGCTGTCTTGGAAGCTATGGGTGTAACACCCGCTATTTTTCCTAAGCGTTTTTATTTTTTATTCTTTCCGTTAGGACTCCGTCATAACTCTGTCACTTTTCGGCCTCATATTTTATCATTTTACTAAGCTCTATTTTAATTTTTGAGTTTAATAATTTTTATTTTTAATTTTAAAGATTTGAATTCTTTTTAAATCCATTTATTTGGTTTCTTCGTAAACTAATTAATTTTCCGCAGGGAATTCTATTTCTCTTCGAATTGACATTTTTAAGCTTGGATTTAAGTTATTCCTTTTCCTAAAAATGTTTGAATACGTTCTATAATATTTTCAACTAGTAAATATTTTTATTTACAAAAATTAGTTGTTAATGATTTTTATTACGAAGCTTCGCGAATAATTATTTTTTTACGCGAGGTTTACTCGAATTACTTTGAAATGCTTTTAACTATTTTACGATTATACTTTTTATCAACCTATAATTTATTTGAGACCATTTCCTCACATTTTGGACCGACTTAGTCCTTGGTCATAAATTTTATTACGTTTTATTTAAACGTTTCGTTTTATCACGTTAAAACGTAAACATAAGATTAATTATTTTCATTCATTGTAGCATTAGTATCAAGACTTTTCATACTCCTTCATCGACCCTTTTGGCCAGCCACTTTATGTGTAAATCACATAGTTTTCATCAACCATTTATTCTCAATTATATTTTGAAAAAAAACCATCAATTTCCTTACTACACCTTATTCATTCATCAAGTAAAAAAAATCTATCATCACCTTCTCTTGGCCGTGGCACTTTCTCTCCATCCTAGGATTATTTTGCTTCAATTCTAGTCTTAATCGACTCAAATTCATCGTCAAATAATCCTCTTTCCGTTCTCTTCGTTAAGGTATTAATCCACGTCGTTTTCGATCAATTTTTACCTTGATTTTTATTAGTTTTCTCATGGTATTTTTCTGCCATGATTTCCATGTTTGGTAGGATTTTTGGACGATCCTGAGGCCGACGAATATATATTCGATTCAGTCTTGGAGTAGAGGTAACGTCGATGTTACTCGATATTTCATGATTTTAATTAAGTATTTGCATGTATATATTTTTATATTTTATTTTGGCAATATATGTATGTCACGGATTCTGGAAAAAATTTTAAAGTTGAAAATTTGCATGTTTCGATATTTTTATCGCTTTTACGAGATTAACGATTAAATTGTTATATTAATTTGTAAAATCGTAATAATCGGCCTAAACATGTAATATATGTTTATATTCTGGAAAAATGTTGTTTTTGATGATTTTTAATAATTTAGTATTTTTCTGATATTTTTGATATCGATTATTGAATTATTACCGTTTTCGGACAAAAACGATTAAAAACCAATTTTTAGTTCTAGTACTTAAACATTTTATTTTAATCTGATTTTTGACGTGGTGAAACTTTCTGGTGAAATAGAATTATCTGAATTGTTTCATAATTTTTCGGAATTGTTAAGTGGATGAATTAATTAATCACTTTAAATCATCGTTTATCGTTAAAATCGTGTTTGTTGTTTAAATTCTCAATTTCTGGTTTTTGGTTTAAATCTGGAAATAATTATGATTCTGATGATTTCATATTAAAATGTAATTTTATGATTTTTAGTGCCTTAATAAAATGTTAGGAACGATAAGTTTTATTAATGGAATCGTTAATTGTGAAAACGGATTTTAAAGACGGTTTTGACGGGATTTATTAAATCTGGAATTTTTGGAAATCTGGAAAAATCGTAGATTCTGGAAAATCATGAGTTTTAGGTTTAATAATAATTTTTGGATATTAATACTTAAATCGTTTTGTAATTACTATTTTTATTAATCGTTATTGTCGAGATTTGACGATTAACGAGAAAATGCTTTAAAAACCGAGTTTTAGAATTCTGGAAATTTTCTTTTCTGGACAGAATGTCCATAAATATAATTTAACTATTTTACGTAATTTTTGTACTATTTAATATAGTCTTTAATTAATAAATATTGATTTTCGGACAAATTGTGATTTATCGTTAAAATGCTTCGTCTTACCTAAAAGAATTATTTTTCCAGCAATTTTGAAAGTATTTAAATCTGAAACTTTAAGTGTTAAATCATCCGTTAACATACTCTAAATATATTTGTTGGTTTAATTAAATAAAGACGTTCAAATATTTAATTTGATGTTTGCCGTAAAATCCTATTTATAATTTTATTTGTCGAAACTAATAATAATTAGGGAATTTGAGTTTTATAAATTTTGGAAACACCCTGATTAGTAGTAATAAAATGTTTAAGACATTTTTAATCATTTTATAACGCTTATACGATATTTTAATAATTTCATAAAATTAAATGTTCACTTTGGTAATTAATATCGTTAAGGCCGAAAGTATTAGTTTTATAAATCTATTATGTTTACTAAAAATGTGATGTTAGTATAAACTAATATTTTTGCTATTTTGATACGGTGCTATTTTTGGTAAAGTTTCTAAAAATAGAAGCTTCCTAAAATAGAAAGTTTCCTTTTTTGGGAAGTGATTCCTTTTTCTTTTGTTCTCTTATTATTTATAATGATTATACCTTTTGAAAATCGATAATGGCTTGTTTTGGAGTTATGGAATAAGGATAAGTGTGGGGTTAGAGTAATACAGTCTAGGATGTACTGTTTTGCCATCAACTATAAGGCTGGTGTATCCATTTGGGATGCATTGGTTGTTGAACTGGATACATTTGGTGTCCAGGAGTATATGTGCATTGTGCCCTTAAGCTAGATATCGCATCGTGTTAGTCGCCGTCAGTGGAACTAGATACATTTGGTATCCAGGAGGGGTGTATATTACTTAAGCTAGGACCTCGCATGATAAGTCGACGTCCTATTATGGTTGAGTTGCCTAGTTAGAGACCTTGGATCTTCGCTGCGTGTGAAGTTGGTGTCTGAGTTCTCGAAGCTAGTTTTTAGTATATCCCTAGTGAAAGTCTGGCCTTGTGCACACTAACCGAATATCCATAACGCCATTTTGAATATTTTTATTGTTATCGATATAATTTGATTTGCAGGTTGGCAAATATTTTTATGTTTCTTCGGAAATCCTTTTTATTAATTTGTTTTACGCTAAAGCCTATTTTAATATGTTGTTTTACTGTTTTCCATTTTTACTATTTTTCCTATATTAGTAATTACTGTTTTAAAATCCTGTTATCCGGCTGGGAGAACGTTGACGTTGCTCCCCACTGATTGTGGCTGTTATGTTTTAACATGGCAGGTATACGTGTTTGTTTTCCGGTGGGTGTGGGCTAGCGAGCAGCCTTGGATCCTGCTTGATCTTTTTAACAATTATGTCTTAAGGATTGTTTAACCTCTTTGTGGATTGTTTTAAATTTTAGCCATTTTTATGTATGGCATACGTTTGACTTTACCAATTTAATTTACTAAGACATAGTTACAGCGTGTTATAATCCCGACTCTACAGTGTTTCCGCCACTGTACCGCGTTAGAATTTTTAGGGGATTACAATGGGTATACCCGTTTACAGGTACATCCTGTCTTAGAATTGCGCGGGAGCTTGCCTTGGAAGCTATGGGTATATCTGTTTACAGATATATCCTGATTCTTCAGTAGAAAATGTCGCCTGAGCTTTCCACTGGGGAACTTTTCTTTGAATTTCTCGGGAGTCTTGGGTGTACCTGTATGCTGACACAATTTGTATGTAACATTTAGGTGAAACACCGACTCATGCTGGGGAAGAAATGATAATATATTTTCGAAAATTTTGAAAAGAAAAAAAAACGCTGAATTTTTTTGAAAAGTTTGGAAATAAGGATGCTTGGGATGACTTTGATTCCTAATCGGATTTTGACACGGATTCCCAAAATCCCTGGTTAGGCCTGTATGCCTAGATGAGGTAGGGGATGTGATAAAAATTCCTATTCCTGTGGTGTAACAACCCGGTTCTTCTAATGACATTAATTAACAAGGCGGAAAATAATTAAGTCGTAAAAAGGGGTAAAAATTAAAAATCGTCGATTCAAGTGAGTCTTTTACCGATAAATGAACTGTTTGTTAAAATACAACAACTGAAACCCGAATTACAAATTTCTAAATACAATAGTCCGACAAAATTTGTGTTACAAGATTTATAGTTTGACACTCTCATCTGCCACACTGTATCTCTTGCACTCAAGCATGCCCCCATGTCCAGTCTTGAGGGTTCGTCAACCTGAATGCATATTTAAATATACATGTCCCACTTAGTGGGAGTAACCTAACCGTCCTTCTAACACGGCCCCGAATAATCAATGTAGTATAACGTTTAGGTTATCTAATTAACAGATAAGCAGGCATGTCACATTACAAATCGACATGTATACAATGTGAGATACACATGAAGTGATTTCAGTTAACATGCGAATTTACATATATAAGACACGTAGGTTATATAGAATAAAGTAATACATACATCATATGAGTATCATGTGAATAGAATACAGTAAAGCATGGATCATGGATTCATAGAAGTGTCATGTGAAAATAGAGTAAGACATACATAATACAAATCATATGAAATATAATATCAATCATAATCAATGTTCAGGCAAGACATATAACAAAACATCACTTCCCATTATCAAGCATTTCAATCACATCATTAGTCATAAGAGTATAGAACAGTAATGAAGCATAATGTGATTTAGAAAACTGTAGTCATTTACTTTTAAAAACAATGGTTTCCTTTCACCAAATGCACGGGACGTGACTACTAATGTCTCATGCACACTTAAGGCTTGCATCTCACCATAAGTGCGGATGGGCACATCAATCCCGCCAATCATATCGATACTAGGAGGTTTACATCTCACCCCTAGTGCTCAATAGGATCGAACACCTAAATTGACTCGGTTTAGTCGACTGACATACGGAGAAGAAGGACTGCAAGTGCATGGACTCAGAGGCCCCGCTAAACCGAACATGTCCCATACACTGCTAAGCGAAGGCAAAGGTCGGAAGGTATTCCGCCCCCAAAGATATCCGATATAGAGAGTGAGAGCTGATCAGTGCCCTTGTCTATGTATGCACACACACCCAATCCATACTCTTGGTCTCGGGAAAGAGAACCTTTACACAACCGAGCACCTCAATGGCAATTGGACGACTACTACTCTACCGACAAACTCATAAAGAGTTGGCTGCCCATTTACTTCTTAGCATTTTCTCGCACCGGCAGGATGCATCATGGCCTCCCATGAGCAGTGACTCCGAGTGTCGTAGTCTACTTTCGAAGCTGTCTTCTATCGCATCGCCTTTTAAACTTTACCAAGATAGCGCCCAACATGAAACGTAGGCTGAATTTGGGTGTCTTATAAAGACGGAGTCTCTGGAATATCGAGCTCAGCGGTCATCGTGGGGCACATGTGTGATAACCAGAGGGATGAAACAATACCGGGTTCCATAAGGATGACCGGTCTGTGGCCTGTGTATTGACTCGGAACAAGTCATTACAACATGGAATGGTGAAGACGACTCAGAGGGTACTGCCAGGGCACATGTTCATTTTCACCATGATTGGTGTTGATAACATCGTTCGTGAAAACGTGTCTGATCACCGGCTTAGGTAACACACCGACTAGAAGTACGGTTGTTCCTATGGAATTTAAGTATGTCGATTTTAAGATTAACAAACATTATCAATCGTCGTAAAATTTATCTTAACTGATAGTTTTAGTATACTGATGTAAGAGATTTGGAACATTTTATTTGAGATATATTATTTGAAGCGTTCATTAGTTGAGATTTGATTAAAGATTCAATTATTTCTAAGTACATTATTTAAAATGGGTTCCTTTATCTTGACTTGGTCTATGTTGACTTAAAAAGCCAAAGTTTGACCAAGATGGACTAGTCAACCCTTAGTTTTGACTTAATCACTAATTAGTCCTTAAGTGCTCATTATAAAGTTTAAGTGTTGTTTTGCATATTTAAGCATTGTTTAACTTAGTATTTTTTGGCTATTCGTCTTTTAGTACTCAATACTTTTTGGGCACAAGTATTTAGTACATTTATTGTTCAAGTGTACGTATTTAGTATTTTTATACGGTTTCGTATTTGTACAAGTATACTTATCTCTTAAAGCCTATTTATACTTATTAAAATATTTCAAACACCAAATAAATCAATACTAATTATAAAAATCATTTTTAACCTTATTAGGTATCATATTTCTCAAAACATAGAGTTTTACAAAAGTAACTTTAAGTAATAACAAAATCGATAATATTATTAAGGATACTAAATGAGTCATTTTTCAAATGTTATTTTTAAGTTTCGATTTTCATACTCAACATACTTTTATAAGTTAGGTTTCCAGATATAAAGTCATTTTTCAAAAATAATAAGGTTTATTATTTTTAACAACTTAAAATAGAAAACAATACGGTTTTCAATACTTTCTTCTAAATCGTTTAAAATACTTAAACATCATTAAAGTGAACCAACATTGTATTTTGAATACCTATACTTGTACATAACTTATACCCAGAAATTTAGATTAAAATACTTTATAAAAGTCCTTATATAAAATATTCTTTCCAGATCTGACCCATTTTAGTACAAATTTTATAAATGAAAATATATATTATAGATTTATATGAAATTTTACATACACATTTTAGGCATCATCAAGAACATAACATAATATTTCCAAGTCCAAAAGAAACGGTTAACATCACGAAACACACTATTTTCTCAGACAGTACATAAAATTATACAGTACCAGTTTACGAAATAAATCATTACTAAATATATATTTTCATAAAATCTTACTTTTCATATTTTTAACATGTTCTAGACATTCAGATCTACAACTTTCATGAAGGAACCTAAGGCTAATTCGAAACATATTTTACACATACAAATCGTGAACATACATCATACATCACAGAATCCATTTTACAGCATGTATTGTTAAGTGATAAATCAACAAATAGTTAGCTTTAAACTTGGTGATCTAATGATTTACTCCCAAACATGATGTTACATGTTAGTTAGAGTCTAAACACTATACTACGAGATTTGAGGGCGAAGAAAAGTTAGGTTACCTATTAGCAATTCTCCGGATCAACTATGAAATCAAATATACAAAGATCGAAGCCCCCTTCCTCTTGCTCCTCTTCATGAATAAGTTAGAAGGACACACAAACAAAGTAAGTTAGTAAATATGATAGGAATAAGGCTTAAAAATAAAGAGTGTAAGGTAAGGAAAAGAAAGAGTATGTGCTCTTGAGATATGGTGGTGTAAACACCTTAGAACTTAGAAAAACTTGTATGATTTTCTTTGGTTTTTAGATGGATCTTTGAAGGAGTGTTTAAGTGAGTGAATGGATGAGTAAATGAAGATAAAATGGCTGGTTATAAGCACACAAGTCGTGCATTAGATGGGGGAGCAAAGGGTGGACAAGAACTTGACAATTACCAAAAGTAGTTAAGCATACTTTAAGAGGTACATACCCTATTTGGTGTTTTTGATTAGAAAAGCATATTTTGAGGCTTGAAATTCAAAGTGACGGTATGGCATGACTTAGGGTGATGTTTTTGATTTTATTTGATCACACCATGGTTAGGAAAGAAGTACGGAAATCGAATGTCGAGAAACGATTCGTCGGATGACGATTTTCGTAGTAAAGGAGCTGTCCAGTAAAATATTTTTATGATGAACTTATAAATTGTAATTTTTAATGTCACCATTGTGTAGATCTTGTAAAATTAATAAAGTTAGGATTTTGAAACGCCTCAATCGGAGTCCGTATGAGAAAATAGGAACCGTTTTACGAAATCGCGCAGAATTGCGATAACGATAGAAATTTCAGTTTTGGAAACACTGAAGTGAAATAGAAAGGTTCCAAAGGCACAAGAATTGAATATTACTATATAAACTAGTTTGTCGAGACTCGATTTATTAATATTAATAGTTATAATAAATAAATAAAATGGTCAAAAGCACGGGGTGTTACATGTGGTGACTAGGAAAGGGGTTTTCTCTATTATAAATAAAGGGTTCTGGCTCTTTATTTTCATATTCCAATCCAGATCTTTTCTTTCTATCTGAAAATCTCTTAGACTTTTAGGATAAACACAGAAGCTATTCTTGCAATGGGTATTGATCATTTGACCGCGATGCTTCAGGCATGGGCTCAAGACTTTCGAGACGAAGATAAAGTTCAGCTAACTCAAATGGGAATTGTTGCTTTATTCCCACTTCAGCGACTTAGGGTAGATTTGTACTTTCTCGATGCTTGCTTATCCTTTTGGGATACTACCCACCATGTTTTCGCATTTTCTCGAGGAGAAATATGTCCCCTTCCCTAAGAAATTGCAGCTATAGGCGGTTGGTGCCCTAACGCTCGTCCTGCCATTCCCCCATTTTATCCTGACCCAAGGAGGAGATTAAGGGATTTTCTAGGTCTCTCGCATGCTGAGACATCCCGCATGGTAAAGGGAGATTCAGTTTCCCTATTTGACCTGGCTGACAAATTCATGAACCCAGATGGCGCAAGAATTACTTCTACCCATAGGTGTAGGGCTTTTGCTTTTTGCATGCTGCATCGATATGCCTTTGAAGGTCGGATGGATGCTGACTCGTGCTTGGGTGAGATCAGGCTGATTAGCATAGTTGACCAAATGGAGACAGGTCACAGCCCGGCTTGGCTGATAACTGGGGAGATTATTATGGGCCTTGATGCTAGGAGGCTTGACTCGGATCGACAATTGACAGGAAGCATCCGCCTTCTGCAGGTATTTAACCGTTTTTCACCTCTCTTTTTTTTCTTTTTCTGAAAAATTGCCCGATTTTCCGAAACTTTTTGAAATTTCCATTTTTTCGAAATTTTTTTGATTTTTCCGAAAATTTTTAATAAAAAAAAAATTTTCGAAAATTTTTCCGAATTTTTTTTTTTTTAAATTTGTTTTTTGAATTTTTCAAAAATTTGAATTTTTTGATATTTTTGATTTTTCAAAAATTTTTGCAGATCTGGTTATCCGAGCGTCTGTCAATCATAGAGCCCCCGGTGAACATATCCAAATATCGCAGCTGTCAGATTGGCTCAAGGTCCCGACGAATAAGCTCGAGTCATCATATAAATCGGAAATATTGGGATGAAGAGCTAACATTCCATGGTGGGCCCTTGATTAGATGGAACGTCGTCTGGTGGTTCCTTTCAAGACTGACGGGATTAGCTAAAAGAGACAAAGCCCGCTATTTGGTGATCTTGTCTTTGGACTGGACCGTCCATATCTATCCGGATCGTATTCTGAGACAGTTCGGTTCGTTTCAGCAGATCCTCGAGACTGAGGCAATCATTAGCGTTTCGCTCCAATTGACGGACGCTATGTGTGACACGTGGCTTCAACGCTGGTTTACCCGTGTCATATGGACTATACCCCGCCCTTGTCAAACCAGTTGGGTTTCTGAGTCATACCGAAAATGGACTTCTAAAGACTCCCAGGAGACCCGTAAAACTTTGAAGACTGACGAGGCTTTTGACTTGGCCCGTCGAGAATCGGCGAAAGACAATAGGTGGTATTTTGATAAAGAGGAGACTCCAACTACCTTCGTTGAGCCGGAGTCGGGTTCTAAGTCAAAAACTAAGACTCGAGCTAATGAGACCGGTGCTAGTGACTTGGAGAGAAGGCTTGGACCGAAACTAGCGGTCCGAGATAGGCTAGGTCCGCGCGACAGGTTACCCGAGAGGGTGAGGGCCCGCCTACGACCGAATGAGGTGACCGGGGAATCAAGTTTGAAGAAATGCGCCCGGGTCAAGGAGGTTCCCTTGGTGATTAGGGAGCGTTCACCTCCACGTCGACGTCGGTGGACCGAAAAGGAAGCCAAGGACAAGGGAAAGGGAAAAATGCCCTAGTTTTTTTATTATTTAAGTAATAGTATTATTTATTGTGTGCTGGATTTTTTTTTTTTGACTTTTTTTTTGTAAATCGGAGATTTTTTTTGAAATAAATAAAGAAGTTTATTAAAAAACCGTTCCTGTTTTTTTCGATTGCAGTGGTTGTGCCCTTTTGAGGGGCTGCCTACGTATCCACAATAAATGGAATCAAACCAAACGTAGTTCAGACAAATATTATTATTATTTTTTTTTTAATTTTTTTTTTGCAATTTCGAAATACATCAAGACTATTGGTTCAAGATGCTTGTAACAGTAGAATAAGTAATTCTAGCTTTTGACTTGTCTTTAAAAGTTTATGTTTGAAAAGATGTTTTTAATAAACTTTTGCAAATGACATTGAGAGAGGTGGGTTAAGGGTAGTAGCGCTTCAGCTCGTCCTGGTTAGTTGGATTGACAAACTCATTCCCGTCCATATCCGTTAGCATTACTGCTCCACCAGATAGAATCTTCTTTACCAAATATGGCCCAGCCCAGTTAGGTTTGAACTTTCCCCTTGGGTCTACTGGTAATAAAGCTCGAACAGATTTGAGAACCAAATCTCCTTCTTTGATGTTTCTGGGTCTCACCCTTTTGTTGAAAGCCCGTTGGATCCTTTTCTGATAGATTTGTATATTATTGAGGGCACGAGATCGTCGTTCGTCTAAAAGGACTAGCGAGTCATATCGTGCTCGAACCCAATCAGCTTCGGGTACTTGACTCTCGAGTAGGATTCTGAGTGATGGTACCTCTAACTCAACAGGTTGGACTGCTTCCATGCCGTATGTAAGGTAATACGGCGTTGCCCCGGTCGCAGTACGAATCGAGGTCCGATATCCCCAAAGTGCAAATGGTATTTTGTCGGGCCAATCCCGGTAATTAATAGCCATCTTTTTGAGTATGGTGACAATTGTTTTATTAGCCGCTTCTACCGCTCCATTGGTTTGGGGTCGGTAGGGTGAAGATGTATGCCTTTGGATTTTGACTTGGTGAGCAAGGCTGCTGTTTTGGCTTGAAAATGGGTCTCGTGATAACTGATGAATTCATGAGGGATCCCATACCGGCATATTATCTTATTTTGAATAAACTTGGCGACATGCTTGGCATTGAGAATACGGTAGGATTCAGCTTCGATCCATTTGGTGAAATAGTCGATTGCTACCAAAATGAAGCTGTGTCCTTCGGTTCCCGAGGGGTTTATCTTCCTAATTATGTCGATTCCCCATGTTGAAAATGGCCAGGGTGACGTCATGGTGTACAGCAGGGACGGTGGCATATGTTGTACATTGGCAAAGATTTGACAATTATGGCAATGTCTAACATATAGCTGGCAGTCAGTTTCCATGTTATTCCAGTAATAACCGAGCCTCATGATTTTTCGGACTAACATCTGGGCATTCATGTGTGGGCCGCATTCGCCATCATGTACTTTAGCCATAACTTTTTCAGCGTTGGTTTTATCGACACATCGAAGGAGAGCCCCCTGTGCTGTCTTTTTGTAGAGTTGCCCATCGTCGTTGCGGATGAACTGGGTTGCCAGTCTTCGCAAGGCCTTTCTGGCTCGGTTGTCAGCTCCAGGTGGATATTCTCCGGTTGTTAGGTATGTCAACATGGCTTGATACCATGGCTCGGGATCGGGTATCTCGATATCTTCGATGTCGTGGATATATGCTGGCTCGGATCGTCTTTCGACACAGATTGGCATACTGGTTACATGATCGGGAATATTTAGTAAAGATGCAAGTTTTGAGAGTGCATCTGCGAATTGATTTTCTTCCCGAGGTAGGTATAAATATTCTACCTTCTGGAATTGCTTCTCGAGATCCCTTACTCGCGCCTGGTAGGCCACAAGATTAGCATTTCGAGTCTTCCATTTTTGGAGTGCTTGATTAATGACCAGAGATGAATCACCGTGTACTCGGAGGTTTGTGACCCCTAAGTCGGCGGCGGCTTGTAGCCCGTGGATACATGCTTCATACTCAGCAGCGTTATTAGTGATGTCGAAGTCTAGCTTAATGGACATGCTCCCCTCTTGGCGAGATTAGGAGAATCCCGACTCCAAATCCTCGGAAATTGGAGGCCCCGTCAAAGTATAAATCCCATGTTTCGGTGTCGGTATGGAAAATGTCTTCATCCGGGAAGGACCAGGTGTCGGTGTGTCCTTCTTCGGTTATGGGGCTGTCAGCGAGAAATTCGGCTACTATTCGTCCTTTGATGGCTTTCAATGGTACGAACTTCAGATCGAACTCTGCCAACATTAGGGTCCATCTTGATATCCTGCCGTTGAGGATGGGCTTTTCGAAAAGGTATTTGATTGGATTCATTCTAGATAGTACTTGTACCTCGTAACTGAGCATGTAATGTCGGAGCTTCTTGGTGGCCCAGACTAAGGCTAAGCATGTTTTCTCGAGCATGGTGTATTTACACTCGTACTCTAAAAATTTCTTGCTGATGTGGTATATAGCCCGTTCTTTGGAGTTGACCGTTTGAGCTAGCATAGCCCCCATGGCTGTTTCTGTCGTGGTTAGGTATAGTGACAAAGGCAACCCGTGCTGAAGTGGCATCAGGACCGACGGTGAAGACAAAATTTCTTTGATTCTGTCAAAGGCTGCTTGACATTTGTCATCCCATAGTAATCGTTCCCCTATTTTCAGCTTCTTGAAGATCGGTTCACACTCCATGGTTAGCTTTGAAAAGAACCTGCTAATGTATTGGACTTTTCCAAGAAACCCTCTTATCTCCTTTTCGGTTTTAGGGGGCTGCATCTCGGTGATGGCCTTGATTTTGGCTGGATCGACTTCGATACCACGTTGGCTAACGATATGACCCAGTAATTTGCCAGATGTTACCCCGAAACTGCATTTCTGAGGGCTTAGCCTCATGTTGTACTTGCGTAACCGGGTGAAGAACTTTCTCAGGGCGGTGATGTGACCGTCCCTGTCTTTAGATTTGACGATCATGTCGTCTATATAAACTTCCACTTCTTTATGCATCATGTCATGTAATAAAGTTGTGGCGGTTCGTTGATAGGTGGCCCCGACATTGATGAGACCAAACGGCATAACAGTATAGCAATAAGTACCCCAAGGTGTAATGAAGGTGGTCTTACCCATATCTTCTTCTGCCATTTTTATCTGGTTATACCCCGCATACCCGTCCATAAATGATAGAAGGGCATGATCAGCTGTGTTATCCACCAGTATATCGATGTGTGGTAACGGGAAATCGTCTTTCGGGCTTGCCTTGTTAAGATCCCGAAAGTCTACACAGACGCGTACCTTACCATCCTTTTTAGGGACTGGTACGATGTTTGCAACCCAATCTGGATACTCGGAGACTCGTATGAACCCAGCCTTGAATTGTTTGTCGACCTCCTCCTTGACTTTGAGGGACCATTCGGGCCTCATACGTCGGAGTTTTTGTTTAACCGGCTTGAACCCTTCCTTGATCGGTATATGGTGCTCGACTATTTCGCGATCAATCCCCGGCATGTCCTTGTAGGACCATGCGAAGACGTCTTTGAATTCTTGAAGGAGAACTATGAATTGTTGTTTCTCCTTGGGATCTAAGGATAATCCTATCTTAAGCATTTGAGGTTCTAAGGTCGTTCCCACGTTAATGGATTCGGTTTCTTCGATTACCGGATTGCGGGATTCCCTTTGCTCTAGTTGCTCGATCAGATGTGGAGGCAAGGATACCTGTTCGTCGGGTTTCTCAATGTCATTGCACATAATATTTTTGGTATTGAGAGAGTTTTGAAAATGAGACAAGTCGTAAGTAGAACGGTTGTTATTATTGATCATGAATTGAGAAAATAGCTCAAAAAGAGCTGCCATCTGATCACTAGTCAGTGGCGGGATAGGTAGGGTGCCCGGGACAGACCCCGAGGCACCAGGAGTAGCTAAAGGGAGAGGGGGAGTTACAGGACTGACCCAACCACCGGACTCACTAGACTCAATCTTAGACTCTGGCTCGGACTCCGACTCAGACTCAGACTCAGATTCTGGCATTTCTCCTTCCCCTGTGATCAGCTTGTAAGTCCTTCCTTGATTGTCCGTCCATTTGACAGTCTTCCTCCAGGCTCTGTTTCCGGTCCCGGATCCGACCTCCGAAATCAGCTTAGACGGATCAAAGGTGCGGCTGCGGAGAATGAGACTGACCAACTCTTCCTTCGGTGTTGGGGCCGCGAGTTCCTCTCCAAAAAGCAGCCCTAGCGCGGGCTCAGCATTCTTAGCATCTTCGGACTGGATAAGAGCGAAGATGTCATCTGGTATGTAGTTGCAATCCTGGGCCAAGTGGGCCCCAGGGTGCGTGGTGCTGGGCTGGTATAGGCCCGTTTGGACTGGTCCAAATACTGGTGTAACAAAAGTGACAGTGTTAGTCCTTGTTTGGTCCATATTCTCTGGGGTTATGGTATAACCCAGACCAGTTTGAGTCCTCCCGTTATCTAGGACTTCGAGGATTTTCCCTGCGGGGAGATCGGGCCTTGATGTAGCCCCCGGCAGATAGCCCAGATTCTGCAACATCCGGTCAATGCTAACCGTGAAGTAAGGACGGAAGAGATGATCTTCTTCGATGGCCCCTACGAAGTCGAACCCCCAGAGATCGGTGCGGCCTGAGGTGTTGCAGTTAGCCACAGTCATAGGTGTGGCATCTAGAGTGATGACGGTGTCGTGTAAAGGTAGCTTGATTTTCCGATGCAGGATGGAGGATACAGCCCTGGTTGCATGGATCCAAGGTCTTCCTAAAAGAAGGTTAAAGGAAGAAGTCACGTCGATCACTTGAAATTCCAGCTCCTTCTCTATCGGGCCTGTTATGATAGTGAGTTTTGTGGCTCCGACTACTGACTTTGGGCTTCCGTCAAAAGCCTGAATGGTTTGAGCTGTGGGAATGTAGTCAGCCTTGATGATGCCGAGGGCTTTGGCGGTCCTCAAGGGGAGAACGTTGACTGCTGACCCGTCGTCAATTAGGGTCATGGGTAGGTACTTTCCACGGCAGATGACCGTGATGTAGAGGGCCATGTTGTGGGCTGGCCCAAATGGTGGTAGATCAGCATTGGAGAAGGTAATCAGTGGGCCTTCTTCTTTAGCTTTCCTCTTTAGGTGGGGTAGAACTGTGGCTACCATTTCAGCTGAAGTAGCCATAGAGTCAATTTTGACCTGATCGAGGGCCTTAGTGAGTGCCTCTCGATGTTCCTGGGAGCTAACTAGAAGTTGCCATATAGAGAGGTCAACTCGAGTCCTGTTCAGCTGCTTTACAAGAGCCTTTTCAATAGTTGGCTCTTCTGGGGCGGGCTCCACCCTAAGTGGCTCGGCGATGATGAGGGCTTGACTGTTGGCTAAGACCTTGAACTTAACCTTCTGGATCTCCTCGGGTGTGATGGGGACAGCTTCCCCTTTGGTGAGGTAGACGTTGTCTTCGTCGTCGCACCAGATCCCGTTTATTTGCGGGGCAAATGGAGAAATGAGGTGTGAGCAATCCATTATTTCCCCGGAGAATATGGCGTGAGTGGCCAACGGGTTATCCTTGTTGTTGGGTTTCCTCCCGGGCAAAGGGATCTTCCCGCTCTCTGATAAGTGTAGTTTGTAGTGCCTATTTTCATAGTGTTTTGGTCCCATTTTCCTTGAAGAATCGCTCCTTGGGAGCGGTTTAGGGGCTTCTTATGCTTCCTTTAGTTCGTTTCAGGTTCCCGAGACCGATTTGGAAGAGTTGGAGCGATTCCGACTCTATACATACACATTTTGGAGCCAACGAGATAAAGGAACGATGACTCGATGCCTTGGAATCGACCCCGAGACCTTGGGACCCAATCCCGAGCCTCCGAGACCCGATCCCGAGTCCCGAGAATCGATGAGAAGTCCATGTGAAGCAAGGAGGGACCAAAAAGATCATATTGGAGGCCTACAAGACCCATCCCGATCGGGAAGGCCTAAAACCCGATCGGGATGAAGTGCACAAAGTAGACGGCCACTGGAGAGAGTTCCCGACCGGGTCCCTGATTACCCGATCGGGAAAGTGAGGTTTCCCGATCGGGATTGCCCATTCCCGATCGGGATTTCGCCTCTGCTGCCCGCGTGACTTTTGCCTTCTCTTCCTTCCATTTGTAACCCTATATATACCCCCCTCTTGTATTAAGACACGATCTTATGTTATGTTCTTCAAACCCTAGACTACTTTATGTTAGATTAGTGTAGATTAGTGTAGATTAGTCGGTAATTAGTGGTTAATCCTAGTTTAGTACTTGTATTAAGGGAATTCTTCAAGATCTTCACCAAGCTTGACAACCTTGGATGTTTGTTTTGGGTTTTCTTCATTAATGCAAGATTTCTTCTTTCCTCTTCACTAGTATGGTATAATCCTCTTCCTTTTTACTCTTTATCTTGTTTAATCCATCCAAGTTTGCATCTTTGATTGTTGGATTGTTCTTAGTTCATAGTTATCACTAGTTTGATTATTTATGTTTTGATGTTTGGGTTGATTCTTCTTGTTCTTGTTAGTATTAATTTAGATATGTTAGAGTAGTGTTCTTGCTAGGGTTAGTAGGGTGATTAGGGTGTTAATTGGGTGATTAAGGGTTTGTTGGAGATGTGGGTGGAAGATTTGGGTTTCCTCTTGGTTGATGCATATGACATGTTTGATGAATTGATTGAATGACTATGTAAGTTAGATTGCTTGTTTTTCTTGCCTTTCCCTTGTGGGTGTTAGTTGTTATGGGTTCGGTTCCCCCATTAAGTTGCGAGAGCCCGGTGAGGACGACCCCTAGGTTAGTCTAAGTTGCGACCGCCCGGATGCGATCTAGGCCATAACACGCTAGAACCCCTTTTGTCATGTGTGTTGCCAATATGGGTTCCATGAGGAACCTCTAGGTCGGTTTAAGTTGCGACCGCCCGGACCGACCTAGATTACCCTACTACCTCCTTCACTCTAGCTCTCCCTTGACCATTCCGTTACCCCTTTGACCCCGACCTAATCCTAGCCCGTTTTCCTTGTTTGTTTTCTTGCTTTAGACCTAGCTTAGCCCTAGTCTCCCCCTCCTTAGATTAGCTCGTCTCGAACCTAGTCCTAGACCGTAGCATACCTTAGTCCGACCTCCCATCCCCGTGGATTCGACCCGACTTGCCCTATCTACCCCAGTTAGGTTAGCCGGTTTTTTATTTGGCGGTTGGGATTCCACGACAAATCCTTACCACCAAATTGGCGCCGTTGCCGGGGACGGCGTAGTTTAGACTTTTGTTTGCTTAGTTTTGGACTTTGTTCTTGATTTTTGTGTTCTCTTCTCCTCGTGTATCTCCGTTTTTCTTCTTGTGTGTTACTCTCCCTTCCTAGTGCCTCAAAAGCACTAGGATACTAACGTTTGCTCAAGTGCTTCTAGCTCATCCTAGGTACCAAAGCGACGTTATGAACATGGCTCGTCCAAGCTACCATCAATCATCACGGGACAACTTTGGGACAAAAGGCCAAGTCCCGAAATTTCACATACCATTTCAACCTCATCAACATTCTTATGAACGCCCTCCATACGGTTACCAAGAAAGTTGTCAAGGATCATTCCAACATCCTAACAACTACCAAACGCCCTCACATAACCCACGACCACAAGATCTCAACTTTGAGACTATTCAAATGATGCATCAATTGCTTAAGAGTCAACATGATTCGATAGATCTATTACAAAAGACTCAACAAGCGATGGTGACTCAAATCCAAGGGGTTAGGGAGGAGTTTAAGGCCCAAATAGCGGTGCAAGATGCTCGAATCGATGCACTCATGGCTCATATCACGATGTTGGCCACTCGAGCTCCACTACATGTTGAGGAAGGTTCATTTGGGCAAGAAGGTCGGGTGCCTCCACAAGAAAGTCAACCCAACCTTGAAGCTACAAATGAAGAAGAGAGGGTCGATCAAGAGATCATTGTTGAGTGTTGCTTGGGCGGTGAAGATAGGGAGAGAATAGAGGAAGTTGAAGCTTCAAGGGCCAACAATGAGGAGGAGAGTGAGCATGATTCTCAAGATAACTCTTGGGGAGCCGATGTTTTGGCTATCAAATTGGATTTGTTCGATTTTCTTCGTGATGAACCACTAGACAATCCAAAGCCAAGTGAAGACATACCTCCTCTAGGCCATATAGACAAGGTGAGTGAAAAGGAGCGCAATACTTGGGAAAAAGAAGTAGATGCCTTGGAACTTGCCTTGAACGGGAAATTGGAGGATCCTAAACCCTCCAATGAAGAAAACTTGATGCCTTCTCCTCCTCTACCGCACTCGATGCCTAGTCCCTTGTCTTGTGAGACGGTTGGTGAAGAGGATCCTTGTCGGGCGGTGGAAAAGAGTCCCACTCTCGACCCCGTAGAAGAAGCGACACCCCTAGGGTGTGATCTCCCACATCACGACACCGAGCACGACTCTAGATCACTATACCTACCGGAGGGTCATAAGAGTCGTAGCTATGTTGGTTCCGAAGACCCGGAAGATCACAATAACCCCGAGCATAATGAAGATGATCGCTTTTTCCCTCCGACTTGGAAGCTCTTAGCAGTGGCTAGGCTCGGCCATGAGAGCTTAAATGAAGATGTTGCTAGGGCATTTGACTTACTCCTTCGAGCTCTTGATGGCTATGGAGGTGTAGTTGGTGAGAGTACCTTATTGTATATATCTCTTTTTCTTGTTCTTTTTGCTTTTGTGTGTGTATATATGTTTGTTTGGTACCTTGGTTTCTAGGATGGTTAGTTTTGTGAAATTCTTGTTGTTTGGATGGTTGATGAGCGTTGTGAGGGAGAGAATTTGATGTTGCATTTGAGCTTATTGTCATAGGTGTGAAGTGAAGAGGATTCCTAGAGAGGAATGGTTAATGATAGAGCTTGGTTCGTGATTGTGGAAGTCGGTTTTTGAAGCTTCGGTGAAGCTTTTGAGGTTTTGGAGGTCAAGAAGACCCATCCCGGCCGGGAAGGGAGCTTCCCGACCGGGAAGATTATGCCATCCCGACCGGGAAGGAGCCGTCCCGATCGGGATGGAGGGGCAAAATTGGAGCTTACTGGAGTGCCGTCCCGACCGGGAAGGTGGCTTCCCGACCGGGACGAGTGTGTCTTCCCGATCGGGACCATCCATCCCGACCGGGATAGTACCCTTTCTCCTCTTTTGGCCTCTTCTTCGACATTTGGGCCCACCCAACCATTGTATGCCCCCACCCAACCTCCCTACCCATCCTTGCCCATTTCATATGACCATTACACTTCATTTACATACCCTCACCTTATTTCTCTTCCCTTTACACCGAGTTTCACATCGAATCCCACTCCCCTCACACCATTACTACCTCACCATGCGGTTTGATCGAGAATGAAGAGAAATAGCAATGACGAAGACAAGTTTTGTGCCTATATTGATCTATGAGACGATGGAGCGAGTGAGTTGCTAACCTATTGGTACGGCAACTATCCTTTCTTTCCCGTCTTTTATAGCTTGTTTTCTTTTGTGTTTATTCCCTTCCCCTTGAGTCATGGTATCTTAGTGGCCTTCGAGGCCTTGGTTTTGGTTGCTCCCGACTCTCGATGATGTGACTACATCGAGAGTCATTTTCAAAATCCAAATTTTGCAAGTTTTTCACTCTTTCTTTTTGAGGATTTAGTCGGATTTAGGCGGAATCCGGGCTAGGTGACGTGATTACGCCTAGTCCTCCCCTCCCATTTCCTTTTATTTCCTTCTTTTTATTTCTTCCCCCATCCATATCTTTTTCTTGTCTCGGCCCATGGTGACTTGACTACACCCCGGCCGGACACATTCTACCATTTTCTCCACTTCATTTTTGAGTTTTAGCTTTATTTTCGTAGTTTCTTTCCTTTTCTTTTGTGCTCCATGCACTACGGTCGAGCATGAGGACATGGCTCGACTTAAGTGTGGGGGAGCGATATTCTAGCATAGTTAGCTTTATTTTTTGTAGTTTTTCGAAAAAATCTTTAAAATCCCAAAAAATTTTGAAAATTTTTCACAAAAATCAAAAAGATTTTTCTTTTGTGTGTTTTCTTCTTGCGCCATTGTGTCGTATATTTGTTTTGTGTGCGTGTTTTGCCCCCCTCTTTTCCTTATAGGTTGCCTAATCGCCATTACCTTTGGTGAGCTTTCAAGACTTCCGGTAACATCTCTTCATCCCTTTTTCCCTCTTTGCTTCTTGTGAGTTTGGAGGAGTTTTGTGATGTTGTGTGCTCGGGAGGAGCTTTGTAAAGATTGTGGTGGATTTGGAGACTTGTTTGAAGATAGGGGTGGTGTTTGTGTTTTTATTTGTGTTCGTTTTGTGTTGTTCTTGTTTTGCTGCTCTTGTTTCTTTTTCTTTTGTTTTTGTCGAGTCTTCGTTCTGTGTTTTGTTGTGTGTCTTGGGTGTAATTGGTTTTCGAAAACCCGGTTTAGAGGCTAGTGTGCAAGTGTTTACTTTCCCTTTTTAGTGGTATAAATCGAGTCTTGGACTTTAGTCTAGTAGAATGACCCTAAATCAATGATTTCGTTGGTCCTTTACCTCGAGTCCACCTAGCTTACTAGGGATTTACTTCGGGATTTGCACTTTTGACCATTATGACCACCCACGGTGTGAAAAGGCCTTGGTTACCGAGTCTCGTCCCTTAGGTGACCGTGTCTAGGATCGTTTGATTAGTCCAAGTTTTCTCCCCTTTTTGTGGGTTTGAAGGGAAATCGCGACCCCCGACTCACCCATTTACCTACCTCCCACACATTACCACACAATAAAATTGCAAATTGTTGATTCCTCTCTTTCTTGTCATACAATGAAATGCCAAAAAGCCAAATCTTGCCAAAAGGGGCAAAGAAAAGAAAAGAAAAGAAAAAGAAAAGAATATGAAAGAAAGAAAAGAATGAAGAAAAAGAAAAGGCACAAAAGCCAAAAAGAAAATAGAAAAGAAGAAAAAGAAATGGCATGGCAAATACAAAGCAAAAATGCAAAAGAAAAGAGAAAATGCCAAAAGAAAACCGCCTCACAAAAATAATCCCCACATCTCAAAATAAGCCTTTTTCCGAGCATTACCGTGAAGAGCCTACCAAAGGACCGAGTCCCTAGGAAGGATGATAGCGGTAGTGGTCGGTCTTCCCTCATTTTGCAATTATTTCCACTTTTTACTTGGACTAGTTAGGCGGTTTCGGACATGGGACGACCCTCTTGGCTCTTTGCTAAAGGGGGCGGGGTCTCACTTACCTACAGTGTCGACTAACACCGTGGTTCATCCTTTTTCCACTCCGCCGATCGTCCCGTAGTACGTTCTTAGAAGGTTAGGAGGAACCGAGGTAAGTTACCAACGTTTTTATTGCTTTGTCGTCATACTATTAGGGTTTAGTCCATCTTGGTTTGTATTGCTAGCTTGGGAACGTTGTCACTTGCCTTGAGTCCTAAACCGGTGTTTCTTTCACCGCTTGTTTGAGGGAAGCGGTATTTCTTTTCTTTTGGGTGCAACCTTTTGTGTGTTTGTTTGTGTGCTTGCTTGTTTATGTGTTTTGTGTCCGGTTGCATCCGCAGTTTTGTCGCAAGACCTGACTTGCCTTGCGGAGTGCACTTTTCCTCTAAGTGCACTCGCGTGAGTTGAAAGGGCGTAGGGTGCGCTAATACCCATTCGACTAGTATAGTAGTTAGTATGTGCTTACTCGAGGGCGAGTAAGGGTTAAGTGTGGGGGAGTTGATAAGTGTAGTTTGTAGTGCCTATTTTCATAGTGTTTTGGTCCCATTTTCCTTGTAGAATCGCTCCTTGGGAGCGGTTTAGGGGCTTCTTATGCTTCCTTTAGTTCGTTTCAGGTTCCCGAGACCGATTTGGAAGAGTTGGAGCGATTCCGACTCTATACATACACATTTTGGAGCCAACGAGATAAAGGAACGATGACTCGATGCCTTGGAATCGACCCCGAGACCTTGGGACCCAATCCCGAGCCTCCGAGACCCGATCCCGAGTCCCGAGAATCGATGAGAAGTCCATGTGAAGCAAGGAGGGACCAAAAAGATCATATTGGAGGCCTACAAGACCCATCCCGATCGGGAAGGCCTAAAACCCGATCGGGATGAAGTGCACAAAGTAGACGGCCACTGGAGAGAGTTCCCGACCGGGTCCCTGATTTCCCGATCGGGAAAGTGAGGTTTCCCGATCGGGATTGCCCATTCCCGATCGGGATTTCGCCTCTGCTGCCCGCGTGACTTTTGCCTTCTCTTCCTTCCATTTGTAACCCTATATATACCCCCCTCTTGTATTAAGACACGATCTTATGTTATGTTCTTCAAACCCTAGACTATTTTATGTTAGATTAGTGTAGATTAGTGTAGATTAGTCGGTAATTAGTGGTTAATCCTAGTTTAGTACTTGTATTAAGGGAATTCTTCAAGATCTTCACCAAGCTTGACAACCTTGGATGTTTGTTTTGGGTTTTCTTCATTAATGCAAGATTTCTTCTTTCCTCTTCACTAGTATGGTATAATCCTCTTCCTTTTTACTCTTTATCTTGTTTAATCCATCCAAGTTTGCATCTTTGATTGTTGGATTGTTCTTAGTTCATAGTTATCACTAGTTTGATTATTTATGTTTTGATGTTTGGGTTGATTCTTCTTGTTCTTGTTAGTATTAGTTTAGATATGTTAGAGTAGTGTTCTTGCTAGGGTTAGTAGGGTGATTAGGGTGTTAATTGGGTGATTAAGGGTTTGTTGGAGATGTGGGTGGAAGATTTGGGTTTCCTCTTGGTTGATGCATATGACATGTTTGATGAATTGCTTGAATGACTAAGTAAGTTAGATTGCTTGTTTTTCTTGCCTTTCCCTTGTGGGTGTTAGTTGTTATGGGTTTGGTTCCCCCATTAAGTTGCGAGAGCCCGGTGAGGACGACCCCTAGGTTAGTCTAAGTTGCGACCGCCCGGATGCGATCTAGGCCATAACACGCTAGAACCCCTTTTGTCATGTGTGTTGCCAATATGGGTTCCATGAGGAACCTCTAGGTCGGTTTAAGTTGCGACCGCCCGGACCGACCTAGATTACCCTACTACCTCCTTCACTCTAGCTCTCCCTTGACCATTCCGTTACCCCTTTGACCCCGACCTAATCCTAGCCCGTTTTCCTTGTTTGTTTTCTTGCTTTAGACCTAGCTTAGCCCTAGTCTCCCCCTCCTTAGATTAGCTCGTCTCGAACCTAGTCCTAGACCGTAGCATACCTTAGTCCGACCTCCCGTCCCCGTGGATTCGACCCGACTTGCCCTATCTACCCCAGTTAGGTTAGCCGGTTTTTTATTTGGCGGTTGGGATTCCACGACAAATCCTTACCACCACTCTCGATGAGATCTTGGATAAGGTGCTTTAGCTTCCAACATTTCTCGGTATCGTGTCGCTTACCACGATGGTACTGACAGTAGGCCTGGAGGTTGTAGGCCTTGGGGCGACGCTCGACCGGGAGATCAGGTGTTGGGCCTATCGGGGTGATCAGGCCTTTTGATGAAAGCCTCTGCAGGGCATTTTCATAGGTGGTGCCTATGTTGGTGAATACCCGGGGGGTGGTATTCTTCTGGGACGAGGTATCAAGTGCGTTTACCTTGTCAAAAATGCTACGAGTGGCAGCGGTAGATGTGGGCTTGCTTGTTGATGAACTGGCCCCTTGGTATCCCTTGGCGGAGGCCTTAATGAGGCTTTCCAACCTTAAATCATCTTAGATTCTCGTTCCCATCTCAGTTAGGACCGCGAAACTAGGTATGATGGCGTACCGGAGATGGACCCGGTAAGCAGGAAGGAGGTTCTTGACGTAGGCTTCAACCAGCACTTTTTTACTGGGCTTATCGACCAGCTTGACGCTTTCAGCCCTCCAGCGTTGAAGGTATTTCGTGAATCCTTCCTTAGGTTCCTGGGCCATTACTTCCAGGGTGCGCATAGTGGTCTGGATTTCCGTGTTGTCGGCGTAGTTCCGAGCAAATTCCGTTGCCACGTCATCCCAAGTTTTGTATTTCTTGGAATCGAGCCGGTAGTACCAGGCCCTTGGGTGCTTCTCGATAGAAGAAGCGAACAGGTGCTTTAACATGTTGGACTTAACCCCCTTAAGGGCCATGAACTCCTTGAAAGCCCGGATATGGTGAACCGGGTCTTCAGTACCCTCGAACATTGGCAGGCCCGTCAGATTGAGATTGGCGGGTAGTTCGTTAGTCAGTGGCTTCCCTTTGCAGGAGTTTGTCCTACGAAGGTGGGCCGTGCCTTGACAAATAAGGCGGACTGGGATGGGGTAGAAACTCGTGATGTAAGATCGACAGAGTTTCGACGCTATAGACTCTTACAACCTATGACAAGACCCGACACTGCTAAATACGGGAAGTTCTAAGAAGAAGAGGGCTTTGAAAAGAGAATTTGGATTTGAAAACCGAGCAAGGTCGGATTGGAAGGCCCGAATTTTTTTGAAAAATCGAGAAAAAGGTTATCGGGCCGAGATTTCGGGCTTTTTGAAAGAGTTTGGACAGCATACCGGCTAAAAATAGGCTATTTTGAGTCAAAATCATAAGTCCTAAATTTGGTAGCTTTCCGGGTTTTGAAAAATAGATGGGTTTGAAAAGATGCAAGTTTTTTGAAAATGACGGTTTATGAAAAGACGACAAATAGATCAAGTAGCACGTAGTCACGGAAACAGTATAATGACACCATGTATGCTCTTAGTCTAAGTCTCGGTCGGTCGAATAGGGTCTATACCAACGACGATAGCATTCTCGCAAATCAGGACGGACTTCCTAAGCCGAGTTGGTCTTAGAACCTGCCGTAAAACCCATGCGAGTTCCGCCATCGAAGTCTTTAGTGCACTCATTTAGGAATGCACCGTGGTATAGTGGGACGTCGGTCACAAGTAACCGGCCCGGGAAAGAATTGGGTTATGCATGAACCAATGAACTAAAACATGTACATTACTAATCGAACGATTTCTTTTCGAGTCTCACCCTGAGGATGCCGATGGTAAGTGACACATCAGTTAATCCCCAGCGGAGTCGCCAAATTGTGGACATGACATAGGTCCACCCCAACGCGGCCACGCGCGAGTTTGGGGCGGCGAATGAATCTCCATATGAGATGGGTCGAATTGAATTTTAAATCGAAGTAGGAGTCGCCACCGAATTTTGTGGTTATTCGGAACCGTTCGAACCACTCTATGTCGTAGTAGGCCATATACAAAATATGGTCCATTTCCGATGTCAGAGCTTATCGGGTTCGTCCTTAGCATTGGATACTGATACCGACATTATCGGATATCGTGTATTGAATGACTCTCGTTGCCAATGGATTCGGACATTCGGAAACCATGGTTCTGAGTAAGGGGTGAGGGTACGTGTTGGGAAGTTCACTAAGAACACCCAACCCCGCCCACACTTAGCGGCCTTTACTAAGATATCGTTCGTTTTTGGTGTACACGTGTTAGTTCGACGGTTGAATGATATGCAAAGATTATTTTCCCTAGATATGTGAGAGAAGAATAAATGGGTTGCTAAGTCGTTTAATGCATGTTAAACTAATAACGTCAAAGTTATTTTAGCATGTAAAGTTCGTTTTAGTCTAATAAAACAAAGAAATAAATAAATTGCTACAAACACGAGAAAACGAGTTAGTAACGATTGAATAATTTGAGTAAAGACATAAATAAATAATATGCATGATTTTTGAAAAGATTTATGTCACGTGATGGATTAGCACGCGTTGACCGAGGTAAAAAAAAGGTATTTATCGAAATATGTCGCGAAAGTCGCTTTTTATGTAAGATTCGAAAAGAATAAAAAATAGAAAAGCGAGGAAACGAAAAAAAAGAGGACCCGGCCAACCAGGCCACCGCGCGAGTCGCCTGACAGGCGCGCGACTCGCGTGGCGGTCTGTTCGGGTTTTTTTTTTTTGTCGAAAATCGTTAATTTTTATAAATCGCGTACAAATATAGGTTAATTTATACCCGATTCATATTTTCGATATTCGTCGTATTCGATATTCGATTATGAAATCGATATCAAATAGTTGGGTTGGAGTCGTCGGGAATTGCTTGGTATAACGAGGTGGTATGTGAGAATAATTTGTGAGAACTTCCGTGTGTCACGATTTTTGTGTCGTGTTGTGTGTGTGTGAAAATTTTTGTCTGTTTTGTGTTGAATGGAGGGTCCTATTTATAGGTGAAGAGGTTTAGGAGAGGTGTCTTGCCTGGACAACAAGAAACACCGGTTTGGATAGGAAACGTAAGAGGTTGAAAGGAACGAGAACTCGCTTTCTTGGTGAAGAAGGAAAAGAACTCGGCTGTTTTGGCTGATTTCGGCCGAGTGTTTGACACTCGGTCGGTAATTGCTTTAGTTTTTCGGATAGAATTCCACTTGAGATCAAATTCTACCTTCAACGGAATTGTTTAATGTTTTCGAAGCTGATTTTTTGTAGTATTGGAGTCCAAACCGGACACGTGAGGTGTCACAGTTGGTCCGTGAGTCTCGGGAAATATCTTTGACCGGGCTCTGACTCGGTCGCTAAAAGACGGTTTTACCCCTGGTACCGGATTCGACCCAAATTAGTCCTATTTGACTCGAAACGACCCACTGGGCCTGGATTTGAGGTTGGTTTTGCAAGATTTGTACTCCGTAATAGGTATAAACCAAATGTCCATGTTTACGAGCCCATATCCGAGTCCATCAAAGCACGTTTACGTCCAATCATCATCGGGTGTTTGGCGGGAACTATTATAGACACCTGGCGGTCAAAATGTGGGTGTCTACAATTAGTTACATGACTATGCTCATCATAATACTTGGTCACTTTCAGCAATTTTAATGTCTGTGACAACTCATATGAAACCTTGAGCTTATTTGTGTCTTTTGTTCTCTAAGCATTTAACTTTCACATTGAATATATTTGTATGTATGTCATTATCTCGCTCTAAATTTAATCTGACCCACCTAACACGTTTTTAGAGGCATGAGCCCATTTTTTACTCGCATCCCGTTTAACCCGAATCCAAAATGACCCGATTTGGATCATGTTCTAGCCCGACCTGTTCAACTCGTTGGAAAGAAGAGACCACAAAAATTTTAGTCTAAAAGTCAATTTCTTGCCATCTATTTCTATGTCTGGATTTTGGTAAAACTCAAATTTTAACATACAAAGTAGTACTTCCCCTATCTTTGTAGAAGAGTCACTCTTTCCGTTTTGGGTTATCTCTCTAAAAGTCACTTTTTGTTATATTCTTATTTTGTCTGATTTTTGTGGTTAAAATTGGTTCTGACCTCACTTATTCCATCTTTCATTTACCACCATGCCCACATTTATATTCACCTTAATTTGCACTAAGAAGGTGGGGTGACCCAATTAGTGAGACAGAGGGAGTATTAGTCATTTGACAAAGTGATTATGATTATTTCAAATCATTGTCATTTCGAAGATTTTACACTATTTATCAATGTTTATCTTAAGGGACGACCCTCAGAGAAATCTAGAAGTGAGACAAGTTAAGAAAATTTGGATTATTTTTTTAAATATAAAAATTACTCGTATAATTTAAAGGAAATAATACTAATAGTATTAAAATAAATAAAAAATTAATATCAAAAATATTATTTTTTTACTTAAAAAGCGGTAAAAAAAATTAGGCGTTCGAAACTATTTGTGTCCCGTATTTTGACCATAACCCAATATGGGACCAGTATTTGACCTGACTCACTTGACAGTTCTTGCGCCTGTGAAACAAATGACACTCATCAAAATACCATCTTGTGCCTGTGAGCAATATTAATATGTTCGTGAGACCTTGACAACTCATCTGCGAACATTGAGACTATTTGACTCTACTAAATCTAAGATATTTGCATGTATCCAACCATCTCGCTTTAAATTCGACATGACTTACAAACCCATTCCACTCAACCTGTTGTTTTTTGGGTCAGAAACCCAATTTTTTGACCCAATGCTTAAATTACCTGTTAATTTAGGGACATGACATGGCTCACCACGTCCAACCCATTGGAAAGAAGAGACTACAAAGCTTTAATGTAAGAGCACAATTTCGGCCAATTTATTCCTAAGTCTAGATTTTGTTAAAACATTAATTTAACCTATTAACAATTCGATATATACTCCCTCCATTTTTTTTGATTTAGCCTCATTTCCTTTTAGAATTTTTTTTTAGTTAGCCCCATTTTTTCATATGAAAATTTATTAATTGTTATTTTTTTCTCATCACATGCACCATATCTATCAACAATTTTCTCTTACTTTTTCACTTTTTCTTAAATTTTGTACTAAACCCAAATGAGGTTAATAAAAAAAATGGAGGAAGAAAATTATATATTACTCCGTGTATATTATGGTTTTATTTGAATATAATTTTGTGTCTAATCTTAATTTAAGTCATCTAGCATTTTTTAGTAACTTATTCTCCGGTACAATTGCACATAGGAGACAAAAGTTATTTTCTCGTGTTAAATAGTAACATTACTATAAGACAAAACCTGACCGGACATGTCTAACTTGTTTTTTCGTATGTCAAGAGTCAAGACCTCTAAATTTTGATCTACGAATTGATATTTTAATTAAAACTACTCCCTCCGTTTCATTGATTTCTTCCACCTTAAAAGTGACACATTTTTAAGAAAAATAATAAAATATGTAAACTTAGAGAGTAAGTAAAGTGAGTGGGCCACCTAGGTAAGAGAGAAAGTTGATAGTGAAAAAAGAAAGTGGAAGAAATCAAAGAAATTGTTGAAAAAAGAAATTAGGAAGATATCAATGAAACAGAGGGAGTATAAACTAATATTCAATTTAATTTTTTATTTTTTAATTATACCATAATTTTAAAATTTTTTTGAAATATAAAGTTCGTGCGATGAATATAGTTTATAATTGAAATATAAACATCATAATTAAGGAGTATAAAAATAATACGAAGTACTATTGAAATAAATAAAAAGAGATAAAAAATTGACATTCGAAACTATCCATATTCTGACCATAACCCGTTTCGGATCCATATAACACGACCCATAATTAAACCGACCCGTATTTAGTATTTTCACCCGACATGTTTAAAGTTATTCAAAAAAATTATGTACATCAAAAAAAATCTGTCTTATAAAGTTAGAAGTATGAATTCTACTTTCAATCAAAATTTATTATTTTATACATTACTTCTAATAATCAATAATGATCAATATACTCAATAAAATGATAATCATCTATACATGTTACATAATCAATCAATTTTAAGCCCATGCATTATTGTTATATATAATATGACATATTACCCGTGTTGCGTAGAGTAATTATGGTAATGTAATTAATAATTAGTAGACTTGTGTTATTTATAAAAAGAATTCTAGTTTCACTCAAAATCCATCTTAGGTTAGAATTACGAAGTCTACTTCTAACCTAATATTTACTTAAAACCCGAAAATAAAATAATAATAATAATAATATAGTTAATATTGATTGTAAAATAAAAAAAGTCTCCTTTAATTATATATATATATATATATATATATATATATATATATATATATATATATATATATTGATTTTAATAAATCTGAGAATAATACGTATTATTGGAGTAGTTAAATAAGAGTAGTATAGGTGACCGGTTATCTGTAGAACCCTTTCACCTTTCTTTTTCACCTTTAATTTTATTTAACGGCGATAATACCAACTATAGAGCGTCTTCCGAAAATAATTTCAATTTTAACAAAACAGAGAATAATACGTATTTTTGGAGTATAGATGACTAGTTAGTTAGCGGTATAACTCGTTCACCTTCCTTTTTCGCCTTTAATTCATTTCACATTAAATCACTCATTTTCACTTACTTAGTGTACGGGGCATTAAACGTCATTCATGTTCTCTGTCTTCCTCTTCCTTCAAATCTTCAACCTCACCAAATCTAGCTAACAACACAATCCTACACCAAAATCAACACGTTAATCTAAACGAAACGTATAGAAAAAAACTGAAGAAGGATGAAGGGTAATGGAGAGAACTAAGGAGGAGTAGACTTGACAAAACTGACCCGACCCGAATAAACCAAATTGAAGTCGACCCGACACCCGTATTGAAGACTTGATTTTGACCCGTAATCCGAATTGACCCGAGCAAACTAAAACCTGACCCGACTATTATTATAGAAAACGAGTCGATATCCCTAAAAAAAGTTGACAAACCCAAGAATGACTCGAAACCAAAAGTATCTGACCCGACCCGAAGTCAACCCAATTATTATAACCCGAAAGTGACCCGACCTGAAGCTAACCCGACACGCCCATTATCCAGGTCAAAGTAGGAGGATGGAGGATATGTAGAAGGTTAAATATTAATTAGGTGACCTGATATAGCAGGTTATAAAGTCACTTATACTACTCTTGTTTAACTACTCCAATAATACGTATTATTCTCAGATTTATTGAAATTGGTATTATTTTTGGAAGATGCCCTATAGTTGGTATTATTGTCGTTAAATAACCCAAGAATTAAACCTCATATCGTCGAACGTTAATTAAATAGTTAGTATAATACCGACCATTTACTTTTATGGAAAGGATTTTAGTACTCATAACTATTAAATCTAAATAACAAAATTATGTAATCCATAATATATATGGTATTCCTAGTACAGAGTAAAATATATACAAAGTAGCATATAAATTAATTAAATCGACATGTCTTTTTAAAAAAAATGGAAATTTTACACAAATAAAGAAAATATTATATTCTGTATCAAATAGTATGGAGTACAACATTTCTATCAAATTTTCATTCGAAAATAAGATAGTATGGAGTAGTGAAAAGATACAAATAATAAAAACATTCTATATTGAGGTTTAAACCCTTGACATTCCATGTATTAACCCGCCACTCTACCACTAGGCCAAAGCATTTCATTGTTGGTTTTATGCATGCTATTATTTTATTCTATACTTAGTTATATTTTGGGGTAGCACAAACTCATCTTCTTCATCGAATTTTCCGGGGTTGGGGTAGCGCCCGCTACCCCTTGCTACTCAATAGGTTCGCCCCTGTCCATATGCTTCACCATGATGATTAAAAAAACCCAAGGTCAATCGTTGTCTCACGCTGGTCTTTTATTTCCCCAAGCCCGTGTTCACCCATGGTGAACTATATGTTGCTTTATCAAGAGTCACCAACAAGAGTGGATTGAAAATTCTTATTTATGATAGCAATAAACACACTTCTAACACTACTACTAATGTTGTGTATCAAGAAGTTTTCCAATATTTGTGATTTCATATTGTATATTCGCATGAATATTTTCTTTTGTCAGTTCTTTCTATAGTTTTACATTTTCATGTGCACACCATTCTCAATTTATAAAATCTTGCATTCTCAATTTATAATTACTTACTTCTCCACTGCTGAATTTCTATAGTTCTTTCTATTTGTTATTTTGTCATTGACTTCGTCACGTATTTCTTAATGCCACCGTGCAAATTGCACGGGTTTTAACCTAGTATAATTTAAAAAATGAAAAAATCAAAGAAAAAATCAAACAAATCTGAGGATATACGTAATATCACTTGGTAGGACGGTATTTAGGGGGTGAATAATTGGTATATGTATTGGTTGTGCTTCGGTTCGAGTCACACTATTCTCATTTTAACGTTTTAATATCTCTCTAATTTAAATATGCAAACAATACATAAATTATTTACCCAAACAATTAAACGTTGTCCCTTTTAATTAGGGATGAGAGTATCATCCTCACCCGGTGTATATCCATCCACCCAAAATTAAATGGGTGAGATATGAACGATGCTTTTTAATTTATCACAAATTCTTGGGAGAGACGGTGTCTCAATAACTTATTGAGAGACCACTCTTCAGTACCACTTTAGGTTCTATTCTTACCCTAAAATGACAACTTTGTTTTGTACCTGCTTTTATAAGAAGCGTACCCTCTTTATATTTGTATACTCTTTTATGTTAATCGTACCTACTTCTATTAGGTTTGGTACCACTATTACTTTCATTTGTACTTAGTCTCTCAGTAAAATTAATGAGAGACCGTCTCTCAGGAGACCTACACTTTATTTATTTAGGGTAAGATGTGAATATGAGTGAATTTAGGGTGGGATATGGATCTTTGTCCCTCACCCGTTTAACCACTCGATGGATATCCTTAATTCATAACTATTATTATTATCTTTTAAAAAATTATTATTATCTTCAAAAAATAAAATGGATAAATAAAAAATTTACTCTATAAGTGTGGACATGACGTAGGTCCACCCCGACGCGGCCACGCGCGGGTTTGGAGAGGCGAATGAATCTCGTGGTAAGATTGATCTCGGGTTGAAATTTAAGTCAAAGTTGGAGTCGCCACCGAATTTTGTGAGAATTCGGACCCGTTCGAACCCACTCTATGTCGTTGTGGACCGTACACAATGTACGGCCCATTTCGATTTCGGAGTTTATGGGGCTCGTCCCTTTGCATTGTGATACCGATACCGTCACTACCGGTTATCGTGTATTGAATGACACTCGTGCGCCAACGGTTTCGGACATCCGGAAATCGAGGTTCTGAGTAAGGGGTGAGGGTACGTGTTGGGAAGCCCACTAAGGACACCCAACCCCGCCCGCACTTAGCGGCCTCTACTAAGACATCGTTCATGTTCGTGTACGCGCGCTAGTAAAATGACTAAATGATATGCAAACATCGTTTTCAGCTAAGCATGCGAATTAAATGTGAGCTACGTCATTTTAATGCATCAAAACCATAGTCGAATTTTTTAGCATGCGAGGTTCATTTATAAAGCGATAAGCATCAAAATAAACAGAGCTCATAAATACGTACAAAATACACGGGCGGAAATACAACCTGGCCAATACAAAATAACGAACAATAAAAAAACATAAACGGAAAGTATATAAAAAAACGATAAATAATAACTTGAAACGGATCTGTATATAATAAATACAAACTAGACCGTAAGTTATGCAAATGGAGGAACTTCGATTAAATACACATCATTTTGTGTATTGATGGAAGGACGGAGATATGGGACCTAGACGTGGTGCTAGCCCGATCCCGAATCTTGATGCCTTGTCCCGACTTATCACATCGAAAAATTGGCGTCTAAATTAGTCATGTATCGGATACGACTAAAGAGTCGTCGACACAAGACTAATAGTGAAAGACAATAGCTCAAAGTCGTTTAAGTGAAATGATATGCATGAGTTTTGAAAATGTAATCACGTGATTGACTTTGCACGTGACGACTAAGTCGTAAAAAAAAGGACGAGGCTCGGATAATGAAATAAGTGCTCGACTTGTTGGGCTAAAGGACCCACTCGATCGAGTCATGGTCTGGACTCGATCGAGTGTGCCTTCGAGGTGGCTACTGCCCGGTTTTTGGGGTGCTACTCGATCGAGTGGCCCATGGCACTCGGTCGAGTGCCCCTTGTACGAGTTATAACTCGTTTCGAAAAAAGTGGCTATTCTGATTTATTTATTTTAAAATCGATGGTTGGCCGAGGTAAATAGAAATATGGCATGATTTAAATTTAACTCGGTTTTCGGGGCTATAATCGTGTACTATGCGATTATAATACCGTCATCAGAATCTTGTGAAAAGATGTTATTATTGAACTAAAAATTTGATTAGTGACGAAATGATGTCCCTCCGCGTCACAACATCGAAAGTAATCCTAACGAATTATGTGATGTTGATTTTCGCATCAACGAATTTCGTGCTAATCTTAGAAATGGAATCGTATGCGTTCAACTAAGAATGACCACGATCACGTTACGCCCTTGAGTACATTGGGGTGGCGCTCCTCGAAAGGGTGCCACCTTCGTCGTGGCTCGTAAAGGGATTAAACGGACTTGAGATGGTCGTCGCAGTCAAACGTGTTCGAATCCGAGTTTTAATAATATGTACGTATACGCGGTAAATAAGTGTTAGTGGCAAAATTAAAATGTTAGTAACGAAAATAAAGTGTTAGTGTTAGTCTACTAATACGATTATAATATAAAGCATAAAAATGTATAAATAGGTATAGTAATGATTGAGACGGGGTTGATGACACCCTCAACATACATGCTTAGAATGGCCTCGGCAATGGACTCATAATTGCGACGGGAACGCGAGAGTATCGAGGATGTATGTGAAGTTATGGTGTGTGCGTGTGTGTGGATGGTTTTGTCGGTTTTTTGAGGACGATGACTCGGTTTTTTGCTTAGTGTTGCTTAGGGTTGTTGTGTAGAGAGGATGTGGGACTTAGGTAGAAAATGTAGGGTTTTTTAGCTTTGGCAAAACTTGAATATGAAGAGCACAAGGAGGGGTATTTATAGAGTTTACCCCTCGACCTAGGGTCACTCGATCGAGTGCCCTAAAAAGGAGGTCTGTTGCGTTTTTGTGGCTCCACTCGATCGAGTGAGGTCAATCCACTCGATCGAGTGGATAGGATTGGCGAGCCATTTTAGGAAATGATTAATTTTTTCGATTTTTTGAAAATTGTGTTTAGGCGCAAGTTTCTAGATGCGAACTTGGCTGATTTTGAGGACGGATTCGTCTTTGACCGGGTTTTGACCCGGTCGCCAAAAGACAGTTTTTATTTTTTGTGTCAGTTTTGGCCCAAATTAGTTTCATTTTACTCGGAACGACCCACTGGGCCTGAATTTGAGGTTGGTTTTGAGAGATTTGTACTCCGCTAAAAGTCCATGTCGGATATTATTATTTCCGAGCCCATATTCGAGTATACTAAGTCACGTTTGCGTCCGATTATCATCGGGTGTTTTGTCGGGAACCGCTATAGACACTAGCAGGCAAAATGCGGGTGTCTACAGAGCTCGACTCTGACTGAGGCTTGGACAAGGCAAAAGTCAGAGTAGCTACCAGATCAATCGCAGATTACGACCTGGCAGCCTTCCGGTCGGGTCGTTTATAGTCCAATAGACTTGCGTGAAGGGCTCGCCAACCATAAGCAGAGGGTCATACCTGTCCTGATGATGGTGGCTCCGTGGGGAGTCGAATTTGCTTTTGATGTCCTAGGTGTACCCGTATGCCGTGGCATCACATCTTGGATGTAGCATTCCGGGAGAAACACTGACTCACGCTGGGGAGTAAAGCAGCTGTGCGGAGACTTGCTGACACATAACAACTTGCACGTAACACATAGGCAAAACACCGACTCATGGTGGGGAATAAAATGTTGAAATTTTTGAAAAGCAAAATTTTGAATTAAATTTTTTTTAGAAATTTTAGGAACGCTCGGGACGACTTGATTCCTGATCTCAGGTTCTGAACTGCAATCAGGCCTGCGCACTCGTAGGGCCCATATTTGCTGAAGAGGCATGGTAGTTAGGGTTCAGTTAGGTTTTCCTTATTATAAATATAGGAATCCCTGTTTCAACTTACTAAATCCCAAATCACAAACTCCTCCTTCTCCTTAAAATCTCTTAGACTTTCAAGAAGACTCAAATATCTGTCATGGGTATCGATCACCTGACTGCACTGCTTTTTGCTTGGTCCCAACATTTTCGGGACGAGGAAAAGGTTCAACTGACTTAGATGGGAATTGTCAATTTATTCCCACTTCAACGTCTGATAATCGACTCACACTTTCTGGATGCCTGTTTAACGTTTTGGGATACTACCCATCACGTTTTTGCGTTCCCGCGAGGAGTAATATGCCCTCTACCTGAGGAGATCGCAGCTATAGGCAGTTGGAGCCCTATTGCTCGGTCTGCTATCCCTCCATTCTATCCCGATCCAAGGAGGAGGCTGAGGGATTTCCTGGGTTTGTCTCATGCTGAGACAGATCGAATGGTGCGGGGAAATTCTGTTTCCCTTTTCGACCTAGCTGAAAAGTTTATGAATAACCGAGACGTGAGAGCTACTGGTACTCATAAGCGTAGGGCTTTCGCCTTTTGCATACTACACCGCTATGTTTTTGAAGGGATGATGGAGGCTGACTCGTGCTTGGGTCAGACTAGACTGATTGGTGTGGTTGACCAGATGGAGACTGGTCATAGCCCTGCTTGGCTAGCCACCGGGGAGATCATTATGGGTCTCGACGCTAGGAGACTTGACCCGGACCGACAGCAGGTATACATCTCACGATTATTATTATTATTAATTTTTTTTTGCGCGAATTTTCTGATGTACGCGAGTCACTCGATCGAGTGGACCTGTCACTCGATCGAGTGACATCTTTGACGTGCTTCTGCCTGTTTTCGGAGGGCTTACTCGATCGAGTCAGCTGTTGTACTCGATCGAGTGGGCTTTGGTGAACCTTCCCATTGCTTACGAATTTTGTGTATACTTTTCAGATTTGGTTGTTGGAACGTCTGTCGATCATAGAGTCCCCTCCGAGAATTCCCAACTACCGTAGCAGCCAAATTAGCTCGAGGAGGCGACGGATAAGCTCGAGTCATCATGTAAACCGAGCTTATTGGGATGAGGAGCTGGTGTTTCACGGTGGTCCCTTAATTAGGTGGACTGTCGCTTGGTGGTTCTTTTCCAAACTGACTGGCCAAGAGCGACCAAGCCCGCTATTTAATGATTCTGTCTCTTGACTGGACGGTTCACATTTACCCGGACCGCTTCCTGAGGCAATTCGGTTTGTCTCAGCGCATTCTTGAGACTGAGGCGATCATTGATGGGAGGGAATTGCCGTGGATCCCACCGATCAAGTAATAACCAACTAATCCTAACTGGGTAGAAAGGGTAAGTCGGGTCGAGTCCACGGGAACGGCAAAGAGGGTTTAGACCAAGTTCCACCTAAAGACTTGACTAAGTCCCGAGGCTAAACTAAACTAGAACGATAAGAAGGGAATAAACTATGACTAAGCTAGGGGTAACAACTAAGGCTAAATGAATCTATCGTACTAAAGAAATTAAACAAGGAAAGGGTAGGGTTAGGTCGGGTTCAAAAGTGTAGTAGGATAGTGGGGAGATCGGTGGTGCAAGGTTCACCTAGTTACTAAGGTTGGTCTGCGCTCTCGCGTCAAAGCCAACGTTCGCACTCTCGTCTCAAAGACAAAACCCGAATACTCATGCAAGATGCTACCCAATACACAAGGATTCAATCACAAATCAATCACACAATGAGAAGAGGAAGACAAGCAAGAGAAGTATTTGCAACTACTACTCTAACAAGCAATTCATCAAACACACGGTGTGCATAACATGTGACTAGTAACAAAGAATTCACCTTTACCCATAATCAAACCCTAATTACCCATAATCAACACTTAATCCCCCTACAAACCCCACAATAAGTCTACTCACACATAGTGAAACTAATCTTAACCATAACAAGCAAAATCAACACAAACAACATAACATTCATAATGAAACTAACAAGAACAAGAACAATAATCAAAGATTAAAACTTGAAAGATTAAACAAGGATTTAGAGTAAAGAGAATAAGAAGATTGTACCTACTAACAAGAGGATGAAAAGATAAGAACTTGCATTAATGAGAAAAACCCAAATCAATCTCCCAAGGTTGTCAATCTTGGTTGAATCTTGAAGAATTCCCTTAATACAAGGATTAAACTAAGATTAACAATTAACTAAGGACTAATCTACACTAATCTAAGCTACTAAGCTAATCTAGGCTAAAGTATGCTGGGGTTTAGTGGGTAATGTCTCACATAAGCATAAGATTACAAGAGGGGGGGGGGGGGGTATATATAGGGTTACAAGAGTGAAGGAGAAGAAAAGAAGAGTCACAAGCTGCAGCTGCTCCTTCCCGGCCGGGAAGGTGGTGGTCCCGACCGGGAAGGATCTGGTCCCGATCGGGATCATGCATAACACCGGGCGGTGTTATGCATAACACCAGGCGGTGTTATTGCTCTTCCCGGTCGGGAAGGGTGATGATCCCGATCGGGACGACATGGTCCCGACCGGGATGAGTTTGCTCCCGGCCGAGATGGCCCATCAGAACAAGCTTCTTTCTTGCACTCCTTCCCGACCGGGAAGGCTACTCTTCCCGCCCAGGAAGGGTCTTGTAGGCCTCCAATATGATCATAAAGGTCCCTATTTGCTCTTCATAGGCTTCTCATTGATTCTCGGTGCTCGGGATCGAGTCTAAGAGGCTCGGGAATGGGTCCCAAGGTCTCGGGATCGAGTCTAAGCCACCGAGTGATCGTCGCTTCTCTTTGATGGCTCCAAATGTGTCGGAAACGAGTCGGAATCGTTCCATTTCTCCAATATTAGTCTTAGGAGCCTAAAACAAACTAGAAGAAGCATAAGTAGCCTAGAAACCGCTCCAAAGAGCGATTCCACAAGAGAAACCGGTACCAAACACAAGAAATAGGCACTACAAACTACACTTATCAACTCCCCCACACTTAACCCTTACTCGCCCTCGAGTAAGCACAAACTAACTAAAAACTAAAAGAAACTAGACTACAAACCGAGCAGGTATTAGCGCACCCTACGCCCTTTCAACTCACGCGAGTACACCTAGAGGAAAAGTGTACTCCGCAAGGCAAGTGAGGTCTTGCGACAAAACTGTGGATGCAACCGGACACGAAAACACACAAACAAACATACAAACAAACAAGCAATCGGCTGCACCCAAGAAGAAATAAAAACCGCTTCCCTCAACAAAGCGGTGAAAGAAGAACCGGTTAAGGACTCAAGGCAAGTAGCAACGTTCCCAAGCTAATAATACAAATTGATATGGACGAAACCCTAATAGTATGACAACAAAGCAATAAAAACGTTGATAACTTACCTAGGTCCTCCTAACCTTCTAAGAACGTACTACAGGACGATAGGCGGGATGGAAAAAGGATGAACCACGGAGTTAGTCGACACTGTAGGTATGTGAGACCCCGCCCCCTTTAGCGATGTGCCAAGAGGGTCGTCCCATGCTAAAAAATCGCCCAACTAGTCCAAGTAAAAAGGTGGATAAAGGTTGCAAAATAAGTGAAGACCGATCATTACCGCTATCATCCTTCCTAGGGACTCGGTCCTTTGGTAGGCTCTTCACGGTAACGATCGGAAAAAGGCTTATTTTGAGAGGGTGAGAATATTTTTTTGTGAGACGGTTTTCTTTTGGCATTTTTCTTTTGCATTTGGCTTTTGTGTTGCTATGCCACTTCTTTTTCTTCTTTTGTATTTTGTTTTTCCTTTGTTGTGCCTTTTCTTTTTCTTCTTTCTTTTCTTTCTTTCTTTTTTCTTTCTTTTTCTTTCTTTCTTTTCCTTTCTTTCTTTTTTTTTCTTATTTTTCTTTCTTGCAACTTATTTGTGGAAATGTGTAAGAGGTAGGAAAAATGGGTGAGTCGGGAGCACGCTTTCCCTTCAGACCCATAAAAAAAGGTGGAAAACTTGGACTAATCACACAATTCCGAACATGGTTACCTAAGGGACGGGACTCGGCAACCAAGGCCTTTTCTTTCCGTGGGTGGTCATAATGGTCAAAATGCAAATCCCGTATTAAATCCCTAGTAGACTAGCTGGACTCAAGGTAAGGAACCAACGAAATCATTGATTTAAAGTCATTCTACTAGACTAAAGTCTAAGACTCGATTTATACTACTAGAAAGGGAAAGTAAACACTTGCTCACTAGCCTCAAAACCGGGTTTTCGAAAACACTAAACACAAACCACACAACACAAAACAAAGACAAAAGAAAATGAAACGAATTCGAAACGAGACAAAACAGGACAAAACGAAAGAAAGGAAAGAAAACACACAAGGAAAACAAATACCACCCCGAAACATCCACATAAGCATCCAAATCAACCACAAACTCTACAAAGCTCCACCCGAGCACACGTCATCACACAATCTCCTCCAAGCTCCACAAGAGACAAAGGGGAAAAAGGGATAAAACGATGTTACCGGATGTCTTGAAAGCCCTCCAAAGTTAGCGGTGATTAAGCTACCTACAAGGAAAAGGGAGGCGAAACACACACAATACAACAAACATACGACACAACGACACAAAAGAAAAAGACACAAAAGAAAATCTTTTTGATTTTTATGAAATTTTTCAAATTTTTAGGGGTTTTAAAGATTTTTTGGAAAAAACTACGAAAATAAAACTAACTAGGCTAGGATATCGCTCCCCCACACTTAAACCGAGCAATGTCCTCATGCTCGATCAGTAGTGTGTGCGGAGACACTAAAAGGAAAAGAAACTACGAAAATAAAGCTAAAAAAACAAAAAGAAAAGTGTAGAAAAGGTAGAATGTGTCCGGCGGCCGGGGTGTAATCAAGTCACCATGGGCCGAGACGAGAAAAGATATGGATGAGGGAAGAAATAAAAAGAAGAAAAATAAATGGAAATGGGAGGGGAGGGCTAGGTGTAATCAAGTCACCTAGCCCGGATGCCGCCTAAATTAGACTAATTCCTACTAAAAAGAAAATAAAATTAGGAAAAGGTGAAATTACTTGTCAATTTGTATTTTTGAAATGACTCTCGATGTAGTCACGTAATCGAGAGTCGGGAGCAATAATAACCACGGCCCCGAGGGCCACCATGACACGAATATGATAAGGGGAAGGGGAACAAATAAAGGGGTACAAGCAATAAAAAAAGGAAAATAAAAGAGAGTCACCTTACCACACGGTTAGCAACTCAAAAGTCTCCATCGTCTCAATGTTCGATATCGGCACATTACTTGTCTTCTTCATTGTTATACCTCTTCGTTTTCAATATGGTCGCATGGTCGAAGTATTAGGCTTTCAATTGTATAATGAGGTGGGATTTGATGTGAAACTCGGTATGTAGTGAAGAGAAGATGATGTGGGGATGTATATAAGAAGTATATGGGTCATGGATAGTTGCAAGGGTAGGTAGGGAGGTTGGGAGGGGGTATAAAGTGGTTGGGTGGGCTCAAATGTCGAAAAAGAGGCAAAAGGGGGAGCTGGGCACCATCCCGGTCGGGATGAACTTCTTCCCGATCGGGACGGTTCATTCCCGGTCGGGACGGACTTGATCCCGGTCGGGATCACACTCCAGAGAACCCATTTTTCAGCACACTCATCCCGATCGGGATGACATCCTTCCCGGTCGGGATGAGTCTTCTTGCCCTTCATTCCCTTGATAGCTTCACCCACAAGGCCACCAATACATCGAGATCTAAAATCTTGTCCCCAAAAGCTTGTCAAAAGCTTCAAAAACTGACTCCCATGCCCAAATCCAAGCTTCTATCATCAACTACTCTCCTCGAAACTTCATCTTCACTAACAACCTATCCAATAAACTCAATAACCATCATCAAATTCCCTCCCTCACATCGCTCATCAAATTTCCAAATTACAAGAGCTCCACAAAACAAAACAAATCCTAGAATCAAACAATCAAATCACACAAACACAATTACAAAAACTCTAGAGAAGAGGGAAAGGGGAATATACAACATGACGGTTCTTGAGGAACTCCGTCAACCCTAGGATGGTGGGCTCCTCGTTCCTAGCCATAGCCATCAAGGGCTCGGAGGAGCAAGTCAAATGCACGAGCCACATCGTAATGAAGGCTCAAAGAGTGCCCGAGCCAAGGTATCCTCCAAAGCCTCCAAGTCGGAAGCAAGAAGTAGTCACCTAAAGACCCATTATCATGTCTCATGTGGTCTCCGGGGTCTATCCATCCTACAAGCTTTACTGACCTCTTCCTCCCTAGGCACCGTCTCCATTCACAAGCAAACTTCAAGTCCTTAACACAAGGCACAAAAAGCGGTTTTGGCCTCATTTCCTTGTTGCACATCCTCATACCTTCCTCAAGTTGTGGTTCCACATCTTCAAGTCCTGAAACAACACTTGTCCCCACATCGTCTTGATAGAGAGAATTGAAACTTCTACCGGCGGTTTCAATCTCTTCCAAACCATTGCTTCGCTTACGTGCAAGGGGCTCTTGATGTTCTTCCACATTTTCGCACAAGGGCAACTCGAGTTCGTCATTTTCACCCAATGACTTCACAAATTCCACCAACTCATTCAACTCACTAACCTCTTCCAATTCTTCACCAACAACGCCTTCACCAAGGGTCATATCCTCATTCGTCTCTTCTTGGGTAGACGATTGAGGTTCTTCAAAGCAAGTTTCGCTTCCAAAAGGAATTCATCGGCGGCTTCATGATTAGGTTGCTCCCCTTGCTCAAGTGGGCACCCTTCATAGTTGTGACATTCGGGTTAAAAACATTACGGTTTTAACCGCTAACGCATTTAATCGAGCATCCATCGCCTCGTTTTCCCTTTGATATTGGGCCATGAATTCATCTTGTACCTTTTGAATTTGGATGGCCATTTCTTTTTGGCTCTTTTGCACTTGAAGAATCGATTGATATTACTCCAAGTTGGGCAATTGGTGGTTATTAGGGTCTTGTAAAGCTCCTTGAAGATCTTGATGATGCCCAAGGGGTGGGGCATCATATTGTTGGTAGTGAGGTTGAGATGATTGGTAGTATTGTGGGTTTTGGGGCTCATATTGTGGTTGAGGTGGAGGGTAATATGGTGGATTTTGGGGAAATTGGCTTCCATGTGAAGAAATATGATGAAACATGGTGGGTTCACAATGATTGCTTGAGTAATAGCCACCATGATCATGGGGTTGATAAGCATTCACTTGTTGCTAGCCGTTTCCATGTCTTTGAAACTCATACCCACGGGTTTCTTGATTACCCCATGAAGCTTGATAGTAGGTAGGAGGCGTCATGACATAGCTTTGATCTATAGAGGAAGAGGAGTAGCTTATGGTGGTTTCTAAGTGTGGGGAGTTTAGATCAAACCTCATGTTTTGCTCGAAAATCGTGGCTCGTACCCGGTTGAGGACCTTCTCAAACTAGCAACTGTCCGTTTATGCGGCTCTGAGTCGTAAGGAAGAGGATGGTCACCACCTCTAGGTAAAAACTGTAGACTAGGATCAAACGTGAGAAGTCTAGTGCTTTTTAGTCACTAGACAAGAAGGAAATAAACTTCACACACAAAAGAAGGAAAAGAAAACAAAGAAAAAAAGAAAAATAAAGACAAAGTCAAGTAAATAGGTAAACAAAGTCTAAACTAGTACCGTCCCCGGCAACGGCGCCAAATTGATGGGAGGGAATTGCCGTGGATCCCACCGATCAAGTAATAACCAACTAATCCTAACTGGGTAGAAAGGGTAAGTCGGGTCGAGACCATGGGGACGGTAAAGAGGGTTTAGACCAAGTTCCACCTAAAGACTTGATTAAGTCCCGAGGCTAAACTAAACTAGAACGATAAGAAGGGAATAAACTATGACTAAGCTAGGGGTAACAACTAAGGCTAAACAAATCTATCGAACTAAAGAAATCAAGTAAGGAAAGAGTAGGGTTAGGTCGGGTTCAAAAGTGTAGTAGGATAGTGGGGAGATCGGTGGTGCAAGGTTCACCTAGTTACTAAGGTTGGTCCGCGCTCTCGCATCAAAGCCAAAGTCCGCACTCTCTTGTCAAAGACAAAACCCGAATACTCATGCAAGATGCTACCCGATACACAAGGATTCAATCACAAATTAATCACACAATGAGAAGAGGAAGACAAGCAAGAGAAGTATTTGCAACTACTACTCTAACAAGCAATTCATCAAATACATGGTGTGCATAACATGTGACTAGTAACAAAGAATTCACCTTTACCCACAATCAAACCCTAATTACCCATAATCAACACTTAATCTCCCTACAAACCCCACAATAAGTCTACTCAAACATAGTGAAACTAATCCTAACCATAACAAGAGAAATCAACACAAACAACATAACATTCATAATGAAACTAACAAGAACAAGAACAATAATCAAAGATTAAAACTTGAAAGATTAAACAAGGATTTAGAGTAAAGAGAATAAGAAGATTGTACCTACTAACAAGAGGATGAAAAGATAAGAACTTGCATTAATGAGAAAAACCCAAATCAATCTCCCAAGGTTGTCAATCTTGGTTGAATCTTGAAGAATTCCCTTAATACAAAGATTAAACTAAGATTAACGATTAACTAAGGACTAATCTACACTAATCTAAGCAAATCTAGGCTAAAGTATGCAGGGGTTTAGTGGGTAATGTCTCACATAAGCATAAGATTACAAGAGGGGGGGGGGGGGTATATATAGGGTTACAAGAGTGAAGGAGAAGAAAAGAAGAGTCACGAGCTGCAGCTGCTCCTTCCTGGCCGGGAAGGTGGTGGTCCCGACCGGGATAGAGTGGTCCCGATCGGGAAGGATCTGGTCCCGATCGGGATTATGCATAACACCGGGCGGTGTTATGGATAACACCAGGCGGTGTTATTGCTCTTCCCGGTCGGGAAGGGTGATGATCCCGACCGGGACGAGATGGTCCCGACCGGGTTGAAGTTGCTCCCGACCGGGATGGCCCATTAGAACACGCTTCTTTCTTGCACTCCTTCCCGACCGGGAAGGCTACTCTTCCCGCCCGGGAAGGGTCTTGTAGGCCTCCAATATGATCATAAAGGTCCCTATTTGCTCTTCATAGGCTTCTTATCGATTCTCGGTGCTCGGGATCGAGTTTAAAGGGATCGGGAATGGGTCCCAAGGTCTCGAGATTGAGTCTAAGCCACCGAGTGATCGTCGCTTCTCTTTGATGGCTCCAAATGTGTCGGAAACGAGTCGGAATCGTTCCATTTCTCCAATATTAGTCTTAGAAGCCTAAAACAAACTAGAAGAAGTGTATGTAGTCTAGAAACCGCTCCAAAGAGCGATTCCAAAAGAGAAACCGGGACCAAACACAAGAAATAGGCACTACAAACTACACTTATCAATCATCCGCGTCTCGCTCCAACTGACGGACGCTATGTACGACACATGGCTACAACGGTTGTTCACCCGTCCCATGTGGACTATACCCAACCCTTGCCAATCCGCTTGGGTTTCACGTTCATATGAGAAGTGGACTTTCGAGGAGTCCGAGGAAGCTCGAAAAGCTTTGAAGGTTGATGAGGCCTTCGAATTAGTTCGCCGGGAGACAACGAAAGACAACAGGGGTTTCTTTGACGAGGGAGACACCTCTACTACTCTAGTCCGATTAGAATCGGGTCTTAAGTCGCATACTAAGACTCGATCTAAGGATGCTGGTGCTAGCAGCACTCGGGGGCAGCCAATCCCCCAGACTGATTTGGAGAGATGACTTGGGCCAAGACTGGCGGTTAGAGACCGACTAGGCCCATGTGACCGGCTTCCTGAGCCTGTGAGGGCCCAACTTGGGCCCATTGACGTGATTAAGGACTCGAGTTCAGAGAAACGAGTCCGAGCTAAAGAGGTTCCCGTGGTGATTCAGGAACGCTCTCCTCTGCGTCATCGTCAGTGGACAGCCAAGGAGGCCAAGGACAAGGGGAAGGGCAAGATGCCTTGAACACTGAGTCCTTAGCTTTTTATTATTTAAATATTATTACTATTTTTTGTTATGTGCTTTTTTTGTGGCTTTTTTTTAAATTCCGGCACTCGTAATTTCCTGAGTTTATCGGGGTTTCAACAATTAATAAAAGAAGTTTATTATTAAACCGTTCCTGTCTTTTCTTGATTGAACTGGTTGTGCCCTTTTGAGGGGCTGCCTACGTATCTGCAATTAGCAGAATCAAACCAAACGTAGTTCAAGCAAAGTAGATTTGCAATCTCGAATTACACCAAGACTATTGGTTCAAGATGCTTGCGACTGTAGAATAAATAATTCTAGCTTATTGACTTGCTTTTTGTAAAAAGAATGATTTTGATAAATTTTGCTAATGACATTGAAAAAAGGCTAAGGGTAGTAACGCTTTAGCTGGTCCGGGTTGGTTGGGTTGATGAACTCATTCCCATCCAGGTCCGTCAGCATCACTGCTCCTCCCGATAGGATCTTCTTTACCAAGTATGGCCCAGCCCAATTAGGTTTGAATTTTCCCCTTGGGTCAACTGGTTATAAAGCTCGAACCGATTAAAGGACCAGATCCCCTTCCTTAATATTTCTGGGTTTCACCCTTTTGTTGAAGGCCCTCTGGATTCTTTTCTGATAGATTTAGATATTGTTGAGGGCACGAGATCGTCGTTCGTCTAGTAGAACCAACGAGTAATACCGTGCTCGAACCCAATCCGCTTCGGGTACTTGACTTTCTAACAGAATTCTGAGAGACGGTACCTCCAATTCAACTGGTTGGACTGCCTCCATCCCATAAGTTGGGTAATACGGCGTCGCCCCGGTTGCGGTGCGAATTGACGTCCGGTATCCCCATAGGGCAAAAGGTATTTTGTCGAGCCAGTCCCGGTAATTATCAGCCATTTTTTTGAGTATGGTGACAATTTTTTTATTGGCCGCCTCTACTGCTCCGTTCGTATGGGGACGATAAGGCGAGGACGTATGCCTTTGAATTTTATACTTGGTTAGCAGGGCCGCACTTTCGGCTTGAAAATGAGTCCCGTGATCACTGATAAATTCATGTGGGATCCCATACCGACATATTATCTTGTTCTGGATAAACTTGGCGACATGTTTAACATTGAGAACGCGATAGGATTCAGCTTCGACCCATTTGGTGAAATAGTCGATAACTACTAAAATGAAACAGTGTCCACCAGTACCAGAGGGATTTATTTTCCCGATTATGTCGATACCCCATGTCGAGAACGGCCAAGGCGACGTCATGGTATAAAGCAGAGATGACGGCATATGTTGCACGTTGGCGAAGATTTGACAGTTATGACAATGTTTGACATATAACTGGCAGTCGGCTTCCATAGTATTCCAGGAATACCCGAGCCTCATGATTTTTCGGACCAGCATCTGGGCATTCATATGTGGGCCACATTCACCATCATGCACTTCGGCCATAACCTTTTCAGCTTTATATTTATCGACACAAAGGAGTAGAGCCCCCTGTGCTGTCTTTTTGTACAGCTGCCCGTCATCGGTGCGGACAAACTAGGTAGCTAGCCTTCGTAAGGCTTTCTTGGCTCGGCCTTCAGTCCCGGGAGGATATTCTCCGTTTGTCAGGTACGTTAATACAGCCTGATACCATAGTTCAGGATCAGTTATCTCAATGTCTTCAATGTCGTGAACATATGCCGGCTCAGACCGTCTTTCGACACAAATTGGCATACTAGTCACGTGGTCGGGAATATTCAGCAAAGATGCCAATTTTGAGAGTGCATCTGCAAACTGATTCTCTTCCCGAGGTAAGTATATGTACTCCACCTTTTGGAATTGTTTCTCGAGATCCCTTACTCGTGCCTGGTAGGCCACGAGATTAGCGTTCCGAGTTTTCCATTTTTGAAGTGCTTGATTAATAACCAAGGATGAGTCACCGTGTACTCGGAGATTTGTGATCCCCAGATCGGCGGCGGCTTGTAGCCCGTAAATGCATGCTTCGTATTCGGCTGCATTATTGGTTACATCAAAGTCCAATTTGATGGACACAGGACCAGGTGTCGGTGTGTCCTTCTTCGGTTACTGGGCTATATATTGGCGAGAAATTCAGCTACTACCCCCCCCCCCCCTTAATGGCCTTTAGCGGCACAAATCTTAGGTCGAACTCTCCAGCATTAGAGTTCATCTAGAAATTCGGCCATTGAGAACGGGCTTTTCGAAGAGGTATTTGATCGGGTCCATCTTGGATAACACATGGACCTCGTAGCTGAGAATATAATGTCGGAGCTTCTTAGTGGCCCAAACCAAAGCCAAGCACGTCTTTTCGAGCATGGTATATTTGCACTCATACTCTAAAAACTTTTTGCTGATGTAATAGATAGCTCGTTCTTCGGAGTTAACTGTCTGAGCCAGCATAGCCCCCATGGCTATCTCGGTCAATGTTAGGTTTAACGACAGAGGCAAACCGGGCTGAGGTGGCATTAAGACTGGTGGAGCAGACAGGATTTCCTTGATCTTGTCGAAAGCAGCTTGGCACTTGTCATCCCATAGTACCCGTTCCCCTACTTTCAGTTTCTTGAAAATTGGTTCACACACCATGGTTAGTTTGGAAATGAACCGACTGATATACTGGACTTTTCCGAGAAATCCCCTTATTTCTTTTTCGGTTTTAGGAGGTTGCATCTCGGTAATGGCTTTAAATTTAGCTGGGTCGACCTCGATACCTCGTTGGCTAACGATATGACCCAGTAATTTGCCTGATGTTACCCCGAAACTGCACTTTTGAGGGTTTAGCCTCATGTTGTACTTGCGCAATCGGGTGAAGAATTTTCTTAGGGCGGTGATGTGACCGTCCCGTTCTTTGGATTTGACGATCATGTCGTCTACATAGACTTCTACATCTTTATGCATCATGTCATGCACTAAGGTGGTAGCGGTTCTTTGGTACATGGCCCCCGCATTAATAAGACCGAATGGCATGACGGTGTAGCAGTAAGTACCCCAAGGTGTAGTGAAGGTAGTCTTACTCATATCTTCTTCCGCCATCTTGATTTTATTATACCCGGCATACCCGTCCATAAATGATAGAAGGGCATGATCGGCTGTGTTATCCACCAGAATGTCGATGTGTGGTAACGGAAAATCATCTTTCGGGCTCGCCTTGTTAAGATCCCGAAAATCTACGCATACCCGCACCTTACCGTTTTTTTTAGGAACCGGCACGATGTTTGCAACCCAGTCCGGATATTCGGACACCTGTATGAAGCCGACTTCTTCTTTTACCTTGAGAGGCCACTCAGGCCTCATTCTGCGGAGCTTCTGTTTAATCGGTTTGCACTCGTCTTTGATCAGTATGTGGTGCTCGGCTATTTCTCGGTCTATCCCCGGCATGTCCTTGTAGGACCATGCGAAGACATCTTTGAACTCTTGGAGGAGGTTCGTGAATTGCTGTTTCTCCTCGGGATCTAAGGAAAACCCTATCTTAAGTATCTGAGGTTCTAAGGTTGTTCCCACATTAATGGATTCAGTCTCTTCAATTACCGAATTCCGAGATTCCCTTTGCTCTAGCTACTCGATCAGATGTGGAGGTAAGGGTATTTGTTCGTCAGGTTTCTCAATGTCATTGCATAAAATATTTTTGAAAGCGGAATTTAAAAGAGACAAGTCGTAAGCAGAACGGTTGTTATTATTGATTGCAAACTTTGAAAACAGCTCGAAAAGAGCAGCCATCTGATCATTGGTCAGTGGCGGAATTGGTAAGGCACGCGGGACAGACCCCAAAGTGCTAGCAGCAGGAATGACAAGTGGGAGAGGGGTTACAGGAGTGACTCTAGCACCGGACTCCCTAGACTCGACCTCAGACTCTGACTCAGACTCAGACTCAGACTCAGGCATGTCTCCCTCTCCAGTGACCAGCTTGTAGACCTTTCCTTGACTGTCAGTCCACTGGACAGTCTTCCTCCAGGCCCTGTTTCCCGTCTCGGAGCCAACATCCGAGATCAGCTTGGTCGGGTCAACCTGTTGCTGCGGAGAATCAGGTTGACCAGATCTTCCTTTGGAGTCGGGGCTATGGTGTCTTCCCCAAAAAGTAGCCCCAGCGCGGGCTCAGCATTGTCAGCTCCATCGGACTGAATGAGGGCGAACACATCATCCGGAATGTAGTTGCAGTCTCGGGCCAATTGGGTCCCGAGGTTCCCAGCGTTGGGTTGATACAGACCAACCTGAACAGCCCCGAATACCGGTGTGACAAAGTAGTCAGTCAACCGCGGGCTGTAAGGGCTCAAGTGGATACCCTTAATAATGTTGCAGGCCTTTTCGACTCCTGCTCGGACAACGTTGCCCGGGGTAGCGGCATAGCCAAGGCCGAAGTGAGAGTCTTCGTCCTTAAGGACCTCAATGATCTTCCTATCTGGAAGATCGGGTCGAGAAGTAGCCCCCGGAAAGTACCCTAGGTTTTGGAGCATCATGTCAATGCTCGTGGTGAATTAGGGCCTAAAAAGGTACTCTTCCTCGATCATCCCCACAAAGTCGAACCCCCAGAGGTTTGCGCGTCGCGTGGCATTGCAGCTAGCCACAATCATTGGGGTTGCCTCTAAGGTAATAACGTTGTTGAGCAAAGGCAACTTGATCTTTCGGTGGAGGGTGGAGGATACCGCCTTGACCACGTGAATCCACTGCCTTCCTAGGAGCAGGTTGAAGAATGAGGTGACATTGATCACCTCGAATTCCAGCTCCTTTTCTATTGGGCCCGTTATAACAGTCAGCTTTACGGCCCCAGCTACCGACTTTGGGCTTCCATCAAATGCCTGGATGGTCTGATCAGTCGGAATATAATCGGCCTCGGTGATCCCGAGGGCTTTGGCGGTCCTCAAGGAGAGGACATTCACAGTAGACCCATCATCAACTAGGGTCATCGGGAGGTATTTCCCTCGGCAGATCACCGTAATGTAGAGGGCCAGATTATGGGAGGCCCCGAACGGCGGTAGGTCGGCTTCAGAGAGAGTGATCATTGGGCCTCCTTCCTTGGTTTTGCCCCTCAAGTGGGGCAGCACCGCGGCTACCATTTCAGCAGGGGTAGCCAAAGAGTCGATCTTACTTGATCGAGAGCCTTAGTGAGTGCTTCTCGATGTTCTTGTGAGCTAACTAGGAGTTGCCATATGGTGAGGTCAACTCGGGTCTTCTTCAGTTGCTTCACGAGAGCCGTTTCAGCAGTCGGCTACTCAGGGGCGACTTCCGTCCCGAGTGGCTTGGTGACGGTTGTCGGGATATGGGTGTCCCTAGAGCTAGTGGCTTGATAGGGACGACCAAGGTGGTTACTGGCTAAGACTCGGGATTTGGTCTCGCAAATCTCCTCGAGGGTAATGGGGATAGCTTCCCCTTTAACAAGGTAGACATCATCCTCGTCGTCGAACCAGATCCCGTTCACTTGCGGGATAAATGGAGAAATAAGATGAGAGCAATGAATCACCTCCCCGGCAAAGATGGCATGGGAGCTAAAAGGGTTCTCCTTGTTACTCGACTTTTCTCCAGGCAGCGGGATTTTACCGCTCTCAATCAAGTCCTGGATCAGATGCTTTAGCTTCCAGCACTTTTCGGTGTCATGCCCATTGCCTCGGTGGTATTGGCAATAAGCTTGGGCATTGTAGTTCTTGGAGCGTCGCTCGACCGGAACTTCAGGAGTTGGGCCTATCGGTTGGATCAGGCCCTTCGAGGATAGCCTTTGTAAGGCATAGGTATAGGTGGTAACTATATCAGTGAAAACCAAAGATGGGGTGTTCTTCTTGGATGGGGCATCTAGTAGATTAACCGCGTCGAAAATGCTGCGGTTTGCAGCTTGGGGCTTGGTAGTGGAAGAGGAGGCCCCTTGGTATCTTTTGCTAGTGGCCTTAGTAAGGCCCTCCAGTCTCAGATCGTCTTCAATTCTCATACCCATTTCAGTAAGGGTGGTGAAATTGGGTATGACAGCGTACCGGAGACAAACCCGGTAGGAGGGGAGGAGATTCTTGACGAAAGCCTCCACCAAAGTCTTCTCACTGGGCTTATCGACCAGTTTCACGCTCTCGGCCCTCCAGCGTTGAAGGTACTTAGTAAAACCTTCTTTTGGCTCTTGGGCCATAACCTCCAAGGACCGCATTGTGGTTTGGATCTCAGTGTTGTCAGCATAGTTCCGAGAAAACTCCGTGGCCACATCATCCCAGGTAGGGTACTTTTTCGGGTCTAGCCTATAGTACCAGGCCCGTGGGTGCTTCTCAAGGGATGCAGCAAAAAGATTCTTGAACATCAAAGAATCTACCCCTTTGATAGCCATGAATTCTTTGAAGGCTCGTACATGTAGTAAAGGGTCTTCGGTCCCCTCGAACGTGGGTAAGCTCGTGAGATTCAGGTTCGCGGGCAACTTGTCACTCACCGGGGAGTACTCACGGCTATTCTCCCGATGGATATTGTTACTCCCAGCCAAATGAACTTGTTCCTCTAGTCGGCGCACCGCGCTAACTAGTTCAGCTAGAGGCCCAGTAGCCTCGACATTAGGAGTCCTTTGCTTCACTGCAGCCATACGAGCAACGATAGCCACTTGACCAGCCCTCATTTCTGTTAGTTGGGCATCAATGTCGGTTTGTTTGTCAGCCATGGCATCCACGGAGGCCTTCAGATTGTTCAGAGCTGCTTCCATTTTGCGGCTGTGTTTGGTGAACGGTGGCCAGTCTGTAAGAACACCGCGCAATCAGAAACTGAACCCCGATCTTGGAATCATAAAAAAAGTACATCCCAAGCGACAAAAAGAAAAGGACTAAGTCGAGAAGGACACCTAGACGGATGACTCGTGGGTGGTATGACTTCCTTAGGACTCTGGCTTTGTGGGCCTAATTCCGTTCGAAGGAAGGTCCACGTGAGACTTTTCCCCAGACTTTTGACTCGAGTGTACAGACGGACTTTTCTTTGTAGGGGTATGTCCTACGCGGGTTGGTCGTGCCTTGACAAATAAGGCGGACTCGGGAAAGGGGGGAAACTTGTGATGTAAGATCGACAGAGTTTCGACGCTATAAACCTTCGACATACTATGCAAAGACCCGACACACGGATAAACGGTAGGTCCTATAATAAGGAAGATTTGTTTGGAAAGTCGGATGTTTGAAATTTCGAAATTTGAATATAGAATGAGCGAATTTCCGAGAGTTTGAAAACCGAAAACGGAATTTCGAAAAACGAGATTTGAATTTTGAAAATTTAGAAAATCGAGATAGTGTTGGAAATTCGACAACGAAAACGGATAGCATGTCGGCTAAAGAAAAGGATATTTTGAGTCAAATCGTTAATCCTAAATTTCGGCGACATTCCGAATTTTGAAAATTGGATATTTTTTTTTGAAAAGACGGGTCCCGAAACGGACAGTATTTTGGGTTTTTCAAAATTTGGTGTTTTTGAAAAGATGCATTTTTTGAAATGATGGTTTTTAAAAAATGACACGGAAACCAAGCAGCACGTAGTCAAACAAGCATTATAACGACACTTATGTATGCATTACGCTAAGTCTCGGTCGGTCAAAATAGGGTCTATACCAACAACGATGGCTCTCTCGTAAATCAGGATGGACTCCCTAAGCCGAGTTGGTCTTAGGACATGCCACAAAACCCATACGAGTTCGGCCATAGAAGTCTTTAGCGCACCCATTTAGGAATGCACCACGGTATAGTGGGACGTCGGTCACAAGTAACCGGCCCGGGCAGAAATCGGTTATGCATGAATCATTAAACTAATGCGCGCACACTAATATACGAACGATTTCTCTTTGAGTCTCACCCTAGGAACCCCGATGACATCTGGTACATTAGGTATCCCCAGCGGAGTCGCCAAATTGTGGACATGAGTAGGTCCACCCCGACGCGGCCACGCGCGGGTTTGGAGAAGCGAAAGAATCTCGTGGTAAGATTGATCTCGGGTTGAAATTTAAGTCAAAGTTGGAGTCGCCACCGAATTTTGTGGGAATTAGGACCCATTCGAACCCACTCTATGTCGTTGTGGACCGTACACAAAGTACGGCCCATTTCGATTTCGGAGTTTATGGGGCTCGTCCCTTTGCATTGTGATACCGATACCGTCACTACCGGTTATCGTGTATTGAATGACTCTCGTGCGCCAACGGTTTCAGACATCCGGAAACCGAGGTTCTGAGTAAGGGGTGAGGGTACGTGTTGGGAAGCCCACTAAGGACACCCAACCCCGCCCGCACTTAGCGGCCTCTACTAAGACATCGTTCGTGTTCGTGTACGCACGCTAGTAAAATGACTAAATGATATGCAAACAGCGTTTTCGGCTAAGCATGCGAATTAAATGTGAGCTACGTCATTTTAATGCATCAAAACCATAGTCGAATTGTTTAGCATGCGAGGTTCATTTATAAAGCGATAAGCATCAAAATAAACAAAGCTCATAAATACGTACAAAATACACGGGCGGAAATACAACCCGGCCAATACAAAATAACGAACAATAAAAAAACATAAACGGAAAGTATATAAAAAAACGATAAATAATAACTTGAAATGGATCCGTATATAATAAATACAAACTAGACCGTAAGTTGTGCAAATGGACGAACTTCGATTAAATACACATCATTTTGTGTATTGATCGAAAGACGGAGATATGGGACCTAGACGTGGTGTAGCCCGATTCCGAATCTCGATGCCTTGTCCCGACTTATCACATCGAAAAATTGGCGTCTAAATTAGTCATGTATCGGATACGACTAAAGAGTCGTCGACACAAGACTAATAGTGAAAGACAATCGCTCAAAGTCGTTTAAGTGAAATGGTATGCATGAGTTTTGAAAATGTAATCACGTGATTGACTTTGCACGTGATGACTAAGTCGTAAAAAAAAGGACGAGGCTCGGATGATGAAATAAAGCGCTCAACTTGTTGGGCTAAAGGACCCACTCGATCGAGTCATGGTCTGGACTCGATCGAGTGTGCCTTCGAGGTGGCTACTGCCCGGTTTTTGGGGTGCTACTCGATCGAGTGGCCCGTGGCACTCGGTCGAGTGCCCCCTGTACGAGTTATAACTCGTTTCGGAAAAGGTGGCTATTCCGATTTATTTATTTTAAAATCGATGGTTGGCCGAGTTAAATAGAAATATGGCATGATTTAAATTTAACTCGGTTTTCGGGGCTATAATCGTGTACTATGCGATTATAATACCGTCATCGGAATCTTGTGAAAAGATGTTATTATTGGACTAAAAATTTGATTAGTAACGAAATGGTGTCCCTCCGCGTCACATGATCAAAACTAATCTTAACGGATTATGTGATGTTGATTTTCGCATCAACGAATTTCGTGCTAATCTTAGAAATGGAATCGTACGCGTTCAACTACGAATGACCACGATCATGTTACGCCCTTGAGTACATTGGGGCGGCGCTCCTCGAAAGGGTGCCACCTCCGTCGTGGCTCGTAAAGGGATTAAACGGACTTGAGATGGTCGTCGCAGTCTGACGTGTTCGAATCCGAGTTTTAATACTATGTACGTATACGCGGTAAATAAGTGTTAGTGGCAAAATTAAAATGTTAGTAACGAAAATAAAGTGTTAGTGTTAGTATACTAATACGATTATAATATAAAGCATAAAAATGTATAAATAGGTATAGTAAAGATTGAGACGGGGTTGATTACACCCTCAACATACATGCTTAGAATGGCCTCGACAATGGACTCGTAATAGCGACGGGAACGCGAGAGTATCGAGGATGTATGTAAAGTTATGGTGTGTGTGTGTGTGTGTGGATGGTTTTGTCGGTTTTTCGAGGGACGATGACTCGGTTTATTGCTTAGTATTGCTTAGGGTTGTTGTGTAGAGAGGATGTGGGACTTAGGTAGAAAATGTAGGGTTTTTTAGCTTTGGCAAAATTTGAAAATGAAGAGCACAAGGAGAGGTATTTATAGAGTTTATCCCTCGACCTAGGGTCACTCGATCGAGTGCCCTAAAAACAAGGTCTGTTGCGTTTTTGTGGCTCCACTCGATCGAGTGAGGTCAATCCACTAGATCGAGTGAGGTCAATCCACTCGATCGACTGGATAGGGTTGGCGAGCCATTTTAGGAAATGGTTGACTTTTTTGATTTTTTGAAAAATTGTGTTTGGGCGCAAGTTTCTAGAAGCGGACTTGGCTGATTTTGAGGACGGATTCGTCTTTGACCGGGTTTTGACCCGGTCGCCAAAAGACGGTTTTTGTTTTTGGCGTCAGTTTTGGCCCAAATTAGTCTCATTTTACTCGGAACGACCCACATTGCCTGAATTTGAGGTTGGTTTTCAGAGATTTGTACTCCGCTAAAAGTCCATGTCGGATATTATTGATTCCGAGCCCATATTCGAGTATACTAAGTCACGTTTTCGTCCGATCATCATCGGGTGTTTTGTCGAGAACCGCTATAGATACTAGCAGGCAAAATGCGGGTGTCTACAATAAGATTTTTAGGTTTGTGTCTACTTTTTAACCTCAAATCCAAAAAAATTTTGGGCTCACTCAATCTCTTATTTATTAAAGCAGAAACATTTCGAGGCCTCACATTCATCCACCTCAACATTTCATGTGGCGGCGACTTGGCGCAAACATGGCAAGTCCTACGTGGCAGAAAAACGGTTCACATTTAATAAATTAACCGTCTCACAAGGATATTAACAGCCTTTCCTTAAAACGGTTTACGGTTTACATTGTGCAAGTTATTAAACAACTCCCAATTTTCCACCACTTTTCCATTCCATAACACGGAAAATGTCATTTACAGAGTATTAGTTATCCCTAACACCAAATTCATTCTACATCAAACAACCCTCTTTTTCAGTACCATTTCTTCATCAAATCAATTGGAGTATTATTATTAATGACGATTAGAACTCTACTCGCTGTTATGATACATAGCGATCTCTTATATATTAAAGCAGAAACATTTCGAGGCCTCACATTCATCCACCTCAACATTTCGTGTGGCGGCGACTTGGCGCAAACATGGCAAGTCCTACGTGGCAAAAAAACGGTTCACATTTAATAAATTAACCGTCTCACAAGGATATTAACCGTCTTTCCTTAAAACGGTTTACGGTTTACATTGTGCAAGTTATTAAACAACTCCCAATTATCCACCACTGTTCCATTCCATTACACGGAAAATGTCATTTACAGAGTATTAGTTATCCCTAACACCAAATTCATTCTACATCAAACAACCCTCCTTTTCAGTACCATTTTTTCATCAAATCAATTGGAGTATTTTTATTAATTACGATTAGAACTCTACTCGCTGTTATGATACATAGCGAGTAAATTGAAGTGAATCAGGGAAATAGAAGGAAGGGTGAAGAAAGAGACCGTCAATGCTATTAAGGGCAGAGAAAGGCGAAAGCAACTTGACAAAATAGAGGACATTTTTGCATTAAGAATCCTTAGTGAGAGGGGTAGAAAGAAGCATGACGACGGGTAATATTGTCCATTAACATCTTCCCCATCGTCGTCTTCACCGAATTTATGACACCGACGGTAATTTACAATAACTTCCAGAGTTGTGCATTATACGGAGTAACTCTTTCTGGATGATGATTTTTTTCATTTTACCCTTATTATTATACTCGGTATTAGTATTTATAGTTGAGTTTTTGAGAAGATTGTTCAACAATATGAATTAAATGATCATTCGTTTTTTTTGGTTAGGTTGGATGAATTGTTTAGAGTTGTGATTATGCAGGATATTTAGTATTGATTGAGTTTGGGGTTTTTTATGCAAGTGATTAAATACGAGAGTGTTATTCATGAGTTTGATCCATATTTCAACTATCACGTTACTCAGGTTCATTCATCTTTTACTCATTTGTTTACGCGATTTTAGTTGTTACCAATAATTTGTAATTTTCAAAATACGAGAGTGTTATTCATGAGTTTGATTCATATTCCAACTATCACGTTACTCAGGTCGATCCATCTTTTATTCTTTTGTGTACGCCATTTTAATCGTTACGAGTAAGTTGTAATTTTCAAGCATAGGGAAATGTGATTTGGCTTAAATGTGGTTTCTTGGTTGATTTAGTGGATGAACATTGGCTAATGAGATTTGTAGGTGTTAGATTGACAGTTTGTGACGATTTCATGGACTTGCAATTTCAAGCTAATGGAAATATGAATTTGCTCAAATGTGGTTTGTTGCTTGTTTTGGTTGATGAGTATTGGATTACTTGACTAAATGTGACATTTAATTATAAAATCGGCACTTTGCTTTCTTTATGAGTAGTTTTAGCGAGTTTGGTGTAGCCGTGTGTAGACACCCGCATTTTGCCTGCTAGTGTCTATAACAGCTTCCAACAAAACACTCAATGATGATCGGACGTAAATGTGCTTTAATGCACTCGAATACGGACTCAAAATCAATAGTATCCAGCATGGGCTTTTAGCGGGGTACAAATCTCACAAAACCGACCTCAAATTCAGGCCCAGTGGGCCGTTTCCAATCAAATAAGACTATTTTGAGTCAAACCAGCCATGCATATGTTTATGTTCAAAGTCAAAAGCAAAATCAAAACAAATTAGTCAACAAAATTAATTCAAAAAAGGGGTCAAAATCCTTCCTAAAAACACTCCATCCGGTTTGACCCACTCGATCGAGTGGTTCAGGCCCACTCGATCGAGTAAGCCTGTGAACCGGCCAAACCGCTCCTGAACCGAGCACTCGATCGAGTGCACTTACACCACTCGATCAAGTGACCCTAAACCGGGGTCTTCCTTATAAATACCCCATCATCACACATTCATTTGACAACTTTTTTTTCAACTTTTCCATCACCTTCAACCCTTCACATTTCCAGCCACATTCCAACCTTCAATCATCACCATCTCGATACACACACACATACATACATACATACATACATACAATCAATCTTGAGATCAAAACTCGTCAAATCCCCTCCCCAATCATACACACTATAACTTGCCTAAATATCTCGACGCTCCCGCGCCTTTGCCGCTACTAGACGAGCCGGTGTAACTCAAATCCCGATATCCGTTTCTTCCTTCTCCTTTTTCGTTTCTTTATATATATATATATGTACTATTATTATTAGTCGATATAACGACACTAACATTTTATTTCCTTGTTATTAACATTTTAATTTTATTACTAACATTTTAATTATGTTACTAACATTTTCTTTTATTTATTTACATTTCGTTATAACAATATTACTGCGTATAATTATATACTCCCTCCGTCCACTATTTATCGCCCCACTCCATTAAAATACTCCTCACATATATTCAGCTAGTGGGGCGATAAATAGTGGACGGAGGGAGTAATATATAAACCGTTTTCGGATCAAACATGTTTAACTACGGTTTCTGCTTCAAGTCCGTTTAATCCCTTTTCCAAGTCGTAACAGTGGTGGCGCCCTTTCGAGGAGCGCCGCCCTAAACACTTAAGGGCGTTACGCGATCGTGGTAACACGTAGTTAAACATGTCCGATGCCATTTTCGAGGTTAGTATGAAACCCGTTGACGCGAAATCGAACATCACGTAATCCGTAAGGATTAGTAACGATGTACTGACGTGGAGGGAATTAATTTCATCCTAATTAAATTCAAAACGATTTCATAAAACTTATTTCAAATTCCCGATACCGGTCTCGTAATCATAAAATACGTGTTACGAGTATCAAGAACCGAGTTGAGTATAAATCGTACAATATTTTTACGTAACTCGGCTAGTTATCGATTTCAAACCTCAAATAAAATTCGAGATTGTCAACTTTTTGAAAACGAACAACAATTCGTACAGAGGGCACTCGATCGAGTCCTTCCCATGACTCGATCGAGTGGCCTCGATCATACCTCACTATAAGTCTCCTAAATAACGTAAGCCGATTCAAATTCTTTTTACGACTTTTAGTCGTCACGCGTCAGGTCCATCACGTGCCTACATTTTCAAAACCATGCATTGCATTACCTATTCTAATCTATCCATATTATCATCACCAATTCGAATGTTCTAATTTTGCTCGTTGTATTGTAATTTCGAGTTGTATTTCCGCCCGTGTATTTTGCAATCTATTTACAAGCTTTCTATTTTGATGTTTACATTTATCGCACTTAAATGAACATCACATGCTAAATCACTTTGACGTGAATCAAGATGCATTAAAATGACGTAGCAACCCATTCAATGTTTATACCTCGTAAAATGTTGTTTGCATATCATTTTACCGAATTACTAGCGCGCGTATTAAAAAACCGATCGATATCTTAGTAGAACCGCTATGTGCGGGTGGGGTTAGGTGTCCTTTGTGGGCTTCCCAACACGTACCCTCACCCCTTACTTAGAACTTCGGTTTCCGGATGCTCGAAACCGTTGGCGCACGAGAGTCATTCGATATACGATACCCGAACACTTGGCATCGGTATCGTAATGCAAAGGGACGAACACCACAAGCTCTAGTATCAAAGTGGGCCGTACTTTGTGCACGGTCCATCGAAATATAGAGGGGTTCGAATGGGCCCGAACTCCCACAATGTTCGGTGGCGACTCCAAGTTTGATTTAAATTTCAACCCGAGAACTATCTCACATGGGAAACATTTCGCCGCCAAAACCCGTGCGTGGCCGCGTCGGGGTGGACCTATGTCATGTCCACATCGTGTAGTAGAGGTATTGGATTCTAAGTAAGTAAACCTGGAAGTAAAGGAAGAAGATATCATCAAAGAAAAGAAGAAACATGAAAAGCATGAGCTTGAATAAGAGCAAAATTTCATTTAACGTTTTAACTGCTGTAATTCTCTTAGTAAGAGTCATTTTTAAAGGAGTAATTTGTGTGAACAAGTGTTGAATAATATGCTTATTTCTATGAAGTAGAATCATCTAAGTTTAGCACCGGTGAAGGCATTTGTCGTGAGGTTGTTGAGAGAATTTTTCTCACGAGATAATCATCTAAATGTGTGCAATCCCCTAGAAATTCTAACGCAATACAGTGACCGAAACACTGTAGAGTTGGGATTAAAATACACTGACAAACGATATCTTATTAAAAGAAATGGTAAGTCAATACAAAGGCCCAATTTTACAAAAGGGCTAAAAAGAAAATTCTCCAAATAAGTTTATACAAATCCATACATCACGAATTAAGAAAGAGTAGGATCCACGCTACTCGCTAGCTCACACCCAAACCGAATAGCAAATACCTGTCATGTTATAAACATAACAGCCACGTTAGTGGGGAGTAACTGGGACGTTCTCCCAGTCATATTATATCATATGGAAAAATAATAGTATTATTATATCAAAATATTTAAAAAGAGAAAACATTAATACGATATAATAAAAATAAGTTTTCAGCGAAACTAAAAGTACTTGCCAACCTGCAAGTCAAAATCAATCGATAATAATAATAATACTAGTTTTGATGCCCGTGCGATGCACGGGTGCATCAATAATTTTACAAAACTGGAAATAATATTCCTTGTAATAGTTTTTTACAGCGATGAAATAATTGTTTATATATTTAAAAGAATTGACATGTTTTAAATGATGATATCCAGTATCGATATTAATCGTCCCGGGATCATCTCGAGTGATATGAGATGAGAAAATTCAAGTGAATTAGGATAATGATAATAAGGAAAGAGTGAAGGAGGTTGCGAGAAACATAGAAATCATGGCATGCGTATACGTTATTGAATAATCCATGGTAATCGTCAAACAATCAAAAGTAGAAATACAAAGAAGTGGATAGTGAAAATATACTTATAAACATGCTAGGGACATATACTCCAAGGTCAGATGACGCCTACAAACTACGCGCAACTCAAACCATAGGTAAATTTGAGAAGACCTCTTTGTATACTATATTCCTTGTATGTCCCTTGTAACTTTGGCCAGAATCATCGATGAAAAACTTTAGTCCCTCGGGTGATGTTGTCCTTGATGCGGCAACATATAGCTGACCATGACTGAAGACCGGCCTAGGTAAAAAGACTTCTACATGTGTCAGTGACTGACCCTGAATCTTATTTATAGTCATTGCATAGCATGGTTTAAGAGGGTATTGTCATCTTTTCAATACAAATGGTATTTTAGTATCCGAGGAGGTTGTCATAATTCTTGGTATGAGAACATGGGTCCCGATATTTGAACCGGTTATAATTCTAGCTTCAACAACGAAATTACCCAATTTCGTGACTATAAACCTTGTCCCGTTGCACAAACCCCTAGATGGGCTTATATTCCTCAGAAGCATCACCGGCATCCCGACCTTGAGCTTTAACTCGTGATTGGGTAGACCTTGTAGCTTGAGGCAATTTAGGTACTCTTCTGGATATGCAGTGAATTGCTCTTCATCGTCTATTGATGATGCACACACTTCATCACAGCTCTTATATATATCTTATAGTCACCCGACATCAAACTGACCATGTACTCATTTATGACATCAGCGCTCTCATTTAACGGAGTCAGGATCGCTCTCTCCCTTAGGTAATCATCATCGGCAGTTTTATTCAAGAAATCAGGATATAACTCTTGGACAATTTTATGTATGTCTATAGAACCAGTACCGTAGAGATACTCATCTGGTATCTTTACCCATGTAGCTTCATCTTCTTGGGGTTCCGCCTTCGCCGCAAGTCTGCCGTCACCCATGGCCAATAACCACTCGTTAAATAGTTGGTTTTTAGCACCTCCTGGAGCGTCTGTTTCACGAACGCGCATACTCTTCTTGAGGAGGAATACTTTACATGACTTCCATATGTATGATCTATTGATAGACGCCTGAACTACGTCCTGCCGTTTCCCCTTGTGCACTATAGGAAGGACTTGCCTGAAGTCACCTCCGAGTAAGACAACCTTCCCTGCAAATAGCTTTGATGATGCATCGGGATCTTTAAAACCAACAATGTCTTTTAATGTACGGTCAAGGGCCTCAAAAGCGTTTCGGTGATCCATTGGCGCCTCGTCCCATATTATCAATGATGTCTGCCTCAGTAGCTCTGCAAGCTGGCTGTTCTGCCTGATATTACACGTAGAATCATCGAACAATTCAATCGGTATATCGAAGCGACTATGTTCTGTTCTACCACCGGGCAAGAGTAACGCAGCGATACCTGTTAATTGAACTGAAATTGTTAATCTCATGTCATTAGTAATGTAATCGACATAATAATGAAACGTCTCCTTAGGCCTTACCAGATGACGCTACATTTAGTACAATCTTCCCTTCGGCACGAATCTTGGCTGAAATAGTGCCATATAAGAAAGTTTTACCGGTTCCGCCATGACCGTAAACAAAGATCACCTTCTCGGCATGGCTATGCACAGCCGCAATGACTTCCTCGTAGACAGCTGCAGTTAGTTACGTAAACAAAATGACGTAATAAGTAACAACTAATATTAATTGTAATAACGACTTTTTGTTCAGTTTTTATGATGTACGAACCTAATTGATTATCGTTTTGCTTTCCAAGCCTCGTCTCACATTCTGATTCTACCATGAGACCAATTTCATAGGGTTTATAGAGATCTTAATCTTAACGGAGGTTTAGTGTAATAGAGTACTTAAACTTTGTGTTGGAGTTGGAATCTTAAGACGGGTATCTTTCATGTCCAAAAGTCTACAAAATCAATCAGGATTGAAACTCCAGTAACGGAAGAACTACTAGAACTTCAAATTAAACAAAATCAAATCGAAACACTACATATAGATTATAGTGTGCATTTATGGCTCTAGCCTATGACAAATTGGCAAGGTAAGATGATTGGATCTATACCGTGTTTCAAATTATAATACGAAAATGCATTTGAAAATTCCTTATTCATACTCCATAGTAAGTATTTAATAAACACTGACAATTTAAAGAAAAATGCGAGTCTTTAGCTCCAGTATATATATAACACACTACATTTATCAACCATCCAAACATCCATAGACGGAAAATTGGAAAATTTCAACAGAATCATGCTGAAATAATCAAAATTTGACAAAAATCAAGAAGAAATTGAAGTCAAAAAGCATGCAGTAAGAATAATTGAAGATCTTACAGAGCTCAAATTACCCGTGAGGAGAAAGATTGGAAGTGCGAAGCTCAGACAACATTTGCGCCAAAAACTTCTGTGCTTCTCTTAGATTACCAGCTTCCTGCAATTCAATTCAAATCAATTCAAAGAAAATCATTGATATTTAGCAATCAATTACAAAAAAACAACATAAATCGCAAAAATTGAAAAAATTACGCGAGCGCGGAGCATGAAGAAGACGTTGTGCCGAACGCCGGCGATTCCTTCGGCGAGCCATTTCTCTTAGTTTTCGATTCCCTCAATTTTCATTGGTTTCTCTCTTTTCTCTCTCTTTGTTTACAGATGACAGATGAGATTAGCCGGGGCGGACGACTATACAAGAACACATCATTCATTCCAGGACCGAATGATTATAGATTCATAGCTAACAAACCGTACATTCGAGTTGGATTGAGTCGAGTCAATTTCAGTTTCGATTAGTTTGTGGTTTTGTAGTCAGTAATCTGTTAATTCTCTTTATTTTTTTTCATAGGCGATCAAATGGTCCAAGAGTCCAAGCCCAAAGGTGTCGTCTGTTCCGATTCTGTTTTTAAAGGGTTTGGACTTTATATTATGGGTCGCAAAAGATCATGAATCGGTCCTAAATTGCCCGAAATGTTTTTAGACCGGGGTTGGGCCACAAATTTCTCTATGTTTTTAGTTATAATTGAGCTTTCTCGGTCCTAAATTGAACCTTGTATAAGATAAGATGATTGATTTAGGAATTGAAAGAGTAGAGGAATAAATCGAAATTTACAAAGCAATGCGATAAGTAGATAACTTCCGCTGGTAATATAAAAATAATAATATGAGTAGGTAAATTTTGGCACTACTACTAATAATAATAGTACTTATAATAGTTGTATGAACACGATTTGAAGCTTAATCTTGAAACGTCGCGCGATCGATTAATTTAACTTTCCTGATTAACCTGTACAATATAATACAACAAATAATCGGATTAAGTCTCTCTACGTTTTAGAGAGTAGGAGTAATAATATAATGATGTAACAACTTTAAAACCATACCCTTTTCCTCTGTTTTTGTGATGGGTTGTTTCTCTTGATTTTTTTGGTCTCTTGTTGAGCGATTAAGACATCAGTAGCAACATCGACATCAATAACAGAATGGACTCGTTTACCCCCAGTTGATGTGTCCGGGGGAATAGTAATGTCCTGGTAAAATATAAAAAGATAAAAGATTAGTCTTGTACGTCTCGCGGGTATATAGATATATAAATAGACGATAACAGGTAGTCATATACACAACATACATCCAATCCATTCTTGTCGGAAGCACTGATGACGTTGAAGCTATTACTATTGATACTGTCGGGAATGTGATTTGCCTTTCCTATTTTAATCTTGAAAAGAAATTCTTTACCCACAAAGGTGTTCAACATTAGAGTAGGCACTGGGATGTAGTCCTCATGATCTTTTTCCTATAGAGATAACACATATAAATTTTATATATTACAATAATTAGAGCTAAAGTATTGATAATAGTTAAATCTATTGAAGTAACGTCAGACTATTGATACCTCATGTTGTAGCGCATCGTGGAGGGATTCTGCATCTTGACCTATTATCTTCCTGGCTTCCTTATCAAATATGACAAAAATTGCAGTGTGATTGGTGTTCTGAACTCTTAATTCAATTCTATATCTGTTAGAGGCATAAAAGGGTAAACTCGAAGTTGATCGCAATAAAGTGAGTAAAAGATCATGCTAAATGATCTTAAAAAAAATATTGTTAAATGTCGTATCTTACCTGGTGACTTGAGTCTCCACTTTCTCTTCACAGTTGTTGCAATAAAAATTCAAATAAATTTTAACTACCTGTTAAAACCGAGTGATTGTCTCGTCGATGGCTTATATTGTGAAACTTTATATAATCGAACCTATGTTTAGGGATTGAATGATTATCCTGTTCGAGAACCTTGATATATGTGTTGAACAAAAACTTGATCATCAGCTTATTGTCGCTGACGACTCGATATTCGGTTTTGTTTGGGAGGACGTCAAATCTTTTAATTAAGTGAATCTTTCCATCATCAACTTTTGAACTGAAACGATCTCAGATGAAGCTCGGAATAGTTGCGTAAATGTAATTTCCTTGCACATTGGACCATGTATAGCATATTTATTTTATTGTGTTCTATAAAAAAATATTAAGCAAATGTGGTGTGGTGGATATTACCTCTTCATCAATGAGCACCATCGAGACGTAAAGTAGATCCCCATTTTTATTCGGATTGCGAACGTTACATAATCTGGTGACACGGACTTTTAATCTCAAATTCTTTGTGCTTGAACCTACCTCTTTTGCACTCAACTTAAGATCTATAATTAGGGCATATGACCTATATTTATATAGCATATCAATTGTTAGTAATCAATGAAATTATATATTATTAATGCTACGTAGCAAGGATAAATATATTTATGCTTATTAGTCATTAAGACAATTATTTCCAAGTGATAATACATGCATTAATAAAATAAGATTAACTATAATCAATGGCATTATTACGTGCAATCAATGGCAACATTACGTGCGTAAGTAATAATACTCAATGACATTATTACGTGCCTAAGTAATAATATATATATATAATATTAGCTAAGTATTGAAACATGATTAGAGAAAATTACAAACTTATACCTGCTTTGTGCCATGACTATATAATGAGACTACTTGATAAGTGTTGATTAGCGGTGTGATAAGAGATTACTGGAATCAATCAATCTATGTTTGAATGAATAATATTCCTGAAGACTTATATTTATAGAATCAAGCGTTTTCTACTCTGGGTTGATATAGGACATATAAAATATAATCTTAGACTAAGTGTTGATGTAGAATTGCACTGCTATTTTATATTATTGTTATTATCTATAAATAAAGTTAAAAGGTTTCTTGAGGCATTTAATTTTTTGCCACGTGGCGGGCATTAAATGCTTAAGCAACTTTTTTTTGTTTTATTATTATTATTATTATTATTATTATTATTATTATTATCATCATCATCGTCATCATCTATAAATTCCTTCATTTTGTGAATTTAGTCCAAATTTTAAAACATTTAAAACATTTCCCCATCTATTTTAAAACTCTATTTTAAAACATTTCCCCATCACGTTTTGAATCCCTCGCTTTTCAGGTATATCAGTTTTGTTTCAGTTCATTTTTTATATAGATTTGTCTTATTCAATAATTTCCCGTTCTATTTTCAAAATATTCTCCCCAATTATAAATACATTTCACGTTAACTTTAAATATAATGGATTTGTTGTTCATGGGCGTGTGGTTTTATATATATTCAGACTTGAAGAAATTTGCAGAATATAATTAAGAAGAGGTTACAGCTGTTTTGGTTTTTCAATTTCTTGCGTTCGGCTCTGATTCATTCTTATTGCATTTTGTTCGGTTGCTTATATATGTGTTGTTTTTTCATGATTCTAAATAGATAAGTTCCCGTTCTATTTTTAAAATATTCTCTTCAGTTGTACAATTGTTGTTCCTTGATTCTAATTTTAGTGCTGATTTCATCTTTTCGCATTTGTTTTGGTTTAGTAAATTCATGCGAGGCCAATAATCAACTCTGCAATTTTTCATTTCTCAGGTATAATAATTTTGTTCTGGTTGATTATTTATATAAATATTTTGTCTTATTAAAACATTTCCCCATCTATTTTAAAAATGTTCTCCCCAATTGTATACTTGCTCTTTGTGCGTTCTAATTTTTTAGTGCTAATTTTTTTAGGTGCTTTTGTTGTTGTTTGGTGACCTTACGTGAAACCACTGATAACGTCTCGAATCCCTCGCTTTCAGGTATAACAGTTTTGTTTCAGTTAATTTTTTATATAAATTTGTCTTATTCAAAAATTCTCCGTTCTATTTTAAAAATATTCTCCCCAATTATATATACATTTCAGGTTAACTTTAAATATAATGGATTTGGTGTTCATGAGCGCGTGATTTTATATATATTCAAACTTGAAGAAATTTACAAAATATAATTACGGAGAGGTTACAGCTGTTTTTGTTTTTCAATTTCTTGCATATATATTCAGAATATAATTAAGTTGATTATTTATATAAATATATTCCAAGTTAACTTTAAATATCACGGATGTTGGGTGCATAAGAGTGTGCTTTTATTTATATTGAAGCTTCGCTACAAAATATGATTACGAGGATGTTGCAACTGTTTGTGCTTTTACAATTTTTCCATTCGGCTCTGATTTACTCTTATTGCATTTTGTTTGTTGCTTACATATATGTACTGTTTTTTTCATAATTTCATACAGTAACTTTTTGTAAAAATCCAATTTCATACTTGATTACTGCCTTTGCATAATTCTCTAACCAAAAACAATATTCGAAAAGTAATATCCGCAATACATTTATTACCGCCTAAATTAAATTGAATTATTTATGAAAAAAAATAATTACTTATGGGTAAACGAAAGATTTATGATATGTATTACATTGTGATTAAAATATTGTAAGTCAAATGAAATTTTCATTCATTATCAGTAAATATTATTATCAAATATCACATATAATAATACAACAAATTATTAAATAAAAGTTCTGGATAAGATCGTTATTCCTGAAAATGTACGTCACAATAATTTCCTTAATGACAACAATTAAATTTATATAAATAATAAATGAATGATGACACATATTAATTATTACATAAGGGTAAGTGAAAAGGTTTTGGTCAATTACTAATGTAATTAATTACATTTAGTCCAAAAAAAAAATAATATCAATTACTAATGTAATTAATTACATTTATGCTGATGAAATAATTTAGGAATCCAATGGGAATAATTTATGCCGATGAAATTAATTCCATCGGTTTGTAACTATTCGTTTGTCCATCATTGAATAACATTTATGCTATAATCAACCATATATTTTGGCTCAATCTTTCGTTTCATGTAAGAAGTATATTTTAACTAACCAACTTACACCAAAACAACATTTGAAAACAAAAAATTCAAACAAAATCACCATCTCATTCTTTACACCGAACACTGAAAAAAAAATACGATCCACCTATTCGTCATTTCGTCAATTAGCTATCCAAAACTCTTACAAAATTAAGAATGAATGATCTCCAAAAATTGTTTCAATAATATCCGAAATTTATTACGATAATTAAATTAATTGGCGGTTATGATCTTCTTCATTATCCAACATTGAATTGACTTCATGATAACAATAGCCCATCATTTTAATTTTTTACATTAAAAACAACATAGAGAGTATAAAATCCATGAAAACGGTAGAATCTAAAAAATAGGACCTATGACAATATCGAGAATAAATTATAATTCAGGATTGATTTAGGCGAACAAAACATAGAAAATTTATCTGTACAGAGCACTCACGGCGATCATATCATTACTTATTTATTAGAGTTCAAATCTATACATATTACGACCATATATTAACGAATCTCACTAAAAATTGTCGACTCATTGATCTCTTCGTTTAATCTACATTGTTCTGAATAAAATCTTTAATTACCATGCTGAATCAATTTTAAAAAAAGACTCTCCCCATACTAAATTTTTTGCGACGCGACACTTTTGTTGCACTGTTTATTAAAATTATAGTTTACTTAGTGTTTTAAACTTTAAAAAATATATTCAAAAAATAATTAATTAAATGATTCATTATTTCATCAAAAACTTTTCATTTGCCTATGTTATTACATAAGATATTATTAATCAGTTTATTAGTTAAATTAATTTGTCTACAATCGTAACATTTGATGTAAATAGAATTAAGAACGGCGGTTTCTACCCTTTCGTTTACCCCACATTTAATAAACTTTATGTCCACAATCATGCATTAAGTTTATACAATATTGTTCTTTCGATACCATATTTTAAGAAAATTAATTACCCGCACAATCATACGAACAAACATCTTAGGATACATAGTTTATAAGAATACGGATAAATTAGAGGTTAACTCAATTGAATAGTACAAATTAAATCAAACTTCTGCGCCAGCTACAAAAACTAAGCCTATCGACAATATCATTTGTTTATGACTATTTGTTTCTTCACCATTGAATAGCATCTATACTATAATCATCCATGAATGCTCAAGAATAAATGGTCCGAAAAAAAACGTTTCAACAGTATCCGAAATTTATTATCATGAAATTAATCGGCGGTTACGATCTTCTCCATTAACCAACATTGAATTGACTTCATGATTAATAATAATAATAATAATAATAATAATAATAATAATAATAATAATAATAATAATAATAATAATAATAATAATATCCGAAATTTATTATGATGAAATTAATCGGGGGTTACGATCTTAATTACCCACCTAAAGAGATCGAAATGAATACCACAAGTCAACAACTGACTATAAATACCACAAGACCAATCACACAATCATATCTTACAAAAACTAATTACCCACCTAAAGAGATCGAAATAAATTGCGACTCTTTGAGTGCTCAAAAATAAAACACACAAGTCAACAACTGACTATAAATACCACAAAACCAATCACACAATCACAATTCAAAAAGAACATAACAAAAAAAAGGAAATGGCTCCCCTTACCACGAACATAGCAACAATGGTGCCATCCAAATCCCGCTACCAAATAATCGCTCGAGCAACTAGGATGTGGAATGTGACACCAAAGGCAAATGACATTCCCGTGTCACTAGATGTGATTTTCCTAGATGCACAGGTATAAAATATTATCTTACCAACCACAATACAATTTACCCAAATATTTACTTACGTCTATGGGAACCATCAATTAACAGGGCGATCATATACAAGCAACTATCAATAGAAAATGGATGCACAGTTTCAAGGAACTACTTCAAGAAGGTCAAGTATACAAGCTAACGCACTTTGATGTCGAAAAAAATAAAAGAGGATATCGTCCCGTCAATACAAATGAAAACATTATTAAGTTCACCCCATTCACTTCTGTCCTCGAGTCACCACAAAACGAGAAACATATTCCAATGTATAAGTTTGAATTTCATCCGCTGCATCTGCTTGAGGAAAGAAGCAACGAAACAGACTACTTGATAGGTACCTAACCCAAATTACATAAATTTACTTCTAATTAGAGTGTTCACATTCACACACTAACTTGAAGATGCATGCAGATGTCGTAGGACTTCTGACGGGAATAGAGGACAAGGCTCACGTTATGACAACAAACGGACCTACAGAAATACGCCACATCTTCATTGAAGATGAGAGGTGAGATTTCATGTTAAAGGTATTTGTCGTAAACTTTATTCGATTATGCATTGATATTTAAGCCTACAATGTTCAATGTATAGGGACAATAAGATTAGGGTCACATTATGGGGAAAGGCAACCAAATACGTTGACGGAATCTTCACAACAGAATCCGGCAAGCCTAACACAATTATCATTACCTCAACAAGAGTTGTCCTATACAACGGTAAGAAGTAGCTCCCACAAATTTATTCTCTATATGTTACTAAACCTGCTCACTTTCAATGCAGATGAATACCAACTACAGAGCACTCACGGAACAAAAGTGTATATAGACATGGACATACCTGAAGCAAGAGAGTTATTGGAAAGGTAACTCCACACACAAAGCATTTGCTAGAAACTAACTACTCTATAAAAAAACTATTTATTTTCAAAATAAATGCAGAGTTACATCTCCAAAATCAGTTGAACACCTCCAAAACACCATACAACAACAAATTGAGGACACAATGACAGCCAATCGAAAACCAATTAAGGAGCTCAAGGAGATGGAGATCACGGACATGGTAAGATAACATTTACAATAACTATATAAAATTTTACAGAAACTCAAATGAAATATTACGAAACTTTTGTTCGGACCCAATCCAACGCACAGAAAGCAACCTACACGTGTCACGGACAAATAGTTGACATTAGGACCGACATTGAATGGAGATACATCTCATGTCCGACGTGTAGGAAGGGACTTGGAACCGACAACTATTGTCACAAATGTCGACAGCAGATACAATACCCAACTCAAAGGTACCAAATAAAACTCAAGCAAGATTAAAATGGTGTCTTTATGCTACAAATGCAACATTTCTAAAAAAAATATACTACCAAATGAAAAATTACAGGTACAGAATCATCGGGACATTATCAGACGGGGACAGTGAAGCAAGTATCGTCGTTTTTGATAAAGAGGTGGAAAAAATAATTGGGCAACCAATAGACAAACTATTGGACATTTACGAGAAGGTACACGTACACTTGGCTCAACATTTCTCCCAGTCAACTTATATACCAATGATGCTAATTTTTCACCACATTATGACAACTCAACCACTCTAAAAAATTACAGGACGACGGAAAACAAAGAGTATACAACATACTACAGAGTTGTATTGGCAAGTTGGCATGCGATTTTTAAGCGGATAATCCCGTGAATTTCACGGGTGACGTACCTAGTTATTATTATTAAATACAATGAAGTTTCTCACATCCATCAATAATAATACATACATACGTACATCCACCCCTCCACATACTATAATAATAATAATAATAATAATAATAATAATCGTTATTAATTCTACCTTCACTCAAAATTCATCTTTGGTTAGAATTTAGAAGTCTATTCTATTCAAAATACCCCTCCACATACTATAATAATAATAATAATAATAATAATAATAATAATAATAATAATAATAATAATAATAATAATAATAATAATAATAATAATAATAATAATCGTTATTAATTCTACCTTATTTTAATAATCGTTATTAATTAAGTCTATTATATTCAAAATAGTCCATCAAAATCTATCTTATAAGATTAGGAGTAGGAGTAATAATATTTTATATTATTATTATAATTCTAATAAATTTATAATGTTCATCTTTAGTTAGAATTAAGAAGTCTATTACACTCAAAATTCATCTTCGGTTAGAATTACATCATTGGTTAGAGTTGTATTCCTATGTCCCTTGTTAAATATAGATAATAATGTTTGCAAAATAAAAAAAAGTAGACTAAGTGTTGATGTAGAATTGCACTGCTATTTTATATTATTATTATTATTATTAAATATGATGAAGTTTCTCACATCCATCAATAATAATACATACATACGTACATCCACCCCTCCACATACTATTATAATAATAATAATAATAATAATAATAATAATAATAATAATAATAATCGTTATTAATTCTACCTTCACTCAAAATTCATCTTTGGTTAGAATTAAGAAGTCTATTCTATTCAAAATACCCCCTCCACATACTATAATAATAATAATAATAATAATAATAATAATCGTTATTAATTCTACCTTATTTTAATAATCGTTATTAATTAAGTCTATTATATTCAAAATAGTCCATCAAAATCTATCTTCATCTTTGGTTAGAATTAAGAAGTCTATTACACTCAAAATTCATCTTCGGTTAGAATTACATCATTGGTTAGAGTTGTATTCCTATGTCCCTTGTTAAATATAGGTAATAATGTTTGCAAAATAAAAAAAAAGCCTCTTTTAATTAGATATATTGATTATTAAAAAATGGCGTTATGGAAATTCGATCAGTGCACACAAGGCTAGACTTTCACTAGGATAATACTAGAAACTAGCTTCGAGAACTGTAGGCTTAACTCATAACAAAATCCAGTCTCTAACTAGGCAACTCAACTATAACAGGACTGCATGCAGCGAGGTCCTGGTTTAAGTAGTATACACCCCTCCTGGATACCAAATGTATCCAGTTCAACTGACGGCGACTAATACGATGCAATATCTAGCTTAAGGGCACAATGCACACTCTCATGGGTGAAACTACGCCCAGTTCAACGACCAAGTGTGCCCCAAATAGGCACACCGACTTTATAGCTGATGGGAAAAACATACATCCCAGACTATATTACTCTAACCCCTCACTTGTCATTATTCCATAACTCCAAAACAAGCCATTATCAACATAAACAAAAGATATAATCATTATGAGTATAAAAGGAATAAACATTTTATCTGAAAAGGGAAACTTTCTATAAATAGAAACTTACTAATTTTAGAAACTTACTTAAAATAAAAATGTTGTTATAGAAAATTCGTAAGTTATTAAAATAAGTGAAATGTATAAAAATAGCATTTCTAATGAAATTAACATTTTATTATTATCGTCGTTATTGTAACTTTAATATATTTCTAAATTCGTTACTCAAAATATAAATAAAATATAATAAGTCAATATATAGTATTTTATAAATAATTAGGAAATCGAGTTAAAACTATAAATTTTCAGAAAAGAAATGTTTTAAGAAAATGATATCAAGATTAATTGAGTCGACAAATTTTATAAATTAAACGAAATTTTATAAAGCTTTCAAATTAATTTTAGCAAATAGATTTTATCAATAAATAATACTGATTTTACTAAAAATAATCAATCGTAGACAAATGAGAAACTATTACAGGAAATAGTCTCGACTAAAAATGTATTTAAAACAAAATCGACTATTTTCTCATTTATTAATACAAGTCGTAAAACAAAATTAATTTATTGAACAAGTATACAAATCTCGATTATAATATAAAAATACGATTTTGAGTTAAAATTATAAATTAACAAAATATGACGAAAATATGAAATTGATACTATTCAGTTACTATTGTCACGATACCCAACAAAATATTATAACGATCGTAAATATATAAATTATTAACAATTTATAAAACGATATCGAAAACTTGTAAAAGTATTTATAAGGTACACAATTTAAAATAATATTTTTAGCAAATAATAAATAGCTAAAATTGAGAAAACTGAAGTTAAAATATTTACTACATACTACTACTCAAACATACGATATAAAATCGAGTAACGTTCTAAAGTTACCTTAAGTCTATAGTCGAACCGATACCGTACTTGTGTACTTGCATAGTCCAACCTCCAAATCTTCATTAGCACGCCTTAAGCTTCGTGCCGTGAATTTCTAGCCTTCCAAGTACGCTCCACTAAGAAACTCGAGACATAAAGAAATGGAAACGAAGAAATCGGAATAAGGAATGTTGAAAATGAATAGAGGTGACACGGAAACATGGATAACAAAGGAAAGACGAAGGGTTCTTCTATAAAACGAGACATGAAAAGAAAATAGGGGCAACAGGAACGTATGACAATGAACTAGAGGACACGAAACGAGCAGGAATAAGGAATTCGATGGCGCGAGACGACATCAGCAGGACAAGGCAGTTCGAACAAAAACACAGATTAGATAAATCCAAAATAGTGCAACAAAGACAAACGTAGCAGCAGCAGGAGAAAGAAGGAGAAAAAGGAGAAGAAGAAAGACGAAGAGCAGCAACATATAAACACTTGACAAGACGAACAAACGGAGCGATAACAACTCGTAGATAATAGCAACAAGAAGCGACAACAGCAACAGAAGAATAGCAGTAACCACGACACTAGAATCGACATCAACGACAACAACAATCGATGACGACGGAATCGACACGAACATAAAAGAAAGTCTGTAAACAACAGTTGCAACAGACACATCGGACGAAGAAGAAGAAGAAGAAGAAGAAAGAAGAACTATCACGTAGCAGGACAACAATATTCACGAAAACTGGAAGACGGAAAGACAAACGGAACAAAAATTCGGGGAAATCGACAATAGTTGCAGCAGGCAGACACCAACAACATTACGAGAACAACAATGGCAAATGGGCAGGAAATGAAGAAAAGAGAAGAAAAATAGAGAACGAAGTGGAAGAAGGACAATAACAGTACAACGGTGTAGTAGCAGTATCGTAACAGCAGAACAAAAAAACGGCAGGACAACCCAACAACAATAGATACGAAAAACAGTAGCAACAACGAAAGATGCACCAATAGACGACAACACCCAGGTAGAAGGAACGCAACAGGAACGAAGGAAAAGAAGAAAATGAACAAATTCATCACATGTCAAGTAAGCACGGCGATAGCACCAACGGCAAGACAACAGTGACGCATGCACGATAGACCGCAAACAGGGGTGGTAGGGGTCGAGAAGAAGGCTGGAGGAGAAGGAGAGGAAGAATGAAGGAGAAGAATCTGCAGGAAAACGCAGCAGCAGCAGTAGCAACAGCAAATAAACGCACAAAATGAATAAGAAAGCAGAGATGAAGCGGGGGAATTAGAAAAAAACAAGAGGGGATGAATGAAGCGGTGGAGGAAGAAAAGAAAACTAGGGAATGAATTTTTTAAGTAGAATACGTTGATTACAAAAATAGTGAAGCGGTGGAGGAAAGGGAAATTGACGTAAGTGGGGGAATGAACACGTTAAAAGCAATGGGAAAACCAAGGATTAGAGGGGGAAGAATTTAGCTGAAAATAAAGTGGGTAAAAATAAAATACAGATTAATTAAATGAATCGGGTAGGAGATGAATTCCGTAATGATAAGTTGACTGACCCAAGAATCGAATTAAAACGAGTTAACAAAATTAATAAATAATCAGGCCGTCAAATAAAATGAGTAAATAAAGTATTCGAGACGGAAACGAAGCTTATAGAAATAAATAATTAGACGATGAAATAATATTTCCCGATAAATAATTAATCTTCGATAAAGTGAATTAAATTGATTCCTCGAGAAAAGATAATAAATGTGTTGATGAAACTTAATATAAATGAACTTCTAGCCGAAAGTAAAAATTCTAGCGTAAATAAAAAGAATTTAGAATTTAAATCGCTGAAATAGACTTTCGATAAGAGTTAAATTAAATGTATAAAATAAATCAAAACAAAAATCAAAATATGTTTTAAATATAAGAAGAGTTTTCGAGACAAATAAAATTTTAGGAGTTTGAAACGATTAAACGATAAATTCGTTTTATAATAATTTTCAAAATTACGAGCTAAATCGTAAACAAATAAAAATACGAACATAACTTTAATTTAATTTAATATATAAAATCAGGGGGGTTACAATCCGCCTTACTAAAAAGAAGTTTCGTCCTCGAAACTAACAAAAACATAATAATAGCATGGAAAACAAGGTTATATCATTTGAACAAAAGAAGAATGCTTAACTCGCATCACAATCTAAGTTTAAAAAAATATACAACTTCAAACGTGATATGAAATAGAAATCGGAGTCAAAATTTATTTCAAGGCGAGTTGGGCTCAGTTACACGAATTTTAAAATCATTTAAATTAATAAAATCGTAAGTTAAAAATTATTCGATAAAATAATGACAATAAATAACATTTGTAAACGAACTCGAGGGGGAGAGTACCCAAATATTTTTAAAGCAACAGTAAACGTTTTGATTAAGAAATTCGACAATATTTTGTTGTAAGACCAAACAAAAATTTGAGAAGTCAAGTTTTGTAGTTAGTAAATAAAATCGAACCAGCCGTCAAACATTTTCAATAACAGATTTAAAGTCTATCAACAATAAAATAAAGACATAAGACATGCGATGTTTTTCGAAAATGTTAAATCGTTTTACATAATAAGATAATCTCATAGAAATCAAAATATTAGCAATTATGAAAGTTTTCGTAAAATTCATACGCTTGAAAATAGAAATTTGAAACAATTTAAAAAAATACTTCAAAATAAATTATTATGGTATTTTGAAACAGAGCTAAATATAAGTTGTCAACCAAAATAAAACAAAAACAAAGCACAATGTTTTGAAATTCATAACTCAAAATGTTAAAATTCAAATATAGGTTATCAACCAAAATAAAACAAAAACAAAGCACAATGTTTTGAAATTCATAACTCAAAATGTTAAAATTTATTGAGACTTAATAGTCTAGAGAATGATTATCTGAGGAACATAGTGGTTGTAAAGCGACATTTAATTAGAGATTTATCGGTCCTGAGGTATTATGGTAATGTGATTAAAGGATGTTGCGAGACAGAGATACCTTCAGTGATGATTGTACGAGAATTGTAAGACCCTGGTTTTGTGCTTTATTTATGTTAACAAGTTGTCGTCTTCGGTTAGATGGGATTGTTTTGAGTCGTCTATCCTTGTCTCCTTGATCGTATCAACCGTGCCTCTCATATTTTCAGACCAACCAAAAAGTTTCCTTTTATATTTTTCCTTTTTATGTTTGATCTTTCTACCCTCTATTTGATCATTATTTCAAAACAAACTTTCTCTTCCTCCAACTTTTTGTAATTTCTCTTTCGCCTTGATCTCACCTTGTGCTGCAACTTCTCAAACTTTTTACCTTGTGGTATTGCTCAAAAATATTTCCTTTTTAACTCGCGTGCTTTATGCTCTTTTATAGTAATGTGAAAACTTTTGATTCCTTCTTCATAAATACTTGTGATCATCTCATAGTGGAAGTTTGGATCTTTTGGCGAGTAATGTTTATACTTTGAGTTTGAGGTTGGGCTAATTGATGTTGAGAGTATAGAACATAGAATGTGAGTATGAATTGGGGTAATATATGGTGTTTTGGAAACGTTGAATTTAAGGTCTTATACCGAGCTTAGAAAGTTTGAGGATGTTATTACATGAAGGGCACGTGGATGTTAATTTGTTTCCTCAAAAGCTATATAGAAAACTTTGGAGATAAGGTGTTTCATTTAAGTGCATGAGTCATTTATTGAAGGACATAGATTTAAGCATTCCTCTGATGGACTTTTAAGGTTAAAATATTTATTGATGAATAGCAAATTGTAATGAAAAATTGAGGTTATAAGCTTGGTCATTATATTGATGATGAAATTTGTACGGTGATTTTATGATTCAATGCTTTTGTGGAATTGCATTATCAATGGACTAGTATATTGTGGTACATTGAGTACTAGCTTAACTAAAGGTGTATGATTCTTTGGGTGCCTAGGAATAGCGTGATCAGATGTGTTCAAAGGAAGTGATTGGATTTTGTGCGTGTGACTAATAATTATGTCATGAGATTGAGGTTGCATTGAGTTTGTGATAGTTATAATCAGATTTAAGGTCTTAAATTTGTGGATTTGGATGGTAATACATATATCGAGAAGATTTGCGATATTATATTAAATGATTTCGAGCATTAGAGTTGTGGATGATAGTAATCACTACTTGCTTTGAGGATATTAAAGTAGTGATAGTTCTAATGGATTAGTGAATATTAGAGTTTTCTAATTCGGAAGATACAATTTGTTTAGAGACTATCTATATGAAGTTTTGTCGAATTCATATCTTGTGGTGAATAGTGAACTAGAATGAAGGAATCATTAGTAATAAGTTCGTATAAATGATGATACAGGTTTTGTACTGATGGCTGATATTTGTGGATAATGTTTGAAATAAATGCAGTAGAAGTTGGTAATTCATGAGATAAGATGTGGTACTTCGATGAGTATTACTTAAGGGTATTGAGTATACTTGGTGAACTTAAGGCAATAATGCATTGATATTATGTGTGGACATGACATAGGTCCACCCCGACGCGGCCACGCGTGGGTTTGGGGCGGCGAATGAATCTCATGTGAGATGGATCTCGGATTGAAATTTAAATCGAAGTAGGAGTCGCCACCGAACTTTGTGGGAGTTCGGGCCCGTTCGAACCCACTCTATGTCGTAGTGGGCCATATACAAAATATGGCCCATTTCCGATGTCAGAGTTTATTGGGTTCGTCCCTTAGCATTTGATACCGATGCCGACATTATCGGTAATCGAGTATTGAATGACTCTCGTTGCCAATGGATTCAGACATCCAGAAACCATGGTTCTGAGTAAGGGGTGAGGGTACGTGTTGGGAAGTTCACAAAGAACACCCAACCCCGCCCGCACTTAGCGGCCTTTACTAAGATATCGTTCGATTTTTACGTACGCGCGTTAGTTCGACGATTGAATGATATGCAAAGAGTATTTTTAGACTAAACATGTGAATTATGTTTGCTAAGTCATTTTAATGCATCTAAAAAATTAACGTTAAAGTTGTATTTTAGCATGCTAGGTTTGTTTTAGTATAATAAAACAAAACGATGAATAATAAGAACAAAGACAAAGAACAAACGGGTTAGTAAACGGTTTGTAAATTGAATAAAAGATGTAAACTTAATGCATGGTTTGAAAAAGTTTGTGACACGTGATGGATTAGACACGCGTTGACCGAGGTCAAAAATATTTATCGAAAGCTTGAAATATGCCGAGAAAGACGTTGTTTTAAGAAACTTAAAAAAAAAACCGAAAAAAACGTCACGGTTTCAGGGATCCGCGCGACTCGCCTGGGAGGGGCGCGACTCTCGCGGGAAGGCGTCTCGCCCGGGACGCGTACGGCTTGCGTCTCGGGCAACTCTCGGGTTTGATTTTTCAAAAATCGTTAGTTTTAATAAATCGCGTAAAAATATGAATTAATTTATACTCGACTTATATTTTCGATATTCGTCGTATCCGATATTCGATTATGAAATCGATATCAAATACTCGGAATGACTTTTTTATAAGAAAAGGATTTTGTAAAAAAAATGATGTTTGATTCTCTCCACGTTAAAATTCGTCATGTTTTGTCTTATGAAACCATGTGACGATTTTTTTAGTATCAACGAGATTAATTTAGTTCTTATTAGATACGATATTTGACTATAGAGTCAATATCATATTTTAAGAACGTTGTTTTATATGAAAATAGTTTGTAGTACCGATATTAGAAAAATAAAATGAAAGATGAGACGATGACCAAAAAAACGGACCAAGGACCCGAAAAAAAATGAGAGGAAGAGAAAGAGAAAGGAGAGAACGGGATTGATTTTTACACCCTTAACCTACATGCTTTGTCTTCTCGAAACAGGGCTCGTCGGAATGTGGCTTAGGCACGGGAGCGTCGAGATAATGTGGGTGAGTTTAGGGTGGTGTTTTGGGTAGTGTAAGGTGTCGGGTTATACTATCGGTCTTTCGATGCTATGTTTGATGTTTGAAGTTTGGATGTTACGAGATTGTAGATGTGTTGATGTATGTGTATGTCCCAGATGTCGGGAATTGAATGTGTGTTCATGTCTTTGATGGGAGGGTACTATTTATAGGAGATGGCTAACTTGCAAAGGAAGAAAGTCACTGGTCGGGATGAGGTGGGATTCCGTCTAAGGATAGGAAATGTAAGAAATCGAGAGGAATGAGAATTCCTTTTCTTGGCAAAGAAGCCACGGAATCTGGCTGGAAATAGGCTGCTCGGCCGAGTATTTGATGCTCGGTCGAGTGTTGGATCGGGTGTTCGGATAGGATTCCTACTCGAGGTCGAATTCTACCCTTAACGGAATTGTTTAATATTTTTTGAGGCTGATTTTTGTAGCGTTTGAGCTCAAACCGGACTCATGAGATGTCACGGCTGACTTGTGTGTCTCCAAAAATATCTTTGACCGGGTTTTGACTCGGTCGCTAAAAGACGGTTTTGCCCCTTGTGTCGGACTCGACCCAAATTAGTTTTATTTGACTCGAAATGACCGACTGGGCCTGATTTTGAGGTTGGTTTTATGAAATTTGTACTCCGTAAAAAGCGCAAGCCAAATACCATTGATTTCGAGACCATATTCGAGTACGTTAAAGCAGTTTTGCGTCCGATCATCATCGAGTGTTTGTCGGAAAGTGCTATAGACACCTGGCGGTCAAAATGTGGGTGTCTACAGAGCCCCCACTCTGACTGAGGCTTGGACAAGGCGAAAGTTAGAGTAGCTACCGGGCCAATCAAAGATTAAGACCTGGTAGACTTCCGATCGTGTCGTTTATAGTCCATTAGACTCTCGTAAAAGGGCTCGCCAGCCATAAGACAGAAATCATACCTGAGTTGATGCTAATAGCTCTGTGGGAACCTGCCTAAGAAGCCTTGGGTGTGCCCGTTTGCAGACGTATCCCATCTTGGAGTTGCGCGGGAGCTTGCATAGGAGGCTATGGGTGTATCCGTTTGCAGACACATCTCGATTCAGAATTACGCGGGAGCTTGCATAGGAAGCTATGGGTGTGTCCGTTTGCAGACACATCCCGATTCTTTAGTAGAAATGTTGTCTGGGGGATTCTTGCGAGGAGACTTCCTTCTTGAGTCTGGGTGTACCTGTATGATGCCGACACATAGCAATTTGTATGTAACATTTAGGCGAAACACCGACTCATGCTGGGGAAGTAAAGGCTTGATGTTCCTTTGGGAAGCACAAGCTGGTACCTGAAACATTAGATATGTAGGCAGAAATAGCAAATACGGCGGATAACAAGATAGCATACAGGAAATGCATTTAGCATCAATAGACTGACTTGCGCTGAGGAAAACGATTTTTGTTTTATTTTGAAATCAAAGTCCTGAAAGCAACTCACGTGCTAGGAGATAGGTTTTCAAAATTGAAAGAGGTGAAAAAGAAGTTTGCAGTTTTAAATAGACTAAAATTTGACTTGTCGAAAAGGATTTTCTCAAATGGCTAAGTTTTGCAAATTTTAAAATGAGAATTTGAAAAGAGAGGCCTACCGACAGACTCGACTCTAGACGTGACAGGACGAGTTGACAGACACAAACTGGACTCTCTAGGGGTTGGACCGCGACTCGATAGGGAGGTGGGCCACCTAAAAAAGACAAGACTCTTAGGTTGCGCTGCTCCGTAGCCTAGGCGAGTGACAACATGGTTGAATCTTCGGAATTGGAATGATATGTACTCTGTAATGACAGGACTCAGTAGTAGCAATGCTATGGTCTAGTGCTTCTTTTGAATTTTTGGTTTTGGGGTATATCCCCAAGGTGGGTGCTGTTTCGAGTCCCTGACAAATTCTTGTCTTCGACTGAGCCGAGTACTAGGACACACTATAGAAAGGTGGCTAGATTTTGAAAGTCTTTGGATTATGTGAGTGGATGGCGGTCTTCTGTCTAAAAGAAGCCCCCAGGATGACAAAGCTTGCTGCTAAGAACATGACGGTGTCGTGACCGGAATAATGGTGCTTTTTGAATTTGTGTCAATGTGGGTGGTTGTGCCTCTGTTGAAAGGCTGCCTACGTATTCACGTGTGGTGAAATCAAACCAAGCCGTAGTTCAGTGAAGTACAAAGATATATTATGATGCCTAGTTTATTAAGGCTTTGTGTGTAACTAGCCATAGCAATGGTGTAGGTTAGGTGCATTCCCAATGATGTCTTGATCAAAGGGCTAGAATAGTTAGGATGTTGATCCTGTGACTGTGAGCATTCTCCGGGGTAGCCCTAAGAGGTGGTGTGAACTATTTGGGCATGTTCTATGCCGACTGCAAGTTGAGTTCCCGTGTTCGGGGTTGGTAACTGGTTTGGATGTTTTTGGAAATGTGGTGCTAGGTTGCAAATGGCTTTGATGATTCGAAATCTGGAGCTCGATTTTGTGGAGCTAAAGCTTCGAGGGTAAGTTATTGTAATGTGGTAGGAAAGGGGGAAGTCGAGTAAAAATGACTCGGACTTCAATTGTGCAGGTTTGATAACGCGGGATTATATTTCCATGTCTGGCCCTAATGGTTAGGGTATCCTATGGAGTTTGAATCCTCAAAATGCTGGGCTGTCTCTAGCCTAGGTCTCGAGAAGGTCTTGAGGGTTGTAATGTGGGAAGGCTAGATGTGGTGTTATCTGACCAGCTTGATTGTTTTTCCCCTATTGATAATTTTGATTTGCCGTACCCTAGTCAAAGGACTTTTACTTGAGTTGACCGTTAACCACGGTCATGGGTTTTTGAATATTTTTTTTTTTGATGATGGCCTGCTTTTTTGTTTTGGCCTTTTGCTTTTTCCCTGGACTTTTTTCTTGGAATTTTGATTTTTTTTCGTCCAGTCTTTTTTGTTATGGCCAGCTCTTTTGTTTTTTGGTCAGACTAAAACCTAAGGTAGGGATTGGTCGATCTTATTCGAGGGTTGTTTTATTGCGGGAAATGGGCTTGCCTCCCGTCTTAAACCCAAACTAGGAGACTACCTAGATTTGTCATAGAATTCGATACCGCTCCTGCTAAGGGTAGTTATGTGGCTTGCTATGTCAGACATGGAACAGGAAAAGGAAAACACGGGTCTCAGTTTCCTGCAGTCATTATAGATGTGCCTATAATAGTCACGTGCATGTGTGCTCACAGTGTATGATGTTGTTCATCATGTTCTCGGAAACACATAGGGAAAGCATATAGTGGAGATAGAATATTGAAAGCTGATTTTATTGATTTTCTTTGAAAAGAGGACATAATACAAATGACTCAGATTTTGACTCTGAAATTGAAAGAAATAGTACATCCTAGACTCGGACTCAAACTAGGACTCAAATCAAATCCGAACTTTTGGATATATGGGAGGTAGATTGGATGCTTTGGTCGTTGGGCCCTGTATAGTCCACGAGGGGCCTTGCAAGTGACAACGTTTCCATGACGGGTGTCTTCCCGGCATTGAGGGAATCTTGGATAAGGTGTTTCAGTTTCCAACACTCCTCTGTATCATGTCCCCTCCCTCTGTGGAATTCGCAGTAATGCTCGGCGTTCCATGCTTTGGAGCGTCTTTCCAAAGGTACGTCGGCTGTCGGGCCTAGGGGTAATATTAGGCCCTTCGAAACTAACCTTTGGAAAGCGACGGTGTAGGACATATCCAAGTGGGTAAATGTCCTTACCTTTGACTGGTTCTTGATTTTCGGAGAGGTGACTTGTGGATTACCTCTCTCGGTCTTGCCATCCTGGGGGTATCAGATGGTTTCATAAGAGTCCTTACCCTTTAAATGGCCTGGTTGGATGATTGGCTGCCTTAGCTGTTCTAGTTGTGTTAGACGGGATTGGGCTCCTGAAAGATCCTCTTCGATGGTGGCTACCCTGGAACCCAGGTTATCTAGGGCGGTATTGATTTTCGAGAAGATATTGTTAATGGAGCAAGATAGCATAAGCATGCTTTCTTGGATATCCCCTTTCTCGATAGTGCGGGCTTTGTCGTGGTTAGGTACTGTCTCAATGATTGGGTCCCTGGTAGGAAGAAGCGACAGGTGTTAGAACTCGCCTAAGCTCGGTTTTCTGCAGGTGCAAGAGAAGAAGTCGAACTAAACGAGGCCCGGTGGGACGAGAATGACTAAGACTCTTGGATCGGAATACTCGAACGTTGACCTAGACAAAGTAACGACCGCGAATTAGACTCGAGCTGCATAAGGGTGAGTCCGAAAATGAGGGCGACCATGTTTGACCGTGTCGCGTGCTCGGCCCAACCGTGGTGACCTAACCCTAAGTGACTCGAGTGTTCGTAGTATAGGTTCGACTCGGAGTAGGCATCATAAGGACGCCGGTGTAGGATGGACGTAAAGTACCCCTTAAGGTGACCGTGGTCGACTGCTCGGGTGAAGGACAGCCCCCAAGTGAGACTAAAGACTCTGGTAGGACTCGGATGGTGCGGCATCTATGTGACTCAAAAGTGGGGTAGTGTGAGGCACGTGTAAGACAAGCCCCTTAGAGCAACCGTGATTGATCGCTCTACTGAAGAGTAGCCCCCGACTGGTTAAAACTCGAGTGTCGGGCGAGTGACCCTTAGATGTAAGGATCACGAACCTTTTGTTATAAGGCTATGCCTTGTAAAAGGTTGACTCGGAAAAGACACCTAGATGGGTGACTTGTGAAAGGTGGGCCTCCCTTACAGTTCGGTATGTGGACCGAGTCCTGTTCGAAGGAAGGTCCATGTGAGAATTCCCCAAACTTTGGACTCGAAAGTGTAAACGGGCCCGCCTTTGTAGGAGTACGTCCTACGTAGGTGCGCCGTGCCTTGACAAGTAAGGCAGACTGGGATAGGGAGGAAACTCGTGATGTAAGATCGACGGAGTTTCGACGCTATAGAAACCAACAACTTATGACAAGACCCGACACTACTAAATACGGGAAGTCCTAAGAAGAGAAAGGTTTTGAAAAGAAAAATTTGGGCTCTGAAAAAGTTGAAAGGACGACTCGGTTTTTTTTGAAAACCGGCAAAGGGCCATCGGGCCGAGTTTTTTTCGAAAATTTTGATAGGGTTTAGGCAGCATACCGGCTAAAAATAGGCTATTTTGAGTCAAAAATCATAAGTCCTAAATTCGGTAGCGTCCCGGGTTTTGAAAAATGGATAAATTTGAAAAGATGCAAGTTTTGAAATAAAGGTTTTTTGAGAAAAAGGTGATCAAGTAGCACGTAGTCATGGAAACTGTATAATGACACCATGTTTGTAACACCCCGTGCTTTTGACCATTTTAGTTATTTATAATAACGATTAATATTAATAAATCGAATCTCGACAAACTAGTTTATATAGTAATATTCAATTCTTGTGCCTTTGGAACCTTTCTATTTCACTTCAGTGTTTGCAAAACTGAAATTTCTATCATTATCGCAATTCTGCGCGATTTCGTAAAACGGTTCCTATTTTCTCATACGGACTCCGATTGAGGCGTTTCAAAATCCTAACTTTATTAATTTTCCAAGATCTACACAATGGTGACATTCAAAATTACAATTTATAAGTTCATCATAAAAATATTGTACTGGACAGCTCCTTTACTACGAAAATCGTCACCCGACGAATCGTTTCTCGACATTCGATTTCCGTACTTCTTTCCTAACCATGGTGTGACCAAATAAAATCAACAACATCACCCTAAGGCATGCCATACCGTCACTTTGAAGTCCAAGCCTCAAAATATGCTTTTCTAATCAAAAACACCAAATAGGGTATGTACCTCTTAAAGTATGCTTAGCTACTTTTGGTAATTGTCAAGTTCTTGTCCACCATTTGCTCCCCCATCTAATGCACGACTTGTGTGCTTATAACCAGCCATTTTATATTCATTTACTCATCCATTCACTCACTTAAACACTCCTTCAAAGATCCATCTAAAAACCAAAGAAAATCATACAAGTTCTTTTAAGTTCTAAGGTGTTTACACCACCATTTCTCAAGAGCACATACTCTTTCTTTTCCTTACCTTATACTCTTTATTTTTAAGTCTTATTTCTATTATATTTACTAACTTACTTTGTTTGTGTGTCCTTCTAACTTATTCATGAAGAGGAGCAAGAGGAAGGGGGCTTCGATCTTAGTATATTTGATTTCATAGTTGATCCGGAGAATTGCTAATAGGTAACCTAACTTTTCTCCGCCCTCAAATCTCGTAGTATAGTGTTTAGACTCTAACTAACATATAACATCATGTTTAGGACTAAATCATTAGATCACAGAGTTTAAAGTTAACTATTTGTTGATTTATCACTTAACAATACATGCTGTAAAATGGATTCTGTGATGTGTGATGTATGTTCACGATTTTTCTGTGTAAAATATGTTTCGAATTAGCCTTAGATTCCTTCATGAAAGTTGTATATCTAAATTTCTAAAATATGATAAAAATATGAAAAGTAAGTTTTTATGAAAATATATATATTGTAATTATTCATTTCGTAAACCGGTACGGTATGAGTTTATGTACTGTCTGAGATAATGATATGTTTCGTGATGTTAAACGTTTCTTTTGGACTTGGAAAATATATGACATGTTCCTGATGATGCCTAGGATGTGTATGTCAAATTTCATATGAATCCATCATATATATTTTCATTTATAAAACTTGTACTAAAATGGGTCAGATCTGGAAAGAATATTTTATTTTAGAACATTTATAAAGTATTTTAATCTAAATTTCTGGGTATAAGTTATGTACAATTATAGGTGTCTAAAATAAAATTTTGGTTCACTTTTATGACGTTTAAGTATTTTAAACAATTTAAAAGAAAGTATTGAAAACCGTATTGTTTTCGTTTTTAATTTGTTAAAAATAATAAACTTTATTATTTTTGAAAAATGACTTTATATCTGGAAACTAACTTATAAAAGTATGTTGAATATGAAAATCGAAACTTAAAAATAACATTTGAAAAATGACTCATTTAGTATCCTTAATAATATTATCGATTTCGTTATTACTTAAAGTTACTTTTGTAAAACTCTATGTTTTGAGAAATATGATACCTAATAAGATTAAAAATGGTTTTTATAATTATTATTGATTTATTTGGTGTTTGAAATATTTTACTAAGTATAAATAGGCTTTAAGAGATAAGTATACTGGTACAAATACGAAACCATATAAAAATACTAAATACGTACACTTGAACAATAAATCTACTAAATACTTGTGCCCCAAAAAGTATAGAGTACTAAGAGACGAATAACCCGAAAGTACTAAGTTAAACAATGTTTAAATGTGCAAAACAACACTTAACTTTATAATAAGCACTTAAGGACTAATTAGTGACTAAGTCAAAACTAAGGGTTGACTAGTCTATCTTGGTCAAAATTTGGCTTTTAAAGTTAACATAGACCAAGTCAAGATAAAGGAACCTATCTTAAATAATGAACTTAGAAATAATTGAATCTTTAATCAAATCTCAACTAATGAACGCTTCAAATAATATATCTCAAATAAAATGTTCCAAATCTCTTACATCAGTATACTAAAATTATCAGTTAAGATAAATATTACGACGATTGATAATGTTTGTTAATCTTAAAATCGACATACTTAAATTCCATAGGAACAACCGTACTTCTAGTCGGTGTGCTACCTAAGCCGGTGATCAGACACGTTTTCACGAACGATGTTATCGACACCAATCATGGTGAAAATGAACATATGCCCTGGCAGTACCCTTTGAGTCGTCTTCACCATTTCAAGTTCAGCCTACGTTTCGTGTTGGGCGCTATCTTGGTAAAGTTTAGAAGGGGATGCGATAGAAGACATCTCTGAAAGTAGACTACGACACTCGGAGTCACTGCTCATGGGAGGCCATGATGCATCCTGCCGGTGCAAGAAAATGCTAAGAAGTAAATGGGCAGCCAGCTCTTTATGAGTTTGTCGGTAGAGTAGTAGTCGTCCAGTTGCCATTGAGGTGCTCGGTTGTGTAAAGGTTCTCTTTACCGAGACCAAGAGTATGGATTGGGTGTGTGCGCATACATAGACAAGGGCACTGATCAGCTCTCACTCTCTATATCGGATATCTTTGGGGGCGGAATACCTTCTGACCTTTGCCTTAGCAGTGTATGGGACATGTTCGGTTTAGCGGGGCCTCTGAGTCCATGCACTTGCAGTCTTTCTTCTCCGTATGTCAGTCGACTAAACCGAGTCAATTTAGGTGTTCGATCCTATGGTGTAACACCCCGGCCCAATCCTAGGACCGGAAATGTTAACCGCGGTAGCTCGCCAGGCTTTGTACTGGTCCCACAGACCAACACGAGTCCTTTCCAGCGCATTTTGTCCTCACTCATGTGCGTCCTGGAAACCTTCCCAGGAGGTCACCCATCCTAAGATTGCTCCCAGCCAAGCACGCTTAACTGCGAAGTTCTTTTTGCATGGATGACAAGAAAAGAAAGTGCACTTTGTTGATATGAGTAGTACTTCAAATCCCTTTAAGCAAAGCTCATAAATAGGACATCTTCAATCAATGTGGGGTGTTTCAATCACTCCCACTTGAAGAACGCAATGTCCTCGTTGCGCCTGGCAGCATAACTGCTGACCCAGAATCCACCCCCGCTAGGTGCCAAATGCACGGTCGCAGGGTTGCTCTGATACCATTTGTAACACCCCGGCCCAATCCTAGGACCGGAAATGTTAACCGCGGTAGCTCGCCAGGCTTTGTACTGGTCCCACAGACCAACACGAGTCCTTTCCAGCGCATTTTGTCCTCACTCATGTGCGTCCTGGAAACCTTCCCAGGAGGTCACCCATCCTAAGATTGCTCCCAGCCAAGCACGCTTAACTGCGAAGTTCTTTTTGCATGGATGACCAGAAAAGAAAGTGCACTTTGTTGATATGAGTAGTACTTCAAATCCCTTTAAGCAAAGCTCATAAATAGGACATCTTCAATCAATGTGGGGTGTTTCATATTGAGCACTAGGGGTGAGATATAAACCTCCTAATATCGATATGATTGGCGGGATTGATGTTTCCATCCGCACTTATGGTGAGATGCAAGCCTTAAGTGTGCAGGAGACATTAGTAGTCACGTCCCGTGCATTATGTGAAAGGAAACCATTGTTTTTAAAAGTAAATGACTACAGTTTTCTAAATCACATTATGCTTCATTACTGTTCTATACTCTTATGACTAATGATGTGATTGAAATGCTTGATATGTTTTGTTATATGTCTTGCCTGAACATTGATTATGATTGATATTATGTTTCATATGATTTGTATTATGTATGTCTTACTCTATTTTCACCTGACACTTCTACGAATCCATGATCCATGCTTTACTGTATTCTATTCACATGATACTCATATGATATATGTATTACGTTATTCTATATAACATACGTGTCTTATATATGTAAGTTGATTTGCATGTTAACTGAAATCACTTCATGTGTATCTCACATTGTATACATGTCGATTTGTAATGTGACATGCCTACTTATCTGTTAATTAGATAACCTAAACGTTATACTACATTGATTATTTGGGGCCGTGTTAAAAGGACGGTTAGATTACTCCCTCTAAGTGGGGCATGTATATTTAAATATGCATTCAGGTTGACGAACCCTCGCGACTAGATATGGGGGTATGCTTGAGTGCAAGAGATACAGCTTAGCAGATGAGAGTGTCAAACTATAAATCTTGTAACACAAATTTTGTCAGACTATTGTATTTAGAAATTTGTAATTTGGTTTTCAGTTGTTGTATTTTCCCAAACGGTTCATTTTTTTGGTAAAAGACTCACTTGAGTCGACGGTTTTAAAATTTTGCCACTTTTTAGGACTTAACCATTTTCCGCCTTGTTAGTTAATGTCATTGGAAGAACTGGGTTGTTACAGTTGGTATCAGAGCGACCTTGAGACCGTGTGTAATTATGTGCAATGCATATTTACATCACCTATCGAGGGAACGCGCCTGGAGCTCATGACACGTGTCTAGAGTGTCTAAAGTGTCTGATGTGTCTAAAACTTGTCGAACATTTAAGATCACTAAATGAGAGATTCACTAGCATAACCCTAGGATCAAATAATATACTTGGGTAGAATATATAAATGGGTAGAACTACTAAGGATTACTCGTACTGTTCGATTTAGGTTTTGGCCCCTCGCTTGTTTTCATGTGCTAATCGAATAGTTGTATGTACAGTGATTATCTAACCTTAGCTAATTGGCTAGTTTTAATTGACTTGTGATCAACGCGATGACCAAGATAAAGCACTTGCAACCATCGAGAGCTCAAGACTGGTAGAACACCATTGCAAGCACAAATGGACGCATCTTCCAAATCAACTATAGTTTCAAAATCAAGTTGGATCATGTTGAAGAATGGAGTGAAGTTATGCAGACGAGATGTAACATACAAGAAGATAAAGTGCAGACGTAAGATAGTAGTCCTCGAGTCCTATTTAGGTGTCTACTTAGACTTGACCGAGACCCTACTTACCTATATAGCTCATACATCGGAGATCATTTGTTAGCCTAAATTATAGTCATGGAAATGAACCCTTCTTGCCCATATTCATTTCACAATAACACCTTACACCCCATCTAATTTATTTTTCTAGCTTATCCTTATTTTCTACCTTTGCCCCCACTTTCTTCATCTAACCAATCAACGATTTGAGTTCAATTCCGAACTATCTTCAATCCTTCCGTCGAAATTCTTAAACATCACATACGAAGCTTTCCTTCATGTCTAACATCCATACCTTCATAAATCGATGAACACCTTTTACTTTTTCCTTATTATTAATTTTTTTGGTTAAATTGTTCACCAATCAGATCCAACATTTGAACCTATATCAGGATGCATAGACAAAAGTCATTTAAAACCTAACACTTGAACTATCCTTGAACAAACTTCTAATCTTTTCTAAAGAAGTTTTAACCTCAACTGATCCCTTCTCTTTTGTTTCTAAACTCATTTCGATCCCTTCGTGAACTAGTTCTTAGGTCTGACTACTCATCCTGAGTCAGACAAGAAGTCTTTCACTTATTTCACCTTCGTATTTTATTGCTCAGCTAAACTTAGTCTGAAATATTCCTATCTGATGGAACCTTTCATATTTACCGTTCTATCTTATTTCCTTCTCATTTCTTCAGCTTGCTTCTTATTCTTATAGACTGCTATCAAACTGCATGTATGCTAACATCATACATATTCATCGTCTTTTATCTCTACCTTGTTACTATTTCCTCTTTCCAAGTTTGTCATAACCGTTGACTATGGAGATAAACTTGAATACTCTAAGTTATTATTCTCATCAACCCAATTCAAAATTCTTAAATATTTATTCTTTCAACCCATTTTCTAAGTACATTTCTATGTCTTGAATGAACCATTGTTAAAACTTATCAGAGCGCAGTGGAAGCACGATGAACCCATAAACCACTCAGAATGGACATAGTTATACCAAGGATTCTCACAAGTATAATGTACTTGGAAGTATCCAATATCCTTCTAAACCAACCACACTAGGATCACCCAATCTTTACTCATTTAGTCAACCTATAATTATTGGACCTAGGAACCTATTGATTTTTGGAATGACGAGAGGTTGGAAAAAGATGGGAACCAACTAATGTTTTTGAGTGTTGATCATGGATTCAATGATTTTGAGAATTCTTAATTTTAACCAACGGTTGGGAGGTTTAGAGATCGTAACTTGAGGATACTAAAGAATAACAGAAGATTGAAAGATTTAAGGTTGTAAGCTAAGGAAAGATAAGAAAGAATGACATTTATGGAAATCTAATTCACATACATAGTGACTACTTGATGAGAAATTAAGTCATACAGATTTTTGTGGAATTTGGAACCCTTGTATTTTCAATGTTTTTGCGGGTTATGTTAGCCAACAGACGAGTTTTGTAGATGAGTAACTATTACTAATAACAATAGAGTATTGACCTTTATGAAAAGATATCGGGGAAAGGAACTAGTAAAGAGTACTAAGGGATAGAATTTAACAATGCATGTGGTAGTTAATTTGAGGACTAAGAGAATTTTATGAAAATTTTGAAGAATGAAACTTGTAATCCAATGATAAGATGCATAGTTCCGACTGAACGAATTTATGGAACTCTTTGGTAAATCATGAATAGCTTTAGAATTGGTAAATCGAGGTCAATAGCCAATGATTTTATAGAGAACCTCATTATCTGAGGACTTGTAACTTGAGTGGGGTAGACTTCCAACGAATTTGTTAATTATAATTTTTAAATTCAAGGATATAGATGAAACCTCATAAAAATTATTGGGATTGTTTAAATCAAAATTAGATGTAAGATTGTGTAACCTTTAGAGAAAAATCCTTGATGAATGGAAAAACCTATGGATCCTACCTTACTGGTTATCAGGAGTTAACTGGAAGAATTAAGTTAATCAGTATAATTGAGCAAATAAAGGATATTCTTATACTATTGGAGATGTATACCTACGCGAGATATACTCATATGAAATACTTGAGGAATAATATGCCGAGAGTTTAAGGAACCAAACATCTGAATATAAAGGTTAGAGAAACAACTGGAGGAAAAAAAAACACATTTTGAGGATTAACTAGAAAGGAATGTAGAATAACGAAGTTACTAAGAATAGAGACATGAGTGACCCAATCTAACATGGTTCTTGATTGATGATGTGTTGTTTCAATTATCAGTTAAATCACTCCATATCAATTTTCGTTTGGAATACTTTCCAGCTACTCCTTAAACTAAGCCTTTCATGGATCAGTGATGTTCCCATTATGATCCTATACGTTCCTATTCAAATTATTATCTAGAGTCGTGGTAACACTTCTTATCCCGACTTCGTACCACAACAGAACCTATGCAAATCTTCAACCATGACCTTTTGGTCTTGAATTCTGCTTTGCCTGTTATCTGAAACCTCGATCTACCAACAATTCTATCCCCCGGAGAAGACGAATCTATTGAGAGCCTCTATCACGGGATTCCAACAACGTGATGAAGAAAGCCTCTACGAAGCGTGGGAAAGGTTCAAAGCCTTGATCCGCTCTTGTCCTCACCATGGTTTATCAGAATGGTTTCTTGTTCAACAATTTTGGAACGGGTTATATGAAGACTCAAGGGCCATACTCAATATGGGATCGAATGGAAGGTTTACCGAGGTGGATGATGACCAAACTTGGTCAAGAATGGAGGAGATGGCTGTCCACAATTCCCAATACTCAAGGCCTAGGAAGGCGAATCGAGGAGGTAGGCACGAGGTCGATGCCATCACACAACTAAGCATTCACTAGTAGAAAATTACCCTTTGGAACCGGTTGTAAACTACCCTTTGGAACCTTTTTTCAAAGGTTCTACTGCCACAGATTCCTTAGGTCCGGAGCTTTGGAACCGGTTGTAAGAAGGTTCCATAGATGCCCTTTGGAACCGGTTGTTGTTGGAACCGGTTCCAAAGGGTATACCATTGGAACCTATTGTATTTACAGCCGGTTCGAAAGGGTGTACCATTGAAACCTGTTATTATTCACAACCGGTTCCAAAAGTATACCATTGGAACCTGTTGTAAATCACAACCGGTTCCAAAGGGTGTACCATTGGAACCTGTTGTAATTCACAACCGGTTCCAAAGGCTGTACCATTGGAACCTGTTATAATTCACAACCGGTTCCAAAGGGTGTTCCATTGGAACCTTGTGCTATTCACAACCGGTTCCAAAGGCTGTTTCATTGGAACCTGTTGCTATTCACAACCGGTTCCAAAGGTTTACCATTGGAATCTATTGTAATGCCAACAGGTTCCAAAGGGTACCTCATTGAAACCTATGATAATTTAGACACGGTTTCAAAGGCATGTCATTTTATCATTTATTTATATTTTGAAACCGGTGACAAATGTTACTGATTTTAATTACAAAATTGAATTTTCGTATCCCTGAGAATGGTATATAAAAAACAAATTAAAGCACGCCAATTATAATATTAATAATTTGTCGAAAATTGGGCAGCACCTCCCTATAATTTGATTAAACCAAAATCAAAATCATATCACTGCAATGTTTAAATAGCACAACCAAATTCATAACCAATCCACACCTCCAACTACTTAAGTAACATCTCCAGTAGAATGCCCCACGTCTAGCAATCAACATGACTACAATATATATCTAACCACAAAAGTTAACGAAGTCACAAACGTACTACATCATCAACTCTATGCACTTCTGAGACCAATATTCACGAACTTGGTTCATATCTTCCGTCGTCATTCTTGATTTTGAAACACACTAACAAATAAAAAGAATAGTAACAATGGATTAGCGATTACACCCATAATTACTTTATAACAGAAAAACTAAGATTAAGTTAAAAAAAAACCTTAATTAAGCGTTCTTGACTCTTAGAGTAAAATACGGTGATGTCGTACATCCACTTCATGACATAATATCCACATTCAAAGGCTCCAGATTGTTGAGGACACTGAAATTGTATGAACAAAAAGGTGGTATAAATCATTATTCACCAAGATAGTTTAATTCATCAATTGCACTATAATCATTGCTTTAATTTAGTCATCTCCGACACAAAATTTGTACAGAAAACAAAAGACAACAATGAGATAGCTATAATGGAGTAAACATTTTTAAGAACTCAAAATCATTAACCAGATTTCATGAAGTATCTCAATCAACGCGTTAAGTTTAAATTAAATGGCAACTACTAACCCATGTAAAAAAAAGAAATAATTAAACAAGTTAAAGCTTAATAATGTTGTTTACCTCAATCATGTTCACACTGAGACTATATTTTTTAACCGTATGACGTCTCCCGCCACTCACTGTATAGATTTTCCAAGCCCTTACATTATAATCATTAAAAATTATTAGACTATTATTTTTCTTGTAAAGGTTTAACTTAAGATAGTATTTTGATGACCAATTAATAAACATAACTTACAATTGCAAATGTAGTATTACGATGTCCAAGTCATGTTTATCTTTATTCGAGTCAAAGATATATGCTATGTTGTCCCAAGGGCAAATGACAAGCAAAAACCAATTCTTGCTGTATATAATACAACTTACGATTAGTAAGTATGAAATAATATAAAATAACTAAGTAATTAATTTAAAGAACCTTGGAGACTTGCCTTGCATGGAATGCACCCATCACATATTTCTTGTCTTCTTGAATTAGCATGACATCTTTGATGTAGTTTTCCATCGACCGTGGATCATACAAGTATGAACTAAGACACACGGGACAAATGAAGCCGACACCTTCTTCTGTCACTCCTAATTTTTGTCCATAATCATGTAGGAACCTATTTTAAGAACATAGTGTAAACATTCAACATGAATATATAGAACAAACATATAATAAAACTAATCCTAGATTTTAACATAATTGAAAATAATACAAAACATCAAGTTTATACCTTCCCCAAGCTTGAATTATTGTTAGATTTAGAGCATCATAATTGCACATTTCCCTAATATCCTCGAAACTTAAGTACACTGTGACGTCTCCGGAATTGTACACCGACTTACTGATATCAACAGATATCATAAATATGGAATCCGCAGATAATGAAACCATTACTCTTTCCAATTGTTGACAATATGAACCAATACCTTCTGGATCATTGTTTTTTCCACAAACATTATTGACCTACAAATATCAATTTGCTTGTTATTATTAAGACCTAAAATATTCCAGTAGTAGAAATCGAACCAAATTTACCTCATTCATAGATCCGACACGAACTTCATCCTTTTGTTGAGCTTTATTACGAGACTCCTTTGTATCTTTGGATCTTGCTTTTCTTTTCAACTTTTTATTAGAGGACAATTCCTAAAATTACACGTATTAATTAAAAAACTAACATGATTAAAATATACGAGAATTGTGCTTGGTTTAAAATCATAATTCAATAGAATGCATGGTTAATGGAACAAAATTTCACTCTTTGTGATGATAACAAATTCAATCATGGCACAAATCCACAAAAGACCTAATTAGATAGGTAATATTTACCTTGTTTTGGCTTAGTAGAACCCATTTTTTGGGCCATTGTGCAAAACTTCTCACAGCTTCACCAATTTTTTCAAATCCGGACCACGGAACTGGAAGTAACGCAGTAGAATCCAAACACTTATCGATTCTTACATGAACATTATGTGGACTCAATGTTGTGTGGTGCACCATTGTGTTCTCTTTCCATGGTAGAGCTATCCCCTCAGCAACGACGATCAATGCAACACCATCATGAACACATAACTTACAAGATGTAGAATCCTACAAAATATACAGTCATTAAAAATTATTAGAATAGGTACAAAAAATGTAGAAGGAAAAAAACATTAGTGAACAAAAACAACATAATCCTAAAAGATGATAATTTGTTGTACCTTTAAGTCAACAAAAGGGTCACTTTGATGAATTGAATGACTACTGTGATCATGTGGGGTTGGTGAATGATTCGATGCTTCTTCATCACCGTGAAAGCCAATGGGCAATATCATACCACATGCCTTTGCCATTTCAATGAACATATTCTTCATCTCTGTCCTTGTTTCCCTTTTAACCTCATCTAACTTTTCATCCATTTCTTGAGCCGTGTACATTTTCTCCGAAAAACTTCGACTTGGTTTTCCAAAATATTTTTGGTTACCAACAAAAGTACCGACTCCTCTTGTCCTCCCTGGATGCTCTTTTTTACCCGTTGCCTTCACCAATACATCTTCTAACCTCGAAGGAACAAACTCGCCACTCTCCGCCAAATTCGACCAATGCTTCTGTTTTCATGAAATTTGGAGTGTTAGCGATCTTATTTATCAGCTTAAGATTATAAAAAGGACTTACGATGTTGTTGATGATTTCTTGTGTCTGTGGTGGAGGAGCACTCGATGACGGCGTATGTCCTTTTACCCACATGAAACTTCTATCCTTGATCCTCTTAATAGCAATTTCCCTAACTGCAACTGGATCAGCATCCGGGTTTAGTGACATCTCCCTATCAACTTCTTCCTGGAGCCATTTCTCGGCCTTGCCACTATACCCAGATCTTCCCATGTAATGTGGAGTGTTGTTGCTGATTTGGGCAAGTCGACCTTTCTCACTTCTTTCCTACAGATTTTAGAAGTTATTTATAGAGATCAGATGAATATATGCTTCACAACAACAGTCACAAAGGCAATAACCTTAAGTAAAAGAAAGATATAAACCTTCGCTTTTGGATCAGTACGTTGTTTTACGAACTCCTCCCAATCTTCTTTTGAGATCACGTACGCCTCACAAGGATCGTCATTAGGATCGTCATCTAACTCCTTGCCCCCTTCTAATTCCTCAACTTCTAACTCTTCTTCACTCTCCTTGCTACTCTTTTGTTTTCCTTTTCTGTAAATGTAATTTCTAGCTAGCCTTGTCTTAAAATGTTTATATCGATGTCCAATAATCTTTAGCACGAGTTCCCGTTTCGTCTCATCTTTGATGTTGAACATTTTCTACAACAAAATCCGTTAAATCATAAGGTTAGTAGATTATAGTTCATGTAGTCAAATTGTAAAAGATTATACTTCATTATCAATAACAAGACTAATTATTACCTTCATATGTAACCAAATTGTTTCCTTTTTGCCTTCGGGCACTTTAGGCCATCCCCCATATGTAATCTTCACTCCCCGGGCTAAAACCCCCATTTCAGAACCGAAAGCAATCGCACATGGGCCTTTTGGCATATCTAACTCATCAAACTCTATAGACTGCGGTGGCATAGTGTCCTCTTTTTTCTTATCCTTCACCCTTGTTGTCGGACCTCTAGGTTTATATTTCTTCTTTGGCATTGGCTTTTCTACAACGCTAACTATATTCATATTATTTTCTTCCATGATGCAATAACCTGAACCATATAAAAAAAGCAGTTAATTTGAATAATCCAATAAACGAATAAAAATAACATTAACAAAACCGATTTAAAAAATCAATACATCTAACAATTAATTGAAAATATAATTAAGATGCAGCACGCATATATATACCTTCACTAAACGATGATGCATTATTAGTATTATTGTTTAGGATTTTCAAACAATATGCCATCACCATGATCATTACGTACATAATTCTCGTGACGTATATCTAACGCTTCTTGACTTTTGGTTGATAGAGGAGGAAATTCGTCTAAGTGATCATATTCTTCTTCGTCTGTAACATCCTCAACACCAAGAATACGTCTTTTACCGTAACGTACTATCTTCCAACTATTATCCAAAGGATCAGTCATATAAAAGATCTGTTTTGCTTGAGATGCAAGTATAAACGGGTCTTGTGCATGTCCCAGGACACTGAAATTTACCAAAGTGAATCCCATATCATCAACTTTAACACCCTTATCACAATCAACCCATCTACATCGAAACAAAGTTAAATTCCCTAGAATAATCAAGCTCCCATATATCTTCAATTATCCCATAATATGACCTAGACACATTTACCGATTTCTTACCCTTTCCGACATATTCTTCAGACGATGCAATAGTAATAACACCACTATTTTGCATCGTGCTTTTGCTATCCTGTCTACTTGTATAAAAGCAAAACCCATCGACATCATACCCTTCATAAGTCACGATGTTTCGATTAGGTCCTTGGGCTAACCACCTTATGTTTTCCTTCACCTTATGCGATGGATCGGACAACTCATCCATCACATCATCTTCGAACCACTGTACAAAAGTGCGATTGTGTTCATTCGTCAACCAAGATTCATGCTTCTTTGGATTTTGTTGCTTCAATAAAGCCATATGCTTAACTAAATATTTATCGACATCTGTCTTGTTTTGTAAAACATACAGATGGGCTCGTTTTAAGAGGTGATTGTCAACTATAATAATTTTCTTTCCCAAAGTACCCTGTCCTGAAAGTCTTCCTTAATGTCGCGAGGTAGGAAGTCCAATAGGATGCACATTCGCCATGTAATCAGTACAAAATCCAAGTGCCTCACAAGCAATTATTGATTCAACAATACTACCTTCAGGGCGATATCGATTTTTCATTCGTCGCTTATACGTACCCATCTCTAGTTCCATTGCCCACATGTTTGTCTGGAAAACTGGACCACATAACTTTATCTCTCTGACTAGATGAACAATTAAGTGAACCATGATGTCGAAGAAAGAAATCGGAAAGAACATTTCCAATTCGCAAAGAGTCTTAATCACATTAGCTTGTAAGACATCCAAGCTGTCGGGATCAATATCCTTAGAATTAATTGCATGGAAAAATGAACACAGATTTGTGACAACAACTCTAACATGTTTAGGCAATACAGATCTTATAGCTACAGGCAACAATTGTGTTAACATAACATGACAATCATGAGATTTCATGCCTACTAATTTCAAATCTTTCATTGAAACAAGTCGACTTATGTTTGAGGAATATCCATATGGTACCTTCACACCTTTTAAAGACTCACACACTACAATCTTTTCCTTTCTCGATAAAGTTGTGGAGATCGGGGGTAAATAGGTCCGTTTCACCCCTTCATTGGGCTTCAAACCGAGTCTTCCTCTTGCGACCATGTCTTTCCTCGCCTTTATCCCATCCTTAGTTTTGTTTGGCATATTCAATAATGTACCAATTACACTATCGAATACATTTTTCTCCACGTGCATAACATCAATACAATGTCTCACTGACAAATATTCCCAATATGGAAGATCCCAAAATATTGACCTCTTTGAGTGATATACACCATCATGGGGAGGTTTGTAAGGCTTTCTGAACTCGACATTTATGTTTTTAACTCGTTCATAATATTCTTGCCATTCAAAATTGATGGAGGCGGCCTATGCTTGGTTTTCCCATAAAAGAACTTCTTCTTCTTTCGATATGCATGACCCTCGGGAAGAAATCGCCGATGGCCCATATAAGCATATTTACCTGAGTTCTCCAACCATTCGGAGTCAGTGTCATCCCCACAAACAGGGCATCCTTTATCGGTTTTTAATCTATAACCGGAAAGGTTGCCGTAAGCGGGAAAATCATTTATTGTGCAATACAACATCGCACGCAATTGGAATTTAGAGTCACTAGCAGCATCATACACACGTACACCAACTTCCCACAACAACTTCAAGTCCTCAACAAGAGGCGCCAGATACACATCAATATCATTTCCTGGTTGTTTGGGGCCTGATATTAGTAGTGCCAGCAAGATATATTTACTCTTTATACTAAGCCAAGGAGGAATGTTGTATATTACTAACATTATAGGCCAACAACTATGTTGTGTACTCAAAGTCCCGAATGGATTAATCCCATCAGTACAAAGCCCTAATCTTAAATTTCTATACTCTTCACCAAAATCTGGAAATGATCTATCAAAGTTTCGCCATTGTGGAGAGTCGGCTACATGCCTAAGTTTACCATCCATTTTCCTGCCTTTGTGATGCCATATCATGTACTCTGCACCTTTTGAATTTGCAAATAATCACTTAAATCTAGGAATAATTGGTAAATACCATAAAGTCTTTCTTGGGCCTTCTTTTTTGCCTCTATTATCGTCCTCTGTCAATCTGTATCGTTTCTCTCCACATCTTGGGCATTCTTCTAAGTTAGTGTACTCTTTTATGTACAAAATACAGTCATTCGGACATGCGTGAATCTTTTCGTATTTTGTAGCCAATGGACAAAGGATTTTTTTGCATTGATATGTGGTAATGGGTAGCACATTACTCGAAGGTATGCCATCAGAAACAATCTCTAACAAAGTAGTGAAACTCTTATCACTCCAACCCCCCTCAGCTTTTGCAGTATATAACTTTAACACATAACCTAAAAGGCTATACTTGGAACCCGAATATGGAGCTTTTTTGGAATCAGTAACCATTCTTTGAAACATTGTTGGGCAATTTACAAAATCTTTTTCAAGGTCATCCATCATTTCATCAATGTTTTCAACCTCTATATCATCATTATCCATATTAAAACGCTCATTCAGATCTTCATGGTCATGATTATTATTCTGCTCAGAAATGTCAACCTCTTCTTCATCTCCTCTATTCATATCACTATATCTACTATCACCCATCACCGTCTTCTCTCCATGCCAAATCCAAACTTTATAATTTGGTTTAAATCCCTTGATAATTAAATGTGCACGTAGCTCATTTACACACTTCACCTTCTTCACATTGTAACACATGCAACATGGACACATTATCAAATTACCATTCCCCTCTTGTATTTGGTGTTCGAGCGCCCGACTAATAAATTCTTCAAGCTTTTGACAAAATTCAATATCTCTTTGTCCATACATCCAACTTCGATCCATTTATACAATCTAATAATTAATACACACGAATATGATAATTAATTCCAAGGCAATGTGATGTGGTTAATTGAGAGACAAGAGAGACAAGTCGCACATTAAGTCATTAATTGATCCAACAACACTAGTACACATTTTCATGGCTTATGAAGCTTCAACCATTTTACTAATATTACTAGAATAAGTTTAAAAGGAATCATTAATAAGGAATCATTTAAATATACTCAATGATCTCTTTGATGAAAGAGATCAATTATCGCAAATAAGTGATCTCTTATCTACTAACAAAGACATCATTTTAAAAAAAAGTGATTTGTAACCAAATTGAATCTACTACAAGGACATCATTTTTCAGAAAGATGATTTCTAACCAAATTCAATTTGATAAAAAGACATCATTTTCATGAAAATGATGTCTAACTACATAAAATCCTATATACAGCCTCTAATATGACCTATCAGAATTCTGGGGGCTTTTTTTCAACAGCAAGTCTCTCTTGTGACGGGTATATACGTCACAAGCTTGCGACGCGTCGAATACTACCCACGTGGGTAGATAAGACAAAGCACATTGTCATTTCCAAGGCATTTTGCTTTTGTTTTGTTACTCCACATGGATACTACTTGACCCATCACAAGATTACAACGGATATGTCCGTCACAAGTGAGAATTTGTGTTTTTTCAATGACGAGAGATTCCACCGCTGCTAAAAAGACTCGACATACAGAAGACGTATTGTGTGGACATGATTGCTCTTGAAGTAGCTTAGATCCTATAATATGCATGCTACTCATATTAGTTGGATCTCAACCATCACATTAAAGTTAATCTAACATGATATCATAGCCAACGTGACGAAATGTCGCGTGTTCAGATCCTCACAGTCTCCAAAAATCTCACAAGTGGAAATTAATTGGGCCTCAGTGCCTCACTATCATCACAAGTGGAAATTAAGATCCATCAACATTTCATCTCAAGTTTTAAACAATATACATAACCAGTTAACCTAAGATGTCACGAGATGACTCTTTACCATAGTCACCACTCGAATGCCACCCGACTTGCAATCCCGTCCCCAGTCAAGCAAGACAAGACCTATCACGGGCCGACTTCTCTTGACAAAGGGCTCTCTTCTTTGAAGCATGTATTGGTATTATTGTGTACTTATTTGTTTGTGAAATTGACATTTCATCTAGTCCTATAATACAATGAGAATCCTTTGTCCATACTTGTGTTAACTGTTAAGATTAGGTGCTCTAAAAATGTGGTGAGAGTTGAGAGAGGACAAAATAATGATCCCTACCTCTAATCCTTCAAAAATAATGCCTATAATATCAATATTTAGTACCTACATGTGATTTTTTTCACTAGGAAAAACAAGATCTCATCTATGACTCTTCCGGAGTATTTAGGGAATTGATAATGTCACACCCAAAACGTACTCTGTCACTAATCATGTGAGAGTATTATTTTCATAACATCAATTTTGTAAGTGTGTCTTGAGTGACATAATACATTTTGGTGTGGCATTAGGGTTATCCTTTTGTTATCCAAATACACATTTAGTTTGGCTATACATCAAGTAGTATGACTAACGTCTCAGACCTTCCGACATAAGGGGAATCTAGTTAATAGTCAGGGACAACACTCGACTCACTACCCTAAATTTACAAAAATGGTTAAATTTATCGACTTTTACTACCTAAAAATTCATAAATAGGAGTCCATACCATAAGTATAAAGCAAGATGAAACAATCCCTTCAAGTACCATCAATAATTGTAAAATTTATGGGGTCAAAAATGTGTGGACCGTCGTATTTGGGTAAAGATTTTTTCTATTATCTCCCCCCTCCCCCCATTTCCGTTCACATTTTATTATAATAATACTACTCCGTACTATTTTTGTTATTTTTTATCCACTTTATATGATTAAAATACAGACAATTAAATCGTTTCAGACTTTCAGAGTAACATCTACACTACTCTAGACTGTTAATAGATAATGGTGAGGGAATAATGGAGACGATCCTAACCCCATATCCCGGGGGACACACATTGAATTTTGTATATAGTACATAAGATATTAAGAACTTCTCTCAAGAATAAGAAAATGTGGCTTCCAGCTTTGCAAAATAATTTTGGCCGTTGAAAATTTGCAAGATAATTTTTAAATATATTATAATATGAGTATATGAAAGGCTAGATATAAAATACATAACATCGTGATGAATACTTACAAAACAATAGTCTCCATCAACATTATGGGCTTAAAGAGGGAGTAACAAGTTTGCATGTTCATTTAGAACAGACAATGCAAATAGCCAAATACTATCACTTCTGCAACGAAGCTTCCTTGAAAAATTATTCAGCAAATAAATATGTTTAGTTTGGTTAGGTCAAACATTGGTGTCTTAAAAAAGAATAAATAAATAAATAATAATAATAATAATAATACAAGTTCCGGTTTTTATAATAATAATAATAATAATAATAATAAATTAGAGTCTAAACAACCACTACATTAATTGCAAAAAAATATTTTAGTATATCATAAAGAGCAACCCTAACAGCAAAAATGCAAAATCACTCCAGTTTTCACAACTCTAGAGTTCCCCCTAGTCTTACCTACAGTGACGTGTTCGTGCCGGATATCAATTTTAACCGGAAAATGAGGGAAAAGTATGTTTGTGAATAACTAAAATAAGGGAAAAGACTTTGTTCTTTTAAGCTGAAAGTATTTTGTAAACTAAAATAAGCTGAATTCAGCTAATCAACTTGAAATGGACTAAACAAAGCTAAGGATTTGTTCTTTTGAACTGAAATAGGCTGAAATGAAGTACGCCCAACTGGGTTGAAATAACTAAGACAAAATGAACTGCATAAGGCTGAACTCAACTGAAGTGGGAAGTGAGCTGAAAAGAAGTCTAATAGAGCATGGCCTAAAAGGCTAAAATGGGTGAAATTAATTGAAATGAATGAAGCTAATAAATTGAGCCGAATGGAGTTGAACAAAATTGAATGGAGCTGAAGTAAAGTGAAATAGAGATTGAACTATAGAAACAAGTTGAGTAGAGTAGTCGAGGCAGAAGAACCGAACTGAAGTGAGTTTATACCAAACTGAACCAAAGTGAGCTAAAATGCGCTAAAATGAGCTAAAATAAACTGAAATAAGCTGAAATATGCTGAAATAGCAGGACCTAGGGCTTAATGACGATGTTTTAGAACCTATAAAAATTCTAACCTAATACGGAATACAGCATTACAATATCGTCTTAAAAACCCGGAAGTCACACTTAGTCCTGCTTATTGCAAGGTAAGGGGGGTCGGTTATATCGAGCAAAACCTACCAACAACAACAACAACAACAATAACAACAACGGAGCCTTAGTCCCAAAAGATTTGGGGTCGGCTAACAAGAATCAGAATCTGAGGTCGGCTAACATGAATCAGAATCGAGCAAAACCTAAATAAAAATAAAATAAATACTTTCATAATAAAGAATTTAGACATTATACAGTTAGGATATGTGTCTAATCTATACCTAAAAGGAGGTTTAGATACCTGACGTAGTATAGGCTTACACAAATTAGGTACAAGGAGCTATCAACTGTATGGGTAAAAGAACAACCAGCATACTCACAACTCACACAGAGGTATAGTCAGATTCTTGATTGGCAAATTCTCAATCACAGACAGGAGACAGTTTTATGGTCAGATAAGATTACATTGTGAGTTATGACTGCATGAAATGATCATACACTTGAGGCCGACCAGTAAATTGTATAATCATTTACGAGTGTTGGACTCAGGTATAAGACCGTCTTATATAAAACTCATTGGTTCCTAAAGCAAGTCGGTAATGTTGTAAACCAGAAAGCCAGAGCATACCATTTTGCTCGCATCCTCGTTTTACGAGTGTTGGACTCAGGTATAAGACCGTCTTATATAAAACTCATTGGTTCCTAAAGCAAGTCGGTAATGTTGTAAACCAGAAAGCCAGAGCATACCATTTTGCTCGCATCCTCGTATCTCCTCTGTTAAGTGTTAACCTATACCTCATGTCTCTAGTTAGTTTCACAATTGTGACTGCCATACATCAAACACAGACCTGTATGAAATGATCATACACTTGAGGCCGACCCGTTAATCGTATAATCGAATAACAAGTGTTGGTCTCAAGTACGAGATCGCAAATCGATAATGTCATAAACCAGAACATACCATTTTGCTCACATCTTCGTTATCTGATTCGTTAATCATATTCCTTTATGCCACTTTGAATGAACTTAACACCCCCACCTCGTATATATTGAAACAGTAACACCTCTTTCACTATATATACTCCAATAAAAAGAATAATTATACTAAATCAATCGATTTCAACAGTAAAAAAAACGATCAATCGTAGAACAAAAATACGCAAACAAGCAGAAAAACGAAAAATTAGGGTACCTCGTGTTTAGGGTCTTCTCCTGATTTGTGCGTCTGTCTTCGTCCCCTTTTGTCTTCTTCTTCTTCGCGTCTTCGTCTTCTGGGTTCTTCGTTTTCGATTAGGCTCGTTTTCGATAAGGGTTTTTGGTTTTCTGGGTTCTTCTTCTTCGCGTCTTCGTTCCTCTCTATGTGTCTTCTTCTTCGCGTCTTCGTTCCTCTCTGTGTATCTTCTTATTCGCGTCTTCGTTCCTCTCTGTGTGTCTTCTTCTTAGCGTCTTCGTTCCTAGCTTCTTCAATTAGGGTTATCTGTGTCTTCGTTTTTTTTGTTTTCTGTGTGTCTTCGTTCCTGGGTTCTTCAATTAGGGTTATCGTTTTTTTTGTTTATGTTTTCAGTTAGCTTCTTCAATTTTTGTTTGTGTTTTCAATTTGTATTTTCAATTTTGTTCAATTTCTAAGAAGATAACTTAACATTTTGTGTTTTATTATTTGTAATTTAGAAGTCTTTGGAACCATTTGTTAGGAAAATAGGTTCCATTAATGGAGAAGTTTTTAATAAGATCCAAAATTTTTAACATGTACCTTTGCCACCTCTTTTTTGTTAACAACCGATTTCATTGGTAAGGTCTTTGGAACCGGTTGAACCTACAAAAGGTGTCAAAGTATTTTGATATGGTCTAAAAATTTTAGACACTACCTTTGGCACCTCTTTTAGTGAACAACCGGTTCCATTGATAAGGTCTTTGGAACCGGTTCAACTTACCATAGGTGCCAATCATTTTTTTGGTCATCTAAGGAACCTCTTGTTCTTACAACCGGTTCCTTTTGATAGGTTCCAATGGCATTAATTTTACTAGTGATTGATCTAGGAGCTCAACTAAAAACCCACATGGAATCTATTCACAAGAAGCTCCAAAGCCACCTCAATCAAGTTCAAAGCACTAGCTCCTCCAACCAACACTCGATTCATGAAGTTAATGCTTTGGGAGTTGTATCTCCTACACTTTATTATGGGATGTGCGATACTTGCGGGATAGTTGGACATGAGCCTCTATATTGTCGGGGAAGTATTGAACAAGTGAACGCCTTTCAAGCGTTCAAGCAAGGTGCCCCTATCCTAACATGTTCCAAGCTTCCCATCAAGATTCTCAACAACAAGCTCTACAACACCGTCCCTATGTTCCACCTCCCTTAAGGGACAACAATTAAGGATACCAAGGTTATCAAGGCAACCCAAGGCCATTCAACAACTTCAAGCAAAATAACCAAGGTACCTTCAACAACAATCAAGGGTTCCAACAAGGGAATTTCAATCAAGGTGGTTTCCAAGGAAACCAACACAACCAAGGACATCAAAACTATAACCATGGCAACAATCAAGGCCTTAATCAAGGCAACTCTCATGGGTTCCAAGGGAACCATCAACAACAACAAGGATCACAAGGTAATCGACAAGAAAGGAAGCCAAGGAGCCGGTCTCCGATTCATGATTATGGCATTCCTCTAGCCATCACAAACACTCCTCATAACCAACAATCTCCCCCTCGGGATTTAGACATGCAAAAGTCAATGTTGGACATGCAAAGAAGTCAATTGGAGACACAAAGAACAAAACAAGAAATTATTGCTCAACTTCAAAGGGATAACTTGGCAAGAGATGCGCATATGAAGATGTTCGAGACCCAAATAGCTCAACTTGCTTCGGGTAGTTCTTCAAGGCAAAAGGGGCAACTACCTCCTCAAGGTGAAACGGCAAAATTTGAGCATGTGAATGCTATTACCTTGAGGAGTGGTTCATCTTATAACTCCCTCTTATCCCCTAATGAGCACGTACCAATGAAAGAAGTTGTGTCTCCAATTCAAGAAGATCCAAGCTTGGGAAATCCGATAGAGGAGCAAGTCTTGTGGGAGATTGAGAAACCCCAAGAAGACAAGCTTCCCCCACTTCAAGGAAAAGACAAGGGTAAAGGGAAAGTGTCATTTGAGAAGTCCGCCCCTATTGAGCAAAACAAGGTTCATATTAAGTTGCCTTTCCGAACAAGGCAAATGAAGACCAAGGTGGATGTCCAATATGACAAGTTCCTTAACATTGTGAAGAAATTGGATGTGAGTGTCCCATTTACCGAGCTACTTACCTAAATCCCGGCATATGGAAGATTCATGAAAGAAATCTTGGCTAGGAAGAGATCCGTCGACAAGGAAGAGACTATAGCATTCACAAGAGTGGTGAGCGAGCTTATTTAAGGTTCTACGCTTCCCAAGTTGAAGGATCCGGGTAGTTTCTCGATCCCTTGCACCATAGGCAACTTCAAGGTTTAGAAAGCACTATGTGATTTGGGTGCGAGTGTAAGCATCATTCCCTATTCCATTTTTTGGCGACTTGGGATTAAGGAACTCAAGCATACTTCCATTACGCTCCAAATGGCCGATAGTTTCCTAAACCGACCTTTGGGGATGTTGGAAGATGTGCCAATAAGAATCGGGAAGTTCTTCATTCCGGTCGACTTCCTTGTGCTTGACATGCCGGAAGATGCTATCACTCCGATTATCCTTGGGCGCTCATTTCTACATACCGTCGGTGCTACGATTGATGTGAAGAACGGTAGGATCACATTTGAGTTAGGCGAAGAAAAGCTCGTGTTTGACCTCCAAGGCAACACCTCGCCTACTAATGATGAGTCCTGTAAAATGATCCATGCCGTGAAAGACATCGGTCTAGAGGATAGGTCGAGTAAAAGCTTGAACAACGACTTCTACGGAATTGAGGATGATGATTCCGAGTTTGGGGCGGATGAATGCCCGCATCATGATTTTGAAGACAAGTGCCATGACAAGAACAAAGATGAGCCTCCCTTGGGGCCATATGAAGATAGATGGACGTTTGGGTATATCCCGAAGGATCGCAAGTACAAGTTCAAGCCCTTGAACTTAGTAGATCGGGATGCCCCCGGAACGTCGAGGTTGGATCATGAAGACCCTTGGAGTGTGGATGGTTATACCACAAGCTTGATTGAAGACTTCTCGAGAGCCTTTGATTTGTTTCTTCGTGCCCTTGATGGCGTTGGAATTGGTTACAAGGTTATTGAAGGAAATGATTGAAGAATGCACCACCTTTGGTTTGACGGAGTTCCAAAAGAACCGTCTTATTGTATATATCTCTTCCTTGTAATATTTTTAGGTTTTGTGAAATTCTTGCGATTCGGTATTTTGATGAGTGATGTGAGGGAGGGATTTTGATGAATGTTTTGAGCTCATTTGATAGGTGGGAAGTGAAGATGAATCCTAGAGAGGAGGGTTTATTGTTAGAGCTTGGATTGTGAGAAAGGGAATTGGTTTTTGAAGCTTGGGACAAGCATTTGGAGTTATTGAGGGTTAGAAGACTCTTCCCGGCCGAGAAGAGTGCATCCCGACCGTGAAGGATGACCCATCCTGTGGACATGACGTAGGTCCACCCCGACGCGACCACGCGCGGGTTTGGGTAGGCGAATGAATCTCCATATGAGAATGGATCGAATTGAAATTTAGGTCTATGTGGAGTCGCCACCGAATTTTGTGGTTATTCGGAACCATTCGAGCCCACTCTATGTCGTAGTGGTCCGTATACAAAATACGGCCCATTTTCGATGTCAGCGTTTATTGGGCTCGTCCCTTTGCATTTGATACCAATACCGACATTATTGGATATTGTGTATTGAATGACTCTCGTGCGCCAACGGTTTCGGTCATCCGGAAACCGAGGTTCTTAGTAAGGGGTGAGGGTACGTGTTGGGAAGCCCACAAAGGACACCCAACCCCGCCCGCACATTAGCGGCCTCTACTAAGAATTCGAATGACTTACAATACGCGCGCTAGTTAAACGAGAAAATGATATGCAAAGAGTATTTTCCCTAAACATGTGAGTGAAATTGAAAAGGGTTTCTAAGTCAATTTAATGCAATTAATTCTACGTCAAAATGGAATTTTAGCATGTGGGTTCATTTAGTACAATAAACGAACAAAAATTAAATGGACAAAAGAAATAACAAACGCGTTAGTAACGATGTAATGACATAACGAATAATAATGGTTTGTGCAGATATTGAACGAGATGAGAAGACGCGATTATGATGATGCATGGTTTGAAAAGATAGTATACACGTGATTAATTAGACACGTGTTGACCTAAATAATAAAATACTATCGAATTTGAAAAGAAGGATGTACGGCTCGTGTTTTGGTCGTTACGAGGTCACTCGATCGAGTGGTCGATGGACTCGATCGAGTGGACCTGTAAAAGATGATTCTGTTTTGCGTTATAGACCGTACTCGGCCGAGTTACGGACCAACTCGGTCGAGTACAGGGCCACTCGACCGAGTTGCTGCGAGACTCGATCGAGTGTGGGTCGTGAAAACATTCTGGTTCGATTTTTGGGGTGCCACTCGACCGAGTGGGCTAGGCACTCGGTCGAGTGCCCCCTGTACGAATTGTAATTCGCTTGCAATTTGAATTGATTTAGAAATTTCTTTCGATTTTTGATAACTCGATGGCTTTACCGAATTGAGCATAAATATTGCATGACTTATGCTCGATTCGGGTTTTTCGTAAATCATAGATTTGATTGAACCGAATATAAATATTGTTTGAATTTATATCCGATTCTAAATTTGAATGCTCGTCGTATCCCATATTCGATTATTGAATCGATATGGAATGCTAGAGCGAAAAAACATAAAGAAAATTGATTTGAGTCGTTTTGAGTCAACCAAAACGACATGAATTTCTCTCCGCGTTTGTAGTGTCATAATTATAACGTGACATCTACGTTAGCATCAACAAGAAAACCGAATTGATTGAATTAATTGACTAGATTGTTAGATTCGACATCCAATTATGGAATTGGTATCGAATCTACAAAATCGACGCTTTGCTTAAATTAAAGGACTTGATTCCCTCGACTTCTCCGACATCGAAATAAATCCCTAGGGATTCTGATGTCGGGTCCGTGTCAATGGGTTTCGACCCTTATCGAAATACGATGTTTGTTCTGTGAGAAATCGATGTGACATGCGAATAACAATAATGATACAACGATATGAAAATTATTGTTGAAGTTACCCTATCTCAATAATCAAGTAATCGGGATATCGGAACAAGCGACCGTCAACGCTGTGTGCAGTACACTTGTATATTCGTGTTTCCTTATTCCGATATCACTCATACTCGACACAAATTGATAGGTATTTTAGTGTTTTGATACTAGTATTATCGATATTAATGGTGCAATAATAACGATAAAATAAATAAATAAAAACACGACCCGTATGAAGACGACATGACGCGAGAGAGAGAAAGAAAAAGAGAAGAAACGGGGTTTTGACACCCTCAACCTACATGTTCTTGTCTCGGATTAGAACTCATAACCGTGGCTTTAACACTAGAGTCTTCGAGGTGGATGAAGGTTAAGTTATGGTGGCTCGGGTTGTTGATTCCTAAAACTAGTTTAGGGTTTTCTCGGGTGTTGCTTGAGGTTTGCCTAGGGTGTATTAGGGTTGAAGAGGAGTTGAATTAGGGCTGAATTTTTGGGGTGTAAAGATGTGGGAAAAGTTGTTGTAGGTGTGTGCAAAAGGGTTGCTTATATAGGAAAAGGTAGGGCTCCGGTTTGGGGTTACTCGACCGAGTAGGCAGCTGACTCGGTCGAGTGGCCTTGTGCGTCAGCCGTCGGGCTTGAATAAGGGCCCACTCGATCGAGTGGGTGGGGCACTCGATCGAGTGGTCCAGCTGGGTCACGCGGGTTGTGGACATGACATAGGTCCACCCCGACGCGGCGAAGCGCGGGTTTTGGGAAGGCGATAGAATTTCCATATGAGATGGATCGAATAGATATTTAAATCGAAGTAGGAGTCGCCACCGAATTTTATGGTTATTCGGAACCATTCGAACCCACTCTATGTCGTAGTGGGCCATACTTAAAGCCTGACCCATTTCCGATGTCAGAGTTTATCGGGTTCGTCCCTTAGCATTACGATATCGATGCCGACTTGAGCGGTTAATCGTATATTGAATGACTCTCGTTGCCAATGGTTTCGAACATCCGGAAACCACGGTTCTGAGTAAGGGGTGAGGGTACGTGTTGGGAAGTTTAGCGAGAACACCCAACCCCGCCCGCACTTAGCGGCCTTTACTAAGATATCGTTCGGTTTTGTGTACACGCGTTAGTTCGACGATTGAATGATATGCAGAGATTATTTTCCTAGGACATGTGAGGAAAAATAAATGGGTTGTTAAGTCGTTTAATGCATGTTAAACTATTAACGTCAAAGTTATTTTAGCATGTGAGTTCGTTTTAGTCTAATAAAACAAACAATAAAAATAAATCGCTACAAAGAAGGAGCAAACGAGTTAGTAACGATTGAATAATAATATAGCAAATAAATATACGAGATCGAGAAAATAAATATTAATTGAAATCTGAAAAATATTGTTAAAACGCTGTTTTGTATAAAAAACGAGGTTCGAAAAATAATAAAAAGAATGAAAAAGACGTGCTTAGGCAGTCGGCCGCGCGGCTCGCCCGGGACTCAGGCGGGTCGCGTGGCGGCCTGATTTCGACGCCGGTTTTCGGGAAATTTTTGATTAAATCGCGTACGAATATTGCATAATTCGTACTCGACTTAATATTCTCGATATTCGTTATATTCGATAGTTGATTACGAAATCAATATCAAATATTTGGAATAGTTTTGGAAAAGATATAAATTTAGAAATCGTTTCGTAAAATAATAAAGATAAACGATCGAAAAACTAAAAAAAAAAAAAAGGAACGGGATAACAGACTCGTGCGCGAGTCGCCTGGACCGGGCGCGACTCGCGTGCGGGTCTGTCCGTATATATATTTTTTTTGTCGAAAATCGTTGATTTTATAAATCGCGTACAAATATGGATTAATTTATACTCGATTTATATTTTCGATATTCGTTGTATTCGATATTTGATTATAAAATCGATATCGAATAGTCGGAACGGATTTTAGAAAAGGTTTTGAAAAAGTTTCTTTTGAACGAAAAGTAAGAAAAAAGAATTTTGAACGAAAAGTTGTAAAAAAGGATCTTGAACGAAAAGATGTAACGAAATCGTCGAAATCTTAATATAATTCTTTTCGAGACAATATTCGATTATATAGAATCAATATCATATTTTAAGAATATGAAAATAGTTTTTAATAACATCGATATTAGAAAAATAGAAAAAGACCGACGAAAGACCCATAAAAAAAGAAGAAGAGAAGAGAAAAAGAGAAGAGTCGGGTTTGATTTACACCCTCAACCTACATGCTTCGTTTTCTCGGGATAAGGCTCGTCGGGAAGTGGCTTAGACTTGAGAGCATCGAGATGATGAGGATGAGTTAAGGTGTATCGGTTTGGATGATTTGGGACGTCGGGTTTGGCCAGTTTCGTTGAGGTTGCGAGGCTTCGAAAGTGTCGGGATTTGCTAACTATCGGGTTTGTGTATGAACCGTGTGTGGAGGGGGTTTCGGACGTGTTTTTACTGCTGTTGTGTTGTTGTGTCTCGGTATTTTTTGATGTATGATCGTTGTTTTTTCGGAATGTGATGGTTAATGTGTGTCTGTTTAATTGTTGGACAGGAGGTCCTATTTATAGGGAGTTTCCGACCTTGGTTTAGGAGTGTTTGAATACCGCTTAGGATAGGAAACGTGGGAGTTTGAGGAGCATGGGAATTTCGTTTACTTGGCCAAGAAGAAAGGAATTTCGGCTGATTTGAGGAGTGTTTTGGCCGAGTGTTTTACCCTCGGTCGGGTGTTTGAATCGGCTTTTGAATAGGATTCCCGTTTGAGCTAGAATTACCGCTTGAGTAAGAAGCTGAGGGGAACGAGAATTCCGCTTTCTTGTGAAGGAAGAAAAGAGGAAACTGGCTGGTTGTGTATTACTCGGCCGAGTGTTTGCACTCGGTTGAGTGTCTGAGTCGGTTCTCGGATAGGATTCCTACTCAAGATCGAATTCTAACGTAAACGGAATTGTTTATTATTTTGTATGGCTGATTTTTGTAGTATCCGAGTTCAAACCGGATTGGTGGAGGTGACACGGCAGATTTTATGCCTCGAAAAATATCTTTGACCGGGTTTTGATTCGGTCGCTAAAAGACGATTTTACCCCTGGTGACGGTTTCGACCCAAATTAGTGTTATTTGACTCGAAATGACCCACTGGGCCTGGATTTGAGGTTGGTTTTGTAAGATTTGTACTCCTTAAAAAGTCTAAACCAAATGTCCATGATAACAAGCCCATATCCGAGTCCGTCAAAGCACGTTTACGTCCAATCATCATCGGGTGTTTGGCGGGAACTACTATAGACACCTGGCGGTCAAAATGTGGGTGTCTACAGAGCCCCCACTCTGACCGAGGCTTGGACAAGGCAAAAGTAAGAGTAGCTACCAGGTCAATCAAGGATTAAAACCTGGCAGCCTTCCGATCGGGTCGTTTAGGGTCCATTAGACCTGCGTGAAGGGCTCGCCAGCCATAGAATAGAAATCATACCTGGGTTGATGCTGATAACGTCGCGGGAGCTTGCCTAGGAAGCTATGGGTATACCTGTTTGCAGATATATCCTGTCTTAGAATTGCGCGGGAGCTTGCCTTGGAAGCTATGGGCATATCTGTTTGCAGATATATCCTAAAAGAAGTTGCTTGAGCTTTTCCACTGGGGAACTTAGAATTTCTGGGAATCTTGGGTGTACCTGTATGCTGACATAATTTGTATGTAACATTTAGGTGAAACACTGACTCATGCTGGAGAAGAAATGATAATTTTTTGAAAATTTTTGAAAAGAAGAATGTCGATTTTTTTTGGAATGGTTTGGAAATAAGGATGCTTGAGATGACTTTGGTTCCTAATCGGATTCTGACACGGATTCCTGGAACTTCCTGGTTAGGCCTGTATGCCTAGATGAAACAGGGGAAGTAGTGTAAAAGTCCTATTCCTGTGATTACTAGGGAAAAGGATATTCCCTATTATAAATAGAGGGCCTTGGCTTCTTTTTTTCATATTCCCATCCAAATCTTTTCTTCTACTTAAAATCCCTTAGACTTTTTAGGATAAAATAAAAGAAACTATTCTTGCAATGGGTATTGACCATTTGACCACGATGCTTCATGCGTGGGCCTAGGATTTTCGAGATGAAGACAGAGTCCAGTTAACTCAAATGGGAATTGTGGCTTTATTCCCACTTTAGCGACTTAAGGTAGATTTGCACTTTCTTGATGCTTGCTTATCCTTTTGGGATACTACCTTTCATGTTTTTGCATTTCCTCGAGGAGAAATATGTCCTCTTCCTGAAGAGATAACGGCTATTGGCGGGTGGAGCCCTAATGCTCGTCCTGCTATTCCCCCATTTTATCCTGACCCAAGGAGGAGGTTGAGGGATTTTCTAGGCTTGTCGCATGCTAAGACAGCCCGTATGGTGAAGGGAGATTCAGTTTCCCTATTTGACTTGGCTGACAAATTTATGGATCCAGTTGGTGAAAGAATTACTTCTACCCATAGGCGTAGGGCCTTTGCCTTTTGTATACTGGATAGATATGTCTTCGAAGGTCAGATGGATGCTGACTCATGCTTAGGTGAAATCAGGCTAATCAGCATAGTTGACCAAATGGAGACAGGTCACAGCCCAGCTTGGCTGATAACTGGGGAGATTATTATGGGCCTTGACGCTAGGAGACTCGAACTAGGTCAGCAATTGACAGGGAGTATCCGTCTTCTGCAGGTATTTTAACCATTTTTTCGAATAATTGCCCGATTTCCCGATTTTTGCGGTAATTTTGATTTTTTTTTTCCAGAGTTTTCCCGAATTTCCCATTTTTCCGGTTTTTCGAAATTTTTCGAAAATTTTTGTTTTTACCGAAATTTCCGAATATTCCCAATTTTTACGAAATTTTTTGATTTTTTGAATTCTTTAGATTTTTTGAATTTTTCCGATTTTTCGAAAATTCTGATTTTTTCGAATTTTTTGAATTCTCGGATTTTTTTTTGATTTCTCGAAAGTTTTTGACTTTTCGAAAATTTTGCAGATCTGGTTGTCCGAGCGTCTGTCAATCATAGAGCCCCCAGTGAACATATCCAGATATCGTAGTTGTCAAATCGGCTCAAGGTCTCGTCGAATAAGATCAAGTCATCACATAACTCAGAAATATTGGGATGAAGAGCTAACATTCCATGGTGGGCCTTTGATTAGGTGGAATGTCATCTGGTGGTTCTTTTCGAGGCTGACGGGGTTAGCTAGGATGGACAAGGCCCGTTATCTGGTGATCTTGTCTTTGGACTGGACTGTCCACATCTATCCGGACCGTATTCTAAGACAGTTCGGTTCTTTTCAGGAGATCCCCGAGACTGAGGCAATTATTAGCGTTTCGATCCAATTGACGGACGCTATGTGTGACACGTGGCTACAGCGGTGGTTCACCCGTGTCATATGGACTATACCTCGCCCTTGTCAAACCACTTGGGTTTCTGAATCCAATCGAAAATGGACTTCTGAAGAATCCCAGGAGGCCCGTAAAGCTTTGAAGACCGAAGAAGCTCTTGATTTGGCCCGCCGAGAATCGGCCAAAGACAACTGGCGGTTCTTTGAAGAGTCTCCAACTTCCTTTGCTGAGCCGGGGTCGGGTTCTAAGTCAAAAACTAAGACTCAGGCTAATGAGACCGGTGCTAGTGATTTGCAGAGAAGACTTGGACCGAGGCTAGCGATCCGAGACAGGCTAGGCCGGCGTGATGACGAGGTGCCCGGGGAGTCGAGTTTGAAGAAACGAGCCTGGGTTAAGGAGGTTCCCTTGGTGATTAGGGAGCGATCACCTCCACCTCGATGCCGATGGACCGAAAAGGAGGCTAAGGGCAAAGGAAAGGGAAAAATGCCCTAGTTTTTATTATTTAAGAATTAGTATTATTTATTTTGTGCTGATTTTTTTTTGTAATTTTATCAGAGAGAGATTTTTTTTGAAATAAATAAGAAAAGGTTTATTAAAGAACCGTTCCTGTTTTTTTTTTCGATTGCAGTGGTTGTGCCCTTTTGAGGGGCTGCCTACGTATCCATGATAAATGGAATCAAACCAAACGTAGTTCAGACTGAATTAATTTGCAATTTTGAAACACATCGTGACTATTGGTTCAAGATGTTTGTAACAGTAGAATAAATAATTCTAGCTTTTGACTTGTCTTTAAAAGTTTGAAAAAAGACGTTTTTTTTTAATAAACTTTTGCAAATGACATTGAGAGAGGTGGGTTAAGGGTAGTAGCGCTTCAGCTGGTCCAGGTTAGTTGGGTTGACAAACTCGTTCCCGTCCAGATCCGTTAGCATTACCGCTCCACCTGATAGAATCTTCTTTACCAGATATGGCCCAGCCCAATTAGGTTTGAATTTTCCTCTTGGGTCTACTGGTAATAAAGCTCGAACAGACTTGAGAACCAAATCTCCTTCTTTGATGTTTCTGGGCCTCACCCTTTTGTTGAAAGCCCGTTGGATTCTCTTCTGATAGATTTGAATATTATTGAGGGCACGAGATCGTCGTTCGTCTAAAAGGACTAGCGAGTCATATCGTGCTCGAACCCAATCAGCTTCAGGTACTTGACTCTCAAGTAGGATTCTGAGTGATGACACTTCTAACTCAACAGGTTGGACTGCTTTCATGCCGTATGTAAGGTAATACGGTGTTGCCCCGGTCGCAGTACGAATCGAGGTCCGATATCCCCAAAGTGCAAATGGTATTTTGTCAGGCCAATCCCGGTAATTATCAGCCATCTTTTGAGTATGGTGACAATTGTTTTATTAGCCGCTTCTACCGCTCCATTGGTCTGGGGTCGGTAGGGTGAAGACGTATGCCTTTGAATTTTGTACTTGGTCAGCAAGGCTGCTGTTTCGGCTTGAAAATGGGTCCCGTGGTCACTAATGAACTCATGAGGGATCCCATACCGACATATTATCTTATTTTGAATGAATTTGGCAACATGGCTGGCGTTGAGAATACGATAGGATTCGGCTTCGACCCATTTGGTGAAATAGTCGATTGCTACCAAAATGAAGCAGTGTCCTCCGGTTCCCGAGGGGTTTATTTTCCCAATTATGTCGATTCCCCATGTTGAAAATGGCCATGGTGACGTCATGGTGTATAGCAAGGATGGTGGCATATGCTGCACATTGGCAAAAATTTGACAATTAGGGCAATGTCTAACATATTGCTGGCAGTCGGTTTCCATGCTATTCCAATAGTATCCGAGCCTCATGATTTTCCGGACCAACATCTGGGCATTCATGTGAGGACCGCATTCGCCATCGTGTACTTCGGCCATAACTTTTTCGGCGTTGGTTTTATCAACACATCGAAGGAGAGCCCCCTGTGCTGTCTTTTTGTAAAGTTGCCCATCGTCGGTGCGGATGAACTGGGTTGCCAGTCTTCGCAGGGCCTTTTTGGCTCGGTTATCAGCTCCGGGTGGGTATTCCCTGGTTGCTAGGTATGTCAACACGGCTTGATACCATGGCTCGGGAACAGGTATCTCGACTTCTTCGATGTCGTGCATATATGCTGGCTCGGATCGTCTTTCGACACAGATTGGCATACTGGTCATATGATCGGGAATATTTAGCAAAGATGCCAGTTTTGAGAGTGCATCTGCGAATTGATTTTCTTCCCGAGGTAGGTATATATATTCTACCTTGTGGAATTGTTTCTCGAGATCCCGTACTCGTGCCTGGTAGGCCACGAGATTAGCATTTCGAGTTTTCCATTTTTGGAGTGCTTGATTAATGACCAGAGATGAATCCCCGTGTACTCGGAGGTTTTTGACCCCTAAGTCGGCGGCGGCTTGTAGCCCGTGGATACATGCTTCATATTCAGCGGCATTATTAGTGACGTCAAAGTCCAATTTGATGGATACGGGAGTATGCTCTCCTCTTGATGAAATCAGGAGGATCCCGACTCCAAATCCGCGGAAATTGGATGCCCCGTCAAAGTATAAGTCCCACGCTTCGGTATCAGTGTGGAAAATGTCTTCATCCGGGAAGGACCAAGTGTCGGTGTGTCCTTCTTCGGTGACGGGACTGTCAGCGAGAAATTCGGCTACTACTCGTCCTTTGATGGCCTTCAATGGTACAAATTTTAGGTCGAATTCTGCTAACATGAGGGTCCATCTTGATATCCTGCCGTTGAGGATGGGCTTTTCGAAAAGGTACTTGATGGGATCCATTCTGGACAATACTTGTACCTCGTAACTGAGCATGTAATGTCGGAGCTTTTTAGTGGCCCAGACCAAAGCTAAACATGTCTTTTCGAGCATGGTGTACTTACACTCGTACTCTAAAAACTTCTTGCTGATGTAGTATATGGCTCGTTCTTCGGAATTGACCGTTTGAGCAAGCATAGCCCCCATGGCTATCTCTGTCGTGGTTAGGTATAGTGACAAAGGCAAACCGTGCTGAGGTGGCATTAGGACCGGTGGTGAGGCCAAATTTCCTTGATTTTATCAAAGGTTGCTTGACATTTGTCGTCCCATAGTAACCGTTCTCCTATTTTCAGCTTCTTGAAGATCGGTTCACACACCATGGTTAGCTTTGAGATGAATCTACTGATGTATTGGACTTTTCCGAGAAACCCTCTTATCTCTTTTTCGGTTTGAGGGGGTTGCATCTCGGTGATGGCCTTGATTTTGGCTGGATCGACCTCGATACCTCGTTGGCTAACGATATGACCCAGTAATTTGCCGGATGTTACCCCGAAACTGCATTTCTGAGGGTTTAGCCTCATGTTGTATTTGCGTAGTCGGGTGAAGAATTTTCTCAGGGTGGTGATGTGACCATCCCTGTCTTTGGATTTGACGATCATGTCGTCCACGTAGACTTCCACTTCCTTATGCATCATGTCATGCAATAAGGTTGTGGCGGTTCGTTGGTAGGTGGCCCCGACATTGATGAGACCAAATGGCATAACAGTATAGCAATAAGTACCCCAAGGTGTAATGAAGGTGGTCTTATCCATATCTTCTTCTGCCATTTTTATCTGGTTATATCCCGCATATCCGTCCATGAATGATAGAAGGGCATGATTTGCTGTGTTATCCACCAGTTTGTCGATGTGTGGTAACGGGAAATCGTCTTTCGGGCTGGCCTTGTTAAGATCCCGAAAGTCTACACAGACACGAACCTTACCATCCTTTTTAGGGACGGGTACTATGTTTGCAACCCAATCTGGATACTCGGTGACTCGTATGAACCCAGCCTTGAATTGTTTATCGACTTCCTCCTTGACCTTGAGAGCCCATTCGGGCCTCATGCGTCGGAGTTTTTGTTTAACCGGCTTGAACCCTTCCTTGATCGGTATATGGTGCTCGGCTATTTCGCGATCGATCCCCGGCATGTCCTTGTAGGACCATGCGAAGACATCTTTGAATTCTTGAAGGAGAACTATGAATTGTTGTTTCTCCTCGGGACCTAAGGATAATCCTATCTTAAGCATCTGAGGCTCTAAGGTTGTTCCCACGTTGATGGATTCGGTTTCTTCGATTATCGGATTGCGGGATTCCCTTTGCTCTAGTTGCTCGATCAGATGTGGAGGCAAGGATACCTGTTCGTCGGGCTTCTCAATGTCATTGCACATAAAATTTTTGAAATTGAGAAAGTTTTGAAAATGAGACAAGTCGTAAGCAGAACGGTTGTTATTATTGATCATAAATTGGGAAAAGAGCTCGAAAAGAGCTTCCATCTGATCACTAGTCAGTGGCGGGATAGGCAGGGTGCCCGGGACAGACCCCGAGGCACCAGGAGTGGCTAAGGAGAGAGAGGGAGTTACAGGATTGACCCTAGCACCAGACTCACTAGACTCAATCTTAGACTCTGACTCGGACTCAGACTCAGACTCAGACTCAGATTCTGGCATCTCTCCTTCCCCTGTGATCAGCTTGTAAGTTCTTCCTTGACTGTCAGTCCACTTGACAGTTTTCCTCCAAGCTCTGGCGCCAGACCCGACTTCTGAGATTAGTTTAGACGGATAAAAGGTGCGACTGCGGAGAATGAGGCTGACTAGCTCTTCCTTCGGTGTTGGCACAGCGAGTTCCTCTCCAAAAAGTAGCCCTAGTGCGGGCTCAGCGTTCTTAGCATCTTCGGCTTGGATGAGAGCGAAGATGTCGTCCGGTATGTAGTTGCAGTCCTGGGCCAAGTGGGTCCCAGGGCGCGTGGTGGTAGGCCGATATAGGCCAGTTTGGACAGTCTCGAACACTGGAGTGACAAAGATAACTTTGCCGGCTTTAGTTTGGCCCATGTTTTCCGGGGTTAGGGCGTAACCCAAGCCTGTTTGGGTCCTCCCATTGTTCAGAACTTCGAGAATTTTTCCTGCAGGGAGATCGGGCCATGATGTAACCCCAGGTAGAAAGCCCAGATTCTGCAACATCCGGTCAAGGGGGACCATGAAATAAGGGCGGAAGAGCTGGTCCTCCTCGATAGCCCCTACGAAGTCGAATCCTCAGAGATCGGTGCAGCCCGAGGTGTTGCAGTTAGCCACAGTCATAGGTGTGGCTTCTATAGTGATGACGGTGTCATGCAAAGGCAGCTTGATTTTTCGATGTAAAGTGGAGGATACAGCCCTGGTTGCATGGATCCAAGGTCTTCCTAAAAGAAGGTTGAAGGAAGAAGTCACGTCGATCACTTGGAATTCCAGCTCCTTCTCTATCGGGCCTGTTATGATAGTGAGTTTTGTAGCTCCGGCTACTGACTTTGGGCTTCCGTCAAAAGCCTGAATGGTTTGAGCTGTAGGAATGTAGTTGGCCTCGGTAATGCCGAGGGCTTTGGCGGTCCTTAAGGGAAGGACATTGACTGCTGACCCGTCGTCAATTAGGGTCATGGGTAGGTACTTTCCACGGCAGATGACCGTGATGTAGAGGGCCATGTTGTGGGCTGGCCCGAATGGTGGTAGATCAGCATTGGAGAAGGTGATTAATGGGCCTTCCTCTATGGACCTCCTCTTTAGGTGGGGCAGGACCGTGGCTACCATTTCGGCTGGTGTAGCCATGGAGTCAATTTTGACCTGATCGAGGGCCTTAGTGAGTGCCTCTCGATGTTCCTGAGAGCTAACTAGGAGTTGCCATATAGAGAGGTCAACTCGAGTCTTGCTCAGCTGTTTCACAAGAGCCTTTTCAGCAGTCGGCTCTTCTGGGGCGGGCTCCACCTTAAGTGGCTCGGCAATGATGAGGGCTTGACTAGTGGCTAAGGCCTTGGACTTAACCTTTTGAATTTCCTCAGGCGTGATGGGGACAGCTTCCCCTTTGGTGAGGTAGACATCGTCTTCGTCATCGCACCAAATCCCGTTTATTTGCGGGATAAATGGAGAAATGAGGTGTGAGCAATCCATTATTTCCCCGGAAAAGATGGCGTGAGTGGCCAACGGGTTGTCCTTGTTGTTGGGTTTACCCCCGGGCAAAGGAATTTTCCCGCTTTCAATGAAATCTTGGATAAGGTGCTTTAGTTTCCAACATTTCTTGGTATCGTGCCCCTTACCACGATGATAGTGACAGTAGGCCTGGAGGTTGTAGGCCTTGGAGCGACGTTCGACCGGGATATCAGGTGTTGGGCCTATCGGGGTGATCAGTCCTTTTGATGATAGCCTTTGAAGGGCGTTTTCATAGGTAGTGCCTATGTCGGTGAATACCCGGGGAGTGGTAGTTTTTTGGGATGAGGTATCGAGTGTATTTACCTCGTCGAAAATGCTACGAGTGGCAGCAGTAGTTGTGGGCTTGCTTGTTGATGAGCTAGCCCCTTGGTATCCCTTAGTGGAGGCCTTAGTGAGGCTTTTCAATCTTAAATCATCCTCGATTCTCGTTCCCATTTCAGTTAGGATCGCGAAGCTAGGTACGATGGCATACCGGAGATGGACCCGGTAAGCTGGAAGGAGGTTCTTGACGAAGGCTTCAACCAGCACTTTTTCACTGGGCTTATCGACCAGTTTGACGCTTTCAGCCCTCCATCGCTGAAGGTATTTTGTAAATCCTTCCTTAGGTTCCTGGGCCATTACCTCCAGGGTGCGCATAGTGGTCTGGATCTCCGTGTTGTCGGCGTAGTTCCGAGCGAATTCCGTTGCCACGTGATCCCAAGTTTTGTATTTCTTGGAATCGAGCCGGTAGTACCAGGCCCTTGGGTGCTTCTCGAGGGATGAAGGGAACAGGTGTTTAAACATGCTGGCCTTAACCCCTTTAAGGGCCATGAATTCCTTGAAAGCCCGGATGTGGTGGACCGGGTCTTCAGTACCCTCGAACATTGGTAGACCCGTCAGGTTGAGATTGGCGGGTAGTTCATCGGTCAGTGGGGTGTAGGTCCTAGCATTCTCCGTATGGATGGAGCTTTGGGTTGTCAGATGGACCTGTTCTTGCAGTTTGTGGACTGCGCTAGCCAATTGGGCTAAAGGCCCAGTAGTATCGACACTGCCGCTAGGAGTTCCTTGTTCCACGGCACTTACCCTGGTGAGGATGGCGATCTGTTCCCCCCTCATTGATGTGATCATGTTTTCAAGCTTGGTCAATGAGGCCTTCATGTCATCGATGGCTTGTTGCGTCATGGCTCGAGTGTGGGGTGGCCTGTCTGTAAGGGCACCGCGTAATCAGTAACTGACCCAGATCTTAGAATCAAAAGTACATCCCGAGCAAGGAAAAGACTAGACTATAAAGAAGACTGAAAACCGACTTCTAGACGGATGACGCGTGAATGGTGGACCTTCCTTAGGATTCGGCAAAGTGGGCCTAGTCCTGTTCGAAGGAAGGTCTATGTGAGAATTCCCCAGACTTTGGACTCGAGTGTATAAACGGGCTTCCCTTTATAGGACTCTGTCCTACGAAGGTGGGCCATGCCTGGACAAGTAAGGCGGACTAGGATGGGGTAGAAACCCGTGATATAAGATCGACGGAGTTTCGACGCTATAGACTCCTATGACAAGACCCGACACTGCTAAATACGGGAAGTCCTAAGAAGAAGAGGGCTTTGAAAAGTGAATTTGAATTTGAAAACCGAGCAAAGTCGGATTGGAAGGCCCGATTTTTTTTGAAAATCGAGAAAAAGGTTTATCGGGCCGAGATTTCGGGCTTTTTTTTTGAAAAGGTTTGGACAGCATACCGGCTAAAAATAGGCTATTTTGAGTCAAAATCATAAGTCCTAAATTCGGCAGCTTTCCGGGTTTTGAAAAAAGGATGGGTTTGAAAAGATGTAAGTTTTTGAAAAAAGACGGTTTTTGAAAAGATCAAAAAAGATCAAGTAGCATGTAGTCATAGAAACAGTATAACGACGCCATGTATGCTCTTAGTCTAAGTCTCGGTCGGTCGAATAGGGTCTATACCAACAACGATCGCATTCTCGCAATTCAGGACGGACCTCCTAAGCCGAGTTGGTCTTAGAATCTGCCGTAAAACCCATGCGAGTTCCACGATCGAAGTCTTTAGTGCATCCAAGTAGAAATGCACCGTGGTATAGTGGGACGTCGGTCACAAGTAACCGGCCCGGGATAGAACGGGGTTATGCATGAACCATTGAACTAAAACGTGTACATTACTAATCGAACGATTTCTTTTCGAGTCTCACCCTGAGGATGCCGATGGTAAGTGACGCATTAGTTAATCCCCAGCGGAGTCGCCAAATTGTGGACATGACATAGGTCCACCCCGACGCGGCGAAGCGCGGGTTTTGGGGAGGCGATAGAATTTCCATATGAGATGGATCGAATAGAATTTTAAATCGAAGTAGGAGTCGCCACCGAATTTTATGGTTATTCGGAACCATTGGAACCCACTCTATGTCGTAGTGGGCCATACTTATGCTTATTTTACCTCGGAAACTCATGCTTTTGCTTCCTTTTGCAGATTTGGCTATATGAGAGGCTATCGGTGATAGATCCTCCTCTTAATGCGGGCAATTACCGTCATAACCAGGTGATGACGAGGAGGCGGGCCATTGACTTTTCTCGTCAGATTACGCAAAAGTACTGGGACGAGGTTCTGTCTTTTCATGGCGGCCCGTTAATTCGATGGGTAGTTCCGTGGTGGCCCATCTACCTTTGGAGTGGCTTGGACCCGAGGGACAGAGCCCGCTATCAGGTGATCCTTTCTTTCAGGCAGACGGTTCATCTCTACCCAGATCGCATACTAAGGCAGTATGGATGGACCCAGCGCATCCCCGAAGTTGAAGCAGTTGTGAGTGACCCTACCCAACTGACTGATGTGATGTGTGATACCTGGATGCAAAGGTGGTACACACGGCATACTTGGCCCATTGTCAAATCTCGCCGCTCAATCTGGGTTTCAGATTCTTACACGAAGTGGACCAAAGCAGGAGATGCCAAAGCCCGAGCCGCTTTGAAAGTCGATGAAGCCTTCGACCTGCTGAGAAGAGAGCAAGCCAAAGACAACAGAGGGTTCTTTGATGAAGGAGACACTCCAGCTACCCTAGTTCGTCTAATGTCAGGTCACAAGAAGAAGACTAAGACTCAAGCTGAAGGGTCTAGTGCTAAAGGTGCTTGGGGGAAAGTGAGCCCCCAGACGGACTTGGAAAGAAGACTAGGCCCTAGGCTAGCCGTGCAGGACCGACTTGGCCCACGGGATAGGCTACCCGAACATGTGCGGTCCCGACTTGGGCCGAAGACCGTGATTGAAGACCCGTCGTCAAAAAAGCGGGTTCGGGCTAAGGAAGTTCCCCTTGTGATTAGGGAACGCTCACCTTCACCTCGGCGGCCTCGGGCTCCACGTGACCCGAAGAACAAGGGAAAGGGGAAGATGCCTGGATATTAGTCTTCTTATTTTATTATTCGAATATTATTATTATTTTTGTGGTGTGATTTTTTGTGTGTACGCCGTTTTGGCATTTTTTTTTTGTGTAATCCCGAGTTTATCGAGACATTAATAAAAGACATATTATTGAACATTGTTCCTGTCTTTTCGTTTATTGCAGTGGTTGTACCCTTTTGAGGGGTTGCCTACGTATCCACAAATAGCGGAATCAAACCAAACGTAGTTCAAAATTTGAGTTGATTGATTTTTGCAATTTTCGAAATACATCAAGATCATTAATTCGAGATGTGCGACAGTAGGATAGTTAATTCTAGCCCATTAACTTGTCTATAATTTTTGAAAATTTATAAAAAGACAAATTTTTATAAATTTTTGCAAATGACATTGAGATGGAGGTTTATGGATAGTAGCGCTTCAGCTGGTCCAAGTTGGTTGGGTTGACAAATTCGTTCCCGTCCAAGTCTGTCAGCATTACCGCTCCTCCTGATAGGACCTTCTTGACTAAGTATGGCTCAGCCCAGTTGGGTTTGAATTTACCCCTTGGGTCAACCAGTAGTAAGGCACGAACCGATTTTAGGACCATATCCCCTTCTTTGATGTTTCGCGGCCTAACCCGTTTGTTGAAGGTCCGTTGGATCCTCTTTTGATATATTTGGATATTGTTGAGGGCCCGTGATCGCCGTTCGTCTAAAAGGACTAGCGAATCGTATCGGGCTTGGACCCAATGTACTTCAGGTACTTGGCTTTCAAGTAAAATCCTGAGGGAAGGCACTTCTAGCTCGACTGGTTGGACCGCTTCCATTCCATATGTCAAGTAATACGGGGTTGCCCCGGTCGCGGTGCGGATTGAGGTTCGATATCCCCACAGGGCAAAAGGTATTTTGTCGGGCCAGTCCCGGTAATTCTCAGCCATCTTTTTAAGTATGGTGACAATTGTTTTATTGGCCGCTTCTACCGCTCCATTTGTTTGAGGTCGGTAAAGCGAAGATGTATGCCTTTGAATTTTATATTTTGCCAGCAATGCGGCAGTTTTGGCTTGAAAGTGGGTCCCGTGATCGCTGATGAACTCGTGAGGGATCCCATACCGGCATATTATTTTATTTTGGATAAATTTGGCCACGTGCTTGGCGTTCAAGACACGGTATGACTCGGCTTCGACCCATTTGGTGAAGTAGTCGATGGCCACTAAAATGAAGCAATGACCTCCCGTCCCGGAAGGATGCACCTTTCCAATTATGTCTATACCCCATGTCGAAAACGGCCATAGTGATGTCATGGTATATAAGAGGGAAGATGGCATATGTTGTACATTGGCGAAGATCTGACAGTTATGGCAGTGTTTGACATACACCTGACAGTCTCTTTCCATGGTGTTCCAATAGTACCCGAGCCTCATGATTTTTCGGGCTAGCATATGGGCGTTCATATGCGGGCCGTTTTCACCGTCGTGTACTTCGGCCATTACCTTTTCGGCCTGTATTTTATCGATGCATAAGAGTAGAGCCCCCTGTGCCGTCTTTTTGTACAGTTGCCCGTCGTCCGTGCGAACGAATTGCGTTGCCAATCTCCGCAGTGCTTTCTTGGCCCGGTTTTCAGTTCCCGGGGGATATTCTCCCGTTGCCAAGTAGGTTAGGACAGTTTGATACCATGGTTCCGGGTCAGTTATCTTGATATCCTGAATGGCGTGGATGTAGGCTGGCTCGGACCGTCTTTCGACACAGATTGGCATGCTTGTCAGGTGATCCGGGATGTTCAGTAAAGATGCTAATTTGGAAAGTGCATCTGCGAACTGATTCTCTTCCCGGGGCAGATAAATGTATTCTACCTTTTGGAATTGTTTCTCTAGAACCCTTACCCGTGCTTGGTAAGCCACGAGATTGGCGTTCCGAGTTTTCCATTTTTGGAGTGCTTGATTGATGACTAATGATGAATCACCGTGGACCCGGAGGTTTGTTACCCCTAAATCAGCGGCGGCTTGCAACCCGTGAATGCATGCTTCGTATTCGGCTGCGTTGTTGGTCACGTCGAAGTCCAACTTGATGGATAGGGGGTGTGTTCCCCTCGGGGTGAAATTAACAGGATTCTGACCCCAAATCCTCGGAAGTTGGATGCCCCATCGAAATATATATCCCACACCTCCGTATCGTTATGGAATATGTCTTCATCAAGAAAGGCCCATGTATCGGTGTGGCCTTCTTCGGATATTGGGCTGTCAGCGAGGAACTCGGCAACTACCCGGCCTTTGATAGCTTTTAATGGTACAAATTTGAGGTCGAACTCGGATAGCATTAAAGTCCATCTTGACATCCTGCCGTTGAGGATGGGCTTCTCGAATAAGTACTTGATAGGATCCATTTTGGATAACACATGTACCTCGGGACTGAGCATGTAATGTCGGAGCTTTTTAGTGGCCCAAACCAATGCTAGGCACGTCTTTTCGAGCATTGTATATTTGCAATCATATTCGAGGAACTTTTTACTGATGTAGTAAATAGCCCGTTCTTCTGAATCGACTGTCTGGGCCAGCATAGCCCCCATGGCCGTCTCCGTCGTCGTTAGGTATAACGACAAAGGCAGACCGCGTTGAGGTGGCATTAGTACCGGCGGAGCAGACAGAATCTCCTTGATTTTGTCGAAAGCCGCTTGACATTTGTCGTCCCATAGCACCCGTTCTCCGATTTTTAGCTTTTTGAAGATGGGTTCGCATACCATGGTTAGTTTCGAAATGAACCGGCTGATGTATTGGACTTTCCCGAGGAACCCCCTTATTTCCTTTTCGGTCTTGGGTGGTTGCATCTCGGTGATGGCTTTGATTTTAGCTGGGTCGACCTCGATGCCGCGTTGGCTAACGATATGGCCCAGTAATTTGCCCGACGTTACCCCAAAACAGCATTTTTGTGGGTTCAGTCTCATGTTGTATTTACCTAGCCGGGCGAAGAACTTTCTTAGGGCTGAAATGTGCCCGCTTCGGTCCTTGGATTTGACGATCATGTCGTCCATATAGACCTCCACTTCCTTATGCATCATGTCGTGGAGCAAAGTAGTGGCGGTTCGTTGATAAGTGGCCCCGGCGTTGATAAGCCCGAATGGCATGACGGTGTAACAGTAAGTACCCCAAGGTGTAATGAAGGTGGTCTTACCCATGTCCTCTTCTGCCATTTTAATCTGATTGTACCCGGCATACCCGTCCATGAACGATAGAAGGGCATGATCGGCCGTGTTATTCACCAGTATGTCGATGTGTGGTAACGGAAAATCGTCTTTTGGGCTTGCCTTGTTAAGATCCCGGAAGTCCATGCAAACCCGCACCTTGCCGTCCTTCTTGGGTACCGGCACGATGCTTGCAACCCAGTCTGGATATTCAGACACTTGTATAAAGCCGGCTTTAAATTATTTATCGACCTCTTCCTTGACTTTAAGAGACCACTCGGGCTTCATTCTTCAGAGTTTTTGCTTCACCGGCTTGCACCCATCTTTGATGGGTATTCGGTGTTTGGCTATCTCCCGGTCTATACCCGACATATCCTTGTAGGACCATGCAAAGACATCTTTGAATTCTTGGAGGAGGTCTGCGAATTGTTTTCTCTCCTCTGGATCTAAAGATAGGCCCAACTTAAGCATCTGGGGCTCTAAAGTGGTTCCCACGTTGATGGACTCGGTTTCTTCGATTACCGGATCTCGGGATTCCCTTTGCTCGAGCTGCTCGACCAGATGTTGAGGTAGGGGTACCTGTTCGTCGTGTTTCTCAATGTCATTGCATATAAAATTTTTGAAATTGAGAAAATTTTGGAAATAAGACAAGTCGTAAGCAGAACGGTTTTCGTTATTATTATTGATGGTAAATTTTGAAAATAGCTCGAATAGAGCTGCCATCTGATCATTGGTCAGTAGCGGGATAGGGAGAGGTCTTGGGACAGGCCCCGAGACCTCAGTGGATAAGAGAAGAGGGGTTACAGACTCGACTTTAGCACCAGACCCTCTAGACTCGGACTCAGACTCCGACTCTGACTCTGACTCAGACTCGGTATCTGGCATGTGTCCCTCGCTGGTGGTCAGCTTGTAGACCCGTCCTTGACCGTCGGTCCATTTTATGGTCTGCCTCCAAGCCCTCGTCTCGGTGTTGGTACCGACCTCGGTGATTAGCTTGGTTGGGTCAAACCGATCACTGCGAAGGATCAGGTTGACTAAGTCGTCCTTTGGAGCGGGGACGGTCTTGTCTTCCCCGAATAAGAGCCCCAGCACAGGCTCGGAGTTGTTTTCGCCCTCCTTTGATTCGGCCTGGACGATGGTGAATATATCATCAGGGATGAAATTGCATTCCCGAGCCTTTTTGGTCTCGGGATATGTGACGGTGGGTCGGTAAAGGCCCACTTGGACGGCTCCGAAGACTGGAGTGACGAAGTAATCCGTTAACTTCGGCCTATAAGGGCTTATGTAAGTACCCTTGAGAATGTCGATGGCCTTGTGAATACCGGCCCGAACCATGTTTTCCGGGGTTATAGCATACCCTAATCCGAAATGTGATTCGCCATCATTTAGAACCTCGATAATCCTCCCAGCTGGAAGATATGGCCTTGAGGTTATTCCGGGTAGGTAACCCAGATTTTGTAGCATCGTGTCGATGCTAGTTGTGAAGTAGGGCCTAAAGAGATATTCTTCTTCGATCATGCCCACGAAATCAAATCCTCGTGGGTCGGCCTGGCCCGTAGCGTTGCAGCTTGCTACGGTAATTGGGGTCGCCTCCAGTGTGATGATACCGTCTTTAAGGGGCATCTTGACTTTTCGATGGAGGGTAGATGACACGGCCTTGACTGCGTGGATCCAAGGCCTTCCCAGCAAGAGATTGAATGATGAGGTGACATCTATCACCTGAAATTCCAACTCCTTTTCGATTGGGCCTGTTATGATCTTCAATTTCACGGCCCCGGCGACAGGTTTTGGGCTTCCGTCGAAAGCCTGGATAGTCTGCACCGTCGGAAGGTAATCGGCATCGGTGATGCCGAGTGCTTTTGCGGTCCTTAGAGGAAGGACATTCACGGCTGATCCATCGTCGATAAGGGTCATCGGGAGATATTTACCTTTGCAGATGACCGTGATGTATAGGGCCAGATTGTGATTGGGCCCAAATGGTGGCAGATCAGCTTCAGAGAAGGTTATGAGTGGACCTTCTTCCTTTGACTTGCCCTTCAGAAAAGGCATAATAGTGGCTACCATTTCAGAAGGGGTAGCTTGTGAATCGACCTTGACTTCATCGAGAGCTTTAGTCAGTGCTTCTCGATGTGCCTGTGAGCTAACCAGTAGTTGCCATACGGTTAAGTCTGCTCGAACCCTCTTCAATTGCTGGACCAGAGCCGTGTCTGGGCTTGGTTCTTCAGGGGTAGGTTCCGTCCTGGCAGGTTCAGTGACGGATATAGGAGTAGAGCGCCCGGCTACGGCGAGGTGGTTGGTGGCTAAGGCTTTGGACTTAGCCTTTCGGACCTCATCAAGGGTGATGGGGACAGCTTCCCCTTTGGTTAAGTAGACATCGTCCTCATCATCGAACCATATCCCATTGATTTGTGGGATAAAAGGAGAAATGAGGTGAGAACAGTCGACTACTTCCCCTGTGAATATAGCATGGGCGCTGAACGGGTTTTCTTTGTTGCTCGGCTTGTCTCCGGGCAACGGGATTTTACCGCTCTCGATAAGATCTTGGATCAGGTGCTTTAACCTCCAACACTTTTCAGTATCATGCCCGTTACCCCGGTGATACTGACAGTAGGCTTGGGCATTGTAAGTTTTGGGCCTCTTTTCTACTGGAGGTTCTGCAGTTGGGCCTATCGGCTGGATCAGGCCCTTTGATGATAGCCTTTGTAAGGCGTAAGTATAGGTAGTCCCTATATCTGTGAATACCCGATTTGGTGTCTTCTTAGATGAGGTGTCGAGGAGGTTTACCTCGTCGAAGATGCTGCGAGTTGCAACTGCAGGTGTGGGCTTGATCGTAGATGAACTCGCCCCTTAATAGCCTTTGGTAGAGGCCTTAGTCAGGCTCTCTAGTCTCAAGTCATCCTCGATTCTCGTACCCATTTCAGTAAGGACAGCGAAGTTTGGGATGATAGCATACCGGAGATGGACCCGGTAGGATGGGAGTAGATTTTTGACGAAGGCTTCCACTAGGGCCTTCTCGCCGGGCTTGTCGACCAGCTTCACACTCTCGGCCCTCCATCTTTGCAAGTATTTTGTGAACCCTTCTTTGGGCTCTTGAGCCATGACCTCCAGAGTACGCATTGTAGTCTGGATTTCAGTGTTATCGGCGTAGTTCCGAGCAAATTCGGTCGCCACATCATCCCAAGTCTTGTATTTCTTGGGATCGAGCCTGTGGAACCAGGCCCTGGGGTGCTTCTCCAAAGAGGAAGGGAATAGGTGCTTGAACATGGCGGACTTTACACCTTTGACTGCCATGAAGTCTTTGAAGGCCCGGATATGATGGACCGGGTCTTCGGTACCCTCAAACATAGGAATTCCCGTCAAGTTGAGGTTGGCCGGTAGCTCGTTACTCAAAGGTGAATAAATGCGAGCATTTTCGGAGTGGATTGAATTGCTTGTTGATAAGTGAACTTGCTCCTCGAGCCTGCGAACAACACTGACCAATTCGGCTATGGGCCCAGTGGAATCAACTCCTTCAACTGGGACCGTCTTCTCTACAGTGCTCAGGCGAGTGTCCAAAGTTTCTTGGTTAGCGAGGATGGAGGTCAGTTGAGTCTCGATTTTGGTTAGGGCATTTTTCAATTCTTCCATCTTGCGTTGATGCCGGGTTGCGGCTGGCCTGTCTGTAAGAACACCGCATAATCAGAAACTAGCCCAGAAATCCCGGAATAGAAAGTACATCCCGAACGAGACTAAAAGGGAAATGACTCGAGAAAGACACCTAGACGGGTGACTTGTGAAGTGTGGGCCTTCCTTATGATTCGGCAAGTGGGCCTAGTCCTGTTCGAAGGAAGGTTCACGTGGGACATCCCCAGACTTTTGACTCGATTGTGTTGATGGGCCCTCCTTCGTAAGAGTATGTCCTACTTAGGTGGGCCTTGCCATAGTCTAATAAGGCGGACTGAGATAGGGAAGAAACTCGTGAATGAGATCGACAGAGTTTCGACACTAGAGAAACTTGACAACATAAGACATGACCCAACACTGCTAAATATGGGAAGTCCTAAGAAGAGGGGAGTTTTGAAAATAGATTGTTTTTGAAGAAATCCGAGAAAACTCGGTTGAGGGCCCAATTTTCGAGAAAAACGAAAGAGCGTTGGGCCGCGGGTTTTGAAAGTAATTTTGAGTTTTGAATTGGGCAGCATACCGTCTAGAAAATAGGCCATTTTGAGTAAAATCATAAGTCCTAAATTCGGTATGTCCCGGGTTTTGAAAATTGAATAGTTTGAAAAGGATACAATTTTGAAAAGTTGATATTTTTGAAAATGACTCGGAAACCAAGTAGCACGTATAGTCACACAAGCATTATAACGACGCCATGTATGCTCTATACTAAGTCTCGGTCGGTCTAAGAGGGTCTATACCAGTGTATATAGTTTAGACGTTGATCGGGACGGACTCTCTAAGTCGAATTGAGCTTAGAACATGCCGCGAAACCCACTCGAATCGACAATGGACACCTTTTGACGTATCCATGTTGGACTACATCAATGGTATAGTGGGACGTCGATCACCAGTACCGGCCCGGGAAAATATGGGTTATGCATGAACCGTAAAACTAACACGCGCATTGTATTTGTCAAACGATTTCTATTCGAGTCTCACCCTGAGGATGCCGATGGTAAGTCACGCATCAGTTAATCCCCAGCGGAGTCGCCAAATTGTGGACATGACATAGGTCCACCCCGACGCGGCCACGCGCGGGTTTGGGTAGGCGAATGAATCTCCATATGAGAATGGATCAAATTGAAATTTAGGTCTATGTGGAGTCGCCGCCGAATTTGGTGGTTATTCGGAACCATTCGAGCCCACTCTATGTCGTAGTGGTCCGTATACAAAATACGGCCCATTTCCGATGTCAGAGTTTATTGGGCTCGTCCCTTTGCATTTGATACCAATACCGACATTATCGGATATTGTGTATTGAATGACTCTCGTGCGCCAACGGTTTCGGGCATCCGGAAACCGAGGTTCTGAGTAAGGGGTGAGGGTACGTGTTGGGAAGCCCACAAAGGACACCCAACCCCGCCCGCACATTAGCGGCCTCTACTAAGAATTCGAATGACTTACAATACGCGCGCTAGTTAAACGAGAAAATGATATGCAAAGAGTATTTTCCCTAAACATGTGAGTGAAATTGAAAAGGGTTTCTAAGTCAATTTAATGCAATTAATTCTACGTCAAAGTGGAATTTTAGCATGTGGGTTCATTTAGTACAATAAACGAACAAAAATTAAATTGACAAAAGAAATAACAAACGCGTTAGTAACGATGTAATGACATAACGAATAATAACGGTTTGTGCAGATATTGAACGAGATGAGAAGACGCGATTATGATGATGCATGGTTTGAAAAGATAGTATACACGTGATTAATTAGATACGTGTTGACCTAAATAATAAAATACTATCGAATTTGAAAAGAAGAATGTACGACTCGTGTTTTGGTCGTTACGAGGTCACTCGATCGAGTGGTCGATGGACTCGATCGAGTGGACCTGTAAAAGATGATTCTGTTTTGCGTTATAGACCGTACTCGGCCGAGTTACGGACCAACTCGGTCGAGTACAGGGCCACTCGACCGAGTTGCTGCTAGACTCGATCGAGTGTGGGTCGTGAAAACATTCTGGTTCGATTTTTGGGGTGCCACTCGACCGAGTGGGCTAGGCACTCGGTCGAGTGCCCCCTGTACGAATTGTAATTCGCTTGCAATTTGAATTGATTTAGATTTTTGTTAACTCGATGGCTTTACCGAATTGAGCATAAATATTGCATCACTTATGCTCGATTCGGGTTTTTCGTAAATCATAGATTTGATTGAACCGAATATAAATATTGTTTGAATTTATATCCGATTCTAAATTTGAATGCTCGTCGTATCCCATATTCGATTATTGAGTCGATATGGAATGCTAGAGCGAAAAAACATAAAGAAAATTGATTTGAGTCGTTTTGAGTCAACCAAAACGACATGAATTTCTCTCCGCGTTTGTAGTGGCATAATTATAACGTGACATCTACGTTAGCATCAACAAGAAAACCGAATTGATTGAATTAATTGACTAGATTGTTAGATTCGACATCCAATTATGGAATTGGTATCTAATCTACAAAATCGACGCTTTGCTTAAATTAAAGGACTTGATTCCCTCGACTTCTCCGACATCGAAATAAATCCCTAGGGATTGTGATGTTGGGTCCGTGTCAATGGGTTTCGACCCTTATTGAAATACGATGCTTGTTCTTTGAGAAATCGATGTGACATGCGAATAACAATAATGATACAACGATATGAAAATTATTGTTGAAGTTAACCTATCTCAATAATCAAGTAATCGGGATATCGGAACAAGCGACCGTCAACGTTGTGTGCAGTACACTTGTATATTCGTGTTTCCTTATTCCGATATCACTCATACTCGACACAAATTGATAGGTATTTTAGTGTTTTGATACTAGTATTATCGATATTAATGGTGCGATAATAACGATAAAATAAATAAATAAAAACACAACCCGTATGAAGACGACATGACGCGAGAGAGAGAAAGAAAAAGAGAAGAAACGGGGTTTTGACACCCTCAACCTACATGTTCTTGTCTCGGATTAGAACTCGTAACCGTGGCTTTAACACTAGAGTCTTCGAGGTGGATGAAGGTTAAGTTATGGTGGCTCGGGTTGTTGATTCCTAAAACTAGTTTAGGGTTTTCTCGGGTGTTGCTTGAGGTTTGCCTAGGGTGTATTAGGGTTAAAGAGGAGTTGAATTAGCTGAATTTTTGGGGTGTAAAGATGTGGGAAAAGTTGTTGTAGGTGTGTGCAAAAGGGTTGCTTATATAGGAAAAGCTAGGGCTCCGGTTTAGGGTTACTCGACCGAGTAGGCAGCTGACTCGGTCTAGTGGCCTTGTGCGTCAGCCGTCGGGCTTGAATAAGGGCTCACTCGATCGAGTGGGTGGGGCACTCGATCGAGTGGCCCAGCTGGGTCACGCGGGTCACTCGTTTTGGACCGTGATCATGGATATTTGATGGGTTTGTGTTTGAATTGGACTTTTGATGCTTGAGGGTTTGTTTTGCATGTTTCAGAAACGACTTTGACCGGGGCTGACCCAATCGCAAAAGGTCGCTTTTAATTCCGGTGTCGGTTTCGGCCCAAATTAGTCTTGTTTGACTCGAAATGGTCCGCTGGGCCTGGATTTGAGGTTGGTTTTGTTATATTTGTACTCTACAAGTGTGCTAGCCAACGATTAATGGATTTGAGCCCGTATCCAAGCGCATAGAAGCATGTTAGCGTCCGATCATCATCGGGTGTTTTTTGGGAACTGCCATAGACACCTGGCAGTCAAAATGCGGGTGTCTACACATCCCGACAGGGAAGGACATCCCGATCGGGATGAGGGTGCCAAAAGTTGGGTCTTCTGGAGTGTCATCCCGACCGGGACGGGCGTGTCATCCCGACCGGGACGGGCGTGTCATCCCGACCGGGACCATCCATCCCGACCGGGATCGCCCCCTGCTCCTCCTTTGGCCTCTTCTTTGTCATGTGAGCCCACCCTACCACTTTATACCTCCTCCCAACCTCCCTACCTACCCTTGCCCTTATCATATGACCCCTACACTTCATATACACACTTTCACCTCATTTTCTCTTCACTTTACACCGACTTTCACATCAAATCCCACCTCCTTATACCTTTGTACTTCAACCATGCGGCCTAATAAAGAATGAAGAGGAATTGTAACAGCCCTAAATTTTTCGCGACCAAAATAAAGAATAAAATAGGAAAATTTAAAGTCGTTACTCCGCATTTAGCTCACAAGGCTAAATGCAAGGCAAAAGAATATTATAAGAATTAAAAGAAATATAAATCCGATAAATAATTAAATGAAAACGTTGCAGCGGAAGACTTAAATCCCACAAAATCCAAAACGGTTTAAAACAATTTCAACCCAAAAATTCAACATAAATATAAATAGTTTGGAGGTAAACGTTAAATAATAAAATCCTTCCTCGCTCAGCTTCCCGAACCAAATGCACCCATGCAGATATTAATTGTACCTATCAACTGTACCTATCAACTGTACCCAAAACACAAATAGGTACAGGTTCCAGCGGGGGAACGACCCAAAACAAAAGGACGTCAGCAAAGCTAAGTAAAATATATTATATGGAAAACGTAAAACACTAATTATAATTTGTAGTACACTGAAATCAGAGTTAAATATCATTGTCTCGATACCAAACCAAAAGTACTGTAAAACGGTAGTCAAAACCAAAACCAACCAAAATATATTGTCTCCACCTGTGTGCCAAGGTCCTACCCTTTTGCACGATCTAGAGGTACGACCTATGCTTAGCTAGACTTACTATAGTGCGCACTACTCACATTTGGGAAGTCAGTAGGATGAGGCTGCCAAAGGAGAAAGTCTAACTACCTAGCAAGTGGGGAGCTGGAAAACCCCACTTAACACAACTCGGGCCAGGAGTTCAGTTTCGGGACGAAATCCCAGGGACGTCTCAGACGCACCTTAACCTCATAGACCAACAGAGCTCCCAGAGTCTGTTATAACCACCAAAAGAATTGTACCAAAATAATACCAATATGTGACTTGTGTCACAAAATTCCAATATCCAAAATATCACAAGAGTGTCATAAAAATTCATCGTTGACAAAATAATTATAAAACCGTTTCAAAAATATAATTTAAACCGAACATGCTCTTTACTTAAAGGTGAAGAGGTCAAAACGTCCTTACCTCTCAAGACGGTCAATCCAAGCTAAGTTTAGTCCAAAAATTCTTTCTCCTCGAACTCACAAGCTACAAGTAATATGAATGGTTCAATAATTGATCCACGGGTTTATTTATTCATTGTCTTAGTCTATTAATAAGAACATCTCTCTCAAAACCCAACATATTGTTTAATATCATTCCTAAATCTCACGCTCATCATCGTTATCCTCGTACATAAAACATTGAATTAAACTAAACCATCAAACCATGCACCCTACACTATAACGTGTCACTTTTACCTAACAAATTCACTTATCTTACAGCACATCAAAGGTTTGTCTTTCACATACTCACCTCGGCACACCAACATGACAATCAACTCGGACCGTAACGAAAACCCCAGGCAACACCGACAATTAGGCATTAATGAAATACGGTAGTTCGCTTATCATGTTTGTCAATTCTGACCCAAAACATATGGTTCGGATCACACACTCTTTAAGGTCAGCCTGACTCACCCACACTCCACACAAATCACAGATCAGTTCAAGTTTACGACGACCAGACAAAATTCTCAATAATCCACTTAAGACCCCGACATAAGTAAAGACACACGAACATTCCGACAATGACGATAATAAAATACGGGAACCATGATTTTTAGAAAACAAGGATCGATTATTATATGAAATACTGTTTCCACAAATTATAAGAAATAGAACGGTTAGCTGATTAAAATACTTACTTTTGGATGAAGGGGAAAGTAGAAGCACGCTGGTGTAAGCAAGGATTAGAATCGACTTTTCAAAGAATTGAATGTTTACAAAGAAGTAAGGGAGGAGGGTAGTATGGCGGCAGGAGGGATGCAAGAATGAAAAGTGGGATGAATGAACTAATGAATGAGGGGTACGGGGTCTATACATATATAGTTTAGGTTTTTTTTTCCTTCTCTTATTGTGTTTGACTCGAAATTGAATTCGATACAAAGTTGATTTGTAAAATAACGTTCCACTTTAACAAACATCAAAATCGATTTGTATAAGACGACCCAAAATACTCTAATATTATAATGACATTAAAAAGTATTTTTTTTCAACTTAAAAACCCGATTTAAATAAAAGTAGAAAAGTCAAGCTTATTAATTGACTCGGAAAATAACGGGGTGTTACAGGAATAACGACGTCGAAGACTAGCTAAGTGACGTTATCGAACTTTGAGACGATGGAGTGAGTGAGTTGCTAACCGATCGGTACGGCAACTATCCTTTCTTTTCCGTCTTTTATAGCTTGTCTTCCTTTGTTTGTTCCCTTCCCCTTATACACTTGTGTGTCATGGTGGCCCTCGGGGCCTTGGTAATCGTTGCTCCCGACTCTCGATGACGTGACTACATCGAGAGTCATTTCAAAATCCAAATTTACAAGATTTTCGCCCTTTTTAGTCGAATTTGGGCGGAATCCGGGCTAGGTGACTTGATTACACCTAGTGCTCCCCTCCCATTTCCTTTTATTTCCTTCTTTTTATTTATCCCCCTTCCATATCTTTTCTCGTCTCGGCCCATGGTGACTTGACTACACCCCGGACGGACACATTCTACCCTTTTCTCCGCTTTTCTTTTTTATTTTTAGCTTTATTTTTGTAGTTTCTTTTCTTTTTAGTGTCTCCATACACTACGGTCGAGCATGAGGACATTGCTCGGTTTAAGTGTGGGGAGCGATATTCTATCGTAGTTAGTTTTATTTTCGTAGTTTTTTCGAAAAATCTTTAAAAATCCTAAAAATTCGAAAAAAAATTCACAAAAATCAAAAAGATTTTCTTTTATGTGTTTTCCTCTTGTGTCGTTGTGTCGTACTTTTGTTGTGTTGTGTGTGTTTTGCCTCCATTTTTCCTTGTAGGTCGCCTAATCACCGTTAACTTTGGAGGGCTTTCAAGACATCCGGTAACATCTTTTATCCCTTTTTCCTCTTTGTCTCTTGTGGAAATAATTTCAAAACGTTGTTAATAATAATTTCAACTAATAAATATTTTTATTTACAAAAAATTAGTTGTTAATGATTTTTATTACGAAGCTTCGCGAGTAATTATTTTCTTACGCGAGGTTTACTCGAATTACTTTGAAATGCCTTTAACTATTTTACGATTATACTTTTTATCAGCTTACAAATTATTTGAGACCATTTCCTCACATTTTGGACCGACTAAGCTCTTGGTCACAAGTTTTATTACGTTTCATTTTATCACGTTAAAACGTAAACGTAAGATTATTTCTTTTCATTCATTGTTGCATTATTATCAAAACTTTTCATACTCCTTTATCATCACTTTTGGCTGGCTACTTCATCTTAGTTGTGCATAGTTTTCATCAACACTTTAATCTCATTTATATTTTGGAAACCATCCATTTCCATACTTCATTTTATTCATTCATCAAAGTTAAGAAAAAAAATCCTCCTTCATCCATTTTTGGCCGTGGCACCTTCCTCTATTCTAGGATTATTTTTGCTTCAATTCTAGTCTTAATCGACTCAAATTCATCGTCAAATAATCCTCTGTCCGTTCTCTTCGTTAAGGTATTAATCAACGTCGTTTTCGATCAATTTTTACCTTCATTTTTATTAGTTTTCTCATGGTATTTTTCTGCCATGATTTTCGTGTTTGGTAGGATTTTTGGACGATCCCGAAGCCGACGAATATATTGTCGATTCAGACTTGGAGTAGAGGTAACGTCGATGTTACTCGGTATCTCATAATTTTAATTGAGTATTTTCATGTATATATTTTTATGTTTTATTTTGGCAATATATGTATGTCACGAATTCTGGAAAAATTTTAAAAGTTGAAAATTTGTATGATTCGGTATTTTTATCGCTTTTACGAGATTAACGATTAAATTGTTATATTAATTTGTAAAATCGTAATAATCGGCCTAAACATGTAATATATGTTTATATTCTGTAAAAATATTGTTTTTGATGATTTTTAATAATTTAGTATTTTTCTGATATTTTTGATATCGATTATTGAATTATTACCGTTTTCGGACAAAAACGATTAAAAGCTGATTTTTAGTTCTAGTACTTAAACATTTTATTTTTATCTGATTTTTGACGTGGTGAAACTATCTGGTGAAATAGAATTTTCTAAATTTTTTCATAATTATTCGGAATTTTTAAGTAGATGAATTAATTAATCACTTTAAATCATCGTTTATCGTTAAAACCGCGTTTGTTGTTTAAATTCTCTATTTCTGGTCTTAGGTTTAAATCTCGAAAAATTATGATTCTGATGATTTCATATTAAAATGTAATTTTATGATTTTTAGTGCCTTAATAAAATGTTAGGAACGATAAGTTTTATTAATGGAATCGTTAATTGTGAAAACGGGTTTTAAAGACGGTTTTGACGGGATTTATTAGATCTGAAATTTTTGAAAATTTGGAAAAATGGTAGATTCTGGAAATCATGATTTTTAGATTTAACAATAATATTTGGATATTAATACTTAAATCGTTTTGTAATTACTATTTTTATTAATCGTTATTGTCGAGATTGGACGATTAACGAGGAAACGCTTTAAAAACCGAGTTTTAGAATTCTGGAAATTTTCTTTTCTGGACAGAATGTCTATAAATATATTTGAACTATTTTACGTAATTTTTGTACTATTTATTAAAGTCTTTATTTAATAAGTATTGATTTTCGGACAAATTATGATTTATCGTTAAAATGCTTCGTCTTACCTAAAAGAATTATTTTTCCAACAATATTGAAAGTATTTAAATCTGAAACTTTAAGAGTTAAATCATCCCTTAACATACTCTAAATATATTTGTTGGTTTAATTAAATAAAGACGTTCAAATATTTAATCTGATGTTTGCCGTAAAATCCTATTTATAATTTTATTGTCGAAACTAATAATAATTAGGGAATTTTAGCTTTTTAACTTTTGAAAACACCCTAATTAGTAATATTAAAATGTTTAAGATATTTTTAATCATTTTATAACGCTTATACGATATTTTAATAATTTCATAAAATCAAATGTTTTTACTTTAATAATTAATATCGTTAAGGCCGAAAGTATTAGTTTTATAAATCTATATCGTTTACTAAAAATGTGGTATTAGTATGAACTAATATTTTCACTATTTTGATATAATGCTATTTTTAGTAAAGGTTCTAAAAATAGAAGTTTCCTAAAATAGAAAGTTTCCTCTTTTAGAATATAAATGTTTACTTCTTTTATCCTTATATTATTTATATTGATTATATCTTTTGAATATCGATAATGGCTTTGTTTTGGAGTTATGGAATAAGGACAAGTGTGAGGTTAGAGTAATATATTCTAGCGTTTACGGTTTTGCCATCAACTATAAGGCTAGTGTATCAGGAATTGGTACATTGGTTGTTGAACTGGGTGACAGGTTTCCCGGGAGTTTTGTACATTTTGACCTTAAGCTTAGGCCTCGCGGTAAGTCGCCGTCATAAGTTGAACTGGGTGACAGGTAATCCCAGGAGGGGTGTGCATTATCTTAAACTAGGGCCACGCATTTATAAGTCGCCGCTCTATTATGGTTGAGTAGCCTAGTTAGAGACCGAAGTTTGATTTATTTGAACTAAGGTCTCGAAGCTAGTTTTTAGTACTCTCCTAGTGAAAGTCTAGCCGTCTACACTAGTCCTATCCATAACGCCATTTTGAATATTTTTATTATTATCGATATGATTTGGTTGCAGGTTGGCAAATGTTTTATGTTTTCTTCGGAAAACTCATTTTTATTATATTGTTTTGATACGTGAAGTTTTTCACTGAAAGTTTATTTTTATTATAATGTGTTTTACTGTTTTCCATTTTTACTATTTTTCTATAATAGTAATTACAGTTTTAAAATCCTGTTATACGGCTGGGAGAACATTGACATTGCTCCCCACTGATTGTGGCTGTTATGTTTTTAACATGGCAGGTATATGTGTTTTCCTTCGGGTGGGCTAGCGAGCAGTTATGGATCCTGCTGGTTTTAATCAGATCACTGTATTATGGATTGTTAAAACCCTTTTTATGGATTTTATTTATTTATTTATTTTGTAGCCATTTTTATTTTATGGCTTATGTATTGACTTACCATTTTTATTTAATTAAGACATAGCTACAATGTGTTATAAAATCTCACTTCTACAGTGTTTCCGCCACTGTATTGCGTTAGAATTTCTAGGGGATCACATTTACTTTCTCTTTTTAGTTGTATGAACCGAGTCTTGGACTTTAGTCTAGTAGAATGACCCTAAATCAATGATTTCGTTGGTTTCTTACCTTGAGTCCACCTAGCTTACTAGGGATTTACTACGGGATTTGCATTTTGACCATTATGACCACCCATGGTGTGAAAAGGTCTTGGTTGCCGAGTCCCGTCCCTTAGGTGACCTTGTTTGAAATTGTTTGATTAGTCCAAGTTTCTCCCCTTTTTGTGGGTTTGAAGGGAAGGGTCTGTCCCGACTTACCCATTTCCCCTACCATCTACACATTTTCCACAAAATAAAATTGCAATTTGTTGAAATCTCTCTTTCTTAGTTGCAAAAATAAATGCCTACAACTCAAATCAAGCCAAAAGGTCAAAGAAAAGAAAATGAAAGAAAATGAAAGAAAGAAAAGATTGAAGAAAAAGAAAAAGCACAAAAAAGCCAAAAAAAATACAACAGATGAAAAAAAATGGCATAGCAACAGACAAAGCAAAAATGCAAAAGAAAGAAAATGCCAAAGAAAACCGTCTCACAAAAAAGGATTCCCACCCTCTCAAAATAAGGCTTTTTCCGATCGTTACCGTGAAGAGCCTACCAAAGGACCGAGTCCCTAGGAAGGATGATAGTGGTATGATCGGTCTTCCCTCATTTTGCAATCATATTCACCTTTTTCTTGGACTAGTTAGGCGGTTCTGGGCATGGGACGACCCTCTTGGCTCATTTCTAAAGGGGCGGGGTCTCACTTACCTACAGTGTCGACTAACACCGTGGTTCATCTCTTTTCCATCCCGCCGATTGTCCCGTAGTACGTTCTTAGAAGGTTAGGAGGAACCTAGGTAAGTTACCAATGTTTTTGTTGCTTTGTCGTCGTACTGTTAGGATTTTGTCCATTTCGGTTTGTATTGCTAGCTTGGGAACGTTGTCACTTGCCTTGAATCCCTAACCGGTGCCTTTTCACCGCTTTGTTGAGGGAAGCGGTATTTGTTTTGTCTTGGATGCAACCGTTTGGTGTTTGTTTGTCTTTGTGTTTGTTTGTCTGTGTGTTCTCGCATGAGTTGAAAGGGCGTAGGGTGCGCTAATACCCGCTCGGCTAGTTTATTAGTTAGTTTGTGCTTACTCGAGGGCGAGTAAGGGTTAAGTGTGGAGGAGTTGATAAGTGTAGTTTGTAGTGCCTAATTTGTTGTGTATTGGTCTCATTTTCCTTTGTGGAATCGCTCCTTGGGAGCGGTTTATGGGCTAGTTATGCTTCCTCTAGTTCGTTTCAGGTTCCCGAGACCATTCATGAAGGATTGGAACGATTCCGACTCGTTTCATACACTTTTTGGAGCCAACGAAGTGAAAGAACGATCACTCGATGCCTTGGATTTGATCCCGAGACCTTGGGACCCATTCCCGAGCCCCTTAGACTCGATCCCGAGCTTCGATAATCGATGAGAAGCCCATAAGAAGCAAGGAGGGACCATGAAGCTCATATTGGAGGCCTAGAGACCCTTCTCGACCGAGACCAAGTGCCTTCCCAGTCGGGAAGGAGTGCACAAATTAGAGGGCTGCTGTTTTGAGTCGTCTCGGCCGAGAAGGCTTCCGTCCCGGGCGGGACCGTTTCGTCCCGGGCGGGTTGAGCAGGCTACAGCACGAAAGCCTCTTTTCATTCTCCTTAATTCTTGTAACCTTATAAATACTCCTCCCTTGTATTGTTTAAGCATCTTAGATTATCACACATTACCCTAGACTCTCTTAGGCCTCTCTTTAACATTAAAAACCCTAGATTAGTGTTCCTCTCATTAGTTTAATCTTCCTTTAATCTTTAGTTAATCTTTGTAATTAGTCTTGTATTAAGGAGATTCTTGAAGATTATTCTAAGCTTGACAGACTTGGAGTTTTATTTGGGTTTCTTATTAATTCAAGTTCACATCTTTTTCATCCTTTGCTAGTTTGGTATAATCCTCTTCTCCCTTTTACTTTGGTTCTTTGTTTGTTTATCAAGTTTGAATCTTTACATATTGCTTATTGTTATTGTTTGTTCATCATGAATGTTTTGATTATTATGTTGTTTTCTCTTGTTCATGTCAGTTTTATCTTCAATATGAGTGAGTAGATTCCTTGTGGGGTTAGTAGGGGGATTAGGTGTGGATTATGGGTGATTAGGGTTTGATTAGGGGTAAAGGTGAATCTTTTGTTGCTAGCCACATATTGGGCACTCTATGTGTTTGTTGAATTGCTTGTGTGGGTAGTAGTGGCCAATGCTTCCCATATTTGTCTTCATCTTCTCATTGTTTGACTAGTGTGTGATTGTGTCGGGTATAGTCTTAGACACGAGAGTGCGGACTTGGGTTTTGACGCGAGAGCGCGAACCGACCTTGACCTAGGTTTAGACGCGAGAGCGTAAACCGACTCTAGCTACTAGGAGACACCTACACCCTTGCTCACCCAATTACCCTACTACACTTAAGAACCCGACCTAACCCTACTCCCTTCCATATTTGATTCTTCCTCCTAGTTAGTAATCGTTTCCCTTATTCATTGTTTAGTTTGTGTCTAGTTATTTCTTTTAGCCTTGTTATAGTTAGTTCGTTACTAGTCTAGTCTTTACCTCTTCTCCCATCATAGATTGTCAATTATCATTTCTTTGTGTTTGTTTGTGACTTAGCCTTGTTTCTAGGCAGACCTAGTCTAGACACCTAAAACCGTCTCCGTGGACACGACCCGACTTACCCTAGCTACCGTTAACACTACTACAAACTCCCCATTTTCTAGACACTTTGAGATTGACACTTTTATAAAGGGTCGACTCTAATTTGTACCTAATTATCAATCTTGACTCTTTAACGTGTCAAGAACTATAAAATAATTAATTACTAATTCTAATAAATTAATAAACCGCTCCCACGGACTGATCTTCTCCAAAACTACAATTATTCTCGCGCGGATGAAATATTCCCATAACATTGCCTGCCGCGCATCAAGCCAATATTCATCTATAACCTAGGTAATTATAATATACTGTATCTAATTAACATATTCCTCAACCATCTTCTTCATCCGCGCGCTATCATCTTTGTTCATCCGCTCCTCAATCTAATATCCTCATCTTCGTCAATCATCATCTCAATCATCCGCAGGACTCTCTTCAGATCATCTTCTCAAAATTGGTATCCATTGTGCTATCATTCATCAATCAGCCATCATCTTTGTGAATCGTCAATTCATCAACCGACAGGTCTCAATTCATATCGTTATTGATGATTTTGTTTGATGTATATAGTTGTGAGAACTAATTTTGAGAATTTTGTTGTGAATTTAACCGTGTTTCTGTTAATTCACATCCGTGAGAACTGACAAGTCTCAATTCACATCCGTGCAAGATAATTTTCTGTTAATTCACATGACAGAAAAACTGATAATTTTCTGTTAATTCACATCCGTGAGAACTGACAAGTCTCAATTCACATCCGAAAAAGATAATTTTTTTGTGAATTTAACCGTGTTTCTGTTAATTCACATGACAAAAAAACTAAATTTTTTTGTCATCTGTTTTTGTTAATTTTCTTTGATAAATTTGTGAATTCAACCGTGTTTCTTTCACATCCGTGTTTATTATCGTTATTGATGATTTTATTGCTGATATAATTTTATTGTTTAATGTAATTTTATTGCTAATAATTGTATAACAGTTGTGAGAACATAACATTAGGATAACAATTGTTGATGATTTATTTTGATGATTTTATAGTTCAATTCATGGGTTTTTCAATTGATTACATAAAGAGCATTTTTTAATTGATGATTTTTATTGATGATTTTAATTTAATTGTTCGTAATACATCGTTAGTGAGCTTATGTTTGATTACAGAAAGAGCAAAATTTTAATTGATTGCTGTTGATAATATCTGTGTTCCTAAATATTACTATTGGTGATAGTTCATATGTACTGGTACTAGGTTCATAAGTTTTCCTGAGAACATAACACAGTTGGAGAAGTAAGAAGAACAGGAAAAAACAAAAGGAAATTGTTGATCGATTTGTAATCTCCTTGTCATCTGATTTGTATTTAATTTCTAATTGAATTTTTATATCTGTACCTTTCGTTATTAGATTTGGTCAATTAAATTAATTAATTAAATGGCTCATCGTGTCCTCTCTCACATTCTTGATGCTAGTAACTGTTTAGAGATTGGGAGGCCTTGATCATCGATGCTTTATTTGTAATCATGAATATATATTCCTCCAAAATCTGACCTTTTGTATTGCTTAATATTTCAGGTTCGTTAAAATCTCTCTCTCTTCTTAAGGTATTTCTTCTCACTTTTTATGGTCTTAAGTGTTGTATAATTAGCTTAATATGTTTGATAATGTAAAGGGTAACCACACAAGCTAATTAAGCATACTACAATAATGATATTAACACCATCACACGTATGTTTAGAACTACTATAAAATAAAATTTGACTTAAAGAAATTATTATATGTATATACAGGGCCGTCAAATAAAATATGGTGGCCCGGTTCAAAAAAAAATTCCGAGGCTCCAATTATTAGGGGTTATTACATATTCCGTAATCGTATTAAAAAAAATAACATTTTTTTTCTAATAGAAAATTATGGTATTCTATTGAGTTACAGTTTTGAACAAATTATAACAAAAATCATATTTATAATTATACTTTTTTGGTTCACATTGGGTTGAAAATCTACTAATATTACCAATAATATTTCATAATTATTTAAAATATCTATTAAAAAAGTAAAGTAGTAAAATAGACCATTGAATTAGAATAATTACCATATAAAAATATGTATTTTATTTAACTGTTCGACCCAATGAAATGAAAATCCATGAGTCGGACTTAATAATTTATCACGTCTATTTATGTTAGATTGAAATATTGTTTAAAAGGTTACATGATAAAAAATAAGAAAAAAAAACAAAAGAGTGAAGCGAGTGTAGATTAATAGAGGAGAAGGTAAAAAAAATGTTTTAAAAAAAAAACGCAGGGGTGGGGTTCGAACTCGGATCCGCCGAGCCAAATTTACAAGGACTTCCCACTGCGCTAGATAAACTTCCTGTAATACATTTGCAGTAAATGGTATATAAGTGAGGCCCCTCAGTTTTTGAGGCCCGGTTCTTAACACCTGTTGGACTTGCGGTCCAACGGGCCTGTGTATATATATGTAAGTGGTTACAAAATAAATTTTTAAAAAATGTGGGTTAATCATTGTGAATTCAACTGATCAGCTAAATGTTGTCTGTTTATTGTAAATTTAATGCTTCAACTGTAGTTTAGTTATCTAATATACAAATGGTTATTATGCGTGAAATTATATAATTCAAGTTATTCAATTGAGAACTACATACGCTTTATTAAATGTATTTTCCGTACGAACTACTAAAACAACAATTTTGCCTAATTCCTCTCGTTTAACACAAACTGAAAACGTTTTATGCATGTGAGGGTTGACAGACAGATTACTTATTTGAGAACTTGAGTGATTTATTTTTATACAAAGGGATTGTTTGAGGATGATGTGAGACCGTCTAAACAATAACTACGTCATCCTCTTTAATGGAAGAATTACAAATTCAGTAAAAAGAGACATGTTTGATTGCGCTTATATAGGTCTTAATTTTTATTTTGGAAAAAGTTTTAACAACTTGTTAGCTACATCCACGGGTAAAGAGAAAAATTGTTACTATGTTCAAAAATACAAATTACAAACTCGTATGAGCTTTCGCTAAGACTTAAGAAACTCAATTGTTTGAATGATTACTAAGATGGAAGGGAAACTCTTACCCACTTATCTTTCGTAATCTTTCCATGTAGGAGAGTTTTAGTACATATAGTAAAAAATTCTACGACACTTCTTATTTCCTTAGACGTGGGACAAACCACAAAAGAAAGAAACTTCACCTTCAAAACACACATTCTTAAACATGCAAACCAAATTAAAATGTAAAAACGTTATTATAAAACCGTCTTTTGGGGAGAATATAAGAAACTAAAGACACAATCCCAACAAATCCAAATAACCTTATAAACAAGTACAAGGTCCTGTGAAATAAATAAAGCTACTTTTGATTAATATGCAAAGGTGCACATACCTACATACAGTACATAATAAGTAATCAGTACATACAGCTTATATGTCACACATTCTTTGTTTGTTTGTATTCTTGTTCGTCAACTTTCTTCATAGAGAGAAATTCAACATTTTTGATCTTATTGTACACTTGTGAGCTTATGTTCTCTATAATTTGTTTAAAAATTGATGTTTGTATGTCTGTTTTGTCACAGCAATTCACGAGTACAACGAACATAAATCAAATTGCGTCTTTGAAGCAAATAAAAGTAGTAATAAATAAGACTCTGAATAACAGTATCAAAGACATTGAAACCCTAGAAATTTAACAAAATATAATAAAAGCATACACAAATTCAAATGAATAAGAAAACTGAAGCAATGTTTTTAGAAACAAAGAGAAGGAATAGACTTGTTTTTGATCTTATTGTACACTTGTGAGCTTATGTTCTCTATAATTTGTTTAAAAATTGATGTCTGTATGTTTGTTTTGTCATGGTAGTTGATGGATTGGAGTTATTTCACAAGGTGCCTAGCGGGTTTTTATTGTATCCTCTCATATATGAACTTTCTCGCTATCCATGGTAGATAAATTTATCGCTATCGTATATGAACTTTTCGATGCTTATAAATATATTTGGTTTTATTTTCTCGTGACTTAATTTATTTATTTTCAAATAATGACTTGATAATTTGTGATCTTTTTTTCCTTCTCTATATATAATTTGCATATAAACTACTAATTTTATTATTCAAGTGTCTTATTTTATATTGTAGTCATGGATATGAGCTGGATAAGATTGCCAAATGATCACTCAAAATATGTAGATGGGTGTCTAAAGTTTATTGAGCTAGCTAAGAAAAATCTAGTTGAAGGAAAAACCAAGTGTCCGTGTAAAAGTTGTATGTTGCGTAATTGGTTGCCAGTTAATCAAGTGGAGGGACATATTTTGTTTAAGGGTTTTTATCAAAAATATACAAACTTGATTTGGCATGGCAAAGACAATGTTCTAGATAATTTGCAAGAAGTTAATAATGTTAAGAGTAGTGGTGAAGGATCCTTCGTAGGTCAAGATGACATGGAAGGTCTGCTAAATGCAACATATTTTTGTGGTGATCATTTTTCTTGTGGTTATGAGGTCGACGATGTGACTAATGGAATGAATTATGGTGATGACTCTAATCATGAAAATGATTCTGACTTTGACCATGAATATGATTTTGAGGATGATGATGTGTATGATGAAACCCCTGCACCAAACAACCTTGAAGATGATGAAAAGTACAAAAAACTTTTAGAATCATCAAAAGAAGAGCTCTACAAAGGGTGTCAAACTTTCTCGAAATTGTCATTTCTTTTACATCTGTTTCATATCAAGTGTATGTTTCACTGGCCTAATGAGTCCTTCAATATGTTAACTGAATTACTGCTTAAAGCTTTTCCACAAATTAAAGAGTTTCCATCATCGTACTACGAGGGTAAGAAAATAATCAATAATTTGGGCCTTGGATACGAAAAGATCCATGCTTGTCCAAACAATTGTATGCTTTATTGGGGGGAATTCTCCGACAATGATACATGTCATGTATGCCACGTATCAAGATGGAAAACAACAATAAGCGAGAGAGGTGATACTAATGACAAAGGGCAGGGTCAACCTAAGAAGAGAGAAGCAGCCAAGGTAATGAGATATTTTCCCTTAATACCTAGGCTAAGAAGATTATACATGTCATCTAAAACGGCAGAAGACATGTGGTGGCATCATAAAGATCGTGTGAAAGATGGAAAGATTAGACACCCTTCTGATGGGTTAGCTTGGAAAGAATTCGATTCTCGATATCCCGAGTTTGCCTCTGATCCTCGAAGTGTCAGGTTAGCTTTGGCAACTGATGGGTTTAACCCTTATCGTTTAATGAATACAACATATAGCACTTGGCCCGTTATATTGATTCCCTACAACCTACCTCCGTGGTCGTGCATGAAACCATCATCGTTTATATTATCATGTATCATTCCAGGAAAATCTAGTCCGGGTATTGATATTGATGTATATTTGAAACCTTTACTTCATGAGTTGAAAATGTTATGGGAGGGTGTTGATGCTTTTGATGCATATACGAGGAAAAATTTCAAATTACGAGCAGCTTTGCATAGTACTATCAATGATTTTCCTGCGTACGCTATGTTATCTGGGTGGAGTACTATAGGTTACGATGCTTGTCCTCGTTGCACTCACTCAACGAACTCGGGTAGGTTTGGTGGTAAAATTTGTTATGTTGGTCATAGAAAATGGTTACCCCATGATCATCATTATCGCTCCCAAGGTCATTTGTTTGATGGAACCAATGTTTATGGTAGTGCTCCAGAGTCTATGAGTGGATCAGATGTGTTGAGGCAACAAGAAGGAATTGAGTATGTGTATGGGAAGACCACAAAACGATTAAAGAGAAAAAATAGGGCAAGGGAAGTAGGTGTCTCAACTAACTTTGTAAATGATGATGAGGATGATGATGGAGGTACTTTGTGGAACAAAAAGAGCATATTTTTTGAATTGCCCTATTGGGAACACAATCCTCTTAGACATAATTTAGATGTTATGCACATTGAAAAGAATGTGTGTGATAATATATTGGGAACACTATTGGATATGGATAAGAGTAGGGATGATGTTAAAGGAAGATATGCTCTTAAAACATTGGGTGTTAAAAAACATCTTTGGCCACAAGAGAGAGTTGGCAGGGATCCTATCATGCCTCCCGCTTCATACTCAATGTCTAACGAGGAAAAGGAGAGATTTTTAAGGGTGTTGCAAAGGATAAGAGTTCCTGACGGATATGGATCAAACATATCAAGATGTGTGAACATGAAACAACGAAAACTCATTGGTCTTAAGAGTCATGACAATCATGTGTTAATGCAAGATATTCTTCCTGTAGCATTAAGAGCATCCAAAGCCACTTCTGTCATTGACTTGCTTGGTGAATTGTCTTCCTTTTTCAAGTGTTTGTGTTCTCCAACTCTTGATTGCGATGATCTAAACTCTCTTGAGTCAAAAATTGCACTTATACTATGTCGGATGGAAATTGAGTTTCTACCAACATTTTTTACCGTCATGGTTCACCTACTTATCCACCTCGTGGAAGAGGCGAAGCTCGGTGGGCCTGTTCAATATAGATGGATGTACCCTATTGAAAGGTTAGTATCACAAACTCATTGTAATTTTTTCGACTACTACTATATTTTTTTTATTGACTAACACTTATTTTCGTACAGGTATCTGGCTCACTTAAAGTCATATGTAAGCAATAAAGCTCAACCCGAGGGATCAATTGCCGAAGGGTTTGTGTTTGAGGAGACCATCACTTTTTGTTCAAGATACCTCGAAGGTGTGGAGACAATCTTTAACAGGTCCAAGAGAAATGATGATGATGCTTTGGATATTAGTTGTTACTTATACCATTCTGGTGGTAGGGCTATTGGTATGAAGGAGAACATGCGTATAGATGATATTAGTTTAAAACAAGCGCACCGTTATGTACTGCTTCACTCCGATGTGATGAAAGAGGCTCTCGCGTAAGTATCACAACTATTTATTTTGTGATTTTCAATCATCACATGTTATCTTTTAACACAAGTTTGTTCATTTTGAAGCGAATTCATCAAACAAAAGAGGCAACATCATCACGCTAGAGTCTCTGAAGAGGATGAAAATAAGTGGATGATAAATGAATTTCCCGAGTGGCTTCAACTCCAGGTTTTATTTCCGAGTAATTTTATTTTCCATCAATTTATTCTTAAGGACTACAAGTTTATAATAATATCTCTCGATTAATTATGTGTAATTTCATGGTTTATTGTCGTAGGTTCATAACTTAGATGCAAGTAACGATGATGGACGGTTGAGAAAAGCATTAGCCGGTGGCTTAAGCATCTATGGTAAAAGAATGAAAGGATTTACAATAAACGGGTATAAATTTCAGACAATTGGTCGTGAGCGGCAAAGAAAAACACAAAGTTCTGGAGTTATGGTTGAAGCAGACGGAGATCATTATTATGGGAAGTTGACGGACATTTATGAGCTAGATTATTTTGGTCACTGCAAAGTTGTGATGTTTCGGTGTGATTGGGTAGATATACGCAAGGGGATAAAGTTGTTTCCAGATGGAAGTGTTTGCGTAAACTTTGATAAATTGATGCACACTGGGCGTAGTATATCAGATGATCCTTTTGTATTCTCATCTCAAGCAAAACAAGTTTTTTATGTGGAAGACGAGATGAAAAAAGGATGGTCGCATGTGATTAGGACCAAGCCGAGAGACTTGATTGACACGGGCGAAATGTTGTCATAGTAGTTACTAATGTTGGGTTGCTGTTTGTTTTTTTGTAGTGGATGCGGACCAATTTGAATTGGGAATCTTTTATACCTTTATTTTCCTTTTTTTTTATTGTTAGTGATTTTGTGGTTAGACAAATGGCTCATGATGCAATAGTCTGATTAATATTTGTTGTTCATCTTGTTTCATCTCAGAAATTGTCTACTGATTAATGATTGTTGTTAATTCTTTGTTTTATGATCATTTAAAGATACTGATATTTTGTTTCTTGTTACAGAATAGTTTAACAACATCTTCAATCGACAATGAACTACCGAAGTAAAAGAACAGTGGCTCAAGGAACAAATGCTCAAGCAACAAAAGATGAAGGATCGAAAGTCGCAAAGAAGTTGACATTTTCTGAAGTACTGTCGACATTAGAAGTTCCACCAAAACAAAATGATGGCAGATGGGGACCATTTTGTCATACAAGTAAGGTGACATCGCACCATGATATTGGGAAAGATCAAAGCTCTTATGTTCCTGAAGCTCCTGTTACCAAGTCTGCTTCCATTTGGATAAACCCTCCCCTTGAACCTTCAAAACAGAATCTTCCTACTGAACCACAAGCAAAACAGAGTCGTCCTACTCAACCTACAAAACAGAGTCGTGTGGGTTTACCACGTACTGTGGGTAGTTTACATCCCCGAGTTCCTACTGGTGGTGTAGCTGCTATGGAAACCGATGATGTGATGCACACTTCCTCAATGCCAACATCGAGTAAGGATCCCAAAGCCAATAATACGAAGGTGTTGCAGCGTGTGTTTAGTAACCCCGCAGAAATCAGGCGGTCTACAGAGTTGAGTAAATTGGCGAGGAAACCATTGTTGGCTACTAATGCAACAAAACGGATTTCTTCACTTGCAGGACATCACATTGCTCCGTCAGTGCTTTCTAAAATATCATCTAGTGCTCAGTATGGAAGTGTGCGTTTACCAGTAGGTATTGACGGACATGTGCCTACTTTACATCCCACTGAGGGTAGTCTAGCTGCTATGGAAACCAATGATGTGAGGCACACTTCCTCAATGCCAACATCGAGCAAAGTTCCCAAAGCCAATAATACAACGGTGTTGCAGCGTGTGTCTAGTAACACCCCAGAAATCAGCAGGTCAACAGGGTTGAGTAAATTGGCGAGGAAACCGTTATTACATAATCAATTTGGTGCATTCCTTGATCATACAAATGTGGCACCTGATGCTGAAAAATCACCATTAAGAGCTCCGGATACAGGCTTTGGTTCAGCTAATAAAGAAAACGAATTAGATGGATCAACACCGTTTAAACTTAGGCGTCGAAGTTTGATACCGGAGTGGCCCGATGATGTCAAATTTGATGAGAAAGAAGAAGTTCTAGCCATAGGTTAGTTTCTTCATTCCTTTCTTATCCTATTCAGTAATTTACTTGTTTTATTACATAACAAGTTGCTCTTATGTTGTTTGTTGAAACATCACATCGGATGATAAAAATTATTCTGATAAAACTATTTATTACAGTATGGTGATATTCATAACAAGTTGCTCTTATGTTGTTTTTTGACAATCATAATTGCTTGTCAAAAATACATTAATTGTGTTTGAGTATTTTGTTGGATATATTTAATTAATCATTCAATAATATCTTAATGACTTGTGATTTGGAGCTTAATTGTTGTATACATTTTGTTATCATGTGTTTTGGATGGGCATCCATCCATCCATCCATCCATGTTGTATAATTAAAGCAATTATGATTTTAATATATACTATATGAAAATCTGTTCATCATATATTTTTATTAATTGTAAGAATTAAATGATTAGAGATGAGGTGTGTCAGAAAGATTTTAATTTAAGAATTAAGAATTAAGAATTCCAGGATTTTATTACTGCAAGACTATTTATTACAGTATGTTACTGCAAGACGTCTCAATGAATAATGAATATTTTTTTTATAGTTGGTTTAGTTTTCCTTTGAAATTATTACTTCGAATCTTGTTATTCCCAATGAGTGGATCGATCCACTAATGGGACAACAGTAGCAGCATTGTCTGTTTTACTTTGAATCTTGTTATTGTGCTTTCCATTTTCTTGTGAGCTTCCTTGTTGTTCCTGTATGCATAAATCTTAACCAGGAACCATATTATCATTGAGATGTCAAGGTTTTTTAGGGGTCAACAAGTTTGAGTTATACTTTCTGTCATTTTTGGTTTTCAGACAGATGAATCTGTCTTTGTAGATGTTTCTGTCCCCGAAACTGGCTTATATTTGTTGGCTGCATCCTTGATCTTGTTTCAGGATACGACTTTGTTTCATGTTGTCGGCGATCCATTAGTTCTGTATATTTTATAGGCTTAATGCATGATTGGAGATTGCATGCATCATTATTGATCTGTTGGAGCTCTCATCTATGATAGTTTCAACAAACACATATTTGGAAGAAGTTTTTTTTAGATGTTACGTCTATATGGTTACATGTAAATGCAGAATTATAGGGCCATTGAGAGGCATGTGCTGTAAGTGTGTACTTATATCAGTTATTTTTTTTTACAGATTCAGAAGGACAGTACCATATGATTCATACTGCCATTCAACCTCGTGATGTTTGGCTTTCCACAGATAAGAAGTATTTTGTGACCTTTAACGAGTTTTGTCAACCATTGAGAAGAGGGGGACATGTCCTTATAAAATTTATTGGGACTATTGCAAAGACTGAGCAATTTTGTTCGATTAGGGTAACCAATTGGCGGTCTGTTAATGCTCAATGTAAAGCTGACATCATTAAGATAATCAGAGTAAGTATTATCAATTGAAATGATTATTTTATTTAAAGATAAATATAATAATTCGTCAATAATTCTATTACAAGGCCCACTTTGTTATCCCCGATGGCGACTCTTACGACAAAGGAATACTCAAGAGAGCTGGCAAGAGTGCAAGGCAGTACAGGTATTACTTGAAGGATGCATTTTTTAAGCCAGAAACCAAAACAAAATCACAAATCTATGACAACGGGCCTAGTGGACATCCTCGCAATAGTTGGATAGATTTGGTGGATTATTGGTATTCCGAGAAGGGAGAGGTATCTATTAATGTATTTATTACTGTAAGAAGGCTAATATTAACATATTTATTATATGTGACATATAGTAAAAACGCGCACTCATGTCTTAATGTAGAAATTTGCTGAATATGGGAAAGATGCACGAGCATCCCAAAATCATGCTCATACGACAGGGTCTACAAGCTATGCTGATGTTCGAGCTAACTTTGTAATATTTTTTTTTTACCATTTTGTCATTTGTAATATTTTGCTTTCCATAGATAATCATAACTAATTTTAATTTATTGCATTGCACAGGAAGATGAGAACAAAAGAGAGCCAAGCAATCTCGAAATTTTTGAGCGAGCCCATCGGAAAAAAGACGGTACATTTGTTAAAGGCACAGATACCGAAGATGTTTGGGTAATATATTTAAATCAAGCTAGACTTGTTGCTTCTTTTTATGATATTAACTACATTGTTTTTTTTTGTTTTTTTGTTTTTTTACTTTTTGAAGTGATAAATTTATTTTGACTCAGGCGGATGCCGAAGCATATATTCAGAATGAAATTGATTGCAATCCAAGTAACAAAAAATCTCGCGTACAACTTGAGAATGAAGCATTTGATAAACTGATGTGTGTGAGTGATGTATCACGCCCGTTAGGATACGGATTTGGTGTGAAAAAAAGTGATATATCTGGAGTGCATAGAGTCTTAAGGAAAGAAAATTTTGACAGTGGCGAAAAAAATACCTTAGTCATACAGAAGATGGAAAAAGTTGTCACAAATCTGACTAAGGAAAACAAGGCATTGGTAGAGAAACAAGAAGAATTACAAATGAAGAATGATTCCCATGCTCAATTATTGAAGGTGATGTCTCGACAGTTAAGCCAAATCTTGGATGCCGTAAGTTCTGGAAAGGCACCAATGGAGTATCTAAATCTTGCAAGAAATGTCTTACATACGACAAATCAAGAGGTAATCTTACACCTTACATTGTATATAATTTTGTATACTTGCATTACGTTGTCAAAAAAAGCTCTAAAACAAAAGTACTAACCTGAATGAAGCAAAATTGTACTCCGTATCGGCAAATATGGACATATGGATTATGCGGAATACATATTATAGTATATACTATGTAATTCATATGGCTTATGGAATAGTAGTAAGTCTAGGGGAAGAAATTTTATGTGGGATCTTTGATCTTGGGTGTAATATTTTTTGTTCTGTTCATTTTTAACGTCTCTTCTATTCTTGGTTAAGCTTCTCCTTTCATGCCTTTGAGGTATTGATTAGTATGATATTTGGCTTCAACATTTTCTAATGGAGGTAGAGAAAACCGACATGATGTTGCTTTCTTTTGTTCTTTTGCATTTTTCTAATCATCATATTACTCTTATGGACATCTTGCTGCGTACTTGTTATTGTTCTCCTTTTTGGATTGACAAATTGTGTCTGCCTTTGTCCAGAACTTACTCTTTCTTCAAGTCAGGTGTATAGAGTATAGATGTTCAAGTAGTGGTTTTGTAGATCTAGGCGTCCTACAGTTAAGGTGTTAGTTTCGGATGAAGTTGGATATAAACTGGTTCACTCTAGTTCAGCTATCAGTTCCATCATTCTTGAAATTTCTTTTAGGTTTTGTGTTCATCAAATTGATATTGACTTCTAACTTATGCTGAATGGTTTGTACAGTTGTGCCTTATAATGAATTTAGGTTTCATGGAAGACTATGAAGTTATGAGAGATCTCTGATGAATTGTTGTGTATTTCATGTGTCTGTTTTTCTTCTATATGGTAATGTTGTGTATACGCTTGTGTAAACTACTTTTGTCATCAAACATGACAAATGTGCGTGAATCTAGAAGCTTTCATCTTAATCTTATCTAAGCTTGCATCTTAATTTTAACCTTTCATCACGTTTGTGCTCATATAAAGTGGTTATTATTTTGTAGGTTTCAGGTTCTGCAGAAGATGATTGTTCGTCGGAGTAATTGCAAGGATTAATTAAGACGGTTGTTGCATGCACGCGAGTTTTGTTATTTAATACTCGTATGAGACATTTCGTTACATATATTTTTCTTTTCGATCGATATTAGACTGGGTTATTAATTTAGTACGTACTCAATTATGTTTGAGAGCAGATATTTTCACGTAATTTTTTTAGCCTTCCATTTTGTACGAGACATTATTGATCGAATCAATCATGATACTATATTTGCATGATTGACAAATCGTACACTACTATGTACATTGGTTATTATTTAATATATTATTTCATTAACTTTGTTAGATACATGGTTTTTTGTTTTCTATTTATTCCGTATTATATTTAATCTACGGTAAAAATGTTGAAGGTTTATTATATATCCTTTTGTCAATAGGTAAAAAAAGAATTATGAACTATTTTCTTTAAAGTAAATCTTGACGCTTTTTTGCGTCAAGGCTAGTTACCACCAATTTTTTCTTTACGCACATTAGTGTCAACCTCTGAGTTCTTGACACATAAAAGCGTCATAAATCTTGACACCATAAAGTGTCGGCTTGAATTGTTGACACAAGAAAGTGTCGAGAATAGTGACACTTAAAAGCGTCAGAAATTTCTGACGGCCAAAAATCCGACGCTTTTTTAAAGTGTCAAGAATATAATTCCTGACGCTTTAAAGCGTCGAAAATCAAAGAAAAAAGCGTCGAGATTCGTAGGAATTTGTAGTAGTGTAAGTATAGTTGGTATCGGTAGGACCCACAGCAAATCGTTACCATCCATTTCTTTGAGGAACCCATTTTTGAGAAATTTGAGCCCCTCTCTTGTATAGATTTTGAGTCTTTTTCACATATTGATGATTTGGATAAAATTTCTCTTACTCCTTCGATTGAGGTTATGTATGTTGAGGAAGATTGGGATAATTCTCTCAATGTGGTTGATTGTGCTTTAGGCTTGTCATATGAGGATAAATTGGTGGAGGGTTTTGAATATGAAACGATGTATGCTAGTGCTCAATTTGAGAGTGTTGAACCCTCCTTGGAATATAATGATAAGCTTTGTTTGAAATTTGAGATTCCTAGTGTCCACCTTCCACACAAACCATTCACCACCACTTCTATCTCTTGGTTTTGTGGATTGTCTTGCTTGCCTCACTACGACCATTTTGGTGAAGACTGTTCTAAAGCATTCGACAACTTAAAGAGATCATTGGTAGGGTATTTAGAGGACTCAGTTGTTTCATTTGTATTATAGTGTATATATTTTCTTTTTTGTGTGTGTTTTTGTGTTGTTTTTTCTTGTGTGTAGGTGTCCACTTATGATCTTGAAGAAGGAACAACAAGATGGTGGATAAAGGGAAAAAGATCAAGAATCACTCACCAAGTGGTGAGATCGAGTTTGAAATGTTAAATTATTCACCAACCCTCTCTTTTCTCCCTCTCTTGTGTTAAACATTGAGGACAATGTTTCGGTTAAGAGTGGGGGAGAGTTTGTTGCTTATTAGATCATATTTGGATCGATTTTGGTGGAATTGTGGATTTGGTGGTATGATTTTGTTGTAAATATGTGTTGTCTTGGGATGTTGGAAGTAGTTTGGTTATGTTGGTCCTTGTGAATATGTGTTGTGGATTTCTTTTATTTCTCTTTTGTGTGTTAGTTTTGTTTCTTGTTTTGTCTAATAAGTTTCAAAAACACCTAAAAATTTGAAAAAATGAAAAATACAAAAAGAAGTTTTGCATTTTCCTAAGAGTTTAGTCGATTTTCTATATTTCAACTTAGATGAAAAGAATGATTTGGAAATACTTAGTGTTACATATTAATATTGTGAATCGACTAATCTTTGCTTTAATTAGTGATTTAGGGTGTATACCATCATTATTGTTCACATATTCATCTCAGGTGTCATATTTACATTTGTTCATTTTGTCCTATGGTGACCGGATCCCGACTTGGCCAGTGACACTATTTTTATATAAAAATCACAAAAATCCACAAAAATGAGAAAATTCCAAGAAAACACAAAAAAACAAGTGTTTAATAATTGCTCACATTTCAATTCAAAGTGACAAAATCAAAATTCAAAAGAAGAAAAGAGTCACTTCTGAAATAATTCAAAGTGTTTTGAAAAGAAATGAAAAAAATGAAAAAATGAAAAGAAAGAAAAATGAAAAAAAGAAGAAAATCAAAAATAAAAAGTTGTTCAAATAAGTGAGCTAATGCATTTTTAATATTTCCTTATCCATTTCATAAATAATTTTTTTCTCCCTTCTAGTCATCAAGTTGGTACCGGGACGATCTGAACTTCTTACTATGTGAGAGGAGGGACTTTGTGTTTCATTTTCGGTAATAACGCCATGTTAGTTCACTCATCTGCGCCATTCACCCTATTTTGCTTACCGACGGTATAGATTAGTGTATGTACAATAAAAATATGCAACTTGTTAAGTATTTCTTAGTCATCCTTTATGTCCTAGTTGGATTTTAGAATTTTGATTATCGATTTGGGGATTTGCTTAGTTGCCTTGTTGAGGGAGGTGACTCGTTTTGACATGAGGTGACCATTTTGTTATGAGTTTCGTGCTATATTGTTGGTCGTCTCGCGATTTTGGCAAGACCCCACTTCCCTTGCAAGGGGATACTCTCCTCATGGTATCTCGTTGTGAGTTGAAGGGACGGAGCGAGCCCGTTTATTGTCTCGTATCGGCTATTATGTTTTATTTACTTATTTTGTGAATCAATTGCTTTTGTCGTTGACTATTTGAGCTTACTCGAGGACGAGTAAGGTTTAAGCGTGGAGGAGTTGATAAACGTCATTTTATTCATTATTTTACCCACATTTATTTACTTATTCGGGTCGATTTTGTGTGCTTAATTGATATTATAGCTCAATATAGGTTATTATACGATATTAACTGTTAATTAGTCGTTTTAGTTATAATTATTGTAATAATTGTTATTTTCCGAGATTTGGTACTGCCTTACCTCGTGTGTATTTTTGTAGGTACCGTCTGAAGAAATGACCAAGTGAAGACGAGAAAGAATCGGGTCAAAGAACAAAGTGGGTCAAGCAAACTAAAGTCAAAGGCCTACTTGATCGGACTGTCTTGAAATGACGATATCTTACTCATACGACATCGAAATCAAGTGATTTTGGATGCGTTGGAAAACTAAGTTGGAAACCTACAAGTTTGTAGAAGGATGCAAGACTCAGTTCCATTTGTTAATGGGTCGAAATCGAGCTGCAAGGCAGCAGCTAATGGAATCAATAGGAAGATAGGGCCCAAACACCAAATAAAGGTGGATTTGAAAGAAAAGAAAAAGGGGGAGAGAGATGGGAGGCCCAAAAGGCCGGGCAAGTGGAGTGGACCAGGAAGACAAAGAGGGGGGTTGGAGATTAAAAAAAGAAAGGGAGAATGGAGGAGTGGGGGAGAGTAGTACGTAGGGTAAGGACTAAGGAGTATAAGCAGGAGGCAGCAGCAGCATACTGTAGGAGTAGAGTAGTGTAGCATTAGGAACCCATTTTCATCTAATTCTTGATCTTTATTAGTCATAATCCATAGTTAACTAGATGGAATTAGTGTTAATTAGTTTGGGTTAATCTTCGATACTATTTTCTTCTTCATTTATGCTATTCTCCATTTTAAGTAGGTATATTTTTTCTCCCTTTTCATTATTGTTCATTTTTATTCTTTATTAGTTTAAGTTAATTTTATTGCTTAATTAGTTTAAAGTTTGCATTTTTATTAGTTTTTCATGTTTAATAGTATGATTAAAATAATGGGTAGTTTAATTTTAATCATGTTTGAGTAGTTAATTTTTAGGGTCGGGGAAGACTCGGTTTGTCTAGAGTGGGTTTTGTCGTGGGTTTATTATCTTGTCGATTAATTGTTGGTAATCTCCTTTGATTGCGTTTTTTGTATGATTTGCTTGTCTTGGCTGCGATAGGTGAATTATATTTTGTCGAGCTTTCGTTAGGGTGGGTCGACCTAGTAATAAGTGCGAGAGCCCGTTATTAGGACCGTCTTGGGTAGATAGAGACTCGAGAGAGATCCTTTATCTCCCCAATTACCGACCGTAATCGACCCATTTGTGAACTCCGATGACTCCCTTGAGACTACCTCGTTGACCTTGACCCCAGTCCTTTTTATCGTATTTCTCTTTATTTGTTTGGTTCGTTTAGCTTAGCTCATTAGTTAGACCCCTCTTTAAACAAAAAAATCTTTTCTTTTGACTAATACCTTAGCTAGACCGAGACTCTTATTTAGCTAGACCGTCCCTGTGGAATTCGACCCGACTTACCCTCGACTACCCAAGTTTAGGATTAGTTGGTTTTTACTTTGATCGATCGGGATTCGCGACAAATCCCCGTCCGTCAGGTAGAATGTGTCCGGCCGGGGTGTAATCAAGTCACCAAGGGCCGAAACGAGAGAAGATATGGATGGGTGATAAAAAGATGAAAATAAATGGAAATGGGAGGGGAGGGCTAGGTGTAATCAAGTCACCTAGCCTTGATTCGGCCCGAATCCGACTAAATTCTACCAAAAAGGGGATAAAAATAAAGGAAAAGTGAAAAGAACTTGTCATTTTGGATTTTTCAAATGATTCTCGATGTAGTCACGTGATCGAGAATCGGGAGCAATAACTACCAAGGCCCCGAGGGCCACCAAGACACCAAATACATAAAAGGGAAAGGGGAACATACAAAGAGAGACTAGCTGTAAAAGACAGAAAAGAAAGGAGAGTCGCCTACCAAACGGTTAGCAACTCAATAATCTCCATCGTCTCAATGATCGTTATCGGCACCTTGCTTGTCTTCATCCTCGTTATTCCTCTTCTTCCTAAATGTAGTCTCATCGTTGGAGCATCGGGCTTACATTGGTGTAATGAGGTTGGGATTTAAGGGGAAACTCGGTATATAGTGATGAGAAGATGAGATGAAGGTGTATAATTGCAGTGTAGGGATGAAATGATAGTGGCAAAGGTGAGTAAGGAGGTTGGGTGGGGGTATAAAGTGGTGGGGGTGGGGCTTAAATGAAGAAAAGAAAGCGAAGGAGGGTTGAAGGACCCTTCCCGGTCGTGAAGACACCCATCACGGTCGGGAGGACTCCTTCCCGGTCGAGAAGACAGTGATCCCGGCCGGGATTGTAACACCCCGGTCCAATCCTAGGACCGGAAATGTTAACTGCGGTAGCCCGCCAGGCTTTGTACTGGTCCCACAGACCAACACGAGTCCTTTCCAGCACATTTTGTCCTCACTCATGCGCATCCCGGAAACCTTCCCAGGAGGTCACCCATCCTAAGATTGCTCCCAGCCAAGCACGCTTAACTGCGGAGTTCTTATCATGGGCAAACCAGAAAAAAAAGTGCACTTTGTTGATAAGAGTAGTACTTCAAATCCCTTTAAGCAAAGCTCATAAATAGGACATCTTCAATCAATGTGGGGTGTTTCAATCACTCCCACTTGAAGAACGCAACGTCCTCGTTGCGCCTGGCAGCATAACTGCTGACCCAGAATCCACCCCCGCTAGGTGCCAAATGCACGGTCGCAGGGTTGCTCTGATACCAACTGTAATCCCCTAGAAATTCTAACGCGATACAGTGGCGGAAACACTGTAGAGTCGGGATTAAAACACACAGAACTATGTCTTATTAAATTAAATTGGTAAAGTCAAACATGCGCCATACATAAAAATGGCTAAAATTTAAAACAATCCATAAAGAGGTTAAACAATCCTTAAGACATGATTATTAAAAAGATCAAGCAGGATCCAAGACTGCTCGTTAGCCCACACCCACCGGAAAATAAACACGTATACCTGCCATGTTAAAACATAACAGCCATTTGTAACACCCCGGCCCAATCCTAGGACCGGAAATGTTAACTGCGGTAGCCCGCAAGGCTTTGTACTGGTCCCACAGACCAACACGAGTCCTTTCCTGCACATTTTGTCCTCACTCATGCGCATCCCGGAAACCTTCCCGGGAGGTCACCCATCCTAAGATTGCTCCCAGCCAAGCACGCTTAACTGTGGAGTTCTTATCATGGGCAAACCAGAAAAGAAAGTGCACTTTGTTGATATGAGTAGTAATTCAAATCCCTTTATGGTCCGTTTGGGAACCCTCATTTAATTTAGAAATCTGGATTTCACTCAAATCCAATGTTTGGCAAATCAAAATATTTGGATTTCAAAATTCCGTGAATTTCACCCAAATTCCATCCTCATATATTTCAACCCTTTTGAAATACCACCTCTACCCCTGTCATTTCCAAGTTCCATATGTTACCATTTTACCCAAACACTCTCAATTGAATTTGAATTTCATATTTCAAAATACGGATTTAGAATCTAGCATTTCAAATGAAATGAAGCTTCCCAAACGCTACCTTAAGCAAAGCTCATAAATAGGATATCTTCAATCAATGTGGGGTGTTTCAGGGATGGCTAGTCAGAAGCCAGTCTTTTGCAGTGCAACTCGTCCCGGGCGTGATGATGCTTATCCCGGGCGGGGTGGCCTTTCTAGTTCTTCATTCCCCTTGATAGCTTCACCCACAAGGCAACTAATACTTCGGGATCTAGAATCCCTCCCCCAAAAGCTTGTTAAAAGCTCAAAAACTGACTTCCTCCACCAAGCTTTAAAGCTTCTATCATCCATATCCCTTTCTAGTTCTTCATCTTCACTTCACACCTATCAATTAAGCTCAATAACTTTCATCAAGATCCCTCCCTCACATCCCTCATCAAAATTCCAAATTACAAGAATTCCACAAAACAAATCAAACCTAGAGACCAAACAAACAAATAACACAAATACAAACACAAAAACTCAAGAGAAGAGGAAAGAGGAATATACAACATGACGGTTCTTGAGGAACTCCGTCAAACCAAGGATGGTGGGATTCTTCATTCTTATCCATAGCCCTCAAGAGCTCGGAGTAGCAAGTTAAAGGCACGAGCCACATCATTATGAGGGCTCATTGAGTACCTGAGCCAAGCTATCATGAGTAGCTTCCAAGTCGGAAGCGAGAAGTAGTCATCCGAAGACCCATTATCTTGCTTCATGTGGTCTCCGGGGTCTTTCCAACCAATAATCTTTAGCGACCTCTTCCTCCCTAAGCACCGTCTCCAACCATAAGAAAGCTTCAAATATTTAACATGAGTCACAAAAAGCGGTTTCGACCTCATTTCCCTATTGCACACCTTCATATCTTCCTCAAGTTGTGGGTCCCCATCTTCAAGTCTCAAAATATCACTTGTCCTCATATCATCTTGAAGGAGATAATTGAAACTTCTACCGGCGGTTTCAATCTCTTCTAAACCAAAGCTTCGCTTACTTGCAAGAGGCTCATGATGCTTTTTCACATTTTCGCACAAGGGTAACTTGAGTTCATCATTTCCACCCCATGACTTCACAACTTCTACCACCTCATTCAACTCATCCCAAAGCTCCATATCCTCAACGATACACTTATTAGAAGCGCCATGAAGGTCAAGAGGAGGGCAAGCGAAGGGGATTGAAGGTTCAACAAGTATGAAGGGGATAGACTCCTGAATTTCCTCTATTTTATTGATGTTTTCATCATCCAAATTAACCTTGAGTCCGTTGTGTCCGGTTTCAATAAGGTCAATGGCAACTTAATTTTCTTCCTGAGGAAAGATAAGATGAGACCCTATTGTGTTCTCATAGATGAAACTCTTCAAATTCCCACTAACTTCATCGAGTTCTTCACAAACAATGCCTTCAACAAGAGTCGTTTCCTCATTTATCTCATCTTGGGTAGACAATCGAGGTTCTTCATATCAAGTTTCGCTTCTCAAAGGGATTTCATTAGCGGCTTCATTATTGGGTTGTTCCCCTTCCCCAAATGAACATCCTTCATCAAGTTGTGAATTTGAGTTAAAAGCATTAAGGTTTTAGCCTCTATAACATTTAATCTAGCTTTACATGCCTCGTTTTTCCTTTGATATTGGGCCATGATTTCTTAGTGTTCCTTTTGCATTTCTTGTTGACTCTTTTGCATTTGAAAAATCGATTGATATAACTCCAAGTTGGGCATTTGATGGTCATTGGGGTTTTGGAATGCTCCTTGAAAACCTTGATGATGCCCAAGGGGTGGGACATCATATGGTTGGTAATGAGGTTGAGATGATTGGTAGTATTGTGGGTTTTGGGGCTCATAATGTGGTTCAGGTGAAGGGTAATGTGGTGGGTTTTGGGAAGATTGGCTTCCATATGTAGAATCATGATGAAACATGGTGCGTTCACGATGATAATTTGAGTAATAACCACCATGGTCATAGGATTGATAAACATTCACATGTTGGAAGCCGTTTCCATGTCCTTGAAACTCGTACCCACGGGTTTCTTGATTACCCCAAGAAGCTTGATAGTAGTTAGGAGATGTCATAGCATAGTCTCAATTCATAGAAGGAGAAGAGGAATTTATGGTGGCTTCTATAGGTGGGGAGTTTAGATCAATCTTCAAGTTTTGCTCAAAATCGTTGCTTGTACCCGATTGACAACCTCTATATCTTACAACCGTCCGTTGACGAAGGCTTCGAAAAAAAACCTTGTCGGCTCTGAGTTGTAAAGAAGAGGATGGTCACCACCTGTAGGCATAAACTGTAGACTAGGAGCGAACGTGAGAAGTCTAGTGCTTTTTGAGCACTAGACAAGAAGGAAATAAACTTCACACACACAAGAAGCAAAGGAAAACAAAGAAAAACACGAAAATAAAGACAAAGTCAAGTAAATAGCCAAACAAAGTCTAAACAAACACCGTCCCCGGCAACGGCGCCAATTTGACGGAGGGATTTGTCGTGAATCCCACCGATCAAGATAAACCAACTAACCTAGGCTTGGTAGCTAGGGTAAGTCGGGTCGAAATCCTCAGGGACGGTAAGTCAGACTAAGGTGAGCTACAATTTTAGACTAGCCTCAAGATAAACTAAAGTGATGGCTAAGGTTGACTAACGACTAAACTAAAGTCTATAACAATAAATAAAAAGGCAAAACAAGCAACTAGTGATAAAGGGAAGCGAAGCAAATCAATATGAAGGAAACTAGGGCTAGGTCGGGTTCATGGATGCCAAGTAGACCAAGGGGAAACGGGGTTGCTAGCATGTTTCGTAGCCTAGGTTACATTCGGGCTCTCGCTACTTAAATGGCCTAGGGGTCTCCTCACCACGCTCTCGCTCCTAATAGAGGAACCCAAACCATCACCAAACAAGAACATGCAAGAGAAGAAACAAGAAAAACAAGGAATGATCATCTCAAGTCTCACAAACATTTCATCAAACATGTAGAGTGCAAGGCATTAGGAAACAACAAAAACAAGAACTAGCATCACCCATCTCACCCAAATTGATGGTGGGATTTGTCGTGGATCCCCACCGCCAAATAAATAACCAACTAATCCTAACTGGGTAGATAGGGTAAGTCGGGTCGAATCCACGGGGACGGTAAGAGGCGTCTAGACTAAGGTCACCTAAATACGAGACTAAGTCAACGAGCTAAGCTAAACGAGAATGATAAGAAGTGGAGAAGGCTAAGACTATGGCTAAGAAGACGGAGAAAACAAACAAGGAAAACGGGCTAGGATTAGGTCGGGTTCAAGGGGCAACGGAATGGTCAAGGAAGAGCTAGGGTGAAGGGGTAGTAGGGTAATCTAGGTGTGGTCCGGGCTCTTGCTACTTAGACCGACCTAGAGGTTCCACCTAAAACCCATCTTGGCGACACACATGACAAACGGGGCTACAAAACGAAGACACGACGAAAACGAAAGAAAAGAGATAAAAGGCCACAAAACAAAAACAAACAAAACAAACAAACAAACAACACAAACACCACCCCTATCTTCCAAATAAGCAACCAAATCAACCACAAGCATTACAAAGCTCCACCCGAGCACACCACATCACAAACCTTCTCCAAACTTCACAAGAAATAAAGAGGGAAAGGGATAGAAGATGTTACCGGATGTCTTGAAAGCTTTCCAAAACTAACGGTGATTCAAGCAACCTATAAGGAAAAAGGGAGGCAAAACACGCACAACACAACAAATACACGATACAACGACATAAAAGGAAAACACACAAAAGGAAAATCTTTTTGATTTTTATGAAAATTTTTCAAATTTTTAGGGTTTTTAAAGATTTTTATGGAAAAACTACGAAAATAAAACTAACTACGATAGAATATCACTCCCCCACACTTAAGCCGAGCCATGTTCTCATGCTCGACCGTAGTGCATGGGAGCACAAAAGAAAATAAAAGAAACTACGAAAATAAAGCTAAAAAATAAAAATAAAGTGGAGAAAATGGTAGAATGTGTCCGGTCGGGGTGTAGTCAAGTCACCATGGGCCGAGACGAGAAAAGATATGGATGGGGGAAGAAAATAAAAGGAAGGAAATAAAAGGAAATGGGAGGGGAGGGCTAGGTGTAATCAAGTCACCTAGCCCGGATTCCTCCTAAATCCGACTAAATCCTCAAAAAGAATGAGTGAAAAACTTGTAAAATTTGGATTTTGAAAATGACTCTCGATGTAGTCACATCATCGAGAGTCGGGAGCAACCACTACCAAGGCCTCGAAGGCCACTAAGATACCACGACTCAAGGGGAAGGGAATAAACAAAGGAAAACAAGCAACAACAAAAACGGAAATGAAAGGATAGTTGCCGTACCATAGGTTAGCAACTCACTCTCTCCATCGTCTCATAGATCAATATAGGCACTTGCTTGTCTTCATAATTGCTATCCCGCTTCAAGCTTGATAGAACCGCATGGTAGAGGTAGTAATGGTGCGGGGGGGGGGGGGGGGGGGGTGGGATTTGATGTGAATATCGGTCTAAAGTGAGGAGGAAATGAGGTTAAGGTATGTAAATGAGGTACATGGGTGGTATAATATGAGAAAGGAAGGTAGGGAGGTTAGGTGGGGGTATACAATGGTTGGGTGGGCTTAAATGTCGAAGAAGAAGCACCAAAAAGGAGTAGGGGATCATCCCGGTCGGGATGGATGATCCCGGTCGGGTTGATAAACCCTTCCCGGTCGGGAAGCCTCCTTCCCGATCGGGATGACACTGCTGTGGACTCGATTTTTGGCACCCTCATCCCGATCGGGACGGCCCCATCCCGGTCGGGACGACACACCCTTCCCGGTCGGGAAGGGTCTTCATGACTCCCAGGACCCCAAAAACCGACTCCCTTACTCACGATCCAAGCTCTATCACTAACCACTCCTTTCTAGGAGTCACCTTCACTTCACCTATCACAATAAACTCAAAGTACACATCAAATTCACTCCCTCACATCGCTCATCAAAATACCAAATCAATTACAAGAGCTTCACAAAACAACAAAAATCAAGAGAAAAATCACACAAATACAAACACAAGTACTCTAAAGAGGAGAGGAGAATATACAACATGACGGTTCTTTAGGAACTCCGTCAAACCTAGGATGGTGGACTCTTCTTCAATCTTAGCCCTCAAGGGCATGGAGGAGCAAGTCGAACGCGCTACCGACATCATAATGAAGCCCCAAGAAGCACTCGAGCCTAGCCAACCTCCACGGCCTCCAAGGAGGAGGCAAGAAGTAGGAATCCCAAGACCCATCGTCATCATTCATGTCATCTCCGGGGTCTATCCATCCTACGAGCCTAACCGACCTCTTCCTCCCTAAGCATCGCCTCCAATCACAAGCAAGCTTCATCTCCAAGAAACAAGGCACAAAAAGCGGTTTTGGCCTCATCTCCTCAATGCACACCCCCACACTTTCCTCAAGTTGTGGTTCCCCATCTTCATCACTCGGCCCCACATCATCTTGGAGGAGAGAATCGAAACTTCTACCGGCGGTTTCAATCTCTTCCAAACCATTGCTTGGTGTACTAGCAAGGGGCTCTTGGTGCTTAGTCACATTATCGCACAAGGGCAACTCGAGGCTATCAATCTCACCTAACAACCTCACGAATTCTACCAACCCATCCAACTCACTATCGTCCTCCAATTCTTCACCAACGATGCCTTCACCAAGGGTCATATCCTCATTCGTCTCTTTTTGGGTAGACGATTGAGGTTCTTCAAAGCAAATTTCTCTTTCAAAGGGAACTACATCGGCGGCTTCGTGATTCGTCTGCTCCTCTCTCTCAAGTGGGCACCCTTCATCTAAATGTGATGCTCGGGATAAAAACATTACGGTTTGAACCGATAATGCATTTAATTGAGCATTCCTCGCCTCGTTTCCCCTTCTAATTTGGGCCATTAATTCCTCTTGTTCTTTTTGCAATTGAAGAAGCGATTGAAACACCACCATGTCGGGCAATTGGTGATCATTGGGGTCTTGTAAAGCTCCTTGAAAATCTTGATGATGCCCAAGGGGTGGGGCATCATATTGTTGGTAGCAAGGTTGGGGTGATTGGTAGTATTGTGGGTCATGGGGTTCATATTGTGGTTGGGGTGGATGGTAATATGGTGGGTTTTGGGGGTATTGGCTTCCATAAGGTGAATCTTGATTGAACATGGTGGGTTCACATTGATAACTCGAGTAATAGTCACCATGATCATAGGATTGGTAATCGTTCACTTGTTGGTAGCCGTTTTCATAACCTTGAAGTTCATACCCGTCTTGATTACCCCAAGAAGCTTGATAGTGATTAGGAGTCATCATGTGATAGCTTTGGTTCATGGAAGGAGAGGGGTAGCTCATATCGGCTCCCGAGTATGTGGAGTTTAGATCAAACCCCATGCTTGCTCGAAAATCGTAGTCCATACCCGATTGAAAACCTCTCACCCTAGCAACCGTCCGTTTAAGCGGCTCTAAGTTTCAAGAAGAAGATAGTCACCACCTATAAGCACAAACTGTAGACTAGGAACAAACGTGAGAAGTCTAGTGCTTTTTGGGCACTAGACAAGAGAGAAATAAACCACACACACACAAGAAGCAAGGTAACAGAAAGAAAAAAGAAAAACACAAACACAAAGACAAAGTCAAGTAACTAGGAAAACAAAGTCTAAACTAGCACCGTCCCTGGCAACGGCGCCAAATTGATGGTGGGATTTGTCGTGGATCGCCACCGCCAAATAAATAACCAACTAATCCTAACTGGGTATATAGGGTAAGTCGGGTCAAATCCACGGGGACGATAAGAGGCGTCCCGACTAAGGTCACCTAAATACGAGACTAAGTCAACGAGCTAAGCTAAACGAGAATGATAAGAAGGGGAGAAGGCTAAGACTATGGCTAAGAAGACGGAGAAAACAAACAAGGAAAACGGGCTAGGATTAGGTCGGGTTCAAGGGGCAACGGAATGGTCAAGGAAGAGCTAGGGTGAAGGGGTAGTAGGGTAATCTAGGTGTGGTCCGGGCTCTTGCTACTTAGACCGACCTAGAGGTTCCACCTAAAACCCATCTTGGCGACACACATGACAAACGGGGCTACTAGCGTGTTATTGTGGCCTAGGTCGCATCCGGGCTCACGCTACTTAGACCAACCTAGGGGTTGTCCTCACCGGGATCTCGCTACTTAGTGAGGGAACCAAACCCACAAGCAAACTATTACCCACAAGAGAAAAGCAAGAAAAACAAGCTTATGCATACAAGTCATTCAAGCATTTCAACAAACATGTAATATGCATCAAACCAAGAGGAAACCCAAATCTTCCACCAACATCTCCAACAAACCCTTAATCATCCAATTAACACCCTAATCACCCTACTAACCCTAGCAAGAATCTACTCAAACATAATCAAACTACAACTAACAAGAACAAGAGGAATCAACACAAGAATCCAAACATACATAATGAAACTAGTGAAAACTATGAACTATGAACAATACCAAGAACAAAGATTAAAACTTGAATGAATAAACAAGATAAAGAGAAGGGAAAAGAGATTATACCAAACTAGAAGATGAAAGGAGGAATGAAAACTTGCATAGAAGAGAAAACCCAAATACATCTACCAAGGTTGTCAATCTTGGTAGAGATCTTGAAGAATTCAATTAATACAAGGATTAAACTATGATTAACGATAATCTAAAGACTAATCTACACTAATCTAAGCTAATATAACCTAAAGTAGTCTAGGGTTTAGTGGGAAGTGAAGAACATAAGCTTAGATTACAAGAGGAAGGGTATATATAGGGTTACAATGGGTGGAGGAATGGAAACAAGTGACGCGGGCCTGTAATGGGCTCATCCCGGTCGGGATGAGTTGGTCCCGGTCGGGATGACGTGGTCCCGGTCGGGATGGACCCAAAACAGGAGCTCCTCTTTTGTGCCCTTCATCCCGGACGGGTTGAGGTCACACCCGTCGGGGATGAGTCTTGTAGGCCTCCAATATGATCCTTTTGGTCCCTCCTTGCTTCACATGCACTTCTCATCGATTCTCGGGACTCGGGATCGGGTCTCGGAGCCTCGGGATTGGGTCCCAAGATCTCGGGGTCGAATCCAAGGCATCGAGTGATCGTTCCTCCACATCGTTGGCTCCGAAAAGTGTATGTATTGAGTCGGAATCGCTCCAACTCTTCACGAAGGGTCTTGGGAACCTGAAATGAACTAGAGGAAGCATAAGTAGCCCATAAATCGCTCCCAAGGAGCGATTCCACAAGGAAAATGGGACCAGAACACTACGAAATAGGCACTACAAACTACCTTTATCACTAATCATCCTTAATCACACCTAATCCCCCTACTAACCCTCGGGGGAAACTACTAACACATAATTAAACTAAAACTAACACAAACAAGAGAAACAAACACAAGAACAAAAAGATTCATTATGAAGAACAAAAGGGATGAACAATAAACAAAAGATAAAGATGTAAACTTTACTAACTATGAAAGATTAAAGGAAAAGAGAGGAGAAGGATTATACCAACTAAAAAGGAAATGGAAAGATGAACACTTGCATATAAGAAAACCCAAAACATCCACCAATGTTGTCAAAATTCGTAGATTATTCAAGAATTCCAATAATACAAGAGTAACTAACTAGATTAAGGAGTAATTAAGGAAAGATTAAGCTAATCTACACTAATCTAAGCTAATCTAACCTAAAGTAGTCTAGGGTTTTGTGGATATAGGGTAATGTCTTAAAACAATACAAGAGGGGGGGTATATATAGGGTTCCATAAGCAAAGGGGGGCGAAAAAGCGAAATCCGGCAGAACTAGGTCTTTCCTGGCCGAGAAGGGGATGATCCCGGTTGGGAAGGGTGTCATCCCGGTCGGGAAGGTCATGGTCCCGGCAGGGAAGGCCCTACAGTGAGTCTTCTCTTCTTTTTTTCTCATCCCGATCGTGATGGATGTGTTCCCGGTGGGGATGGGTCCTTGTTTGCTCTTCCTAGGCTTCTTATCGATGCTCGGTGCTCGGGATATCATCAAGTGGGCTCCATGGGACTCGGGATCGAGTCTAAGCCACCGGGTCATCGCCGCTTTTCTTCGTTGGCTCCACATGCGTCGAAAATGAGTCGGAATCTTTCCCTTTCTCCAAGATAGGCCTTAGGAACCTAAAACTAGCTAGAAGAAGCGTAAGTAGCCTCGAAACCGCTCCAAAGAGCGATTCCACAAGAGAAACCGGGACCAAACACAACAAATAAGCACTACATAACACACTTATCATTTTAAAAAAAAAAGACATCAAAAACTCTTTGATCCTGAGCCGGGATCGTGATCAACTTGTTACGTCGTACAACCGCGTGATTAACTGTCTGTGTTAGTTACTAGGATCGCCTCTATTCGAGGTCTTATGTTTTGGGTCGTCTCATCCCGAGAAAGTCCTCTTGAATCTCACCCCCGAGTGTCAAATCATCTCGCTCTAGAGACATAGCTTCATTAGCCATTTCGCCGAATACACCAAGAGTCCAAAACACCCGAGTCCCTAATCTGATGACCGCAAACACGCGCAAATCAAGGGTCTTGTTTCCGTGTCGCTCAACTAAGAGTCTCCCTTGAGTCTTTAAGCCGTCTGGTAGATCTATTCTCATTAATAATACCCATTCCGCAGTCATGTCAGGAGATTCAAGTGTAGACACAAGTAACCATAGTGGGAACAGCGCCAAACAATCCGGGGATAACACCGTAGGAACCCCATCCAACATGATCCGAGACCTACAGGCCACCATCATTACAATGAACACATCCATAAACAACACCGATTCCCGCCTAGGCCACTTGGAAGATAAGGCCTCTGGTGAACACCATAACCGGATCCTCAACAAGGCCCTTTTATCGTCCCCGCCTGTTATCCCCTAGAAAATCTAATGCAATACAGTGGCGGAAACACTGTAGATTTGGGATTAAAACACACTGACAAACTGTATCTTATAAAAAGAAATGGTAAGTCAAATACAAAGGCCTCTTTTTACAAAAGGGCTAAAAATAAATTCTCCAAACAGGTTAATACAAATCCATAAAACTTGAATGAAGAAAGAGTAGGATCCACGTTACTCGCTAACTCACACCCAAAACCCGGCAGCAAAAACCTGTCATGTTATAAACATAACAGCCACGTCAGTGGGGAGTAACTCGGACGTTCTCCCAGCTATATTACATCATATGGAAAAATAATAGTATTACAATATCAAAATAGTTAAAATGGAAAACATTAAAGCGATATAATAAAAGTAAGTTTTCGTAGAAAACTTAAAACATTTGCCAACCTGCAAATCAAAACAAATCGATAATAATAAAATATTCAAAATGGCGTTATGGATAGGATTAACGTAGAATCTGGACTTTCACTAGGATAATACTAGAAACTAGCTTCGAGAACTGTAGACTTAACTCATAACAGAATCCAGTCTCTAACTAGGCAACTCAACTATAACAGGACTGCGTGCAGCGAGGTCCTGGTTTAAGTAGTGCATACCCCTCCTAGACAACAAATATGTCTAGTTCAGCTGACGGCGACTAACACGATGCGGTATCTAGCTTAAAGTCAAAACATACACTCTCCTGAACACAAACCATGCTCAGTTCAACAACCAATGTGCCCCATACAGACACACCAGCCTTACAGTTGATGGCAAAAACGTACATCCCAGACTATATTACTCTAAACCCACACTTTTCCTTATTCCATAACTCCAAAACAAGCCATTATCGATATATAAAAGATATCATCATTATAAATAATATGAGGATAAAAGGAATAAACATTTGATATAAAAAGGGAAACTTTCTATAAATTGAAAATTACTAATTTTAGAAACTTACTAAAAATAGAAAGTCTTAAAGAAAATACGTAAGTTATTAAAATAAGCGAAATGTATAAAAACAGCATTTCTAACGAAATTAACATTTTATATTATCGTCGTTATCGTAACTTTAATATATTTCTAAATTCGGAAATCGAGTTAAAATGTAATAATTAGGAAATCGAGTTAGTATTTTATAAATAAATGAAATATAATAAGTCAATATATAATACTTTATGAATAATTAGGAAATCGAGTTAAAACTATAAATTTTAGAAAAGAAACGTTTTAAGAAAAATGATATCAAAATTTATTTGAGTCGACAAATTTTATAAATTAAACGAGATTTTATAATGCTTTCAAATTATTTTTAGTAAATAGATTTTATCAATAAATAACACTGATTTTACTAAAAATAATCAATCGTAGACAAATGAGAAATTATTAGGAAAAATAGTCTCGACTAAAAATATATTTTAAAAAAATCAACTATTTTATCATTTATTAGTATAATTCGTAAAACGAAAGTTAATTTATTAAACAAGTATACAAATCTCGATTATAATAATAAAATACGAATTCTGAGTTAAAATTATAAATTAACGAAATATGAGGAAAATATGAATTTGATATTATTTAGTTACTAGTGTCACGATAACCAACAAAATATTATAACGGTCATAAATAATAAAATTACTAACGATTTATAAAATGATATCGAAAGTTATACAAATATTAATAAGGCAAACGATTTAAAAATAAATAATATTTTAGCAAATAATAAATAGCTAAATTAGAAATTCAAAGTTAAAATATTTACTACATACTACTACTCAAACATACAATATAAAATCAAGAAACGTCCTAAAGTTACCTTGAGCCAAAAACGTACAAGTCGCTTCAATCCATTTGTCCAAGCTCTTCAAACTAGTGACTACGAGCCAGCTTCGAGGTTCTCACAGAGATCCGAACACGTAGACACGGAAATAAAGGAGTCAGAATTAGAGAAAGTTGGGAAGGACTAGAGTTGACACAGAAAACGTAGCAGGAATTACACGAGAAGAATAACGGTATAAGTCGATAGAATCGAGTAATGATATCGACATTAACAGAAACAACAAATAAGAAATCGAAAATAGAAAGGAAGAAAAAGACACGGAAAACAAATATTGGACAGCAGCAATATCGACGCGAATTGCCGTAGCACAGCATAACAGGACAACGACAATCAAAGCGAAAGAAACCAGCAGCAGGAAAATGTAGCAGCAGCATAACGTAAAGAGGAATAAGAAAAGAAGATTAAGAAAGGATGAAGTAGAGCTGATCGAGTAGACAACGGATTACAGCAAAATCGACAAAAATAGTAGCAGGAGCGAGTCACAGAGTAGTAACAATCAGAACAGCAAACGAAACGAACATCAAATTACGACATTACATCAATCCGAACAGCAACAAAACAGCAGCGGACGAGAAGAAGGGGAACGACAAGGGATGCATCAGGAGGCAACAAACAGCAGCAGCATGACAACATAAGGCAGCAGCAATGAAGCAGGAGAAGAAAAAGAAGAAGAAAGAACAAGAGTAGACCAAGAATGAGAATCAACAACAACGATAACAACAGAACGCAGCAGCGAGAAATAGCAACAACATCAAAATATGAAAAAAAAGTAAACACGAACAGCAGAGCAGAAGAAGAAGGGGGAGGAGAAGAAACACGGACCGATGCAGAGAAGCAACAAGAGCGACAATAGCACTAGAAGAAGAACATAACAGCAGTACAACAGCCATAAAACAGTAGATTAACGGCAGACAAGGAGCATCCTGGTAAGCGGAATGCGTGACAGCCCACAACAGCAGCAGTTCGTGGCAGCAGTAGCGAAACAAAATCGAGTCATTCATCAAAGAATTAGAACAGGGAAGATAAGAGAGGAGAATGGTGCAAAAAGATGGAGGTAGAGACGCAGACTGAAAGGGGAAAAAGAAGAAGGTACTGAAGATGGGAAACGTAAGTTGAAATCAAATAATAAAAAAAAAGAAGGTGAAGGGAGGTGAATCGTGTGAAGCGGTGGAGGAGTGAGGGGAAGTGAATCCTAAGTGTGAAAGGAAAAAGGGGGACGTATAGGGGGTATACGTTAAATGCAAGTGGGGTGAAAACAATTCACCAAAATGTACGGATTCCGAAATGATACGTATAGGATGTATACGGGTCAGTTAAATGATTCGGGTTCCGTAACGATAAGTTGACTGACCCACGAAATCAAAATAAAACGAATAAATAAAATAATTGGGTAGACTAAAAAAATTAGTGAAATAAATGTCCTTCGAGATGTAAATAATTAGACAATCAAATAGTATATCCCGATAATTAATAAATTTTCGATAAAGTGAATTAAGTTGATTTCTCGAGGGAAGGAAATAAATAATTTGACTAAACTTAATATAAACGAACTTCGAGACGAAAATAGAAATCCGCGCTTAAATATAAATAAATAAATAAAATTTAGAATTTAAACCGTCGAAATAGATTTTCGATAAGAATTAAATTAATTGTATAAAATAAACCGAAACATAAAAATATGTTTTAAATATAAGAAGTGTTTCTGAGTCAAATAGGATTTTAGGAGTTTGAAAAGATTAAACGATAAATTCGTTTTATAATAATTTTAAGAATTACGAGTTAAATTGTAAAAAAAAAATACGAATATAACTTTAATTTATTTTAAATTTATAAAAGTCAGGGGTGTTACACAGCCACTAGGCGGTGTTCCAGCTGGAGTCGCCCCTAATGATCCCACTACACCACCTCAGGACGAAATCCTACAGTCCCCCATGAGTCGCATAGGCCTCCTTAAAAACCAAATGCGCCTAAACCAAGGCAACAATGTCTACCTCGAAAACCATAGGAAGTTTGAGATGGTAAACGACCAGCTACCAGAAATTTTTTCCCTAGCCGACATACAAAAGTTCAAGGGAAATGAGGACACCCTCAACCACATCAGGGCCTTTAAGGACTACATGGCCATTAAGGGGGTCAAACCCAGCCTTTTCGCAAGGATATTCCCATCCTCTTTAGGCGACACACCTCGATACTGGTTTTACTCCCTTGACCCCAAAAATATATCCACCTGGGATGACATCTCCATAGAATTCTCAAAACAATACGCGGATAATTCCAAAACACAAGTCACCATTCGAAGCCTCGAGGTCCTTTCCCAAAATTATAAGGAAGGCTTCTCCAAATTTCTGACTAGGTGGAGAAAGGTTAGCACCCAATTAATAAACCGCCCCGACGAAGCCACCTTAGTAGGGAAATTTATCAATAACCTTAGGCCCCTTACGCCTCTCACCTTAGGTACCAAAATATCCATACCTTCAAAGAATTGTCTCCCTTAGGAATACGTCTTGAGGACGATATGTGGAAGGGAGTATTCTCCAAAATAATGGGGAAAGGTTATCAAGGTCCAACTATATCCACGGGAACCCGCTCGTACGGGTCATCCGAGAATAACAAAACCGAAGAAGTACACCTAATCAAACCAACCACCCGGGGAAGAACAAACATTACCCGTAGAACATTCTCCAAACTAGGCATCACATACGCCGATGCTCTAAAAAGGTTCACCGAACAAGGGAAGATCGAACCCATAGGCCCTACCCCAGAACCGTCCGCGGCCAGAAAAGGGAAGTCGTGGGATGCCAATAAGTATTGCCATTACCACCGTGACAATGGGCATGATACCGAATCTAGCTTTCGACTCAAACATGTCATACAAGACATGATCGAAAACGGGACGATTCCTCTCCCTCCACCCGAGAAACCAAACAATACCACAAACCCATTTAGTGTCCATGCTATCTTTGACGACACTATCGATTGTTCCCACCTCTATCCCATAGAGGAGAATGTCCTGAATATCGAGGAAAATCCCAACAACCCGCGAGAACCCGCCAACACGAGTAAAATCTGTGTCCGAGTCAGAGTCTAGTTCGTCTTAGGGCCTAGACCTAATATTGTAATAAATGTCTTTTTGTTTTTCGCATCAAGTCAAGAGGTGCGAGGGGACTTTTCCTCCACCTCCTCAAAAAACAATGTCGGCACGTAGCCCGCTTATTACTATCAGTAAAAGGAAATAAACTTTTCTTCGTTTATAATGCGCCTCAACAATCGCTTGGTTTAATAATGCACTTTCTTGATTACAACTCGGTACTATGCCATTTATCGATAACAATCAAACATACCTCGAAACAACAAGGAAGTACAAGAACGGAGATCCCGTGTTCTTTTCTTTTACCTATTCCATGTCTAGTATAGAAAGCCACAAACTATCCTTTAAAACGAGTATTCCCGAATCCTATGACAAATCTAGATAGTAGTTTACCTTGTGATCAAAGACGGAAGGCAAACCCATTCCCCACAATAAACATACCTCGAACAAAGACCGACCAATTCCTACAATAGGTGCTAGTCCGACAAAAAAAAAGTCTGAAATGGCCAAACGGAGCCAAGGAAAAACTAAACCAAAGCCAACCAAAATGGTCATATCCACCAATCCAGAAATGACCGAGGCCAAGTTCATTGGTTGGAATCAAGATTTAATCACCCAATGAAAGTCCGAACAAAAAGCAAAAAAAAGGAAAACAAAAAAAAAAGAAAAAAAAAGAAAAAAAAAGGGGTAAAAATAAACAGACTGGTCAGCTAGCACCAAATATTTGCCTCCCTACATTACAACACTTAAGACCTTCCCAAGACACTTGTTAGGAGATAGTCCGGAATTTTGAGGATTCAAGCTCAATAGGATAATCCCTACCGTTAGGGCCAGACATTGAAATCAGATCCCACGTAATTTACAACCCGTCTGATTGAAGTCTGAGTCATTTTTACTCAGCTTCCCCTTTCCCACCACATTACGAAACTTTAGCCCATAGCCCTAACTCCACAAAAATCAAGCTCCACGTTTTGATCTTTCGAAACCACTTACTACCTAGCTCCACATCTCAAAACCATCCAAGCCAGTCACCCTGACCCAAACACGGTATCTCGGTAATTGTCACTTTCAAGAGGTCACACCCAATCACTCCACCTTAGTTCTATAACTAGGGTGAATACACTCTAAACATCTCACATCGATAATTGGGATAACGAGTCTAAAGCAAAATCACTCACATCTATAAAGAACTACGAACATGGTTTGATTCCGTTTAAAAGCGGATACGTAGGCAACCCTCCTTCCGGTAAAACCAAACAAACAAACAAACAAATAAAAAATTTGATTACTCGATTCATGTACGAACCGGGACTCCTTCCATGTTCCGGCTAATGAGTGATTTAATGACGAAGCACAAGCGACAAGCCAAGGACGGGGTGAAAACCCGAAAGGGCGCCCCAGGCAAAATGAAGAAATGAGTTGCGAGCCGTCACGAGAAAAAAAAAATTGACGACCCGAGGACGGGGTGAAAACCCGAAAGGGCACCCCGGGAAAAATGAAGAATCGAGTTGCGAGCCGTAAAAAATAAAAAAAATGAAAAAAAAAAGAGAAAGAAAAAAACAATACAAAAAGGGTGAGCCGATAACGGAGTGAAAACCCGAAAGGGCGCTCCGGACAAAATGAAGAATCGAGTTGCGAGCTGTAGACTCTAGCGATCCTAAAAAATACTCGAGAGGGGGGGGAGGTGAATAGAGTATTTATGTCTATTTAAAATTTTAAACGATATATTCCACTAAAATCTTATTATGAAAGATGTCGTTTAATATTATATTGCGTTAAATGTATGGCTAATAAATGGAAGTGACAAAAGCTTGCTACTATACTTACTACTAAAGAGTATAAGTATAAGAAATAACAAAACAAAAATAAATACGTAAAGTAAACAACACGAGCAATTTTAACGTGGTTCTGCCCAATTGAAAATCCTACGTCCACCGGTGTTTTTATTTATAAGAGTACCTTCTCCGGATTACCTTACAAATAAAACTCTTCACGATTAACTCTAATCGTGATGGTGAGAGTGATGTGAAGCACTCAGATTGAGAGATATTAAGCTCTCGGTTTGTGGGATGTTAAGCCCACGACGGTGAAGGATGCTAAGCCTTCGGTCTGAGGGATGTGAAGCCATCGATTGTTTGAACGATGTGAAGCGTTCAAGGGTGAACGATATATGTCGTTCGATTGAGTAAACCACTACTCGGCTCGTATGACTTTACTACTCAAGTTTACAAGATTTCTCTAGCTATGAATACACTTCAATTGTCTAGAGAGAATAATGAAACTATATGACTTCCAAGTGTAAACAATTTAAACACGAATTTATTTAGGTAAGACTTAAATCGAGATTTATTGCAAAAGCTCTTTGAAAAACAAATGTGATTTGATTTTTGCAAAATGAAAAGTGTGTGTGTAAGTCGTACTTCGATAGTGAGGAAGAGCATAGTATTTATAGGTAAAACATTTCCCTTAACAAAGGAAATGAGATCACCTTAATTGATGTGTTTCCTCACTTAATGAAGATAGGGTAGGTGGAATGTCAATCAATCAAGATAATATTTTCAAGTTTCCTTGTTTAATGATTTGCTAATATCTATAAAGAATCAAGATATTTTGAAAATCATTATTTTAGAAACTTTTATTCTCTTGATAGATAATTTCCTTCTTAATGCTATCTTCTTCAAAGACTAGATTTTCTTCGACAAAATCAACTAGATTTTAAAAAGATATTTTGAATTTAAATCTTGGCGGTTCGTGTGTAGTTGTTTACAAAGGTTAATATAACCTTGTTCAAAGTTATACTATCCTAGTCATACAATTGCCTTATTCTCTTTACACATAGGATCCTATGCCGCCGTCCTTCCTCCTTGATTTCTTGTCCAAAAGCCTTCTTGAGATTTTGCTCCTTTTATTCCTGTACTTAACGTCATGACCTTCCAACAACGATCACGTTACTTTGAAACGATTAGAACTTTGATATAATCAAATCATATAAATCATAAAGCCCAAGGTACAACAATTTCCCCCTTTTCGATTATGTCAAATTTTCCTAGAGCGTTTCTAAGAGACGTGACGAGACTTCAACCAAACCCGAAGAGGAAGATACGAATCCTTGGCAAAACATGATTCAAATAAGCGAAAACAATAATTAGTCATAGATGGATTCGAGATTATGAAAAGGAAAGAGATTTTGTGAATATTGTGATGAGGAAGTTATATGAAGGAAATATACCATAGATAATATATGAGGTATATATAATTTTACATAAGAATAATTCCTATTTGGAATTACTCAGAATATTCAAGATTTGATATGAATATAAGGAAGTAAAATTATATGTCATATGGTATATATGATAATGTTCGAAATATCATTCGAAGCCTCGAGGTCCTTTCCCAAAATTATAAGGAAGGGTTCTCCAAATTTCTGACTAGGTGGAGAAAGGTTAGCACCCAATTAATAAACCGCCCCGACGAAGCCACCTTAGTAGGGAAATTTATCAATAACCTTAGGCCCCTTACGCCTACCTTAGGTACCAAAATATCCATACCTTCAAAGAATTGTCTCCCTTAGGAATACGTCTTGAGGACGATATGTGGAAGGGAGTATTCTCCAAAATAATGGGGAAAGGTTATCAAGGTCCAACTATATCCACGGGAACCCGCTCGTACGGGTCATCCGAGAATAACAAAACCGAAGAAGTACACCTAATCAAACCAACCACCCGGGGAAGAACAAACATTACCCGTAGAACATTCTCCAAACTAGGCATCACATACGCCGATGCTCTAAAAAGGTTCACCGAACAAGGGAAGATCGAACCCGTAGGCCCTACCCCAGAACCGTCCGCGGCCAGAAAAGGGAAGTCATGGGATGCCAATAAGTATTGCCATTACCACCGTGGCAATGGGCATGATACCGAATCTTGCTTTCGACTCAAACATGTCATACAAGACATGATCGAAAACGGGACGATTCCTCTCCCTCCACCCGAGAAACCAAACAATACCACAAACCCATTTAGTGTCCATGCTATCTTTGACGACACTATCGATTGTTCCCACCTCTATCCCATAGAGGAGAATGTCCTGAATATCGAGGAAAATCCCGACAACCCGCGAGAACCCGCCAACACGAGTAAAATCTGTGTCCGAGTCAGAGTCTAGTTCGTCTTAGGGCCTAGACCTAATATTGTAATAAATGTCTTTTTGTTTTTCGCATCAAGTCAAGAGGTGCGAGGGGACTTGTCCTCCACCTCCTCAAAAAACAATGTCGGCACGTAGCCCGCTTATTACTATCAGTAAAAGGAAATAAACTTTTCTTCGTTTATAATGCGCCTCAACAATCACTTGGTTTAATAATGCACTTTCTTGATTACTACTCGGTACTATGCCATTTATCGATAACAATCAAACATACCTCGAAACAACGAGGAAGTACAAGAACGGAGATCCCGTGTTCTTTTCTTTTACCTATTCCATGTCTAGTATAGAAAGCCACAAACTATCATTTAAAACGAGTATTCCCGAATCCTATGACAAATCTAGATAGTATTTTAGCTTGTGATCAAAGACGGAAGGCAAACCCATTCCCCACAATAAACATCCCTCGAACAAAGACCGACCAATTCCTACAATAGGTGCTAGTCCGACAAAAAAAAAGTCTGAAATGGCCAAACGGAGCCAAGGAAAAACTAAACCAAAGCCAACCAAAATGGTCATATCCACCAATGCAGAAATGACCGAGGCCAAGTTCATAGGTTGGAATCAAGATTTAATCACCCAATAAAAGTCCGAACAAATAGCAAAAAAAAAGGAAAAGAAAAAAAAAGGAAAAAAAAGGGGTAAAAATAAACAGACTGGTCAGCTAGCACCAAATATTAGCCTCCCTACATTACAACACTTAAGACCTTCCCAAGACACTTGTTAGGAGACAGTCCGGAATTTTGAGGATTCAAGCTCAATAGGATAATCCCTACCGTTAGGGCCAGACATTGAAATCAGATCCCACGTAATTTACAACCCGTCCGATTGAAGTCTGAGTCATTTTTACTCAACTTCCCCTTTCCCACCACATTACGAAACTTTAGCCCATAGCCCTAACTCCACAAAAATCAAGCTCCACATTTTGATCTTTCGAAACCACTTACTACCTAGCTCCACATCCCAAAACCATCCAAGCCAGTCACCCTGACCCAAACACGGTATCTCGGTAATTGTTACTTTCAAGAGGTCACACCCAATCACTCCACCTTAGTTCTATAACTAGGGTGAATACACTCTAAACATCTCACATCGATAATTGGGATAACGAGTCAAAAGCAAAATCACTCACATCTATAAAGAACTACGAACATGGTTTGATTCCGTTTAAAAGCGGATACGTAGGCAACCCTCCTTCCGGTAAAACCAAACAAACAAATAAATAAAAAAAATTGATTACTCGATTCATGTACGAACCGGGACTCCTTCCATGTTCCGGCTAATGAGTGATTTAATGACGAAGCACAAACGACAAGCCAAGGACGGGGTGAAAACCCGAAAGGGCGCCCCAGGCAAAATGAAGAAATGAGTTGCGAGCCGTCACGAGAAAAAAAAAATTGACGACCCGAGGACGGGGTGAAAACCTGAAAGGGCACCTCGGGAAAAATGAAGAATCGAGTTGCGAGCCGTAAAAAATAAAAAAAATGAAAAAAAAAGAGAAAGAAAAAAACAATACAAAAAGGGTGAGCCGAGGACGGAGTGAAAACCCGAAAGGGCGCTCCGGACAAAATGAAGAATCGAGTTGCGAGCTGTAGACTCTAGCGATCCTAGAAAATACTCTAGAGGGGGGAGGTGAATAGAGTATTTATGTCTATTTAAATTTTTAAACGATATATTCCACTAAATTCTTATTATGAAAGATGTAGTTTAATATTATATTGCGTTAAATGTATGGCTAATAAATGGAAGTGACAAAAGCTTGCTACTATACTTACTACTAAAGAGTATAAGTATAAGAAATAACAAAACAAAAATAAATACGTAAAGTAAACAACACGAGCAATTTTAACGTGGTTCTGCCCAATTGAAAATCCTACGTCCACCGGTGTTTTTATTTATAAGAGTACCTTCTCCGGATTACCTTACAAATAAAACTCTTCACGATTAACTCTAATCGTGATGGTGAGAGTGATGTGAAGCACTCAGATTGAGAGATATTAAGCTCTCGGTTTGTGGGATGTCAAGCCCACGACGGTGAAGGATGCTAAGCCTTCGGTCTGAGGGATGTGAAGCCATCGATTGTTTGAACGATGTGAAGCGTTCAAGGGTGAACGATATATGTCGATCTATTGAGTAAATCACTACTCGGCTCGTATGACTTTACTACTCAAGTTTACAAGATTTCTCTAGCTATGAATACACTTCAATTGTCTAGAGAGAATAATGAAACTATATGACTTCCAAGCGTAAACAATTTAAACACGAATTTATTTAGGTAAGACTTAAATCGAGATTTATTGCAAAAGCTCTTTGAAAAACAAATGTGATTTGATTTTTGCAAAATGAAAAGTGTGTGTGTAAGTCGTACTTCGATAGTGAGGAAGAGCATAGTATTTATAGGTAAAACATTTCCCTTAACAAAGGATATGAGATCACCTTAATTGATGTGTTTCCTCACTTAATGAAGATAGGGTAGGTGGAATGTCAATCAATCAAGATAATATTTTCAAGTTTCCTTGTTTAATGATTTGCTAATATCTATAAAGAATCAAGATATTTTGAAAATCATTTATTATGAAAATTTTTATTCTCTTGATAGATATTTTCCTTCTTAATGCTATCTTCTTCAAAGACTATATTTTGGTCGACAATGTCAACTATATTTTAAAAATATATTTTGAATTTAAATCTTGGCGGTTCGTGTGTAGTTGTTTACAAAGGTTAATTTAACCTTGTTCAAGGTTATACTATCCTAGTCATACAATTGCCTTATTCTCTTTAAACATAGGATCCTATGCCGCCGTCCTTCCTCCTTGATCTCTTGTCAAAAGCCTTCTTGAGATTTTGCTCCTTTTATTCCTGTACAAAATGTCCTGACCTTCCAACAATGATCATGTTACTTTGAAACGATTAGAACTTTGATATAATCAAAACATATAAAGAATAAAGCCCAAGGTACAACCCGAGCCACCACAAAAAAGGGAGAAAAAATAATAACAATGTGCTTCTCATTAATTATAAAATTTGGTTAAATCGAGCCTTTGTCGAGGCATTTACATCAAGTATCTGAAACCCGGTTGTACCGGAAAAGAACAACGTGTCAAAACTCCACAAAAACTAGTACTAATATGCAACATAATATCAATTAATAAAACATAGTACTAAACGGTTGGACTCTACCGGTCCAACTCTTCTTTTCCCTAGCCATTTGTGTGTGGTTGCTCGGGTCTCTCACCATCGACCTCTCTGAACACATGCCTCCAACATCCTAGCCAAATATGAGTACAGCCAATCCCACTTTCCCTCATCACTCACATTTTCAATATGGGTCTTGTCGGTCTCGGCCCGTTTAGTTGAACTGACGAATACTAGGATCGGTACGCCGTCTTCGATCGGGCACTTAGCAACATTAGCCCACATAGCTTCCTTATTCTATAGTACAATCATCTCCACAATATTTAACCTTTCTCTCACATCCGACAACCCCGGATGTCAGGAACGACCTACTGAAGTTGCTAAACCCCTTTCCAACAGCCGATATGCCCGCGCAAGAGTACCGGGTCCACATGGACGGTACATTTTGTCCATCGGATCCACCAAACTTGGAGGTTTTTTTTTGTTTTTGTTTTAGAAGGATAAGCTACCCCACCTAGGCATGTTAAAGCCTCGAATGACATCGTCAATTCGCGTCTGTGGCCTAGTACGGTGTTGTCACTAAGATATACAAAGTGGTCAAACTTTTTTCTTTGTCTCATTTTAAACATGAATGTCGAGATAGTCACACTTGTCTCCTAACACCGAACTTGCACTCGGTCGATATGCTTTAGCTCCAAAGCATTTGTTACATCTTTATGATGGTATGGATTTGCCGTGGGTCCCCACCAACAAGTAGAGTCCAACTAAACCTAACGAGTAGCTAGGGTAAGTCGGGTCGATATCCACGGAGACGGTTATGAGGTGTCTAGACTATGGTCTACTCAAAAACAAGGCTAAGTCACAAACAAACACAAAGATGAACAAACTAACAATAATTGATTATCTATGATGATGGAAGAGGTTGAAACTATACTAACAATGAACTAGCTAGGTATAACAAGAACCAAATGAAATAACTAAAGGTTAATGAAACTATCAAACTAGAGGAACTATGACTAAAAGTATGGAGAAATCAAATATGGGAAGGAGTAGGGTTAGGTCGGGTTCATAAGTGTAGTAGGATAGTAGGGAGGTCAAGGGTGTAGGTTTCACCTAGTTTCTAAGGTCGGTCCGCACTCTCGCGTCAAAACCAATGTCCGCACTCTCATGTCTAAGACAAGACTCGAATACTCATGCAAGATGTTAACCAATACACAAGGATTCAACCACAAATCAATCACACAATGAGAAGATGAAAACAAGCATGAGAAGCATGGCCACAACAACTCAAACAAGCAATTCAACAAACACATAGAGTGCTCAATATGTGACTAGTAACAAAGGATTCACCTTTACCCTCAATCAAACCCTAATCATCCATAATCCACACTTAATTCCCCTACTAACCCCACAAAAAGTCTACTCACACATAATCAAACTAATATTAACACTAACAAGAGAAATCAACATAATAACCCTAGCATTCATAATGAACTAACAAGAACAATGAACAATAAGTAAAGATTGAAACTTGAAGAAATAAACAAGGATTAAGAGTAAAGAGAATGAGAAGATTATACCTACTAACAAGAAGATGAAAAGAAAAGAGCTTGCATTAATAAGAAAAACCCAAAACAATCTTCCAAGGTTGTCAATCTTGGATGAATCTTGAAGAATTCCCTTAATACAAGACTAATTACTAAGATTAAACTAAGATTAACAAATGATTAAAGAAAGATTAAACTAAGGTTTAAGAGAGTCTATGTAGGGTTTAGAATAATGTAGAGGAGTCTAAGGTAATGTAAAATCCTTAAACAATACAAGGGAGGAGTATTTATAAGGTTACAAGAGTGAAGAAGAATGAAAAGAAGTCACGCGGCTACAGCAGGCTCATCCCGGTCAGGATGCTTCGGACCCGGTCTGGATGACACACCCTTCCCGGTCGGGAAGCTCCCGTCTCGGTCGGGATGACCTAAACAGGGGTTGTTTGATTCGCGCACTCCTTCCCGGTCGGGAAGGCTACTCATCCCGCCCGGGAAGGGTCTTGTAGGCCTCTATTATGATCATAAGGGTCCCTCCTTGCTTCTCATGGGCTTCTCATCGATTCTCGAGGCTCGGGATCGAGTCTAAGGGGCTCGGGAATGGGTCCCAAGGTCTCGAGATTGAATCCAAGGCATCGAGTGATCGTTCCTTCTCTTCGTTGGCTCCAAAAGTGTAGGAAACGAGTCGGAATCGTTCCAATTCTCCATGAATGGTCTTGGGAACCTAAAACGAACTAGAAGAAGCATAAGTAGCTCAGAAACTGCTCCAAAGAGCGATTTGACAAGAGAAACCGAGACCAAACACAATAAAATAGGCACTACAAACTACACTTATCAACTCCCCCATACATAAGTGTAGACACCCGCATTTTGCCTGCTAGTGTCTATAGCAGTTCCCGACAAACACCCGATGATGATCGGACGCAAACGTGACTTAGTATACTCGGACATGGGCTCGGAATCAATAATATCCGACATGGACTTTTAGCGGAGTGCAAATCTCTCAAAACCAAACTCAAATTCAGGCCCAGTGGGTCGTTCCGAGCAAAATAAGACTAATTTGGGCCAAAACCGACACCAAAAATAAAACCCGTCTTTTGGCGACCGGGTCAAAACCCGGTCAAAGACGAACCCGTCACAAAAAAACAGCCAAATCCCCCTTCTAGAAACTGGCGCCCAAATCTAATTCAAAAAGAGCAACCAAATCAAACAAGGTCAACTCCTTCCTATTTTAGCTCGATTCACCTGATCCACTCGATCGAGTGGATTGACCCACTCGGTCGAGTGGAGCGTCATTTTCCGGATCAGGCCCATTTTCTAGGGCACTCGACCGAGTGCACTAGGGCCACTCGATCGAGTGACCTTAGGTCGTGGGGTATACTCTATAAATACCCCACGACCCCCACTCATTTTACACAGTTTTTTTGACCTATATTTACCCTACATTTTCACCCTAACCCTCCTATACTCTTCACACTACAACCCTAAGCAAGTACACACAAAACCGAGTCCTTCGTCCCTCAAAAACCGACGAATCACACACATACACACACACACACCATAACTCGCGCACATCTTCGATACTCCGGCGTCCCGTCGCTATTTGCGAGTCCATTTCCGAGGTCCTTACTAAGCATGTATGTTGAGGGTGTCCTAAACCCCATTTCGATCCTTATTACTTTGTTTTTATTTACGTTTTTATATCGTTTATATAATAACTATACTAGTATCCTAACACTAACTCTAACATAACTCTAACTTTTTACTTTTTTGTATACTAACTTTTTACATTCTCGTTACTAACATTATCATACCGTGTATATATATACTAGTATCAAAATCCGGTTTTAAATACGTTTGACTATAATTATCGCCTAAAGTCCGTCTAATCCCTTTACGAGAAACGATGGAAGTTGAGCCCTTTCGAGGAGCCCCGCCCCAATGTACTCAAGGGCGTGATGTGATCGTGATTAATAATAGTTGAACGCATTTGATCCCATTTTTATTAGTACGGAACCCGTTGACACGAAAACCGACATCACATAACCCAAAAGGGTTAGTTTCGATGTCGTGACGTAGAGGTATGCAATTTCGTCACTAATACAAAATTTCTAATCTAGCACAAGCATTTTCATAAAACTCCGATAACGGTATTATAATCGCATGCATACGCAATTATAACACCGGAAACCAAATTGAATACAAATCGTGCAGTATTTGTATTTGATTTGGCCGACCATCGACTTTAAACCAAAAAAACAACGCGAGTTGGTACTCGTACAGTGGCTACTCGACCGAGTACGTTGGCTACTCGATCGAGTAGCGTCCATAAACCTGGGCAGAACCCTTTTCGAGGACACACTTGACCGAGTCAGACCATGACTCGACCGAGTGGGTCCTGTAGCCCGGAAAACCGAGAGCTTAAATACAATATTTAAGCCTCGTCTTTTTTACGACTTTTAGTCGACACGTGTAAAGCTAATCACGTGAATCTATTTTTCAAAACTTATGCACATCACGACTTTGATCGACGGTCTCGCGCTATTGATTTTGTGTCGACGACTCCTTAGTCGTATCCGACACATAATTAATTTAGACTCCATTTTTCGAGGTGATAAGTCGGGACAAGACATCGAGGTTCGAGATCGGGTTAGATTCACGCCTAGGTCTCGAACCTCCATCCTTTGATTAATATGCAATATAATGCGTAATTAATTAAGGTTCGTCCGTCTAGCTAATTCACTATCTAGTGAACATTTATTATATACGGGTCTTTGTCGAGTCGTGTATTCTGTTTATCATTTTTTTCTTATTTAGTTTATTATCTCTTCTAATCGTTATAATAATTGTTGTATTGTGAATTCCGGGTTGTATTTCCGCCCGTGTAACTTGTACGTTACTTATTTTCGAGTTTTATTTATTTACTTGCTTATCGCTTTATAAATGAACCTCGCATGCTAAATCACTTCGACCATAACAAGATGCATTAAAATGACGTAGCTCACATTTAATTCGCATGCTTAGCCAAAAATGTTGTTTGCATATCATTTAATCGTTTTACTAGCGCGCGCACACGAACACGAACACGAACGATGTCTTAGTAGAGGCCGCCATGTGCGGGCGGGGTTGGGTGTCCTTAGTGGGCTTCCCAACACGTACCCTCACCCCTTACTCAGAACCTTGGTTTCCGGATGCCCGAAACCATTGGCACACGAGAGTCATTCTATATACGAAAGCCGGTTTAAACGGTATCGATATTGCAATGCAAAGGGACGAGCCCCATAAACTCTGAAATCGAAGTGGGTCGTACTTTGTGTACAGCCCATGACGACATAGAGTGGGCTCGTATGGTTCCGAATAACCACAAAATTCGGTGGCGACTCCATTTTGACTTAAATTTCGAACCCGAGAACAATCTCACCACGAGATTCATTCGCCTACCCAAACCCGCACGTGGCCGCGTCGGGGTGGACCTACGTCATGTCCACAATTTGGCGACTCCGCTGGGGATACCTGATGTACCACATGTCATCGGGGTTCCTAGGGTGAGACTCGAAGAGAAATCGTTCATATATTAGTGTGCGCGCATTAGTTTAATGATTCATGCATAACCCAATTTTGCCCGGGCCGGTTACTTGTGACCGACGTCCCACTATACCACGGTGCATTCCTACACGGGTGCACTAAAGACTTCGATGGTGGAACTCGCCTGGGTTTTGCGGCAGGTCCTAAGTCCAATTCGGCTTAGGGAGTCCGTCCCGATTCGCGAGAATGTTATCGTTGTTGGTATAGACCCTATCTTGACCGACCGAGACTTAGTGTAAAGCATTCATAAGCGTCGTTATAATGCTTGTTTGACTACGTGCTACTTGGTTTCCGTGTCATTTTTTCAAAAACCGTCATTTCAAAAAAATGCATCTTTCCAAAAATACCAAATTTTGAAAAACCCGAAATACTGTCCGTTTCGGGACCCATCTTTTCAAAATATCCAATTTTCAAAATTCGGAATGCCGCCGAAACTTAGGATCAACGATTTGACTCAAAATATCCTTTTTTTCTCTAGTCGGCATGCTGCCCATTTTAATTCTCGAATTTCCGATACCATTCCGATTTTCTGAATTTTCAAAATTCTAACCTTGGTTTTTCGAAATCCCGTTTTCAATTTTCGAACTCTCGGAAATTCGCTCATTTTATATTCGAATTTCAAACATCCAACTTTCCTAGTAAACCTTCCTTATTATAGGACCTACCGTCTAGCCATGTGTCGGGTCTTTGCATAGTATGTCGAAGGTCTATAGGGTCGAAACTCCGCTGATCCTACATCACGAGTTTCCCCCCTTTCCCAAGTCCGCCTTATCTGTCAAGGCACGACCAACCCGCGTAGGGAATACCCCTACAAACGAAAGTTCGTCTATACACTCGAGTCAAAAGTCTGGGGAAAAGTCTCACGTGGACCTTCCTTCGAACGGGATTAGGCCCACAAAGCCAAAGCCCTAAGGAAGATATACCACCCATCAAGTCATCCGTCTAGATGTCTTTCTCGAGTCTTTAGTCTTCCTTCTTAGTGTCGCTCGGGATGTACTTTTCCTTTCTTTTTCCAGATCTGGGTTCCGCTTCTGATTATGCGGTGTTCTTACAGACAGGCCACAGGCAACTAGACACGCTCGAAGGATGGCTACTTTGAACAGTTTGCAAAACTCTCTGGACGCCATGATCGAGAAGCAAACCGACATCGAAGCCCAACTGACCGAAATGAGGGCTGGCCAAGTGGCCATCGTTGCTCGCCTAGCTACAGTGGAGCAAAGGGCTCCTAATGTCGAGGCTACTGAGCCTCTAGCTGAACTAGTCAGCGCAGTGCGCCGGCTAGAGGAACAAGTCCATTTGGCAGGGAGTAACAACATCCATCGGGAGAATAGTCGAGAGTACAACCCGCTGAGTGACAAGCTGCCCGCAAACCTGAATCTCACAGGCTTGCTTATGTTTGAGGGAACTGAAGACCCGTTACTACATGTGCGGGCCTTCAAGGAATTCATGGCCATCAAAGGAGTGGATTCGTCCATGTTCAAGAACCTCTTTGCTGCATCTCTTGAGAAGCACCCACGGGCATGGTACTATAGGCTAGACCCGAAAAAATACCCTACATGGGATGATGTGGCTACCGAGTTTGCTCGGAACTATGCTGACAACACCGAGATCCAAACCACAATGCGATCTCTGGAGGTTATGGCCCAAGAGCCGAAGGAAGGTTTTACTAAATACCTTCAACGCTGGAGGGCCGAGAGCGTGAAACTGGTTGACAAGCCCAATGAGAAGACTTTGGTGGAGGCTTTTGTCAAGAACCTCCTCCCCTCCTACCGGGTTCACCTCCGGTACGCTGTCATACCCAATTTCACCACCCTTACTAAAATGGGTATGAGGATCGAAGACGATCTGAGACTGGAAGGCCTCACTAAGGCCGCTAGCAAAGGCTACCAAAGGGCGTCTTCCTCCACCACTAAGCCCCAAGCTGCGACCCGAAGCATTTTTGACGCGGTTAATCTACTAGATGCCCCGTCCAAGAAGAACACCCCACCTCGGATTTTCACTGATATAGGTACCACCTATACCTATGCCTTACAAAGGCTGTCCTCCAAAGGCCTAATCCAACCGATAGGCACAACTCCTGAAGTTCCGGTCGAGCGACGCTCCAAGAACTACAATGCTCAGGCCTATTGCCAATACCACCGGGGCAATGGGCATGATACCGAAAAGCGCTGGAAGCTGAAGCACCTGATCCAGGACTTGATCGAAAGCGGTAAAATCCCGCTACCCGGAGACAAACCAAGCAACAAGGAGAACCCTTTCAGCTCCCATGCCATCTTTGCCGGGGAGGTGATTGATTGCTCTCACCTTATCTCTCCATTTATCCCGCAAGTGAACAGGATCTGGTTTGACGACGAGGATGATGTCTACCTCGCTAAGGGGGAAATCGTTCCCATCACCCCTGAATAGATTCGCGAGGCCAAAACTCGAGTCCTAGCCAGCAACCACCTTGGTCGTCCCTATCTAGCCCCAAGCACTAGGGACACCCCCATCCCGACAACCATCACCGATCCACTCGGGATGGAAGTCGCCCCTGAGGAGCCGACCGCTGAAACGGCTATTGTGAAGCAACTGAAGAAGACCCGAGTTGACCTCACTATATGGCAACTCTTGGTTAGCTCACAAGAACATCTAGAAGCACTCACTTGAAGGGCAAAACCAAGGAAGGAGGCCCAATGATCACTTTCTCTGAAGCCGACCTACCACCGTTCGGGGCCGCTCATAATCTGGCCCTTTACATAACAGTGATCTGCCGAGGGAAATACCTCCCGATGATCCTAGTCGATGACGGGTCAGCCGTGAACGTCCTTCCCTTAAGGACCGCCAAAGCCCTCGGGATCACCGAGGCAGATTATGTCCCGACGGCTCAAACCACCCAAGCCTTTGATGGGAGCCCAAAGACGGTATCTGGGGCCGTGAAGCTGACCATCATAACAGGGCCGATAGAAAAAGAGCTTGAATTCCAGGTGATCGATGTCACCTCATCCTTCAACTTGCTCCTAGGAAGGCCATGGATCCACGCGGTCAAAGCTGTGTCTTCCACCCTCCACCGTAAGATCAAGATGCCTTTGCTCGGCAATGTTATTACTTTGGAGGCAACCCCAATGACCGTGGCTAGCTGTAACGCCACGGGCCGCACGGACCTCTGGGGGTTCGGCTTCGTGGGGATGATCGAGGAAGAGTACCTTTTTAGGCCTTACTTTACCACGAGCATTGACACAATGCTCCAAAACCTAGGGTACCTTCCGGGGGCTACCTCTCGACCCGACCTTCCAGCTGGGAAGATCATCGAGGTCCTTAAGGACGAAGACTCTCACTTCGGCCTTGGCTATGCCACCACTCCGGGCAACGTTGTCCGAGCAGGAATCGAAAAAGCCTGCAACGTCATGAAGGGTATCCACTTGAGCCCTTACAGCCCACGGTTGGCCGACTACTTTGTCACACCCGTGTTTGGGGCTATCCAGGTTGGACTATACCAACCCATAGCTACGCACCTCGGGACCCACTTGGCCCGGGACTGCAACTACATCCCGGATGAGGTGTTCGCCCTAATCCAGTCCGATGGAGCTAATGATGCTGAGCCCGCGCTGGGGCTACTCTTTGGAGAAGACACCATAGCCCCGACTCCAAAAGAAGACCTGGTCAACCTGATTCTCCGCAGCAACAGGTTTGACCCGACCAAGCTGATATCGGATGTTGGCTCCGAGACGGGAAACAGGGCCTGGAGGAAGACTGTCAAGTGGACCGACAGTCAAGGAAAGATCTACAAGCTGGTCACCGGAGAGGGAGACATGCCTGAGTCTGAGTCCGAGTCTGAGTCGGAGTCCGAGTCTGAGTCTGAGGTCGAGTCTGAGTCTGAGGTCGAGTCTAGGAAAGTCGGTGCTAGAGTCACTCCTGTAACCCCTCTCCCTTCTATCATTCCTGCTGCTAGCACTTCGGGGTCTGTCCCGAGTGCTTTACCAATTCCGCCACTAACCAAGGATCAGATGGCTGCTCTCTTTGAGCTGTTTTCCAAATTTTCAATCAATAATAACAACCGTTCTGCTTACGACTGGTCTCTTTTAAATTCTGCTTTCAAAAATGTTTTATGCTATGAACTTGAGAAATCCGACGAACAGGTACCCTTACCTCCACATCTGATCGAACAACTAGAGCAAAGGGAATCCCAGAACCCGGTAATCGAAGAAACTGAGTCCATAAATGTGGGAACAACCTTAGAGCCTCAGATACTTAAGATAGGGTTATCCTTAGATCCCGAGGAGAAACAACAGTTCATAAACCTCCTCCAAGAATTCAAGGATGTCTTCGCATGGTCCTACAAGGACATGCTGGGGATAGACCGGGAAATAGCTGAGCACCGCATACCTATAAAAGACGGGTGCAAACCGGTTAAGCAGAAGCTTCTTCGAATGAGGCCCGAGTGGTCTCTCAAAGTAAAAGAAGAAGTCGACAAACAGTTCAAAGCCGGCTTCATACAAGTGTCCGAGTATCCGGACTGGGTTGCAAACATCGTGCCGGTTCCTAAAAAGGACGGTAAGGTGCGGGTATGCGTAGATTTTCGGGATCTTAACAAAGCAAGCCCAAAAGATGATTTTCCGTTACCACACATCGACATACTGGTGGATAACACGGCCGATCATGCCCTTCTATCATTCATGGACGGGTATGCCGGATATAATCAAATCAAGATGGCGGAAGAAGATATGAGTAAGACTACCTTCACCACACCTTGGGGTACTTACTGCTATACCGTCATGCCATTTGGTCTCATTAATGTCGAGGCCACATATCAAAGGACCGCTACCACTTTATTACACAACATGATGCATAAAGAGGTAGAAGTTTATGTGGACAACATGATCGTCAAATCCAAAGAACGGGACGGTCACATCACCGTCCTAAGGAAATTCTTCACCCGATTGCGCAAATACAACATGAGACTAAACCCTCAAAAGTGCAGTTTCGGGGTAACGTCAGGCAAATTACTGGGTCATATCGTTAGCCAACGAGGTATCGAGGTCGACCCAGCTAAAATCAAAGCCATTACCGAGATGCAAGCTCCTAAAACCGAAAAAGAAATAAGGGTATTTCTCGGGAAAGTCCAATATATTAGTCGATTCATTTACAAACTAACCGTGGTGTGTGAACCAATTTTCAAGAAACTGAAAATAGGGGAATGGGTACTATGGGATGACAAGTGTCAAGCTGCCTTCGACAAGATCAAGGAAATTCTGTCCGCTCCGCCAGTCTTAATGCCACCTCAACCCGGTTTGCCTCTGTCGTTATACCTAACAACGACCGAGACAGCCATGGGGGCTATGCTGGCTCAGACGGTCGATTCCGAAGAACGAGCCATTTATTACATCAGCAAGAAGTTTTTAGAGTATGAGTGCAAATATACCATGCTCGAAAAGAGGTGTTTGGCTCTAGTCTGGGCCACTAAGAAGCTCCGACACTATATGCTCAGCTACGAGGTCCATGTCCTATCAAAGATGGATCCGATCAAATACCTCTTCGAAAAGCCCACTCTCAATGGCCGGATTTCGAGATGGACTCTAATGCTGGCAGAGTTCGACCTGAAATTTGTACCGTTAAAGGCTATTAAAGGGCGAATAGTAGCTGAATTCCTCGCTGACAGTCCGGTGACCGAAGAAGGACACACCGACACCTGGTCCTTCCCAGACGAAGATATTTTCCATACCGATGCGGAAACATGGGATTTGTACTTCGATGGAGCATCTAATTTTCGAGGGTTCGGAGTCGGGATCCTCCTAATCTCGCCGAGAGGGGAGCATACTCCCGTCTCCATCAAACTGGACTTTGTTGTTACCAATAATGCAACAGAGTACAAAGCATGCATTTACGGGCTACAAGCCGCCGCCAACCTGGGGATCACAAATCTCCGGGTACATGGCGACTCATCCTTGGTCATTAACCAAGCACTCCAAAAATGGAAGACTTGGAATGCTAATCTCGTGGCCTACTAGGCACGAGTAAAGGATCTCGAGAAACAATTCCAGAAGGTAGAATACATATACCTGCCTCGGGAAGAAAATCAGTTTGCAGATGCACTCACAAAATTGGCATCTTTACTGAACATTCCCGACCACGTGACCAGTATGCCAATTTGTGTCGAAAGACGGTCCGAGCCGGCGTACATCCATGACATCGAAGACATCGAGATAACTGACCCTGAACCTTGGTACCAGGCCGTATTAACGTACCTGACAAATGGAGAGTATCCTCCCGGCACTGAGGGTCGAGCCAAGAAAGCCTTACGGAGGCTAGCCAGCCAGTTCATCCGTAATGATGACGGGCAACTGTACAAAAAAACGGCGCAGGGGGCTCTTTTCCTTTGCGTTGATAAATATAAGGCCGAGAAAGTAATGGCCGAAGTACATGATGGTGAAAACGGCCCACACATGAATGCTCACATGCTGGTCCGAAAAATCATGAGGCTCGGGTATTACTGGAACACCATGGAAGCCGACTGCCAGTTATATGTCAAACATTGTCATAACTGTCAAATCTTCGGCAATGTGCAACATATGCCGTCATCTCTGCTCTATACCATGACGTCGCCTTGGCCGTTCTCGACATGGGGTATCGACATAATCGGGAAGGTAAATCCCTCCGGTACTGGCGGACACTGTTTCATTCTAGTAGCTATCGACTACTTCACCAAGTGGGTCGAAGCTGAATCATATCGCATTCTCAATGCTAAACATGTCGCCAAATTTATCCAAAACAAGATAATATGTCGGTACGGAATCCTGCATGAATTCATCAGTGATCACGGGACTCATTTTCAAGCTGAGACCGCAGCCTTGCTGGCTAAATATAAAATTCAAAGGCACACGTCCTCGTCCTACCGTCCCCAAACGAATGGAGCGGTAGAAGCGGCCAATAAAACAATTATCACCATACTCGAAAAGATGGCTGATAATTATCGGGACTGGCCCGACAAAATACCTTTTGCCCTATGGGGGTACCGGACGTCAATTCGCACCACAACCGGAGCGACACCATATTACCTAACTTATGGGATGGAGGCAATCCAACCAGTTGAATTAGAGGTACCGTTCTTCAGAATTCTGTTAGAAAGTCAAGTACCCGAAGCTGACTGGGTTCAAGCACGGTACGATTCGTTGGTTATACTAGACGAACGACGGTCCCGCGCTCTCAAGAACATCCAAATCTACCAGAAACGGATCCAACGGGCCTTCAACAAGAGGGTAAGGCCCAGAAACATTAAAGAAGGCGATCTAGTCCTTAAGTCTGTTCGAGCTTTACTACCGGTTGACCCAAGGGGATAGTTCAAACCCAACTGGGCTGGGCCATATCTGGTGAAGAAGATCCTATCAGGGGGAGCAGTAATGCTGACGGACCTGGACGGGAATGAGTTCGTCAACCCAACCAACCTGGACCAGCTGAAGCGTTACTACCCTTAGCCATTTCTCAATGTCATTAGCAATTTTTTATCAAAATCATTTATTTTACAAAAAGCAAGTCAATAAGCTAGAATTATTTATTCTACTGTCACAAAACATCTTGAACCATTAGTCTTGGTGTAACTCTAGATTGCAAATTTACTGAGCTTGAACTACGTTTTGTTTGATTCTGCTGATTGCGGATACGTAGTCAGCCCCTCAAAAGGGCACAACCAGTGCAATCAAGAAAAGATAGGAACGGTTTAATAATAAACTCCTTTTATTAATAAAAAAAACCCCGATAAACTCGGGAAACTTACAAAATGCAGGAATCCAAAAATTACAAAAACAAAAAAGCACACGACACTCCAAAATAAATAATAATAATATTTAAATAATAAAAACTAAGGACTCAGTATTTAGGGCATCTTGCCCTTCCCCTTGTCCTTGGCCTCCTTGGCCGTCCACTGACGACGACGCGGAGGAGAGCGTTCCCGAATCACCACAGGAACCTCCTTAGCCCGGACTCGTTTCTTGTAACTCGAGTCCTCATCCACCTCGATAGGCCCGAGTCGGGCCCTCACGGGCTCAGGGAGCCGGTCACGCGGACCTAGTCGGTCCCGAGCCGCCAGCCTTGGCCCAAGTCGCCGTTCCAAATCAGTCTGGGGGCTTAGCCGCCCCCGCGTGCCACTAGCACCGGCATCTTTAGCTCGAGTCTTAGTATGTGACTTAAGACCCGATTCTAATCGGACTAAGGTAGCAGGGGTCTCTCCCTCATCGAAGAATCCCCTATTGTCCTTTACCGTCTCCCGACGGACCAGTTCGAAGGCCTCATCGACCTTCAGAGCTTTACGAGCTACCTCGGACTCCTCGGAAGTCCATTTCTCATAAGCCCGAGAAACCCAAGCGGATTGGCAAGGGTTGGGAATAGTCCATGTAGGACGAGTGAACCATCTCTGCAACCAGGTGTCGCACATAGCGTCTGTCAGTTGGAGCGAGACGCTAATGATGGATTCAGTCTCAGGAATGCGCTGAGACGAACCGAACTGCCTCAGGATGCGGTCCGGGTAAATGTGAATTGTCCAGTCAAGGGACAGGATCACCAAGTAGCAAGCTTGGTCCCTCTTGGCCAGCCCCATCAGTTAAGAAAGGAACCACCAAGCGACCGTCCACCTGATTAGAGGGCCACCATGGAACACCAACTCCTCATCCCATTAAGTTCGATTTATATGGTGACTGGAGCTTACCCGGCGCCCTCTTGAACTGATTTGGCTGCTGCGGTAGTTGGGAATGCTCGGAGGGGGCTCTATGATCGACAGACGTTCCGACAACCAAACCTGCGAAAAATATATACAAGATCCGTGAGCAACGGAGTGGTCCGCTACATCCCACTTGACCGAGTACACCGTCTGACTCGATCAAGTAAGGCTCTCTAAAGGCAAGCAGAATCTCGTTAAGAGTGCCACTCGATCGAGTAAAGCATCTGACTCGATCGAGTGAACCCCCCACAGATGGGCAGAAGCACTATTGAAGATATCACTCGATCGAGTGACTGGTCCACTCGATCGAGTGACTCACGGACCTCAATAAATCGCGCGAAACAAAAAATAAATGAAAATCGCAAAAAACATATACCTGCAGAATAAGGGCACTCCCCGTCAGTTGCCGGGTTGGGTCAAGTCGCCTAGCATCCAGACCCATGATGATTTCTCCAGTGGCTAGCCAAGCGGGGCTATAACCAGTCTCCATCTGGTCAACCACTCCGATCAGCCTGATTTGACCCAAGCATGAGTCAACATCCATCATCTCCTAAAAAATGTAACGGTGCAGCATGCAGAAGGCAACAGCCCTACGCCTGTGAGAAGGGGTAGCCCTTACATCTTGACTGTTCATAAACTTGTCAGCCAAGTCAAAGAGGGAAACAATATTTCCCCGCACCATTCGATCTGTCTCAGCCTGAGACAGACCCAGACCCAGAAAATCCCTCAACCTCCTCCTCGGGTCCGGGTAGAACGGAGGGATGGCAGGACGAGCGACAGGGCTCCAACTCCCGATAGCTGCGATCTCCTCGGGAAGAGGGCATATCTCTCCCCGCGGGAACGCGAAGACGTGATGGGTAGTATCCCAAAACGACAGACAGGCGTCCAAAAAGTGTGAATCAGTTATTAGACGTCGATGAGGAAACAGGCTGACAATCCCCATTTGGGTCAGCTGAACTTTGTCCTCGTCCCGAAAGTGCTGGGACCAGGTAAAAAGCATCGAAGTGAGGTGATCGATACCCATGGCAGGAATTTAAATCTTCTCGAAAGACTAAGAGATTTTGAGGAGAAGTAGGGGTTTGTCATTTGAGATACAGTAAACTTAAGCAGGGAGACCTATATTTATAATAGGAAATCCTAACTGTAACCCTAACTACCTTGCCTCCTCAGCAAACCTGGGCCCCAGCATGCGCAGGCCTGATTTCAGACAAGAACCCAGAATAGGAATCAAATCGTCCCGAGCTTTCCTGGGAATTTCAAAAAATTCTGTGATAATTTTTAGGATAAAAAAAAAATCTCTTTCAAAATTTTCGGCTTTTCAAAAACCACTTTTTCCCCAGCACGAGTCGGTGTTTTGTCTATGTGCTACATGCAATTGGTTATGTGTCAGCATACAGGTACACCCTAGACTTCAGAAGCAAGTCTCCGCGCAACTACTTCACCCCCTAACGTGAGTCAATATTTATCCCAGAATGCTACAATCAGAGCAATGATGTATCAGCATACGGGCACACCTACACCTTCAGAAGCAAGTTTCACTCCCAACGGACCTATCATCAGCAGGACAGGTATGACCCTCTGCCTATGGCTGGCGAGCCCTTCACGCTAGTCTACTGGACTATAAACGAACCGACCGGAAGGCTGCCAGGTCGTAATCTGCGATTGGCCTGGTAGCTACTCTGACTTTCGCCTTGTCCAAGCCTCTGTCAGAGTGGGGGCTCTGTAGACACCCGCATTTTGCCTGCTAGTGTCTATAGCAGTTCCCAACAACCACCCGATGATGATCGGACGCAAACGTGACTTAGTATACTCGGACATGAGCTCGGAATCAATAATATCCGACATGGACTTTTAGCGGAGTGCGAATCTCTCAAAACCAACCTCAAATTCCGGCCCAGTGGGTCGTTTCGAGCAAAATAAGACTAATTTGGGCCAAAACCGACACCAAAAATAAAACCCGTCTTTTGGCGACCGGGTCAAAACCCGGTCAAAGACGAACCCGTCATAAAAAAACAGCCAAATCCACCTTCTAGAAACTGGCGCCCAAATCCAATTCAAAAAGAGCAACCAAATCAAACAAGGTCAACTCCTTCCTATTTTAGCTCGATTCACCTAATCCACTCGATCGAGTGGATTGACCCACTCGGTTGAGTGGAGTGTCATTTTCCGGATCAGGCCCATTTTCTAGGGCACTCGACCGAGTGCACTAGGGCCACTCGATCGAGTGACCTTAGGTCGTGGGGTAAACTCTATAAATACCCCACGACCCCCACTCATTTTACACAGTTTTTTTGACCTATATTTACCCTACATTTTCACCCTAACCCTCCTATACTCTTCACACTACAACCCTAAGCAAGTACACACAAAACCGAGTCCTTTGTCCCTCAAAAAACCGACAAATCACACACATACACACACACACCATAACTCGCGTACATCCTCGATACTCCGGCGTCCCGTCGCTATTTACGAGTCCATTTCCGAGGTCCTTACTAAGCATGTATGTTGAGGGTGTCCTAAACCCCATTTCGATCCTTATTGCTTTGTTTTTATTTACGTTTTTATATCGTTTATATAATAACTATACTAGTATCCTAACACTAACTCTAACATAACTCTAACTTTTTAATTTTTTGTATACTAACTTTTTACATTCTCGTTACTAACATTATCATACCGTGTATATATATACTAGTATCAAAATTCGGTTTTAAATACGTTTGACTATAATTATCGCCTAAAGTCCGTCTAATCCCTTTACGAGCAACGACGGAGGTAGAGCCCTTTCGAGGAGCCTCGCCCCAATGTACTCAAGGGCGTGATGTGATCGTGATTAATAATAGTTGAACGCATTTGATCCCATTTTTATTAGTACGGAACCCGTTGACACGAAAACCGACATCACATAACCCAAAAGGGTTAGTTTTGATGTCGTGACGTAGAGGGATGCAATTTCGTCACTAATACAAAATTTCTAATCTAGCACAAGCATTTTCATAAAACTCCGATAACGGTATTATAATCGCATGCATACGCAATTATAACACCGGAAACCAAATTGAATACAAATCGTGCAATATTTGTATTTGATTTGGCCGACCATCGAGTTTAAACCAAAAAACGACGCGAGTTGGTACTCGTACAAGGGCTACTCGACCGAGTACGTAGGCTACTCGATCGAGTAGCGTCCATAAACCTGGGCAGAACCCTTTTCGAGGACACACTGGACCGAGTCAGACCATGACTCGACCGAGTGGGTCCTGTAGCCCGGAAAACCGAGAGCTTAAATACAATATTTAAGCCTCGTCTTTTTTACGACTTTTAGTCGACACGTGTAAAGCCAATCATGTGAATCTATTTTTCAAAACTTATGCACATCACGACTTTGATCGACGGTCTCGCGCTATTAATTTTGTGTCGACGACTCCTTAGTCGTATACGACACATAATTAATTTAGACTCCATTTTTCGAGGTGATAAGTCGGGACAAGACATCGAGGTTCGAGATCGGGTTAGATTCACGCCTAGGTCTCGAACCTCCGTCCTTTGATTAATATGCAATATAATGCGTAATTAATTAAGGTTCGTCCATCTAGCTAATTCACGATCTAGTGAACATTTATTATATACGGGTCTTTGTCGAGTCGTGTATTCTGTTTATCATTTTTTTCTTATTTAGTTTATTATCTCTTCTAATCGTTATAATAATCGTTGTATTGTGAATTCCGGGTTGTATTTCCGCCCGTGTAACTTGTACGTTACTTTTTTTCGAGTTTTATTTATTTACTTGCTTATCGCTTTATAAATGAACCTCGCATGCTAAATCACTTCGACCATAACAAGATGCATTAAAATGACGTAGCTCACATTTAATTCGCATGCTTAGCCAAAAATGTTGTTTGCCTATCATTTAATCGTTTTACTAGCGCGCGCACACGAACACGAACGATGTCTTAGTAGAGGCCTCCATGTGCGGGCGGGGTTAGGTGTCCTTAGTGGGCTTCCCAACACGTACCCTCACTCCTTACTCAGAACCTTAGTTTCCGGATGCCCAAAACCATTGGCACACGAGAGTCATTCTATATACGAAAGCCGGTTTAAACGGTATCGATATTGCAATGCAAAGGGACGAGCCCCATAAACTCTGAAATCGAAGTGGGTCGTACTTTGTGTACAGCCCATGACGACATAGAGTGGGCTCGTATGGTTCCGAATAACCACAAAATTCGGTGGCGACTCCATTTTGACTTAAATTTCGAACCCGAGAACAATCTCACAACGAGATTCATTCGCCTACCCAAACCCGCGCGTGGCCGCGTCGGGGTGGACCTACATCATGTCCACAATAAGACTACTAACCGAGTGGGTATTAGCGCACCCTACGCCCTTTCAACTCACGCGAGAACACTTAGAGGACAAGTGCTCTCCGCAAGGCAAGTGGGGTCTTGCGACAAAACTGTGGATGCAACCGGACACGAAAACACACAAACACACAAACAAACATACATACAAACAAACAACAATCGGTTGCACCCAAAAAGAAACAAATACCGCTTCCCTCCACAAAGCGGTGAAGAAACACCGCTTAAGGACTTAAGGCAAGTGACAACGTTCCCAAGCTAGTAACACAAATCGAAATGGACAAAACCCTAATAGTATGACAACAAAGCAATAAAAACGTTGGTAACTTACCTAGGTTCCTCCTAACCTTCTAAGAACGTACCACGGGACGATAGGCGGGATGGAAAAAGGATGAACCACGGAGTTAGTGGACACTGTAGGTAAGTGAAGCCCCGCCCCCTTTAGCGTTAAGCCAAGAGGGTCGTCACATGTCCAAAATCGCCCAACCAGTCCAAGTAAAAAGGTGGATAAGGTTTGTGGACATGACATAGGTCCACCCCGACGCGGCCACGCACGGGTTTGGGGAGGCGAATGAATCTCCATATGAAAACGAATCGAATGGAAATTTAAATCGAAGTGGAGTCGCCACCGAACTTTGTGGGAGTTCGGGCCCGTTCGAACCCACTCTATGTCGTAGTGGACCGTGTACTAAATACGGCCCATTTCCGATGTCAGAGTTTATTTGGCTCGTCCCTTTACATTTGATACCGATACCGACATTATCGGATATCGTGTATTGAATGACTGTAATCCCCTAGAAATTCTAACGCGATACAGTGGCGGAAACACTGTAGAGTCAGGATTAAAACACGCTGTAACTATGTCTTAGAAAAATTTAAAATGGTTAAGTCAAACAATAGGCCTTAAATAAAATGGCCAAAATTTAAAACAATCCTCAAAAGGGGTTTGAACAATCCATAAGACATAATTATTAAAATAAATAAGCAGGATCCACACTGCTCGCTAGCCCACACCCGGAACATGTATACCTGCCATGTTAAAACATAACAGCCACAATCAGTGAGGAGCAACGTCAACGTTCTCCCAGCCGTATGCCAGGATTTTAAAATAGTAATTACTAATATAGGAAAAATATTAAAAATGGAAAACAGTAAAACAGCATATTAAAATAAGCTTACAGCGCCAAAACCAAAATATAAAAATGGGTTTCCGAAGAAACATAAAAAATATTTGCCAACCTGTAAACCAATTTATATCGATAATAAATAAAATAATCAAAATGGCGTTATGGAAATTCGATCAGTGTGCACAAGGCTAGACTTTCACTAGGATAATACTGAAAACTAGCTTCGAGAACTGTAGACTTAACTCACAACAGAATCCAGTCTCTAACTAGGCAACTCAACTATAACAGGACTGCGTGCAGCGAGGTCCTGGTTTAAGTAGTATACACCCCTCCTGGACACCAAATCTATCCAGTTCAACTGACGGCGACTAACACGATGCGATATCTAACTTAAGGGCACAATGCACACTCTCCTGGGCGAAACTACGCCCAGTTCAACGACCAAATGTGCCCCAAATGGGCACACCGGCTTTATAGCTGATGGCAAAAACGTACACCCCAGATTATTACTCTAACCCCACACTTGACTTTATTCCATAACTCCAAAACAAGCCGTTATCAATATACAAAAATAAATATAATCAATATAAATAATATGAGGATAAAAGGAATAAACATTTATATAAATGGGAAAACTTTCTATAAATAGAAACATACTAATTTTAGAAACTTACTATTTTTAGAAACTTTACCAAAAATAGCATAATATCAATATAGCGAAAATATTAGTCTATACTAACATCACATTCTTAGTAAACGATATAGATTTATAAAACTAATACTTTCGACCTTAACGATATTAATTATCAAAGTGAACATTTAATTTTATGAAATTATTAAAATATCGTACAAGCGTTATAAAATGATTAAAAATGTCTTAAACATTTTAATACTACTAATTAGGGTGTTTTCAAAAGTTAGAAAGCTAAAATTCCCTAATTATTATTAGTTTCGACAATAAAATTATAAATAGGATTTCACGGCAAACGCCAAATTAAATATTTGAACGTCTTTATTTAATTAAACCAACAAATATATTTAGAGTATGTTAATGGATGATTTAACTCCTAAATTTTCAGATTTAAATACTTTCAAAATTGCTAGAAAAATAATTCTTTTAGGTAAGACGAAGCATTTTAACGATAAATCACAATTTGTCCGAAAATCAATACTTATTAATTAAAGACTTTAATAAATAGTAAAAAAATTACGTAAAATGGTTAAAATATATTTATGGACATTCTGTCCAGAAAAGAAAATTTTCCAAAATCCTAAAACTCGGTTTTTAAAGCGTTTTATCGTTAATCGTCCAATCTCGACAATAACGATTAATAAAAATAGTAATTACAAAATGATTTAAGTATTAATACCCAAAAATTATTATTAAACCTAAAAATCATGATTTTCCAGAATCTACCATTTTTCCATATTTCCAAAAAATTCCAGATTTAATAAATCCCGTCAAAACCGTCTTTAAAACCCGTTTTCACAATTAACGATTCCACTAATAAAACTTATCGTTCCGAACATTTATTAAGGCACTAAAAATCATAAAATTACATTTTAATATGAAATCATCAGAATCACATTTTTTCCAGATTTAATTATAGGACCAGAAATCAAAAATTTAAATGACAAACACGGTTTTAACGATAAACGATGATTTAAAGTGATTAATTAATTCATCCACTTAACAATTCCGAAAAAATTATGAAAGAAATTCAGAAAATTATATTATATTATAAAGTTTCACCACGTCAAAAAATCAGATTAAAATAAAATGGTTAAGTACTAGAACTAAAAATCGGTTTTTAATCGTTTTTGTCCGATAACGGTAAAAATTCAATAATCGATATCAAAAATATCAGAAAAATACTAAATTATTAAAAATCATCAAAAACGTCATTTTTACAGAATATTAACATATATTACATGTTTAGGCCGAATATTACGATTTTACAAATTAATATGACGATTTAATCGTTAATCTCGTAAAAGCGATAAAAATACCGAAACATGCAAATTTTAAACTTTTAAAATTTTTCCAGATTTTATGACATACATATATTGTCAAAAATAAAACATAAAAATATATACATGCAAATACACAATTAAAATCATGAAATACCGAGTAACATCGACGTTACCTCAGTCCAAATCTGAATCAATAATATATTCGTCCACCTCGGGATCGACCACAAATCCTACAATATATAAAAATCATGGCAGAAAAATACCATGAGAAAATTAATAAAAACAAGGTAAATAATGATCGAAAACAACTTCTATTATTACCTTAACGAAGGGATCGGAAAGAAGATTATTTTGACGATAAAAATGATGCGATCAAGGCTCGAATTAAGCAAAAGTCAGCCTAGGAGGGGAGAGGAGTGTCACGGCCAGAAATGAAGAAGGAAAAAGATGTTGTAATATTTTTTTTATGAAAATAATGAATGAAAGAAGAAGGATGGTTTATGCATAAATGAAAGTAATAATAAGGGTGAAGAAAACTATGTGAAATGTGTGAGGAAACCAGCCAAAATAATGAAGGTGAGGGAGAGTGAAAAGTTTGAGTAATAAAGCATGGAATAAATGGAAGAAAATAATCTTACGTTTACGGTATAACGTGATAAAATGAAACGTATAAATAATACGTAGTAAAATTGTGACAAGAAGCTTTGTCGGTCCAAAATGTGAGGAAATGGTCTCAAATAATTTATAAGTTGATAAAAAGAAGAATCGTAAAATACTTAACGACATTTCAACGCAATTCGAGTAAACCTCGCGATAGAAAATAATTATTTACGAAAGTTCGTAATAAAATCATTAATTGCTAAATTTTCGTAAATAAAAATATTTCTTAGTCTAAAATATTAAATAAATGTATTTAAACATTTTTAGGAAAAGGAATAACTTAAATCTGAGTTTAAAAACGTTAATTCGTAGAGAAATAGAATTCCTCGTGGAAAATAAATAGTTTACGAGGAAAATCAAATAAATGGATTTAAAAGAATTAAAAATCTTTTTAAAATATAAATAAATATCATTAAACTCAAAAATGAAAATAGAGCTTGGAAAAAGATGAAATGCAAGGCCGAAATGTGACAGAGTTATGACAGAGTCATAACGGTAAAGATAAAAACGCTAGAAAAAATAGCGGGTGTTACAATGACTCTCGTGCGCCAACGGTTTCGGGCATCCGGAAACCGAGGTTCTGAGTAAGGGGTGAGGGTACGTGTTGGGAAGCCCACAAAGGACACCCAACCCCGCCCGCACATTAGCGGCCTCTACTAGGATATCGAAAGACTTTCTAATACGCGCGTTAGTTGAATGGGAAAATGTTATGCAAACATTGTTTTCCCTAAGCATGCGAGAAATTGAAAGGGTTTCTATGTCAATTTAATGCAACTAATTCTAACGTCGAAGTTAAATTTAGTATGTGAGTTTATTTTAGTACAATAAAATAAACAAAAATAAATTGACAAGAAAATAACAAACTTGTTAGTAACGGTATAACGATAATAACAGTTTGCGAATAATGTAGTATGATGCATGGTTTTGAGAAGAATAGTAGGTCACGTGATGGATTAACACGTGTTGCCCGAGGTCAAGGAAAAAAATATATCGAGATCTAAAAAAAATGTTTTGTCTAAAAAAAATGATGTTCGAAGAATAATAATAAAAAAGAGCGAAATTGCTTTCTTCGGAAAATTGATGATTTTATTAAATCGTGTACAAATATTGCGTAAATTGCACTCGACTTGATATTTTTGATATTCGTCGTATTCAATATTTGATTATGAAATCGATATTAAATACTTGGAATAATTTATACTCAATTTTAATTTTGACGCTCGTCATATCCCATATCCGATTATTGAATCGGTATGAAATGCTAGAGCGAAAACTTGAAGAAAATAATATAAATCTTTTTAAATTAACTAGTACGATATAAATTTTCTCCGCGTTTATTAATGTCGTAATTAATTCAATTGAATTAGAGGACATCTATATTAGCATCAACGAAAATCGTGTTAATTAATTTATTTCACTAAATCATTAAATTCGACATCCAATTATGGAATTGGTATCGAATCTAATAGATCGACACCTTAAAAAAAATCGCCTTGATTCCCTCCGCATCCCGACATCATAATTAATTCTTGCGAATTGTTTGATGTCGGATCCGCATCAACGGGTTTCGACCCTTATTAAAAGATGCTCGATAATTTTGTATTTGACGAAATATGCGATTGAATGAAAGCTACGCGAACGGAAATAAAAATTATTATTGAAGTTGACTCGTTTCAATAATCAAGTGCTAGGGTGTCAGGATAAGCGACCGGCAACGCTGTGTGCAGTACACTTGTATATTCGGGTTTCCTTATTCCGACATCCTTCGCACTCGACACAAATCTACGGGTATTTTAATGTCTTTTGATACTAACGATATTAACGGTATTATGACGCGAATAAAAAAACAAAGAAAAACGACAATAACGAGAAAAGATGCGAGGAAGACGAGAAGGGAGAAGAAAAGGGGTTTTGCAGCCTCAACCTACATGTTTCTTACGCTCGGACGGGACTCGTAGTAGCGGCTTGCACGGGAGTATCGAGTATGTAGGCTAAGTTGTGGTGGTTTGGGGTTTTGAATTCCTAAAGCTAGGTTTAGGGTTTGATTAGGGTTGAAATTAGGGTTTGAGTTTGATGTTTATTAAGGTTGTAAAAAAGTGTCCAGTTGATTGTGCATGGGGATGTTTATATAGGCATTGCCATGTACTTTGGTGTCTAGGGTTTTGTGCCCTGACGGACTTGACCTGATGGCCCGTCTGAAGGTGGACTGTTGGTTTTGCTTCTTGAGTTGGACTTTTTGTATTTGAGTGGCTGCTTTAATGTGTCTCGGAAATGACTTTGACCAGGGTTGACCCAATCGCTAAAAGTCGATTTTATTTCCGGTGTCGGTTTTGGCCCAAATTAGTCTTGTTTGACTCGGAACGGACCGCTGGGCCTAATTTTGTGGTCAGTTTTGTGAGATTTGTACTCCGTAAGTGCTTAAGCCTACAATTAATGGATTTGAGCCCATATCCGAGCGCGTAGAAACACGTTAGCGTCCGATCATCATCGGGTGTTTTTTGGAGCCCCCACTCTGACTGAGGCTTGGACAAGGCGAAAGTCAGAGTAGCCACCAGGCCAATCGAGGATTGAAACCTGGCAGACTTCTGGTCGGGTCGTTTATAGTCCATTAGACTCGCGTGAAGGGCTCGCCAGCCATAAGCTAGAAGTCATACCTGAGTTGATGATGATAACTCTGTGGGGAATCGAACTTGTCGCATAAGTCCTGGTTGTGCCTGTGTGTAGGCCCATCCCGTGCTATTCCGGAGAAAATGCCGCCTCGGGCTATCTGCTGGGGAATTGGACTCGTCGTATAAGTCCCAGGTGCGCCTGTATATGGGCCCATCCCATGCCACCTTGGGTTTCCGCTGGGGAGATTTAGCGGGTTGTATGTCCTGCTTGAGTCGTATCTATATAAGTCACATAAAGTGCATGCAACACGTAGGTAGTAAAATGACTCGCGCTGGGGAAAAATGATTTTTGAATTTTTGAAAGTTTGGATTTTTGAAATTTTGAAATTTCAAAATTTTGAAATTTTTGACTCCTAAAGAATTTTAGGAAAGAAATTTGCAGTTTAAATAGACCGAAACTTGACCTTGTCGAAAAGGATTTTCTCAAATGGCTAAGTTTTGCAAATTTCAAAGTGGAATTTGAAGAGAGAGGCCTACCGACATACTCGACTCTGGACGTGACAGGACGAGTTGACAGACATGACTGGACTCTCGAGGGGTTGGACCGTGACTCGGTAGGGGGGTGGGCCACCTAACAAAACTCTTGAGTTGCACTATCCTGTAGCCTAGGCGAGTGGCAACATGGGAATGATCTGTTATAGGGGGACTGCAGTAGTCTGTAATGAGACTATTTTAGTCTGGTGCCCTTCTGGATTTTTAATTTTAGGGTACAGTCCAAAATGGGTATTGCTTCGAGTCCTGACATATTCTCGTCTTCGACTGAGCCGAGTACTAGGACACACTGTAGAAAGAAGGCTAGATTTTTTTTGATTTTGTGAGCGGATGGAGGTTTCCCGCCTAAGAGAAGCCCCCAGGACGACAAAGCTAGCTGTTGAGAACATGATGGTGTCGTGACCGGAATGATGGCGCTTTTTGAATGTGTGTCAATTTGAGTGGTTGTGCCTCTGTTGAAAGGCTGCCTACGTATTCACGTGTAGTGAAATCAAACCAAGCCGTAGTTCAGTGTTGGAAGATGTATTATGGTGCCTAGTCTAATAGGACTTTGTGTGTAACTAGCCATAGCGATGGTGTAGGCTAGGTGCATTCCCAATGACGTTTTGGTCAAAGGGCTAGAATGATTAGGATCTTGATCCTGTGACTGTGAGCGTTCTCCGGGGTAGCCCCCAGAGGTGGTGTGAACTATCTGGGCATGTTCTATGCCGACCGCAGGTTGAGTTTCCGTGTTTGGGGTTGGTAACTGGTTTAGATGTTTTTGGAAATGTGGTGCTAGGTCGTAAGTGGCTTTGATGTTTTGACATCTTGAGCTCGATTTTGTGGAGCTAAGGCTTCGAGGGTAAGGTATTGTAATGTGGCAGGAAAGGGGGAAGTCGAGTAAAAATGACTCGGACTTCGATCGGGGTAGGTTAGATAATACGGGATCTGATTTCCATGTCTGGCCCTAATGGTTAGGGTGTGTCCTATGGAGCTTGAATCCTCAATATTGCGGGCTGTCTCTAGCCTAGGTCTCGAGAAGGTCTTGAGGGTTGTAATGTGGGAAGGCTGAGTGTGGCGTTAGCTGACCAACTGGATTGTTTCTCCCCTATTGGATGGTATGAGTATTGATAATTTTGAATTTGACCGTTTTCACTACAGTCATGGGTTCTTGAATATTTTTTGGTTGACCTCTTAGCCCCGGTCATGGTTTTTGAATTTTTTGTTGGTTAACCTCTCAGCCCCGGTCATGGGTTTTTGAATGTTGGTTGACCTCTCAGCCCCGGTCATGGGTTTTTTGAATTTTTTGTTGACCTCTCAGCCCCGGTCATGGGTTTTTTGAATTTTGGTTGACCTCTTAGCCCCGGTCATGGGTTTTTTGAATTTTTTTCATCCAGTTTTTTGTTGGTCAGACTAACACCAAAGGTAGGGGTTGGTTGATCTTATTGGATGGGTGTTTTATTGTGGGAAATGGGCTTGCCTCTCGTCTTGAACCCAAACTATGAGACTACCCAGATTTGTCATAGGATTTGACATCGCTCCTACTACGGGTAGTTATGTGGCTTTTCTATACCAGACATGGAATAGGTGAAAGGAAAACGCGGGCTCGGTCTCCTGCAGTCACTACAGATGTGCCTATAATAGTCACGTGCATGTGCTCACAGTGTACGATGGTGTTCATCACGTTCTCGGAAACACATAAGGAAAGTATATATGAAAAAGAATATTGAAAGCTGATTTTATTGAATTTTGAAAAAGAGGACAGAATACAACTGACTCTGACTCTGACTTTGACTTTGAAATAGAACATCCTAGATCCAGACTCAGACTCGAACTTAAATCAAATCTGGACTCTCGGATGATGTTGTCATTAGTCGTCGGCTTCTAAGGACTCGAGTTGATGTCCAGTATAGCCTTCAGTAGAAGCTTCACCCAGATCTTCATTATGTCGAAGATCGTCTTCAATCCTAATGCCCATTTCGGTAAGCACGGCAAAGTTTGAAATGCCGGCATACCTAAGATGGACGCGGTAAGAAGGTAGGAGGTTGTTGATGAACGCCTCCACTAGTGTCTTCTCGTTGGGCTTGTCTACCAACTTTACACTCTCGGCCCTCCATCTTTGAAGATATTTAGTGAACCCTTCTTTGGGCTCTTGGGTCATCACTTCCAGAGTAAGCATTGTAGTCTGGATCTCGATATTATCAGCATAATTCCGAGCGAACTCTGTTGCCATGTCATCCCAAGTCGGGTATTTCTTGGAATCGAGCCTGTAGTACCTGGCTTTGGGGTGCTTTTCGAGGGAAGAAGCGAACAAGTGTCTGAACATGGTGGACTTCACCCCCTTGACAGCCATAAATTCTTTGAAAGCCCGGATGTGGTGGACCGGGTCTTCGGTACCCTCAAACATTGGTATGCCCGTAAGGTCGAAGTTGTCGGTCAGTTCATCATTCAGGGGTGAATAGGTACGGGCATTTTCCGTGTGGATCGAGTTATTCGTTGACAAATGGACCTGCTCTTCAAGTTTACGATCAACGCTGATTAGTTCAGCTATGGGCCCAGTGGGCTCAGATCCAGCAACAGGAGTCCCTTTCTCCACGGCACTTAGACGGGTGGCCAAGGTCGCTTGGTCAGTCTGGATGGTAGTCAATTGAGTTTCCATCTTGGCCAGCGCGGCCTTCAGTTCGTCCAAAGTTCCTTGCATCTTTTGATGTCTGGTTTGCGGTGGCCTGTCTGTAAGAATACCGTGTAATCAGTAAAGTTGCTTCGGAACTCAAATTCACCAAGGCATAGGAAATAGCGCGGGAGGAGAGACGACTCTGGTTTGACTTGGGTTAGACTCCCCTAAGACAAATGTGTAGGGTACGATTCTCGGAGTGACTGTGATTAATCACTCCGTCGGAGAATAGCCCCCAATGTGAGACTAAGGACATAGATGGCGTCGCATCTTAAGTTACTCGAAAATGGGGTACGTGAGACACGTGTAAGACATGACCCTTAGGGCAACCGTGATTGATCGCCCTGCTAAAGGGTAGCCCCCGAGTGGGATTGAAGATTTTGTTAATACTCGAGTGTTGGACGAGTGACCCTTAGACGTAAGGACCACAAACCTTTTGTCATAGGGCTATGCCTTGTAAAACGTAGACTCAGAAAAGACACATAGACGGGTGACTTGCGAAAGGTGGGCCTTCCTTAGGATTCGACTATGTGGGCCGAGTCCTGTTCGAAGGAAGGTCCACGTGAGATATTTCTCAGACTTTGGACTCGATTGTGTAGACGGGCCCTCCTTTGTAGGGGTATGTCCTACGTAGGTGGGCCGGGCCTTAGTCTAATAAGGCGGACTGGGATGGGGAAGAAACTCGCGATGTAGGATTGGCGGAGTTTCGATGCTAAAGACTTCGACGACTTAAGACACGACCCGACACTGCTAAATACGGGAAGTCCGAAGAAGAGGAAGGTTTTGAAAATGGATTATTTTGGAAAACCCGAGAAAACTCGGGGAAAGGCCCGACTTTTCGAGAAAATCGGAAAGTGTATCGGGCCTCAAATTTGAAAGTTCGAAAATATTTTCGAGTTTTGAAATGGGCAGAATACCGGCTAAAAATAGGATGTTTTGAGTAAAATCATAAGTCCTAAATTCGGTATACGTCCCGGGTTTTGAAATTGGATATCTTGAAAATTGAAAATTTGAGTGTCGGAAAAAAGGAATTTCCAACGATTTGAAAATTGAAGATAAGATCCCGAAGATTTGAAAATCGAAAACGGCATCTCGAAGATTTGAAAATTGAAATTGAATTATTGAAAATTCGAAAATCGAATGGTGGATCGGAAGTTCGAATTTTGAAATGGGCGGCATGCCGGCTAGAAAATAGGCTTGTTTTGAGTCAAATCATAAGTCCTAAATTTCGGCAGCTTTTCGAGTTTTTGAAAGTTGAATATTTTTGAAAAGATGCATTTTTGAAAAAGTTGACGGTTTTTGAAAACGACACAGAAACCAAATAGCACGTAGTCACACAAGCATTATAACGACGCCATGTATGCTCTACACTAAGTCTCGGTCGGTCTAAAGAGGGTCTATACCAGTGTACATAGTCTAGACGTTGATCGGGACGGACTTTCTAAGTCGAGTTGAGCTTAGAACGTGCCGCGAAACCCACTCGAATCGACTATGGACACCTTTTGACATATCCATATTGGAGTAAATCAACGGTATAGTGGGACGTCGGTCACGAGTACCGGCCCGGGAAAATATGGGTTATGCATGAACCGTAAAACTAAGACGCGTATTGTACTAGTCAAACGATTTCTATTCGAGTCTCACCCTGAGGATGCCGATGGTAAGTCACGCATCAGTTAATCCCCAGCGGAGTCGCCAAATTGTGGACATGACATAGGTCCACCCCGACGCGGCCACGCGCGGGTTTGGGCAGGCGAATGAATCTCCATATGAAAACGGATCGAATGGAAATTTAAATCGAAGTGGAGTCGCCACCGTACTCTGTGGGAGTACGGGCCCGTTCGAACCCACTCTATGTCGTAGTGGACAATGTACAAAATACGGCCCATTTCCGATGTCAGAGTTTATTGGGCTCGTCCCTTTACACTTGATACCGATACTGACATTATCGGATATCGTGTATTGAATGACTCTCGTGCGCCAACGGTTTCGGGCATCCGGAAACCGAGGTTCTGAGTAAGGGGTGAGGGTACGTGTTGGGAAGCCCACAAAGGACACCCAACCCCGCCCGCACATTAGCGGCCTCTACTAGGATATCGAAAGACTTTCTAATACGCGCGTTAGTTGAACGGGAAAATGTTATGCAAACATTGTTTTCCCTAAGCATGCGAGAAATTGAAAGGGTTTCTATGTCAATTTAATGCAACTAATTCTAACGTCGAAGTTAAATTTAGCATGTGAGTTCATTTTAGTACAATAAAATAAACAAAAATAAATTGACAAGAAAATAACAAACTTGTTAGTAACGGTATAACGATAATAACAGTTTGCGAATAATGTAGTATGATGCATGGTTTTGAAAAGAATAGTAGGTCACGTGATGGATTAACACGTTTTGACCGAGGTCAAGGAAAAAAATATATCGAGATCTAAAAAAAATGTTTTGTCTAAAAAAAATGATGTTCGAAAAATAATAATAAAAAAGAGCGAAATTGCTTTCTTCGGAAAATTGATGATTTTATTAACTCGCGTACAAATATTGCGTAATTTACACTCGACTTAATATTTTCGATATTCGTCGTATTCAATATTCGATTATGAAATCGATATTAAATACTTGGAATAATTTATACTCAATTTTAATTTTGACGCTCGTCATATCCCATATCCGATTATTGAATCGGTATGAAATGCTAGAGCGAAAACTTGAAGAAAATAATATAAGTCGTTTTAAATTAACTAGTACGATATAAATTTTCTCTGCGTTTATTAATGTCGTAATTAATTCAATTGAATTAGAGGACATCTATATTAGCATCAACGAAAATCGTGTTAATTAATTTATTTGACTAAATCATTAGATTCGACATCCAATTATGGAATTGGTATCGAATCTAATAGATCGACACCTTAAAAAAACTCGCCTTGATTCCCTCCGCATCCCGACATCATAATTAATTCTTGCGAATTGTTTGATGTCGGATCCGCATCAACGGGTTTCGACCATTATTAAAAGATGCTCGATAATTTTGTATTTGACAAAATATGCGATTGAACGAAAGCTACGCGAACGGAAATAAAAATTATTATTGAAGTTGACTCGTTTCAATAATCAAGTGCTAGGGTGTCAGGATAAGCGACCGGCAACGCTGTGTGCAGTACACTTGTATATTCGGGTTTCCTTATTCCGACATCCTTCGCACTCGACACAAATCTACGAGTATTTTAATGTCTTTTGATACTAACGATATTAACGGTATTGTGACGCGAATAAAAAAAAAAAAAAAGACAATAACGAGAAAAGACGCGAGGAAGACGAGAAGGAAGAAGAAAAGGGGTTTTTGCAGCCTCAACCTACATGTTTCTTACGCTCGGACGGGACTCGTAGTGGCGGCTTGCACGGGAGTATCGAGTATGTAGGCTAAGTTGTGGTGGTTTGGGGTTTTGAATTCCTAAAGCTAGGTTTAGGGTTTGATTAGGGTTGAAATTAGGGTTTGAGTTAGATGTTTAATAGGGTTGTAAAAAAGTGTCCAGTTGCTTGTGCATGGGGATTATATAGGCATTGCCATGTACTTTGGTGTCTAGGGTTTTGTGCCCTGACGGACTTGACCTGATGGCCCGTCTGAAGGTGGGCTGTTGGTTTTGATTCTTGAGTTGCACTTTTTGTATTTGAGTGGCTGCTTTGATGTGTCTCGGAAACGACTTTGACCAGGGTTGACCCAATCGCTAAAAGTCGGTTTTATTTCCGGTGTCGGTTTTGGCCCAAATTAGTCTTGTTTGACTCAGAACGGTCCGCTGTGCCTGATTTTGAGGTCAGTTTTGTGAGATTTGTACTCTGTAAGTGCTTAAGCCAACGACTAATGGATTTGAGCCCATATCCGAGCGCGTAGAAACACGTTAGCGTCCGATGATCATCGGGTGTTTTTTGGAAACTGCTATAGACACCTGGCAGTCAAAATGCGGGTGTCTACAAGGTTGCAAAGTGAGGGAAGACCGATCATTACCGCTATCATCCTTCCTAGGGACTCGGTCCTTTGTTAGGCTCTTTACGGTAACGATCGGAAAAGGCTTATTTTGAGAGGGGGAAAATTCTTTTTGTGAGGTGATTTTCCTTGGCATTTTCATTCTTTTGCATTTGGCTTTTGATTTTCTATGCCATTTTTTTTTCTTCTTTTGTATTTTGTTTTTCTTTTGTTGTGCCTTTTTCTTTTTCTTCTTTCTTTTCTTTCTTTTTTTCTTTCTTTTTCTTTCATTTTCTTTCTTTCCTTGGCTTGCCTTTTTGATATGTTTTGTTTTGTAGGCATTTCTTTGAACCAAGACAATTTGCAACTTATTGCTAGGAAATGTGTAGAAGGTAGGGAAATGGGTAAGTCGGAAGTCGCGATTTCCCTTCAAACCCACAAAAAGAGGGAGAACTTGGACTAATCACACAATTTTGAACATGGTCACCTAAGGGACGGGACTCGACAACCAAGACCTTTTCACTCCGTGTGTGGTCACAATGGTCAAAATGCAAATCCCGTAGTAAATCCCTAGTAGACTAGGTGGACTCAAGGTAAGAAACTAACGAAATCATTGATTTAAAGTCATTCTACTAGACTAAAGTCCAAGACTCGACTCATATTGCTAGGAAGGGAAAGTAAACACTTGCACACTAGCCTCAAAACCGGGTTTTCGAAAACTATTTTACACAGTAGATAAACTACACAAAGCACAACAAAGACTCAACAAAAACGAAAGAAAAGGAGACAATACAACAAAACAAAACAAAATAAGAGAAAAGAAAACAAACATACAAACACACAGATAAAACCACCCCGAAACATCCACATAAGCAACCGGAACAACCACAACCTTCAACAAGCTCCACCCGAGCACACATCATCACAAATTTCCTCCAAATTCCACAAGAAACAAAGAGGAAAAGAGATAGAAAGACGTTACCGGATGTCTTGAGCTTTCCGAAAATTACGGAGATCAAGGAACCTATAGGGAAAAAGGGCAAACACACACACAAAACACAAAAACACGACACAAAGACACAAAAGAAAAGGACGCTAAGGAAAAATCTTTTTGATTTTTATGAAATTTTTCAAATTTTTAGGGGTTTTGATGTTTTACGAAAAGAAACTACGAAAAATAAAACTAAACTAGCCTAAGATATCGCTCCCCCACACTTAAACTGAGCAATGTCCTCATGCTCGATCTGTAGTGTGTGTGGAGACACTAAAAAGAAAAGAAACTACCAAAAATAAAGCTAAAAATCAAAAAGAAAAGCGGAGAAAAGGTAGAATGTGTCCGGCCGGGGTGTAATCAAGTCACCATTGGCCGAGACGAGAAAAGATATGGATGGGGGAAGAATAAAAAGAAAATAAAAGGAAATGGGAGGGGAGGACTAGGTGTAATCAAGTCACCTAGCCCGGATTCCGCCCGAATCCGACTAAATCCTAACAAAAGAAAGAGAAATCGAAGAAAAAAGTGAAAATACTTGTAAATTTGGATTTGAAATGACTCTCGATGTAGTCACGTCATCAAGAGTCGGGAGCAATGACTACCAAGACCCCCGAGGGCCACCATGACACAAAAGTGTAAAGGGGAAATGGAGCAAACAAAGGAAGACAAGCAATAAAAGACGGAAAAGAAAGGATCGTTGCCGTACCGATCGGTTAGCAACTCACTCACTCCATCGTCTCAAAGTTCGATAACGGCACATAGCTAGTCTTCGTCATTGTTACTCCACTTCATCCTAGATAAGGCCGCATGGTTGATGTACAAAGGTATAAGGAGGTGGGATTTGATGTGAAACTTGGTGTAAAGTGAAGAGAAAATGAGATGAATGTATGTATATGAAGTGTAGGGGTCATATGATAGGTGCAAGGGTAGGTAGGGAGGTTGGGAGGGGGTATAAAGTGGTTGGGTGGGATCAAATGTCGAAGAGGAGGCAAAAGGAGGAGCAGGGCATCATCCCGGTCGGGATGGATGGTCCCGGTCGGTATGACACACCCTTCCCGGTCGGGAAGCTCCCGTCCCGGTCGGGATCACACTCCAAAAAACCCAATTTTTTGTACACTCATTCCGATCGGGATGGCTCATTCCCGGTCGTGATGGTTCATCCTTCCCGGTCGGGATGCCTTCTTCCCGGTCGGGAAGAGTCTTCTAACTCTTCATTTCCTTTATGTCTTCACCCACAAGGCTACCAATACTTCGAGATGCAAGATCTCGTCCCCAAAAGCTTGTCAGAAGCTTCAAAACCCAACTTCCATGCCCAAATCTAACCTTCAATCATCAACTACTCACTCAAGACTTCATCTTCACTATAACCTATCAAACATGCTCAATAAACATCCATTAAAATCCCTCCCTCATATCACTCATCAAATACCAAATTACAAGAATTTCACAAAACTCAAAAGAATTACAAGCAAGGGATATATACAATAAAACGGTTCTTTTGGAACTCCGTCAAACCAAGGATGGTGCATTCTTCAATTATTTTTCCACAACACTAAGGGTAACTCCATCGCCATCAAGGGCACGAAGCAACAAATCGAAGGCCCTCATGAAATCTTCGATTAAGCTCGTGGAGTACCAACCTCCACTCCAAGGGTCATCACAACTTTTCCTAGAAGTTCCCGGTGCATCCCGATCTTTTAAGTTCAATGGCTTGAACTTGTACTTTCGATCCTTCGAGATGTACCCAAACTTCCACTCATCTTCACAAGGCATCAAAGCAGGCTTAACTTTCTTCTTTTCTTGTAACTTGTCCTCAATCTCATAATATGGGCATTCATCCTCCCCAAGCTCGGAATCATCATCTTCAATTCCATAGAAGTTGTTCTTCAAGCTTCCACCCGACTCATCCCCTAGATTGATGTCTTTCATGGCGTGGATCATATTACACGATTCATCTTTAGTAGGCGAGGTGTTGCCTTGGAGATCAAACACGAGTTTCTCGTCGCCTAGCTTAAATGTGATCCTACCGTTCTTTACATCAATCATCGCACCGGAGGTATGTAGAAATGGGCGCCCAAGGATAATGAGAGTGATAGCATCTTCCGGCATATCAAGCACGAGGAAGTCGACCGGAATGAAGAATTTCCCTATTCTTAGTGGCACATCCTCTAACATCCCTAATGGTCGATTAAGTGAACGATCGACCATTTAGAGTGTAATAGAGATACACTTGAGCTCTCTCATTCCAAGTCGCTCACAAATAGAGTAGGGTAGAATACTCACACTCGCACACAAGTGCTCTTTTAATCTTCAAGTTGCCTATGGTGCACGGGATTGAGAAACTGACCGGATCCTTCAACTTGGGAAGTGTAGAGCCTTGAATGAGCTCACTCACCTCTCTTGTGAACGCTATGGTCTCTTCCTTATCGACGGATCTCTTCCTAGCCAAGATTTCTTTCATGAATCTTCCATATGCCGGGATTTGGGTAAGTAGGTTGGTAAAAGGGACACTCACATCCAACTTCTTCATAATATCAAGGAACTTGTCATATTGAACATCCACCTTGGTCTTCATTTGCCTTGTTGGGAATGGCAACTGGATATGTATCTTTTCTTGCTCATTAGAGTTGGACATTTCAACTGACATTTTCCTCTTTCCTTTGTCTTTTTCTTGAAGTGGGGGAAGCTTGTCTTCATGGGGTTTCTCAATCTCCCACAAGACTTGCTCCTCCATTGGATTTCCCAAACTTGCATTGTCTTGGAGTGGAGATACAACTTCTTTCATGGGTTCTTGCTCAATATGGAATAAGGGGGAGTCATAGGACGCACCGCTCCTCAAGGTGATAACGTTTACATGTTCAAATTTCGATGGTTCACCTTGAGGGGGTAGTTGACCCCTTTGTCTTGAAGAACTACCCGAAGCTACTTGAGCTAGTTGGGTTTCGAGCATCTTGAGATCAGTTTTTGTTTCCTTGTTATCCATTAGAATTTGGGCAATAAGTTCTTGTTGGGATCTTTGCGTCTCCAATTGACTTCTTTGCATTTCCAACATTGATTTTTGCATGTCGAAATCCCGAGGGGGAGATTGTTGGTTGTGTGGAGTATTGGTGATGGCTAGGGGAATGCCATAATCATGAGTTGGAGACCGGCTCCTTTGCTTGCTTTGTTTTTGAGTACCCTGAGAGTTGCCTTGATTAAGGCCTTGAGTGTTACCATGGTTGTAGTTTTGATGTCCTTGGGAGTGTTGGTTTCCTTGGAAACCACCTTGATGTTTGATGTTCCCTTGATTATGGAACCCTTGATTGTTGTTGGAGGCACCTTGGTTATGTTCTTGGAAGTTGTTAAAAGGCCTTTGATTGCCTTGATAACCTTGGAAGCCTTGGTTGTTATCCCTTAAGGGAGAAGGAACATAGATTGGACGGTGTTGTTGTTGGGAAGCTTGGAACATGTTATGATTTGCCACATTTTGAGGCTTAGAATATGGAAGACCTTGCTTGTATGCTTGAAAAGCATTCACTTACTCAATACTACCTCGACAATGTTGAGGTTCATGTCCAAATATCCCGCAAATCTCGCATATCCCATAATAAGATGTTGGAGGTACAACTCCCAAAGCATTGACTTGTTGAATTGAATGTTGGTAGGAGGAACTTGTGCTTTGACCTTGATCAAAATGACTTTGGAGCTTCTTGTCAATAGTTTCCATGTGAGTTTTTAGTTGTGCTCCAAGATCAATACTAAGTTGTGTGATGGCATCGATCTCGTGCCTTCCCACTCGATTCGCCTTCCTAGGCCTATTATATTGGGAATTGTGGATCGTCATTTCTTCAATTCTAGCCCATGTTTGATCGTCATCGACCTCAGTAAACCTTCCATTGGAACCCATGTTGAGTATAGCTCTAGAATCTTCAAATAAACCGTTCCAAAATTGTTGTACAAGGAACCATTGGGCCAACCCATGATGGGGACAAGAACGGATCAAGGCGTTAAACCTTTCCCACGATTCATAGAGGCTTTCTTCATCACGTTGTTGAAATCCCGTGATTGAAGCTCTCAATAGATTGGTCTTCTCCGGTGGATAGAATTGTGGGTAAAATGCTAAGGCTAGCTTCTTCCAAGTGTCAATACCGAGAGCCGCCTTATCTAGGCCCTTGAACCATTGCTTTGCCTTGCCGATCAAAGAGAAGGGAAATAATACCCACCGGATTTGGTCTTGGGTTATTCCCGTTTGTGATATGGCATCGCAATAATCTAAGAAGGTTTCCATGTGTTGATGTGGATCCTCCGTAGGCAAGCCACTAAATTGGCTCCGCTCGACCAATTGGATGAATTGAGTCTTAGCCACAAAATTGCCGGTGTAGGTCTCCAGTAAAGCGGTGGGACCGGGCAAAACGTCCTCCGTAAAGGTTGAATGAGAAGAGAACTTAGGCATTGTTGGATGTGCGGGAGATGATGGTGTAGATGGTGTTGATGTAGATGTAGAAGGAGAACTAGGTTAAGAAGAGTGACTAGAAGTACCAAAAGGATTGATGAAATTCCCTTCGGCCGTCTCTCAAGGTGTTTCATTCAAGTCGGATCCTTGAGCTTGTTCTTCAATGGTATTGCTAGTACTTGGTTGAGAGGTTCTAACCCGATCAATCGTCCGTTGGCGAAAGGCTCTAAAGAGTCTTTCCGGCTCTGGATTTTAGAGAAAGAAATCGCCTCTCCTCCTAGGCATGCACTACACACTTGAGCAAACGTGAGAACACCTAGTGCTTTATGGGCACTAGGCTAAGACAATAAACGAGCACAAGGAGAAGACAAAGAGAGAAGAAAAGAACAAAACAAAAAAAAGACTACTAAATATGCACAAGAGATAGAAGAAGAACACAAGAGGGGTAACTAAGTCAAGCTAATAAGCAAACTAAGTCTAAACATTCACCGTCCCCGGCAACGGCGCCAAATTGATGGTATGGATTTGCCGTGGGTCCCCACCAACAAGTAGAGTCCAACTAAACCTAACGGGTAGCTAGGGTAACTCGGGTCGATATCCACGGAGACGGTTATGAGGTGTCTAGACTATGGTCTACTCAAAAACAAGGCTAAGGCACAAACAAACACAAAGATGAACAAACTAACAAGAATTGATTATCTATGATGATGGAAGAGGTTGAAACTATACTAACAATGAACTAGGTATAACAAGAACCAAATGAAATAACTAAAGGTTAATGAAACTATCAAACTAGAGGAACTATGACTTAAAGGCTGGAGAAATCAAAAATGGGAAGGAGTAGGGTTAGGTCGGGTTCATAAGTGTAGTAGGATAGTAGGGAGGTCAAGGGTGTAGGTTTCACCTAGTTTCTAAGGTCGGTCCGCGCTCTCGCGTCAAAACCAATGTCCGCACTCTCATGTCTAAGACAAGACCCGAATACTCATGCAAGATGTTAACCAATACACAAGGATTCAACCACAAATCAATCATACAATGAGAAGATGAAAACGAGCATGAGAAGAATGGCCACTACAACTCAAACAAGCAATTCAACAAACACATAGAGTGCTCAATATGTGACTAGTAACAAAGGATTCACCTTTACCCTCAATCAAACCCTAATCACCCATAATCCACACTTAATTCCCCTACTAACCCCACAAAAAGTCTACTCACACATAATCAAACTAATATTAACACTAACAAGAGAAATCAACATAATAACCCTAGGATTCATAATGAACTATCAAGAACAATGAACAATAAGTAAAGATTGAAACTTGAAGAAATAGACAAGGATTAAGAGTAAAGAGAATGAGAAGATTATACCTACTAACAAGAAGATGAAAAGATAAGAACTTGCATTAATAAGAAAAACCCAAAACAATCTTCCAAGGTTGTCAATCTTGGATTAATCTTGAAGAATTTCCTTAATACAAGACTAATTACTAAGATTAAACTAAGATTAACAAAGGATTAAAGAAAGATTAAACTAAGGTTTAAGAGAGTCTATCTAGGGTTTAGAATAATGTAGAGGAGTCTAAGGTAATGTAAGATCCTTAAATAATACAAGGGAGGAGTATTTATAAGGTTACAAGAGTGAAGAAGAATGAAAAGAAGTCACACGGCTACAGCAGGCTCATCCCAATCGGGATGCTTCGAACCCGGTCGGGATGACACACCCTTCTCGGTCGGGAT